>OY284417.1:16528004-18928004 GCA_958301585.1 Merodon equestris | reverse complement strand
ACTTGTATATGTTAAAGCAAAGGACTTATCCATTTTTAAGGAATTAACTTTTGAGTCGAATAGAAAGGAGTTGTGAATGAGAAACCGTTATCGCGGATTAAAGTACATTCAATACCATTTTAAAATTGATATTCACGTAGCCCCCACGCCTTCGTTTACAAGACTTCCCTCAATTTTGTATGACACTATTGCTAAATCCGGCTAGATTTTATCAATGACTTAAAAGGTGTTCTCTAGTTGGCCAATTGTTTTTGGTTTGTTGCCATAAGCCAGCGACTATATGTACGTAGCCCCAGAGAAAATAGCTGAAGCAAGTTAAATCGCACAGTCTTGATGGCCATTCCACATTGTCTCTTTTAGAATTATTTTTACTCAGTAGTTCTAGAAGACTTTGCAACGGCACCTAGTTCCGTGTTCTAACTACATGTCATTTAGATCTATGCCCTACAATTGAGACCATAAAAATTCAATTAACGTGGCCCGATACCGATCCCCCTTGACAGTCACTTTCTGACCATTTTCATGTCGGAAAATGTATGGTCTTACATCGCCACCTGCCCAAAGTACATATCAAAAAGTAATCCGCAAAGGTACCATGAGTTCAACGATATTGGTTCTTCAGTTCTTCTGTCAATTGGATCTCATTCGGATGCATGCCCAAGTCTTTGCTCAAAATTTGTCAAGTTGGGGTGGCAAAAAGGTGAACCCCCTGTGTACTACAGGGAATCGGGAGGTCTGGATCTTCAGCCGCACTTTCAACAACAGCCTCAATATTCTTGCTGCTCACTTTCCAGCGAAACCACTTTTCTCGGTTTCCGCGATCATTTTTTGAATCCCACGCTTGGTTGGATGATCATTTTGGCCGTAAATACTTCGAAGCCCGCGAAAAGTTTGGCGGACAGAAGACATTTTTTTTTTTATTAAAAAACTTAATAATTTCGAGCCGTTGTTGAAAGCTGTGGTGTTCCATGGTAAAATGGTAACTATGACAGGGCACAAGCGTCAAACAGTGACAGCGGTGCCACTCGAAATGTCAGAGCAATAAACTATCAAAGTTCGGACGTAGCTACTGAATAACCCTTTATAGTCACAAGTTTTTGCCGACAATAAATACTAAGACAACTTTCTGTCTGGGGTTATCTGGCTCACGTTTGTGGACGGAATGGTAATGCGCGCCAGGCAGCTTGTATACAAATTACCGGCAAATTGTCGGCAAAGACAACCAAACTGCCTCTTCGATAAATAAAGCAATAGTTACACCCTGTCTCCAACCATAATTGATTGCCCGAACTTATCACGCCTTGGGTGGATTGACTATATTTGAACACAACCGAAACTAGGCCTAGTCTACACACCTGTCACCCCCATGAATCAACGAATCATACCCCATCTCCCGGCCGGCAGCAGATGTTTTGTTATCCCCCAAGTAGGGGAATCCCCATTCATCTCCCGAAAAATTAATAAACCAAATTGTCCTACGTTCATATTGTCTCGGTGTCTCTCTCTGGGGGTTCTCGTGCTCATTTACATGACATTCGAGAATTTATTTGTCTTTTGACAGAGTTTTTGTTTTTTTATTCAACTAAGCACAGGCAAACACGACCAGCATGAGAGGTCGTGGAGAGTGAGAGTGAAGGATCACGGCGAAATCGAGTGTGTTACTATGTGCGCCTGCACCTAGATGCCAAACAACGAGTCGTCGTATCGCCAAATGTATCACCAGGCGTCAGCTCGTTAAGTGGTTAGTTGAGTTTTTATTTTTATTTTTTTTTGACATTTCGACTTTCGTGTATTTTGTTATTTTGCGACGCAATCACAATAAGCAATTATCTCTGATTACGATTCCGACGAATATTCTCTGCTCGTTGTCTCGTTTGGCGGTTCTATCGTTATCGCTGCTCTTCATGCTCTCACACATATTTTTTTAAATTTACAATTCGCAATCAACACATGCGGCTGTCATTGGTTATTGGTATTGGTGCCAAGACGAGAGAAATCTGGCAAGGCGGTGGCGGCATATGGATTATGGAGAAATTATTTTTCTCTTTTAATTTTTTTTCGGCTATCTCTGGGGGGAGTGTAACTGCCTAAGAAAATTCGTCACAATGGTTGTTTCGCTGATTGAAAGAAGACGACAGGAGGAATGCGACTGAGAAAAAGAAGAAAAAAAAGTAGCGAACCACGCGCTTCACAGTTGCTGCAATAATTTTCGTTTTTTTTTTTCTTCAATATATTTTTTCTCAAGGACAAAATCGTAATAATTTTTTAACTTCTTTTTTTCATTTTGCCTTCCTGTTGTTTATTGCGGTTTATTTATTTTTTTATTTTTTCTTCTTTACTTTCTGTGGTTTCGCGGCTCATTTCGGTGGAGATAATTAATACATACGGCAGACATTGTTTGTATTTTATTGAAATTTGATTTAATGCAAACATTTGAGACATAATTTGTCTCTCGGAGGGGAGGAGGGGAATTCAACTACAATTTTGGCTTTTACAGATCGTAAAATGATTTATTGTCTCTCTCGTAAAAGAGAATTGGAGAGGATTTGGATATTTGTAATCAGGCAAATTAGCCAATTTCGCTCGGTTTTTGTTTTATTACTTAATCATATGAGACTGCTGCTGTCAGTGGATTTGATGGTGGAGTTTATGAGATGATAGGTCGGAGCATATGTATGTGTGGACCTTGGGCTGTTTATGACTAATAATTTGTTTGCCCCCGTGATGGCGCTTTTATGGGTGGTTTGACTGTTTCAGAAAGTTCTTTAATAAGTTGGTGGTTATTATAGCTTTTGGATATGGTAATGTTGAGAATTTAGTTGACCAGCGATTGGTACAAAAGACAAGCAAAGTGCGCAGTTCTCTTTAATGATCGCATGTACACACATTTGTCAATGTGTTTTGTCCTTATGATACAGGAATGATAGGCATATTGTGTCGTACTTAGATAAAATGGTAATCTGACTCCTATGGGTTCTTTTGCATTGCGCTACTATAAGTCATTAGCTCATGAGTACTTTTAAAGTATACATCGCGGATGAGCCGTTTGCTCCTGTTGCCCGATCGAAGTGTGCTCTCGTGGTATCTATGTAGGTATAATCGGGGTAGTAAGCCCCGGAGATCAGGTTACTGCCGTTACTCTTAGTCCTTGCTATGTGCTTTTGGGTCATTCTATCAAGAAAATTTTCAATTTTGCTTAGGCCTGCTCTGTTGTGCAGGACTTTTATCAGGGTAGTACTTCATGAACTGGGACTCTGGCGTTCTGTACATTCTAAGGCAGATTTTCTTTTTTTCCCCTACGGATTTTTTTTTTTTTTGATAGGGTTCGTGCATGTTCAAGAGTATACGCTCTTATGGTGTTTGTGACACAAGCTGGAAGGGATGCGGATGGTTTCTGTCGAAGATGTTCGTTCACTACTCTCTGGAGGTGGTTGTCCTAGATAGGATTCGAGAGATTCGACTGAATTTGTCGTGTTGGTTTTAGTTCACAGTAACTCTTTTGTTTCCATGTCATTAAGGCGGTATATTGGAAATGCACACACAAAGTATGAATTTTGAAGTGAATTATGCTACAAGTGTTATGCCTTCGTCAGCATTTTTTTATCATCTCTCATTTACAACTGATACAATTCTTCCGTATAGGAATTATTCTTGGGTATGGACGGACTTGAACTACAGACCCTCGGCTCAACAGTCGGTGATGATTATCATTGCACCACGACCAACCACGATCAGCTGGTTTACCAAAACTTTCGGTAAAAGATAGAGAATTAAACCTGATCAATTGTGTGAGAACAATTATTGAGGTAAATTAACCTAAAGGCTTCGTATTTGTCGCGCTTAAGCCTGTTAAACTCAAACTCAACTCGAACAGAGTTACATGTCCAAATAGAAAGTAAGAGTCTCAATATCCACATCGTCTCCGTATACCATATGAGAAAATAAGTAAATCCCCAAACGAGATGAGTCCCTTTTAGATTTCGTAATTTCTTCTAACGTCAAGGTTGTCAGCTAATTCTGACACCTTTGCTTCCAACCACGAAACCTGTCGTAGTCATCAACTTTCGATTCCCCTCGGTCCACAAGGCAAGCCCTCGTGAGCAACCTAGGCCACGTCCGCGGCGTTCAAACTCATCTATTCAGTCTGTGAAGGCCAGTGTTCAAGAAGACCCAAGTTTGTCATATCGGCGTCGTTCGCAGCAGTTAGGCATCAGTGGGACCACTTTGCGGAGAATTTTAAACGATGATCTTCACTTATTTCCATACAAAGTGCAGACAACTCAAAGAATTCTACCACAAGATGAGCCACGGCGCTTGGCATACGCACAAAATGTCGTTGCAATGATTAATGCTGAGCCGGAGTTCTGGCAGCAAATTTTGATGATCGATGAGGCACACTTTACGCTCTCTAGCTCAGTTAATAAACAAAATTGTCGCTTTTGGGGCACCGAAAATCCTCACATTATTCACGAAGAGCCGCTATATGATCAAAAAGTTACTGTTTGGACCGGTGTATGCGCTAAAACCATCATTGAACCGTATTTCTTCAAAGTTGGTGATACAGAGGATGGCGATCGATATCGGTGGATGTGGTCCCAGAAATGCGTAAAAAAGGCTTAAAAAATGTTTTAAAAAGACGCGACATGCCATACTGCGGACAAAACAATGAACCTTTTGCGTAAGAAGTTCCCTGAAAGATTGGTGTCACAAAAAGGGCGATATTGACTGGTCTCCGAAATCGCCGGATGTGACTCCAGACTTTTCTCTTTGGGGATAATTGAAAAGCAAGGTGTATGCCAACGGCCCGAAGACAATAGAACAGCTCAAAAGAAACATTCGTGCGGAAATCGCAGAAATTTCTACCGAAATGCTCGAAAATGTCATGGAGAATGCGCGAAAACGAGCCCATTTTTGCATTGACAATAAAGGCGGTCATTTAATTGAAATTGTTTTCAAAAATTAATCAAAATAAATTGTAAAGGTCTAAATTGAATAAAAAATTTTGAATTTCCAAAATCGGTTGAGAATTCTTGAAGTTATTCGAAATTTACATCGACCCATATGAGATGGCGTACGCTGCATAAAAATGGGAACTCAAGTCAAAGTTGATTCCGTGGATGTATGCAGCTACAATTCCGTAGAAATCGATACCATCGGGCCATGAAATCATTCCCCTTGTATATTGTAATGCTGCATAACCTGTCCGTTGACCTCATATACAACTTGTGCTGCCTTCAGATTGCAGGTTTCGGGCTACTGGTCACCTTAACTGTACGGCCATACCCGACCTCTGCTAACCTACCTACTGCCCACCTTATTGGTTTCAGCTGCTTTGAATTTAGAGGGAGATGGAAGTCCCCCACGCTGATCCCGGATTACCAACTCATGGTCTATACTAAAAACCTCCAGATGTTACTCGGCGTTTTTTCGACCCGACTTAATCTTTCCGTTTCCCCCTTTACTTGAGCATCTTTCAAGCAAAAATACTGGCAATTGGGTAGACGTGCAAAACACTAGGTATACATATATAGCCTGCCCTGGTCATAGCTATTTGCAGTAATAACCAAGTTGCCATATAACCCCTTTCCTCGACAATCACGTGCCGAAACACCACAAACAGCAGCTATACATACGTGGGCCAAATCAATCTTGACCCACCTATATTGTAAAACAAAATACCTTTTAAACAGGCGTCGTTCAGGTATCGCCAGCATAGTAGCACCCGTCAGCCACTGCATACCGTTTAACATCCACTGTCGGAGCTGCTACTACACTCAATCAGAAGAAAGTCTGCACCATTTTCTCTGAGAATGCAGAATGCATTCTCCGCATATTTGGTAAAAACTTCCTTTATGGTTTGACTAAAGTCGCGGACCTCAGTCCGGTGATGATGAAACATCGCCTTTCTTCAGCGAAAAATATTCAGCTTGAACGCAAAGGCAGAATAGCTTAAATAGAAGCTCCAGATATTGGTTATAATCTGCGAGGGTAGTACCATTTTCATTGCCAGTATTTTCCAATACGGATCTTTTCAGAGGAGATAACAGCCTTTTCTGACTCGTAGCAGTCGGTGCTAAGACCATCTCTGTTCGAAGCGTTTACATTACGAATTTGACCTCCAGTTCCAGTTATGTTATTGTGGTCTATCGTCTTTCGTTTGCCCTTGTTTCTTTTTTCGGCTGGAGCATCAGCATCCGCCACTGTTAAGCGGAAGGTCTGTAGCTCAAGTCTGTCCATAGCCAAGAACAATTCCTATAATTGGAAAAATTGTGCAACAACATCAATTGTGAATGAGAGATGATCAAAAAATGCTGATGAAGATATAACACACGCAGTATAAGATCACTTCAAAATTGATACTCTGTGTGTGCATTTCCAACATAACACCTAAATGACATGGAAGCAAAAAAGTGACTGTGAACTATAACCAACGCGAGAAATTCAGTCGAAGCTCTCTAATCATATCTGAGACAACCACCCCCGGAGTAGTGAACGAACATCTTCGGCACAAATCACCTGGCACCCTGTTCAAATTGTGTGACAAACACCATAAGAGCGTACATTCTTGAACCTGCACGGACTCTATAAAAAAAAGTCCTTTTTGACTAGAAAAAGATGTTCCAGATGCCTAGCTCGGTAGAATCCTGCTTTCTAAAGTCTCACCATCTATAGAAGAAGACAGAAATGTTGTTTGTATTTAGTGTTGTTAATATCGGCCGTTTTCAAAAGCCTATTTTGAAAGACTAAATATATTTGCAACTCCTTGCACAACATAGCACATGCTTCGTTAATAATTAAATTCACCTTCATCCAAAATCCACCACCACTTTAAGCCATTTGACAGCTCGCAATTATTTTATACGAGCTCTCCCATGTGTTTCAAGTGCTGCCAAATGCCGTCAAATTATACATTCCACGAACACGTGTATTTCTTCTTTCTTTTTCTCACTAAAAATAATATTTTCTATTCTGTTTATTGTTTATGCCTTCTGCCTCTCGTGTGCCCTATCATGTGAACGGCTTACACAAAATCATTGAAACGAAATCTGTCGCTCAATGCAGTTCTTATCGTCACTTGAACGGCAGTCACGTTGCTGACTTTAATACATAATTTATAGATCGACGAGTAGAAGTTGCAAATTCAATTCGTAAAATCTGATGCGGTACACATGTATCTACACATGTCCGTAGAAATGTAGTCGTATTCCATGCCCCCTGCCATACACGCTCCCGAGCAAGATTGCCTTTGTAATTATTGCTATTTCTTGCTTTTGCTTTTTCCGTTTTTGTGTTTATTCCACAATCAATTGCTGCTGCCCTTAGTCGTAGATATTCTGTTTTTGTTTTCCTCTTTTTCTCGGGATGCAACAAACATATGTCGGACTGTACCGAGCACTCGTATTGATGACTATTAATTTCACTTGAATAGACCGCTATTTCTGTAAACTGCGTTCGCTAAAAAATGATTTGATTTTGTCGAAAAAAAATTTCACATCTCTCTTGTTGGCGTTTTTTTTTTTATTTTATTTTTATCTCTCGTCAACAACACAATCAATATTGGCAGTGAGCTTAGGAAGGCGATAAAGTTTTTGATTTTTTTTCGCGTATACATACATATGTAGGTAAATTGACGTGAATGGCGCGGAGTGTCAACAGTTGCGTCAGTCTGTAGATTCTCGATTTGCTGTTTATATGGTTGTTTCGAAATTTTTGCATGGCGCTGCAGATTCTATTATTGATTGGCTTCCTGTTTTGGGTCTTGTTTGAAATTTGTAAACAATCGAAGGTTTTCTATTCGTCGTTATGTAGCCGTTTGGCTTTTTGGTTGTTGACTTACTGGGGTCAGCAAGTGAGCGGTGGCGCATGAGGGGCTGTGCCAGTTTTTAAAGCACTTATGGACCTGGTGGACGGATATATCATTCGACATGACAACTGAGGAGTTTATTGCCAATATATTGATTTTTTTTTATTACTCAGGAATGCTATCTGGGCCCATTAAAATAAAACCTCTTGCAGGAGAGGCGTATGATATTTACATCATCGTGTTGGTCGATTGGTTGTCTTTCAGTTTGTTGCTTTTTTCCGATGACAGCTTAGTAGGCCATAGCACAACCGAATTATCCTGTTTTGCGGTGCAATAAACACGCCATTCGTCCTTACCAATTTTCAAAGGATACACATCTCCAAATGATACCACAAGAAAGTGGAGATGGGAACAGCGCCGCATGGTGTTCATATGCGTTGGAGATGCGCTGTCTCTCCGTCCTTTTTTGGGTCATTTCACAGTTCACATTTGATGGAACTTGACGTGATTTTTTTTGTTTTTGGCTCTTCTGGTCGCTTCCATTGGGATGATCGGGCTTTGGTTTCGACGTCGTAACCCTGTGCGATGCTCATGCGACGGTTTTTATGTCAAAATATCCGAAAAATATTCATGACTCGAGCCAACCGATATGGCAATATTGTCAGCAGCTTCTCTCATAGTGGATTGACAATTCTCCATAACAATTTTCTTCCCTACTTCAATGTTGTTGACGTGCTGGGACGTCCAGGGCTGGCATCGTCATTAACATCTTCTCGGCCTTCAAGCTTTCCACACTTGTACGACTTGTAAACATTTTTTTTTCTCAGACTAGGCTCGCCAAATGCCGTAGTCAACATTTCAAATACAGATTGATCCATTTTTTAACAGCAAATTGCCAAGCGCACGTCTAACCTTTATGTGAGAAACAAAGTAAAAATTCAACATAGCTGACAATGTCAACATATGTTAGGGAACATGTGTGCCAGCAGAACAAAAAAAAAAAAGAGAAATCGAAAATCAAATTCACTTTGCTCGCCAAATTCAAAGTGTCACCTTAATTTTTGAACAAACTTTATACAAGATCTTCTCTGTAGTGTTGTGAGAACGCTTGTAGTCGTATGCATAAATAAGTGGGATTTCCTGAAAACACAAGAGTTCATGATCAACACTCACAACCAATTTTTCGACCGTAAGGTCACATATGACAGCTAGCTGGAGACGATCAATAGGTCTATATAACGCCATGTCTAGCTTAGACCTACCTATTAAACTCGTCTGGTTGTACAGAATAACTTTGAGCAATTTTCAATGCTTCATAAGGGTTGGGAGATAATTGAATAGACGACGTGCTTTCATATGACATTTTTAACACTTCCCTTGAAATGATCGTTCAGCAATTGCTGATCCGTCTTACATGATTGCGGTCCTGCCAGCCCAAAAGCATGGGCGTTGCCAAAGATGAAGCTCTTGGGAAGAAGATTTTGTGAGTAATTTTCGACCCAGGTTGTGAAAGCAAGCACTGTATGGGCTGTACAGCTACGTCGGCCTGGTCAATCTACGGATCCATTACCTAAGATCACTCTAACAAGTTCAGTACAAGAGGACACCAGAGTCTTGGAGTTCAACCGCCAGCGACGACTTAACATAAAACGACCATATCTATAGTGGCGCACAGGTAGAGACCTCAACCCGAAGGGCAGGCAACACTGTCGGGCATATTGTTGGAGGTCCTGGTAATGGTTATGGGAAATCAACATGGGTGGCATTAGGCTAGTGCCCATGACGATCAGAATCATGTCGTGGTGCATTGGTAATCATTACCGACTGTTGAGCGAAGGTCTGCATTTCAAGTCTGTCCAAAACCAAGAACAACTCCTATACGGAAAAAAAATGGGCAACAACACTAGTTCTGAATGAGATATGATCAAAAAATGCTAACGAAGGCATAATTCATACTCTGTGTGTGCATTTCCCATATAACACATTAATGATATTGAAACAAAAAAGTTACTGTGAACTACAATCAACGCGACAAATTCAGTCGAATCTCTTGAATCCTATCTAGGACAACCACCTCCAGAGAGTAGTGAACGGAAATCTTCGACACAAACCATCTGCACCCCGTCCAGCTTGTGTGACAAACACCATAAGAACTCTTGAACCTTCGTGAACCCTATAGAAAAAATTGGGTTCTTTTTTCCTTTTTCCTGCTTATAAAGATCGGCTTTGTCTACCAGTTGCACAGTGTAAGGATGAAATCAGCTGTGCAGGAGACTATTTCAACATTACTCTCATTTGGGTTCCTGGCCACAGCAAAATAGAGGGAAACGAAAAGGCTGACGCTTTAGCAAGGCACGGCTCTTCCCTCGACTGTTCTTTGGCGGAGGCAGTACTCCCCCCCATCAGACTGGTCAAGGCAAACCTTCTACAACACTTTCTCTCGAGGGCGAACTCCAGATGGTGCAGTCTTAGCAACTGCGTCATATCAGGGAAAACATGGCCCTCCTATAACAGGAAAAGAACCCTCGACCTAACTAACAGACCCCGACAAGAGATTGCCAGAATTGTAGCCATCTGTACTGGCCACTGGCCTGTCGGTACCCACGCTGCTAAGTTAGGCATCCCATTCAACACCTACTGCCGTATTTGCAAGAACCCACTGGAAAAGGAAACTCTCACCCATTTCCTGTGTGTCTGTCCGGCTCTAGCTAGAACCAGACAGCGCCTACTCGGCAAAATCTCCTTCGACGATCTATCAGAATTCAGAGAAATAGGATTCTGTAATATCACCAAATTCCTTAATTCCACAGGATGGATATGAAACTCCAATAACAGCACACTAGGTCACTGAGTGGTGGCATCAAAACGGCGCATAAGCGCTAATTGGGCCTGGCATCTCGATATCAGGCGGCCTCTCCTACCTACCTACCTACCTACCAGAGCTTGATGCCAAGCCACAGTCCAGAATTCGTCGGAGTTTTTTGGCATTGATTTTGTCATATAAGATGAGACGTAGGGAAGGTGTGGATTAGGTTCTTCCATAAGTTAAATTTTCAACCATTTTTTGAAAAGCTGATGCCGTTGGCTTCTAAATCATTTACCATTATTTGGCGTAAATGCATGACTTACTAAGTGTTACTCTTGCTCAGATATTTCTTTGAATTTAGTGAAGGCAGTGCTCATCAAGAATATCAAACTCAAACGCTGTATCCCAACACCTTTATGTTGAATATTTTTAAGTTCAGCTTAGAGTTCAGAGGCATAGAACATTTTTCAATTTCCCAGGTTTTATCGTAACTACAGCGACAGGACCAAAGTGCCTTGGTCCCTTTTTTAGTTTGCTATTTATTTTGGAATTCCAGTTGAGTTTATGAAGCCCAATATCTAGATATATAACTTAATCTGAGAATGTTCCAATGTTTACATCATTTAGGGTGACTAGGCAAGGGTGTGATTTCCCTTTTCTAAACAAGTCTTGACTTTAAAATTATAAATAAAGAGCCTCCACAGCTAAATTAAATTTCGTATGTCTCTATTGCATAAGCCGAGTTGCATCTCACCAATGATTTCACGGATCTTGTTCTCCAGTTAACCAATCGTTGTTGACATGCCGACTTAACGATTTACACTATGCCCAGAGAAAAAAGAGGGCGTAAAATCGCACGACCTTATCGGCCATTCTACATCGCATCTTCTGGAAATAACACTGGGAACTTTCCAACTCTAATTAATGCCTCATATATGGCACGTTGCTCTGACTTGTTGGAACAACATTGCGACCAAGTCCATGTCACCCAATTAAGGCCACAAAAGTCTGTTATCACGGTCCAATACCGTTCGCCAATTTCGTTTCGGAAAATGTATGGCCCAGTGACTCTGTCTGCTCAAAATCTACACCCAAAGCGTAAGTTCCTCGGGATGCAATGTAGATTTGATTCTGCTGCAGATTACTTTCTCCCCAAATGCAGCAGATATGCTTATCAACGAAGTTGCTAAACAAAAAATCACTGAAGATGATTCCCTCGCCAAAATTTGGATCACATTTCAATTGCTCCAGAGCCCGATTGGCAAATGTACGACGAGCTTGAGGGCTTCTGTCCTGTTTCAATTGGATTTTATACGGATGAATGCCCAAGTTCTTGTGCAAAATTCGCCAAGTTGTAGTCGCAGAAAGGCCACCTTATTTTCCACGACTTCTGCCACACTTTCAGTAAAGCAGCAATATTTACGAGTATACTTAACTTTGAGCTTAAGCGTCGTACAGAGGCCGCTTGACCGGTTGGACGATCATTTAGGGCGCACATATTTCGTAGCTCGCAAAAAGTTGGCCAGAACACAAACATAAAAAAATAATAGCGGCGTCCCTTGAATGTTATAGCAATAAACTGTCAAAGGTCGGACATCAATTGATGAATTACTACGTCAGTCTTAGATTAATTGGTTGACCACATTTTCCTGTGGTCAGTGACTATAAGGTCCTCGCTATATCTCATAACTGAGATCATTCGGCGTGTAAATTAGCTCGTCGAAGACAATTGACTACAAAAATGGTCCACGCTTTGGGCAGTCTTCTGCTGCTCAGACTGTCACTAAGACCTCTTCGGGCTTGGTTGTAATAATAAGGCTTTCGAGCATTGCCTTAGCCCAACGGTTAGTAATATGATCGACGCTCGTGATCGAGTCGTGGCCAGTATTCTCGCATCCTCTCACGATATCGAAGAATTGAGTTTAAACTTACTTCTACACCATGTATACCATGTAATTGGTATAGGGCTCTCTCGGTCTGTCTTTCTTTGCGGGATGCATTTTGATGAGAATGCAGCGTTATTCTTTCCAGCGTTCCTCTAATATGGAGTTCGACGAGTTTTTCTACCGACTTCAGGACGTACCGCAGATTGAAGCTAATTCCAAATACATAGGGCTGTCAGATGCGGGGTATACCTTTTTGAAAAAGGGTTTAAAAAAACTCCGTTTTGACTTTAGGGCTTCATTGAGGATAAAGTTTTTGGGATGATTTGAAGGTTTTCTTTTAGTCTTACGGCTGACCGTTTTCCGTGCCACAAGATCCACAGGTTCACTGGACGGGCAGCAGATGGTTTGTGTCGAAGATGTTCGTTCACTACTCTATTGGGGTGGTTGTCCTAGATAGGATTTGAGAGATTCGACTGAATTTGTCGCTTTGGTTGTAGCTCACAGAAACTTTTTCGTTTCCATGTCATTAAGATGTTATATTGGAAATGCACACAGTGATCTAATGCTGCAAGTGTTATGCCTTCGTCAGCACTTTTTGATCATCTCTCATTCACAAATGATGTTGTTGCATAATTTTTCCGGATAGGAATTGTTCTTGAATATGGAAGGACTTGAACTACATGGTGATGATTACCATGGCACCACGACCACCACAGGTGCTCATCCGGCCGTTCTCTAAAGCATCGCACAGTGATTGGTCTCGAAAACTCCGACCGAAGCCGTGGAGCTCACTCGTTTGACATGGTCCAGCCATATTGGGCCTGTCCATTAATAGCAACTGTGAGAGAAAAATCTCGAAAAGACATAGGTTTTATCCGTTTTTTTTATAAGCTCCGTGCCTCTGCGCCGCATAGCAAGGTCGGATGATTAGGGTCAACTTGGTTTTAAAACTTGGTGTACTCAACTGTCCCCTAGGCTGAGGTGAGGAATAACCCTTTTAGATTAGAGTACGTTCTGAAAAGGATGCATTCAGAGCTAGGTTAAACTTTCTGAAGAAACAAAGAACAGAATTAATGTTTTGACTGAGAATAGCAGATAGACAATTCTCGAAAGGCTTATGAGCTATGAAAACGTAAGCAAGCAATCCTGACATATGCTTAAAAAAGAGGCCGCAGCTTTGGTTGGCCTAAAACCTCTTTTTCAATGCTAAGGCTTAACTAAATTTGGGGATTTTCTAAATGTACATATATAGTAAATATGGCCAGGCCTATAGCTAAGGCTTAATATGCCGTACGGTTAAGTATTTATGTATACCTGTAAGCTCTAGCATAAATCTAGAATGTACTCAATTATGGAGCTTCGCTATTGGGTATTTGAAGCTCTGACTAGATAGACATCTCAAGATAAAAAATGTTTAGTGTTGTTACTTGAATTTGTTCTAGATTTTTTAGGAATAAGGTGGCATGTAGGTGTTATATTCTGCTTTACCTAACTCCTCTTGCCATGGTTATTTCAGCATTTGTGGGTCAAAATCGAGATCTTTCAATCTGAATAGCTGTCTGGCTTGCCTATTATGTATTGAGAATCAAGAAATGTTCATGCCCAAGTAGGCTGTGTATATTCTAGTCAACTTCGTCATCATCCTGCCTAGTCCAAGATCGGTTTTCATCGCTCTTAATTAAATTTGACATAAAAGTTTGTTTTGAGTCGGACCTTAACTCAACATCAGAAACCTTTTATTTTAAATCAGCCAGGACCCAAATCATAGAGACCTTTATGCTCTTGACTTTAGACTGCCCAACCCCTGGTTCCTTAGGAATTGATTGCTAAGTAAATCTTACCCAGAAACTGTCTCAATAGCTAATAAAAGGTCTGAACCAATAAGAAATGAGCTTCTTCCGCCCAATAACTCTCGACCATGTCCGAAATGTTCGCAAAGTGCCTTTATTCCTCGAAAACTTTCATATTTTCCCATTTCTATATAGCCCACTCGAATATTCCAAACAGTTTCCATGCTAATCCGGTCTTGCGAACGCCCACTCACGTCTGGTTCCTTCCACTATACTCAAACTTATTCTTCAGCCATTTGGTCGCATGAAAAGTAAACCTCTTCACCGAAAAGTATGGCATTTTCCTCTACGCTTTACACCCTATTATAAACTCGATCCTACAAACGGTGGAATGGAGACCGAGCGGTGCTCTAGCGACAGCAACAACAACATCAACAGCCCCCCAGTGAGTGTTTCGACTTTTCAGCTATCAATAAATTTTGTCGTCCTTGTGTGTCGCACTGTGCCGTCCCGTAAGTTGCCCGACTATATATAGTGTGTATGTGGGTCTGTCGGATGTACATATGTGTACATAACCTTGCAAGACATGTCCTTCGATATTCGTTTAAACTTGAATAAATCACCATCTTGTTTCGCTTGTGTTCCTTTTTCATGTCCTTTTCTTTCTTGCTTTGCTGTTTACACAGCGATAAAGCTTCATCGTAAGCAGGTGGGGGTGGTCGGGTTGTGTGCGGATAAATTCCCAATGGAAGAACGGTGTTAAATGCTTGATGTTGGCCTGTTCACAGCGCCAACCGACGGCGGGGGGGTGCTCGAAGCTCGTGCACATATCGGAAACTGTAAATAAATAAAAAGGATATAAAATATTGTTCGAGTGGCCATTGTATCAGATCGTAAATCGATTTCTAGTGGAGTTCCCTTTTTTGCTTTCTTTAATTCTCCTTTGTCCTTTTCATCACATATGCGAGTGTGTGTTGTATGGGTATGCTTGTCACACCTAACTAGGACGCCGCGACAACGATGATGGGGGTGTGTGGTTAGGATTAGAGCTGGTAGGATAGTGAGGCGTGATGAGTGATGACGATAATGATGGGAAGGATGGGTGTGAAAATTACAATTTATTTTGCTTCTCTTATGTTTTTGCTTATTTCTTAATGTTTTCCTTTAGTGTGTCTCCTTCCGTATTTTTATTCTTATCATGTCACTTGACCTGGTTTTCAAGCAGCTCTATAGTCGTGCTACGAGTATATGCGCGTAGGGGTGGAAAGGAGGGGCGTGATGAACGCGTGGAGGATTGAATGGTGTAAATGACATGTTTCTCTTCAGATACATGTCACATCTGCTGGCGGTTGTCCGCCGCATTCATTTAATAGTCACGCTATTGTTGTCGAGACAATGGGCGAGATGTCGGAGTTAGTAATTACGTGTATCATTTGCTCCGGTCCACATTAAGGTATTTCACCCCGACGAATAGGATGAAGTCACTGGATAGTCAGTATGATGGATGGATATCACCAAACGTTGACCGGTTTACCTGCGAAAAACAAGATAAGGAGACAAAAAATATTTTGACACAGGCTTCCTATTTTTGTTAGACTCCTTAAAGACACGACGTTTCAGCAATTGTTCTTTAGTTTCCGCTCTATTATCTGCCCGGGTATATAAAGCAAGGTAATGCTGAAATATATTTTAAAATAATATGTCTGTAGTCTTACTTTAGTATCAGAGGCATAGTTATCATTATCGTACTAAAGTGAGTTATTTAACCACATATTGCTATGTCCGATTGTGGTTTATTGTGGATTATCGATGAGGTCGGTAATGAGGAGTGCAGAGCACAAGACATGTGGGATTCCCTACAACAATCTGGCCTGGAGAAAGCCAAATCACTGCTCGGAACATCTAAAGGCCCCTGCCAACACGCAAAAGAAACCTGGTGGTGGACAGACGAAGCCAAAGCAGTGATACACGAAAAGAAAATGGCTTTCCAAGCTTGGTCAAAGTGCTCTTCTACTAATAGAGAGGAAAAAGCTCGCCGTGAAAAGGTATATAGATGTTGCAAAGGTATCGCGAAGAAAAAATGCGCCGAATTCAAAGCGAAAAGCATGGAAAGCCTCTATCAGGAGTTGGAAGAAATATCGTCTTCCGCGTCTGACAGGAACCAGGCTACCCAGGAGCTTCGACAAAACAATTTGAACAAAGGAGCAAATATCTTTAAGATAGCCGCCCAGAGAAGAAGAAATGCTCAGGAGATTCGTTTCCCAAAGTTTATTAACAATGCTGAAGGCCAACTCCTTGTGGAAGACGAAAAAATTCTCCACAGATGGCGACAGTATTGCGAGGAACTTCTGAACGAACAGTTTCCCCGAGTGTACTTTCCAAGAGCCGCCCCGAATCATGCCGAAATACCCGACATCACAGTCGAAGAAGTTCGGTACGCGGTTAAAAACTCCAAGAAAAGAAAAGCTGTTGGGCCGGACGGGATACCCTCTGAGTTCTGGAAAAAGATGGGAGACATCGGGTCTAGATGGCTCATGGTTCTTATCTCCAAACTTATGAGAGGCGACACTATGCCTAATCAATGGAGGGAAAGCTATCTTCTTCCATTGCACAAAGGAAAGGGTGATACGCGAAATTGTGATAACTACCGTTCTGTCAAGCTGATGTCGCACACCACGAAGATCGTTGAACGGGTATTAGATAGCCGACTGCGGAAAATAATACGACTATCTGATGACCAGTGCGGGTTTGTCTCGGGTAAATCAACAACAGATGCAATCCAAAGTATAAGGATCATGATGGAAAAGCATCGTGATTCTTCAAAGGACTTGCATATGGTGTTGGTTGATTTCGAGAAGGCCTTTGACCGGCAACCAAGAGATCTTTTATGGGTAGCGCTAAGACAAAAAGGAGTTCCAGAAACCTACGTGCGAGTAATTAGGGACATGTACGAGAGAGCAACGACAAGAGTAAGATGCACCGCAGGAGTCACCGAAGAGTTCGCAATCAAAGTCGGTGTACACCAAGGGAGCGTCCTCAGCCCACTGCTTTTTATAGCAGTCCTTGATTGCTTGCTTGAAGGAAAAGTGACGGACCCCAATGTGCACCAGCTATTCTTTGCTGACGATGGGGCCATTATAAGTGATGATCAGGCGTCCCTACAACGAGCACTTGATGTGTGGGTGGACATTTTTGAGGGACACGGGTATCGTATTAGTTCAAAGAAGACAGAGTATCTGTGCTGCCCGTTCTCTGACCCTCATCAGCCTATTCCAGACATTTACTTGAATGGAAGAGTGCTTCCCAAGTGTGAAAAGTTTAAATATCTGGGATCTATGATTAATAGAGAAGCAACTTGTGATGACGACATCAAACATCGCGTAAGCGTAGGGTGGATGAAGTGGCGGGAAAACTCCGCCATCTTCTGTGATCGAAAAATGCCCCCTAAGCTGAAAGGAAGGCTCTACACTTCAGTTGTACGTCCGGCGCTCACATACGGTTCACAATGCTGGACAATGCACAAAAAGTATGAGAGCAAATTAACGGCAACTGAGATGAAGATGCTTCGCATGACAGCGGGAGTAACAAAGCGTGACAGAATTAGAAGTTCAAAGATCCGAGGAAGCCTCCACGTAAAAGAAACCATCACAAGAAAGATAGAGCGCGACCGACTCAGTTGGTATTGCCATGTTCAAAGGAGAGATCCTTTGAACCCCGTCCAAAAGGCGTTATCAATCAACATTCCAATTTCAACACGCAAAAAAGGCAGGCCGAAAAACAATTGGTGCAATCAAATGCAAAAACACCAGCATTTGATTGGCCTCAGCGATGAAGTAATCCCAAACCGGGAAGCCTGCCGCTACTTTCTGAGGTCAA
This sequence comes from Merodon equestris, assembly GCA_958301585.1. Lineage (NCBI taxonomy): Eukaryota > Metazoa > Arthropoda > Insecta > Diptera > Syrphidae > Merodon > Merodon equestris. The sequence continues at coordinate 18,909,842 of OY284417.1, read as the reverse complement.
ACCGGCGGACCCCACAAGCGGACCAGTAGGAATGCAGTTAAGTGGGAAGGTTATGGTCCTACACTTCTGACCATAACGACGCCGGGATAAAAAGGAAAAGAAGATTGCTATGTCCGATTGTCAGATTATTTACGTCTTTTGGGATGTAAACAGGTAATTTGCGTTAAGTCTTTCCTACAAAGCTATGGTATGGTGCTCTGTCTTAGGCAAAAAAAAAATAAATACAACATTGATCGCCTGAAGAAAGTCTAGAGCGCTATGTTTATAACGACTACTGGGTTTCGATCCTACCCACGACCTCTTCATTGTCCCTTCCTCAACCCTCAAGTTCCTCAAAACAATCGTCTATACTCTATACCCTAACTTTATACACTCTCCCCCTCCTCACCTAAGGCCTTCCATCTCTTCTGCATCGCTCAAAATTGTCGAAGATAAGACTGAAGACTGACATATCATGTCGAGCTTGAGAGGCAGAAGAATCTACGAAAACGTCTCTGTCCATCCTAAGTTCACGACAAAACTGATCCCATCGGCAATGACGGCAAAACCTAAATTAACGTCATGGTATCAATCCACAAAGAAGGCCCTCCAACTGACTCTCACGAACTGAAGAAAACTTTTATCCGGTTTCACGAGAGCTTAAATATTTCACCCAATGACGTAACTAAGGATATCTCTTCGTTCGCTGCCCACGTCAGCTCCAAATGCCTCGCACATCTGCAGAGAACTTATTGTAACTTCAAAAACTATTTTCAATCCTAATCTAAGTACCGTTACTTCTCTCCATTAATCGCATAGTTCATCCAAATATATATTCTATTACCAGAATGTCAGAGGACTGGGCTCCAAAATTTTCCCAATTGAAACTGGTCTATGCTTCAGTATCAGAGGCAATGAGTTATTCATATCAAAAACATCACCATTTCTTGCTGATGCCTTCCGATCCGAACGGTTACGGAGCTCTCATAGCAATTCAAAGTCAATATAATCCCTTACCCTCCACAACTTCGAACTTTACTGATTTCAAAAAACTGAGGTGCAAATGATTCTGCACGATTGTAAACAATGTACTCAACAGGCGTAGAGAATTCGGCTGTTGGTTTAGTAGCGATCGTAGTAAGTTTCTGGAGATGATATCAAAATACCGTTATGTTTTTGTTGAATTCCCGACACGGGAGGGATGAAGCGGTAATGAGATTAGGCTTAGAGACTAGAGAAGATGGATTGCAGATTTGACGTAGGCATCTTCCTGATCTGTTTGTTTACCAGATTAGTATTTTCCTACTTACTGACTTACTGACACGCCTACCTTACTATCCCTATATGTATCGATCGCCAAGCGACTAGCAATGCCATCAATTCGGTTGCTGCAATATGATAAAGTAATGTTAGTACCGACTGTTGAGCGGAAAGTCTGTAGTTCAAGTCTGTCCATAGCCAAGAACAATTCCTATACGGAAAAACTACAACATCAGGTGTGAACGATCAAAAAATAAAAAAATTCCAATATATACAATACTCGTACATATACATATAGACGAGTACATAACACATTAATGGCCTGGAAACAAAACAGGTACTGTGAACTACAACCAATGCGACAAATGCAGTGGAATCGCTCGAATCGTATCTAGGACAACCACCCCCGGAGAGTAGTGAACGAACATCTTCGACACAAACCATCTGCACCCCGTCCAGACTCTTGCGCCTGCACTACTCAATGGTCTACTCAATTGATCACATTATCTGAATATCCTAACACAGTAACTTTGAAGATAATCAGAGTGAAGACGAACTGACTCCGGGAGACTACGCTCTACAGAACTCTTTGACATAAATCCGTATCTCGATAAGATGGCAGTTGACAGAGGTCACATAGGGAGAGATTAGGCAAAATTTTTGCAAAGCCAAAACTTTATCGCATTCCAAACGAAATCGCATGGGGCTTAATCTGAAGAATAGAGTGGATGATGCAGGAATTCGTGACGATTGCGGATGAGATAGTGCGTTGTTATGGTGAAAAACAACTTTTCCGGGGACCGTTTTTTTTTTATTACCAACGAATCGGTCCAATAAATCAGCATAGTTCTTCTCTTCTCAAGATAGGCGGTGAAGATGATGACTCACGAATCCCAAAAGAAAAAAAAAACAGGTTCGCAGGAGCAGGTGAAACTCACTGCTTTGACTTTTCTTTCATATCTGGCGTGTAGTAATGCATCCGTGTTTCATCAGCAATCATGAGCTGCCGCAGGAACTCTTTCGAATTGCGTTTAAACATGTGCCCAAACAGCGAGCGAACGCGGCACTCATCTCGCCGATGGCTTTCTCATTCCCAATTATTTGTCAGATCAGTTGAGATGTCTACAATGTCGGTCTGATCTTCACCCGGCGCTCTTCTAATACGATACCAAGGACTTTGCGGACGTCACCTCATTCTGGCGGCCTGGGAGCTCTTCATCAAAAACAGATGTTCGGCCACGGTTGAATTTATTAGTCCAATATCTGACAGTAGTCATCGAAGATGCATGGTGCTTATAAACGCGGTCAGCATCATTCGATTTCCCGTCACGATTTCCTATACAAAAAAGGAAATCGCATCACTCATCGGTACTGCACTATGCCTGTAATTGACTTGACTTTCTAGAGCTCTCCAAAAACTACTCGATAAATTTGTCTATAATGTTGATACCTATCGTTTTAAGGTCGCTTAATGCAGGTAGTTTTCATATAGCCCTGGTAAAGAGGTCTTAACATCATCCAAAGAGCGATCGCGGGAAAGATTGGCATCGTCCACAACACGTTCACCGAGATGCAAGGCCAAGAGGGAAATTCCTACAAACTTTTTTTCATACGCCTTGATAATGATTTCTAACGATGGATCACTTGACTGATTCTCATAATCTGATCTTCATTCTACTAAATGGATCTATTATGGTTCCATTACACCATCGGGGACATGATCTCTTTTGAATTCACATGCACCAGCCTAATACGAGTGTATTAATATATTGTTAACCAAGTTAACTTAAGATAGATTAATACAAGGTTGGTAACATTACCTAAAATTAAATGGCATCAGTCTGAATTGCATCATTCTGTTTATCGAGTCCTCAAGCGAATTAAAAAAAAAAAATGCTGACGACCCGTACCATAGGCGTCGGAAACCAACGCATTACTCTTTGATTCTTAGTTTTAAACTGTTTTTCATATGGTATGTCTTTTCTCTGTTTTTTAAAATGTCGGGGAAATTGTGGATGCTATCGTTAAAAAAACATTTCATGTAGTGTGTTCAAAAAGTATCAGGAATATTGGTAATTTTTAACAACATTTTATTCATTCGTCTATATCAATGGTTCCCATTAGATATTATGAATATTAGCTTTCCCCAAACTCGGTTTTGACCGAGTGGATCTCTTAGCAATGCGCCTTTAGTCTTATTTATATTTGCGAAGCTTATCATTGTTTATGTCTGACGAATATAGAAGCTTTGCTTTTAGTATAAGCGTGGTTCATAAGCCATGGATCATTTAGGCTTGGTGCTCTGAGGACGACCCTAAAATTCGACCCCACCTGTTAAGCTTATTTAATGGTGGCAATCTAAAATGCCTCCTTTTGGTCGACCGATCAGTTTCGACATCGTGTCCATCATCCCATGTTATCTTAGTAGTTTTGCATTATTATTGACTTTATTTCCGGGAAACGTCAATTCGCCACTATTTTCGTTCGATATTAAGTTTTGAAACAACATTTATTGGGATACGTCTCATGCCCTAAACCTCTAAGAACATTTTGTGACCGAAGCCAGTTAATATTTCAAGGGTTGAAGGCATTCTTTGATTTTAGTCGATGATCATTCATAATAACTTTTTACACATCAGCGATTGTTGATACGCCAGGATGTCACATCCATTTTCAAGGCTTCACTTCGTTCGAAACTATATCCTCCTCCAAATAGCCGGTGAGGCAGTTTATTCTATTTTCATAGAGTTTCTGCAGCATGTTCTGGTAGACCTCCGACTTCAAAAAAATCCAAAAAAAGAAGTCCAATACGGTCAAATTGGGCTATCTTGTCGGCCAAAAATGAGACATAAGGCGACCCGAAAACGCATCCTGCAGAATAATCCTTGTCGTGCGAGCTCTGTGGTTGCACCGTCCTATTAGAACCAAATTCCAAAATCCATACTCTGTGTGTGCATTTCCAATATAACACCTTAATGACATGGAAACAAAAAGAGTTACTGTGAACTACAACCAATGTGACAAATTCAGTGGAATCTCTCAAATCCTATCTAGGACAACCACCCCCGGAGAGTAGTGAAAGAACATCTGCGACACAAACCATCTGCATCCCGCCCAGGTTGTGTGCGACAAACACCATAAGAGCTTACACTCTTGAACCTGCACGAATTATAAAAAAAAAAAAAAAAAAATCGCTGATGATGGGTACTGTGCCGCCCACCAGCTATAGTAACCGCATCCTCGGAAAAATGAGGCCCGATGACACCCTCTGTGTAATTGGCGCCGCTTGCAGTAATTTTGGATGGGTGTAATGACTCTTGGTAAATCTTATTATGGAAATGGACCTCGTCGCTCGTAATGAATTTCCACCAAAATTGTCATTGAGCTTCAGGAAAGTCTTACTCTAGTTTATACGGGAATAATGATCTGCAGACAGTAGCTGATCTTCTTGTCTGTCACCAAAATGCGCGACAGAGGCGAACGTGTATTTGTAAATTGCGTGGCACATCGTCTCGGCACATTGACCGTTGGTCTCCGACATCATCAGACACAGCAACGATATTCTCGTCGATAATTCCTAGGTCTTCCGGCAACTTCCTGGTTGCTTCAGTCTCCTCAAGGCGAACGGCTAAACGTCTTAGTGCTTGATCAGTTGGCATAGGATCGTCTGAAAACCTGTACCGACATTCAAATTGCACCCGAATCACTGGCGATCCTGAGGAGCCCGCGATCTTGAGGTGTTGATAGATGATAACAAACTAGCAATGTACAGACACTTTCCAGACATGTCTGCCAACACAAGACCGCAAAGACCGCGTGAATTGAACTAACGCAAGTCGTTCCTCTTTGAATATTCTGTTGAAGCAATCGTATAGACAGCCACATGATCTAGAGTCATATGATTGACACCACGCATTCCATTTGACGTGCTTATCTTGCCCCCTATCTTGCTTTATATCCGTATTACCTTACCTTGCATTATAAAAATGCTCTTGTTATCGTGCGGGCTCAAAGTCTGAAATCCCAATAAGGGAGGGTAGGCACGCTAACGTAGTACTCGTAGCTTGTGCTTAAATCGATAAAACCATAAGTATACTCAAGGTCTACCTGAGCTTCTGGAACTTTAATGCTCTGAGGGCATTCAGCTTATTCATTATTAAAAGCTTATGGTTTCCCAGCCATTAACTCCATTATTGAAAAATCAATTCATAAACACCAACGAGCCGTCTGGAAAAAAAATTGAAAAACACCTTTCGATAATTTACTTTTTCATTTCAATTAAAGCCGATAGCCATCAGCATGGTAATGGGATTCCATCGGTTAATTTGCGGTTCTGTCTATCCATTCATATCTGACGCCTCCAACACTAGCACGAATTCGCACGCAACACAACCAATTTACCCTCGTAAATCCTTCACAAGTGCTATTCCGCATTTAAGTGTGTCAATTTTACACTCACCTACACACGCGGTCCTCTGTCACGCGAATCAATACCATGTATTCGACCGCATTCAAAGCAAACTATCGAAAATCGCCGATTAAATAGAATTCCACGCTACATTTACCACACTAGTAGCAGTCGCTTCCATATCACTTCGACTTCCGGCCGAGTTGGCTGCCCTACGCTTCCGGGAATTGTGGACATCGCGCTGAGTATAGTGTGTATCCCAACCAGAGATCCTTTATTCAACCACAAAGTGTGCAATTTGTGTGCTTCACCTTTTTCTCTTCATCTCTCTCTTTCTCGCCCTCTCTGTCTCTATTCGGTTGTGGGTCAAAGGACGGGGGGAGGCGGGAAAGGCCGATAATAATAATTATCCCCCATAGTCAGTCGATGGTTCAATGGCTCAATGGTAAATGCGTTACGATAACTTACCCCGGAAGAATGAAAAGATTAGTCGTAATCCTCCCCATCCGCGGAGTCCTCGCATATCATGTGGATTTGGGGTTGACAACAAAAAACTCGTCCATTACCCTTCGCCCCTGCCATGCAATATACTATCCTATGTGCGTGCGGATCCGTACTAAAAGACCCACTGATACCCGATACGAGTATTCCCGGACCAGACCACGGCTAGTGGTGCGGGAATGAAGGTACCGGAAAATGATTAATTATTCTCCGTCTCGTTGTTGTATGTTCCTCGGTTTTCTTTTGAATTCCTCTTTGGCGCTCGTTATTGACACCGTTCACACGCACAAGTGCACGTTTATTAAAAATTGTTGACCTTTCGCCATTCCGCCCTAGCGTCTTGGCCGTTTCTTTTGTATTTCTTTTCTATCTCATCCTAGATGAATTATGAACCATCAGATAGATAGCGCTACAATTTCCCGTACTCCACCGCATCCGTTCCGTTGAAATCGTTGCTTTTGTTTTTATCAGTATCTGTGTCCGTACGTGCGCGCCGTCCGGGTGCCCTTCAACCTGCGGCGGTCGGTGCCTGTGTGCCTCAACAACGTCAACTTGACAGTTCTAGCTCATTAAACTAATGGCTTTCAATGGTTTAGCCTGAAAGAGCTCACGAGTCGCTCTCTGGTCGACGAGTACTGGCGCGGCTGGAGTGTGTGTGTGTATTCGTTCGGGTGTACGAGAATGGTGGTGGGTAAGCGTGAGCATAAGGAAAAGGGCGGGAAACAAAATGTGTATTCATTGTGGTTATGTTTGTGTAGTACTTCCTGTTCTTAGGGGTATTTACTGTTATTTTATGTACCTTAAACGGGCAGTGAAATGTCACCGCGTAGTTACACCACGGCGACGTCGACGATGACGTTGAGTTCAGTCTCACCCATTCGTTCAGTCGTTTTTCGTTTATTCGTTTGTTTGCCCGCTAGTTTCCTAGTTGCGACCCGCCATCATTGGTGCTTATTTGTTTGCCCGTGTATTTTCCGGAAGGGAGGACTTCGTATTCGCATCAACGGTTTTATTTTGATGGTTAATTTAATGCAGATCAGGTAGAAGAATATAAGTTCAGGTATTTATGGCGTTTTTATTGGCTTATTAGCTTGTGGGACGGCAGTAAATGTGTGACGGCACACGGAATAGGATACGACATGATGCCACGGGGGTCTACTTTGTCAGGACTGCGAATGAATGGATTTTTGTTACATTTCCGTTTTATTGATTTCGAAAGGTCAATGATGCTCGATGAGGAAATTAGCAACCAGAGCAGAGGTAAGGGACAGGTTGACGGGGGGCAACATCTGGAGATTCTGTTTATGATATGAGGTTGGCTGATGGGCCAACGGAGTACTCAGTTCTAATCGCTACGTAAGCTCTTTGATTTTTGGTGAAGCTCATGGGTAGTCATCTGCTTTTAGTGAATTCAGAGGCTCAGCTCTATTGGGATTCTTTCCCTGGGTTATGTGTTGAAATTTATTTTCCAAATTGCTGTTCGTTGCCCTGAAACTTAATGTGGCCTTAGAGACGTGGATATAAGAAACTTGATAATACCAGTGAACTGTACAGAAGTTTCAAGCCTCATCTTAAGAGGTACGAAGATTAGATGGAGACTTATATGCCTTGCCAGTCAGGTCGATCTTTAGCGAGTCTACTTCAGTTACGCAAACCAAGTTGTTTGAAATTTCTTCCTCTTAATCGTGTCACCTTAGACGAGTATTCCTTCTGGTGAGGGTGAGCCAACAGTTATCAAAGTTGATTTTTATTCGATTTTTCATATTTCACTCTATGGCAACTATAAATGGAACACAGCCTCGTTTATGTGACGATCATCGCGATCGTCCGAAATTCAAATTAGTCTATGACTTTTTAAAAACAAAATGGAGCAATGGCCCCAATTACAGTTTGGCATGTCTGAGGTCTTCAATTTTCACTAGGTTATTGGCATAGATCTTACTCTTCAGATAACTCTTTGTGGGCATTTCCAAAATAACACCTTTGATATGGAAACAAAAAAGAAAAGTTACTGTGAACTACAACCAGCGCGGCAATTTCAGTCGAATCTCTGAAATCCTATCTAGGACAACCACCCCCGGGGAGTAGTGAACGAACATCTTCGACACAAACCATCTGCACCCCGTCCAGGTTGTGCGACAAACACCATAAGAGCGTAAATCTTGAACCTGCGCGAACCGTATATATGTAAAAGTTGTAAGTTACTAAGTTTCCCAGCTGGGATTTGAAAACTTTTTGAGCTAGGACATTGCTGTCCATACGTTCCATATGTCCCTGCTATCTCTGGAGTCCTATGACTGGGCCTCGCCTAAACCCTCTGATGGGGTTAGTTCCAATTTTGACTAGACAGCGACATTTTTATTAGGCCTTAGATCAACTACAAGGTGGTGGGTATGGAACATGCGGTCCCAGGATCTGAAATAATTTTTTGAAAAATGAAACGAGCATTTTGCCGTAGAGCCCTAAACTTGTAAAATGTGCTTCGATGCTAGCACCCCCTAGGGCCGACCTTCGTTTGCTCCACTGAAAATTAATGAGTGAATGAATCTACAATATTCTGAGGCTTCTAGTACACAATGATAAGCTGACAGCTGATACAGCGGGCAGACAGTAAGGTGTATATGAAAGTATTTAATGGGATCTTACCTTAAAGCTTTTAAAACCAACCCTATAATTGACGAGAGGTACGAGGAAGTTAATTTAACTCGGTTCAAACCATTTAGTATTATAGTAGTATGCGATTTTTGAAGCGCTTGGTTTTAAATTTCCCAAAAAATCTAAAGAAAATTGCAAAAGTGTATAAAGTGTTTGCTTTAGTCGATAAATCAATGTCTGCCATTCACCTTTTAACAATTGTTTCGTGATAATGTTGACCACGAGTATGTTTTAAGTCCATACAGAGAGTCAAATTTTGGGTTACTTTGTTGTTTTTTAATACTGCAATTCATGCTGGCCTATCGGCATAAACTAGTGATTTGACTTATCCCCATAAAAAAATTACCTAAGTCGGCAAATCGCTCAATTCGTTTCTCAATTGGTCCATCGATCCGCGTGCTGTATAAAGATATAAACCAGGAAAAAGTCTAAAATGATCGGAAGCACTGACAGCTCTTGTATTGCCTGAGGCCATTCATCGCACGAAAGGCAGCAGTTTTGTTTGTTAAAACATATCCATTATTCTTTGATAAGCTTAATTTTGTAAGGTTTTAGATCAGGACCTTTGCGTACATTTTCCACGCAGTCAAGTAATACAATCCCAATCGCTGCGAACGTCGACGAATGGACAAATAACGGTCTTCATTAACACTGGCCAATACAGCCAGAATTTTTTCCTCAGAAAAATCTCTACTCATACGGTAAGAGGCTTGATGTCTAATAGCGAAAAATTGGGGCGAAATTTAATCACTAATGCTTGAATTGCTTACTTAGTTGGTCGATAATGACGACTAAAATGCTCGAAGTGCGCAAAAAACATTTTTCACGGCACGAAGTTTGATAATAAAATTCAATAACTTGTAAATTCAGATGTAAGTCTTTCCATATTGAAATGGCAGTGCTAATTGAGCATATTAGACTTTGACACAAGTCACGTATCACTCGTGAGTTTTCAAAAATAAAATACTAAAAAACCAAACAGCAAACAAATCACCCTTAAAGAGCCCTAGCGTCCTAGTTTTATCCTGACCATTCATTTTTTTCATTGCTAAAGATGCTTGAGATCGCGTTGAGTCACCCCAAATACCAACAGTTTCAAATTCGATCGAATCATCTGAACAGCGTATATGGAACTGGTTGGGAAACCTCTCAAAAATGTGTTTTTTTAAATCATTTTGTACCCGTTTTCTACTTCATAGTAGCTGTGCTATGAGTATATTGGCCTTCGAAGTAATTTATTCGTTTAAGTCAGCTCAGTGACGCATGTTTCTACGAGAGGTAGGGAGCTAAATACACACTTAAGCCGACACTCAAGAGCGAAAAAAACTTTGTAGTAAAGGATCATCCAATAAGTAGTGTCATTATTAATTTCGCGCCGTTTGTGAACTGTTAATATTTAACTATCATTGCGATTACTTTTCATAAGTAAAAACTGGGAGGTAATTTAATGTGAATCAAAACATACTCGAAATACGTATTCACATATTTAAAATTCAATACAAAAGCAGTGAAAATATCGCAGACACGATTCGCCCTTCAAGCGCCTTCTCGCAAAGCTACAGTAGATTTAATCTATAAATTTAACCTTCTCAAATAAGTTGATGATCTTTAAGCTCCACCTCATGTTCGTCCGGCAAGATTAGCTATCGCCGCCATATCTGAGGGTGTGACTCTCTGACCCAGATGTGTTCATTTCGAGAAACTCATTTGCACCGCAACCAGTTTACACCCCTCTTTTTCATGAGGATCATTTTCTACAGATTTTTTGACACAATATTTGAGGCCATATTTACAATGCCAGATTTTAAATAGTGCCCTGGCTTTTAAATACCTACAAAACTAATAGAGCAACTTTCCCATTGAGCCAAATTTTTTTTCGAAAAATGCGAACATACGAAACGATGTTGATTGACTTTTGTTTACCTGAAATTAGTGCTATGAACGTGGACGACCTCTATTTTCAGCTAGGCGGTACCACATGTCACACAGCTGGTGAAACAGTGGCCAAATTGCGTGACGAATTTCCTGAACGTGTGTTTTCTTCAAATGGAGAACTCAATTGGCCGTCGATAATAAGACTTTTTCCTTTGTGGCTATGTTCAAGTCTACGCCAATATTAGACCAACGATTTATGTAACTACTAAGAGAAAATATCCGTGAAAACATGATGAAAAATTCCATCAAAGGAATCACTTTGTAGAAAGAGCCACGGCGGATATTTTGCATTTCCATTATTGAACAGAGTCCCGTGCTTAGTTTTAAATAAAAATACCACCATTTGTGGAATAAAGATCTACCTTTTTCCTATTGATTAATAATGACACCCTTTGTTGGATAGCCTTATACTAGGCTCCGTAACTGCACTGGACTTGCCGTATTCTACATCTGACCTTCAAGACACAACCCCAATTTATATGTTGGAAGTCTACCGATCTATGAACATAGGCTCCATAGGCCTCACGTGTCTTCATGGCCTCGAAAATGATTTAGGACCGGAATAAACCATTTTTCTTAGCAGTGCTAGACTCACAACTTTTCTTTATACTGCTGCTTGCCAGAAATCTTTTAGGTAGAGGTGATGCCTGTTTTAAAAGCTGAATGTGTAGTAGCTCCCTGTGGTTTATATTGTAAGAAAGTAGATTTTGTTTCAACTTGTTGTGCTTAAAGTCCATTTCGTCTCTTACTGTAGCCTCACAGCGCTGGAGGCAACTCTGACTGGTGCCATCTGGCGATATTTCCATGTGTCGAAGATGGTATGGAGCCTTTTTTTGCATTCGTTTATAATTCGCAGTAATTTGTGCCATTTAGTGTTCCGAATGTAGTAGGGGGTAGAGTGCACAGATATATTCATCGACGACGGAGAATATTGTTCCGCGACCAATAAACACTTTTTCTAGTCCTCGAGACGCCTGTTATTATTAACGAAAAAATGTTTGTCGGACTTTGGTAAAGAGGAGACTTTGGTAAAGAGGAGACTTTGGTAAAGAGGAGACTTTGGTAAAGAGGAGACTTTGGTAAAGAGGAGACTTTGGTAAAGAGGAGACTTTGGTAAAGAGGAGACTTTGGTTGTCGGCTTTTCAAATGCGGTACTGGCTTTAAACGGCTACTTCATTTCAGATCTCACAGGCAAGAATATTCACTTTAGCCTCCAGCTATCCCCCAGAACACAAGCTCCTATTCTAGTAATGGCAGTAGTTAGGGATTTTTACGTCAAATATTTCCAGGAATCGGCTTTAACGTCATTGCGTTTAGGTTATCGCTCAATCTGGAGTGCGTAAATGGGTCGTTCACATCTCTACTCGAATTCTTCCCACTTAAGATCGCAAAATATGAATAAGTCACTGACGTGATGCAGGCAATTTGACTTAAATATTTCGTGATTTATGAAACCCATATTGCGAGGCTTATCCCAGTGATGTTGTTGACCTAAATACAGACCCATTCATGAGAAAATAGCTCAGGTTTAAGAATTTTATATTTCAATCTCCATCTTGGCTTACATTCCCTCCAAGGACAAGAAAAAGAAAAACGTCCTTCGAATGGTACTCGAAGCTTTCAGGAAAACTGTCTCGAATCCACGTTGCATATTAAATAACATTGCATGGTCGCGTGAACGTCGTCATAATCTGTAAAACAAACAAGTCCTACTCTATAGATAATTCCCTGTCGCACGCTCCCTCAATGCCAACCATACATCCCTCCATGGCCTCCACACTCCTACTTCACCGCTCGTCATGTATATTTTGCCTTTTCACTCCGTTTTTACCGTCAAGTATCACGAACAATAAAAATTGAAAAAATAAAAGAATGAGAACCAGCTTGGAGTTATTTTCTGTTAGACAAATACATACTTCACTTACCAACCCCCTTCAGACACACGCAAATTGGGAATGGCAAGACGTGAGTCCTTCGGCCCATATACCCCCTAAAACCTTAATCCCAACTGTAGAAGGATAATTTCCTCTTATTTTCTCTCGGCCGCAAAACGAAAAAATAAAATCCCATTTGGCAGAGATACAACAGCGACGTGCCCATTAATAGAAAACAACACGGAGCCGTAGCACCGCATACACACATGCAGGTGTACAGTCGAAGAGTCATCCTCACGAGAGGAAAACTGGCCAAGACCAAGTAACCACGCTACTTTACGCCAATCATGGTTAAACTGAACCTCGTTGTGTTTTTTTTTTCTCCTTTTTTGTTTTGTTTTCGTTTTTGATTTTAATTTTTCACATTGCCAACTTATTGTCAGAGTGTGGAACGCCACGGTAGTGGAGGAGTAGGGTGATGAAGAAAGTATGAATGGAAAATTCATCTCCAGATGCGAGGAGTCCAAACAAAGTTTCGAATTCACGCGAGCTACACATTGCCGAACGATATGCAGACAGAAAGGCAGGTAGACAAAACGACAAACAACCACACCAGGATGATGGGAGCGGAGGCAACATACCGTGTGGTGGAGGAGGATTACGGTGTTGGCCCGGCAATCAAATGGAAAAACAAACGTGCCACACAACGCTACTTGTGTTACGAACTCGATACGAGTATCTGGTTGGGCACCATCTAGCTGCTTGCCGCGGCAGCTCACAAGAAAAGCTTCGGTTATTAGTGCGGATATACCTGGTGCGCCAACAGGATTTGGATTCCGCTTGCTCTTTCATCGCCGTCGTGCGTTGTCCGTATCGTGCTTCATGATGGTGTTTCGTTTGTTTGGCTGGCTTTGTGCTGCCTGATTCCACATAGTCACATTTTTCCATTCCATTTGTGAATTTTTTTTTTCATTTTTGGTGGGTGGCTTGATGTCTCATTGTGCGGAACAAATAGTCAATTTGACTTTTTTTGGGTAATTTTACATCCTGCGGATGTCTGGTGACGAGTGCGGAGGGCTCGGGAAAGTATTATTGCAGATCATGAGATGAGCACTTCCGTAAGTAGGATTCATCCTGGTGGGAAGTTATCCGTCTATTTGGTAGTTCGGCAAGTTTTTTCAGCTAAACTTGGTTATACTTTCAACCAGCTGGGTGTTGGCCAAAACCATTTGACATGGAAATCTCGCTTGAAGAAATTTATGTTAAAAGAATTCAATTGCTTTCGAACTATAGCGACACACTTTGTCGAAAACTTTAAAGAACTGACAGGGTCCATTGTGGGTTATAATAAAAACGGGGGGCTAATGTGGCTGAAACCTTAATCAACTCTTATGGATGCAATTAAGCGTCGAATAAGACTGGTTCGGAGTAGATATTATAATTTGTTCATAAGATGCGCGAGACGAAGGAAAGTTCACGAACGTAAAAATGTAAACACACGCACAAACATCTGTCTGGAAACGATGAATTTGGACTCCAGCGGCTTTCAAACCTATAGAATTAACAAAATTTCTGATTTAAGAAATCGGGCGCATTGCTACAACTCCCAAATTGATAGGATCATACATAGGATCCACACAGAAAGGATAGCTGTCTGCTCTTAGAGAGTGCGCTTTTATACTTCTTCCCCTGTAAGCAACACCAATCATTCTGTGGCGCTGCAGATCCTTTGAAAGAAGCCAAGCACCGTGTAGAGATCCTGTGTAGAAGGGGGTTGAGTGAGTCAAAAAGGAAAGCTGGTGATTCATAGAATATTCTTGCTTCGCTAGCATTGATGTGAGGCTAGGGAAAGTAGCCCCAATTGAAGTAACTCGTTTAAGTATTCCAAGCGTCCTGATGTCCCTATGTCCCTATGTGATGAAAATTAAATTAAATTTCTAAACCCATCATGTAGATCGGACCATGGTCTAAATCATGTGTTCGCTGCCTTGCCACATCGTCGGTCTATTCAGTTTCTAAGACTAAGGTCCACTTGTGCTTTACAACCTGTAATCAGTATTGAATTTGTGATGGAATTGGCGAGGAGGCTTTACGGGTAAATTCTGCACATCTGGAGTACCCCGATCGATCCACTTCTTATGGTTAGGGAATCAAGTTTACCCAGAACATAGCTTCTTAATTTAAAAACTTGACTAGTCCAGAGTCTAGAGACTCTTTGTATTGACATATAGTCCTGCATATGATTGGATTGAGGCTTAAGAGTGAGAGGTGCTGAATAGCAACCTCAGCACCTCTTAGCTGTCTTAGGACGCCTTCATCGACCATTAGACCCATAGAGAGTTTGGGTCTGTAATCCAGTGGACTTGGTTTGCGCTCAGACCCTGGTATACCAATTGTTGTCAATAGGCTCAATACTAAGATGCTTCCCTCAGGTAGACATCTCCAATTGGACAACAAATTGCTTTTTACGTTGATGAACTTTAATACGATGTATCTTCCTAGAGTGTCCTTAAGAATGCAGTTTCTCAACGGTTAGTGTGTTGATCTCTAGCGCCGATAAACTGGGGATCGAATCTCGGCAATAGCCTCTTCAGCAGAGTAGCAACAAAATCAAAGCAACAAAGTCGTTGCAGTCGATTTCACTTACCATAAAAACGCGCTTCGGTCTTAGACCCACCTGACTTAAAAGTTTTGTTTATTCAGAAAAGGTTGATTTATCTTTACATAGCTTACGACATCACCAGGTTAGGAAATGTATAAGGCGTAAAGTCAGACGATCGCGAAGATCAGTCAAAATCACCATTTTAGTCTTCTACCTTGCTGGGGTAGGGAATATTTATGTAAAGGCTTTCCTGTTTTCCCGTCTGTCCGTACGCATATATCAAAACAAACTTGCCGAGTAGCTATGAGTCTGAAACTTGGCTGTGTACTATATACATTGCTCTAGAACCCTAGCTTACAAAATTCAAGGTAGAAGACCTGGAATTGTAGCTTGGCACCCGTCGAGCTGATCCCAACTTGTTTTCGAAGTAAGCCGACCGATGAACAAGGATGCAATAAAGTTATCGCGGCTTGGTTTGTGAGTTTTAGTACTGTATTGGAGGAACCAAAAGTTGTTTCATTCAGAATCAAAACATCCTAACCCGATAAAGCACTCCATTGATGGTTAGCTGCTCCATCCTCGTCTAATGAATCTTTTTGTATAAATTCCAGCCTAAGCAGCCACGTGTTGGTCATGGGATCTTCGTGAATTAATTGTGGGTTTTCATTGACGTAGACCTGACAATTTTGTTTATTCACGATCCTATTCATAGCTTCAACGCCGTGATAATTCTTTACCAAAATATGATCGTCGGCTTCTGTACACCACAAAATTTGCATAATCCAAGCGACGTTGCTTCTTGGTCGGTATAAGTCAAACGTTGATTGAATTTTATAAAGACAAACATGCGAGGGATGGCTATCTTTGAAGAATGTCGACGACTCGATGTTGTCGGTGATTTCTTAACGCTTGTCTGCACAGCCTCAATGTTCTCATGAGACCACCAAGATTGTCTGTGGTCATATATTTTTCGAGTAAATGCCTGATCCGAATTTGTGCCTTCTCAGAATTGAGAACGTGTTTTGAAATAACGCTGCATAGTAACAGCGTGTTGTAAGGCTTCGAACGCGAGCCTTCGTCATAAGCCGATCTCAAAATAAATGTAGAATCTATAGGATTGGTAGATCCGGGGGTTGAAATGGCCTTTCCCGTACATTGCAGCATGCATATATGTAGCTTTGCCGACAAAGAGTTTAATCGAGATCGCCAACTTCATCCTTGTCTTGTGAAGCTTGTCTGTAGAACTGATATACTGCCGTTTGGCAGGATCCATTTTAGCGGCTTATTTAATACCCCAAGTCCGACAAGGTTCTCTAGGCTGATACGACAGTAATTGCCTTTAATTTGTTGCGCCTTAGTTCTATCCTCATATTGCTTGTAAAACTCTGACTAGAGCCATCTGGTGTAGTTTAGTTTTAATTTCCCGGTTCAAAAACCGTGTCAATTCGGTTATAATTCGCAGTAAATCATACCTTTTCCCGAGTATTCAGGCCCCGAATTTCTCTACATTTCACACTTGTTATACATACAATACATAACATTTCTCCGTCGCTGGAGACTACCATTGGGTTTTGAGGTGAATGGTCCTTCCTACGAGTATATGAGTGACTTTGCTTACTTACTTCGTAGATTACCAATGGCGGCCCAAATTTAGTTTTCATGCCTCTCATCCTAGCCTTGCACGTTTTTGAGCTTGCTCTTCCTATTGGTAACCTACCTACAATGTACCTCCATTGGTCACGTGGTGCACATTAGTCTATTGCCATTAAACCGTTTTGATACTACATCTCGTTTGGCCTATATTATATAGGAGATTTGTTGGGATGTTTAAATCCTTCATATCGAATCGAAGTGGTTGATGATATATAGCGTATTAGGACACCTTATTGAGGATATGTTTGCTGGTAACTGCCGAGGCCTCGCAGGGTTAGTGTTGAAAATGATAGTAGAGGGTGGTCGCGGTGCAATGGTAATCATCACCGACTATTGAGCGGAAGGTCTGTAGTTCAAGTCTGTCCATACCCAAGAACACTTCCTATACGGCAACAACATCAGTTTGAATGAGAGATGATAAAAAAAAAGTAATCGCAGTATAAGGTCACTTCAAAATTTATGCTGCGTGTGTGCATTTCCAATATAACACCTTAATGGCATGGAAACAAAAAAGTTTCTGTGAACTACAACCAACGCGAAAACTTCAGTCGAATCTCTCGAATCTTATCTAGGACAACCACCCCAAAAGAGTCCTGAATGAACAAATCCGACACAAACCATCTGCACTCCGTCCAGGTTGTGTGACTAACACCATAAGCGTTCACCTGCGCAAATCCTGTATAAAAAAAAAATAGTGCTGTCAATGATTCCTGAAAGGAGTCGACGAATGAAGAGGATGCCGGATATCTCTCTCCGTTGTTTTAGTGTATTCAAGTTAATTGTTTTAAGGCGGTCTTGATAGATATTCTTGATAGATACAAAGAAATGTTCAGGGCCTCAATAGAGAAAAGTAGCAAAATCCCGCTGGATGCTCTCGTTCTACAATAGAAAAGTGAATATGTGACCATATATGAGAGGCGTATTCGCGTAAGACTATGTAGAGCAATCGGATCACGAAGGTGTTTGAGATCATAGCTTCATGAAGCCGGATGGTGAATTGGTTTATGGAATTATATCATCCGGAAATTGTTCACACGGCGCATTGGTCGGATATGGATTGATTGACACTTGGAAATGTAAAGCTCCAAATATTTTTTTTTTAAATGGGAAAACTATTGATATCCGATTGAATAAGGGAAGAGTCATGTCTCGAGGAAATAGTCTTGAAGAAATAGTTTTCTTGTCTGCTTAATGAAAATTCCAGTATCGTTAATAGTAAGAGTGAAAAGAAGTGGACCTAAATGTGTACATTGGGGGACTCCGAAGGAAACTAGAAAATGCAGATCTAAAACGATGACTGTAATAGCGGTTTTCCAAATGAGACGATATTAGCGTGTGTGAAAGCCTTGTTAAAATCGCTTGAAAAGTCGTCAACTTTCGTGCCTCTTCTTCAAGTTTGAGCCACCAATTTGACAAGGTTTGTGGATTAAGATGCTGGTTAGGGAAGATCGGGTGAGTTTGCTAGTAGGTATGTGCTCCAATGACCTTATTAATGTACAGAGATTGTAAAAGAGATTTTCATATTTGGGCCAAATATTTCTAGAGAGGGAGGAGGATTAGTCTATTTTCGACAATACGAATCTAGCGACAGGATAAGGGAGATATAGTTCAAGGGAGAAATTTGATAAGCAATTGAAGGAAGCAGAATCAGTTACAAAGAAAAAAGTTGGCATTAGTGCTAGGATTATTTGAGGTTTCATCATATTGTATAAAGAGAGGGAGGTTCGGTAGCCATTGATAAACTGAAAGAAAGTTATCGGATCACCTATAAGGTTGGTTTGTATATTGAATCAAAAGCGTTGATAAAGGTTCTTTTTTGTGTGAAGGTGGACTAGAATTTCTAGACATCCTAATAAGCTGTGCTTCCTGTTAGGTTAAGCTAAAGAAGGGGAGTGTGATGGTTGAGCATCACTTCCACTCGGAGACAATCTCTATAAAGTAGCTGGGCAGTGGCAAAGCAGATGTTGGATCGTCTCGGTTTCTTCCTCGTCGCCGCAGTTCCGACAGAGGTCACTGGATCCCGAGCTCCATTTCCGGAGCATTGCTCCGATGGGACAGTGTCCTGTGATCACTCCGACGAGCACACGGATCGAGTTTCGGTCCAGCGCCAAGAGGTTTTTTGTTTTTCTGATATTGAGCTCTGGCCACGATGATCTTGTCGTGTGGCTGTTGTTTCTTGTAAGCCAAGACGAGTTGGCTTCTTTTATAATTGTGTCATTTATGATCATTATAATGCGCTGATCGGTGGTTGCAGTGACGCAACCAACCGCCTCGCTGATATCTATTTCAGACTTGCCTGGCCAATTCGTCCGCTCTTTCGTTCCCTGCGATCGAGCTGTGACCCGGGACCCAGCAGAGTTTAACTTTGTGGTGTCTGATGGCGTTCAATGAGTCGCGACATTTCATGACAACCTTTGATCTCGTTGTACGGGATCCTATTGATTTCAGTGCAGCCTGGCTGTCTACAAAGATAGTGATATCCGATGGTGGGATATCGGTTACTTGTAGATGTTTGGCTGCTTTCTCTATTGCTAGGATTTCTGCTTGGAAGACGCTGCTCAAATCAGGGAGTCCAAATGATTCCTGTTTGTGCAGGGTATCAGAGTAGAACCCGGCCTCAGTGCCTGTGTCCATTTTCGTCCATTGTGTCCGTCGGTGAAGAGGATAATCTCGTGGTCGTTGATCAGGCACTCTTCTCTGTCGGGGAAAAGGATTGGTATTCTGAGAGAGAAGTCATTTTGGGGGGAAATATAGTCGGTCGTAGCTGCGAGGCTACTAAAACCATGTTTCTTTCCCAGGTCGTCTATTATCTTAAGTATGGCCGCATATCCATAGTTGGCTTGCTTCCACAGAGAGGACTCCCTTAGTCTGAGAGCTCTTTGCAGCGCAGCCTTTTATGAATAGATCCAGGGGAAAGAGATGAAGTATCATGTCCAACACTGCTTGCGGCGTGCTTCACATGGCTCCCGTTGTACAAACAGCGGCTGACCTTTGTACTTTGTTGATCATGCTCATATAGCTTTTCGTGCTGCTAGCAGTCCACCAGACTAGGGCCTCATAAGTTAAAATGGGTCTGATGATGTGTACATCCAATGAATGATGTGCGATTGCAAGCCTCATCTTTTGAAAGATGAAAAAAATGATGAATTTGAGACGGTTCGGCGGGAGACTCATGATTTCAGTGTGGCAGCCCCGAGGTTGACTAACTCGTTGGCCTCCTCATTCCCCTCTATGTTACTGTGGTTTAGAACCCGGAGAAGGGTAATTCCGGTCCTTATATAAGCCTGATTAACTTCTTCCTTGTATTTCTCCTTCTGTGTAAGACATAGGCTTATGATACGGCCTTTACGGCGGCTTGGTGGTAACTCCCAATTGCAATGATTGCCAGTACTTCTACTTGAAGATGTCGGAGTGAACAGAGGGGTGATATAAACTTCGGATAGAGGTACTGCTTAAAGGCAGAAGGACTGGGATGATGAGGGCCTTATAGAGCGTTACTTTACTCGTTCGAGAGGGTTGGTCATAAGGGCTAATCAGTATGTAATATCGAGACGTTTTAGTCAGTTCTTCGATGGCCCACGTATTTTTTTGGTTTTGTATATCCGCTTCCTCGGCAGCTTCTTGACTTTGTTCTTTAAAGTCGATGCAAGAAATTAATCTGATTATAGTAACTAAGGGTCGTATGTTTATGCCAAATTCTCGTACAGTCACCAAGTTGAGTTGACATTGCGTGGCCTAGCACCTTTCGGTTTTGAAGGGATGACGAGCGTACTGGATTGTGGAGCTGATTACATGATATTGGATAGGAAGGATAAAGTTCCACTCCCCTGGGTGTCGCAGCTCTGTACATTATTGTATCCTCCACCAAAGTACTTCCAAGCGATTCCGGCTTGCATAACTGTTATGGTCTTTCGTGTAAGGGTTCCATTGGTCCCAGTCTTGATAGCTCGTGCTTCACATTCTTCGGATTTTGCATATATGTATGCTAAAATCGGCCTTGCCCCTAGGCCTCTAATAGACTTGCTTGGAATGTATCATCACACGTACTTGATCAAATTGGTGTAAAACGATTTCCATAAATTTAATGGCTCCAACCCTTTCGAAGCATCAAAAGGAAATAAAACGTTTGAAATACTGACAAACAAAAAAGTCGGAAAACGTGGTAACACCACCACCACCTTGTCCCACCGACTCAAGAGTCAGCAAAATGCTTGTAACATAAAACACAGTCATCGCAATTCCGTCCATCAGTGTCGCTTCATCTTAAATAACTCTTCTGCGATACCTCTCCATCACAAGGGAACAAAGACAAATCAAAAGCAAAAACAAAAAAAAAAAAGGACTAAAACATAAAAACAGAGAAAGTGAATTTGAGATTACACGAGATGAGGGGAGAGTCGATTTACATTTATTTGTTCACCTCGCCATACCACCAATGTACACACAGCAAGGACTACAACCAATACACACCACGGCACCAGTGTCGGCATCGTTGGAGCAACAGCCGCAGGTGGAAAGGGGCGCAGTAGGATATAGAGATATTAAAACAACGAATATGGATAAGGACCAGGGTAAAGGAGGAGGAAGTATCCAATTCGGAAGTAGAGGGAACAAAAAATCAAATTCAACATATGGAACAAAGGGAAAAGCGAAAACCAGCGAGTCGCCGCGGGTGCAGCGGCAGGAAGCGGAAGGAAAAAAGTCAAAAGCAGTGTAGTTTTCATCGGAAAAGGGGTAAATGCCAAAAGGATTCAGATCCTGATGCGCGCACGAAACAATATCCTAAAAAGGCGGCAAACGAAAAAAATAAAACGATAAGAGGACGCGAATGGGCAGAGAGAAAAAGGCTAAATGAGAGCCAGAGAGAGAGAGAGAGAGAGAAAAAAATTAATTTTGCATCTCAACAGGACGAACTAAATGAATGTGGATCTTCTTCTCGTCACGCTTGGGTAGACCTAAGCCGGAAAGGGGGGGGCGAGAGAACCATGGAATATAGGAAGTCGTACAAAGAGAAATAAAATTTAACAAGAAGAAAACGGGTAAGCAGCAACAAATCTGTTTCAGACGACGATGAAACGCCGACGAGCATGGTGGGTGCAAGGAGGAAGGATATAGAGGGTGGATGGGTGAGGGCCACAAGAAGTGAACTATTCAACTACGCGCCGACTTCTAGAACTCTTTCGAGTCCTTCACTATTACAGTCTCCTCCGAGTTCGCCTTATATCCTTATAGCCCACCCAACCGACAGAGCAGAACACACACTCTATGCCGTCCTGAATAGCGATATAGTAAACATGTGAAATGTATACATCCAAGTCACATGTGCGAGTGGTGGGTGAATTGAAGTAGATGAAAGATGACAGGCGGCAAGCCTTAGGGGGTAAATAGTTCAACTTGAAGTAAAGTTTTTAAGTCCCTTTTGGAATCCTATCCGCACATAGCCATACATACATTAGTAGCAATAGTCGTCGTCCTCATCCTCATCAACGTCCTAGTCGGGTCGGTGCAAGTGAACGTGTGTTTGATGCCAAAACAGTTGAGCATTATGAATAGTGAATTGAGAAGTTTTTTTTCTGTTATTTCTTTAGTCTTTGTTTTTTCTTTTCCCTGAGTCTCTTCTTCTGTTTAACCCTTTTCCGTTGGAAAAGGAGGCCGCTTGGGTTTTATTTCTTCTGTTCGTCCTTTTTTGTTTTCGTTTTTCATCGTTTCTTGTTTGAAATTCGGATTATGGGTGTGGAAGAATGTTTCGGTGCATTCCTTATGCTCTTCAGATGCATCTAAATTGAATCAAAAGCGGTGTCATTCCGCTTTTAAATTGTTTTGGGAGGAGTGGGGGGAGTCGTACGGCTGAAATTGCATTCCACAGTCGCATTAGGGTGTTGTTTGAATGTCCTGGGAATGTGCATTGGGTCATGATAGTCGGGTTTTAGTGATGAAAACACTGATTAAACAAGTCGTTCGTAACCTTTTGGTTTTCCTTTGTTATTAGATGCTAAGCATGGTTTTGTGTGTTAGTAGTTTCATGACCGGTAATACCTCGGTGTAGAAGTAAGTGATTCCAGGATTTGTCCTCCTATTGTACTCGGGGCTTCTCTGATCTCTCAATTAGAAGAACCTCAAAATTCACTTATCAAATGCTTGAATTGTTTGAAAACCATAACCAGTGATCCGCCGGAAGGGTATCATTATCATGCCAATGGTCTATTAGTGAAAGCATAATACTGAGAGCTGCTGGGTATTAAAGGTACTCCGGGTGTAATATAAGGAAATACTTAAAATTCTGTGAAAGGCATGAATCCACAGTTTTTTTGACAATTATCACAGCACCCTGGTCGTCTACTTTAAGTATTTCGTGAGGGAAGATCCTTGGAAATGTACAGAGCCTTAGCTCTTAAGAAATTGTGCGTCAAATTGCCCTTTTAAAGAACGAGCAAATACTACATATGAAGGAAGGAAGGCCTGAAGGAAGGGAATTAGGGTGTATCTCGCATGAGAGCACAAAAAATAAAGATTCTTTCCCAAGGTATGTGGACTCTAAAGGCCTTAGGACACAACAATTTTAACATTGGAGAGGATATCCCACTTGTAACAGGTTTTTCAACAAGAGCGGGCAGATGTTGAAATTAAATAAAACAAGCTGTGTGTGAGGTATTAACAAAATTCTTTTCTTATTTGAAAGGCCCATGTATGCCATTTTGTATGGAATATGACATGACCGCCTAAACTCCTTACGCTGGCACGGATCCGAGTGATCCAATTTTCAATGACTCATAGGCATAGATCGGGCGATGACCTGTGTTATTATCATATTAAGGGCATCGGTCGATTGTAGTTTAGTCGCGCAAACCTGCAACTTCAAGAAACCCCACAAGAAAAAATCTGGCGGGTTCAAATCGCATGATTTTGGTGGCTGATTCATGTCACCTCAGGGCAGGGTGGTCGTGATGTAATGGTAATCATCATCGACTGTTGAGCGAAAGGTCTGTAGTTCAAGTCTCTCAAATCATATCTAGGACAACCACCACCTCCGGAGAGTAGTGAACGAACATCTTCGACACAAACCATCTGCACCCCGTCCAGGTTGTGTGACAAACCCCATAAGAGCGTACACTCTTGAACTTGCACGAAACCCTATAAAAAAACAGATAACTTTACCCTGAAATCGTTCATACAGGATGTCCATCGTGGCGTCCGTTGTGTGCCATGTTGCGCCGTTCTGTTGGAACCACATATCGTCCATAAGACTCAATTTGGCCCACAAGAAATTTATCATCGTTCTGTAGCGCTCGCCATTGACGGTGACCACCTCACCAACGTCGTTTTCGAAAAAGTACGGACCAATGACGCCGCTGGCCCAAAATCCACACCAAACGGCAATTTTTTGAGGATGCATTGTCACCTGATGAACCTCGTGTGGGTTGATTTCGTCTCATATACGGCAATTGTGCTTGTTAATACAGCCATTCACCCAAGCATTCGCCTCGTCGCTAACGATGATTTTCCGGCCAAAATTGGGGCCCTTTTCTAAACACTCCTAAACCCAGCCAGTGGACAAAAGGCGTTTTCTATCGTCATGAACTTTGAGCTCCTGGGTCAGATTCCGTCAAATTGCTTTACGTGGACACCTGCTTTGTTAGCTTAATTCCACGGCGGGCCTTCCCGCAAGGGGTTGATTTTTTGGACGACAACCAACGTCCTTATTTGCATAGTTACATGTTCATAAGTACCAATTCGAGGTCATGCGTAGGGACATGGCTTCCCTCTTGGTACGGGGCGAGGCCTATCTAAAACCTCTTACCGATCTTAAGGGGCTCGGCACCCTTCGAACAACTGAGTAAAATTACTGTTGTTCGTTATAGCATTCAAATTCCCGCGATTTGGGATACAGTCCAGGACTGTCATTTCGATATCTGACATTACTGTCATTTATCAGTCTGACATTATTGTCCCGGGGGCACCCGTCTCCCGTAGTTCCAGAACTAGGCTTCTGGTCAAGCCATTACTCCCAGTTGGGTTATCCTACACCACAACTGAGAGCCTTAGATTTGCTAAATAGCCGAATAGCAAAAAAGCCAACAGCTAAATAGCAAATGTCTGCCTTCGTAATCGATTATCTGTCACAGCATAACCAATTAGTCCTCGGCATTTCGCATTAGATTAGCTATATAGCTAATAATAGCCATACAGCTAAATAGCTATGTAGGCTCCGCCACTTAGCCTTTTAATGTTGCCCTCCGGGTATATGAATCGCATATTGAGGATGCGAGCGGTAATTACCCAGAGGGCGGAGCTCCTGTGTCAGTCGCAAAATTCGACAAGTTGAAGTCTGCGAAAGGCCGAGTTCTAGTGCAGGCCGAGAAATCGACTGCCTCTGGTTCTGCTGTATACTTTCACGCACCGCGGCGTTCACGTTCTCGGCCAATCTTGCGTTCCTTTGACGTACGAATGTTGATTGATTGAATCCCGAACCGATCGTCTCAAATTTGGCCACCAAACCTTGAAAAATCGACTGCGAAGGGCCAAGATCTATCGTAAAATGAACGCGACTCGCGCAACGTTTACACCACCGGACACTCATTTTGATAATAAAGTTTTATTATTTGGACGAGCTATTGGTGACTTGGCATCAATAACTGAATAAGAAATAATAGATTTCACAGATGTCATAAAAACAGCATGGCCGCCGCAGTCTGCCAGAATCTACCCGCCCCAATTGAAAAGCCCTTTATAATATGTGTTTGGTTTTTGATTGCCAAAAAAAGCACAAGAAAACCGCAAAAGAGTATAAAATTTGTATTTCATTTGATAAATCAATGCTTGCCATTTTCTCTTTAAGGATTATTTCTTATAAATATTGACCATGAATATGATTTAACTGGTCCGTACGGAGAGTCCATTTTTTTGTCGCTTTTCGGGCATATTGGCTGGTATCTCGTTAACAATACGTGTAAAGTTGTCTTCCAAGGCTGCCATTGACGATGACTTATCCGAATAGACGAGTAGACGTATCCCCCTAAAAAATAGTCTACAGGCGTTAAGTCGCACAATCTAGCCAGCCAATTCACCAGTATTAAACAAGAAGGTCATCATGTAACGCCGTCTTACTGGAATCACATGTCGACCACGGTCAGCTCGTACATTTTGGGCAGAAACATTTTTGAAATCATTAAACGTTAGCGGGCGCCCTTGACGGTAACGTTGTTCTCACGGTCATCTTTGGAAACGTATGGGCCAATGATTCCGCCAGACCATGAAGCACGATACAGTGCATTTTCTCGAGGGCATTGACAACTCTTATATTTCCTAAGATGAGTAGATCGGATCTAATACGGTAGTTTTGTTTATTAACATACACATCCAACCAGAAATGAGATTCGTCCCTGAAGACAATTTCTCGATAAAAAGTGGATCTTCCTTGATCCCAATTGCTGCGAACGGCGACGAGTGGACACATCTACCTCCAGTTTTTCTATGGCCCATTTAACTTCAGTTCGGTTTCAGTTCTTGCACGAGTCCTATTTTCTAAGCTTTCAGACCAAGATTCTTGCGTAAGATCTTCCAGATAGTCCAGTAATGAATGGACAAACATCGGCCTTTATGAACGCTCGCGGATACAGCAACAATGTTTTGCTCGGAATCCGGGTAGTTAACTTGATGTCCTGTAGCGTGAAATTGGTGCGGAATTTTGTCACTGCGGGTTGAGATGCTTGTTCAATAGGTTGATTATCACCACCCTAAAATGGTCGAAGTGCGCGAAAAACATTTTTCACAGAGCACGAATTTTGGTAATATAATTCAATAATTTGTAAGCGTTGTTCGGGTTTAGGCCTCATGACGAAATGGCAATGCTGTCTGCGCATGTTTGACTTTAACATATGTCAAGAATCACATGTGAGCTGTCAAAAATAGAACACTGAAAAACCAAACAGCAAAAAAATCACCTTTTATATACACCTACTTTCTGATTCTGTATCGAGGATCTCCCGATAGGCCTATTCCTGTTATAGACTAGAAAATAAATCATTCAGGCTTACAGTCACACTCTTGTCGACAGTATATTCAGCACGAGTAAGAGTATTCACGTCAATAACCCGTCCGAGACATTCGCATTTTTCGATTAAATTTACTAGAGCAGTTTTTGAAGGCACTTGATGATGACTAAAAGCCAATTTTACGAAACGTTTCCGCGATATTTTCACTGTTTTTGTAGTGATTTTTCACTGTTTCACCTCAGTTCACTATTCGACAATGGCGTGAATTTCAAAATGACACCTCTTGTTGGATAATTCTTTATATATTGCGAGCCATCAGAAATTTATTCGAATTCCCTAATCCTGGACAGAATGTCGACAGCGATGATAGCGATTTAATATTTTTAATGCAAGTCAATAATTTTTCTTCTGTCGAAGGAGCTCAAGCTATCCTTCCGTCCTCCTTCGCAATCCCTCGTCAAAGGCGAATTGAAAATGCTTTGAAAATCAGCTCCGCATTGGAATTTGTTTGCAAAAACAGTAAAAAACTTCAGATGTGAATCTGCTATTCAATTCATTTAATTTCGCTTCCTTTCCCATGCTATGCAATTAGTTTCTCATCATCACCCTAACGAATGCACCCTCATAGCTTCACTCAAAGCGATGAAAACATTTCACTTTCTTCTAATTAATTGAGTTCCGTCCACTGACCATGCAGCTACCTTGAGACACCATCATCCCATCTTGTTTCGTTTTCATTCTCTGACTCATCATCCCATCGAAATACTTCGCATAATCCCAAACGCCCCCAATCGTTGGTATTTTTAACCCAAAACAAAATAAATATCTCACTCAATCGATGAGTCAAATTGAGAGGAAGAACGTGCTTTGTGATCTGCCCACGCCACGCGTCATAAAAGCATTTGCATTTGTGAAATGCCAAAAAGGATTACAAGATTGAAATGATGTTAGCCTTCCGTGGGAATGTGTTGCATTCTCCTCCTACTTCTGTCACTCGGGCTTTGAGTGAGATGATGTATGCCAGTGAGGGAATGATTTATTGCCTTTTCGTAGACCGTAGCCTATAGCCCGAAAGCGTAAGAGATTAATGGCGTATTGCACTAATTATTGTGTTGAAAGTGCACGCAATAAAAATAAAATAATATGGGACGGGAGTAGAGAAATTGTGAAATAACGTGCAATGTCAGCTCGAGTGCAGGGATGTAGGCGAGGTGATTACTTTAAAAGAAAATTAAAAAAACAAAACTACCATCGGCTATTGTGGGTTATCTTAATTGATGACGTTGTGTTAACGTGTTTTTGTCCTTAAGGACAATTTTTTATAATTCTCATTAATGCGTTTACCTGGCACTTTTAGTTCATTCCGTGACAGATGATAGACATGGATTTATGCTTAATCCATTCGTATCAAATGATTTTAATTGAGTTTGCTCTTTTTCTACTCCAATATAAAAGATTGTCGACCTTCGAGCCAGAACACAAAAAGACGAAGAAATGTGCATCACCAAATTTCCCGATCGACTTTGTGCCGCCCATTCATTTAAGTGCGACAGAGTGTCTAAGGTTGACTTAAAGTTTTCTGTTTGTCCCAAATCTGCTCTGAAAATCGAAGTATTCAATGAAATCAAGAAAATCGAGAAGATGCAAAGAAAACAAAAAATTGATTACTTTTAAAATGAAGATAAGCAAAAACAGGGAAAACGAATGCATCTTGCATCGTCGTCGTTGTCGTCATCCCCATTCGCATAGAGGGATACTACCCATTGCCATTTCGCCTCCCACTCTCGCTCTAATTGACTGAAAAGACTTCCGTTCGTTTGTCTTCTTTTATTTTTACTTTCCTCCTTTGTTTGGTGCTCCGTTTCATGGCTTTTCTGGTCGTAGGATAACTCCCAATGCCCTTCTTTCGATATGCACTCGCCGGCTTTGATGTTTTTTTTGCTTGTGGTTGATTCTTTTTAATTTTTTTTTTATATTTATTTTAAGTCGTTCATCGAAATCAAGACGCGCGTCCTTGGAATTTGATTACACACGAATAATGAGAAAAGCGTAAAGTTTACACACAGTTTGAAGTTTTTTTCTGCTGCCTTCATTCCTGTGGGTTTTCTTTGTTGTTTTCCCTCTAGTGCTGCTCCTTTCTTTTTCTTTTTGCTGGTTATCTAATCGCTTAGATAGTTGTTTTTTTCCTGTCTTGCTATTCGTTGCCTTCACTTTATTTTGTCCGACTGACTCGTACTTTGTTGGGGTAAATAGGAAAACTTTATTTAATTAAAAGGGAAAAATCTCCAGGGCGGATTATATCATGACTTCCTATTTTCCTACGCTGTATTGCGTCAGGAAAGCAACAATTTTCGATTCTTCTTCCACCTCTTCATCTTTTTTTCTATTTCTTATTTTAATTACAGGTACTACAAGCTTTAAATTGAAATAATTACCGTAAAATCAACAGAAACCAATTAAATATATAAAAAAAAAAAAATTATAATGAAATCAGCGCATTTATTGATAACCAATAGAAGCCTGATAGAGCACGGCTAATGCATGCCATAGAACCATTATTATTCAATTAATTTTCATTTTGGTTTTTCCTGTTTTGAGAACAAGTGAAAAACAACAAAATACGAAATAAATCACTACGAAGAGCGGAAGAGAAGGCTAAACAAACTAAAATCAAAACAATGACTTTCTGCATAAAACTTTGACCAAACTTGAATTCAATTCCGCAAGGGAAGAAACAAAAAAGTTTTAATTATAAACAAAAAATCATTTTTTTAATCAAATCCTTTTAAAAAAAAAATACAAGACCCTCGATCAACGGCGAGGGAATAAGACTATTTTATTCGCCATACACTAATCGTTGATCAGGTATTGAAAATAAAATACAAAACAACGCAGGTCGATAGAGGGACAATAGAGAAAAAAGCAAAACAACATTGTTTTTATACATAATATATCAAAAAAGTAACAGCAACAATCAACAGACAAGTAAGTAGTGCACAAATCAAATCGTCGTTTGTGTCCAATGTCCTTGTTTGTGCTGTTTGTTTGTTCGCCGACTTTTTTCTTCTCTTCATACATCTCATTTTCTGTCTGTTTGTTCATGCCTCATGTTTCTTATGTATCACATCGTCCTTCATATGTTTTTTCCATAAAAGCAATTTAATACAAAAAAAAAACAGACACAAATAATCATTAATAATCCAAGTTAAAGGATCCCCGGAAGGGGAATCCAAAAAAAATCGCGAACGCCAGCCCGAAGGCTGGCCCAACAGTTCGACTTACTAAATTAAACCGCGTTTCTAAAATAGATTACGTTATAATTTTATATACTCTTTATTCTCCGACGACCAACTTAGAACTAACTTATCAACTAAAACCCCTTCCATAGGAAGCCTCGTCGCTTCGCCCAAATCTGCAACGTAGTCTTTTCTCCGGTGTACACGCATCCGTTTCCCAGGCTGGTTGCAATGCGCATCCGATTGCACCAGACAGAATATGATCCGAGTGCACTTGAATCAAAACGATCGCGTATGAACAGGTACGAACATGCGGAGCAATGTGAACCACACAAAATGATGACGCAGCAAGTCCCGTTCGTAGTGCCGTTTCGACCTTTGCCCTTGGCCTCGGTCGACGGTGTTAACTCCTCCCCCTTCAAAAATCTACGTCCCGTAGATCCGGTAAGTGACTATGGGTCAATGACAGCAGGTCCTTGTTGGGTCGTCCCTACTGCCGGGAGATCCAATTTGTTGTTAATTTTGCACCACGTACGATAAACAGTAAAGATTAAGGCTGAGAAGATTGAGGCGTATACCAGCGTTGAGATGTTCGTTCTTCCTGTCAAATTGGTAAGATACTTGATGTTCTGTAGTCCAAGATTATGTACCGTTTGAAGATCAATAAGATGGACCTGTTTTGTAATATTGGTTACGACAGCTGGCATGGCTTGTAGGGTCGTCAAGGACGAGCTGGTGAACGTTTGATCCCTAATCTGAATCGTCTCGTTACTGAACCGGACAATGAATGTTCCCCGTAGCTTCTCCGTCGAATTTCCTCCGGTGAGCTCCCCGTCGAAATTAGTTAGGAAGATCGTGTCATCTCCAATGAGTTCAATAACTTCTTCGGTATTCTGGTGGTATTCGCAGGTAGTGGGGCCTCCCTTCAGTAATCTAGGGATGCAGCTGTCTTCCGGTAGTTTTTCGAGAGATTCGGACTTGCAGATCGTGGAATTGCTGATTGAGAGACAATCTTTGACGAGGCCATAAGTTTCTTTCTGATTGGTTAGTACCCGGTCGAACTTTTTGCTGATCCGCTTCCCATTGTGAATTGATGACTTTATCCGGAGCAAGTTGAAGTCTTCACTACGCACCTTTGGCATTGATAGGATGTATAGCAACGCCGTATTGTTGGTGTAGATCATGGGCGTACCAAATTCGATCGCCTCGATCTCATTAGCGTAGGGCAAGGTCTCTAGTTCATTGACCAGCATTCTGATTTCTTCATGGTCTAGGAGGTTGGTGTTGACTATCCCTCCTTTAGCCATCTGACATGCTCTCACCAGTTCATTCACCTCTTCCTTGATTATGAGGACCTGGTTGATTAGGTCTTGTTCGAATCTTCGGGTGTCTGCCGTTTTTATTTCGTTGGCGGCTCGACTTACGATCCATTCAGCTTTCGTCACCGCCTTTTCTGCTATTTCAAAAAGGCGCTCGTTTATCTTGTATTGCTGGTTGTTGTTCTCAACTATTGCCTGTTGACTCTCGAGGATCTTGTCCCAATCTGATGCGTCAGGGCTCCCGGCGATCCACTTCCAGGCGGACCCAATCCAATTTATGGATCTTGGCTTCCTTAGCTGCTTTCTCCGTAATAGGCTGAGACGTTCGGTTGTTTGTGAGAGGTGGAGTGAGGCTAGTCTTATTCCCTCTGGGTTCTTGACTTGGCTTTGTATTGCGGTTGTGAGGTTCAATAATTGCTGTTCCCATTGTTCCAAATCGATCAAGTGCACTAGGTAGAAGTTTCCGTTGGTTACCCAGGCCTTCCCTTCTTTGATGGATATTAAGGGTGCGTCATACTTGAAGATTGTGAATCCCTCTATGGTGACGACGGTGAGGGTGAAAAACCTGAGCAAAGGGGTTAATATGATAGCTTAATTAAGTTGTTAGTGCATATCTCTTATGGACCTAGTTACAAATGTTTCCTTAATACTATTAATTGTAATCATGATTAATTGTAATTGTAATTAGTTGTATTAATATGGTAATAAGGGAAAGATAAAAGTGTGTAACAATATGATTTTACAACTTAGTTAGCTAGCTTAATATAACAATACAGTGGTCAAAAAAGATATGAAAAAATATATATGAAATATGTTTCTTTACTCTATGGGTGATGGGTGCAAAGGTTGAGTGGTATATAGTATATGGGGTTAGTGCGTGACGGTGCTAAGTACGTACGTGCCATTCCCTTTTTTTTTTTTTTTTTTTTTTTTTTTTTTTTTTTTTTTTTTTTTTTTTTTTTTTTTTTTTTTTATGCTTATGCCCTCCCGGCGGGGAATTGAACCCCGGTCCCCCATGTTCAAACTTGCATGGGTGTAATAACCGACTATACTACCGAGGAGCAGGGAGTGTGCAGTTTTGCACATTTTTTATATGAGTTTTATGAACTTTTCTCCCTGAGGTTGTGGTCACGGTTACACGGTTATCTTTAGCCACTATTTCCTTTCGAAATAGGGGTTTACTTTTTGCCTTAAGGCCCTTGACTGCCGTGTATATGACCTCACCTTTCGCGTATTTCTTAGGGGCCGTCCTGAGTTTATTCCGGTATC
Organism: Merodon equestris; assembly: GCA_958301585.1. Lineage (NCBI taxonomy): Eukaryota > Metazoa > Arthropoda > Insecta > Diptera > Syrphidae > Merodon > Merodon equestris. Next base: position 18,877,159 of record OY284417.1, on the reverse strand, counting down.
GGTTGGCCTCTTGTTGCTTCCTTTTTATTTCAGCTCTCAGGTCTTGATTTATTTTTTTACGGAACTCTATGAGGCTTTGGTAATTAATTCTCTGGGATCTGTCGAAAAATATATCGGATGGCTTGCGTTTGGTAACGGAGTGTATGCTGTTGTTATACCTGTCGACTGCAATGTTCAGAAGTTCTTTTAATCGCAAATCCTTGTACTCGGCTCTCAGGCAACGGTAAATTTCCAAGATGGTCGAGTGGAATCTCTCCACCTGCCCGTTGACCTCAGAGCAATGCACTGGAGTGCGGTATAACTTTATACCAAGTAGGCTTATGAAGTTTGCGATGATAGGACTCACGAAACTACTTTCATTATCAGTGACAAGTATTCTGGGGACCGTGAAGTAATGAATGATTTTAATAATTTTGTCCCTAAGATGTAAGGCGGATCGATTTTTGATGTGAAAAAGTTTCCCGAACTTCGAGAACTTATCTATGCAGCTGATGAATCTTTCGTTTTGTACCTCAATTATATCTAGATGCAATATTTCGCAGGGGTAGGTCGGAATGGGTGTTGCTTGGAACTCCGGACGAATCGGATGCCTGTCGTATTTACTCGTATTGCACACCTCGCACGCCCTAACGTACTTCATGATAAGGCTATTCATGCGCGGAAAATAGTACTTCTCAAGTAGTTGTTCTTTATTTTCGCGCGCATTTCTGTGCGCCCTTCGGTGTTCTTTCAATATCAGCTCGCACTTCCGGTCTTCGTTCCTCACATCTTCGACCACCCTTTGGGCAATTCTAATCTTGTACTTGGTGAAGTATTGGAGATAGACCCTTTGGAGCATTCCCAGGTATTCCTCGGGCATCTTGATGCCGTTTATCACTCCTGGATTGAGCTTAGTTTTGAGCGCCTCCGCAATGCTCCTCTCACTAGGGTTCATAATTGCGATGTAGTGGCGAAAGAATCCTGGATGCGGTTCTTCAACGATTTCAAGTCCCTTTCCTATTTTAATACAAATTTGGTTTCGGAAAACATTAAGGGGTGCCTCCACGTGGGGAATAAGATCAGAGGAATCGTGAAGAGCGGTATGCGCGGTGTCTGTAGTGGAGCTGTCCCCGGAATCCGCAGTTTCCGTGGAAGAAGGATGTTCAGAAGGTGCAGTTTTGGTCGTGGAGGTCACTGTACTAGCTTGATTGCCATCATTGTTCGTAGAAGGCTCGTGTCTGTCAGCGCGGCCACTTGACGCCGATTCCGTTGAGCTGGAATCGTGCAAGTGGTGGACGTGAGTTTTTAGTCTCGAGAGAGCGTCTGCCACTAAGTTCGATTTACCAGGCTTGTAAACCAACTCGTAGTTGTACTCCTCGATTCGAGCCTTCCATCTTTTCAATTTAGCATTGTAGTTCCTGTTTCCCATCGCAAAGGTCAACGGTTGATGGTCCGTCAGTATCCGGATTTTCTTGGCCCCGTACAGATAAGAACGAAGATTATCTAATGCCCAAACGATGGCCAACATCTCCTTCTCGTTTGTGGCATAGTTCTCTTCGGTCTTGTTCAGAGATCTTGAAATATATGCAATTGGGCGATCCCTCCCCTCAATGTCCTGAGATAGGACTGCACCTATCGCATAGTTCGAGGCATCGGTGGTAAGATTGAATGGCCTCTGGAAGTCGGGGAAGGCTAAAATCTCTGATGATGTCAGAAGAGTCTTCAAGCCCTCGAATGCCTTAAGCGCTTCCTCGCCTAAGCTTATCTCGACACGACGGGATTGGTTGGCCTTCACTTGTGCGTTTTCGCCTCTCGTTAAGTTCGTTAGGGGTTTGGCGACCTTCGCGTAGTCGCGAATAAATTTCCTGTAGTAGGAGGTTAGACCTAAGAATGATTTAAGCTCTTTTAGGTTCCGTGGTGGTTGGAGCTTTTGGATGGCAAGAACCTTCTTTGCGTCAGGTCGAATTCCGTCAGGTGAAACGACGTAGCCCAGAAATTCTACTTCCTTCTGCATGAAATTCGTTTTCTCTAGGTTGACCCTTAGTCTTGCTTCGTCAAGTCGCCTCAGGACCGTATCTAGATTTTTCAGGTGATCCTCCTGGTCTTTACCAAAGACGATTATATCGTCTATGTAAACATAGCAGATTTTAGCAATAAAAGGCTTCAAGACGTCGTCTATCATCCGCTGGAAAATAGCCGGCGCGTTTTTAAGACCAAAGGGTAACCGTAGGAATTCAAATTTCCCATTCATGGTGGAGAATGCGGTCTTGGGTATATCGGATGGTTTCATACGTATTTGATGAAACCCGGACGTTAAGTCAATTGTCGTGAAGTATCGAGCTTCTCCTAGGCTGGCAAGGGTAGAATTTATGTCGGGAATGGGATACGTATCCCCTATGGTGACGTTATTCAGTCTTTTATAATCTATCACCATTCTATATTGTTTTTCACCATTTGGTTTTGGTTTTTTCGGAACGACCCAAATTGGTGAATTATATGGGCTTTTCGACCGGCGAATTATTCCTTCCTCTAAGAGCCTTGACACCTCCTCTTCTACAACCTCCCGCAAACACGCAGGGTATGGGTAGCTCTTCGTATAAATGGGTTCATTGGTACTGGTTCTTATTTCGGCGAGCACTGACGTCTCGACGGTTTCTCCGGCGTCGATGGGACCAAAAAGAGAATGGTATTTTTCAATCAACCCATTCAATTCGATCTTAGTGGTTTCAGAAAGTGATGGGTCGATCGTGAAGTTAACCTCCCTGGAGATCATTTCTTTAAGTGGGACATTTACATTGTTCTTCAATCTCAACACATTGGCCTTCCGGTCGATTATTGCTTCAAGTTGTTTTAGTGTGTCGTCACCAATGATACCATCGAAGGATTTTAACCCCGGTAGGACATAAAATTTCGTTAGACTCTCGTCACCAAACGCTTCAAAAAATTTTCCCTCTACGCATTCCGATACATTAATCTCCCCTGCTGCTGAACGAACATTGAATGGTGTTTTCACACGTACGGTGGGCTGTTTCAGAGTTGGGCTTATAAAATTCTTGTTGGCCCCCGTGTCGACAAGAAACTTCAATACGGCCCCATCCCTCGTAACATATTCTATATATGGTACGCTGGATGGCCGCCCGTCATAAAATTTACCTCTTCTAGAGTTTCTTCTGCCCTTTCGTTATACTCCTCTGGGTTATCGTCGCTAACTTCCACGTGGTATAGCCTTTGCTGCTTCCTAGGGATGTTAGTGGACATTGCCCGACGTTTGAAGGGATTAGGCCGATTCATGTAATTAACCTGCCTCGAATTGACAGAATTATCGATTTCCATTCTTTCGGAAGGTTTAGGCCCCAACTTGGGGGGAGTGGCGTTCAATTCCCCGCCGGGAGGGCATAAGCATAAAAAAAAAAAAAAAAAAAAAAAAAAAAAAAAAAAAAAAAAAAAAAAAAAAAAAAGGGAATGGCACGTACGTACTTAGCACCGTCACGCACTAACCCCATATACTATATACCACTCAACCTTTGCACCCATCACCCATAGAGTAAAGAAACATATTTCATATATATTTTTTCATCTTTCCACTTTTTTACTTGTTACACATTTATAAATTTTTTCACCGTTGCACCACTACACTTACAACAACACATTCATATCTCTATCAAAAATTTTTTCCTTTTTCTTTGTTTTTCCTTTGCTCAGATACGTAGTTCCTTGGGAACTGAAAAGGAAAAAAGAATGCACTGAAATTTCATAAAACCGATCGCGAGAAATTTCGATTATGGGAGCCGCTCTTTTGGAAGGTCCGTGTTCTCCTTTTTAGTCGCCAACTTTTATGCTCGAAGGCGACCTACTAAGGCACGGGTTGCTTCACACGCATCCTTTTAACCTTTTGCGATTATCCCTGTGTTCTCATGGGTACAGGGAAATTTGTCTGCCGCATCGGAGTAATGACTGTGTTCTCATGGGTACAGCCATTTTCGTTCGATAGAACGTACCTTTGCGGTGTCCTTTTTTAGGGACTATAGACGCAGACGAATCGCCAGGAGAAAAGGATCGCGTTTACGGAGCGGTCCCTGCTCGGGCGCCAGTTAAAGGATCCCCGGAAGGGGAATCCAAAAAAAATCGCGAACGCCAGCCCGAAGGCTGGCCCAACAGTTCGACTTACTAAATTAAACCGCGTTTCTAAAATAGATTACGTTATAATTTTATATACTCTTTATTCTCCGACGACCAACTTAGAACTAACTTATCAACTAAAACCCCTTCCATAGGAAGCCTCGTCGCTTCGCCCAAATCTGCAACGTAGTCTTTTCTCCGGTGTACACGCATCCGTTTCCCAGGCTGGTTGCAATGCGCATCCGATTGCACCAGACAGAATATGATCCGAGTGCACTTGAATCAAAACGATCGCGTATGAACAGGTACGAACATGCGGAGCAATGTGAACCACACAAAATGATGACGCAGCAAGTCCCGTTCGTAGTGCCGTTTCGACCTTTGCCCTTGGCCTCGGTCGACGGTGTTAACTTCCACTTCATTCAAGTAGTTGACATCCCTGTGTTAACCTCTGTATGACAATGCGAAGTATGACAGAATAGGCTATCAGTGTCAGTGTTGCTAATGCGGTTTTTTTATTTGCAATTTATGAACAATTAATGTTACGGAATCGGAGCCGCCTTTGCATGTCCTAAAATGATACAGAGTGCGCCATCTCATATGGGTCGATGTAAACTTCGAATAACTTCAACAATTGTCAACCGATTTTCATATGTCATAGCATTTTGGAAACGTCAATTCAGTACAATTTCAACCATGAATCGCTTCACACCAAAAGAGCGCGCGGAAATAGTTTCAATGTTTATTAAAAATGAACGCTCGATTGTGCTAACTCAACGTGCATATAGTGCAAAATATCGTGATCGTGTTGCGCCCAAAAAGGATATAATTCGTCCATACAAAGTGCAGATAACTCAAAGAATTCTGCCACAAGATGAGCCACGGCGCTTGGCATACGCTAAAAATGTCGTTGCAATGATTAATGCTGAGCCGGAGTTCTGGCAGCAAATTTTGATGACCGATGAGGCACATTTTACGCTCTCTGGCTCAGTTAATAAACAAAATTGTCGCTTTTGGGGCACCGAAAATCCTCACATTATTCACGAAGAGAGCCAAAAGTTACTGTTTCGGCCTGTGTATGCCCTAAAACCATCATTGGACCGTATTTCTTCAAAGTTGGCGATACAGTGGATGTCGATCGATATCGGTGGATGTTGGCCCATTATATGGTCCCAGAAATGCGTAAAAAAGGCTTATTTCACTTTTGGTTTCAACAAGACGGCGCGACATGCCATACTGCGGACAAAACAATGAACCTTTTGCGTGAAGTTCCCTGGTGTCAAAAAAGGGCGATATTGTCTGGCCTCCGAGATCGCAGGATTTGACTCCTGCAGACATTTTTCTTTGGGGATACTTGAAAATCAAGGCGTATGCTAACGGCCCGAAGACAAAAGAACAGCTCTAAAGAAACATTCGTGCGAAAATCTCAGAAATTTCGACCGAAATGCTCGAAAATGTCATGGAGAATGCGCGAAAACGGGCCCATTTTTGCATCGGCAATAAAGGCGGTCATTTAATTGATATTGTTTTCAATAATCAAATAATCAAAATAAATTGTAAAGGCCTAAATTGAATAAAAGTTTTTGAATTTCCAAAATCGGTTGAGAATTGTTGAAGTTATTCGAAATTTACATCGACCCATATGAGATGGCGCACGCTGTAGTTGTCTATAATAGTCCGTCGGCGGTTTCGTTGCCCTTGGCTTGGTTCCGCAGAGTATCATGACAATCCTTGGCGGATTTTGACTTAGTGTTATGCTGGCTCAACGCCTTGAAGGCTACTTGACTGTCGGAAAGTATGTTAATATTTGTACCTCTGGTGCCAAACTCGAGAATAATGTTGGCGCAACTGTAGATATCGTACAGTTCAGCATGGAAGACTCTTGTGGGTAAGGTCAAAAAGATCAGCGTCGACGTCTGATTTCATTTCGAACCATCAGTGTTATCATCAGTCTTCCAGCTTAGGATCAGTATTTTACATATAATACTTAACCAAAGATGAACATTTCCAGCGGGATATCGCCACTTCAAGCTCAGGAGATTCGGCAAGGTAGGTAACTGCCTCGATTGGATCTCGTACTCAATAGGATGGTGTTTGCCTGTTGACCGAGTTAGGCTACTTTCAGCCAATTTTAAATGCACAATGTCGATTAGAAGAAATGAAAAGTTGTTGGTCCTTTTGAAGCTTCTTTTGAATCCGCACGGCCTTTTCCGGTGTTTCTTCTTCCTAAGATTTGCATGTCGACTATGAATTGTAGTTTGCTTGCTTAGATATCCCTAAGAAAAGGCCTTGATTCCAATGCGTCCAGAGGCCTAACTAAATTCCTATTTTTCGTTGATGCTGATGGACCTTTGTTTTACACAATATGTGAATTTGCGTTCCACTTTCCTCCAATTTTTGAATAAAAAATCAAGATTCATGACCCGACAAAGCTCTCCATTATCAGCAAGCCGCTTTTCAACTGAGACCTTTCGATTTGCTTAAGAAATGTTCCTTTGGCTAGACACGATAAATTTGGCTATTTATTGAGCTAGAGATTGTGAAATGTACCTGGCAGGATGATGAATTGCTAATTCATAATCGGCAGCGACTTTTTCTAAGACCCAAGAGTCTAAAAGGAGCCCCAAATAGAAATGGAAGAGCTATGCCAGGTGTATAGGGTTAAATCCGCCTCCTATCTCTCCGATCAAAAAATTCTTTTTTTTTTCGAAACAAAGCACTTATTAAGCCATTTTCAGACGTCCTCGTAGGAATCGAAATGCTGCACAACCAGCGCGTAGTCCATCGACGAAAACACATGCTAGTTGCAAGTAATCAGGTCTCGTGAGTAGACAGCAGCTGTAGTACCTCCCAGTTGCGTGCTTTTAAGACGTTTCGGACTCTTTTTTTTGTCGCGTGTGATGCTGCGATTTCGTGGAGTAAAAACCCGCTAATCATGTCTTTGTTGACAATTCTGCAGGAAACGGTGGTCATTGACGGTCTCACCAGGTTTCAACAGCTCATAGTAGACCATACCATGCTGATTCAATGAAAGGCCAGATGCTGCCTAGTCTTGGTCGAAGATGTTGATGGTTGGGCGGGATCAACCCAAGATTTCTTGCGTTTAAAATAAACACATTTCACCGAGGAGGCGATCCAGGACCGACTTTAATTTTTGTCTGTCGAGCAGGGTTTCTAGTGTGTTTTAGCGTCACTCACATTTACTAATCTCTCGAACCATTCCCATGGCAAACAGACGGATAAAGTGGGCTGGTTGAGAAATAGTGCTAGTTCAAAATGACTGATAGTTCAAAATGACTGATAGTCCTCAACCTTTGTGTAGTGATTTTCACCCGTCGTTTAGGTCATTCACGCCGAAATTGCCTGAACTGACGAAAGCAATCTAGGTACGTTGTTTTCGTTAAAACACTGGAGAGGTACCCACATTTGTTCCTTCTCTTCCCGAGGAAAAATGTATGTTGCCTGTGAGCAATCAGGGGCAGATCTGTCGTTAGTTTCAGCATGGCAATGTAGATGGGAGGGGTCACAAAATCCTTGTTGAAACGGGTTTGTTCCCGAAAAGATAAACCCAGCTGCCTACTTCGGACTCCCAGCCTCTGCACCCAAAGTTTTCTAGGCGGTGGTTCTCATCATCAGAAATACTTACCGATTGTTCTTGAATATCACTCAGACCTCTCGACGTTTCCTCATACTGCCCCATATTGATGGCTGCTTTGGTGATCGATGTAATTAAAGTTACACTAAACCAATTTGGTGTTAGACTAGAAAGGCCATTAGACAACGAGAAAGCACCTGAAATCTCTCACCATGATTCGAAATTCCTGATACAAAAATGAGACGAAGTCATATGAAAATATGATCACCACGAATAACAAACTTTACTCCTCTGATTGAGGGGTGGTCGTGGTGCAATGGTAATCAACACCTATTTTTGAACGGAAGGTCTCTAGTTCAAGTCTATCCATAGCCAAGAACATTTCCTATACGGTAAAACTCTGCAACAACATCAGTTGTGAATGAGAGATGATCAAAAAATGCTGACAAAGGCATAACACTCGCAGCATAAGATCACTTCAAAATTCATACTCTGTGTGTGCATATCCAATATAGCACCTTAATGGCATGGAAACAAAAAAGTTACTGTGAATTACAACCAGCGCGACAAATTCAGTCGAATCCTATCTAGGACAACCACCCCCGGAGAGTAGTGAACGAACATCTTCGACACAAACCATCTCTAACCCGTCCAGGTTGTGTGTCAAATACCATAAGAACGTACACCCTTGAATCTGGACGAACCCTATAAAAAAAAAGGAAAAAATCGAACTGGTACACTTGCGGCAAAAAAAAAATCCACCATAACGACCGCTGTCGCAGCTTCATCGACCTTTTATCTACTTTACGACTTGAATGATGTATTCATGATCGCCAGACCTCAGTTTGATTTGCCTCCAAAGTTCTGAAAAATCGCCACTTCTAGCTGACTATCCACCTTTACATCACAGATAGCACGTTAAGCACTGTCTAGAAAGTCCAATCACTTGATTCTGAAGGAAGGATATCAAGTTAGTTTATTTCTTCAACAAGTACTTAGCCGTGGTGTCCGGGTCAGAAGTTGGTGTACGAGGTTTGATCAAAAAATAAGGTGACATTTGTTTAACTCGAAAAATATTCCATTTGCGTCAGCTCGCTTTCCAATTCTCGAAGCACTTGTAATATGTGCATTTTGGATTAGCTTTGAGCTCTTCCACCGATGCGATTTTATCTTCTCAATCGTGACAAGTCTCTGTCTTCTCAGTTTTGGAAAGAAAAAAAAGTCGCAGGGATCAAGCCCAATGAATACGCTGGCTAAGGCATGATTGGCCAAAAGTGCACAAGCAGCGATGGGTGCATTATCAAATTCAATACGACCTTCCGGCAAGAACTTTTATTGAGCCAAGCCATTGTAATCGAAGGAACCAGTGAGCAAAATTTCAAATTTGTCCGAACTTGGCGTGCTTTATCGCTGCCTTGGTTTTTTCGGTCGCTTCCGTTGGGATGCTGAGGCTATGGTTTCGATGTCATTAGCATGTACCCATGTTTCCTCTCCACTGATGACCCTTTTCATCAAATCTGGATCGTCATTCACGTCATTTAGCAGCTCTTCAGCGATGCTCATGCGACGGTTCTTCTGGTCAAAATTTCAGAACAAACTTCGCTGACACGTTTCGTGACCAAAATATCTGAAAAAATGTTACGGCAAGAGCTAACCGGGATGTTAATATCCTCTGCAACTTCTCTGATAGTGACTCGACGATTCTCCATAACAATTTTCTTCACTGTTTCAACGTTGTTGACGTGCTGGGGTGTCCAGGGTGAGCACCATAGTTAACACGGACTCTTTCAAAATAGCTTACAATGTCAACATGTGTTCGGAGACCAACATAACAAATAAAATTTTGGAAATTGAATGAACTTTGCTCTTGAAATTCAAAAAGTCACCTTATTTTTTGAACAAACCTCGAAATAGCTTCTATCACCAATGTCATGGGGTTCGGAAAAAAACTGCTCAAAATTAGCTGTTCGAGCTGGCAATGACCAGTACGCTCTTTCCCCTATGGGAAGAAGTAAATCACAACCAGAGTAGGTGATTGAGAGGAGCTTCGGTTCAGATTCCTCAAAGGTAGCAACGTCAGTTACTCGTATAGCTAGGAAATTATATAAATACATTAAAAGTTGAATTTAGGAACGGTAAAGAAGGCTATCAACGAGCAAGATTGGTATCAATGTGGAACATAACCTAACATAACCTAACATTCCATTACGTCCGCTGGTACATTTCTTTGACAACAATCGCGAATGGGAAAACTATGAGCTCCATAAAGTCCAAAAATCTCTTTTTTATATCTCAACCAACGTTGAGCTAATAGAATCGTCAAATTAAAAAAAAAAAATCTTGCACCACCAACGCATGCATACTTTCCTACCCCACTGTATGTTGATTTAGTTTTCACATTCTGTGTCATGTCATTCATCACTTCTGCCATAAAACATTCATTCATAATTCATCTTGCACGCCAGGCAACATCCCTGTCCGTAGTCATCTGTCACAGCTAGAACGAACCTGAAGTGAGGTTATGTGTTGTCAGTTTCGGTTCACCCCTCCATTTATTCCAATGGTGCCTTGACATTTCTTCCGCGATTTTGATTGGTTGCAAGGACACCGAGAGGAATAAAAACAAGAAAATCAAGAGGTGTGTACGATAGGCAGGATATAGGATGTGTCATAGGTAGATAGCGATGGCTAAAGGGCTCATGATCATTGTTGATATAAAGGAATTTCAAATGAGTTCCCTTCCAGACTGTGTTTGTGAGTTTTGTGATCACTATCATCGCGTAGCATAACATTCTATAGGATTACACCGAATCCCTTCAGTGACTCACTGATTTTCATTACTAATCTCGAAGCTTTAACGTAAAATGTTTCAAATCGCCACATACCTGCCAAATGAGTACGTTTTACTCCATATAAATCACAATTTCCTTCCAGAGTGTTTTGCTTTTCATGTCATATCTGTTTATATCCACAATTCGTGACGTGAGTGACAAATTGTATTTTTTTATCCTTTCAGGATGGAGGACTTTGATCGGCGAGAGCGAAGAGAGCGGGACAAGCTAGCTCGGCAGCAGGTGCAGAACTGCGATCGGGAGCAGGATCTTTTTCGGGAACCCATTCGAGTAAGTTAAACAAAATACTGCGCACTGGAGCCCATGCCCATTGAACTTATGTCACTTTCCTTCTAGGTTGTTGATCCTTCGGAAGGCGATCATATAATTGCTCGAAAATTGGGCGATTTCTCGATGGCCAAACCGTTAATTGATCAAAAGGGGTTCATTGGAATTACCTCAGGTCGCAGACCGCATCAGCTTCCGCCGCCACCACAACCAATGCCACCCCAACAACCGCCGCCGCAGCAACAATTGCCCGGTGCCAACAATCGCCTATCACTACCACCACCTTCGCATCACTATCCTCCACCAGCCCAGGGACATCAGCCCCAATCACGTCCACCCTACTTAAAGCAGACTGACAACAAACCGGCCTATAACGGACGTGGTAGCTACCCGGGACAACCAGTGAAGAATGACATTCGTTCGAGTAGTGGTATGGCTCCACCGCGACCACCACCACAACTGGCACCCTCCTCATCATCCTCATCGTCGTCTTCTTCGTCAAATCTTCTACCACCGCCGGCTACGTCGATCATGCCAAATGGTCGTCAAGGCGGTGGTAACAAAATGCCAAGCACTATCGGTGGTGGTCATCACGGGCCGCCGCCAATACACAATGGCCATTTCTCACAGCCACCAATACCAAATATGCACAAGACGCAAGACATTGATTATATCCTAAGTGAGATGACGAGCTTGGTGACACCCCTAACCGAGATCAGTGCCACACCGCGAATGCCGATGGAGAACATTGACTTGAACGGTCCTAATAAACATGTTTACGCGCTGGCACCGCCGATGCCCAAATCTCTACGGGAATCAACCGCTAAGCGTGAGTTTAAAAGCATTACAATAATCCATCGGAAATCAAACAAGTCTCTTTATATCCCCATTTAGCAGTCAAGGAGAAGAGCGTGGTGCCGAATTCCAAGTAAGTATTATCCACTCAGTAGCTAGTAGCTGCTTCTCCTCTGTGTTTTCGTTGGAGACTGTGTAAATTCTTTGTTTCCTTTTGTCTTCTATCGCTTGTAGTGTCCTCGAGCACGATCTAGAGTTGTCCGAGAGCGATGACGAACGAAAGAAACACAACTCAATCGACCAGTAAATAGAGCAGCAAAAATCCATTCATTCTTATCACTAATTTCAATTTCATTTGTAGAGCATCTCCACTCAACTCAAGCGAAAGCTCGGAAAGCGGTTCCAGTGAATCGGGTAGTGAAGAATCAAATAGCACCAAAGGTGACGCTATACCACCACAGACGAATTGGAGTCTAAGTCGTTTCTTCAATAAACAACAACAAGCGACACAAGCTCAAAACGATTCCTCGCCGCATACACAAATTCAAGAGCCAAGTATCAAAAACGAGCCAGCGCTGCCGGTCGACGATGATCATATCGGTGCGCCATCGTCGATTTCACCGCTACGCGATCCGCCGCTAATTAGTCATCATCCACAACCGATGTCGCCTATTTTAAATCACACGCTGCCTGCTATCGAAGAAATCAAAAAGGAGAGTGACGCTCTCTTCCCAAATCCTCCAACCAATCCGGGTAAACTACTTCCGCCGACGGATGATTTCCTAGCGATGCAACCTGAACAAATCAAGAACGAATCGTTCGATAAGAGTCCCTCGTCGAGTCCGATACACGACGAGAAACAGATTTATGCCGTCGAGTCTGACCAATCGACGGCGATCTTCGAAGCAGCCGCTGAGTATGAAGGTATCAAGCCTTTGTCCGGTCTAAGTGATAGCAGCGGATGCGAAACAGTTCCAGAGCCAGAGAAATTGCCGCCTCCGGCACTGGCACCACCATCCCCGCCACCACCGATTGTCGTTGCACCCACGACGATTGTCACAATTCAGAAACCATCGCCGAAATTCAAAAGTTCACCGACGCAAAATAAAAAGCGACGAAAACGCGTTCCCAAAGACAAGAAACAATCCGGCATGGATTCGAGTGACGAGGAAGAGGGCGAGTACTCCAGTACCTTATCGCCGGCCAAGTCGGCTGGCGATGGTACGTGGAAAAAAGGTCCTGGACGACCGCGAAAGAATACGCCAAGTGGCAATATCAGTTCCGCGTCGTCGACGAAAGGACCGACATTAACGGCCAAAAAGGAAGTAGCCGGTGCCTTGAAGAAAACCGCTCGACGTCGGACATCGCGACAAAACGCGCCAACGTCGAAAAATGTGAAGAGTAAGGCAATCATCGAGACATCGGAACCAAGTTCGTCGGACGACGATGAAAAGACGACCGATAATCGCGTGCCGACAACGAAGGCAGCGAAGAAAGTCAATATGCCAGTTATGACAGCGATAGTACCGAGTCGAACTGTAGCCGTAGTGCCTCCAGTCAAGCTTGATCTAGCCGTGCCTGTGTCGGTACCCAATCGGAGAATAGTTAAACAGATAAACAAGCGGGTACCTGTAGAGAAATCCTCGTCGGATGATGATGAGGACAAGAGTGACGATGACAAGGATTCGTCATCTTCGTCATCATCCTCCTCGAACAGCTCCGTCGATGAGTGAGTATACCTTTCCCTTTCATTTCTAGAACTATCTTTCTTATATCCTGTCCCCTATAGACGCCTGTCGCCGACGAGAAATGTAAATGACAACGTGGCTGTTGGTGCGTCGGGACCGAGTGGTAGTACTCGCCACAACTACCAGCCAATCAAGAAGGCCTTTAACAAAACTAAAGTTTCATCATCATCCAGTAGCGGCGATCATTCCGACAGTGAAAGTGATGAGTCGAGGCTCGACAAAGTAAGTTCCCTAACACCACCACCTAGGTATCTACCAATTCCTCACCTCTCTGACTTACTTACTTATTACTTACAGAAAATTCGTGATAAAACAAAAAGTGATAAAAACAAAAGTGATACCTTGCGTAAGCTCTTCAATCTGAAAGACGGCGGAGCGAAAAACAAGGGTCAAGTGCTAATCGTCGACCAATCCGAGGAGCTTCAGAACCAGGCGAAGGAGCAACTCCATCATCATCAGCAACAGCAATCGTCTGCTGCAATCGCTGCTACATCCAATGCACTTGTAGCCGGCGCCGTCGCTTCAACTCATCACGAGAAAATTCTATCACCAATAGCCTTTAAATCAAACTCTAGCAATAGTACCGAAAGTCTTATACAACAATCAGTTTTAACCAACTCCAGCAACAGCAGTCATATTCTTAGTAGTTCAAGTAGTCATAATCAACTCAGCAATATCACGCAACAGATCCAACTGCCCGATCAGCCGCGTTTGAAATCCCCCCGAATAATGACACCAACCGCCGGTGCTGTCGGAATGCTGTCAAAAACGCCCGACCGAAGCTCTGTGGAACGGAAAATCGGTTCGCGCATCACCACACCGACCCGGACGCCGACACGGACACCCACTCGAACACCGACACGTACTCCGACCCCTACCACAGGTACCTCGCCGCATTTATCTCCAGCTGCCATTGCCATTGGGCAAGGGTTTCCCTCGATCATATGCAAAATCGATTTGTGTCGTTTGCCGCGATTCAATCCCGAATGGCAGCACAATACCTACCGGATACATGGCTTTAGTCCGCGCATTAATAGTCCCGCTCAAACGGGCGATGCTATTCTGGCAGCCGATCTCGCGGCAAGCTATCGACAAAAGGTACGAACTGGTGCCGGTGGTAATACACCAACCGCACTCGCCGGTGCTAAAGGCATTGTCACCACGAACGGTGGCCTGAGCGAAAGTGAAACGACGACAAAAACTATAGACGGTACCGATCACGGCGGTGGAGGTGGTGGAACACCGCCAAAACTAGGGGAACTCCCGCCGGATAAACATTTACCGCCGTCACAACATCATCAGCCAATCAATGGTTACATAACAGGTCGTGTACCGCCCACGGGCGATATCAAACACGAGAATATTAAATTCGAACAAGACGAGTACTCCTCGGATAAATTCAATATTTACAAGCTCGGAGTGAAACAAGAACAAATCAAAAACGAATATAAACCCGGCAATGGAGGCGTAGTCAATCACGACATTACATCGCCATGTTCCGTGCTGGTCGAGGAGAAACAACGACCAATCTCGCCATCATCGCTCAGTAATAGTAGTGGGAAGGACGAATATACGACGAGTAAGCCACGTCGAAAACGTAGCTCGAGTAGTAGCCTTAGTCCGTTTAAGGAGAAGAAACGAAAGAAGGATGTCGCGGGAGTCGTACTTCAGAACGAACAACAACTGCTCGATCAGCTACCGCCAACCAATCATGATCGGTTAATGGAAAAACCAGCTGTGGTTTCAGGTATCGTATCAAATGCATCTGCCACTCTACAACCGCCTAACGTGGTAACGTCGTCACCGGTAGTGATACCGTCACCTCATGTCATCCCGCCGGTGCAGCAACAGCAGCAACAACAACAGGGTGTTGCACTTATCCCACAACATCCTGGCCTTCCACCGCCGCCACCGGCTGCCCTACAAGTACCGCAACAACTTTCACAAATGATCGTGAAGAAGGTCTATCGGTCGTACTTTGAACGCAATGACGATGTCATGGGCGACAATTACTGGTTAGTTCGAGGATGTCTTCTAGGGAATGGTTTAACTTCTCTTTTCTTTTTCGTTTTAGTGATATTAATCTCCTTGAGGAGGCGGTCCGTCGGAAGCATGCCGCGGATCGGGAAACAAATTCCTTTGACCAAGTTACGCTGTATCTGGAGGCGGTGTTGTATTTTCTATTGTCGGGTGCCAAGATGGAACTAGACAAGAGGACTGAGAAGGCAGCTTGGACCATGTACAAGGATACGTTAGCCTTAATTAAGTGAGTACGACCGTAGTAGTAGTTGGTTGATGTTTTTCTATTTGTTATGTTGGTCTGTTGTTGCTCATCGCTATGACGTGCTATGGTTCTGTGCCTTATCGTCGGCAGTGAGCGTTGTTTGAACTTATAGGCACGGCGTGACTTTCTGATTATCTTCTTAGAAGTCGTTCTTTCCATTTTTCTTTATAGCCCAACCAAGTCTAACCAATGTTTAAGTAAATGTTCGATGTTTTGCGGTGATAATTCACGAATAGCTCGATGGTTGTGCTTAAGTGCCTGAAGGCGTCAAATTGCAGCTCCGGGCAGGCCAAACTACAACACCAAAGCGGCTGATTTTGGAACTTAATGCCCAAACGTCGAATGTTATAGACAATAAGAGCTATTCTACTTGAACCATAGTTCACTCAAACAGTCACACGCTGAGGATGCATTGGTCATCGATGTCAGTTTTCTGTTGATCTACAGCTACAGGGATGTGGAATCCTCATAGATATCACTGACCCCTGCCGCTGGCATGCACGATTCCCAGACCCTACTGAATTCTTTTAGGTATGCGGCAATAAAGTATACCGCACCCTGCATCATTCAACCACTCTGCCCGCAGGATTGTCATTTGGCATCAAAAGATGATCCAATAAGAATTTCCTAAAGTTTTACTGAAATAAAATGCATACAAATCAATTTAATCATAGAAAATTGACCTCGAGCCGTTAGACTGATTAATGGCAATTTTATTTTATTATTACTTACTGAGATGGCGCTGGTGGTGAACCAAGGCCTCTACCAACAAGCCTCTTCAGCCGGCACGATCTTTCGCCAGCTGCTTCCAGCGGCGCACGATCAGTTGGTTGAGATCCCTTTTCACCTGTGCGCGCCAGCTTAGATGCCGTCGTCCTCTGCTGCGTCGTCCCTCGGGATTGAAGTCGAAGACTATTCGGACCGGAGCGGTGATGTCCATTCGCTCTACATGGCCCAGCCATCCGTAGATGTCTAACTGGGCCGATGTCGCTGTACAGCCCATACAGTTCTGGGTTGAATCTTCTCCTCCACTCTCCGTTTACACAAACGCTCAAGAGCCTCTTCATACGCTTTTGATAACGTCCAAGCCTCGGTGCCATAGAGGAGGAGCGGGATGATGAAGGTTTTGTAGAGGGATACTTTAGTTTTTCGGGAGAGGGCTTTACTACTCAATTGCCTCTTGAGCCCAAAGAAACAGCGGTTGGCAAGAGTTATTCTGTATTTGGTCTCTCGTGAATTTTGCTGGCCTGAAACCACACTGGTAGGAACCTACCAGATTGTCCACCAACGCTTACACAATAGGGCAGAGAGGCACAGTACGGCTTGTACGGCAATGTTCAGGAGACTTATCCCTCTGTAATTGGCGCAATCATAGGGATCTCCTTTCTTACGGACCGGGCAAACGATGCTGATTCATCGGCCATGTTTTCTTCCGACCATACGAGTGTCCTGCAGATGAGTTGGTGCTTGTTCCTGACCAGCTCATCGCCAGCTGCTTTAAATAGTCTGCTCCAACAGCTTTGTCTTGTCCAGTACTTATGTCTTAAGTTTCGATATCGCTATCTTAACATAGTCTAGGTTCGTTCTGCCTGACGGCGGCATTTTGACTATCATCGTCTGCACAAATGGTTTTTCCACAGTCTCAGCATAGACTGTGACTCCACTAGTAGTTGTCCGTGTTCATCCCTGCAGGCTTCCGCTCTGGCCTTATAGCCTTGCATGTTCGATTTTAGTAAAACTTTCGAATGTCGTTCCTGCAATAGCATCTCTCCATCTCCTCGATCTCGCGCTTCTCGTGCTCCTTTTTTTTCTTTCTTCTCAGAAGCGCATCTCCTTCCTCCTTTTCTGTTCATAGAGCTCGCGGGCAGCTCTAGTTCTTCGATGCAGTGTATGCATTCTGTCTCTCCACATGGACCTGTCTGCACTCGTCATCAAACCAGGGGTTTCTCGAAGGTGGTGGCTCGAAACCGAGTACATCTGAGGCGGCCTCTCTGATTGCGTTCTGACAACGTCTCCATTGTTGTTCTATGGTTTGTGCAGATTGCATCGGGTCTTGAGAGAGCTTGAGGGGGACTTGATCGCCGAAGGTCCTGGCGGTCTCTTGCGATTGCGCTAAATTTTGGTGTTCTTCTCGATTCCGTTGATTCTGAGAAATTCGCGTCTGTACCTTGGCTGCAACAAGGTAGTGATCCGAGTCAATGTTGGCTCCTCGAAAGGTTCGGACATCTAGGATGCTGGAGGAGTGTCTGCCGTCGATCGCAATGTGATCAATTCGATTGGTTGTCGATTGATTTTTTTTTTACCTGACCCATCCCATCACACTTCTTGGAGTGCGATAATGTCTGCCTTATAGCAGTCTAGATATTTGACCAGCTGTCCGGGCGCACCTGGTCTGTTAACGTTCCAGGTGCAGATCTGGAATTCGTGTCCTTTTAGACGTTTGCAGGGATCGTCAACATGTAATCCATCCGTATCCGAGGCTATTGGTTGTCTCTGAACAAGTGTTTATTTTACGCGATAGGGATGTTAACCCTCAGCGCAACCTCCGACCTCAAGGACCAGGTTCTTACTTACCCCAAGAACAAAGGGCCGGCTGTGCCATTCCTTATCGGCCTAAGCTCCAAATATGTTGTAGTTGTCCGAAATAAAGTGTTCACCAGGTAGTTCTTCTTCCTAGTCTACGCCTTTAATGGCAATTAATATTTGAAAATGTTCTTATGAAAATGTTGTTCACAACGAGCTTTCAAATGGTCCAATCTGTGGGTCTGATTTTCGATCACTCCCCGGAGCATTTAGGATGGTATTTCGCTGACAACACGTGTTATGTTCGCTTCCAAGGCGTTAGTAGACGGTGATTTATAGCGTAAACAAGTGATTTTACATACCCCCACGAAAAATAGTCCAGTGGAGTTAGAACACATGACTTTGAAGGCCAATTCGAAGATCCATACCAATGCCCTGAGCTTTTGGCAAAATAAATTCATGGATCACGCTGTTTCGTAGCGTCCACCATTGACGGTTATGCGCTATCTTTCCATTTATTTATTTTTAATGAAATTCGGTCCGACACCTGCCCACATACCGCATTTGAATATTTTTAAAAAGTGCATTTTTCCGGATGCATTGGTTGGGCTTCTGGCTGCTCGTCAGACCTAGTACACCGTTTGATTGATATAACGGTTAATCCAAAAATTAACCTCGTCGCTGAACAAAAAGTTTATCAAAAAACCGGTCAATTTCGAGCTGTGTTGGCCCTTGTACCAAATATATGCCGCGGACGGAGATCACACGACTTCAGCAATTGAATGCTCTGGACTTTTACACTAGACCTCTTTTTAAAATACAGCCACAATGTGCTGACGAATCGACTGGTGATGGTCTTCACGCACACTATCAGCTACAGCAGCAGTATTTAAAATAGAACGGCTTCTACATACTCAAGCTCGTGGATAATCGCAAGTTTAGCGAATAACGCGCTTAGTTGGACGATTAAGAGGATCCTATAAGGGTCAAAATTGAATGATTTTGAAAATAAATGCCGATAATTTGTAAATGTTGTTTCGACATAGGTCTGTTCATGATAAAATGTCAATGAATACTGAACAGAAATGTCACATGGACATGAGATTTGTCACTCGTGCTATACCCGTGAATCCCTATTAAAAAAGGTACCTCGTATTGAATCACTCTCAACTTCCCGGAGCTGACAGGCAATTCACTCTATTTTAGTGCTTCTGTTTAGCTTCGACGTCTCTTACTAATGCGGAGATCATCCAGTATCCCTCCGAGCATTTGCTTAATTAGCGATGCTGGGGTAAGTACTCCAGCTCGTCATACCGTGAAATTTCGAAAATGAATCATTCATTTCTTCATGGTTTGGATACTCGGAGCAAAAGCGAAGCTAACATCTCCAAATAGGTATAGATATTTGCGATAATACCTGGAGCCAGAAAGGAGCTGCATTAGGTGGCAAGTGCAGTTGCAACTGCTTTACGCTCGGTTTACACGACTGATTGATGGAGCCAAGAGGAAGTCCAACCGCGCTTAGTATTATTTTCTCGAGTTTGCCACCGGGCTATGGAGGGTCGATTCTTCTTCTTTCGATTTCCTATTCCGGCTTCGGTTGGGATTGATTTTTTTTCTACAGTAGGAAATCACCCCATTTCGCTGCACGGATGTGAATTGGGATCAGTTCAGCAATAACAAATAAAGCTTCGTCAGATATCGTCCGGTAGCCGCTTATTGTCCTTAGCACTTAGAGAAACCCTTTAGGTAGTCCTCCTATCCTCGTTGTGTATTCCAGTCTACCCACTTTCTACAGTACGCTGGGGGCTGCTGTTTCTAAATAGGCTTTCTCTTAAACCGTAGCTTTTTCCTTTGATGGGATATTCTGGTTGCCGACTTAATATTCCCATATTTCTCGGTTTTTCTACTTGTAATGCGAACAACCTCCATTTGGTGGACGGCCCGCTTGATCTTGGCAATTACTGCATTTGTGACTGATTCAACTATTAAAGAGTGCTTTGAAATGGTCTTCGTAACTACACCCCGCAGTAGCCTTAGTATCAGGGCGTTCATTCATTAGATTTGAATCTTGTTTGCTCGAGAATCTTTCCCATTATTTCTGTGCTTCTAACTAGCGTAGCTAAGTACATACTAAGCCCATGAGCCCTTTCCTGTGGTAGTTCATTTCCTGCTTATGATTAACTTTCTTTTGGTGTTCTCTGGGATACACTCTTCCATTGTATTCTTCGTGTTCCTGTACTAGCCCCTCGTCACCAACACAAGCACCCCTTCCAAATTGTTTCCCAATTTGGAACCAAGTATCCTAATTTCCGCTGCTCCCACGTCCTTAAACCCGCAGCCCCCGCCTTCTCTAATACATCCATACCATACTCGCCCTCTCACACTATAGCCAACTCCACTTCTCTTCCAGCAGTTTCAACTCCTTGAACAACGTCTCCTCCTATCTCCACCCAATCTTTCATTGATCCCCTTCTGCCCCCCTCAGTCAAAATTACCCAGCACTGAATGTCGCTATGCTCTCTCTCGTCTAAGGGATAAAAAGACGTATGAAAACATTCGTCTCTTTTTAGCTTATCTCCATGATAAACCAGACTCGGGCTGCTATGAAGGTAAAACGAAGACTAGTGTCTCTATTCAACAGGAAGGCCTTCCTACTGACTTTGCCAAACTCAAGTGCCTCTTTATTAAGTATCACGAGTTCTTCAATATCCATCCTCTTCCTATCCCTCATGCTAACCTTCCTCTCACCTTCTATTATCAGAATGTAAGAGGTCTTTGCTCAAAAACCCAAGCAGTCTTTCAACAATCTCATGCTTTATCATTCCAAATCTTCGTTCTGACTGAAACCAACTTGATCCCTAGCATAAATACCCAAGAATTGTCCCCATCAAATTTTAACGTATATCGCGACGACGATCTCCCGATAACTGCCCCTGTCGTGGCGTTTTAATAGCCGTCCTTAACTCAATTGACTCATCCCTTATTGCAATATCCTCTTCGCCGTATCTCCACTTCGTTTCAATCAAGATTGTACTGATTGATAGCATAAATGATTTACAGGATCCCCATGATGAAATCCTTCTCTTTGGTGATTTCAATCTTCCTTCTCTTAAATGGGCTCCATCAGACGATCAATCATTTTACATTGCCACTTATCCCTCTGCTGCCAAAGAATGTCTCTTCTTAGATCGCCTAGCTGATTCAAACCTTAGCCAAGTTAGTGGCATCTCAAATTACATGGGTAGACAGCAAGATCTGATTTTCACAACAGACACCCTTAGTTCCTCTGTTTCACTTTGTCCCCTTTCTTTATCAACCATCGGCAACTACCAACCTCCCCTTTTACTCTCATTTTTTCATAACTTTTCGAAAGTTTTTTTGTATGACTCTCTAAGTTTCCACTGCAAATCATCTCCTTTAAACAACATGGCCTCCTCAAATGCAGGTCGACAAACTAAAACCTTGTCGAATTTATGTCCTTCACACTCTCAGCATTAGAGAATGGGAATGAGGTCCGAAGTCATTTCAACTGATTTCAGTAAAGCCTTCGACAAAATCTCTTACAAACTAATACTCTTCAAACTGTCTTCCCTTGACTTTGAACCTTCTACTTATTTAAAAAAACCTTTACTTCAGTGTTCGTTTTAGATCTGCCTTTTATAACTCTTTCTTAGCTTCTTCTGGCATTCCCCAAGGCAGCCACCTAGGACCACTTCTTTTAATTCTTACCATTAACGACATTGAGTTTGTCATCAAACATTCTCACCTCACGCCAATCAATTACCTTTTCACGTAAACGAATCCAACCTCCACCTCGTCTCTACTTCCTCAATAATCAGCCCATCTCCACCGTTCAGGATATCCGCGATCTTGGCATACTATTTGACCAAGAGCTCAATTTTTGCGCACATATCGACGATATAATTCATAAAGCCAACTCTGCAATCGGTTTTGTGAAACGTTGGCCTAAAGAATTCTCCAATCCCTACGTGACTCGATCCCTCTATATTACCTTTGTTCGCCCCCCTTCTCGAATACGCATCTCAAGTTTCGAAAGCATCCAACGTCGGTTCGTACGTTTCGCTCTTCGAGGTCTGCCCTGGTACAATCCTTTGTTCTTATCGTCCTATCAAGACCGTCTTAAACTAATCAACTTGAGTACGTTGGAGGAAAGAAGAAGGTAGAAGTCTTTATCCATAGACTTCTTACTTTATAACTCCATATCTCTTAACACTAACCCTCGTAATACACGCAATCCTCTTCTATCTATCCACCCCCCGCACCTCATACGGCTCCAATGAACCCATTTCCCGTATGCTGGCAAGTGTTAATTCGAATATTAACTTCGATTTGAACCTCAGCACCCCATGCCTAAAACTCCGTCTTCTCAATAACCTTCTCTCCTTCCAGACTTAGTTTCTAAGGATCGCGCCTCCTCACCCGTTCTCATTAGTTATTAAGTTAGATTAAGTTTAGCTTGAATTAAGCTCAATAAATGGGGGTTTTTGCCCCCACGAAAATTAGAATTACTTGATTGTTTATCGCATGTCTCTAACCTGGTGATTGTCTCTCTATCAGATTTATCTCGACGAAAATCCGAAGTCAGACCACTCCCAATGGGCAGGTTGACAACCACAACAAGGTTGCTATATTGAGGTAAGCTCCATAAAACCTCCCTCGGTTCTAGAAGTCATGTTTATTTTTTCTATAGTCTACGGTGCCAATCGCTGATATCGTTAAAACTATACAAAATGAAGAGATCAGAATGCTGTGATGTACTGAGAATAAGCAACGAATTCTTCGCCAAAGGTAGTTCCGAAGTTGTCAACGGCAATACGCCGTCATCGGTCTCGCCGACCAACTCCGTATGCTCACAGGTAAGTAACAAAATCTATTCAATTGCCCTTGATTGGAAATTTTAAATAAAATGATTTGGTGTATAGGGTTCAGGATCGAATACACCGCCTGGTCAGATGGTACCACTAGCCGTGCATAGTGCACTGCAGAAACAAACTCAGTTTTTCCAGTACTTCTTGAGCTGTCACGATTTATGGGATCAAGCTGATGTGCTAGTTAAAAAGGGAAATCACACTGGTAAGTCAAAAAAATATAAAAAAATCGCTAGTTAATGAGGAAAACATCGTTTTGGTTTAGATTTCTTCATTGCGCTCGATCATTTTTACGGGCCTCTAACGCTGCACAGCACAATCTATGAGGTTTTCAAATACGTCCAGGCCGGACTGAAAAAACTCAAAGACATGAGGACCGAAACCAACAAATACAACTAGTTAAAGCAACAAACCAAGCAAAACATTTCTCTTTAGTTGCTGCTCTTTCATTCAAGTTTCTTTTCTTTTTTTTTTTTTTTCTTCGTTTCTCCTCCAACCCCCTTATCGATGTAGAAGCATTAATCCTCCTAATTATTATCCTTTTCTTGATATAATTTAATATATTCACACGTATATTACATATTTAACTGATTTCTTATGCTATGTACGATAATTATTAATCGATTGTTTACGTTTTCAGAAAATATTATTTTTTGTTCACTTTGATTTTAATTATTTTCTTTTTTTTTGTAATAAAGAATTTTATTCAATTTCGTTTCGAAACAAAAAAAAATGTTTTCTCTTTTCCTTATGTATAAAGAACAAGTAAAAATATTGTTAAAAATTAAAAAAACAATAAAAATATAATCACAAAGAAGAAAATTTGATTTTAAGTAGTTAAAAAGGTAAAAAGAAAATTAAAAACAAAAAAAAAAAAAAATAAGAAAACATCATTTAGTGCGTATCTATGATTAATTAATTATTATTCCTTATCGATTGTGTATAGTTATGTAATGTAAAAACAACAATTATCCAGCGGAGGTTTAAAATCAATTTAAACAAAATTCTATTAAAATAAAATTAACTTTTTAGGTAATTACTAGTAAAGGAAAACCACAGACATGTACTTTAAAAATCAAAGAAAATGAAAAATTAATTATAAACAAAAAAAAAAACTTTAGGGAATGTAAGACAAAATTTGTTATTTCAAAATTTAAACCGAAAAAAGCATGAAAATTAGTTTTAATTAAGAGAAGAAATGTGTAACGACGATGATATGAAGTTTTTTTGTTTTCTGTTTCGATTATTAGTTTATCTTACGTTTTCATTGTTTAGCTTATGACGAAACAAGGATATGAACAATGTAAATTATAAATCGTACAACCCATAATGTACTTGTTAAGTTTTAGCGTTAGTTACGACGATAGGCGGCGAGCGGTGTTGCGCGATGGATGGATGAAATGGTTATATAACAAACATGTAGATGAAAACCAAATATATTTTCCTTTTTTTTTAATCAATTATACACAAAAAACGAGATAATTTATAAGAAGAGAACTCCAGCTCCATAGAGTAGTCGAAAGTCAGTCACAGAGAGCCGTGTGAGAGCGCAGCAACTGGGTGTTTAGGTTGTTTATAGTCGGTTGAGGGCACTTGTGCCACTGTTTGCCTTCCCCAGTCCTTCACGTCGATGGCAGGTGCTTGTTATTGTTGGCCTTTAAGATGGTATTCTTATTGATCTCATGAATTGCTTTGCTATCAACATGTCGTTGGCAGCCATCGTCCCACTACTTGCTTTTGATTTCATCTGCCCCCTAATTAATGGTCGTGATTGGTCCGAGGTAATGCTTTTTCCTACTCTCTTCTTTTTGTAGATCCAGTAACCTTCCGACCATCATCCACTTATTTACCTATACTGGACTTATTAGGGCTCGAAAATGGTGTGATCCACTTCCTCCTGGTTTCGCCACTCCGGGCAATAAGGGATATTTGCGATAACAACCGTGGCTCCGTTGTAATTGTTGCAGTACGAGTGGGGATCACATTATCATAAGGGCTATTAACGTCGTTTAGCAGATTTAAAAGTGGGCGACAGCGGGTTCACTACTCCAGAAGTGATGGATGTACCGTGTGGCAGACTGGTTGGTTACGTGTTGGTTGAACGTGTAGATTCATTCGTAGTTTCGAGACATGTTTCAAAACGTGCCTCTTTTAGTGGAAATTTCGGTTTCCAATCAACGTGCTTGTGATCAGTCGATAGATTGATTGACACGTGTTTGATCGCTTTTGTTATTTTCGGTTGATATATGAACGATGTAGGCGCGGAAAGTGTGACCTTTGTAGTTGGACAGAATGGTCCCGTTTTACTTATAAAAAAATCAATGAAGAGGACGACATGGCACGACACTAAGATACTGACCACGAGTAGCAAATATCGCACAGAATCAGTGCGTTAGGTGGAAGTTGCAGTTGCCTTGCGCTCAGTTTTCCCATATACTGATGGTTGGAATCAAGAATCAACTCTTTCAGCCTCCTATTGTAAGTTCCGTTAGAAGTGGGACTCTCCGGCGGCAGAGAATCTCTCCATCTCGTACGCACGGATATCAATCGTCAGCCCCGTCCAGCAATAATAAAGGCCGCTTCGTCAGATATCGTCTGGTAGCCGATAGCGAAGCATCCTAGGCAGTCCTTCTATCCTTCTTGTCTATCCCGATCTACTTACTTTCAACAGTACGCTGGCGTCTGCCGTTTCTAAACATGACGCTTTCGTGCTTAGGTAGTGTTTTAGCATATAGCTTGTTCCATTGATGGGATATTCTGGTCTCCGACTTAATATTCACGATATTAATGAGAACTGCCTCCGTTTGGTGGTTGGCTTGAGGCTGAATATCCGAATCAGTGCCTGCCTTATCTGGGCAATTGCTGCATTTGTGACTGGGTTGACTACTGAAGTGTGCTTTTAAATGGTCATGATAACTACATCATCTGCGAAACCAAGGACTTCCTGTAGTAGCAATGGTATCAAGAGAGGCATATATTAGGTACAGCGTGCGCCATCTCATATGGGTCGAGGTAAATTTCGAATAACTTCATCAATTCTCAACCGATTTTGGAAATTCAAAAACTTTCATTCAATTAAGAGCTTTACAATTTATTTTGATTAATTTTTGAAAACATTATCAACCGCCTTTATTGTCGATGCAAAAATGAGTTTCTTTTTCGCGCATTCTCTATGAAATTTTCGAGCATTTCGGTCGAAATTTCTGTGATTTCCGCACGAATGTTTCGTTTGAGCTGTTCTATTGTCTTCGGGCCGTTAGCATACACCTTGCTTTTCAAGTAATCCCAAAAAAAAAAAGTCTGGAGGAATCAAATCCGGAGAACTCGGAGGCCAGTCAATATCGCCCTTTTTTTGACATCAATCTGCCAGGGAACTTCTTACGTAAAAGGTTCATTGTTTTGTCCTGGCATGTCGCGCCGTATTGTTGAAACCAAAACTGAAATAAGCCTTTTTTACGCATTTCTGGGACCACATAATGGACCAACATTCACCGATATCGATCGTCATCCACTGTATCGCCAACTTTGAACGGTCCAACCATGGTTTTAGCGCATACACAGGCCGAAACAGTAACTTTTAGCTCTTCGTGAATAATGTAAGGATTTTTGGTGCCTCAGAAGCGACAATTTTGTTTATTAACTGAGCCAGAGAGCGTAAAATGTGCCTCATCGGTCATCAAAATTTTCTGCCAGAACTCCGGCTCAGCGTTAATCATTGCAACGACATTTTGTGCGTATGCCAAGCGCTGTGACAAAATTCTTTGAGTTATCTGCACTTTGTATGGAAATAAGTGAAGATCATCCTTTAAAATTCTCCGCAAAGTGGTCTCACTGATGCCTAACTGCTGCGAACGGCGCCGATATGACAAACTTGGGTCTTCTTGAACACTGGCCTTCAGAGACTGAATAGATGAGTTTGATCGCCGTGGACGTGGCCTAGGTTGCTCACGAGGGCTTGCCACAGAACCAAATTGACGTTGAGTTAGCACAATCGAGCGTTAATTTTTAATGAACATTGAAACTGTTTCCACGCGTTCTTTTGGTGTGAAGCGATTCATGGTTAAAATTGTACTGAATTGACGTTTCCAAAATGCTATGACATATGAAAATCGGGTGACAATTGTTGAAGTTATTTGAAGTTTACATCGACCCATATTAGATGGCGCACTCGTTATAATAGTAGCGGACCCACAACGGAACCTTGAGGTACTCCTGCAAATAATAAGGCGATTTTTTCCTTCAGAACATTCCTCTGATTTAGAACCAGTCGGCCGAGTTAGATGCGCTTTTACTACTGCGGCGTATTCTTTGTCTCACTTTTCAGAGAGTCCTTCTATGGCTTCAGACGCATTTGTGCTTCATAAGTCATAAAGCCATATCGATGGAGCTCTCCTCTCCTTTGCTAGCAATCTGTTGAACTTCAAAATTCAGTTAAAAATGCTTAGAATGACGTGAACACAATGCAACTTGCAGACTGAATGGGCAACATATCCCAAAAACTGATTTCAATAACGGTTTCAGTATTAAACTGTTTTTGTGCATTTTGTGGCAATTAAAAAATAGCTCCCGAAACAGACATGAAATACTTAAGTTACGACCTGATACATCGATATCGCCCTAACCTTTCCTTAGGTTTTCGCAGAGGTTTTGGTTTTACACCAGTCTCGATGGATCGCCTCACGGATGACGAGTAGGGAAGATTCGAAAAGGGCGTCGTTTGCGGTGTTACATTCATGTTTTAGAATTCGTCATATTGTCTATAGTGACATCGGTGGCCTGCGATAACATCCCTTTACAGTTCTCACTCACCTTTCACATGTAAGTCCTCTGCTTAGCGAAATCCAGAAAGAAGCAATTGATAAATGAGCTCCTGGGCTACCTTCTGACCAACTTTTGGATCTAGCTTAGTGCATTCGTCGCAGCTCTACTTATTCTTCTAAGTTGCAGCCGAAAATTGTGGCTCAGTACTAGGCTACTTGAAAAACTTTGAAGGAAACGAAACAACGTGGGTTCATTGCATTTTTCTAACGGCTGCTTAGTTCGTTTATCCCCTGTCTGAAGTGGTCTTTTGGAAAGCCTTCAGAATACCCATTTACGGCAGAAATCACACGTTTCTTTGATGAAAAACGCTTTCCATGCCGGAATTTCGAAGGTTTACAAGCAAATGAAAGTCGGAGGGAGCTAGATCTGACTAGTAGGATGGATATTCCGACAGTCCGTGATGTAACTCTTGCGATTTCCTCATTGCCAAAGAACCTTTATGTACCAGTCCTATTGAAATAGGATTTTTTTTTTTTGAAAATATTCTCACGAATCATCATATCAGGCAAGCCCAAAGGGTTTTTGTTTTACTACTAGATGTACAACTTTGTTTCCGCCAAATTTGTTACACAAGTATCAATCAAAGTATTTTCCATCGCTGGTCACTACTTTCTCCCATCTTTCGGGAAGTGTACGAATCCCGTGTCGAAAAAATTGTTCATCTCCTGAAGCGATCCACGAATCGATCCAATTTGTGGCTTCTTCATGAGATCGGAAGTGTTGGTCGGCCAGGCCATGCGCCATTGATCGAAACAGGTGATAGTCAGAGGGAGCAATGTCTGGAGAATACGGCGGGTGGCTAGGACTTCCCATTTTAACGTTTCCAAGTACGTTTCGACCTCTTTTGCAACGTGGGGTCGAGCGTTGTCGTGCTGCAAAATCACTTTATCGTGCCTCTCGCTGTATTGCTGCCGTTTGTTTTTTGATGCTCTGCTCAAACGCATTAATTGCGTTCGATAACGAGCGCCTGTGATTGTTTCACTTGGTTTTAACATCTCATAGTAGACGACGCCGAGCTGTTCCACCAAATGCAGAGCACGATCTTGGAGCTGTGGACGTTTGGCGGTCGACGTGGAAGCATGGGCGGGATATCTGCATGATTTTTTGCGTTTAGGGTTATGGTAATGAACCCATTTTTCGTCCCCGGTCACAATGCAATGCAGGAATCCCTTAGGTTTTTGCCTCTGAAGCAACACACAAACGCCGTTCAACGTCTCTTGGTTTTAACTCATACGGGACCCAAGTTCCTTCTTTCCGATTCATGCCCATGGTCTCGAGACGTTTTGAAATGACTTACTGTATCACTCCCACTGATCAATTCTTCTTGAGTTTGACGCGAGTCTTCACTCAGCAATGTCCCCAATTCTGCATCTTCGAAACTTTCTCTCTTCCAGCACTATGCCGGTTTTCGATGTTAAAATCAGCGTTGAAAGCGTTGAAACCACTCACGACACGTTCTTTCATTAATAGCGCCTTCACCATACTTATCTGAGTGCATTCGATGAGACTCAACCGCTGTTTTGAATGACGAGAATTTGGTTCGTAAACTGACATTTTCAATCGAGAACAACTTTATGATGCAGACACAAACCGACTAATGTTCGAATGGTGTTCTGTTGACCGAGGTCCAAGCCAACTGCCTGACGTCTGCGGTCTGTTTTTTTCGACCGCTACTTATCGTTATCGCCACATATCGGCAAACGGCGGAAGCAAAGCTGTACACCTTATATTAATAATTTGAGAACCTTTTGTGAGAATCAAATCAAATACCATATTTTCAATGACTCTGAGACATAATTGAGGTTCAATGTCGTTAATGCGCCGAATTATCTCATCCTTTAGATCTTGAATTGTTCTTGGCTTATTGACGTACACTTTTTCTTTTAAATATCTCCAAAGAAAGAAGTCCAACGTTGTCAAATCACATGATCGTGGCAGGCAATTACCATCGCCACGACGTGAGATAACACATTGTTTCGTTGGCTGTGTGGCAAGTGGCACCATCCTGTTGGAAGCACATATTGTCCAGGTCCATATCCTCAGTTTCTGGGCACAAGAAGTCCGTTATCATATCGCGATAGCGAACACCATTCACGGTAACTGCTTGGCCGACCTCATTTTCGAAGAAGTACGGCCCGATGATGCCGCCAGCCTATAAACCGCACCTAACAGTCACTCTTTGTGGATGCATCGGCTTTTCAACAATCACTCATGGATTCTCATTTGCCAAAATGCGGCAATTCTGCTTGTTAACGAATCCACTGAGGTGAAAGTGTGTCTCGTCGCTGAAGATGATCTTCTTTGTAAAGTCACCATTCGCTTCTGTCTGTTCAACCAACCATTCGGCGTATTGACGACGCTTGAAATGGTCAGTAGGCTTCAGCTTTTGAGTCAATTGAACCTTGTAAGCGTGTAAATTCAAATCTTTATTCAAAATTCGCATCAGTGATGTTCGTGAGATGTTCAATTTTTGGGCACGACGACGAGTCGAGGTTGACGGCTCTTCTGCCACACTATCGCGAACAACAGCAATGTTTTCCGCTGAACGAACTGGGCGGGCATGCACAGGTGTTTTCACATTTCCTACAGACCCGGTTTGTACAATCTTAACGCGCTGCTCAATTGTGTACCTCTCCATGGTTGAATTTGTCTTAACATCGTGCATTATGGTTGGACCACCCTTCGAAATCGAAGCAACTCACGAACATTTCCCTGGTTTTTCAAGCATTCTTCGTCGGCAATATTTTCGTCTTTTCTATTCAAGTCACCTGTATCAATGCTCAAATCACCATCACCACGACGTCCACGGAAAGCAATGTTTTGGCGACCAAGGAAAATAATCGTTTTTAAAATAGGCAAGAGATGAGTTCTATGTTCCAGGACTTGCTTATAATGAGCACTATTGAGTTGATTTTCAATAGAAACCTCCTTCATTCCGTAACTGTTTAGGAAACTTTTCGCAGCACTGATTGCCTCTTTGTGGTATTGATTCATCGTGAATTCCTTTTATCGGTCCCTGGTGTAACTCTTGCAACCTCCTTATTGCCAAAGCACTTTGCCAGGGCAGTTTCCTCGTGAAACTAGATTTTTTTTCTTCGTTAAGCCAAGCCTTTTCTCACGAATCATCATATGAGGCAAGTCCAAAAGGTTTTTGTTTTACTATTTTTCAAATAGTCGATCAACAATATTCCAAACAGCTAAAGTCATGAGCATCAATTTTTCTTTGATGATTTTGACTACTCTGGCCGTTTCGGAGCTGAAGTACCACCCTCAGTCCACTCTGCATCTTTCTGTCGCAATGCTGGTACACCCAAGCCTCCTTGGTAGTACAAATCGACGCCTAAAGTCAAGATTGTACCCTTGAAAAAAAGATCTAAGTGTGACTGAAAGAATTAAATTCGAATTCGTTTTTGATCCAGATCTAGTTGATCCCCACTCGGCAGGTTTTTCAATATACAACATATGAAACATCCATTTGGCTGAGGTGGTTAGAACCTCCGCCTCGTCTATCTTCAACGACCATATCATGTACAGAAGCAGTCGTTACAATTTGGTAAACCAGACACTTGGTTCAAACTCTAAGGCCGAAGGAGCAGAATCCTTTTATACCTTTACTAACTTGATATGAATTCCACTTGCGGATGAACCATGCAGAGCAAAGAATTTTCTCACCTCACTGATTGGTAAGACAGTATGAAAAGCGATGTCCTTTAAGCAGATGTGTGAAGAAGACTGCTTGATGGTTTAATGTGTAATGGCATGTAGGAAGGAGCTTTTTTTTCGTAGGCTTCCTAGACTAATAATCCATTAAATCACGAGCTCAAGGACCAATTATCATCCGTGCACATATCTTCGGAGAGTGTGTTTGCAGGAAAAAATCCTCAGAATGCCCAAAATCAAGGCGCAATATAAAAATGGCCTGGTCGTCTCTATAGCCTGGTCGTCTCTAATGCCTGGTCGTCTCTATAGCCTGGTCGTCTCTATAGCCTGGTCGTCTCTAATGCCTGGTCGTCTCTATAGCTTGGTCGTCTCTATAGCCTGGTCGTCTCTAATGCCTGGTCGTCTCTATAGCCTGGTCGTCTCTATAGCCTGGTCGTCTCTATAGCCTGGTCGTCTCTATTGCCAGTTCGTCTCTATAGCCTGGTCGTCTCTATTGCCAGTTCGTGTCTATAGCCTGGTCGGCACTAGAGCCTGATCGTCTCTAATGCCTGGTCGTCTCTATAGCCTGGTCGTCTCTTGCCAGTTCGTCTCTATAGCCTGGTCGTCTCTATAGCCTGGTCGGCTCTATAGCCTGGTCGGCTCTATAGCCTGGTCGGCTCTATAGCTTGGTCGTCTCTATAGCCTGGTCGTCTCTAATGCCTGGTCGTCTCTATAGCCTGGTCGTCTCTATAGCCTGGTCGTCTCTATAGCCTGGTCGTCTCTTGCCAGTTCGTCTCTATAGCCTGGTCGGCTCTATAGCCTGGTCGGCTCTATAGCCTGGTCGGCTCTATAGCCTGGTCGGCTCTATAGCCTGGTCGGCTCTATAGCCTGGTCGGCTCTATAGCCTGGTCGGCTCTATAGCCTGGTCGGCTCTATAGCCTGGTCGGCTCTATAGCCTGGTCGGCTCTATAGCCTGGTCGGCTCTATAGCCTGGTCGGCTCTATAGCCTGGTCGGCTCTATAGCCTGGTCGGCTCTATAGCCTGGTCGGCTCTATAGCCTGGTCGGCTCTATAGCCTGGTCGGCTCTATAGCCTGGTCGGCTCTATAGCCTGGTCGGCTCTATAGCCTGGTCGGCTCTATAGCCTGGTCGGCTCTATAGCCTGGTCGGCTCTATAGCCTGGTCGGCTCTATAGCCTGGTCGGCTCTATAGCCTGGTCGGCTCTATAGCCTGGTCGGCTCTATAGCCTGGTCGGCTCTATAGCCTGGTCGGCTCTATAGCCTGGTCGGCTCTATAGCCTGGTCGGCTCTATAGCCTGGTCGGCTCTATAGCCTGGTCGGCTCTATAGCCTGGTCGGCTCTATAGCCTGGTCGGCTCTATAGCCTGGTCGGCTCTATAGCCTGGTCGGCTCTATAGCCTGGTCGGCTCTATAGCCTGGTCGGCTCTATAGCCTGGTCGGCTCTATAGCCTGGTCGGCTCTATAGCCTGGTCGGCTCTATAGCCTGGTCGGCTCTATAGCCTGGTCGGCTCTATAGCCTGGTCGGCTCTATAGCCTGGTCGGCTCTATAGCCTGGTCGTCTCTATTGCCAGTTCGTCTCTATAGCCTGGTCGTCTCTATTGCCAGTTCGTGTCTATAGCCTGGTCGGCACTAGAGCCTGATCGTCTCTAATGCCTGGTCGTCTCTATAGCCTGGTCGTCTCTTGCCAGTTCGTCTCTATAGCCTGGTCGTCTCTATAGCCTGGTCGGCTCTATAGCCTGGTCGGCTCTATAGCCTGGTCGGCTCTATAGCTTGGTCGTCTCTATAGCCTGGTCGTCTCTAATGCCTGGTCGTCTCTATAGCCTGGTCGGCTCTATAGCCTGGTCGGCTCTATAGCCTGGTCGGCTCTATAGCCTGGTCGGCTCTATAGCCTGGTCGGCTCTATAGCCTGGTCGGCTCTATAGCCTGGTCGGCTCTATAGCCTGGTCGGCTCTATAGCCTGGTCGGCTCTATAGCCTGGTCGGCTCTATAGCCTGGTCGGCTCTATAGCCTGGTCGGCTCTATAGCCTGGTCGGCTCTATAGCCTGGTCGGCTCTATAGCCTGGTCGGCTCTATAGCCTGGTCGGCTCTATAGCCTGGTCGGCTCTATAGCCTGGTCGGCTCTATAGCCTGGTCGGCTCTATAGCCTGGTCGGCTCTATAGCCTGGTCGGCTCTATAGCCTGGTCGGCTCTATAGCCTGGTCGGCTCTATAGCCTGGTCGGCTCTATAGCCTGGTCGGCTCTATAGCCTGGTCGGCTCTATAGCCTGGTCGGCTCTATAGCCTGGTCGGCTCTATAGCCTGGTCGGCTCTATAGCCTGGTCGGCTCTATAGCCTGGTCGGCTCTATAGCCTGGTCGGCTCTATAGCCTGGTCGGCTCTATAGCCTGGTCGGCTCTATAGCCTGGTCGGCTCTATAGCCTGGTCGGCTCTATAGCCTGGTCGGCTCTATAGCCTGGTCGGCTCTATAGCCTGGTCGGCTCTATAGCCTGGTCGGCTCTATAGCCTGGTCGGCTCTATAGCCTGGTTGTCTCTATAGCCTGGTCGTCTCTATAGCCTGGTCGTCTCTATGGCCTGGTCGTCTC
The DNA here is from genome assembly GCA_958301585.1 of Merodon equestris. Classification (NCBI taxonomy): domain Eukaryota; kingdom Metazoa; phylum Arthropoda; class Insecta; order Diptera; family Syrphidae; genus Merodon; species Merodon equestris. Next base: position 18,843,048 of record OY284417.1, on the reverse strand, counting down.
TATAGCCTGGTCGTAAGTCAATTTCACGCCATCCTCACTGGTGCCTTTGCTACAGTTCGTTTAGAAAATAATGCAAGGTTCCAGGTAACTTGAAATAATGAGAAGGCTTCAGTTTTTGTATCACTTGGACCTTATATGAATGTATTCCTAAGGGTTTTCGCAAAATTGAGGTCGCAGAAAGGCCACGATAACGTGTGTTCAGCGAGCAGCCAAGAGGTTTTGGTCTTCAGGCCACAGCAGCAAAATAGTTCTCCTTGACTGCGCGTTTCTTGTGAACCGATCTGCTGCCCCCAAATACATGCTCGACCTGTACGACCATCTCTGTCTTAAAACTACTTCCTAGCTCGTGAAAAATTTGGTGAACAGAGCACGATTTTTTATAATCGATTTTAGCAATTTAAACTAGTTCCGCGCTCTACGATAAAATCGTGGTTATGATGGAATCCAAGCGTAACAGAATAACAGCTAGTTGAGACGTCGGAGTAGTTAACTATTAAAACTCGGACATAGAAGCTCGTGCAGGAGATTTACTTACCACCACCGTGAGGACCATGGTCTCCTAACTTAAGGAAAGTCTGGAAGAACCTGCTGGTAGGAAGGAATTCACATGCGTAGGTCTGAGAGTTTCTCATAAACTTGACTTTAATAACGAACACGAGTTATCTTAATTCAGTCGTTTTCGAAAGGCTACCAGAATTGACTCTTTTCCCTAAACTCAATTCGATTTCTCGTAAATCCCTGGGTAACCTTCCCAATTTTCCATTTCGACCAAAAACGTCTTCCAAATTTTGGGAAACAATGCCACAATGTTCGAGGGGACAGCGGTTTTCTATGACCAAAGCCAAACCGCAACGCATCAGTGAGGACCCACAGTTGAATGGGATCAGATGGACCGGGAAAAACGGTTGGCATTCGTAATAGTCATGTAATGTCCTGACTTGATTAAAGCCACGATGACGATGAATCCAATTGACAGGTTCTAATAGTTATAAAAGTCTTTTAGGGAAGGTCTCTGTTTTGCTATTTTCAGGTGCACTTGATTTTCGTTCGAGTAGAACCTTGTGGTCCTGCACCCATCAAGGATCAAGCCGTTGTGGTTAAGGTTTCTATAATTCAGTTTACTCTTTCGCAGATTTCGTACCATATCAGTCGAGTCCAGTAGAAGATGACGGCATAATTCGATCTCGTATCAAAGCAGGCTCAACTGACTCAGACTATCACTGAATGAATTCAGGAAATTGAGGGAGATGCGGACCTTGGCTTTCGTCATAACCGTTCTGTAGGCTGTGCCCTATGGAGTAATGCCTACTTTGTCGAAGCGTCTTGCCTGTCCCCTTGATTGCCTTTGTTCACTCCCGTCTCTCCTGCCTAAAAGTGGCCAAGTCTTATTGGAAATCTCGAATCTTTTCTTAAATAAGTAGCTCGGGGCGCCTCTTTGAATTGCTGCATCACAGGTTACGACGATGTTTTGTTCTAGTTGACGCGCAGCCTAACCTGCTCAGCGTAAGTTGAAACTGTTCAGCAGCTTCTCCAAGAAGTCCCTGTCGAAGTGTCTATCCAATCATTGGGAGCCTGTTGTACTTAGGCGGTGCGTGGCTCTTCTGTCGGTTTAGCTGATCGCCTGTGGAAGAATTTCAGCAGCTCTGTAAAGCGCTGTGTGAGAGCGCAGCAATTAGGTGCCTATACTCGATTGAGGCCACTTGTGCTATCGTTTACCTTCCCGAGTTATTCAGCTCACATATCGTTGGCAGCCATCGTCCCTCTGTTGATTCCATCTGCCTTTACACAATAGTTTATGTTGGAAGGTTTCGTACAGCTATCTGTGTGTTAGACACTAAGCCCATTGCTCGCAATAGCCTCCGTACTCCTTGCTCTGGATATATCGTTGCTCTTGAAAGAACTCCTTTATCTTATGACACATTGGTGCATGTCCTACGATGATCTTCCAACTTCCATTATCCCTTTGCCACTAAACTCTTTCAGTGCTTCTATAATTCTTGGCTCCATCACCTGCTCTTTGTCATGCACGGGAATCTGGGAGGAAAGCTGGCAAACTAATAACATTTCCCGCGCGACTTTTAAATGTCTGTTTAACGTTAAATAATTTGCTCCAAATAGAAAAAATTTGCCGTCGATGTAACTTCAGCACTTCTGCCCACCTCTCGGGACACTTGTATTATTCTCATTAAAAAAATGTTGGCCTTGACGTAGAAATCACCCCAAGAGCCCCTTGAACATAGTCCTGAGATCATCAGGGAAGTTGGGCAGATTTCGGCACAAATGAAAATCTGGAGAATAAGGCGGAAGCACAACTTTTTCCCAACCGAACTCATATAACTGTGTGCAGGTGGTCCTAGTTATGTAGGGCCCCATCGAGGATTAAGCCGTTGTGGTTAGGGTTGTGACATCAGCCGAGCCCAGTTCAAGGTGACCACATAATTCGATCTCGTACCAAAGGAGGCTCAACTGATTCACTCTATCAATGAGTGAATTCCAGTAAATCGTAAAACAACCGACTTGAATGCCCGCCCGGGCGCTCTCACCGGCAACTACCATAAGAATAAATAAAAAAAAAAAAAACTACAATATATAAGAAATTAAAAAATCCCTCACATCATTATTATTTTTTTAAAATAAATTTATAAAAAGAAAAAAACAAAGAAAGAAAACAACACAGAAGTAACCGACAAACTATTTTGTAAATACCATTAACAAACAAACTTAATTCTAAGTGAGCAAAGCAAATGAAATTAAACAACATTTTAAACAAAAGCATATAACAAATAAATATTTTAATACAACAACAATATTATTAAACGTAAGGACTAAGTGAGCAACAACAAAACTTATAGCAAAACTCAAAAAAATAATAAAAACAAAACCAAGAAGGAAAGAAGAGCAAAAAAACGTTAAACATAAGCAAAAAAAAATTGTTAAATTAAGCAAAAAACAGAAAACAAAAAAGGATATATCTATATATACAGATATATGATTATTCTATTATACAATTTTATATTATACATAAATTATACATAAAACAGAAAAAAAACGTAAAAAATCCAAGAAACGAATGCAAAAAAAAAATGAAGATGAAAAAATCCAATCAAATCCTGTTTTTTATTACGCGATTCTACTTGAATTAACCACAAAGGATATGTGAAAAACACTGAAATTTATTTGTAACATGTTTATTTTTATACAGTATATATTGCGTATGTTTATGTAAATATACTTTGTTGTTTCTCGAGGTTTACCACTTCCGTTTAGTTCCCTTGCATCCCTGTTTTGATTTTTTTTTTAAATATTTTTCTTTAATTTTTTGCCACCCCCCCCAGTCCTGAGACAGTAGGACGGAACATTTGTTATTGTAAATGCTTAGATAATGTTTTGATTTTCTCTTATTTAGAATTCATTTAATTATTTTTAATCCTTTTTCCCTTCTTGAATATATTCTTTGTTTTTATAAATTAATTTTATTTTATTTAAGTTAAATGTTTGAGAAAAAAAGAGGAAAAGAAATATATATTATCATTATTAATGAGAAAAAATCGAAATCATGTTTTACTCAACGCAAGTACATCATTCATCTACTGAATAACAGTTTTTTACCGAGCTGCGCAGGAGGACATATGCTGAAATAGTACCAAGAACCAATAGTATTCAAAATTAATTTGATACTCTTTCAGGAATAGGCTACAATGGAGATCATGTTGGATAGAAGACTCTTCGCAAAGACTAAAGATAAAAAGGGTTTTAAATACTATGCCTCATTACTTGGATGACCTACGCCCAAATGGGAACCATAGGAATCAAAGGTAGCTGTCTAGCGTCCAGTATCCCTATGTAAGGTACTACCGACTGACCGACCGAGTAAACTTGTAACCTAACTTTGCAATAGGGGTGGTCGTGGTACAATGGTAATCATCACCGACTGTTGAGCGGAAGGTCTGTAGTTTAAGTCTGTCCATAGCCAAGAACAATTTCTTACATATGATCAAAAAATTCTGGCGAAGGCACTTGCAGTATAAGATAACTTCAAAATTCATACTCTGTGCGCATTTTCAATATAACACCTTAATGACATGGAAACAAAAAAGTTACTGTGAACTTCAACCAACGCGACAAATTCAGTCGAATCTCTTAAATTCTATCTAGGACAACCACCCCCGGAGAGTAGTGAACGAACATCTTCGACACAAACCATCTGCACCCCGTCCAGGTTGTGTAACAAACATCATAACTCTTGAACCTGCAAAAACCCATGGAGTTTAATCTCCCCACTCGATTCAGCGTTTCTCCAACATAAGTATTCCTTCCCAGAAGTAAGAGTCTGGAAGGCTGCGAATCACTTTGTTTGGGAACAGGTGGAAATCTAAGGATGCCAAATCAGAAGAATAAAGGAGTTGGCCAGACTTCGCTTGACGCTGAACCACCGGCTTCCCCCAAGTGCTTAGACTGCTGTTTCGTTGGTGTGCTAAGGAGTGTAGTAGTTTGAATGGAGTCTATGGTGGCGACTGGCCGCACAAAATCGGTCGAATCTTTACTGAATCGGCCCAAAGATGCGGCACCTATTTAGCGCAGAGCTGTCGCATCCCTATCTCTTTGTGCAATATGTTCTTCCTTCGTGAGAGAGGTTGATATCGAAGTCTCCGTAAACTTTTGTTAACTTCAAATGAATTTCCTCTGAAGCTAATCCATCCATACACCCAGGCAGGAAAAATACATTTTTGCCGATTGGAACGCCATCTCTGTGTCAGGGCGAGCGGGGGCAAACACCTCCATATATTGAGCTTAATTCAAGGTAAACTTAATCTAACTTAATAACTAAAGAGAATGCGTGAGGGAGGCGCGATCCTTAGAAACTAAGACTGGAAGGAGAAAAGGCTATTGAGAAGACGGAGTTTTAGGCATAGGGTGCTGAGGCTGAAATCGAAGTTAATATTCGAATTAGCACTTGCCAGCATACGGGAAATGGGTTCATTGGAGCCGTATGAGGTGCAGGGGGTAGATAGATAGAAGAGGATTGCGTGTATTACGAGGGTTAGTGTTAAGAGATATGGAGTTATAAAGTTAGAAGTCTATGGATGAAGACTTCTATCTTCTTCTTTCCTCCAACGTACTCAAGTAGATTCATTTAAGACAGTCTTGATAGGACGGTAAGAACATAGGCTTGTTCCAGGGCAGACCTCGACGAGCGAAACCAAGGAACCGACGTTGGATGCTTTCGATCCTAGAAATGTGGGTTTGTTGATAAGGGGACCACACTTGAGATGCATATTCGAGAAGGGGGGCGAACAAAGGTAATATAGAGGGATCGAGTCACGTAGGGATTGGAGAATTCTTTAGGCCAACGTTTCATAAAACCGAGTGCAGAGTTGGTTTTATGAATTATATCGTCGATATGTGCGCGAAAATTGAGCTCTTGGTCACATAGTATGCCAAGATCGCCGATAACCTGAACGGTGGAGATGGGCTGATGATTGAGGAAGTAAAGACGAAGTGGAGGTTTAATTCGTTTTCGTGAAAAGGTAATTGATTGGCATTTGGAAATGTTAAGCTCCAAGCAATTTTTGGAGCACCAGACGGAAAAGCTGTTGACATCCGATTGAATAAGGGAAGAATCTTGTTGCGAGGAAATGATCTTGAGGAACTTGGTGTCGTCGAGGTACAGTGAGAAGTGGGAATGTTTGATAACAAACTCAATGTCGTTACTGGTAAGAATAAAAAGAAGTGGACCTAGGTGGCTGCCTTGGGGAATGCCAGAAGAAGCTAAGAAAGAGTTATAAAAGGCAGATCTAAAACGAACACTGAAGTAAAGGTTTTTTTAAATAAGTAGAAGGTTCAAAGTCAAGGGAAGACAGTTTGAAGAGTATTAGTTTGTAAGAGATTTTGTCGAAGGCTTTACTGAAATCAGTTGAAATGACTTCGGACCTCATTCCCATTCTCTAATGCTGAGAGTGTGAAGGACATAAATTCGACAAGGTTTTAGTTTGTCGACCTGCATTTGAGGAGGCCATGTTGTTTAAAGGAGATGATTTGCAGTGGAAACTTAGAGAGTCATACAAAAAAACTTTCGAAAAGTTATGAAAAAATGAGAGTAAAAGGGGAGGTTGGTAGTTGCCGATGGTTGATAAAGAAAGGGGACAAAGTGAAACAGAGGAACTAAGGGTGTCTGTTGTGAAAATCAGATCTTGCTGTCTACCCATGTAATTTGAGATGCCACTAACTTGGCTAAGGTTTGAATCAGCTAGGCGATCTAAGAAGAGACATTCTTTGGCAGCAGAGGGATAAGTGGCAATGTAAAATGATTGATCGTCTGATGGAGCCCATTTAAGAGAAGGAAGATTAAAATCACCAAAGAGAAGGATTTCATCATGGGGATCCTGTAAATCATTTATGCTATCAATCAGTACAATCTTGATTGAAACGAAGTGGAGATACGGCGAAGAGGATATTGCAATAAGGGATGAGTCAATTGAGTTAAGGACGGCTATTAAAACGCCACGACAGGGGCAGTTATCGGGAGATCGTCGTCGCGATATACGTTAAAATTTGATGGGGACAATTCTTGGGTATTTATGCTAGGGATCAAGTTGGTTTCAGTCAGAACGAAGATTTGGAATGATAAAGCATGAGATTGTTGAAAGACTGCTTGGGTTTTTGAGCAAAGACCTCTTACATTCTGATAATAGAAGGTGAGAGGAAGGTTAGCATGAGGGATAGGAAGAGGATGGATATTGAAGAACTCGTGATACTTAATAAAGAGGCACTTGAGTTTGGCAAAGTCAGTAGGAAGGCCTTCCTGGATGCCCAGTCCTGGAGCCATCTGTGAAAATGCGAAGACATTCCATTCCATTCCATTCCAGGTTCGTTCAGTGGCTGGCCAAAGTCAATCCTGACGCCATGGAAATGTGACTGTGAAGTTACAGCGTAGCAGGATGGCAGGTGTCATTGCGTCAGAAGGCATATCCATGAGACAGGGGTCGTAGGTTATTTCTCCCGCAAGTACAAATTCACTCCAATGCGAGTTGTACCAAAGACCATTCAGTGCACACCCTCTGATATATATGTCAAGGGGTGGAAGATTCATCACAGCATCTAGAGCAGCTCCCGGTGTGCTGGGGAAAGCCCCCGTGCAGCTGAGACAGACCGCTTTTTGGAGTTTGGTGAGTGAAGCCACAGCGTGTTAGCGTGTTAGCCTGCTCCACCAAACAACCGATGCATATGAGATTATCGGTCTTACCATTGCCGTGTAGATCCAAAGGACCTTTTTCGCGATAAGCCCCATGTTTTGCCAAAGGCACCTTTGCATTGCCAGAAAGCTGACAGCGCTTTGGTGGTTTTGGACTCAACATGTTTTGACCAGAGAAGTTTGTTATCTAGAATGACTTAGCTTCCTTGGATATCGGGATGGGAATACCTTTTAGCACCAGCTGAGTAATGCCAGTTGTTTTCCTCCTTCTCGTGAAGAGAACGACATCGGTCTTAAGAGGATTAACCGACAGCCCATTTCTCGTGCACCAGTCTTCGATCACGCCTAGCGCCGTCTGTGCTTTGAGACAGACATTCGCCATTCTTTCCATTACTCGGGAGCTAAATATTCAACAAAGAATAAAGCTGTATACAAAATAGGCCGAATTTTTATCTGTAAATCGCAGCAAAATCGATCCCTGCCTGACGAAGATGGTGACCAGTGATCAACATTGGCGTACAACAATTTCAAGCGAAAATGATCGTGGTCGAATGGTGACCAAGCCAGGATTGGCGACCTGGAAGGTTTTACTGTATGTTAAGTAGCATTGGCAGGGATGAGCTGACTCTGGCAAAACTCTGTCAACAATCGGACCGCTTGAAGGAAGCAATCGCCCTGAATGGAATTATTTTCCATCAGGCAACACCAAATCACCCACATCGATAATGAGTCGCCAGAAGCTTGGGGGCTTGATTTTACCGGACCTTATAATTTAGGCATGACACCAATGATTACCACCTGGTCATGTTTATGGCAAACGATTTTGGTGCCGAAAAAGAAAGGTTTGTGAGAACCGAATCTTATAGAATCCCTCGTCGTTTGGGGAAAAAACTGGCGGCAGCAGAAGAAGCTTAGCATTTTGAAGGGAGAAAGTTCGCACAAATGTCCATCTTAGGCCAATAGAAACGATTTAGTATTTGATAGCCACAACCCAAGACAGCGTCTGCTGAGTTTGAGACATTTTACACCGGTCACTAACTAAAGACTGTGTCATCTAGTGATCTTTTTTTAATTTTTAGGTTATTTTGACTGTGACAGCTGTTTCCCGCTCGAAATCTTTACAGAAAGTCGGTATCATACCTTCGCGGAACGAAAGGAGTCGCTTTACGCTTGAACAACGTTGGAGAATATTGAAAACTTATTTCCAAAGTGAGTAGTGTGTAGCCCAAACAGTACGTTTTTTTAAAAGAAGTTTTGGCCGAAATGAAGCACCCACCGCGACTGCTGTACGCAAGTTTGTGAGACTGGCATGCTAGTGGACAACACTCATGGTCACCGTCGTCATACGGTGCGCCGAAAGTGTGAGACTCAATTCACGAACATCAACTCGCCATCGATCTTAACAGCTCAACATTTCACCCACTAGCCTGAGGAAAATTCTGCCCAAAGTCCAATTGACTCAGCAATAGAAGGCACGCTACCCTTCGCTTCGTTTTCGCTTCGCAGTTTGGGCCTTAAAGCAGCTTAAATTGGACAACGATTTTGGGCGAAAATCTTATTTTCTGACGACGCGCATTTTCATCTCGGCGGCTACGTTAATGAACAAAATTGCTCGGAAACCCCGCACGTTATTGTCGAGAAGCCAATGCATCCACAGAAAGTGAAAGTTTAGTGCGGATTGTGGACTGTTGCATCATTGGACCATTTTTCTTCGAAAATGGGGCTGGGAACAACGTTTCGGTCAACGCTGGGCGTTACAGAGCCATGTTAACCAACTTTTTTTTTTACTGGAATTGAAGACATGGATTTGATCGACCATTGGTTCATGCAGGATGGCGCGCCATGCCACACAGCCCATGACACAATCGAGCTTTTGCGCACCAAATTCCCAAATCCTGTTATCAGCCGTCTTGGCGATGTCAATTGGCCGCCTCGGAGCTGACCCCTTTGGACTTTTTTTGTGGGGAACCGTGAAGGACCGATGTTACGCCAACAATCCCTAAACGATTCACGCACTTAAGGCCAATATCATCCATGTAATCCGTGAGCTACAGCCCGAAACTATCAACAAGTTCTTGGAAAATTGGGGTAACAGAATGCGATACTGCGAAGCCAGCTGAGGCAGCCACTTCAACGACGTTCTTCTTCTTCTTCTTTTCCTTTTTTCTCCGGCGTTGTTATGGTCAGAAGTGTAGGGCCATAACCTTCCCACTTAACTGCATTCCTACTGGTCCGCTTGTGGGGTCCGCCGGTTTGACCTCAGAAAGTAGCGGCAGGCTTCCCGGTTTGGGATTACTTCATCGCTGAGGCCAATCAAATGCTGGTGTTTTTGCATTTGCTTGCACCAATTGTTTTTCGGCCTGCCTTTTTTGCGTGTTGAAATTGGAATGTTGATTGATAACGCCTTTTGGACGGGGTTCAAAGGATCTCTCCTTTGTACATGGCAATACCAACTGAGTCGGTCGCGCTCTATCTTTCTTGTGATGGTTTCTTTTACGTGGAGGCTTCCTCGGATCCTTGAACTTCTAATTCCGTCACGCTTTGTTACTCCCGCTGTCATGCGCAGCATCTTCATCTCAGCTGCCGTTAATTTGCTCTCATACTTTTTGTGCATTGTTCAGCATTGTGAATCGTATGTGAGCGCCGGACGTACAACTGAAGTGTAGAGCCTTCCTTTCATCTTAGGGGGCATTTTTCGATCACAGAAGATGGCGGAGTTTTCCCGCCACTTCATCCACCCTACGCTTACGCGATGTTTGATGTCGTCATCACAAGTTGCTTCTCTATTAATCATAGATCCCAGATATTTAAACTTTTCACACTTGGGAAGCACTCTTCCATTCAAGTAAATGTCTGGAATAGGCTGATGAGGGTCAGAGAACGGGCAGCACAGATACTCTGTCTTCTTCGAACTAATACGATACCCGTGTCCCTCAAAAATGTCCACCCACACATCAAGTGCTCGTTGTAGGGACGCCTGATCATCACTTATAATGGCCCCATCGTCAGCAAAGAATAGCTGGTGGACATTGGGGTCCGTCACTTTTCCTTCAAGCAAGCAATCAAGGACTGCTATAAAGAGCAGTGGGCTGAGGACGCTCCCTTGGTGTACACCGACTTTGATTCCGAACTCTTCGGTGACTCCTGCGGTGCTCTTGTCATTGCTCTCTTGCACATGTCCATGATCACTCGCACGTAGGTTTCTGGAAGTCCTTTTTGTCTTAGCGCTACCCATAAAAGATCTCTTGGTTGAAGGTCAAAGTCCTTCTCGAAATCAACCAACACCATATGCAAGTCCTTTGACGAATCAAGATGCTTTTCCATCATGACCCTTATACTTTGGATTGCATCTGTTGTTGATTTACCCGAGACAAACCCGCACTGGTCATCAGATAGTCGTATTATTTTCCGCAATCGGCTATCTAATACCCGTTCAACGATCTTCATGGTGTGCGACATCAGCTTGACAGAACGGCAGTTATCACAATTTCGCGTATCACCCTTTCCTTTGTGCAATGGAAGAAGATAGCTTTCCCTCCATTGATTAGGCATAGTGTCGCCTCTCATAAGTTTGGAGATAAGAACCATGAGCCATCTAGACCCGATGTCTCCCATCTTTTTCCAGAACTCAGAGGGTATCCCGTCCGGCCCAACAGCTTTTCTTTTCTTGGAGTTTTTAACCGCGTACCGAACTTCTTCGACTGTGATGTCCGATATTTCGGCATGATTCGGGGCGGCTCTTGGAAAGTACACTCGGGGAAACTGTTCGTTCAGAAGTTCCTCGCAATACTGTCGCCATCTGTGGAGAATTTTTTCGTCTTCCACAAGGAGTTGGCCTTCAGCATTGTTAATAAACTTTGGGAAACGAATCTCCTGAGCATTTCTTCTTCTTTGGGCGGCTATCTTAAAGATATTTGCTCCTTTGTTCAAATTGTTTTGTCGAAGCTCCTGGGTTCCGGCAGCCTGGTTCCTGTCAGACGCGGAAGACGATATTTCTTCCAACTCCTGATAGAGGCCTTCACGGCGAGCTTTTTCCACTCTATTAGTAGAAGAGCACCTTGACCAAGCTTGGAAAGGCATTTTCTTTTCGTGTATCACTGCTTTGGCTTCGTCTGTCCACCACCAGGTTTCTTTTGCGTGTTGGCAGGGGCCTTTAGATGTTCCGAGCAGTGATTTGGCTTTCTCCAGGCCAGATTGTTGTAGGGAATCCCACATGTCTTGCGCTCTGCACTCCTCATTACCGACCTCATCGATAATGGAAGAGAGGTAGTTTTCCATGATGGTAATAAAAGCTTCGCCTTTTCCTTTATTCGCTTATACCACTTGATTCTCTCAGACACCTTCGTTTGCTGCTTTGACTTCTTTCTCGCATCCATAAAAAATTCAGTCAGGAGGAGACGGTGTTGAGGGGCGATCGCGTCTCCCAGGATCACTTTGCAATCTTTAACTCGTGGTTCATGAAACTGGATACCAAATGATAGTCTATTTGAGTATCATTTCCGCCGCTGCTATAAGTGATCAGGTGCCGGCCTTGTTTGACGAACATGGTATTTAGCACTATAATACCGTATGACTTGCACATGTTTAGTATATCTTCACCTGAAGAGTTCCTGGTGCCGTATCCCAGCCCTCCGTGGTAGCCTTCATAGTCTTCGCTTGTCTTCCCGACATGTCCGTTTAAATCTCCCCCAACAAACAAAAGCTCTTCCTAGCCAGAATGCATCTTTTTCTTTTTGTTCGCATCCTACTTGAGGGGCATATGCGCTTACGATGTTCCACACCTCACCATGCATCACCAATTTGAGAGCCATCAAACGGTCACTGGTCTTTGAAATGGTTAAGACGCTGCCAAGTAGCTCTGCCGCAAGGATGATGGCGATTCCGTTTTTTCCTTGTTCCAATCCATAGTACAACATCTTGTAGGCTTTTGTTTTAACGTCCAAGAAACGTGCCCGATTACCGGTGATTCGCCATTTCGTCTCTTGTACGCACAGGATGTCTACTCGCCTTCTAACCATTATTTCTTCAAGCTTATAGCTGCGACCACTCATGCTTCCAACGTTCCTACTCGCGACTCTTAAGTGTGGCTTACGCCGTTGCATTACTTTGCTATCCCCCGGAATAGCATTGCTGCTCGTCCCAGGATCACGACCATTAGTAGTGCCTGGCGGGGTAGTGCTTTTCCTATTAGCGTTCTTTTCCATAATGCTACGGTTTGACCGTTTTCTTTCTTCCCCTCCTTTTTAACACGGGCATGCTCCAGATTTTTATTTTTTTTTTGATTGATCTTACTCTTACAACACCGGTGATCTCCAGTCGTGTCAACCCACTGATTTGCATGCACACTTATGGGGCAGTTTAATGGTGGTATATGTGTCCCTAGGCTCACCTTGGTGTTTTCTAAATTGCCTAGATGTGGTTATTGTTTACAATAATCGATAGGTATCGCTGCAGGGATATTCTTAACCCGTCCCTGCACTTGAACGACGTTGTATTTCATATTTAATGTGAATGTTTGTTCTTACCGATAAAGCCATTTTCATTTTACTGCATTTTTAAAAAGGAACTTGTATTTGGCCCACCCTGTATATTCACCTGATATTGCATCATGGAAATGAATATTTGTATTTTGAGACTGTCCAAATGGCAGTGGAACAGTAATTCACAACCTCCGTTTCCGACGGATGGAAAAAGATATCAGAACGGTGACAAACAGTTTTGACCAAAGAAGGAAATTATATTTTAGACTAATTTTTAAATAAAAAGTGGGACAAAATTGACGAAATTTTTCCTTAAACCTATTGCAACTGTTCTACGTTTGTGATTCCGAAAGTGCAACTTAGCTCCCACTCAATAGTAAAGTCACATACCACCCAATGCACATTTTCTCTGAAAGCTCTCTGACATTAGCACAGACTTAATCCACCATTGGAAGTCAAATATAATTGAGGTTAGCTAGTCATTTCGTTGTTTGGACTTGTGTTCTCTATTTGTTCGTGTAAAAAAAATATTTAAAAATGTATTCAAAACAGAATTGCTTCCTCGTGATATGCGGAAAAAAGTGTATATTTATCAATTAGTACTTGTTATTGGCTTCAAGAGCAGTTAGAGACTTTTTTTTCCAATGCCCCATATGAAAAGAAAAGGAAAGGAAAACGGTTCTTATTGGAATTGGTGAAGATCTCAAGCGGAAGTGTGGAAGAGTTATCCGGAGAGATCATTCACATAAGATTATGTTGTCTAATTCGAATGGTAACGCCCAAAGACCCCTGAATAAAAGAGCTTTTCTTGATCGTATATCCAAGTTACGCACCCAGACACAATTTTATCCGCTTCTCCACGAGTCCCACTCAATATGATCTGCGGATGAATACAATGAACGTGGTGCAATCGGACGAAAAACCAACCGTATCTCAACAAAGCATTTGTTTGGAACTCCTGTGTCCTAGACGGCGGGGAAAATGTAACGGTCCACCAAATAAGTTGTTGGCTGTTCTTAATCGAGACTTTCATTCAAACGTGCGGAAGAACCCAGGCTATCACGTGAGTTTGTTTGTTTTGTGTTTTCTTCGATCATCCACACCCGATCTATAAAACTATGAACGGAGATCAACCCCAGTGTCAACAGAGTCAAACTCATCCTATCAAAGTGATCGATTTGTGGCAACAAACGAGCATTCACATGCAAGGAAGCAGCCTACCCCCACAGCCACTTGTGCCCACTTCACCACATTGCATTCAACGGTTTACTACGTTCGCCTGCCAGCAACCGGCGGTTATTAGTTGCCAACAGGTACGTCCGCCTTTCGTAGTGCCATTAAGTGGGGCTGAAAATACCCCAATGATATCGGGAACTAGCAGCGAGCCGGAGTTTAGTGCTTGGTAAGGTAAGTACACACGAATTGTGACCGTTAAATATTTCATATGGAATTGCATGAAGGTGGGAATTGAAATTTTATTTTTTATTGTTATACGGATTCTGGGACATGGTCGCCATTATAGCTTTTTTTTTTTTTTGCCGTCGTTAAGTCTAAGATTCCTGAGTTTGGCTGTGTTTGTGGTGTTACGAGGGGAAATTGAGTGGATTGCGGCAGTGAACACTAGCAGTCATGTGTGTAAATAGGGTGAACTCTGATGGATGATCATGAATTGGAACAGGAGGTTTTCGTGGAACCCATTGACGATCAGATGGTTTGGGTTTATGTTTTGTCGACGCGAGGACGTTGACATTTCCGGGAATAGATTACTCCTGTCATATCTACTTTGAGAACTTGCTGTTGTTTATACGGCGTTTGCAGGTTTGATCTATTTTTCTGGACGCAACTTTTTGAGTTGGAGTCTGATTAAGTAGGCTATCGGTGCAGTGTGGCATTTCTTCTAAGAGCGTTTGTAGTGGTTGGAATGATAATGATAAGAAGCAACAAGTTTCTCAGAAAAACGAAAAAAATGCTTTTTATCAGTGAACCAGGGTCTAAGGTATGTTAACAAGTGCAAACAACCTCCTCGTGATTTGGTGCAGCCATCTTTAATCGAAAAGGCGATTTAGTGATATCACGATGTGAAGTAGTGAGGTGAAGTCAGAATCTCCTCCCGGCAAAACCCTGGTTAACTTGATCGTAACCCCATTAAGTGTTCTGCCGTCTTTGCAAGTGGCAACTTCCGTCTCCGTCGTTGGAATCATGGTTGTATAACCTATTGCTGCAATAACTCATCGAATTTTTTCTGATGATACTTAGACAGAGTAGCAGAGACTTGATAAAGACTGACTTTTCAGTTATTACTTCGATGCCATTTATTTCATCGTTCACTGACACCTTTAATTTCGGTTTATCTTTGTGTGGCCTCCACCTTATGCCTTGCACTGGCTCCAATTTTCTGACGAAGGAGCCTTTAACACCTCGGCCTGAGTTTTAAGAAATCGTTGTGGCAGCCTCCACTCTTTATAAAATAGTTGAAAAACTCGGTTAGTTCGCTATACTTCTTGATGGATGGAGAGGACTTTACGTAACTCACGGTGTAATGATGATTTTCACCAAAAGCCACACATTAGTTAGGTGACAGTCCAAAGGTCACGGATATTTATTTCTTTTATTATTTTATATTATTATTACCGGCCATTTGGAACTCAGAAGTTTAGAGCTTCGTCGACCAAGCCATGAGTTTGTTTCTTCCATGTTTCGCTGTTCTGTTCCATCTCTTCTAGGTCTACCCTTATATTGTCCTCGCATCAACCGTGCGGTCTTTATGGCAGTCTTTTTCCTCCGGCCTTCCCCTTCATTATTCTGTGCGGGCACTCTAAGGCCAACTATATTTCTTAATTGCTAATGCCTGTCTAGATTCCTTTTTTTTTAACCTACTGAACCTACCCTAAGCTATTTAATTCTAGTTTTGAATATAATCAGGTTGTCATGCACTCGTGTGTTTCATTCCGAGTGGTCACCCTCTTGATTGCGTCTTTCAGCGACTGGGCTTCTCTATTTTGCTCACTTCGTAAGGCAAAAACCTCGACAAGGCTAACATGCCTCAGTGAGATCTCAGACTCATCTAAACATGATGACACGCCCGGCCTATAAAAAGATCCCTTAGCTAACCCTTATCTAACTTACGAACTAAGGAGTGGGAAGGATCTCACCCAAGTAACACATCGCCCTGAGAAGCGTTTTCACCCAACAACCACCAATAATTGGTGTGCTGTTTCCCAACATAGGCGAGATCCTAGTCCTCCATTGCGGTACTGTAACGAATGAGCTCATGAGCACCGTCATCGTACCCGGCGCGTTTGAGCCGTTTGTCCCTGGTGTTCCGGTGGCGGTGGTAAATTACCGGGATACCATCTCTATTTCGCACTAAATTTTCGCGATCAATATGGAGACATGCTTCTGGAGGAATAAAGCCCGATATAATTGCCTCGGAGATTAGGCTATTTTCGCTACTCATAGCGGTTTGTAGTAATTTTACCAAGGAAATTGTCGATTCTGGTTAGGCCTGCTCCGTCGTATAGTATTTTATTAGAGTAATATTTAATGAACTGGGATCCTAGTGTTCTGCACATCTTAAGACAGATCTTAAGGCATTGCCCTTGGTGCTACATTAAACCGGACTGGTCAACCGAATGATAGGCCTTATTAGGGCTATGGTCAAGTTGACTGCTGTGAATCAGACTCCTTGTTCTACCCAAGGATTTGTTGGTTCCAGCAAGATAAGCGTTTATACATATATCTCTCGCAATATCTCATAACTCCAAATGATCGAAATCACACTGCAGTTGTATTGATGACCTCAATCATGTATAGAAGGTGTGTTTCATACCCAGCCCGGTGAGCTTGTAGAACAAATCTAACCATACGGTGTCGAAACCTTTTCAAGGTCGGCGAGGTACCCGTACATTGGTTGTTTGCCGTATTCCGCTGAATGCCAGTTTTGACGTAGCATGAGTAGTACCACACAACCTGGACATCGTGCAGATGGTTTGTGTCGAAGATGTTCGTTCTCTACTCTTCGGGGGGTGGTTGTCCTAGATATGATTCGAGAGATTCGGCTGAATTTGTCGCGTTGATTGTAGTTCACAGTAGCCTTAAGGGGAGTCAGTTTTTTTTGGTTTTACGGTTCATTTAAACTGTCTGAATTACATGACGTTTGGGTTGTACTTGATTTTGTTTTTTTAATAATTTTTACGGGTATGAAAAAAAGTGAAAAAAAATGACCGTATTTTTAATCTCATACTATTTTTTTTAAAGAGTTTCATATTTAAAAATCGGTTTTAAAAACCATAACTGCCTTAACCCCTATGTGTGGGAAGAAAATAACACCTAAATCCGCCACCACCCCCAACGGTGGCGTTGATAATATGGATGAATTGCTAAGGGAATGCAATATGTTTGACATAGCAGCCTTTCAGTTCAATTCAATTCAATTATTAAAAGCTTGGGATGTACAATAAGATTAACATCTTTTTGAGTACTTAGATACATATTAAGTAGAACTGGTCTAACATTTATAGCCTAAAACTAAGAAACAAGAATAGAATTACATACATTGGCTGAGGGTTAGAGATGATGGGGGGCAAAGGAGGGATTAAGGATGGATTGTTAAAGAAGAGAAATGCGAGAGGACAGCACTTTTAAATATTGCACGGTTAGAAATTA
Organism: Merodon equestris; assembly: GCA_958301585.1. NCBI lineage: Eukaryota > Metazoa > Arthropoda > Insecta > Diptera > Syrphidae > Merodon > Merodon equestris. The sequence goes on along the minus strand of OY284417.1, from coordinate 18,825,711 downwards.
GTTTGATTCGCGATGGTAGTGAGTTCCATAGTTTGACAGCACCAATGAAAAATAAACGGCTTGAATTCAAATATTGGTGACGGTAAGGAACGATACTTAAATTTCTTACAGAACGATTAAAGACGAGTTTGTTAAATACATAAGTAGGACGGACATTTACTGTAAATGATTTTATGTAGGAATATACAATTTCTTGCGTCGATGTATTGGTTCAATGTGCAGCCTAATAGTTTTTTTCGAGTGTTCCGAAATACGGTCATATCTTCGAAGGCCGTATACGTAGCGCACGGCATCGTTGAACGCTACTTGTGACTTATGCTGGGACAGCGAGTCAAGAGCACTATAGACAACATCAGCATACATGATTATTGGAACTATTAATGCTAGTACCAACTTGCGTCTGGTTTCCATCGGAGTAAAATAAGACGATAGCCACAATTTCCGTAAATCCCACCAATAACTCTTTGAGTATGACTGTAGCCAGATAGTGTACGGTCAATAACAATACCAAGACTAGTGCAAAGCTCAACAGCAGGGATTTTATTATTACTTAAACATACATATATCTGGTAGGAGATTCAAGTCACATTTTCTTTTGGAAATTGGTATTACCTGTGTTTTTAGTGGGTTCAGAAGCAGCCCATTAGCGACATACCGAGCATATATTCGGGAAAGTTCTTCATTAACAAGGAGGGCCAGCTTAGAGAGCTGGTTGAAGGGCTTTCCTAGATGCAGTTGAACATCGTCAGCATAAAGATGCACAGATGTTTGCGAGCAGACTGATGAGAGATCGTTAATGAATAAGCAGAATAATAATGGCCCAAGAATTGATCCTTGAGGAACTCCTTGAACTAACGCTTTTAGAGAAGAGGATTTACCACCCGAGGTAACTCTCTAAAATCTTCCTGATAAATAGCTGGCAATAAGCTTGACCGCCCTATCACTGAAGCCAAATAAGTTTTTTAGCTTCCACTGTAGGATGTTGTGATTTACCTTATCGAAAGCTTTCGAAAAGTCAAATAGGCAAAGAAGACTTACGTATCCCTTGTCATAATCCTGCCTTATTTCGTTTTATCATAGCCGTAGGGCAGCTGTGATTGACTCTAAACCCAGATTGTTTCGGTTAGAGCAAGTTGTTAGTAGCTACATGGTTCAGGATTTGCTTCTCTAAGGCTTTATCAAACATTTTTGATAAGCAAGCTTATTGGTCTGTAGCCAGAGGGGGAGTTAGCCTTAGTATTTTTAGCGATTGGAAGTATCCTTGCGATTTTCCAAGACATAGGAAAAGTTGATGTTGTAATGCAAAAGTTAATAACATGAGTTAGATGGCTAACAATCTGAGGTAAAATAAGTTTAATAAATCCTATTGATAGACCATCCTCTCCGATAGCGTCAGACTTAACTGCCATGGTGCATTTAAAAACTTCGTCTTCACTCGCCACTTCAAAACCTTCTAGTCTTTCCAACTGCGCCGACATGCGATTAGAATCATTATGACAGAGTTGATCGCCTACGAAAAAGTTATTAAGAAGATCAGGGTCGAGAATACTTTGTTGGTTAGTGACTTTAGAGACACCAATTTTTCTTAAACACTTAAAAGTGTTTTGGCGGGTAAAGAGGCATTAAGCTTAGATGCAAAATAATTCTTTTTAGATGCCCGTATAACCGAAGTTGCATGATTTCGGGCTTTTATAAATGCTTTCCAATTGGGATTCGTTGATCTGTGCTTCCATCTACTGTGCAAATTATTTCGAACTTTGATTACGTAAATCACATCCGAGGTAAGCCATGGACAGTTTTGGTTTTGTACTCTTACTGTTTTAGTCGATATGTGTTGATTAAACAGTTGGGTTAGGATCGATTGAAAGGAGTTAACTTTGTCATTAGGATCAGCCTTCAGTTTGCACTGCATCCAAGAGGCGGAAGTTGTAGCTAGTTGAAGGGCATTAATGTCGACAGAATTGAGGTCTTTATAAGTGAAAGAGTCATTAGTAGCACATTTAGATAAATTCATATTGTAAGTTAGGAAGATAAGGTCATGATCAGAGATGACGAGTTTGGGATCAGAGACTATAAAGAGATCAAGAAGACTGGGTGAACAATCGGGGACAAAGCGCGTTGGATAGGTGGTACTTACAATACTCAGACCGACAGAGGACACTGAGTCTTTCAACTGAAATGCTCGTGAGTCATTTCTTAACAGATCAGCATTAAAATCACCACAGACAATTATATGCTCATAAAGTGCACAACATTCCGAAAGAGTAAGAAAGAAAGGCGCGAAAGAACAACTTCGGTTTTTACTATACACACAAGAGACGAGACATTTAGTATTACAGCCACTTATTTCAACAGCAATAAACTCGACACCATGTACGCTGGATTTGAAAATGCTTTTTGACTTAATCGTCGTCTTACAGTAAATTGCTACACCGCCACCAGTGGTATCAGTGATTCTATCATTTATCTTCTTCTTCTTCTTCTTCTTCTTCTTTTCCTTTTTTCCAACGTCGTTATGGTCAAAAGTGCAGGACCATAACCTTCCCACTTAACTGCATTCCTACTGGTCCGCTTGTGGGGTCCGCCGGTTTGACCTCAGAAAGTAGCGGCAGGCTTCCCGGTTTGGGATTACTTCATCGCTGAGGCCAATCAAACGCTGGTGTTTTTGCATTTGTTTGCACCAATTGTTTTTCGGCCTGCCTTTTTTGCGTGTTGAAATTGGAATGTTGATTGATAACGCCTTTTGGACGGGGTTCAAAGGATCTCTCCTTTGAACATGGCAATACCAACTGAGTCGGTCGCGCTCTATCTTTCTTGTGATGATTTCTTTTACGTGGAGGCTTCCTGGGATCTTTGAACTTCTAATTCTGTCACGCTTTGTTACTCCCGCTGTCATGCGAAGCATCTTCATCTCAGTTGCCGTTAATTTGCTCTCATACTTTTTGTGCATTGTCCAGCATTGTGAACCGTATGTGAGCGCCGGACGTACAACTGAAGTGTAGAGCCTTCCTTTCAGCTTAGGGGGCATTTTTCGATCACAGAAGATGGCGGAGTTTTCTCGCCACTTCATCCACCCTACGCTTACGCGATGTTTGATGTCGTCATCACAAGTTGCTTCTCTATTAATCATAGATCCCAGATATTTAAACTTTTCACACTTGGCAAGCACTCTTCCATTCAAGTAGATGTCTGGAATAGGCTGATGAGGGTCAGAGAACGGGCAGCACAGATACTCTGTCTTCTTTGAACTAATACGATACCCGTGTCCCTCAAAAATGTCCACCCACACATCAAGTGCTCGTTGTAGGGACGCCCCATCGTCAGCAAAGAATGGCTGGTGCACATTGGGGTCCGTCACTTTTCCTTCTAGCAAGCACTCAAGAACTGCTATAAAGAGCAGTGGGCTGAGGACGCTCTCTTGGTGTACACCGAATTTGATTGCGAACTCTTCGGTGACTCCTGCTTCTTATTCTTGTCGTTGCTCTCTTGTACATGTTCATGATCACTCGCACTTAGGTTTCTGGAACTCCTTTTTGTCTTAGCGCTACTCTTGGTTACCGGTCAAAGGCCTTCTCGAAATCAACCAACGCCATATGCAAGTCCTTTGAAGAATCACGATGCTTTTCGTTCATGACCCTTATACTTTGCATTGCATCTGTTGTTGATTTACCCGAGACAAACCCGTCGTATCAGATAGTCGTATTATTTTCCACAGTCGGCTATCTAAGACCCGTTCAACGATCTTCATGGTGTACGACATCAGCTTGATAGAACGGTAGTTATCACAATTTCGCGTATCACCCTTTCCTTTGTGTAATGGAAGAAGATAGCTTTCCCTCCATTGATTAGGCATAGTGTCGCCTCTCATAAGTTTGGAGATAAGAACCATGAGCCATCTAGACCCGATGTCTCCCATCTTTTTCCAGAACTCAGAGGGTATCCCGTCCGGCCCAACAGCTTTTCTTTTCTTGGAGTTTTTAACCGCGTATGTCGTATGCGTATGTTGTATATGTCGGCATGATTCGGGGCGGCTCTTGGAAAGTACACTCGGGGAAACTGTTCGTTCAGAAGTTCCTCGCAATACTGTCGCCATCTGTGGAGAATTTTTTCGTATTCCACAAGGAGTTGGCCTTCAGCATTGTTAATAAACTTTGGGAAACGAATCTCCTGAGCATTTCTTCTTCTCTGGGCGGCTATCTTAAAGATATTTGTTCCTTTGTTCAAATTACTTTGTCGAAGCTCCTGGGTAGCCTGGTTCCTGTCAGACGTGGAAGACGATGTTTCTGAATTTCTAAATTGCCACTGACTTCGCAATAACAAACGTCAATGTTCACAAATATGTACAGTGGCGCCACAACTCATTAACGCCACCTTTTGTTCAATTGTAAAAACTTAAAAGGCAACCCACCTATACAACGTATAAGTATATAACCTTCCATTTCATTTGCTGATCTCGTGTTCACTTTTGAGTTATTTCTCCTGGTTTTCTTCTTTCATCTCAAACCAATGCCGGGCTCACGCACATTTGGGAAGAGAAAATTGAAACCTGGATACAGAGGCTCGCGGCCGTCGAAATTCTACCTTCGGAGAGCGCGGAAAGCAGCAACGAAGAATCTTTTGCACTAGCTTCGTCAAGATCTTCCAGTTGCTCTTCGGCCTCATCTTCTCATTCCTCCAAATACCTAAAATGTGGTGATAGTTATAATAATTAAATAAAATAAAATCGATAGAAAAAATAAACATTAGTCATTGGAACTTAATTTTCCAAGTAAATAAGAATCTGACTACCAGTCTAGTGAGAGAAGTGACTCCTCGATCCTCGGTCTTTCTTAAAATATCAAATTTTATACTACTTCCGGTTTGAGTATTCCCAATACATTTATATTCGCACCGTAACGGTGACTAGCGAAAAGTCATTAGACCGTTTGCTCAGTACATACTTTCGCAAAGGCTAGTAAATATAATTTTGAACAATTCATACCGAGTCCTCCGTTCATTTCAAAGGAAGTAGTAAGCAAAAGGAAACTCCAATGGGCAGTAAATACCTTCCTTCCATACAAGGTCCGTGTGGAATCTACTCGGCAACGTGCTTACGGCATTCTCGAACCATGGCTTTTGGTATTTTCATACAAAATTGGATGCAAGATTAGATTGGAACTATATACCACTATCCTGGAGGGAAGGAAATATTACATTTATACCAAAAGTAGGTAAAACCTCTGACTGGTGGATCTGTACATTCGAGAAAACCAACAAAAAAACATGCTTTTGAAATCGCAGCATGCCTACTGTAAGGGAAAATCAGTAGACACAGCTCCGCATACGATAGTTGGAACCGTTCAAAAATCTCTTTCCAACAAAAAATTCACAATGATTGTCTTCCTCGATATTGAAGGAGCTTTCAGCAACATAAAACCACTAGCTATCAACAATGCAATAGCCAAACTAGAGGTTAATGGTAATACAATACTTTAGATCAAACAATGCTTTCAAGCATGTTGATTCATTTGAAATTCGGCTGCTACCAAACAAAAAAGGCAGTAAAACGTGAAAACACCACAAGGAGGAGTATTATCGCCGTAATTGTGGGGCTGGTAATAAAGGAAATACTCCTGCAAAGTCGTTCTGTGTGCAGACAATATTGCCCTAGCAATTAGCGGGAAACATCTCCCAACAATCAGGGATTTGATGAAAATAGTTCTAGGCAAACTGCGGACTTGGAATAAATCCCTCCAAAACGGAGCTGGTCATACTCACAAGAAAACGGCAGATTCCTCAAATCACTCCACCAAAAATCAATGGGACTTACCTTAGATTCGCAGGCCACGCCAAATGCTTGGGCATGTTACTCGACAGGAAGCTCAACTGGAAATCGAATGCGGAAGAACACATCAAAGAACTGCGCTATACATCTTCCAAAAAAAAAAAAAGCCTTGGGCACCAGATGGGGTATCAAACCCCATATTACCCACTGGCTGTATACCGTGGTTGTCTGATCGAAGGCACTGTGCAGATCTAACTATTGCAAACTCTTAAGCAGAGTTCAAAGGATGACGTGCATCGCGATAACAGGGGCACTGTGAACAATCTCCACTGCAGCCCTCGAAACGATGCTTCACCTTCTCCTCTTGGATCTTTTTGGCAAGGAAAAGGCAAAGCAATTGGCTTAAGGAATCCGCTCACTGAAAGGTTCTCCGAAATAGAGCTACCAGCGTGCTCTACGCCAAAGCAATTATCTAAGTGAAGTCATGGACTACTTAATCCCGACCCTTGACTTCAAGATTCTTTTTAAAACAACAATTCCCAACTGACGTCAATGGGAGGGGAATGAATTTCCAAGAAAAGACACAGCACTGGAAATATACACAGACGGGTCCAAGACAGGCAATGGTGTGGCTGCCGGTGTCTATGCACCGATCCTAAAAATCAGCCAATTCTGTAGACTACCGAACCACTGCAGTATATTCCAAGCTAAATTAACGGCAATTCATGAGGCCGCCGACTCGCTGTCTGTGAGATCGGCGAACAACAGAGCTATCGTCATCTACACAGATAGCCAAGCTGCAATAAATGCACTCGTATCACCAATAATAAGATCAAAAATGGACAGGCACTGCCGCGCAGCTCTTAATGAGATATCGAGAAAATGCGCTGTAACGTTGTGCTGGGTACCAGGTAATTGTGAAGCAGACGAATTAGCCAAACCAAATAGGAACCACACTGGAGCTCTCCACTGTTAGAGGGAAAATCCACCCATCAATGGAAACGCAAAAATATATCTATGTATATATACAGGGTGTCCCACGAGCAGTGTGCCAAAAAGCTAGAGCGTGTAGGTCTAGTTAAGACAAGAAAAAAATCGTATGGGAGGGGGGGGTCTATTTCCTCCCGTTTAGCCGGGAGGGGCAATTTTCTAAAAAATTGACTTAATTTGGAAAAAAAAATATTAAAAATCAACAGTTACATCCACAATGCCACGATATACCTTTTTGTAAAGCCAGAAACCTCTTCTTTAATATTTATTTTAAATGAAGCTGTTTTAAGGAGTAGCTTTTGAGAAATTAATTTTCAAACTCAAAATTTTGAAAAAAAATTGAAAAAAAAAAATTTCGAACTATTTTTATTCAAAATTGTATGTAATTAAGTACTAATTTTTTTTTCAAAAATTAAATGCTCTCATTAATTTTTAGTTAAAGCAGAAAACCGGATGCAAAAATGTCTTGTAGTTTTTGAGAAATTAAAAAAAAACCCGAACCATTCTTTTCTAAGAAAAACCTTTTTTTTGGTTTTAACGCGGCTGGACTTGTAAGTAAATTAATGTATGAAACATTGACCTCTTTTTTATTATTTTTAAAAAATTGGGAGTTTTATGAGGATACAATAAAGTGATACAGTATTGGAATAACCCTAGATTAATTCTTTTTTTCATTGATAACGCCTGAAAACTAACCTGCGAATTTCGTCAGGGTCCGCCCGCCGCCGATGGGTTCTACCCGAATTTTGGATTTGGTCCGACGCAATCCCTCCCTTAGTACAAGGAGGATGGCTATTATGCTTGGAGTGCCCAAATCTAGAGTATGGAGAGTGCTTCATACCGAAAACTTACACCCGTACCATTTTAGGCCAGTTCAGGGACTCACCTCAAACGACAAGTTTTTGAGAGCAGAATTTTGTCGATCATTACTGCTTCGAGATGAAACTGAACGAAACTATTTTGCAAGGATATTCTGTACGGATGAAGCACAGTTTACCAGAGATGGGGTTACTAACTTCCACAATTTGCATCATTGGAATAGCACCAATCCACACAACAAGAAACAAAATAAATCACAACACCGCTTTAGCTGTAATGTTTGGCTTGGTATTGTTGGACAAACTGTAATCGGGCCCCGGTTTTTGAATGCCGTTATTAATGGAGAATCATACCTGCAATTCCTACGAGACCTTTTGCCCGATTTGATGGCCAATGTTCCTTTGGCCATAGCAGATAATTTAATCTACCAGCAAAATGGAGCACCAGCACACTACAGCTTACGGGTTAGAAACTGGCTGGATGATCATTTTAGTGACCGTTGGTTCGGAAGAAGGGGCCCCACGGAATGGCCATCTAGATCACCAGATTGAACTCCTCTAGATTTTTATGTGTGGGGATTCATGAAAAATTATGTTTACGAAGTGGAAATAGTATCTTTGGAACAACGGATTGAAGTCGCTGGAGTCAAATTGCAGGAAAATTTGTCAAGCATAGATATGTGCAGCCATTAGGAGAAGAAGGAGATATAATCTTTGCCTTCTAAAAAAAGGGGATCATATTGAAAATTGATTATAATAAAACTCCGAAGTTTTTAAAAATAATAAAAAGGAGGTCAATGTTTCATACATTAATTTGTCTACAAGTCCAGCCGCGTCAAAACCAAAAAAAAGGTTCTTCTTAGAAAAAAATGGTTCGGGTTTTTTTTTAATTTCTCAAAAACTACAAGACATTTTTGCATCCGGTTTTCTGTTTTTAACTAAAAACTAATAAGAGTATTGAATTTTTGAAAAAAAATTAGTACTTAATTACATACAATTTCGAAAAAAATAGTTCGAAATTTTTTTTTTTAATTTTTTTTTGCAAAATTTTGAGTTTGAAAATTAATTTCTCAAAAACTATTCCTTAAAGCAGCTTTGCTTAAAAACAGGATGAAAGAAGAGGTTTCTGGCTTTACAAAAAAATATACCATGGTATTGTGGATGTAACTGTTGATTTTAAATATTTTTTTTTTCCAAATTAAGTCAGTTTTTTAGAAAATTGCCCCTCCCGGCTAAACGGGGGGGAATAGACCCCCCCCTCCCATACGATTTTTTTCTTGTTTTGACCAGACCTACACGCTCTAGCTTTTTCGCACACTGCTCGTGGGACACCCTGTATAAAAACGAGAGATGGCGGGACCTTGAAACATGCAGCTATGCGAGACAAACCTGGCCCAGGTACTGTCATCGTAAAACCACAAGCCTGCTAAAAATGAATAATTTTTTCTCACTTTTTGAGTGACATTTAAAGCCCTTAAAGCCTTAAAATCAAATTGGTCGCCCGGTTCTTTTTCTCAACCTATTTCATCAGAACTCTGTTAAAAGCCTTTTCAAAAACCTTACGCCCAAACTTCTGAGGCATTGATGGGTTTTGCAGAGCATACACTACAGAGTCAAGTTACTCGAATCGGATAATCCGTCGTATCCTAGGGGCTCCTATCTGGATCTCATGCTGCTTGCTTCTCGACTGAGACTGACTGACACGTACGAAGTGACTACTAACTGCCTACGGACCTTCGTATACGACAGTGACCATTGCGGACTTAGTGCCGTGAACACAGTACCGGACAAATTCGTGGAGATGACAGAGTGTGCGTAAACACCTACCTACGATTGCAGTGGGGCGCGTTAGCCACGTTTTTGCCAGTAACTTGACGATATCGTTCGACTGTCACCTTCCCACCGTCCAATAAGAACCTGTCCTCAAATAAATGACAGACAAAACTCATGATCGTGATCGAGGATCCTCACGAGAAAGTGACGACAGTAGGAGTCATCTTCCAGGAAGTGTGCAAGGTGAATGATAGCATTCACAAAAGCCAAGACCTGGAAAACAGAGTCTTACTTCATCACTTCTACCATTAAAATGATATCGATCATTAAAAAGAAGGGGTTAACACCCACTTCATTTCGAAGGAGGATCTTTGAGTTAGCAAAGAGAAAAAAAAACCGCACGAATCGCACCAATGGCTGTAGAGGTATACATCATCCTGTTCGACAATGCACTAAATGATTCATATTATCCAAGAGCCCGGCGCGCTTTCGCTCTGACAAGAAGGCTGTTTCATAGCAGCTAACTAGGTTCCTGGGTGAAGGTGATCTGCTACATCTCCTTGATTAGGCCCATGGTTGCCTGTGGATGTCCCGTCTGGTTCAATATGAGAACCAGCTTAATGGAAATGATTCTCGGGTTACATAGGACACCCGAATCTGAGTACACAAAATTTACCCTAACGAGGCCCTATACAATTGGGCCAGGATTGTAAGCGTAGACAATGTTCTGATAAAACTGATTCGAAGCCACGTTGCAAGAGCAATGACTTCGGTCAATAACCTGATCTACGGGGCTCACTGCTCCAATGACGTATACCACGAGATGGTGCGCCTCAACGGCATGCCTATACTGCAATATGGACCGAACCAGGTTGAATTGACGGTTCCGATAATCTCCCACGTGGGTCACAATTCCGTGGAACGGCCATTCCTTTAGTACCGGATGTCGCGCTCCGCTATCCCGAGTACCTCAAGTTCTGTAGATCAATTTTACGCCGGGATCGAGGAGACATAGTTCGTCAGTAACAACGCTTTTGGTGACTGGAGAAGACTTCGTCAAGAGACAATTCAATAGGTGCAGCCTCTTCAAGCCTCTTCAATTGCTAGTTTCATCAGTAGATCGAAGCATTAAAAGCAAAGCACTGATGTACTAAATCTTCCTTTACGAACCTCAGCCTACTGAATGTTTTAACCATTCTACCAGGTCACGAAACCACCTGGCAATACTCTTCCATACGCTTCACTCAAAAAGGTCGTTTACTCTTCCTTTTTCAATAGCTAAAACCCATCAGCACATAAACACATCCTCCCACGAATATTTACACCTGAGTTATACTCTTCCACCTGAAAAGTAACAACCACGAAGCAAACTTGCATCCATTAACAAAAAACACTGCCTCCATCCGAATTCTCCTTTTTCCCTCGAATCAGATGATCGAAAACTCGAACCTGGCGAAATACAGCATCATCCCGGGCATGCGTCAATCGAACATGCAAACCACAATCCCAACACGATACAGAGCAAAGGAAACGAAACAACCATGTGGCTGCCTTCAATAAAAATCAACCACAAAACTGTAACACACTTCTACGCGACGCCACCGATAAACAAAACTACAAATAGGGAAATGCACATTCAGCGGGGAGTGTTAGGGTAGAAAAGCTCGCTAAGCCTTAACTTACAATTCATTGTGTAACAGTCGAATGTGAGGGGAGCTTTCCTTTCCCAAAACACATTGGGATAGGTTTCTTGAAAGCATTTTTCATACTCTTTTTGGCGTTCTTTTTCGCCTTCATCTTTATCAGCTTCTGGTGTATGTAGCACTACTTAACCCCCAGGACTATGTGTCAAAAGACCATTGAACCCTACACAGGGGCGCACTGGATACAACAATGCTGATGTTTAATGTGCAAATTTAAAAGGATAACAGAAATCCCACTTAACCTAATGACTAGTGAGGGGGAAAATGGGGATTAATGCGTGTTCAGTCAATAATTGAGAGCAGATTTGAATGGTGTGTTGGCGCGAGATGTTTTGCCGGTCATTATTGATCCGCGGATGTAACTTTTGCTGCGAGATAATTAAGAAACGATGAGTGGCAATTAAAAAGATTTTTGTCGAGACTTTTGAAGGATAATTCTATTAATGAGATGGGATTCAGGATAACAAGCTCGTGGGCTTGTAGCTGAAGTAAGTCCAAGTTGTCCGATGGCCAAGTTGTAAAAAATTCTGTTGCGGTTTTCTCCAAACATTTTATAAAAATTAATTTTTTAAAAAGACTGGTCGGATTCGTCAGTCGCGATATCGCAGGAGAAACATGCGTTAGGGCTCGCCATTCCCACTACATCATCAAAAGTTTACAAGAAGAACCAAGCCATGTCTCGGCTCGAGCAGAACTTCATAAACCGATAATAAACTAATGGAGTAATACGACCATACCAATTCTGCACCTTAGAGAGGTGCTACGATGCATATCAGCGAATGAGTCACGATAGTGATTTCAGCAAGATGGAGGCACTACCCATGCAAGAGTCACTATCGACCAACTCCGTGAGCTACGAAAAAGTACTTGGAAAATAGAGACCAAATTAATTACACAAAAAGTCTTGAAGATTTTTTAAAAATCGTGGTCTAGATTAGATCAGATGCTCAGCAACCAATGAAAATCTTAAACAAAAACTGTTCAAAATCGGTTGAAGGATATAGGTTTGAAGACAAGAACACCCGTAAAACACAGGCATTTCCGACTAAAAAAAAAAGCCGTTTCAATTGGGTTAAAAGCAAAGAAAATTAATCTGAATCCGATTGGTCAATTCTGGGAGACTGTTTACGAATCGACTGAATTTCTGGCTGCTTTGAAAGATCGGAAGTCCTGCTCAGCCAGGCCATGCGTCATTTGGGGGTTTCCAGGTAAGTTTCAACGAGCGTTGTTTTTTTTTATAGGGTTCGCTCTTATGGTATTTGACACACAACCTGGACGAGTTGCAGATGGTTTGTGTCGAGAATGTTCGTTCACTACTCTCCGGAGGTGGTTGTCCAAGATAGGATTCGAGAGATTCGACTCAATTTGTCGCGTTGGTTGTAGTTCACAATGTCGATAAAATTCTGAAAGAATTCGAGAGAATCGGAATTAAGGCGGTTGCTTATGCTGACGACGTGGTCATCCTAGTATCGGGAATGTTTCCCTCGGTAATTAGCGAAATCTCAGAGAGAGCTCTGAATAAGTTAAGCGCCTGGGCCTCAGGATGCGGCCTAAGCGTCAATCCGAGTAAAACAGAACTGATGCTGTTTACCACCAATATAAGATACCGTCCTTTAATCTCCCTCGACTCAACAACCAGCCACTCTCCTTGTCTTCCGAGGCTAGATACCTAGGAATTATCCTAGACCCCAAGCTCAGTTGGAAGATAAACATTGAACATCGGGTACGGAAAGCATGTGTCGCTTTCTATGCCTGTAGCAGAACCTTCGGCAAAAGCTGGGGACTCCGACCCAAAATGGTGCTGTGGATGTACACGGCTGTCATCCGCCCCATCCTCACCTACGGAGCGCTCGTATGGTGGCCTGCCCTAAGTAAGGCATACAACATCAAAAAACTAAGCCGCGTACAGAGATCGACCAGTATCGGGGTAACCGGTGCCCTTCGGTCTACCCCGACCGAGGCACTCAACGTACTCCTAAACCTCCTCCCTCTGGACCTCTTCATCAGATATAATGCAGCCTGTAGCGCCATTAGACTCAGAGAATCTGGGTTCTGGTCATCTAAACCCTACGGTCATAGCAAGGTGCTGGACCTATTACCTAGTGACCTGGCCATGACTGCAACCGATTTCACGACAACCATACACAACCCAAATAAAGCCGCCCATGTCCACTTCCCATCCAGGATGGCATGGAAACAGGGACTGCACTCTGAGAACCATCAGGTAGCTTTTTTTCACCGACGGTTCGAAAATGGAGTGTGGGGTTGGCTCGGGTATCTTCTCAGCGGAACTGAATATCTCCAAATCGTTGCGACTTCCAGACTCGGCCAGCGTGTTCCAAGCGGAAATACTGGCGATTAAGGAAACTTGCAAGTTACTCACGCGCTATCCTATTACCAAGAGAGATGTAAATATATATATTGATAGCCAATCAGCTATCAAAGCTCTCGACTCTCACTCCATAAAATCCAAATTAGTTGCACAGAGTAAGGATGAAATCAGCTGTGCAGGAGACTATTTCAACATTACTCTCATTTGGGTTCCTGGCCACAACAAAATAGAGGGAAACGAAAAGGCTGACGCTTTAGCAAGGCACGGCTCTTCCCTCGACTGTTCTTTGGCGGAGGCAGTACTCCCCTCCATCAGACTGGTCAAGGCAAACCTTCTACAACACTTTCTCTCGAGGGCGAACTCCAGATGGTGCAGTCTTAGCAACTGCGTCATATCAAGGAAAACATGGCCCTCCTATAACAGGAAAAGAACCCTCGACCTAACTAACAGACCCCGACAAGAGATTGCCAGAATTGTAGCCATCTGTACTGGCCACTGGCCTGTCGGTACCCACGCTGCTAAGTTAGGCATCCCATTCAACACCTACTGCCGTAGTTGCAAGAACCCACTGGAAAAGGAAACTCTCACCCATTTCCTGTGTGAATGTCCGGCTCTAGCTAGAACCAGACAGCGCCTACTCGGCAAAATCTCCTTCGACGATCTATCAGAATTCAGGGAAATAGGATTCTGTAATATCATCAAATTCCTTAATTCCACAGGATGGATATGAAACTCCAATAACAGCACACTAGGTCACTGAGTTGTGGCATCAAAACGGCGCATAAGCGCTAATTGGGCCTGGCATCTCGATGTCAGGCGGCCACTCCTACCTACCTACCTACCTGTAGTTCACAATAATTTTTTTTGTTTCCATGTCATTAAAAGTTTATATTGGAAATGCACACACGCAGCATGAATTTTGAAGTGATCTTATACTGCGAGTGCTATGCCTTCGTCAGCATTCTTTTGATCATCTCTCGTTCACAACTGATGTTGTTGCACAGTTTTTCCGTATACGAATTGTTCTTGGCTATGGACAGACTTCAACTACAAATTTCCTCTCAACAGTCGGTGATAATTACCATTGCGCCACGGCTTGGTTTCGTTGGGTTTGAGCAGCTCATAATAACCTACACCCTGCTGATTACATGAAATTCGGAGCGGAAACCTCGAGGGTTTATGTTGATATGTTGATCTTTTAAGTTTAGGGTTATCGTACATCAATCACTTTTAATCGCCAGTAACGATATGATGCAAAAATACGTTTTTGCCGAGGAAGCAGAGGCTTACACGTGAAAAAACGCCGTTCGACGTCTCTCGGGTTTCCTAGGGTACCCAACGTCCTTGCTTCTGCATCATTCTGAGTGCCTTTAAGCTATTCGAAAAAGGTGTTTGTAAAGTTTTCAGGTAGCATCTGACATGAGTCTTTATGGAGTAAGCCTTCAATTTTTCGTCTTTCATTTCGGTGCCCCAGAGCGTCAATACATTTTTTTTAGAAAAATAGGTGGACTAGAAAAAAAATTTGCCTTGACCCTCCCAAAACGCCTTAACTTGCTTCGGATGTGTTCCTTGAATCGAGGAAAGAGGTAGAAGTCACTGGGAGCTAGGTCTGACGAATGAGGCGAGTGTTTGAGCAGTACGAATCCCCTTTCTTGAATGGCCGCCATCGCAACTACGGCTTTGTGAGCCGGTGCCTTGTCCATCTTGCAGATTACCGCGAACTTCAGCAATCTTCTTATTTGGTGTGCGTAGTTAGATCCCGAAATAGTTGCTCCCTTTTCCAAATATTCCACCATAAAACAGACGGCTTGTAAGGGCAACCTAAGGGACGACTAATCTGCCACTCCCGATTGTCTGCTTGCCATAGTTTTTACCCCTTACCCCTCTATTTTAAAGCGGTATCTCTCAAGGACTCTTTCCTCAGCTTTGGAAATATGCTTGTATTATTTCAGTCCATAACAAAGGTCTGAAAAATTATATGTCCGACTATCGTCCCATTGCCAAGCTCTCATGCATACCCAAACTTTTCGAGAGCATCGTTTATGATGTACTATTCTTTCACTGCAAACCCATATTTTCTCCTAACCAACATGGGTTCCTAAAAGATCGATAGACAACCACTAATCTAGTCGAGTTTGTTTCACAATGTTTGTGTGTACTTGAGGCTGGCAAAGAAGTAGACGTTGTCGCTATTGACTTCAGCAAAGCCTTTGACAAAATGTCTCACCAAATTATTCTCCTCAAGCTCACTGCCCTCGGTTTCTCTCTCGGTTTTATCTCATGGATCAAATCTTATCTCGAAGATCGTCAATATAACGTTATCTTCAGATTTCCTATCTCTGATCCAATTAATGCTAGCTCCGATGTCCCACAAGGTAGTCATCTCGGCCCATTGATATTTATTCTAACCATTAACACATTATCAAACGTGCTAACTCTGCCCTCGGTTTCGTGAAACGTTGGTCCAAAGAATTCTGGAAACCTTACGTTACGAAATTATTATACATTACTTTCTTTAGGCCCCTTCTCGAATATGCTAGCTAAGTGTGGTCCTCCTCTTACGAATCCCACACTATACGTATTGAAGCCATTTAACGTAGGTTTATCTGTTTTGCCCTTCCCTGGGCTGACTCCCTTAATTTACCATCTTATATGGATTCCCTAAAATTAATCAACCTCTAACCCCTTAAAGAACGACGCGACGTTGCAGATATTCTATTTATCCACGACCTCCTCAGCCGTAACATTGACAGCCCCACATTATTGCGCATGATTCCCCTTAACACCAACCCACGTAACCTTCGGTCCATGCCCTTTTTCCGTATAAACCCACACCGCACAAATTTGGCTACCACGAACCAATGTCCGGAATGCTGCGCAAAGCTAACACCAATCTTTTCGACCTTCACCTCCAAATGTCCAGTCTTAGATTTGCCCTATACCACAACCCTTCACCCTCTCCTTAATCGTTTCCACCCTGTCATCTAGTTAATAAGTTTCCCACCGCACTTGACACTCTGAATTTCTTTGGCATCGGTGAGGAGGCTCGCCTGGTTTCAGGATCAGAATGGTAGATCCAGGTCTCGTCCATGGTCACTAAATGCATCAAAAACTGTAACGTGTTCTCTACCTGGATATGCGCGGGCTCCTAAAAATAATTCTCTCAACTTCACAAGGGTAAATCCAAAGATATCGCGCTTCAAGACGACGTCGAAAGCGCCTCACCGAAGACATGCTACCAGCAGATATCTTGGCTACGAAGCTACAAGAGATCTATGTTATAATGCCATAATTCAGGAACACAGCTTCAGTTAAAGATATCAAGTTAGAGGAGAAACAACGATCACACCATCATGTCTGGAGAGATGGTATCAGTCAACAAAGGGAAGAGGGACCCATCATCCACAAATGGGCTGGTCAGAATCACGGAACGGTGGACTTCTGCTCAAGTCTACTGCTAATGCTTTTTCTATTTAGCGCCCGGGTTTCAATACAGAACCTAGATAACTAGAGGAAAGATTTCGAGGAATTATAATGAACCCTGTGTTACATCGAGCGCGATAATATTGAAGCCCAGGCGGAACAGCCAATACTGACCCCAATGTTGAACCACCATTATAAACCAACCGCAGGAACAGTGGCTGAAGTATGTGGGATGTGGGAAGTAAGTATATCCCAGGAGAAAGCAGAAGTATTATACTTTATTGGGTCGATTATAGACACCTATGAGATATCACCTTACTGCAGGCCTGAAGCCGTGATTTACGAGTATTTGCGATGCTTCTGTAATCGCCCAAGAGTGAAATACTTGGAAACTTTTTTTAAACCTGTCGAAGAACACCAATAAACAACAATGATTTCGAGCGCCGAAGATCAGTAATCAGTATTTGACGACAGAGTGCCTCCAAGACAGACAACTGCTCGGTGATCGCTTCCGTCGGTCTGGAGTCAGGAGTTACAGGATTCACCGATTGGGTGATTGATGCAATTGCACGAGCGATAAAGGGGATGATCGCCGTTTGGCTTGCACGATCGACTTGATCACTAAGCCAAAGGTGTCGTGCAGATTGTTTGAGAGACAGCCTTGTCACATCTTGCGAGCTGTGAAGTAGAACACGTTTAGCGCGATATTCTGAACATGAGACTGAAGCTTGTTCGCCGACCAATACCTCAGCTGAAACGAGGGCAGTGATAATTTCTGTTTGATATTCCACTTGATGAAACGCCTAGCACTTGCCGTCTATTGAAAGAATTAGCAAATCGACGACAATTACACGGAGAAAGACGATGACAAACTTGCGAATGGGATGGCCGTCTAGTGCAGCATATGGCACTAACTGAATCGGAGAATGGACAGCTTAGCAACCTGAGCTATCGGTTGGCTTGGAGGTTTCACTAATCGATTCGGAATCCGGGCCGCCTTCCTTTGCCATTAGAAAAAGAATTGCCACTAGAGAGCTTACGACAATCTCATATATTCGTATATTCGGGCAGACTTCAGTAAAGAGAGGAAAGCAATTTGATGATGGTTTCCGGCTGATTTTTGAACCACTAAGCCGGCTCCGAACTGTGTATTAGTACGGTCGCAGGTACCATTCCGAGAAGCAGACAAACAGCCTCGGAATAAACATTTATTTTTGGAGTTACACTCGATGCGAAGGAATTAGATAATGGCATGCCCCAGAGCAACGACCATACTCGATCCAAGTCAAATTTGGTGAGTTTTGAAGCCAATAGCTTCACTGGTTTTCCCCTGATCAAACCGGTAATCAGGAAATAAAGTTCCGATTTTGCAGCAGCCATTCGAGAATCTGAAATCCAGGAACGTGTAGTGCAGAGGTATGCACCTCTCCAGCTATCTATGACGGCAGATGGGTATGAGGTTTTGTTTGCTGATGGGTATGACGAAGACACCATTATCCCTTCGTTAGTAAAGGGTTTTCCAATGGGGACTTGACAGCTTTGAATTTAATTTGTGAACGCACCCTTTCACTAATCATCGAACTGTCATTGTCAATTTATTCAGTAAGCTCAACATTTTCATCATGGTATAGTACAAGAACGAGCAACGTCTGCAAATTATAAAAATTTTCTACCGAAATTCGGAGTCGGTGACCGCAACTTTAAGAGCGTTAACTCCAATTTTCGGTCGTAATTCTCGCCCTAGTAGACAGGCAATAACAAGCTTAGAGCAAAAATTTGAGTCTACATATTCGTTGTGTGATGTTGCCGTGTCAGTGAGACAACGGGTTGGTCGAAGTGTGGAAAATATCGCTGCCGTTCAGGCGTCCGTAGCAAGCGATCCAAATCAGTAAATTTCACGGAGTTCTCAAGAATTGGCATCGCTCAGACCACATTATGTAGCGTCGATTATATGAGATATCATCATACTGCAGGCAATGACCATACTCGATCCAAGTCACGATGACTGAAGTAGCACTTCAATCTGAAAGATGCTCGAGTGATCGGGCAGACGGAATGAATTTGAGATCTTTTACGGTGCTCCACCTTGGAGCCATTAGTGAAAATCAGATGTTGGAATTTCGCGACCGGGTTACATCATTTCAATTCTTCGCTTGAAAGATAGTGAGATTGGACTACACTATTGAAGTCAAGGAAAGGTGTGATGTAGTCGGTAGGAAGTGATGTTAAATTCGTTGGCAGAAGTGACAGAGTTCTTCCGTGGCCATACGATCTGGGTGACGAGAAACCAGCTTCTTTATGTCTGATGGCGCTACACGCCGTTGTGTATTTGATGTGAAGGTCCAAGAGGAGGAGGCACAGTGGTTCCTATTCCTGCCGATCTTTGGATATTATTAAGTTTGTCTATGTTATAAGCGTTGCTTAGGGCTGGCCACCAAACTAGGGAGCTATAGGTGAGGATAGGACGGACAACGGCTGTGTACATCCACAGAACCAGCTTAGGTCTGAGTCCCAACCTTTTACGGAAAGTTTTTCTACAGGCGTAGAAAGCCACACTAGCTGTCTTTATCCGGTTTTCTACGAGGGTGGTCCGATAAGTACTTAGCCTCACCGCCAGATGGCGCCAGTATCGCAAAGGCAATTTACTATCGTGTAGTACATTCTAGTAGACGGCTACCGTCGATTTCAGCCGGATCGAACTCGTAGTTTTGTTTTGACCGCGTGTGGAAGCGGGCGTGTCCACGGATTTTAGAAAAATGGAAAAAGAGCAATATCGGTCGGTGATTCGATTCTTCTTTTTGGAAGGGAAATCGCGCAGCGAAATCAAAGAGCGTTTGGATTCTGTGTACGGTGACTCCTCTCTTTCGATGGCGACCATCAAAAATTGGTTTTCAACGTGGTTGCACGTCGGTTTTTGATGAGCCACGTCTAGGTGCCCCGAAAACGGCTACCACGGAGGATAACGTGATAAAAATCGATCTCGTATTAGCAGACCGCCGATTGAAGGTGCGCGAGATAGCTGAGATAGTAGGCATTTCAAAAGATCGCGTGGGTCATATCCTGTATGTAATTTTGGGCATAAGAAAGCTGTCGGCGCGATGGGTGCCGCGTTTGCTCACTCCGGACAACAAGCGCAAACGTGGACCACTTCAGAGCAGTGTTTGACGCTGTTTAATCGCAATCCGAAGGAGTTTCTGCGTCGTTTCGTGACAGTCGACGAAACATGGATCCACTGGTACACACCAGAGACCAAGGAACAGTCGAAACAGTGGACTTCACCCGGCGAACGTGCTCCGAAGAAGGCGAAGACTGTCCCATCGGTCGGAAAGGTGATGGCCACCGGTTTCTGGGATTCACAAGCTGTGATCCACATCGACTACCTGGAGAAGGCCAAAATGGTCACGGGGCTGTACTATGCCAAATTATTGGGCCGATTCGACGCCGAATTTAAGAAAAACGGCCCAATTGGCGAAGAAAAAAGTGCTCTTCCACCATGATAACGCACCGGCTCACACCTCCGCCCTCGTCACGGCCAAATTGGTTGGATGAAGGGGAGTGTGATGGTTGAGTGATTCCCTTCATTTGTGGAGTACACATACAATTAACCTGTCCTATCACATGGTGGCTGAAACCACCCCGTGCTCCTTATGAATTTTAGAAGATCCGATATATCTGCATTTGCCACATCCGCAATCTCTGTAAAGAATCTTTGGCCTAGCGAAGCTAAGCGCCGATTCTGGAGAGCTGGGCAGTGGCAGAGCAGATGTTGGATCGTCTCAGTTTCTTCCTCATCGCCGCAGCTCCGGCAGAGATCACTGGATCCCGGGTCCCATTTCCGGAGCATTGCTCCTATGGGACAGTGTCCTGTGATCACTCCGGCGAGCATACGGATCGAGTTACGGTCCAGCGCCAAGAGCTTCTTTTGCCGATATTAAGCTCTGGCCACGATGATCTTGTCGTATGACAGTCGTTTCTTGCAAGCCAAGACGAGTTGGCTTCTTTTATTATTGTGTCTTTTATTATCCGCTATAATACACTGATCGGTAGTTGCAATGACGTGTCCGCTTCGCTGATGTCCATTTCAGAACCTTGCCTGGCCAGTTCGTCTGCTCTTTCGTTCCCTGCGATTGAGCTGTGACCCGGGACCCAGCAGAGTTTGACTTTGTGGTGTCTGATGGATTTCAGTGAGTCGCGACATTTCATGACAGCCTTTGATCTCGTTGTACAGGATCCTATTGACTTCTGTACAGCCTGGCTGTCTACGAAGATAGTGATATCCGATGGTGGGATATCGGTTGCTTGTAGGTGTTTGCCTGCTTTCTCTATTGCTAGGATTTCTGCTTGAAAAACGCTGCACAAATCAGGGAGCCTAAATGATTCCTGTGTATGCAGGGTATCAGAATAGAACCCGGCCCCAGTGCCTGTGTCCATTTTCGATCCGTCGCTGAAGACGGTAATCTCTTGGTCTTTGATCACGGCGTTTGTTAGCCACTCTTCTCTGTCGGAGAAAAGGATTGGTATTTTGAGAGAGAAGTCGATTTGGGGGTAAATGTAGTCGGTCGTCGCTGTGAGGCTACTAAAACCATGTTTCTTTCCCTGGTCATCTATTATTCTGAGTATGCCCGCATGTCCATAGTTAGCTTGTTGCCACAAAGAGGACTCCCTGCAGCGTAGGTATACGGTTGATAACTAACAGTCATAAAAGAGATGAGTTAGCTCTGCATTGGGGAGTGCCTCTTTTGACGGATAACCAAGAATGTTGACCGACGAGCAAAAGAAAAGAAACGAAACGAAAGGCAGTTGCGATGGGATTCATGGAATGGGATTCGAATTACTCGAACAGTCGCCCTATTCACCAGATTTAGCTCCGAGTGAATTCTACCTCTTTCTTCGGCTCAAGGAACACTTCTGACGCAAGAAATTTGAATATAAAATAAAGTTATGGCCGCTGTTAAGGTCTAAAAAAGCCTGAGTTCAGCTTGTTAATGGACCACGTAGAAAAATAAATGATTTTTTTAACTATTTATAACCATCGAGTTTTGTTTTCATTATAATTACTTTTGGATCATCCCTCGTACGTGCATCATGTCATATTGATGATGAGTAAAGATGATTGAGATAGCTGAAGCTGTTGAACTATCGGAAGAAAGACTGCAAAGCATCTTGCATACAGAATTCTGGTAGAGATGCGAAAGCTATGCGCAAGATGTGTGCCGCATTTGCCGAATGCCGATCAAAAGTCAATGCGCTGACGAATTTCGCAGCAACCTTTGGACCGATTCAGTAGGGATCCGACCGATTTTGTGTGGCACTTTGTCATCATGGATGAGACATGGGTCCACCACTGCACGCCAGAAATGAAACAGTAGTTCAAGCAGTGGGTGGAAAGCGGTGGCTCAGCGTAAAATAGGGCGAAGTAGATCGCATCTGCTGGAAAGGGATTCTGTTAATTAATTACTTTCCAAAAGGCCGAACAAGTAAAGACAAATACTTCTTCAACCTCTTGATTTGGAGTACGATTTGCTCGGCCATCAGCCCAATTCTCCTGATCTGGCACTCTCAGACTTCCAAACTGGAAGAAATTTGCTTCTGAGGAGCGCTTTCAATGAAGAAGTTGAGGGGGCCGTAGACAGTCTTCCAGACTTTCACTTCCGAGAAGGAATATTGATGTTGGGGATACCCTGGATTATGTAAAAAAACAAAATCATTTTTTAAACCGAAAATCGAAGTATTTCATTGTCAGACCGAGAACTTTTCACCTAAAGAATAAGATTAAGGTGGGGGGAGGGACAATGTCACCTAATCACTGCGGCCTCTGATGGGCATATTGTGATGTCTCCCAAAGTTGTCCCCACAAAGTTCACTCAAAAATCTTGAGTTCATAATAAAACTTAGTATGCTTTTGAGTGAACTATCAGCGTTTTTTTCTGCTTCAAGATAATGCCTGCCTAGGTGTTTGTGTCGTCTACTAATGAGTGGTTGGTAGGAACATCTTGGCTTGTCTTCTACCTTCCGTTTGTGTCCAGGAATGGTTGGCCGCGTTGGCGTGATCATTCCTTTATGTAGCATTTTATGATACTGATAGGTATGCCGGAGAATGGTCTTGGCATCATGAATGGTGATACAGGGCCTTTTCTTGCTAAAAGGTCTGCTTTTTCGTTTCCTATATGTCCTGGCATCCACATGAGGTGAACTCTGTTTGTGTTGTCCTGGCGTCCCATACCAATTTAGAGGTGACTTCGTAGTTTTTGAGGGCTAAAAGTGCAGCCTTGCTGTCAGAGAGAATATAAATGTTTTTATTGATTATAGCTCTGTTTATATTTTCTCTGAGGCAGAGTTCAATTGCGAAATACGGAGCTGTATCTGTCTATACTGTGATAGATGTGTGTTCCAGTGTTAGCTCCGTATACTCCAGGCCTAACACCTCCATCTGTGTACCATACGTAGGATTGACGATCGAAGGAAGGTCTATTTTGCTCCCAGGTGTGTCGAGAGGGAATTGTGACTTTAAAATTTTGGCTGAAGACAATTGGAAGACAATTGTCTATATGGGGTGTTTTTAGGATTTCATGCCTGTTTAGTTCGTTAAGAATGTCAGGATGAAAGAGCCTGGAATTAGAGTCATCCTCCGCGATAAGTTTATGAGCGAATATTATTGCTTCTTTTTTGAGTTGAAGGTGTACGGGTCCGCGATGACTTCTAGCGCTGCTGTGAGGATTGTTCTCATAGCTCCTGTAATACAGATACAAACTAGTCTTTGTAGTTTGTTGAGCTTGGCTTGTACTGATGTTTGTTTTGTTTTGTGCCACCAGACGCGCGCAGCGTATGTGAAAATTGGTCTGGTAATGGCTGTATACAGCCAGCCCCAAGTTTTTCCAGTTCGACTTTTGCTGGTCCATAGAGAGATCCTGGCTTTCTCAATGGTCTTTGTGATGAGAGAGAATTGGCATCTAAATATTTGGCTTTGTTTGAGCACTATATTGTTTCACCTTCTTTTGGTGAAAGCGACTATGGTGCTTTTTTTAGGGTTGACATTTAGTCCAACTTTTATGCATCAGCTCGCAACATGGTTGAGTGCCCTTGGGAGGAGTTCCGAGATTGTGTCTTCGAATTTGCCCCTAATTAGGATCCCAATGTCATCAGCATAGCCTTGGACATAGAAGCCATTGTTGCTGAGTATGCTAATTGAACACGATGGAAGATAGGAGGGGTGAGAAACTCCGCCTTGGGGCAGCCTTTCGTGGCTTTTATACTGATTTTATCATTGCCTAGTGAGGTGTTTATTTTCCTACTAAGCACTTGTTGAATCTATCTGCATGTGGTATTATCTACCCCTGTGCTGAGGATGCAGCTTTGTGGACGTGATCGGTATTGATAAGCACCCTCAATATCAAGAACGCAACCTATGGCAATTTCTTTGTCGCTTAGGGATTTATTGATCCGAGCTGTTGAAGAGCATGCGTGGTTGATTTCCATATTGTTTGTTGTGAAGCGATGATCTTTTGAGAGGACCGTCACTTATATGTCTATTCAGTATTTTTTCCATTGTTTTTAGGAAAAATGAGGTAAGGTCTGCGGCCTATTTTTGGGATAAATTTTATCATTACCTCGTTCCAGCTTATCGGTATAAAAACCCCATGCATAGCTGGTCCTGAATATGGTAATTAGCATGGGGGTGATATTAAGGGGAAGATATTATCTTCTCCAAGAGATTTGAATGGGTCAAAGAACTTTTCACCTTATCCTCGTTACTAATTTTTGTTGTTTATAAGATGAAATTCTATGAAGGCTGGTTTATATCCAGTTTGCTCGGTACGGTATATCCTTAAATGTATAAATTGCTACTTATACGTCTCCGGAAACGATAGTGGCTCCATGCCTATGCCCTAGTTATCCTTCTCCAGGCTCAATCAACGAAACATCCACTTGGCAATGCCAATTCATATTTTGTTTACATGCATTTCTGTTAATTTCAGTTCAGTGAGTGCAACAACAAGTGCATATGCAACACCCGCACGCACAATTAAATTTATTTCCCTACAGCTACCTGTTTCTTATCCTTTCCTTTCATTACCCATTAAACCCCGCACGCCAGCAAGAGTACACAAAACAAAAAAAAAGAAGCAAAAAGGAAAAGAAAGCAAGTGCAAAAACCGGTCTTCGAACCTCCCCCACTGACCTGCTTCCTTGCCCACTAACGTACAACGCTACGTTGCATGACCAAAACAAATGCACACACATTGCTCCTTCCACCCACAATCGTCCCTTTCATAGCTATATCAAAACACAACCGTCCTTCGCACATGTTCGAAGTTGCATCACGGGCGTTTGTAACACACATTATCCTGCCTCACAGACAGGGAGCAATAGATGTTGTACTACAAACGGAGCCGAAGCGAACCGAAAAAAGGATCCTCTTTTGACTTTTGCCTACGTTCGACCGTAGCTCCCCATTTAGTTCTTGCACTCTCTGAACGCAAGTTGTGTTTTTCATTTCAAGGATTAAAAAAAAATTGGTACATATTGTGTGCAGGATAATTCAATTCTAATTGATTTGAGGAAAAAAAAGGAAGAAAAGCATTCGCAATCTGTTTGATTTTTGTGCATCTGTCTATCGTCGTTATTGTCCTTCGAATCCACCCTTTGAAACCCCACCTATCTATCCGAGATTTCGTTTATAAAATTAGAAAAAAAAAAAAAGAATAAAAGTGTACGTCGGTTCCGCATCCAGTTCGACTATTGCGCGTAGTGGTCCTTGCGAATTTATTTCGATTTCCTCGAGTGAAAAAAAAGGACGAATTTAGTGCATTGTTTTTGTTACGTTACAAGCCGCACATAATAATACAACTCCTGCCGCACCTTAAAATAGTGTACATACACCGAAAAGAAGGAAGAAAACTACTCCGCTCCGTCGCCCATCATACACATTGCATTGCACAGGAGCGAGCGACAAGCGTACGTGTAGGGAGAGCAATCCACCACAGCGAGAGGCAAGGATAAAAGGAAAACAAGAACTTGCAGCAGCAGTTGCAATAATACCAAGGAATAAGGACGGAAGAGGAGGAAGATATAAAACAAAAAACGCCCAGAAAATTGTCACCCAGAAAGGATACTATCGAGCAGGGATACCGATTTACTACGATCGAGATACGATTTGGGAGGAATATTGTTTTGCTGGCGATTAGTGATTCGGTTAATCCTTACTACGCGTAGTGCAATTGTGGTTGTGTGCCTGTGTTTGGTTTTTCTATCCAGTGATTCCTTTGATCCCGGTGCTAAGGAGAGTTTATTAATTTTCTTGGCAGACCTTTCAGCATCAATAGAAAGCCCCCTCATTCGAAAGGACACCGGGAGAGGTTGGTACAGCTTTATTATAATATTCATTTCGTGTCCTTTTTTCATACCTCTACGCCCGACTTGTGTTTGTTTTGCCTAGATGCCTAGATTCGTGGATTTGTAGATTTGTAGATTTGTACGTTTCATAGTATGATCCTGGGACTCTATTCCCTATTTTCACCTCATTTCCGTGGGAGAATTAATCGATTCGAATGGAAGATGTGTATGCAATTGTGGACCTTTTTTTCCGCTCTCGTCTTCTCGCTTTTCGTTTCGTTTCATTTTCTTTCGATTGTGTTGTTGCTGTGTTTTTCTTGCTACCATTCGTGCTGCACATCTGTGTCATTGTTGGTCTCTTTTACTCGGCCGGCAAAGCTTTGCGAGTGCAATAGTAAAAACGAGAAAAAGCTTCTCTCGATGTGGTTGGATTGGATTAGGTTTGGTTCGATGGGAGGCTGTTCATCTAACCCCTAGTCATGGTCCTGTTGTTTATTTTCATTTTTTTTTTCGCTTCTCGCTTGCCATCTCTCTGGATACTATTCTTCCGGCAGCTTTTACTATTTTATTGAGGGTGGTAAGGGACTCGTGGGGCGGTTGGGAGTTTTTTTGTTTTATGCTGTTGGCGTGGAAGAGGCATTCGCCTCGTAAGTAATTTCATTCAGAAAAAAAAAGAGAAAGAGTCGTGGGATGGTGGTGTTCTCTTTGACGAGTATAGTACGTGCGGTTGTCTCTTCATCTGTCATTTCGCAGTAACAATGCTGACTGGACTAATTGCGAGGGGGGCTGCTGTTATCAGGAAATGTTTGACAGGAATTCTCATTAACAGTTGACACTCACTTAGTTCGCATTGCGGAATCGATTTTTTGTTTATTCAGATAAGATAATGAGCACCACCCCTTTTCATAAGCGCGCATTACTTATTCAACAAAATTGCTTGACAACTCTGTTATGTTGAGCCGGGTGATTGCTAGCCTGCAGTTAAACTTATGGAGAAACCAGTGAGAGCATCGATCCACCAGTGCTTTAATGTAATTGGCGTTGGCTAGCGATATATTTATGAATTCAATACAACGAACGGGTTCTGAGAAATCTACATGGATACCGCTCATAGGATATTGAGTATGAATTTTTTTTGCCCTTATAGGCTTCATTAGTCTCGTGACCTCAACCAAATTTATCATCATATCAGTGCCAGCTATCGTATTCCACATGTGCACCTATCTCTCATCCAATAACCTTCTGGGTGCTTTATAATGCCAGTTTTTTTTTTCCATGACAAAAGACTGGAATTAACAGGATTCCATTCGATCTTTGCGCTCGTAGGCTCTCCGCGAAGTGAATTTAGCCCCTGACTCATGTCTATATGTTAGTTTACTTCCGCTCATCAACAAACTGGTTTAGGCCACCAGTCTTCGAGCCTCCTAATTCCTTAATCAAGAGCGCTTCACTCGCGGCGACCTCGTAGCTTATCACAGAGGTGAATAAGGAAAAAAAAAAAAAACTACATTGCGAACTGAAGCGTTCATTTCTATTCGTTTTTACCATTTGGAACCATTTGAAGTGTTGAAGAGTCTTTATCCAAGGCGTAGTGATATTGAATTTTCGACTTTTGAAGCCACTTATACTGCTGCGGCGCTATCTCGCACAGTGATTTGGAACGATATATGGACGTAGATCAAACCAATATTTCTGCATCCAGTCTTGATGGCGATGTAAATAAAATCCAGGCTGTTTCAATAAGGACATAACAATTTCGCGTTTAAATAAAGGGTGTTTTTTACAGAGGTATAGAACTTTGAAATGGAATAAAACAAAGACGATTTTTTGAATTGACATGAAATTGACATTATTCGAAAGATAGTCTTCTGACATTATAATTTAAATATAATTTCTGGCATATGACCGCCACGGCTGGCTTGGACGTGGCCGTATATCGGCAATAACGCGGCGAATGTTGTCCTCCAAGTGGTCAATCGTTTCGGGTTTATCGGCGTAGACTACCGACTTCACATATCCCCACAGAAAATAGTCAAGCGGCGTTAAATCGCACGATCTTGGAGGCCAATTCACGGGTCCGTAACGTGAAATTATGCGGTTACCAAACGTTTCCTTCAATAAATCAATTGTGGCATGAGCTGTGTGACATGTTGCGCTGTCTTGTTAAAACCACAGCTCCTGCACATCATGGTTGTTCAATTGATGAACGAAAAACTCAATAATCATGGCTCTTTAGCGGTCACCATTGACTGTAACGTTCTGGCCAGCATCGTTTTTAAAGAAGTACGGACCAATTATTCCACCAACCCATAAAGCACACCAAACAGTCAGTTTTTGTGGATGTAACGGTGCCTCAACATACACTTGAGGATTAGCATCACTCCAAATATGGCAGTTTTGTTTATTGACCTATCCATTCAACCAAAAGTGAGCTTCATCGCTAAACAAAATTCGCTTATGAAAATTGGGATCAACGGCAATCTTGTTTTGGGCCCATTCACCGAATTTACGCCTTGCTAGGTGATCCTGTGGCTTCAATTCTTGCACGAGTTGGATTTTGTAAGCACGCAAACCAAGATCTTTCCGCAAAATCTTCCATAAAGTGGATGGGCACATATCCAATTCCTGTGCACGATGTGGACGATTCCTCTACGCTACGTTCTACAGCAGCGATGACTTCTTCTGTACGCACTGTGCGACGTCTCTGTGGATGCGTATTATCATTTAGAGTAAACGTGGTGCGAAAACGTTCCATAGTTAATCGAATTAATTGTTCTGATGGACGATTATGTTGACCGTAAAATGGACGTAGTGCGCGATACGTATTTCGAACAGAACCATGATTTTTAAAGTAAATTTGCACAATTTGGAAGCGTTGTTCAGGCGTCAGTCTGTTCATGTTGAAATGCCAAACCAAACTAAAAATAAATCACTTGACAGCGGATAAAATGGCCGCCAGTTAAAATAGTGTTGCCAACTTAAAGTTCTATACCTCTATAAAAAACACCCTTTAGAACACAGAACAATTGAGATATCGGGCTGAAGTATATTCCAAGTATATAACCCAAATGTTGAAATTTAGGATACAATTCCACCTCGTTAATATGACTACCGCGAGTACGTTTACAGCGACCGATTCCTAGATATCATACGACCGCATATCGACCGGAAAGTTGACAATTTCGCGTTCGATATTGTTTCCGAGCTCCTCTATGTTTGTCTTGTTTGCCTTAACCAATGCCTTACGCAGCCTTATAAAAAGAAATCCAACGGTGCTAAATCGCATTCATCTGGAGATTACACGATTACCGAACTTCCCCTTCACTAGATAAAGCCTTTGACCAGCTGTGTGGCGCTTGGCACCACCTGGTTGGTATTATATATCACCGATATCAAATCTATCCAATTCTAGCCAAAAATAGTCTTCCAACAAGGCACCACAGTGAATTTCATCGACCATAATATGGCGATCATTTTCATCGTCGAAAACATTTGGTCTAATCGAGTCGTCGGCATGAAATCCATACCACACGGTCATTTTTGTAGATGCTATTAAGTCCTTTAAATCATCCCTCAATGCATATTTTTCAAATTCGTTAGGCCAAAAATGAGCTTCATCGCTAAAGATGAATTTTCGATGAAATCTAAGATTTTCTTTAAACCTTTGCAGAGCCCAAGTGGAGAAGTTTTGGCGCTTCCAAATGATTAATAGATTTCAGTTCTTGAGTCAATTTAATATTTCTAGGGTGTAGGCTAAGATCTTTACGAAATGCGCCACATGTATACACACACTCCGTTCTTTGAGAAACAAGCGGAACAAGCTCTGGCCAACTTTCCTTCGTACTCAATCCCCAAATGACTTCTCTAACTATTTCGGTACTTACCTGCATTTTGTGGAGCTTTATAAATCTCTCTATCAACACTACTTAGTTGAGATGCAAACCAACCTTATAAATAATCCCAAGTCCTTCTTTCAATTCGTTGATGGCTACCCAAACTCAATAATGAAACATCCAATGATCCTCATTACATCGCCAACCTTTTTGCCACCTTCTTCAATCAATCTTTCACCTATGATTCCTTTGCACCCGATCCTACCTATTTCAACTATTTACCAAACTTCTCCTTTGGACCATTTCTCCCTCGTAGTGTCGACCCCGTTATCATCGAAGAAAGATTAAAGCAACTTAATGATGAATTCACCCCTGGCCCCGACGGCCTTCCAGCTATATTTTTAAAAAAATGTTCCTCCCTTTCTCTGCCTCTCTCAAAAATCTTCAGCCTATCCCTTTCCCAAGGTGAATTTCCCCGGATATGGAAAACCTCTTTTATAACACCTATACACAAAAAGGGTCCGAAGAATGACATTAACAACTACCGTCCCATTGCCAAACTGTCTCATATACCCAAAATCTTCGAAAGTATTTTGTAAGATAATTTAAGTTTTCAATGCAAGTCTTTAATCTCCCCCAGACAGCACGGCTTCCTTAAAGGTAGGTCTACAACCACAAACCTTATTGAATTCGTTTCCTTCACCCTTTCAGCCTTAGAAAATGGCAAGGAAGTCGATGTTATCTCAACTGACTTCATTAAGGCCTTCGATAAAATTTCACACAGATTAATACTCTTCAAACTGTCTTCTCTTGGCTTTGAACCAATCTTATTAAAGTGGATTTCCTCTTACCTGGAAAATCGCCACAACAGCGTTCTCTTTAGATCTACTCTCTCAAGCCCCTTTCTTGCTTCCTCCGGTGTCCCCCAAGGCAGTCATTTAGGCCCGCTTCTTTTTATCCTCACCATAAACGATATTGAAATGGTTATCAAACATTCCCACATCTTTCTATATGCCGACGATGCTAAATTCTTTAAGATAATTTCCTCAGAACATGACTCTTCCCTTATTCAATCGGAGCGTGAAACGATGGTCTAAAGAGTTTTCCAATCCCTACGTCACTCCGTCTCTCTACATAGCCTTTGTTCGCCCTATTCACGAATACGCGTCTCAAGTGTGGTCTCCTTACTATCATTCACACATTTCCAGAATCGAGAGTATCCAACGTCGTTTTCTCCGTTTTGCTCTTCTCGGCTTGCCCTGGGACAATCCTCTGATCCTACCGCCCTATCAAGACCGCCTAAAACTAATTAATTTGAACTCGCTGGAAGAACGAAGAAGGATATCCGACATCCTTTTTCATCCACCGACTAATCTCAGGTACCATCGACTGCGCGTCCCTTTATAACTCTATATCCTAATCCACGTCTCTTCTATGTACCCACCTCTCGAACCTCCTATGGCTCCAATGAACCTATCTCCGGTATGCGAAAAACTGTTTCGACTTTAACATCAGCACTCCTTGTCTAAAACTCCGTCTCAATCGCCCTCTTTCTTAGTTTCCCAGATTGTAAGTTAAATTAAGTATGTAGCTTGAATTAAGCACCAAAATCAAATCAAAAACAAACATTTGTCCACAAATGACTGATTCGAGTTCTAGATGCCTAAATATGTGAAGATATGCAATTCAAAAAATCGCATCAAGCCTCTGGGATAACAGAGTAAATAAAATTGTTTCACTAGCAATGTGCAGGGTTATATGTACTACCATGTTGCAGTCATGTTTGCCAACGTATTAAAGGGAGAATCGAGTGTAAGATTTGCGGCGCAACCCGTGAAATTATACATTTCCTGATACTTTTTGAACACACTTATGCGTTCTTGTTGAAGAAGTATCAGACTAAAGGATGATATTCAAAATTTATTTCTGGAAAAATGTAACGCTTTCCTGTCTTAAGTCAACATTGTGTAGAAATCTTTGTAAAAATTTTACTTGTCTCAGCGACAACCCTCATCACCCAGCCCACTTCTTTGCCAACTGTGTTTTGTGGCCATCCATTATCAGTACCACAAAAATCCTTATAATTTTCATCACAAAACCAAAATTGGCTTCACGCTGAGGCTACGTCTAAAATGTCAGCATATAAGACAGTACCTAGCACAGACACAGTGTCATTCAGCTATTGTTTGTAAGCTGCTGTACCTTCTCTTCAGAGTCACTTTTCTCCCCATAACTTCTTGAACTAGTCTGGAAATCTGAAGTGGCGTATAACTCCTGTTGTGTGAGTGTGTAATCCAGGATCTCCAACAAATCTTATACTAAAATGAGCGTTCTTTTTATTTTTCGTAATCCTGTCAGCCCAATATGCTTTTTATTGGTATAAGCAGCTCTTCCAGCGATGCGGTCTTTACCGTCAATCGTCCTTTCAATTTTGGAAATCAGGTTCATTATCGTGATGGAAACCATTATTTTTTCCCATAAATTCGGACGTTTTCTTCGTACTGCTTCTGGCAAACGGCGAATAACTTCAAGTTAAAATTCGTTATTGACCGAAATACCTTTCGGCACGAACTCATGATGAACCACGTCATTATAATCAAAGAAAACAGTGAACAAAACGTTTATATTTGACCGGGCTTGGCGTGTTTTTTCTGTATGTGCTCTTCTGGTGGCTTTTATTGGGATGATTGGCCTTTGGTTTCGACGTCATAACCATATTCCTATGTTCCACCGCGGGGATGACCTTTTTCAGCAGGTCAAAATCTTTTGGTAAAAAAATAGCAATTTCGGAACAAACATTGTTGACACGTTTCATGCCCAATACGAGGGTAGTCCGATAAGTACTTAGCCTCACCGCCAGATGGCGCCAGTATCGTAAGAGCGTGTAGTACATTCTAGTAGACGGCTACTGTCGAATTTTCAGCCGGATCGGACTCGTAGTTTTGTTTTGACCGCGTGTGGAAGCGGGAGTATCCGCGGATTTTAGAAAAATGGAAAAAGAGCAATATCGGTCGGTGATTCGATTCTTGTTTTTGGAAGGGAAATCGCGCAGCGAAATCAAAGAGCGTTTGGATGCTGTGTACGGTGACTCTTCTCCTTCGATGGCGACCATCAAAAATTGGTTAAACGAGTTTCAACGTGGTCGCACGTCGGTTTTTGATGAGCCACGTAGAGGTGCCCCGAAAACGGCTACCACGGAGGATAACGTGACAAAAATCCACGATCTCGTATTGACAGACCGCTGATTGAAGGTGCGCGATATGGCTGAGACAGTAGGCATTTCAAAAGATCGCGTGGGTCATATCCAGCATGAAATTTCGGGCATGAGAAAGCTGTCGGCGCGATGGGTGCCGCGTTTGCTCACTCCGGACAACAAGCGCAACCGTGAGACCACTTCAGAGCAGTGTTTGACGCTGTTTAAGCGCAATCCGAAGGAGTTTCTGCGTCGTTTCGTGACAGTCGACGAAACATGGATCCACTGGTACGCACCAGAGACCAAGGAACAGTCGAAACAGTGGACTTCACCCGGCGAACGTGTTCCGAAGAAGGCGAAGACTGTCCCATCGGCAGGAAAGGTGATGGCGACCGTTTTCTGGAATTCACAAGGTGTGATCTACATCGACTACCTGGAGAAGGGCAAAACGGTCACAGGACTGTACTATGCCAAATTATTGGGCCGATTCGACGCCGAATTGAAGATAAAACCGCCCCACTTGGCGAAGAAAAAAGTGCTCTTCCACCATGATAACGCACCGGGTCACACCTCCGCTCTCGCCACGGCCAAATTGGTCGAATTGGACTACGAACTACTGTCCCATCCACCGTATTCTCCAGATTTGGCCCCGTGCGACTTATTTTTGTTTCCAAACTTGAAAAAAGTCATTCGCTGGGCAGAAATTTCAGTCGAATGAGGAGGTCATCGCCGCCACGGAGGGCTACTTTGCAGTCATCAAGAAAACGCATTTTTTAGACGGGTTGGAGCATCGCTGGGTCAAGTGTATCGAGCTAAAAGGATTGAAAAATAAATCGCCATTTCTCCAAAATATTTGTTTTTCTTTTGTAGGCTAAGTACTTATCCGAAAAAAGTCCATGCCATGAGCCCACGACGACGCGACGATTGTCTACAACAATATTGTTTACTGTTTCAACGTTTTCATTTGTTGTTGACGTGCTGGAGCGTCCTAGGCGGGCATCGTCAATAACTTCTTCTTAGGCTTCTGTGAAAGGCTTGTGCCAACTTTATTTTTGCTTAGAGTAGACTCGGCAAATACAGTCGACACTTCGAATACAATGGACCATGTGTACGCAACAATATTCTACGATGTTGGCTAGTTCATTTATGTACGGCAGAAACAGAACGAGACCTTTGATAGAGCCTTGTGTCACACCTGTCTTCATAGGGAGAGAGATAACCATTTTATAGCCTATTACCATATTCTGTAGTCTACTGGTCTGATATGAAAAGATCAGCCTTGCTGTGCTCAATAACTGCTTATTTGTAAAAAACAAAATGATTGAAAGGCGATATCATCGACAAGAACAACGAAAAAGTCTAACAATTACGCTTGGATCAAAGTAGTATAAGTAGGGCACAATCACTATTCGTCGATACACGGTAAGGCTGTAATTAGCCTTTTTGGGAACAGGAATAATTTTCCTATTCCATTCAAATGTAGAGGTGATGAGAATCGTGAATACAATGTATGCGACAGGGAGTCCAACGGCATTTGATTTCGCCGATAGTATGAACAGTGTCGGTAAGTATTTGCAAGTTAATCAGTCCAGTATAGGATGGCACAGGTGAGTCTTTTACAAGGACCTCTTGTACGACATTTGAGGGTAAGAAAGATTGGAAAATGAAGGTTAGAGCATCATCATTAACGTCATTCAAGAGCTTAAGTTGACGCTTGCCTAAGCTTATACTCGTACGGTGAAAGAACCTTTTAATTGACGCTGATGGGTTGAGTTGCTACAAGGAGAACGGACAATGCTTATTCTGCAGCTTTGTGAACAGCCATAGGCTTTTGTATCGTCTGCTCCATTTTGCCATTTGAGCGTAGGTCATTTGGGGTGTAACGGCCGGGGTTTGTAGGCCACCTGAGGGACCTTTCTCCTCGGTTTGATTTTTTTATATCTTTCAACTTAGGACATCTCTGATAATCTCCAGGATGTTCTCGGTTGCTACAGAAGACGCACTCGAGCTGCTCCCTGTCTGCAATCTTGTCTTGAGTCAGGTCGCTCTCCTCGTTTCTGTGATTCTTTGCACACTTAACGCATCGGGGCTGCGTCTAGCAGTTCGACGTGTCGAGTCCGAACCTTTGACAGAGGAGACGTTGCAAAATGTTTCCGTGCCTTTCGAATTTCTCCCATTTTATAGATTTGGACGTGATAGTCCTTAGCCTTTCTAGCTTGCTATTGGGTGCGAGCTGGACCGGGACCGCTTTTTCCGTATGGCCCACGCCGGCTGTGATGAACGACTTGACTCCCACGATTTTGAAGCCGTCGCTCTCGATTTTTTGAGGTTTGAGAGCATTCTCTCAAGATCAGTATTCGAATAAACGCCTTTGAGGAGCATCGTTTGCAAGCTCTCGGCCTTGGGGGTAAATCAGAAGAACTTGTTTTTGGTCTCTTTTAATATGACCTTGACCCGCTTATGCTATTTTAGTGTGTTGCACACGGTAGCAAAGTGGTTCTGGCCTATATCTTTAAAATTAAAATTGCCTACGCCAATATGCCTACGTCATACTCGTAGATCTATTGTCTCGCGAACGGCCTTGGCGTGAGTAAGGATGCGTGGCACCTTTTTCTAAGGGCATTGCTGCTGCTTTTGTTTCTGTTGTTGCAGCTGTTGGTGCTGCTTCTGTTTTAGATGCTGCTGAGCTTGTTGTTGTTGTTTCGGATGTTTCCGTTGCTGCGGCTGTTGTTGTTACTGCGTCTGTTGTGGCGGCTGTTGCTTCTGTTGTAGCTTCCGCTTCTGCGGCTGTTATTATTGTTGTTTTGGCTGCTGTTGAAGCAGTTGCTGTGGCAGTTTTTGTTGTTGTTGTTCCTATTTTTGATGCGGTTGTGGTTGAGTGGCTGTTGCCTCTTCTTCCTCCTTCTTTCGCATCTCCGTAAGCCTCTCCATTGCGGCCTTCAACTTGGCTCGTAGTACACGCTCCTCGTCCTCGAGTTCACTCCGCTCCTCGTTCTCAAGTTCACTCCGCTCCTCCTCCGTTGCCGAGCTTGAGATTGCGGCGAAGGGATTGTTGTTCCCCGTGTAGCGATCTTCCATGTCCTCAGAGAGGTAGGTAACGTTCGCTTCCAGAGGAAGGCTAGATTCCTGTTGTTGCAGCTATTTTTATTGAGCTGCTTTTGATGTGGATGGTGATAGCGCCCCTTTGATCGCTTCGACCGGCAGTTTTTCGATTGAAGTGGAGGGGCGCTTAATCAAGGTCTTTATCTTAGCCGTCTCCTCCTCTATCTATTCGAATCATCATCCGATTCGGGGTCCGTAAGATGTAGGGGTCTTCGCCCGCCATCCTTCGACATTTCTTCCTGCTAAGAGAGAAAGAAAAAAAAAACACGATTTACTAGTGTGCGAAATTCAAATAGTCACCTTATTTTTTGAACATACTTAGAATTCAATAAGCTCAGATTGGTATGCAACCTTTCAATTCTTTTTTAGGTCTAATTGATTCTATTACCTAAAAAAGCAAAGATGACGAAGGTACGTGCAGTCCAGTGCTCCGACACATGACGGAAATTTGCTTTTAAGCTTCCATAACTACCCTTCAGAGTCATTCTTCTCCGCTCTATTAGGAAATTTGATCCAATTTTGGCTTTTTGCAGTATTTTCCTCACAAGGTCATTAACTACGAGTCTAAAAGTGCTGTGGTTGCGTATACCTTCTGCTAATGCTAATTTTAAATCTTGGACTAAAACTTCCTGTCATCGAAATCTGTGTCCAAGGTGTTTAAGAAATTTCCTCATATCTGCCAGTTAGTGCCATATGAATTCAAAATCAGTGAGAGATTCTTGCTCTATTACAACGTCTTCTTTTGATCTTCATCGCGCTTAAGTTAGTCAGCAGTTATTGGAGTTCAGTAACAGCGCTCAGGCTTCAAGCTTCTTTGTCTTTAAATTTGGAGCATAACAGATGTCAGCCTAAAAAGAATTCAGGGTCGACAAATAGACCTTCATTTTCGATTATAAATTATTCCGTTTAATTAGCGCCAATCTGCAGAAGTCTCACATGCCCTGGAATAAAAGCACCCTCCGGCCTTATCAACGTAAAATTTTGTTGACCTATCTACCCGCCCGTATTTCATTTTCCAAGTCATCAGTGTCGTCAGTCGTTAACACCCACGCGCACTTCTTTTACGTTCGATAAGAATCGCCCCTATGTTGCGATATTTCCCTCCCATCCACATGTAGCCGAGCTGCCGCTATACGGAGACCCAACACTCACTAGGAACTAACCACCCTAGTCACCCAGTGGAGCAGAAAAATCAAAGAGACAACTGCATCCGCTCTCTTTCGTTGCATGCGCTTCACCGGAAAGTTTTCTCGTTCATCGTGGCCGCGGCAAAGAACACGAATTTTCCTCCTCGAGGTGGAGGAAAATCAGTTTATTTCGGTTCTGTTCAGTTGAAGGAACGTGATTTTGTTCTTCTTTCAGTTGATTTCATTTATTTTTCTCCTAATTTGATTTTTTTCATTTAATTTTTTATTAGTTTTTCACTTTTCCTTTCGATTTTCGTTAATTGCTTTGCTACTTTTTTTTTTCTTAATTTTGTATTCGGTTTTCCTTCGATTGATTTTCTAAAAAACCAATTTATTCGAATTTTCGTTTTTGAAAAAATCCGGAGAAAATTAATTTTTCTTTCGAATTTTCTTCGGAAAAGTGCATTTTTTTTTTAACAAAATAATCCAAAAAGCTTGTGTAAAAAAAATTTAAATTTGTTTTAAATCATTTCGTGGTCAGTTGTTGTTCGGCTTTGTGAAGTTTTTCATTTCGTGTGCGTTGTTATACGTAATTTAATTAAAAAAAATTATTTAACGTTTCGTAATCGCAACGACGCGGGCATATAATATTTCTCGAGTGCATCTATTATTGGAAATATTTGATTGTTTTTTTGTTTTTTTTGGGTTTGTCTTCCTGTGTTTCGGAGCGTCACGTTATTTGTTTCTGTTTCGTTGGACGGCACCTGTAGGCAGTTTGTCAGTTGAAGGTAATTTATCTTCTTCGATTGTTTGTTTTTGAAACGTGGCATTTTTGACATAGGAATTTGATGTTGGCCAGAAGGAACGGCATATTCGTTCCAAAATTTCAAGAGAGCGAACGGATGAATGTTAGAAAAACGAAAGAGGCTCGGAACACAGATTTCCCATTGCCGACGCTGTTTTGATGATGTTCTTCGAAAGTTATTTTTGAATTTCTATAAATATTTCGAAATAGAAAATCTCATTTGAAATGAGATGTGTGTGTATGCAAATAGGATTTTCTCTGAACCAGTTCATTGGTGTTTCGCTCTTTTTTTTCATCCTCCCGAGTCGATTCTTTTTGCATCTGTCGTTCTGCTCGATCTATGATTCGTGTGTACTGAAATTGCCTGACCCACAATGAGGAATTGTGCGATAATAATTCATATATTTCGTTACCACATATTATAATTAGAAGTGGATTACATGAAATATGAGCCATGAGCTGGTGATTTCTGTATGATCGTTTTAAATCTCTGTCTCTGAGGTAACAGGTGATCTAATCACCTTGTTTCTGGTCCATTCCGGAGTCGTATAGAAAACAGGCACGAAAAGATGCATAAAAAAGGAGGGAAACTACTAGACCATTTTACTGACGTCAACCAAGAGTTTGTTATTATTAACCGCAATGCTGCTACACTCTCGTGCTTGACACAAGCGGTGAGCACATTTATCACTCAAGTTGGATGGTCAGCTTCAGGATCAATCAGTAGTATTAGAATTTGTAATTATTTTTCGATTCATTTTCCTGTTGCAGTTCCTTCATATTGGATATTTTATTATGAAAACCATCATTGTCTGAAATGATGATGAGCTCATTAGACCACACATACTCAGCAAAAAGAAGTTGATGAGGGTAGGTTTTCGACGAAATTCGAAACTTAATTTTCTGCATGCGCAAGGGATTATTTGTTGCTTGTCTGGTGCTTCCAGGCCTGTGGAGTCATCTGTGAATAATAAGTAATACCTGACGTCGTTGGGGAAAGAAATTTTAGCTGATTTAACGCACTTTCAGGAGCTCACAGACTTTCGTTTGCATTTTATTCTGCTCTTCTTCTTCTTTCAGTGGCGCTACAGCCCGGTGTGGGCTTGTGCCTTAATCAACAAGCGTCTCCAGCCAGCGCGATCTCCAGCCAGCGCGATCTCCTGCCAGCTTTCTCCAGTTACGCATACCAAGTTGGTTGAGGTCCTTTTCCACTTGTGTGCGCCATTTGAGTCGAGGACGTCCTCTGTTGCGTTGTCCCAATGTCTCGGTTTCAAAGACTCTTCGGGCCGGAGCTGTGTTGTCCATACACTCTACATGGCCTAGCCATCTTAAGCGTTGTATCCGTAGACGCTTAACCAGGCACATGCCGCCGTACAGCCCATATAGTTCGTGATTGAATCTTCAACTCCAGATGCTATCAACGCAAACAGGACCAAAGATCGAACGCAGAACTTTTCTCTCGAAAAGGCCAAGAGCTTCCTCATCCGCTTTCAATAGCGTCCATGCTTCTGCACCATAAAGCAGGACTGGGATGATTAAGGTATTGTATAAAGCCAACTTGGTCTTTCGAGAGAGGGCTCTATTACTCAATTGCCTCTTGAGCCCAAAGAAACAGCGACTGGCCCTATTTATTTCGGAGCCGAGGTAGACGAAGTCCTTGACTACCTCGAAGTTTATGCTGCCCATTGTGACGCTCTGTCCGAGACGTTGATGTTGTGTGTCCTTTCTTGATGACAACATGTACTTCGTTTAGCCCTCATTTACCACTAGACCCATTTTAGCCGCCTCCGCTTCAATGCCAGCA
This sequence comes from Merodon equestris, assembly GCA_958301585.1. Taxonomy (NCBI): domain Eukaryota; kingdom Metazoa; phylum Arthropoda; class Insecta; order Diptera; family Syrphidae; genus Merodon; species Merodon equestris. Next base: position 18,785,711 of record OY284417.1, on the reverse strand, counting down.
AACGCCTCATTGACGGCTCGCTGTGTTCGACCAATCACATCAATATCATCTGCGTAAGCCAGCAGTTGAACGGACTTCTGGAAGATCGTGCCTCTGGTGGTGACTTGTGAGTTTCGCACGATCTTCTCGAGTATCAAGTTGAAGAAGTCCCATGACAGGGTGTCGCTTTGCCTAAAACCTATTTTGACATTAAAGGTCTCGGTAAGTTCGTTGCCGACCTTGATGGAGCAGCGAGAGTTCTTCATCGTCATCCTACACAATCTGACGAGTTTGGTAGGGATGTCAAAACTAGACATGGCTTTGTATAGCTCGTCTCTATGCACGCTGTCATATGCGGCCTTGAAGTCGACGAATAGGTGGTGAGTGTCGATCTGCATCTCTTGCGTATTTTCCAGGATCTGCCGCAGTGTGAAGATTTGGTCTATTGTGGACTTCCCTGGCCTGAAACCACACTGATATGGACCTATCGAGTTGTTGACGAACGGTTTCAGGCGTTCACACAAAACGGCAGAGAAGATCTTGTAGGCGATGTTAAGGAGACTTATTCCTCTGTAGTTGGTGCAGTCAAAGGGGTCTCCTTTCTTGTGGATCGGGCAAACGACACTGAGATTCCACTCATCGGGTATGCTTTCCTCCGACCATATCTTACAGATGAGCTGGTGCATCCTCCCTACCAGATCATCCCCAGTTGCTTTAAACAGTTCCGCGGACAATCCGTCCGCTCCAGCAGCTTTGTTTGACTTAAGTCTCGATATTGCTATCTTGACTTCGTCAAAGTCGGGAGGACGGAATTCTTGTGTATCGTCGTCCAAATTGAGTGGAACATTCTGCCTGACAGCGGTATTTGGGTCCTCGTCGCCGTTTAACAGTCTGCAGAAATTATCCTTCCAAATTCTCAGCATCGACTGCGATTCTACTACCAGTTGTCCATTTTCGTCCCCACAGGCTTCAGTCCGAAATTTATATCCACTGGATAATTGTTTTACTTTGTGGTAAAACTTTCGGACTTCATTCCTGCTGTAGCACTTTTCCATCTCTTCGACTGCCCGCTTCTCATGCTCTTTCTTGTTCTTTTTGAGAAGCCGGTTCTCTTCCCTCCTCTTCTGTTGGTAGAGCTCACGAACAGCTCTCGTTGTTCGATGCAGCATTGCGTTGTAGGCCTCTTGCTTGGCTGCATGAGCCTGCCTGCACTCGTCTTTATTCTGCTCTATTTTCGATTAATTTCGGTAGAAGACCCGTGCTTTTACCCAAGCCAAGTTTATTGGAAGAGCATATTCGGCATATTTTACTATATACTATAGAGTGCGCCATCTCATATGGGTCGATGTACTTCAACAATTGTCAACCGATTTTCATATGTCATAGCATTTTGGAAACGTTAATTCAGTACAATTTTAGCCATGAATCGCTTCACACCGTAAGAACGCGCGGAAATAGTTTCAATGTTCATTAAAAATGAACGCTCGATTGTGCTTACTCAACGTGCGTATCGAGCAAAATATCGTGATCGTGTTGCGCCCAAAAAGATACAATTTGTCGTTGGGCCTCGAATTTTTTTTTCAATTTGGTTCTGTGTCAAGCCCTCGTGAGCAACCTGGGCCACGTCCGCGGCGTTCAAACTCATCTATTCAGTCTGTGAAGGCCAGTGTTCAAGAAGACCCTAGTTTGTCATACCGGCGCCGTTCGCAGCAGTTAGGCATCATTGGGACAATTTTGCGGAGAATTTGAAAGGATGATCTTCACTTATTTCCATACAAAGTGCAGATAACTCAAAGAATTTTGCCACAAGATGAGCCACGGCGCTTGGCATACGTTGCAATGATTAATGCCGGAGTTCTGACAGCAAATTTTGATGACCGATGAGGCACATTTTACGCTCTCTGGCTCAGTAATAAACAAAATTGTCGCTTCTGGGGCATCGAAAATCCTCACATTAATCATGAAGAGCCGCTATATGATCAAAAAGTTACTGTTTGGGCCGGTGTATGCGCTAAAACCATGGCGATATCGATGGCGATCGATATCGGTAGATGTTGGCCCATTATGTGGTCCCAGAAAGGCATAAAAAAGGCTTATTTTACCTTTGGTTTCAACAAGACGGCGCGACATGCCATACTGCGGACAAAACAATGAACCTTTTGCGGAAGAAGTTCCCTGGAAGATTGGTGTCAAAAAGGGGCGATATTGACTGGCCTCCGAGATCGCCTGATTTGACTCCTCCAGAATTTTTTCTTTAGGGATACTTGAAAATCAAGGTGGATGCTAACGACCCGAAGACAATAGAACAGCTCAAAAGAAACAATCGCGGAAATCGACCGAAATGCTCGAAAATGTCATGGGGTATGCGCGAAAGCGAGCTCATATTTGCATTGGCAATAAAGGCGATCGGGAAAACCAGAATGGAAGGGAAGCCACTAGAGAAATCCAAAATGTGTATTGAGAAGGTATTCTCACCCAGTCCAATGGTCGGTTCTGGTTTGCAAAATTTTGAATAACGATTTCGATCTACAAGATGATCCTCCTTGGGGTAGGGCAGAAGAGTTACCAGGTGGATGCATAAGTTTTGTCTGTTTTTTTTGGTAAGAAAACTACGTAGTTTTCTAGTGAAATAATTTATTTTTTATTCAAAATATTCGCCCATCTTTCAGGTTATTTATGAATAACCTACCATGCCAGAAAAACTGTTTGTATCTCGTGACAAACCATACGTCGCTGAAGTGCTACGCTGTCTGGGAGTACGGCGGGTGTAGACGGATGTTCCATCCAAGTGATTTTAAGGTGTCTTTCACTAGATTTACCGTGTGAGACGGTGCGTTGTCGTGTAACAAAATCACTTTACCATGTCTTCTGGCCCATTCCGGTCGTCTTTCGATGAATGCCTTGTTTAAATTACTCATTTAATAGCGTTGTGTATTAACGGTTTCGCCGGGCTTCAAGAGTTCATAATACACAATACCGCTCTGGTCCCACCAGACACAGAGCATGGTCTTCTTGTCTTGCGATTTTGCCTTAATATTGAAGAACCGGCTTCGCCAGGTCAAAGCCATCATTTTTTCCGCTTCGGGTCCTCAAAATAAATACATTTTTCGTCACCCGTCACAATTCGATGCAAAAATGATTTCCTTTCCTGGCGTTGAAGCAGCATTTCACAAGTGACTTTGAGATTTTATTGATCTTCCCCATTGCCCGTAAACGTCTGCTAACTGTTTCTTCTGACAATTGTATTGCTTCTGCTAATTGTCGTTGAGTTTGCGTTGGACCATCATCCAATAACTCCTGCAATTGCTCGTCTTCATATTTTTGTGGGCTACCAGAGCGCTCATTGTCTTTCACAGCAAAATCACTACTTTCATATTGTCGAAACCACGTCTCACATGTTCTATTTGATGGAGCGTGTTCATCACATGTTTCTACCAGCAAAGGATGATTTTCAGCAACTAGTTTTTGACGAACTCAACTTGTGTGTGTTTGTAGTTAAATCTCAGACGAACAAAATGGCGTAAATTAATAGGTCCGCTAATACTTTCCGCTGGCGCCATTTTTTTTTTTTTTTTTTTTTTTGTGGATTCTTCTACTATCTGCTGGATAGTCAGACACAAGTACTGGTTCATTGTACTACCATACAGACACCTTGTCTTTATTGTATTTTCCCCGTTGTCCGGAGAAACGTGAGGAGGGGGTTTCAGTGATGTTGAGCTAAGAGATTCGGCACCCACCTAGTCGGCCCCAAGGGTGCGCCACCGTGCACGAGCGAAGGCGGGACAGTCGCAGAGAAAGTGTTCCGCTGTGTCATCCTCCTCGCAACAAGCAGCACAGGTAGGCGTCTCACTGATGCCAAGCACGTAGAGATGCTTGGCAAAAGTGTAATGGCCCGTAATGACGCCCGTTAGCCTTCTGTAGTCATTTCTCCTTAAGGATAAGAAAAATGTTGCGGACTTTCTGCAGACATCAGGGCGTACGCGCTTAGTCATCCTGCATCCTGGATATTCCCTCCATCTACGACTGTGTACGTTAAAGACCAAGTCATTGATGTCAGATTTGACTGTGGAAGCAGGTAGACCTAAGGCGGGTTCAGGTCCTGAGAAACTCTCATCTGAGCCTCTTCTAGCGAGTTCATCGGAGATCTCGTTTCCTGGGATCCCAGAGTGACCTGGAACCCATACAAGCCTACGTGAATTTAGTCTTCCGACTTTGTTCAAAAAGGTCTTGAGTTCATGCACTAGTTTGGAGTTGGATAGAGGATTGGACACAGCTTTGAGTGCAGTTTGGCGGTCACTGCAATCACATATGCTCTTTCCCCTGCATCTGTGTTTCACAACATAGTGCATGGCCATTAGGATTGCGTAAATCTCCGCCTGGAAGACAGACGCATATTTTCCTAACGAGAAGTGCAGTCGAATGTTTTCGCGCTCAAAGAAAACTCCAGCGCCGGATCCCTGTCCAGTCCTGAAGCCATCTGTGAAGATGCGAAGACATTCCATTCCAGGTTCAGTGTCTAGCCAAAGCCAGTCCTGATGCCATGGAAATGTGACTGTGTAGTTACAGCGCAGTAAGATGGCAGGTGTCATTGCGTCAGAAGGTATATCCATGAGATAGGGGTCGTAGGATATTTCTCCCTCAAGTACACTTTCACTCCAATGCGAGTTGTACCAAAGACCATTCCTCTTTAGGCGAGAAATAGTTTTCAGTGCACACCCTCTGATATACATGTCAAGGGGTGGAAGATTCATAATAGCAGCTCCCGGTGTGCTGGGGAAAACCTCCGTGCAGCTGAGACAGACCGCTCTTTGGAGTTTGGTGAGTGAAGCCACAGCGTGTTTGCGTGTTAGCCTGCTCCACCAAACAACCGATGCATATGAGATTATCGGTCTTACCATCCAAAGGACCTTTTTCGGCGATAAGCCCCATGTTTTGCCAAAGGCACCTTTGCATTGCCAGAAAGCTGACAGCGCTTTGGTGGTTTTGGACTCAACATGTTTTGACCAAAGAAGTTTGTTATCTAGAATGACTTAGCTTCCTTGGATATCGGGATGGGAATGCCTTTTAGCACCAGCTGAGTAATGCCAGTTGTTTTCCTCCTTCTCGTGAAGAGAACGACATCGGTCTTAAGAGGATTAACCGACAGCCCATTTCTCGTGCACAAGTCTTCGATCACGTCTAGCGCCGCCTGCGCTTTGAGACAGACATTCGCTAAACATGAGCTGACAGAGAGAACAGCAACATCATCCGCATAGGCCTGGGCATAGATTCCAGAGGCATTGAGAGCGCCATTTCTTAGTTTAACTAAGAAAAAAAACTTATGCCTGGTAGACGATGAGCTGCCGTCGAAGGAAAATCCACTGATACGGAAAACCGAACCCGCAAGCGAATTCAACGTAAGCCATGTGATCATCCACCGATTATCATAGAGCTAGGAAAATGGGTACTACACCAATTATCGCCAAATAATCTTCAGCAACGAACCGAAGCTTTCACTACGCTTCTGTCGTGCCACAATCGAGAACTCGCTTTATGATGATGTGTCGGTGGATGATCATATGCCTTACCGGATCGTTAGCGGAGATGACGGAGACGTCGCCAGTTACGCCTAGCATAATATCCCAGAGAGGGCTTCGGCCACGAAAGTTACTGGTGGGGTGCTGAGAGAATAATCCATTTTGAGCCAGGCTATCACTGCGGGCACAGCTACGCTAAGATCGGCATTAGGGCAGAAACGGTCAGGTCTGATTAATCGAAGATGTGTTCTATTCCATTAGGATAATGCTCGCCCCCGTACAATAGAACCACCTGTACACAGTTACAGTTCATCCGCCTTATTCCCCAGATTTAGCACCTTTAGATTTCTTTCGAAGTGTGCAAAATTGTCTTAATGGAAATAATTGTTCAAGAGGTTCTTGGGATGTTAGAAGAGCAAAAGCCTATTTTAAATATTGGTTTGCGAGCACCTACCGGCTAGTGAAACAGAATGGGGGATTTTGAGATCAAACAATTTCAACCGCAGAGCCGCAAGTCTTAAACCATTTATTTCCAAAGTTAAAAAAGCAGCAAGACGTATTCGTCAAAGAGTAGCACATAGGTCATAAAATCTCAGGACTAACCAGTAAAAACTCTTTTTTTTTGTAAAAATTTGACTTTATTCAATCATTCAAAGGTTTTTCTAAAATTTCTATGCTGTTCTTATAAAAAAACCTTTTTGATCACTTTGGGCAAAATCTGGTGAATATGTATCGAGTCGAAACAGTAAGAATCGCATGTCGCTCAATTACACAAACTTTTTCATCGCCTTGTGGATCGGTGCATCGTCTTGGTGGAACAACCAAAATTTTCTTTGCCATGTGAGACCTTTTCTGCTTGATTGGGTCATCTAATCGATATAGTAATGCAAAGTAGTAGTCACTGTTGATTGTCCGGCCCTTTGGAAGAAAGTCGAAGAGCAAAATTCTATGCGTGTCCCAAACTGATTGCTGTGTCTTCGGATACTTTGGCCGACTTTTGCCATCCGTTTCTACTCAGCTGATAATTTTTTCGACTCCGGCGTATAGTGATGAATCCATGTTACACCCGTAAAAAGTTTCAAACAGCTGTCTGAGGCGTTGTTGTTTTTGGTTCACCGTGAGTAAACCGCCACCCACTTGAAACCCATAATTTTGAAGATGGTGCCTCTTGGTTTCTTTATGATGTTGCAACTTCACTTCGCGATCGGAAATACCAGTTTTCAGAATTTTTTGGATGTTTCCGGGCGCTGTTACTTCAAGTGGATGGCCTGGGTGCCGACAGTTCGGTTCGACAGTTGTGCGACCGCTTAAAATCCGCGTACCATCGCCGAATGGTTGTTTTTGATGAATAGCACGGTAACACTTTTGAAGCCATTGTTGAGCTTTAGTAAGGCGGGTTTTTTTAAGGTCGAATAATTTTAATGGCAGGTTCTACGTCGCAAATTATTTATTTCCAAAGTAAACGAATAAAAATCATTGTAATGTATGTGTTCCGGCAATGCCATGTAGCGGTATGGTAGCAGTGACGGCGGTTTTTCGCGGTGTATTATGCCATGTTTCTATTTCTCTACAGTACGACTTAATAAACAAACATTGGACAACTCCCTCACTACACTATTATAAATCGAAATAACATCAATTCTCAAGGTATGCAACTGGGTAAAGAAGAAAGAAAATATTCAAAATAATATGTGACTTTTTAAGCGTTTGGTTTTTAATTGTCAAACGAAAAACAGGATAATTACAAAAGCGTATATTTGTTTAACTGAGCTGCTAAACCAATTCTTGCCATTTACTTTTTAAAGATCATTTCGGATAAATGTGGACCACGACTACGTTCTAAGCTGTCGGAGAGTTCAATTTTTAGTCACTTATTCGAGCATATTGGCTGGGCGCCTTTGGCGGTAACATTGCTCTCACTGTCATCATTGAAATAATAGGAGCCACCGATTCTGCCAGACCATAATTCATAACAAGGGAGGGTTGTGGTGCAATGGTAATCATCATTGACTGTTGAGCCGAGGGTCTGTAGCTTACGTCCGTCCATAGTCAAGCACAATTCCTATACGGAAAAACTGTGCAACAACATTAGTGAATGAGAGTTGATCAAAAAGTGCTGACGAAGGCATAACACTCGCAGCATAAGATCACTTCAAAATTCTTGTATATAACACCTTAATGACATGGAAACAAAAGAGTTACTGTGAACTACAACCAACGCGACAAATTCAGTCGAATCTCTCAAATCCTATCTAGGACAACCACCCTCGGAGAGTAGCTAATGAACATCTTCGACACAAACCATCTGCACCCCGTCCAGGTTGTGTGACAAACACCATAAGAGCGTACACTCTTGAACCTTCATGAATTATAAAAAAAATAAAAAATAAAAAACAGTGATTTAGTCTGACATTGTTCGTTGGATCGCATATGGAGGTTTTGTCTATCAACACACCCATTTAATCAGAAATGAGCTTCGTCACTGAAGACAATTTCTCGATAAAAACTGGAACTTTCTCGATCGCAATTGCTGCGAACGGCGACGAATATACAAATTACGGTTTTCGTTGACACTGCCGGATACAGGAGCAATATTTTGTATACAAATTGGGTAGGTGGCTTGATGTCCAGTAGCGTGGAATCGGTGGAAAATGTGGTTACTATGGCTTAAATGGCTTGCTTAGTTGGCCAATTAATGGTCGAAGTGGATGAAAAATACGCATATCACGAATGATGCGTGAGCTGTCGAAAATAGAAATTGAGAAACCAAACAGAAAAAAATGGTGGTGCTCATTTCGTGAAAAGGTGCTGGCGTTCGTAGGCGGTATGACCTATTCAGAGTCGAATAAAGTCAGTTATCATTGGCCCGATGTAGGTCGGTCATATTGTCTGTACTTTGTTCGGGTTTAATTGTTCTAAGCCTGGAAAGACAGGTCAAATTTACAGACCGGAGCTATACAAGCGTCGTTGGCGGCTTTATCAGATAGCTCATTGCCTCGTATCATGCTGCATCCAGGTACCTATATCAGCGTAAAACTAGATGGTTCGGATACGAGAATGTCTCTTATTCTTGTTGTAGTTGTAGAGCTGTGCATAGGGCTTAGATAGCTTTTAAATTGAAAGGCTATCAGAACAGGTTGTCCAATTTCCTGATGTGTTAGCGTGTGTTTTCTGGAAACCTTGAAAAGCGTATATTTAGGTTGACAAGTTAGTTCTATGACCTTGCCAATGATTGATCCAGTAAACAATGTTAATTTAGGCAGGAGTATGGCGATGGCGAATCGCATTTGTGCGTTGTTGGGCCTGCATTTATACCTTTTCTCGATGTCTGAATTAGACCCACTTACAAATATGTTTTTCGTAGTTTTTGGAAGCCCGAGCATTTTATAAAAAAAAATACAGAAAATTAATGAAATGCAAGTTCGATTTTGGTCATGTAATTTCAATGTATTTACTGCCAAACCTCTCTTAGTGACGTGGCCTTTTGTGCTCTTTATTGTCCTTTCTCTTAATTTTGGTTTCACATGAGAACATAGGTGCTCTAGATCAAGGCTTTGAGGAGCATGATTAAGAACTTTCCTCACATTACTCAACAACTTTAGAGGGGTCTTGGGATCGTGGCCATGATTGAAGTGGTTCTTGGTTCCAATTTGTGTATAAAACTCTTTGTGGAGTCGATAAATACAAAATTTCCACCCCTGCTGCCGCCATACATGCACCTTTCCACCGCCGTATTTTATTGTATGGTTGATGTTGCGATTATCTCTAACCAAACAAAAAATTTGATTAGATTAGAACAGGGAAAATAAAGCAGAACTCCAGTACTTTTCTGGCTTCATTACACATTATTTTGTATAACTACCCCAACCTTTTTTGGACATTATTCTTTCATTAATAGGGTTACTTACTCGTATATGGTGGCCGGGCCTCAAATATTCAATTGAATATTTGCTATTTCTGAAGGGTTGCTGCTGCTGTATTTTATTTTGATTATCTGCAACATTTTTTTACGGAATTGTGGGGTAGCCAGGTTTTTTTGCCGTCCTTGAACACTTATCAATTTTGTTGATACTCTTTGTCTGTATTTATTAATCACGTTCCGTGCGATTTCAAGCAAACTTTTTTCCACATCTCGATTACGTCACTAAAATCTTTTGGAATTCTTTAAGCCATTAAGCTTAAGAACACAAAACACCATGAAATCCCAGTCAGGACTGTAGACTTGGTAGTGAAGAATTCTTATACCCCCATCTGACTGTCTTGCCTGCCCGTATCACTTTAATTCCTTAGGAACTACTAGGGTTATTCCTTCTTAGGAAGGTCTTTCCGGCTCAAAACTGTTGAGAACTTTTTCCCCTGTAACCAACTTTCTAGGGGTAGACTTGCCAGGTCCAGTTTCCTCACATATATTTCTTCAGTGACAATAATAGACTCGCTAGCTGAGTTGAAGTGACGTCAGTAATACTTTTGTCCGTCTAGGTCAGAACCCGCTTGTCCCAGCGGATCCTAGGTTGTTTCTCTTAATAGTGTCGGCGTTGACGACACACAACCAGCTTGTTTTGGATCAAAACCCAGGCTATCGAGGTATGAAGGGGACATCGCCTTACTCCGAAATCCTATGGGAGTCATAGTTAATGGGTTTTCTCGTCCTTCATAGAACTTTTTGATCATACCGTCTTTCCGTAAAGCTCATCAAGCAATTTCTTGTTTTGTATTTCCATTTATTATAATATGTTGTAATACTAATTGGTAGTGAATTCCATAGTCCTAGATTTGATTCTTAGGCTGAAAGTGAGTGACAAAACTTGTCTTTGGAAAAGGTAATCTGGTTTTTTTTTTTTTTTTTTAAGGTTGAATAGAAAAGTCAGTATCTTGTAATGGAGGACCTAGGCTGATATATGTTCTCTTCTGCGTATGTTGTAATCTTATAGCACTGTTGACAGCTACTTTGAATTTGCGCTTACTGGAGCTATCGAGGACACAGAAAGCTGGGTGAGCATATAACATTGGCAACAGCAAAGTCTTTATTAGTCTAAAGCTGAACCGTCTGCAACGAGCCGGGGTAGGCGTATGGTATCTAGCATATATCGATTAATAACAATAGCCTGACTTTTTGAAACATTTAGAGTAAGTTTGTTATTTTTCGACCATGCAACAATGGAAGCAAGATCCGCGTTGAAACGTTCTGTTGTGTTCTTTGCCAATTCCACTGGATAGCTTAGATGCAGCTGGACATCGTCAGCGTACATTTGTATTTTACAGTGTTTTAGCACTGCGGGTAGGTCGTTGTTAAATAGGATGAACAGTAGCGGCCCCAATATAGATCCTTATAGAACGCTGGTCTTGGTTTTTATGAAATTAGAAATTATATTATTAACATAAACCGCTTGGGTACGACCGCTAAGGTAGCTCCTTAGTAGTTTTAGCGCTGTAAAGTCAAAGTTAAAATTGTTTTGGAGTTTAACTAATAATATTTGGTGTGGCACAGTATCGAACGCTTTCGAGAAATCAAGCGGTACCAGTGATGTTACGTGACCTTTATCCATTTCACATCGAAAGTCGTCGTAACAAAGCTATGTTGTGGTCTAAGGCCAAATTCCTTCGGATAGTGGTGGATTTGTTGGCTCATGAGTTTATCAAAAGCTTTTGATATGAACGAGAGTAAAGAGATCGGCAGGTACTCTTTATTTCTATAGTTTGCGCTTTTTAAGACTGGAATAATTTTAGACTGTTTCCATATTGACGGATAGATAGAGAAGGTTAGGATGTTGTTAAAGATGTAGGTTGGTAGGCAGTGTCTCAGAAATGATCAAATTTAGAAACCTCGGGTGTATACCATTCAAGCCTATTGCATTCGATTTTATAGAACGAAATGCTTTGAGCACATCGAGTTCGGATACTCTTTGGAAGAAGAACCTTTGTGGTGAGGCAGGTGTGGTTGCATTATCGGTCTCTTTATATGTGCATTTCGGCAACTCTATCGAACTGCGTGTCAGAAGCAATCGAAGCGGCTGCAAATTTTATGTTTAACTCGTTAGAGTCTATCTCACCCTCCATTGAGACAGTGCGGTTTTGCTTTCCGAAACCTAATTCCCTTATGTTCTTCCAGAAAATTGCGCTGTTTAAGTTATGTTTAAACTTGGACCCGAAAAAAATCCTTTTGGCATTTCTGACTTCTCTGTTAACTTTGTTTCTGCTCTGTCTATACTCATCACGGAGTTCAGGTATTTTGTACATTTTCCACCTTTTGTTAGCCCTGTCCCTGATTTCGATGAGTGATTCAATATTGCGGGTGAACCATTCGCACTGGTTGTTGTTAAGCGTGCGACTAGAGATGGGGACATGGTTATCGAAAAATTGTTAATTTTTGATGTAAAGGAGTCTACCTGTTCATTAAGAGAAGGCATGTAATAAATACTTTGCCAATCTGTGGTTAAGGTGTCCCTAATCAACGAGCCATGGTCTATTAATTTGAAATCTCTGTACGCAATAGTTTTTGGTTCATTTGACCTACCATATGTCCAGCAGTGTAGAGTTCATGTTACTAAAGTGTGTCGGTAAGGTGTTGTTTACCGGGAACAGGTGGAGACTATTAAGATCAGACACAAATTAATGCGCTCTAGTTTTCGTCTTATTCAATAAATTTATATTGAGATCCCCACATAGTACTATGTAATTATACCGTGAGGAGGTCCTTTCAAGGAGGTCGGTAATAACAGAGGAGTCAGTAACATTAGGTGGCTTATAGACGACTCCCATCAAGCATTTGTCAGATCCGCGCTGAAGTTCAATTAGTAGGTACTCAAAACAGTCGCCAGCCCCGGAAGAGCACACTGGTGTGAAATTTATACCCGTTTCAACAAAAATTGCTACATCACCACCTCTTTTCCCAATCCTGTTAGCGCAAGACATTTTGTAACCGTTTATATCAATCGCTTCGTTGCTTATACCCACGTAGAGCCATGTTTCTGATACACAGAGGCTCTTCATTTGTGGGGGTACACATATAATTAACCTGTCCTATCACGTGGTGGCTGAAACCACCCCGTGCTCTTTATGAATTTTAGAAGATCCGATATATCTGCATTAGCTACATCTGCAATCCCTGTAAAGAATCTTTGGCCTAGCGATGCTAGGCGTCGATTCTGGAGAGCTGGACAGTGGCAAAGCAGATGTTGGATCGTCTCAGTTTCTTCCTCATCGCTGCAGCTCCGGCAGAGATCGCTGGATCCCGAGTCCCATTTCCGGAGCATTGCTCCAATGGGACAGTGTCCTGTAATCACTCCGACGAGCATACGGATCGAGTTACGGTCCAGCGCCAAGAGCTTCTTTGTTTTTCCGATATTGAGCTCTGGCCACGATGATCTTGTCTTGTAGCTGTCGTTTGTTGTAAGCCAAGACGAGTTGGCTACTTTGATGTGTGTCGTTTATGATCCGGTATAATGCGCTGATCGGTGGTTGCAATGACGTGTCCGCTTCGCTGATGTCCAGTTCAGACCCTTGCCTGGCCAATTCGTCTGCTCTTTCGTTCCCTGCGATTGAGCTGTGGCCCGGGACCCAGCGGAGTTTGACTTTGTGGTGTCTGATGGACTTCAGTGAGTCGCGACATTTCATGACAGCTTTTGATCTCGTTATACAGGATTCTATTGACTTCAGTGTAGCCTGGCTGTCTACGAAGATAGTGATATCCGATGGTGGAATATCGGTCACCTGTTGCCAGGATTTCTGCTTGAAAAACGCTGCACAGATCAGGGAGTCTGCAGATCAGGGAGTTCCTGTTTGTGGAGGGTATCAGAGTAGAACCCGGCCCCAGTGCCTGTGTCCATTTTCGATCCGTCGGTGAAGAGGGTAATTTCGTTGTCGTCAATCATGGCGTTTGATAGGCACTTGTCTCTGTCGGGGAAAAGGATTGATATTCTGAGAGAGAAGTCATTTTGGGGGGAAATATAGTCGGTGGTAGCTGCGAGGCTACTAGAACCATGTTTCTTTCCCAGGTCTTATTTGTTTTTGTATTTGTTCCTTATTTTGAGTATGGCTAGATATCCATAATCGGCTTGTTTCCACGAAGAGGACTCCCTTAGTCTGAGAGCGCTCTTTGCAGCGCATCCTTTTATGAATAGATCCAGGGGGGGAGATGAAGTATCATGTTCAACCCTGCTTGCGGCGTGCTTCTCATGGCTCCCGTTGTACAAACAGCGACTGACCTTTGTACTTTCCAGTCTGAATGGGTCTGATGATTGCTGTGTACATCCAATAAATGATGTACGGTTGCAAGCCCCAACTTTTTCCCAATGTCTTTTTGCATGCATAGAAAGCATTCAATCCTTTTTTCATCCTTTCCTCCAGGTTCCTTTTCCAGGAGAGTTTGGAGTCCTTCCGCTTTGAGTTTGAGTGGTGTACCCTCTAACTTTGGTGGAGCAAATATCGGTATTTTCTTTTTCCTGGTGAACAAAACCAGCTCGGTTTTCTGGTTGCCTTCGTCTCGAAGGAGACTGTGGTTTCAGGGGTTTTACAGCCTCGAAAGTGGGTTTCAGTCAGCAGTTCCAGGGATTCCTGACTGGATTCTGTCCAAGAACCATCTGGTTTAAGGATGAATCCCGGGACGCAGGGGACCTTGGATAGGATCTTTCGGAACCTTGCAGCTTCGTTGAGATATTCTATTGATTCGCAGAACTCCCGCCAGGATTTAGATTTTGCTCTTGTATTCGTTGCAGCTGGATTTGTAATTCCAATCTTCGGTTCTTTTTGAGATATTTGCTCTATTGAATAGAGTTCGGGTCCTGGTCCTGAGTTGTTTTAGCTCTGTGGTCCACCAGACTGCGCTGGTCTTCTTGCGAGCACGTTGCAAAGGACAAGATTTGTTGAAAGCCGGTTTCAGAATTCTCACAAGATTTTCGACTGAATTCTCAATGTAAGTTGGATCAGGATTAGTGATGGCTTGTGGCGGTACTAACCTGTTGGCAACTAGGTTTGAGAAAAGATTCCAGTCTGTCTTCTGAGGGTTTCTGAAAGGTTTCGGTTTTTCTTTGTTAACGTTAAGGTTGAAGAGTATTCGACTGTGGTCCGAAAAGGAACAGTTAGTGGACACTCTCCAATTCCCTACTCGGGTGGAGTCAGACTCACTTAGTAAAGTGAGGTCAATTACCTGTTCCCTAACCCGGTTGCGAAACGTTGTTGTATTACCTTTGTTGCATATGTTGAGGTTGGTGGAGATAATGAAATCGAAAATGGACTCACCCCTTTTATTAATGTCGCTGCTTCCCCATTGAGTGTGGTGTCCATTGGCATCGCAGCCCATCAATAGACACAGTTCGCGTGACTTGGCGTGTCGCACAAGTGCTCGGACTGCGTCTGGAGGTGGGTCCTCCTCATCGTGTGCAAGTATGCGGACGATAGGAGCAAAATTGATTTGTCCCGTTGTTCGTACGTTACCACCGTGAGGTCTAAATAAGAAATTACATTGTACACGACAGGATACATGCGCTCGATCGGTACCAACAAGAATATACGGAGTTGATTTTTTAAAGTCAGTTCTTGAAAGAGTAATAGGGAAAGTAGAACGTTTCCTTTTAGGAGTATTCCACAAAGAGTGTTGTGTCTTTGTGGGAGATCACACAAGTGATATTTTCGGTATTTTACCTCTGTGGAGTGCTTGCCTGACAAGTAAACTATTGTTCAGAATCGGTAATAAACCGAAAGCACATTTCGTTCATTATGGGAAAAATAGCATAATTATTTGAGGGAAGCATTGATTCTGTTCCTCTCTGGACTAATTCCAAAACTATGCCTTTCAATAATGGTGCTCGATTGAATGTAAACAAAATTATTCGTGCGTGAGATATCCACTCAATTTGCTATAATTTCAAAGAACATTATGGCGCTAAGTATGGTACGTGCTCTACTTGGCGGCACGTAGTCGAGAGGTCCAATTTTCGATGACTTTATCGCATAAATCTAGTTGAATGCGCCGCTTGACTCGTTATATTGACTTTAAGGATATCAATTGTTTTATTGTTTATTCACGTAGACCTACGATTTAGAGGGTGATATTTTTACTGCTTGGTTTTTCTGTCAATGTTTGATATGAAATGCGTGATTAGTGACACGTGTCGAGGTTAAACATGTTCACTTAGTATTACCATTTCAACATGGTTAGACTTTCACTCGAACAACGCTTGAATTTTATTATCAATATGGTGCGATGGTTAATCATCATCGACTGCTGAGTGGAAGGTCTGTAGTTTAACTCAGTCCATAGCCGAGAACAATTCCTATACGGAAAAACTGTGCAACAACATCAGCTGTTAATGAGAGATGATCAAAAAATGCTGAGGAAGGCATACCACTAGCAGTATAAGATCACTTCAAAATTCCTAGTCTGTGTGTGCATTTCCAATATAACACCTTAATGACATGGAAACAAAAATATGTTACTGTGAACTACAACCAACGTGACAAATTCAGTAGAATCGCTCGACTCATATCTAGGACAACCACCCCCGGAGAGTAGTGAACGCACATCTTCGACACTAACCATCTGCACTCCATCCAGGTTGTGTGACAAACACCTTAAGAGCGTAACATTTGCATTTGGTTTCTGGTATATCTCGAGTGCATTTTTATCGTTCCCAATCCGACAATTTTACTGAAAAACCAAACAGCAAAAAATCATAAGAAGGCAGATGGTGCTAATTTTTCTGAAAAAGTACTGGCGTTCGTAGGCGGTATGATATATTCGGAGTCGAGCAAAGTTACAATAGATATCATTGTCTTATAGATACAGGTTTAGTGCCTGTACTTTGTTCGGGTTTAATTAATCTTAGGCGTTAAGTCCGAAGCCATACGAGCGTCGTTTGCGGCTTTATCAGCTGGCTCGTTGCCTCGTATTCTGGCGTCCAGATGCAAGGTGTCGCAAAATTAATCATCAAATTTTTATTTTGAATTATTTTTTTTACTAAATAAAAAAAAATATTTATTTGCACCTTTAAAATTTTTGTTGTTAAGTGGAAAAGATGATTTCCGTCAAGTGGCTGCCGCCAGTGTTGATCCACATTTGTAACCGTTTTATTGCATTTTCCGTTGATTGTTCGCATTCCTGTCGAATATTCTCCTTAAGGGCAGCGATTATCTGAGGCTTGTTGACATAAACCTACGACTTCAATTGGCCCCAAAGAAAGAAGTCTGGGTTGGTTAAATCGGGCGATCGCCAAAACCGGAGATTACGCGACCAGGAAATGCTTCCTTTACAATATCCATTGTGGCTTGTGCTGTGTGTGCGGTTGCAGCATCTTGCTCGAACCACATGTTCACCAAGCCGTTCTTATCCTATTCCTTACTGTCGGAACTCGTTTATCATCGCCCCCTAGCGTTCGCCAGTAACAGCGACCGTATTGTCGATAGCGTCCTCGGAAAACTACGACCCAATCACTCCTCCCGTGTGTACGCCGCACCACACAGTGGCTTTGAGTGGACGTAATGACTCTTCGTGCATTACACGCGGATTTTCAGTGCCCCAAAAATGAAGGTTTAGCTTATTGACGTAACGGTTTAAGTGAAAATGCGCCTAATGAATTTCGACAAATAAATCGCACTTTTCGTTGTTGAGAATAAGGATGGCTTGACAGTAATTCACACGCGACTGACGGTCAGTAGGCATTTACTGATGCACTGTTTGCACTTTGTACGGGAACATGTGTAAGTCTTTCACTAAAATTCGCTGTATGGTCCGTCTGGTCCCAATCAGCAAACATACAACGTTGGCTCTGGTCGTTAACTTCAAGTTCCTGGGTCAGTTCGAATTTACAGACCCAAGTGCCGACGCAAAATTCGCAAGCGATCGACCATAAGCACTACGGGGCGTATACGTAACATTTTCAAATTTTTTGTACCTGCTTCGTTTCGACCATCGGGCAGCTAAGTTACCATGGTGGAACCTAACAAGATTTGTCTTAATAGGCTGGATCTTAACTCCCGCCAACTGCCTGCATCAAAATCCAGTCAAGAAAGTAGCTCTGAATCCGAGAAACGCGATTGACCCTAAGCACTACGAGGCGTATGCGTAACATTTTCAAATTTTTTGTACCTGCTTCGTTTCGACCATCGGGCAGCTAAGTTACCATGGAGGAACCTAACAAGATTTGACTTAATAGGCTAGATCTTAACTCCCGCCAACTGCCTGCATCAAAATCCAGTCAAGAAAGTAGCTCTGAATCCGAGGAACGCGATCGACCATAAGCACTACTAGGCTTATAGGTAACATTTTCAAATTTTTTGTACCTGCTCCATTTCGACCATCGGGCAGCTAAGTTACCATGGAGGAACCTAACAAGATTTGACTTAATAGGCTGGATCTTAACTCCCGCCAACTACTTGCATCAAAATCCAGTCAAGAAAGTAGCTCTGAATCCGAGAAACGCGATTGACCATAAGCACTACGGGGCGTATACGTAACATTTTCAAATGTTTTGTACCTGCTTCGTTTCGACCATCGGGCAGCTAAGTTACCATGGAGGAACCTAACAAGATTTGTCTTAATAGGCTAGATCTTAACTCCCGCCAACTACTTGCATCAAAATCCAGTCAAGAAAGTAGCTCTGAATCCGAGAAACGCGATTGACCATAAGCACTACGGGGCGTATACGTAACATTTTCAAATTTTTTGTACCTGCTCTATTTCGGCCATCGGGCAGCTACGTTACCATGGAGAAACCACCCAAGATTTGATTTAATAGGCTAGATCTCAACTCCCGCCAACTGCTTGCATCAAAATCCAGTCAGAAAAGTAACTCTGAATCCGAGAAACGCGATCGACCATAAGCACTACTAGGCGTATACGTAACATTTTCAAATTGTTTGTACCTGCTCTATTTCGGCCATCGGGCAGCTACGTTACCATGGAGAAACCACCCAAGATTTGATTTAATAGGCTAGATCTCAACTCCCGCCAACTGCTTGCATCAAAATCCAGTCAGAAAAGTAACTCTGAATCCGAGAAACGCGATCGACCATAAGCACTACTAGGCGTATACGTAATATTTTCAAATTTTTTTGTACCTGCTCCATTTCGGCCATCGGGCAGCTAAGTTACCATGGAGGAACCTAACAAGATTTGACTTAATAGGCTAGATCTTAACTCCCGCCAACTGCTTGCATAAAAATCCAGTCAAGAAAGCAGCTTTGAATCCGAGAAACGCGATTGACCATAAGCACTACTAGGCGTATACGTAATATTTTCAAATTTTTTTGTACCTGCTCCATTTCGGCCATCGGGCAGCTAAGTTACCATGGAGGAACCTAACAAGATTTGACTTAATAAGCTAGATCTTAACTCCCGCCAACTGCCTGCATCAAAATCCAGTCAAGAAAGTAGCTCTGAATCCGAGAAACGCCATCGACCATAAGCACTACTAGGCTTATAGGTAACATTTTCAAATTTTTTTGTACCTGCTCCATTTCGACCATCGGGCAGCTAAGTTACCATGGAGGAACCTAACAAGATTTGACTTAATAGGCTGGATCTTAACTCCCGCCAACTGCCTGCATCAAAATCCAGTCAAGAAAGTAGCTCTGAATCCGAGAAACGCGATTGACCCTAAGCACTACGAGGCGTATGCGTAACATTTTCAAATTTTTTGTACCTGCTTCGTTTCGACCATCGGGCAGCTAAGTTACCATGGAGGAACCTAACAAGATTTGACTTAATAGGCTAGATCTTAACTCCCGCCAACTGCCTGCATCAAAATCAAGTCAAGAAAGTAGCTCTGAATCCGAGGAACGCGATCGACCATAAGCACTACTAGGCTTATAGGTAACATTTTCAAATTTTTTGTACCTGCTCCATTTCGACCATCGGGCAGCTAAGTTACCATGGAGGAACCTAACAAGATTTGACTTAATAGGCTGGATCTTAACTCCCGCCAACTACTTGCATCAAAATCCAGTCAAGAAAGTAGCTCTGAATCCGAGAAACGCGATTGACCATAAGCACTACGGGGCGTATACGTAACATTTTCAAATGTTTTGTACCTGCTTCGTTTCGACCATCGGGCAGCTAAGTTACCATGGAGGAACCTAACAAGATTTGACTTAATAGGCTAGATCTTAACTCCCGCCAACTGCCTGCATCAAAATCCAGTCAAGAAAGTAGCTCTGAATCCGAGAAACGCGATTGACCATAAGCACATTTTCAAATTTTTTGTACCTGCTTCGTTTCGACCATCGGGCAGCTAAGTTACCATGGAGGAACCTAACAAGATTTGACTTAATAGGCTGGATCTTAACTCCCGCCAACTGCCTGCATCAAAATCCAGTCAAGAAAGTAGCTCTGAATCCGAGAAACGCGATTGACCCTAAGCACTACGAGGCGTATGCGTAACATTTTCAAATTTTTTGTACCTGCTTCGTTTCGACCATCGGGCAGCTAAGTTACCATGGAGGAACCTAACAAGATTTGACTTAATAGGCTAGATCTTAACTCCCGCCAACTGCTTGCATCAAAATCCAGTCAAGAAAGTAGCTCTGAATCCGAGAAACGCGATCGACCATAAGCACTACTAGGCGTATGCGTAACATTTTCAAATTTTTTGTACCTGCTTCGTTTCGACCATCGGGCAGCTAAGTTACCATGGAGGAACCTAACAAGATTTGACTTAATAGGCTGGATTTTAACTCCCGCCAACTACTTGCATCAAAATCCAGTCAAGAAAGTAGCTCTGAATCCGAGAAACGCGATCGACCATAAGCACTACTAGGCGTATGCGTAACATTTTCAAATTTTTTGTACCTGCTCTATTTCGGCCATCGGGCAGCTACGTTACCATGGAGAAACCACCCAAGATTTGATTTAATAGGCTAGATCTCAACTCCCGCCAACTGCTTGCATCAAAATCCAGTCAAAAAAGTAACTCTGAATCCGAGAAACGCGATCGACCATAAGCACTACTAGGCGTATACGTAATATTTTCAAATTTTTTTGTACCTGCTCCATTTCGGCCATCGGGCAGCTAAGTTACCATGGAGGAACCTAACAAGATTTGACTTAATAGGCTAGATCTTAACTCCCGCCAACTGCTTGCATAAAAATCCAGTCAAGAAAGCAGCTTTGAATCCGAGAAACGCGATTGACCATAAGCACTACTAGGCGTATACGTAATATTTTCAAATTTTTTTGTACCTGCTCCATTTCGGCCATCGGGCAGCTAAGTTACCATGGAGGAACCTAACAAGATTTGACTTAATAGGCTGGATCTTAACTCCCGCCAACTGCCTGCATCAAAATCCAGTCAAGAAAGTAGCTCTGAATCCGAGAAACGCGATCGACCATAAGCACTACTAGGCTTATAGGTAACATTTTCAAATTTTTTGTACCTGCTCCATTTCGACCATCGGGCAGCTAAGTTACCATGGAGGAACCTAACAAGATTTGACTTAATAGGCTGGATCTTAACTCCCGCCAACTACTTGCATCAAAATCCAGTCAAGAAAGTAGCTCTGAATCCGAGAAACGCGATTGACCATAAGCACTACGGGGCGTATACGTAACATTTTCAAATTTTTTGTACCTGCTTCGTTTCGACCATCGGGCAGCTAAGTTACCATGGAGGAACCTAACAAGATTTGACTTAATAGGCTGGATCTTAACTCCCGCCAACTGCCTGCATCAAAATCCAGTCAAGAAAGTAGCTCTGAATCCGAGAAACGCGATTGACCCTAAGCACTACGAGGCGTATGCGTAACATTTTCAAATTTTTTGTACCTGCTTCGTTTCGACCATCGGGCAGCTAAGTTACCATGGAGGAACCTAACAAGATTTGACTTAATAGGCTAGATCTTAACTCCCGCCAACTGCCTGCATCAAAATCCAGTCAAGAAAGTAGCTCTGAATCCGAGGAACGCGATCGACCATAAGCACTACTAGGCTTATAGGTAACATTTTCAAATTTTTTGTACCTGCTCCATTTCGACCATCGGGCAGCTAAGTTACCATGGAGGAACCTAACAAGATTTGACTTAATAGGCTGGATCTTAACTCCCGCCAACTACTTGCATCAAAATCCAGTCAAGAAAGTAGCTCTGAATCCGAGAAACGCGATTGACCATAAGCACTACGGGGCGTATACGTAACATTTTCAAATTTTTTGTACCTGCTTCGTTTCGACCATCGGGCAGCTAAGTTACCATGGAGGAACCTAACAAGATTTGACTTAATAGGCTGGATCTTAACTCCCGCCAACTGCCTGCATCAAAATCCAGTCAAGAAAGTAGCTCTGAATCCGAGGAACGCGATCGACCATAAGCACTACTAGGCTTATAGGTAACATTTTCAAATTTTTTGTACCTGCTCCATTTCGACCATCGGGCAGCTAAGTTACCATGGAGGAACCTAACAAGATTTGACTTAATAGGCTGGATCTTAACTCCCGCCAACTACTTGCATCAAAATCCAGTCAAGAAAGTAGCTCTGAATCCGAGAAACGCGATTGACCATAAGCACTACGGGGCGTATACGTAACATTTTCAAATGTTTTGTACCTGCTTCGTTTCGACCATCGGGCAGCTAAGTTACCATGGAGGAACCTAACAAGATTTGTCTTAATAGGCTAGATCTTAACTCCCGCCAACTACTTGCATCAAAATCCAGTCAAGAAAGTAGCTCTGAATCCGAGAAACGCGATTGACCCTAAGCACTACGAGGCGTATGCGTAACATTTTCAAATTTTTTGTACCTGCTTCGTTTCGACCATCGGGCAGCTAAGTTACCATGGAGGAACCTAACAAGATTTGACTTAATAGGCTAGATCTTAACTCCCGCCAACTGCCTGCATCAAAATCCAGTCAAGAAAGTAGCTCTGAATCCGAGGAACGCGATCGACCATAAGCACTACTAGGCTTATAGGTAACATTTTCAAATTTTTTGTACCTGCTCCATTTCGACCATCGGGCAGCTAAGTTACCATGGAGGAACCTAACAAGATTTGACTTAATAGGCTGGATCTTAACTCCCGCCAACTGCCTGCATCAAAATCCAGTCAAGAAAGTAGCTCTGAATCCGAGAAACGCGATTGACCCTAAGCACTACGAGGCGTATGCGTAACATTTTCAAATTTTTTGTACCTGCTTCGTTTCGACCATCGGGCAGCTAAGTTACCATGGAGGAACCTAACAAGATTTGACTTAATAGGCTAGATCTTAACTCCCGCCAACTGCCTGCATCAAAATCCAGTCAAGAAAGTAGCTCTGAATCCGAGGAACGCGATCGACCATAAGCACTACTAGGCTTATAGGTAACATTTTCAAATTTTTTGTACCTGCTTCGTTTCGACCATCGGGCAGCTAAGTTACCATGGAGGAACCTAACAAGATTTGACTTAATAGGCTAGATCTTAACTCCCGCCAACTGCCTGCATCAAAATCCAGTCAAGAAAGTAGCTCTGAATCCGAGGAACGCGATCGACCATAAGCACTACTAGGCTTATAGGTAACATTTTCAAATTTTTTGTACCTGCTCCATTTCGACCATCGGGCAGCTAAGTTACTATGGAGGAACCTAACAAGATTTGACTTAATAGGCTGGATCTTAACTCCCGCCAACTACTTGCATCAAAATCCAGTCAAGAAAGTAGCTCTGAATCCGAGAAACGCGATTGACCATAAGCACTACGGGGCGTATACGTAACATTTTCAAATTTTTTTGTACCTGCTCCATATCGGCCATCGGGCAGCTAAGTTACCATGGAGGAACCTAACAAGATTTGACTTAATAGGCTAGATCTTAACTCCCGCCAACTGCCTGCATCAAAATCCAGTCAAGAAAGTAGCTCTGAATCCGAGAAACGCGATTGACCATAAGCACTACGGGGCGTATACGTAACATTTTCAAATGTTTTGTACCTGCTTCGTTTCGACCATCGGGCAGCTAAGTTACCATGGAGGAACCTAACAAGATTTGTCTTAATAGGCTAGATCTTAACTCCCGCCAACTACTTGCATCAAAATCCAGTCAAGAAAGTAGCTCTGAATCCGAGAAACGCGATTGACCCTAAGCACTACGAGGCGTATGCGTAACATTTTCAAATTTTTTGTACCTGCTTCGTTTCGACCATCGGGCAGCTAAGTTACCATGGAGGAACCTAACAAGATTTGACTTAATAGGCTAGATCTTAACTCCCGCCAACTGCCTGCATCAAAATCCAGTCAAGAAAGTAGCTCTGAATCCGAGGAACGCGATCGACCATAAGCACTACTAGGCTTATAGGTAACATTTTCAAATTTTTTGTACCTGCTCCATTTCGACCATCGGGCAGCTAAGTTACCATGGAGGAACCTAACAAGATTTGACTTAATAGGCTGGATCTTAACTCCCGCCAACTACTTGCATCAAAATCCAGTCAAGAAAGTAGCTCTGAATCCGAGAAACGCGATTGACCATAAGCACTACGGGGCGTATACGTAACATTTTCAAATGTTTTGTACCTGCTTCGTTTCGACCATCGGGCAGCTAAGTTACCATGGAGGAACCTAACAAGATTTGGCTTAATAGGCTGGATCTTAACTCCCGCCAACTACTTGCATCAAAATCCAGTCAAGAAAGTAGCTCTGAATCCGAGAAACGCGATCGACCATAAGCACTACTAGGCGTATGCGTAACATTTTCAAATTTTTTGTACCTGCTCTATTTCGGCCATCGGGCAGCTACGTTACCATGGAGAAACCACCCAAGATTTGATTTAATAGGCTAGATCTCAACTCCCGCCAACTGCTTGCATCAAAATCCAGTCAAGAAAGTAGCTCTGAATCCGAGAAACGCGATCGACCATAAGCACTACTAGGCTTATAGGTAACATTTTCAAATTTTTTGTACCTGCTCCATTTCGACCATCGGGCAGCTAAGTTACCATGGAGGAACCTAACAAGATTTGACTTAATAGGCTGGATCTTAACTCCCGCCAACTACTTGCATCAAAATCCAGTCAAGAAAGTAGCTCTGAATCCGAGAAACGCGATTGACCATAAGCACTACGGGGCGTATACGTAACATTTTCAAATTTTTTGTACCTGCTTCGTTTCGACCATCGGGCAGCTAAGTTACCATGGAGGAACCTAACAAGATTTGACTTAATAGGCTGGATCTTAACTCCCGCCAACTACTTGCATCAAAATCCAGTCAAGAAAGTAGCTCTGAATCCGAGAAACGCGATTGACCATAAGCACTACGGGGCGTATACGTAACATTTTCAAATTTTTTGTACCTGCTTCGTTTCGACCATCGGGCAGCTAAGTTACCATGGAGGAACCTAACAAGATTTGACTTAATAGGCTGGATCTTAACTCCCGCCAACTGCCTGCATCAAAATCCAGTCAAGAAAGTAGCTCTGAATCCGAGGAACGCGATCGACCATAAGCACTACTAGGCTTATAGGTAACATTTTCA
Organism: Merodon equestris; assembly: GCA_958301585.1. Lineage (NCBI taxonomy): Eukaryota > Metazoa > Arthropoda > Insecta > Diptera > Syrphidae > Merodon > Merodon equestris. The sequence continues at coordinate 18,760,787 of OY284417.1, read as the reverse complement.
AATTTTTTGTACCTGCTCCATTTCGACCATCGGGCAGCTAAGTTACCATGGAGGAACCTAACAAGATTTGACTTAATAGGCTGGATCTTAACTCCCGCCAACTACTTGCATCAAAATCCAGTCAAGAAAGTAGCTCTGAATCCGAGAAACGCGATTGACCATAAGCACTACGGGGCGTATACGTAACATTTTCAAATGTTTTGTACCTGCTTCGTTTCGACCATCGGGCAGCTAAGTTACCATGGAGGAACCTAACAAGATTTGTCTTAATAGGCTAGATCTTAACTCCCGCCAACTACTTGCATCAAAATCCAGTCAAGAAAGTAGCTCTGAATCCGAGAAACGCGATTGACCCTAAGCACTACGAGGCGTATGCGTAACATTTTCAAATTTTTTGTACCTGCTTCGTTTCGACCATCGGGCAGCTAAGTTACCATGGAGGAACCTAACAAGATTTGACTTAATAGGCTAGATCTTAACTCCCGCCAACTGCCTGCATCAAAATCCAGTCAAGAAAGTAGCTCTGAATCCGAGGAACGCGATCGACCATAAGCACTACTAGGCTTATAGGTAACATTTTCAAATTTTTTGTACCTGCTCCATTTCGACCATCGGGCAGCTAAGTTACCATGGAGGAACCTAACAAGATTTGACTTAATAGGCTGGATCTTAACTCCCGCCAACTGCCTGCATCAAAATCCAGTCAAGAAAGTAGCTCTGAATCCGAGAAACGCGATTGACCCTAAGCACTACGGGGCGTATACGTAACATTTTCAAATGTTTTGTACCTGCTTCGTTTCGACCATCGGGCAGCTAAGTTACCATGGAGGAACCTAACAAGATTTGACTTAATAGGCTAGATCTTAACTCCCGCCAACTGCCTGCATCAAAATCCAGTCAAGAAAGTAGCTCTGAATCCGAGAAACGCGATTGACCATAAGCACATTTTCAAATTTTTTGTTCCTGCTTCGTTTCGACCATCGGGCAGCTAAGTTACCATGGAGGAACCTAACAAGATTTGACTTAATAGGCTGGATCTTAACTCCCGCCAACTGCCTGCATCAAAATCCAGTCAAGAAAGTAGCTCTGAATCCGAGAAACGCGATTGACCATAAGCACTACGGGGCGTATACGTAACATTTTCAAATGTTTTGTACCTGCTTCGTTTCGACCATCGGGCAGCTAAGTTACCATGGAGGAACCTAACAAGATTTGGTGGTGTTGAATGTCATACCACAATCTCCATTGATTTCATAGTTAAGCTTCTGTTTGGGAATAACTAAAAGTGAATTTGCCGACATTGTAAAGTCTGATTCTATTGAGCAAGGAAGTTGTATTAAGATTAGTTTGTGCTGCAGGAACGTTGACCATGATGGCCTTTCGTGACCTAGTTTTGTCAGAAACAAATGTTAACAAGTCTTACAAGCAATTTCAAGAAGGTAGAGAAAGTGTTGAAAACAAGTGGTTTCCGAGTAAATAATTAATGATTTGACATTCCAAGATCACGATAGGCCTTGTTGATATTGTTGGCATATCGTATGGATCAATTCAAACAGTTTATAAAGACCTTTCGGACCTCATAGCTGTCTCATCTCGTTTGCAAAAATACTGAATTTACTTGAAAAGCACGTTGTCTTACAGTCGTTATATAATATATGATTTGTGACGAGGCGTTCATGTCATAATAACTTGAGACACCGTTTTGAGTGCATAGAAGAAATTCAACGTGAATCGCTGCGTGAACTGATGATCATTTCGGAAATCGAGTTTAGCAACTGCTTCGAGAATTGGAAAGAACTTTGGCATAAGTGCATTTTATCGAAGTAGGCTTACTTCAAAGGGAACACAACAAATTCGGAAGAATCAATAAAGATTGTCGAGTCTATAGATAAAGTCACCTTTCAATTTGATCACAGTAATACACTCTCTCTTATTCAATTAGCAAATTAGTCCTTTGTATGGCTTCTGAAATTCATTCCTACACTCCCAGTGGCTCTAAATTAATTGCACACCACCAATCATTATGCATTCCAATCCACCCCTCGTTCTGCATTCTTACTACTAAATCAATTAAGACCCATTAATCCACCAAACTAATGCTTTTTTCTTTGTTCCCTCTCGTTACAGTTTTATTTATAACGTTCTTTATCTGTTAAATTTAATTACGAATAAGGGAATAAGGGAGTATAAGGGAAACCCAAAAAGCAGTTAATTCTTTTTTGTTTACAAACATTGTGATCGATTTTATAACAAAACAAAAAATATTAATAAAAAAAAAAAAACTCAAAAAACGAACAAGGCGTACATGCTAACTAGTCTGCTAACCTCCGCATCAGCAATCTAAGCCAGGTAAGCCCACTTAATTCATTTCACATCTCTTCAGTCAATAATATTTGTTTCCGTCGTTTTAGGCAATTTTTCTACGCAAACGTTCATTTGTTCGTTTTATTTACAATCACAAGAAATAATAAAAAAAAAAAACAATTAAATCAGTATTATTAGCTATTAGACTATCTGAACTTCTTCTAAACTAAAAAAACAATTTTTACCTTCATTGTATAATATTTATTCTCTAATTTGCTTTGTAAATATCAACAAACACAAAACAAAAACGAAAAACAACAATCAACAAAAAAACAAAAAAAAAAAACATTTTACGTTGACATCGCTCCGAACGTGCTGCGTTCACTTTAAATCCAATCTAAATGATGACCAGCGGAATGGTTGAGGGCCAGCAACAGCAGCAGCAGCAACAACAGCAACCACAGCAGCAGCAACAACAACAACAGAATGGCGGGAGTGGCAGCACTTCCGATGATCCGAAAACTAATTTAATTGTTAATTATTTGCCACAGACAATGTCACAAGAGGACATTCGATCCTTGTTCGTAAGCGTTGGTGAGGTTGAGAGTTGTAAGCTGATCCGTGATAAAGTTACAGGTAAGTCCTCTTCAATTATTGTAACTATTTGGCATTTTTCTTTTCTGTTGTCTTACAATTTAGAGAATAGTGTATAGCCATAGGGGTGGGGTTGTCCTTCCATGAGGCTGTTAGAGCACTCAGACACAAATCCTGGTCCATTGTACTACCAGACAGACACCTTGTCTTTATTGTATTTTCCCCGTTGTCCGGAGAAAAGTGAGGAGGGGCTTCAGTGATGTTGAGCTAAGAGATTCGGCACCCACCACGTCGGCCCCAAGGGTGCGCCACCGTGGACGACATTTCTCCTTAAGGATAAGAAGAATGTTGCGGACTTTTTACAGACGTCAGGGCGTACGCGCTTAGTCATCCTGCATCCTGGATATTCCTTCCATCTGCGACTGTGTACGTTAAAGACCCAGTCATTGATGTCAGATTTAATCGTTGAAGCTGGTAGACCTAAGGCGGGTTCAGGCCCTGAGAAACTCTCCTCTGAGCCTTTTCTAGCGAGTTCATCGGAGATCTCGTTTCCTGGGATTCCAGAGTGACCTGGAACCCATACAAGCCTACGTGAATTTAGTCTTCCGACTTTGTTCAAAAAGGTCTTGAGTTCATGCACTAGTTTGGAGTTGGACAGAGGATTGGATACAGCTTTGAGTGCAGCTTGGCTGTCACTGCAGACACATTTGCTCTTTCCCCTCCATCTGTGTTTCACAACATAGTGCATGGCCATTAGGATTGCGTAAATCTCCGCCTGGAAGACAGACGCATATTTTCCTAACGAGAAGTGCAGTCGAATGTTTTCGCGCTCGAAGAAAACTCCAGCGCCGGATCCCTGACCAGTCCTGGAGCCATCTGTGAAGATGCGAAGACATTCTATTCCAGGTTCAGTGTCTGGCCAAAGCCAGTCCTGACGCCAAGGAAATGTGACTGTGTAGTTACAGCGCAGTAGGATGGCAGGTGTCATTGCGTCAGAGGGCATATCCATGAGACAGTGATCGTAGGATATTTCTCTCTCAAGTACACTTTCATTCCACTGCGAGTTGTACCAAAGACCATTCCTCTTTAGGCGAGAAATAGTTTTCAGTGCACACCCTCTGATATATGTATATGTCAAGGGGTGGAAGGTTCATCATAGCATCCAAAGCAGCTCCCGGTGTGCTGGGGAAAGCCCCCGTGCAACTGAGGCAGACCGCTCTTTGGAGTTTGGTGAGTGAAGCCACAGCGTGTTTTCGTGTCAGCCTGCTCCACCAAACAACCGATGAGATTATCGGTCTTACCATTGCCGTGTAGATCCAAAGGACCTTTTTCGGCGATAAGCCCCATGTTTTGCCAAAGGCACCTTTGCATTGCCAGAAAGCTGACAGGGCTTTGGTGGGTTTGGACTCAACATGTTTTGACCAGAGAAGTTTGTTATCTAGAATGACTCCCAGATACTTAGCTTCCTTGGATATAGGGATGGGAATGCCTTTTAGCACCAGCTGAGCAATGCCAGTTGTTTTCCTCCTTCTCGTGAAGAGAACGACATCGGTCTTAAGAGGATTAACCGACAGCCCATTTCTCGTGCACCAGTCTTCGATCACGTTTAGCGCCGCCTGCGCTTTGAGACAGACATTCGCTAAACATGAGCCGACAGAGAGAACAGCAACATCATCCGCATAGGCCTGGGCATAGATTCCAGAGGCATTGAGAGCATCTAGCAGAGAGTCGACCACCATGCACCATAACAGCGGAGACAAGACGGCACCTTGCGGGCAGCCCCTGTTTACTCCAGACTTGACACAATGTTCGAGGTCTGCATCAGTGATCAGTGTCCTGTGCACGAGCATTGCTTTGATCCACAAAACCAGTGCTTCATCTACGCCATGCCGTCTAGCAGCATTACACATGCTGTCAAAAGTAGCGTTATCAAAAGCTCCCTCAATGTCGACAAAAATGCCTAGTACGTACTCTTTCCTTTCGAGAGCGCATTCATTTCTCCCAACTAGGTTTTGAAGCGCAGTCTCGCAGGATTTTCCGCGCTGATAAGCATGTTGCATGTCCGACAGAGGATGCATTCGAAGGGCAACTTTGCGCACGTGCAACTCTACTAGTCTTTCCATGCTTTTCAGCAGGAATGATGTTGGACTTATTGGTCTGAAACTCTTGGCTAGTGAGTAATCTTCTTTCCCTATTTTGGGAATAAAGACCACTTTCACCGCGCGCCAAGGGATAGGTATGTAGGCAAGTGCCAGGCTAGCAGTGAAAATTCTTTTCAGTGTAGGAAGCAGCTGTCTTATACCTTTTTGCAGCATAACGGGGTATATCCCATCAGTGCCCGGCGACCTAAAGCCATCGAAGGATGCCACAGCAAATTCAAGGGCCTCAGTAGTTGCTACGCGTGACGCAACATACCAGCTACGCCGAGTTGTTTTCATCGCTACAGCCGCAGTATCCAATGAGGGAGTGTGCAACGAGCCGATGACAGTCTGATTTCCCGGAAAATGGGTCTGAAACAGTAAACTAAGAGTTTCTGCTTTAGACTCGGTAAAGGTACCATCAGACTTTCTGAGTACCTCCAGCCTTGTCGATTTTCCTCGTTTGAGGACTTTAACCAACTTGCTGGTCGCGCTCAGGGATTTGATCTCTTCGCAGAAGGACTTATAGGAATCATTCTTCGATTTTCGAATAAGCTTCTTATATTCCTTCTGCTTCGATCGATATTTATTCCAGTCATCTTCCGAGTTCGATTTAAGCGATCTGTTCAGAAGACTTCTGGCTTCCCTACGAAGCCGTTGGAGCTCAGCATTCCACCAGGGAACCGGCTTCCTGTTGGGAGGTTTTTTGACAGGACATGCGAGTTCAAAACACTTGGTGATGGCGCTGTTCAGGTTATGAACTGCATCCTCCACCGATTGATTAGTTTTGAGCTTAGGCGGGGCTTGAGTGGATTTCTCAAGCTCCTCCCTGAATCGCACCCAGTCTGTTTTTCTCGGATTCCGCTTGGGCTGCGAGGGGGAGATCCCGCACTTCAATTGGAATTCGATGTATCTATGGTCTGACAGCGTAACATCTGGTGAGACTCTCCAGTTAGTGATGGCCTTCGCATGCCTGTTAGATAGGGTTAGGTCAATCACTTCCTGTCGTCTCGCCGTCACAAAGGTTGGTTGAGAGGCAACATTGTTGATGAAAAGGTCAGACAAAAGAATGAAGTTTAAAAGATGGTCTCCTCTCCGGTTGCATTTGCTGCTGCCCCAAACTGTGTTTTGAGCGTTAGCATCGCAACAGATGATGAGTCCAATCCTTCTGGCTTCACAGTACTCTACGAGTTCGGAAACCGCCTTAGGTGGCGGGGGTAGTACCGAGTCGTAGGGGAAGTAAGCAGACGCCACGACGAAGTGTTCAATTTCTCCGTGCGCCTTGTAGCTCACTTTCGCAGCTACCAGATCTTGAGCACAGAATTGACCAAGTTTGGTTGCCGATAGCGTATTCGATATGATGAGGCAGACCCTGGGCCTTTCGGATCGCTCATCATAAAGGATTGTAGCATCACGTATGCCACCAAGACCACACAGGCGTTTGTTCCACACCCATGGTTCTTGAATGGATACAATGTGACAGACACCTTAGATGGCGTTACAGCTCATGAAGAGCCAGAGCCAAGCTTTTTTTTTATTCACTGAGTTGCGTGCGATTTGTTTTTCACATAATAATTAATGCCGATTAAGCGAGAGCCGAGAAGATTTTTCAAGGCAAGTTTACAACGGGGGGTTTTGCCAGTACCCCGTCGAGGAGGGAAGCCGCGAAATAATCATTCGATGGCGTTGGTGTTGTCGGGATCCGAACTCGCTCATCTTGCTTCAGCGGCCGGCACACTACCCACTGCGCCACGGCGCTCTCCAATTATCCTTCCATGATAATTCAGTTAAAAATTCGAATGTAGACTGACTTTTCGCCTGTCAGTGATCTGAAACATTCACTTAAGACCCACTGTCTTAAGAGAGATTATAAATCATCTTCAAGTCACAATTGCTAATGGCGTGTCGCTAATCGTGTCTGCCTTAAAGGCATCAGTGAGAATGAAGCTCTAACTAAGGGTTTTGTAGATGCCGGCGTTGGTTAGAAACGTCAGTATATATCATGTGGCTTGTGGAGTTTTAGGCGGTTGACTGTAGGACTCTTTTGACCTCAGTGTAATATATTGATTCTTCGAATGATGGTACATTAGAAGTAAAATTGAATCAGCCATGCTAGGAATCCTGCCTATTGATTGGAGTTGAGTGCCTTTCTGGCGTTGTGCGGACACACAAAAGAAGACAGCGCCTTCTTAAAACTATGTCTCTCCCAGCCTTAAGAAGTCATAATCCTAGTTTTAGTTATCAGATGTCGAAATGGGAGACTACGAGTATGTTTTTTTTTTAATTTGATTTCAATAAAAAATGGTTCGATCTTCTAAGATCGGAAGTGCTGCTCTACAAGGCGATGCGTCATCGATTGGAACAGTTGGTAACCGGGGACGGATAATGCCTTAAGAATACGATAGATAGGATGTTCTAATTCAGTGTTTGTAGGTAGGTTTGACCGAATTGAGCAACATGTAGCCGAACGATGTCATGCTGCAAAATCTGTTTTTCGCCCAAAAAGTGCTTATGGGACCAAGTCTCCTTGCTTTATGATCAATGCCGAACGATCGATTGAAACTTACTAGACTTGATTTACACGATACACGGAGAAAGGTGTCAAGAATATTTTTATTTTACATAGAATCCCTATTGATGAGTTTGACTGTCCAGAAATTTTGAGTCTCCTGAATCTTAACGTTCCATCCGTCAACTTACGAATCAATCGATTTTTCTTTATAACCCATAATCAGACTAACTAGGGCCGATCCTCCAATTTAAATGGTTTGCTGTTATTATATTGTGTGTGCAACTAAGTTCTCGCTGTTTATCAAGGGTTGACTCCAGTACTAAGTGCTTGTCGATTGTGACGTATCCAAAACGTCATGAACCAAGCTTTAGACATATGGTAAACAAACCGCTTTGACACATTAGTGATTTTGTTTTTGCGTCATATACATTTGTTTGTGTGAAAATGTCTGATTTTGTGCCAAATAATCGTCATTTGCGGGAAGTGTTGCTTTTCTTCTTTCATTCGAAGAAAACGGCGGATGTAGCGCATCGAGAACTGCAAAAAGTTCACGGAGATGCTGCTCTAAGTGAAACAATGTGCCGCGATTGATTCCGTCTCTTCAAAGAGGGTGATTTCGATGTTGACGACCGTTCGCGTGAAGGAAGGCGAAAAACCTTCAGAGACACATTGCTCGATGAGGATTCATGCCAAAAGTGCTTGCTTCAGTATTAGGAGTTACCCGCCAAGGTATTTCCAAGCGATTGCATGCGTTGGGAATGATTCAAAACCAAGGTACTTGGGTTCCCTATGACTTGAAGCCAAGAGACGTTGAGCGTCGTTTTTTCGCCTGTGAACAACTGCTCCATCTCACTGTTACGGGTGATGAAAAATGAATTCATTACAGCAACCCAAAGAGAAAAAAAATTATGGGGACAGTCCAGTCATGCTCGTCCGAATATTCACGCTGCGAAGGTTATTCTGTGGATTTGGTGGGATCAGGGCGGTGTTATTTATTATCAGCTGTTGAAACCAAACGAAACCATTACTGGGGAACGGTATCGAACTAAATAAATGCAATTGAGCTGAGCACTGCGCGAAAAGCGGCCACAATACGATCAAAGGCACAAAGGCCTCACGTTGCCAAACCCGTTAAAACCTATTTAGAAACCCTCAAATGGGAAGTCCTACCCGACCCGTCATATTCCCCAGATATTGCGACGTCCGATTATCACTTATTCCGTTCGGTGGCACATGGTCTGGCTGATCAGCAGTTCCATTCATATGAAGACCTCTTAAAATAGATTGATTCGTGGATAGCCTCAAAAGACGAGCACTTCTACCGTGACGGTATGCGAGGTCTGCTATAGAGATGTGAAAAAGTTATCGCTAGCGATGGGCAATACTTTGAATGATTCATTTGTAACCGTTTTGTCACAATAAAGTTGCATTTTCATCAAAAAAAATCGCTCCTAATATAGGCTTTTCCAAAAAGGACTTGACAACTTTCTTTTTAAATAAAACGCAAACCATTTGAGATATTTCAAAAACTTTATTATCGGCTTGAAGTACAATCAAAACATTTATGAATGGAACTCGACTTGGTTCATATGGCCACCGCGAGCACGTTTGCAGATTCATTGGACCCAATTTTCGATGACTCGGTCACACATTTCGGCCGGAACGGCCCCTATTTCGAGTTCAAAGTTGGCTCTGAGCTCTTCCAACGTCGTCGGCTTGTTGGCATAAACCAATGACTTAACGTAGCCCCAAAGAAAATAGTCTAGAGGCGTTAAATCGCACGAACGAGGCGGCCAATCGACTCATCAAACTTACTCTTCAATAAATCGATTGTAACGTGTGCTGTGTGGCTTGTGGCACCATCCTGTTGAAACCACATGTCGTCCAAGTCCATATCTTCTAATTCGGGCCAAAAATAATCGGTAATCATGGCGCAATAACGCTGGCCATTCACAGTAACGTGACCATCGTTATCGTCGACGAAAAAATATGGCCCAATAACGCCGCCGGCATGCAAACCGCACCAGTTTCACCAGAAGTGGTGATTCATGAAGCGCATGTGGATTTTCACCCGACCAATAACGCATATTTTGCTTATTGACGAACCCATCGAGCCAAAAATGAGCTTCGTCACCGAAGATGATTTTGCGATGATATTCATCATCTTGGCGCATCTTCTCCAGAGCCCAATCGGAGAAAGTACGTCGCTTCAAATGGTCCATCGGCTTCAAGTCTTGAGTCAGCTTGATCTTGTATGGGTGTAAACCAAGATCCTTACGCAAAATACGCCATAATGTGGTATGGGCGATGCCCAATTCTTGAGAAAGCCGTGGAATTGACTGATTTGGATCGTTTGCTACGGACGCCTGAACGGCAGCGATATTTACGAAACTTCGACCAACCCGTTGTCTCACTGACACGGAATGCGTTTTGATACGATCATTTACAGACTAGATCCGAGAAATAACATTAAATATTTCTACAAGAATTAAATAAGGTCAGACAAGTCCTAGTGATGTATCAATGAGTCCTTCTGAGTAAAAGGGCTTATGAATGGTAAAAGACCGATCGAAAAAGAAGAAGGCAGACGCGAGTGGATGCCAAAGAGCCCTCATCTTGCTAGTCTAGAGGAGCGTAGATAGCGATCCAGTATTCCATTCGCCTAATAAATGGTGCCGAGTTGGATAGAACATTAGGTGGTAGCTGCAGTTTCCTTGCTTTCGGTTTACTCATGCTATGATTAATAGAAGTTTTAAGTGTATCGTTTCATCGAGTTAGCCGTAGGACCACTTAAAGTGTACTTTCTTCATCCTTTCCTTATTTAGCCGCTTTCAGTTGGTATTGAAAGTCTCCTGCGGTCGATCGTGATTGTCGTCCACGATCGTCAGACGCTTATTGCCCATAATCCGTAAAGCCGGTGTTTCTGTCAGAGAAACTGGTGCATCGTAAAGCAAAACAGAATTAACCACTCTAGATAGCAAAATCCTTTTAACACATCAGGGTCTACCCACTTTCAGCATTATCCTGGAGAGTGCTGTTCGTAAGGATCACATTATTTTGCTCGCGTAGCCCACATGTATGGACCAGATATTCTGGTTTCTAATTCAGATATTCATGCATTTCCGCTTTTTTTATCGTAACAAGAAGAGCCTCTATTTTCTATTTCGAGGCTTGCAGATTCGAACCATCCGGGCGTTTGCTGAGTGAGTGCGACTATTTGAGTGTGTTTTGCAATGGTAATGATAGCTATGTCTTCGCTCCCTGTGGTAGCCTCAGTCGCAGGACTCTGTCGAGCTTTAGATGCTGTAGGAGGTTCTAGCACGGATCCTTAAAATACTTCCGCGGAGACAGTCAAATTTAGCACCTTCTGTATGTAGTGTGAATATTTGGTCTATCATGGATTCAGATTGTCCACAAACGTTGTCAGTAATACTCGTATGTATGATGTCAGAGATTATTTGACAGTAGCTTGTAACAACTTGATAGTAACGATATTCCTCGGTAATTGTTGCATTATGTTCGGTCACCTTTTTTAAAAACTCGTACACGTATCATGACTAAGATTTTCATTCCTCGGAGATAGGTTATTGTTCCATATAGTTTTGATGAGCTCATGCAACTTCTCTGTTAATTTTTCTGCTGATATTAGGTAGACTCCTGCAGTCCATTTACTCTTTACATTACATTGGTGGAGCAAAATTAATCATTCAATGTTGTTTTTGAATTACTTTTTTACCAAATAAAAAAAAAAGACTTTGAGTGATGGAAATCTTTACTTGGACCTTTACAATTCTTTTCTGTTAAGTGGAAAGGATGATATCCGTCAAGTGGCTGCCACCGGTGTTGATACATTTGTACCCGTTTTATCGCATTTTCCATGACATTCCGCAAGATTTCCGTTGCTAACTGTTCACATTCCTGACTAATATTCCCCTTAAGAGCTACGATTGTCTGAGGCTTGTTGACATAAACCTGCAACTTTAGGCAGCCCAAAAGCAAGAAGTCTGGGAAATCGGGTGATCTTGCTGGCCATGCCAAATTGCCAAAACGGGAGATTCCGTGACCAAGAAACGCTTCTTTCACAATATCCATTGTGGCTCGTGCTGTGTATGCGGTGGCACCGTCCTGTTCAAACCACTTGTTCACCAAGCCCCGCTTATCCAATTCCGGCAGTAAGAAATCGTTTATCATGGTCTTGTGGCGTTCGCCAGTAACAGTCACCGTATTGCCGATAGCGTCCTAAAAAAATAAATCACTTCTCCCGCACAGTGGCTGTGACTGGATGTAATGGCTCTTCTGGTTTCTTCATTCTCAGTGACTTCGGTAGCCACAGCCGCGATATTCTCGGCCGAACGACCAATCTAGTGGCGGTCACGCTCTGCATGGTCTTCTGTGGTTCCAGTCTGGAATGTATGCCCAGTTGGCGTGACATGATGAGGAAATCGATGTTGAAATTCACATTGCGCTAGCACCACCGGCCGATTATTGGTCAAAAAATCGATACAATTGCGGAGTACAGCACTCCATTGGTTGTCTGTTTGTATATCCTCAGCCATCTATGTGATTCACTAGTAACCTGTCGAAAAAATGTTCGATTAACAAAATGTACTTTTAATTACGAAAAGTTTATGGATAGAAGGTTAAAAATGAAATCAATACGAAGAGATCGGAGAATATTTGGCCACAGGCAAGATTGATTGTTGATTAGTCAACTTCCGTTCTATTGGCCTCAGTAGCCTGGCATTTGGCTTCGCTGGCGGTCTCGAAGCTTGTTTGTTTGACGGGCCGCCACTTCTTCCTTTTTTGCCTTCAGAATGCCAACTTGTCGACTTTCTCACCCATCAGACTTATTTGAGTGTTGAAGTTGAGCATCAGAAGGACCACAGGGTTAACTTTAAGTGGAAGACGGAGACGGGGCAATCCTGATCCCCGATTTTGTTGAGAAACTCCGTCGGAAATTGCAACATCTCGCCTTCCTTGTCCTTTTCGACAGTATCGAAACTTAAGTAGACTTCTGCTTCTCCTGATACTCTGTTGAGAACTTGGTGGTTGATCTCAGCACAGTCATCATTCTTGGGGTGAGAATTGCTTTATCTTCGATTGTTCCATTAAGAATTGAAGCTTCAATGTCAGAGTACACAAAGTCAATCACATTTCCTTGGCCTGTAAGTTGACTTAACGTTATCGTTATGCGCAGATCCATTTCCTATTTTTTAAAGATAACCTGCAAATGCATCCTCGCCATCATTAACACGCATGTTTGAGAGTTTGAATTACTTTACTTGATTCCATATTGGATTCCATTTGATTGTGGATTCAATTGTCCGCACTCTTCCAGCTTGTGGTACATCAGTTAAAGTCTACCGGAAGTCCCCGGACATCAAAACGACTTTGTCACCAAAGGGAATCTATTCATATGGCGAACTTCAGTCACTATAAGTCACTATAAAGTCGTGCGATAATTCTTAGTGCTGGGCCAGGAATCAGAGAAGCTTCATCGAATAGAATAAACTGTGCGTTGCGCAAGAATTGAGCATGTGCTCAAGATTCATTCATTACAATAGGAAGCTTGAAAAGATTATGAAGTGTTCGTCCATCTTCCAGTAGACTTGCAGCAATGCCAGTGAACGCGGCGGAAATGATAGGTATTGAATGCGCCTTTGAGTAGGCGGTAGGCGTCTGCTGCGTAAAAGTCTTCCTGCATCCGGCAGGAGCGTCTTTGTAGTACAGCTTTAAATTAAGATTGTCTGAGTCAAGTGCCGCCATGACTGTGTCAATTACTTGGCGTTGTTCTTGAGTTGAGTTGGAATTCTCGACGGGTGAAGTCAGCTGAACTTTGACCCCTTTATGCCACCCTCTGGGATCAGACCTACCTACACCCCAAACCTCAGCTCTCTAGGTCAACGGGTGTTTCCGTGAAGTGGCCGCATGTTGGGGGCTGGTAGCTCTTTAGTATATTTAGATTTTTCGCCACCTTGTACCTTATCGAAATTTCGAAATATCTCCTCCATCTACAACTCTTTCGTTGTCCAAAGCAAACTCCCCATTTTCATTGCTTCTAAATCTGGTGTGATATGCTTTTTCGTTTAGCCCTGCATACATTTTCCTTTACCGTTATCCTTTCTTATCCCGAAGGAGATGGCTGACTTCCTTTCGCAGGATTTTATACCTTGTACACGTGATCCTTTCACTATTTTTCAGGGCTTGAAATCTTAGGGCATTAAAGCCTTTTATTTTCTTCTCCCATTCTTCGTCGAAATAAGGCTTACCTTTTGGAGCTACTAGCCTAGTTTATTGTCCGCACTTTTTCTTTAGCTCGTTAAATTCATACATTACACATAAGACTTGAGGGGAAGCAAGACATTAGGTACCATTTGACCTGTTGTTTAAGCGTTATAGCTTGTATCTCTCTCAGGCCTAGGAAACCTTACTCAATACTGCCAAACTGTCTCTTTTAAAAAAGACCTTAAAAACATTTTTTTTTAAAAAGAGTCTCATGGTAAATTGTGTTTATTTTCCACAGGCCAAAGTCTCGGCTATGGTTTCGTCAACTATATAAGACAGGAAGATGCCGAGAAAGCAATAAACTCCTTGAACGGTCTTCGTTTGCAAAACAAAACAATTAAAGTAAGTTCAATTCCCCTAATCCCCTAAACACAATTTAAAACCACTCCTCTCCATTCCAGGTGTCAATCGCCCGTCCTAGCTCAGAATCAATTAAGGGAGCAAATCTATATGTATCTGGTCTTCCAAAGAATATGACCCAACCAGATCTAGAAGTACTATTCAGTCCATATGGAAAAATAATTACCTCAAGAATTTTATGCGACAATATCACAGGTAAATGCATGCTTGTTCCTCTACAACCCAACTCAATTCCGATTTTTTATTATAAAAAAAAATGTTTTTTTTTTTTTTTGTGTTGAACTAATATTTAAGAAAGTAACTGAAACCAAAGCGAAACAAGTTCTGGATTTTTATACCGAAAAAAAACAGCAAAATTCTCTAGTTTCATATAAAATTTTTTGTTTTCATTGTTTTTGTGATTAAGAGAGTCCTTGTTAGGAGAAAATCTATAAAATAATTATTTTGCGCAAAATTTTTTAATACATTTCGCTTTTTTTTTTATATTTTTTATGAATATTTTGTACCTTCAGGTGGAGCTACTGATTCCGGTAGGTACCCGAGTTATTCTGTTGTTTTACATAATTTCGTTTATTTGTACTAACTTTGTTCTAACACACACTCACACACCGTTATTTCAATTGGAGTCGACACACTTAATGTCTCATTCAATGGTGTTTTTCGTTTTTTTATTTAATTCAACTAATTCGCTATTGTTGTGTTTTGTACGCCGTAATATTGCATAATTGACAAGCAAAATAAAAATCCAGATATTGATAGAGATCCTATTCCCCACTCTTTCTCTTCCTTGTTTTCTATCCACTTAATAGCAGTTCCTTGTTAATCGCTTATTTAATTCATTCGCCCGTTGATCGTTCATCCTTTGTTGTTGTTTAATTGTGGAATAATAATCGAAAATAAATCGAAAGAGAAACCAAGTCCACCGCCTTAAGCTTAAAGCATTCGAAAACATTAAATTAAACTAAAATAGTATTATCCGATAATGTCTAACTACAGGTCTTTCAAAAGGTGTCGGCTTCATTCGGTTCGATCAACGCCATGAGGCAGATCGTGCCATCAAGGAGCTGAACGGAACCGTACCGAAAAACGCCACCGATCCAATTACAGTGAAATTCGCCAACAATCCGAGTAGTAGCAAAGCCCTGGCACCATTGACTGCTGCCTATATAGCACCGCAGAATCCGCGAGCGAGATTTCCGGGTGGGGCTGCTGCAGCGGCTGCCGCTGCCGCAATACATCATCCTACCGCCGCTGGACGTTATAGGTAATACGAATTGGTTTTTGTTATTTTTTTTTTTGTTGGTTTGTTCGAATAATTGTTGATTACTTGGACTTTTATTGCGATGTTTTCGAAATGTTTTCGATATTTTGCATATTTTAGTTCAGTAATTCCCAGATATTCCCCACTGACTGGTGATCTCTTAGCCAATACGATGATTCCGGGGAATACTATTAATGGATCGGGTTGGTGTATATTTGTTTATAATTTGGCTCCAGAGACTGAAGAGAATGTGTTGTGGCAATTGTTTGGACCGTTCGGTGCTGTGCAATCGGTTAAGGTGAGTTTACTTTTTTCTTTCTAGCTCTTTAAGCTCTTTTTGGTCTTAATTTCTCGCTCTTAATTTCTCTAGAATAGTTTCCTCTCTTTGGTCGATAATTTCTCTAATAATTCTATGACTGTGTTGATTTTGACATCGAGTGTCGACAGATCCACTAAACCATTCCAAAACTTATTAAACTTGAGCTGTCTCAAGCTCTATATTATACCCTTTTGCTTTATTTGAATAAGTCTCCAATAGTTTGGAAAGGGCAACCCGAACTCAAAACCCCTTTTGTGGATAGGCCTCAGTGGGTTATCTGCCCTTGGAGTACCCTAAACTTTCTGTCGTGGTTCAGCACTGACTAGAGCCGGGATTTCTTTCTTACAAATAGACCCTTTGATGAATGAAACATGAAAAAAAACATGAAAACGCTTTTTGAATATGACTAAATGACTGATCTTCATAGCAGGGAAGAGCAGCTGAACCAAACTGAAGACCAGTATAATATTTTTATAAAAGGTAGTACAGAACGTCGTTCTGATACTACAGCGTGCGCCATCTCATATGGGTCGGTGTAAATTTCGAACAACTTTAACAATTCTCGACCGATTTTGGAAATTCAAAAACTTTTATTCAATTTAGACCTTTACAATTTATTCTGATTAATTTTTGAAAACAATATCAATTAAATGACCGCCTTTATTGCCGATGCAAAAATGGGCTCGTTTTCGCGCATTCTCCATGACATTTTCGAGCATTTCGGTCGAAATTTCTGCGATTTCCGCACGAATGTTTCTTTTGAGCTGTTCTATTGTCTTCGGGCCGTTAGCATACACCTTGCTTTTCAAGTATCCCCAAAGAAAAAAATCTGGATGAGTCAAATCCGGCGATCTCGGAGGCCAGTCAATATCGCCCTTTTTTGACACCAATCTTCCAGGGAACTTCTTATGCAAAAGGTTCATTGTTTTGTCCCCAGTATGGCATATCGCGCCGTCTTGTTGAAACCAAAAGTGAAATGAGCCTTTTTTACACATTTCTGGGACCACATAATGGGCCAACATCCACCGATATCGATCGCCATCCACTGTATCGCCAAAGATGAAGAAATACGGTCCAAGAATGGTTTTAGCGCATACACCGGCCCAAACAGTAAGTTTTTGATCATATAGCGGCTCTTCATGAATAATGTGAGGATTTTCGGTGCCCCAAAAGCGACAATTTTGTTTATTAACTGAACCAGAGAGAGTAAAATGTGCCTCATCGGTCATCAAAATTTGCTGTCAGAACTCCGGCTCAGCATTAATCATTGCAACGACATTTTGTGCGTATACCAAGCGCTGTGGCTCATCTTGTGGCAAAATTCTTTGAGTTATCTGCACTTTGTATGGAAATAAGTGAAGATCATCCTTTAAAATTCTCCGCAAAGTGGTCCCACAGCCTAACTGCTGCGAACCGATATGACAAATTTTGGTCTTCTTGAACACCGGCCGAGGGCTTGCCACAGAACCAAATTGAAAAAAATTCGAGGCCCAACGACGAATTGTATCTTTTTTGGGCGCAACACGATCACGAACATTGAAACTATTTCCGCGCGTTCTTTTGGTGTGAAGCGATTCATGGTTAAAATTGTACTGAATTGGCGTTTCCAAAATGCTATGACATATGAAAATCGGTTGACAATTGTTGAAGTTATTCGAAGTTTACAACGACCCATATGAGATGGCGCACCCTGTAAAAGGTAGTAGAGAACATGATTCTGATACTATCATATCATATCAATGTCCATTACCTGGATCGGAAGAGGGAAGCAATTTTTCATTCAAGCGCACTGCGTTCCAATTATTTGGACCATTGGTTCCAATTTTGAACAGTCGGATGAATTTGATATTTAAAAAGAAAAAGGGTTCTAAAGCCATCGGCGAATGGCCAACATGATCTCACTTCCAATTGTTGGGGAATTTCGCTTAAATACGACAGAAACAATAGAGGCCCCACATGGTTGCCCTGTGGAATACCTGAAATGGCTATAAGACGTTGGAGAAAAATTTATTGAGTTTCAGAAACAAATTTTTTCGTTAATGCCGCATTTTGCCAACCATTGCAGAGCCAAGAATAGTCAAATTTTGAATTCAAATCGAGAGGTTATTTCTACTGAAGGCTTTAAGAAAAAAGTGGGTAAAGAGAGTAACATTGGGTTTCCTTTAAGTAGATAATCTGGTATTGGAAATGTAGTTTTTAACTATATACCTTAGGACTATCTTTTGAATTAGACAATAGATGGCGCTACAGTTCGGGGTGAACCTGGAACTCTACCAACCAGCCCATTCACCCAGCACGATGTTGTGTCAGCTACTTATGCCTAGTATGCCTAGTTGGTTGAAGTCACTTTTCATCTTTGTGCGCCACCTTAGATGCGGTTATCCTTTGCTACGTCGTTTCTTAGAGTAGAAGTTTATTTGGGCCGTAAAAATGGCGTAAATTTCCTCATATAGCTCAGTAATTTTAGACCGTTGGTCCGTAAGCGATTGACGGGGCATGCATGGTAGTATCTTCTCCTGTGACTTTCCGTCACCACAGACGAGACAAAATTGTGCTTAAAATGTTCCTCTTGAAACGATCAAGACCCTCTATATCCGTTTTTGATAAAGCCTAAGTTTCTGTGTCGACGGAACGGACGACCGGAATGAGAGGGGTGATCCAAAAGAAATGATAATGAAAATAAAACGCAGTGATTGTAGTCAAAAAAATAATTTTTGTTTTTCTACCCAATCTCAAAAGAAGTTTTCCTTAAGACTTCCTAAACCCTCCCACAACGCCCCGACAGCGGCTATGACTTCGCTATCGTCTTCAAGTTTGTTGCGCTATCGTCTTCGGATATGTTACTTGAGCCAAGGATAGAGGTAAAAGTCACGTGGAGGTTTGGGGAATAGGGCAGGTGTTTGAGCAGTTCGAATACTGCCACTTTGTGAGCCTGTGCGTTGTCTTGTTGAAACAGCACTCCAACTCGCAGTTTGTCGCGTCTTTTTTCCCTAATGACCTCCCGCAAGCTTCTTACTTGGTCTGCATAGTAAGATCCCGAAATAGTGGCGTCCTTTTCCAAATATTCCACAATTTTTTTTTTTTTACAACCTGGACGGTGTGAAGATGGTTTGTGTCGAATATGTTTGTTCACTACTCTCTGGGGGTGGTTGTCCTAGATAGGATTCGAGATTTTCGACTGAATTTGTCGCGTTGGTTGTAGTTCACAGTAGCTCTTTTGTTTCCAAGTCATCAAGTTTCAATGCACATACAGAGTATGAAATTATGCCTTCGTTAGCATTTATTGATCGTTGATATTGTTGCAAAATTTTTCCGTGCACCCATGAAACGAATGCCATAACCTTTCCCACCAAACTTGACACTTTGAATTTATTAGGCGTCGGTGAGGAGCCTCGCTTCCAAATCATCGATTTTTATTTGGTTTTAGGATCAAAATAGTTGATCCAAGTTTCGTTCATGGTCACTCGGTCACATTTCTCGAGATTCATCCTCGAAACGTCGATTCGTGTTTTTCTTTTGCTCGTCGGTTAACATTCTCAGTACCCAACGCGCAAAGACCTTTTTCATATGCAATTCGTTCGTAAGGATTCTTTGAACGCTGCCATGTGAAATCTACTTCGATCTGCCAACACATAATTTTATGTCCGTTAAGCGACTTGGGTGGGCGTCCTTCACGATTTTCATTTTCAGTGAATGTTCTGCTGAGCTGAGACTCCTTGACCCAGCGTGCTACTGTGGCATATTTTTATGATTTTTTTATGCTAACAGTGGGTATATACGAGGGTGGGTCAATAAGTCCGTGATTTTTTGAATAAAACATAGGTTTTTGGATAAAAAAAATATTTCTCTCACTTTCAATCTCCGAGCGGCCAACACCATATCGTTAATTGTTTCAATTGTTTCGGGTGTAGAGACCTCAGTTGGGCGTCCAGAATGTTCGGCATCTTCCGTGCTTGTACGGCCACAACGAAATTCAGTGAACCACTTCTTTACCATTGAATTTGATGGTGCAGAGTCCCCATAGTATTTATCAAGCTTAGCCTTTGTTTGAGTGATGGTTTTTTTCCGTAAAAAATAATGCTTAATGAGCACACGAAATTCACTTTTTCCATTTTCTTCTCAAAACACGAAGTGTTTGCTGCTGTCTGCTATCAATGGCTGTCAAACACAAACTAAACGACGCAGCTTGTTCAAATTTTGACAGGAGTCAACTGACAGCTGTTATTGATAGGAGCAGTGTTGCCATTTCAGTTAAGATGCGGAAAGAGGCAAGTAAATATTTTTTTTTTATTTGCATGCGGAGTGATAATAACATATTATCATTATTTTTGGATCACCCATGCGGTCTCAATAGCCTCTACTGCTATTCTGCATCTGATCTCAGTTTTGGTGTCGTTGCTTCATGTCACTTTGGTAAAACGAAATTCTTGACTGCTTTAAAAGGAAAGCTACCAACAGTTGGGGGGGACGTAGATCAGGGATTCTGCATCTACTTTTGATAAGGTTGAGGTTTCTTCGCCATACAGCAGGATCAGGATGATAAGGGTCTTGTGTCTTGTACAGAGACAACTTAGTTTTTCGGGAGCGATCCTTCTGAGCCCGGAGGAACAGCTTGATGACGACGAGCTGGCGTATGGTATGTTAGACTAAGACCTTGTGCTCTTAGCTCGAAGGACATTTGCAAAAATCGTGACAAAATTGGCGAACTTTACTGAAGAAAGAGGAAAACGGAGAACGCACTGCAAAAAAAAAAAAAAGAAAACGAACCAAGAAAGGCTTGGAATTTTGATGGTTTCATGTTTGTTTCTGACGGTTATTTGTCGACAATGTACACCTCCACACTGCAGATCACCGACCGTCAGTCGTTAACTGATACATGTCTCTTGCGTCACTTCAGTTTCTCTGCGTTCTCCCAATAACTTCAATTTCATTCGCGTAAGCTGGACTTGAAATACATATATCGTGCCCCTTTCAGCAGCGATTTTTGATTTTTTTTAAGTCATGCTAAAGTGCGTCTGAGGCCTTATTGGATATTGAATGCGTTAGTCAGGTCACTCCCAAATCTTATGGAGCATTGGAAGTTCTTCAACGTCATCTCGCAAAACCTAACAAGTTTGGCGGGTATGCTAAATGTTGTATAGCTTGTCTCCAATTATATCGATCTTGAACTCGTTTGCTTATTCCGGGCTCTGGCAAAGTGCAAATATTTGGTTGAATGAGGACTTCTCGGGCTTGAACGCACATTGACATGGAACAATTCGTTTTTTTTTTGTTGCAAATGGCTCAGACGTTCATAGAAAACGGCAAAGAAGATTTTGTATGCGATGGTCAAGAGGCTGACCCACCTTTATAAAACGCAGCCAAAGGGTCTTTCTTCCTGTAGATCAAGTAAACGATTGAGCATACTTTATTCCGACTATGAACTGATGCATGCTTCCCGTCTCCGCCATCAGGCTTGTCAGACTTAAGACTCGATATGTTTATCTTGGCTTTGTCCAAGTCAAGTGGATAGAATTCTTTTCTATCATAAGCCGCCACGAATGGATCATTCTGCCTGGCAATGAACTATTTATTATCGACCTTATTCAGTCTGCAGAAGTAGTTTTTCCTGCGACTCTACTGGCGGTGGTCCATTTTCATCCCTGCGGATCGTTTCCGTTTTGCTAACATTTTCAGGAAGCCAGTCTCCAAATGCAGGTCTACAACCACAAACCTTGTCGAATTTATGTCCTTCACCCTCTTAGCATTAGAGAATGGGAATGAAATGACGTCGGACAACTGATTTCAGTAAAGCCTTTAACAAAATCTCCCACAAACTAATACTCTTCAAACTGTCTTTCTTTGACTTTGAACCCACTGCGCTGAAACGGGTATCTACACTACAGTGTTCGTTTTAGATCTGCCATTTCTAACTCTTTCTTAGCTTCTTTCGGCGTTCCCCAAGGCAGCCACCTAGGTCCACTTCTTTTCATTCTTACCATTAAAGGCACTGAGTTCATCAAACATTCCCACCTCTTACTGTACGCCGACGACACCAAGTTCCTCAAGATCATTTCCTCGCAACATAATTCTTCCCTTATTCAATCGGATCTTAAGAGCTTTTCCGTCTGGTGCTCCAGAAATTGCTGGGAGCTTAACATTTTCAAATGCCAATCAATCACTCTTTCACGTAAACGAATCAAATCTCTTCCTCGTTTCTACTTTTTTAATAATCAGCCCATCTCCACCGTTCAGATGCGATTTTGGCATACTGTGTGACCAAGAGCTAATTTTTCGCGCACACTTTTTTTTTTTTTTTATGTAGGGTTCTTGCATGTTCGTTCTAATGGTGACATATGGTCACATAACCTGGACGGGGTGCAGATGGTTTGTGTCGAAGATGTTCATTCACTACTCTGCGGGGGTGATTGTCCTAGATAGGATTTGAGAGATTCGACTGAAAATGCGTTGGTTGTAGTTCACAGTAACTCTTTTGTTAAAGCCAACTCTGCACTCGATTTCGTGAAGCCTTGATCTAAAGTATTCTCCAATCCCTACGTGACTCGATCCTCCTATATTACCTTTGTTCGGCCCTTTCTTGAATACGCATCACAAGTGTGGTCCCCTTATCAACAAACCCACATTTCTAGAATCGAAGGCATCCAACGTCGGTTACTACCTTTCGCTCTTCGAGATCTGTGACAATTCTTTATTTTTACCACCCTATCAAGACCGTCTTAAAGTAATCAATTTGAGTACCCTGGAGGAAAGAAGAAGGGTATCTCACATCCTCTTCGTTCATGGACTTCTAACAGGTACCATTGACTGCGCCACCCTTTATAACTCCATATCTTTTAACACTAACCCTCTTAATACACGCAAACCTCGTCTTCTATCTATCCATCCACCGCTCCTCATACGGCTCCAATGAACCCATTTCCCGTATGCTGGCAAGTGTTAATTCGAATAGTAACTTTGATTTCAACCTCAGCACCCCATGCCTAAAACTCAATAACTTTCTCTCCTTCCAGACTTAGTTTCTAAGGATCACGCCCCCTCACCCGTTCGCCTTAGTTATTGAGCTAGATTAAGTGTAACTTGAATTACGCTCAATACGAAAACCCCACGAAAAATTGTTCTTGCGATGCAGGAGTTTCGGAAACTTTGCAGAAGACATCATCGGCACAGACTCCGACGCCAGTTTCTTGCGGTTGCACCTAGACAATGGAGCAGAGTCCTGTTGGAAGATCCATCTGTGTGCATTGAAAATGGTATTGGTCAAACCCTTCACAACACCCTCTAGCACATCTTCTTGGTAAACCTTTGCACCAGTTTTTACGCCCTTTTCACAGAAATGGAGGGATGTGACACCATGGTGGGAGACCCCCCACCAAACCATTACGGAAACAGGATGATGGCCATGTTGAACCCTTGGAACATTTTTTTTTCGCTTCCTTGGATGAAGTGCCATAAATCTTGTGATTTTGTTTGTTGAAAACATCTTCCACGGTTAAAAATTTCTCGTCTGTAAACAGAATGTTTTCATGGCCTTTGTCCGCGTGCCACTGCAAAAGTCGCTTGCATCTTTTCAACCTAATTTTTTTTAATTGAGGAGTTGGAAGATGACCCGTGGCTTTCATATGCAGATCATCCCGAATCAGCCTAGACATGTATCCGGTTGATATATCCAATTCCTTGGACATGATCTTCTGCTTCCTAAAGGGATTTCTCCGAATTTGTTCACATACTGCCTTTACTACCGAATTCGTACGGACGACGCTCGGGCGACCACTTCTTGGCCTGTCCTCTACTCCAGACAATTCGCCGAAGCGAGCAATAGCCCGATACACAAATACTCTTTCCACATTTATGCAATGCTATTACCGCGACTCGATTCTCTCTTACGCCCCAGTCCATGTTAATAGTTCGCAAACTGACTAGTATTCTTCACTGATCAATGCATGTGTTCTGAAAAAAAAAGTTAACGGTTCTATTCCCGGAAAAAGTTTTGAACGATAAGCGCTGGAAATTGTGTAACAGAACTTATGGCAGGACTAGGTAGATGAAATGAAATTTCGCCCGTCACGAAATTGATTAACCAGAATCCATTTTTGGCTGTGGGGTCGTGCAGGCTATGTTTCTCAATGGCACGCCAAGCGTCAATTATTTCCAATATAACACTTTAATTACATGGAAATAAAAGAGTTACTGTGAATTACAACCAACGCATTTTCAATCGAATCTCTCAAATCATATCTAGGACAACCACCCCCGGAGAGTAGTGAAGGAACATCTTCGACACAAACCATCTGCACTCCGTCCAGGTTGTGTGACAAACACCCTAAGAGCGTATAGTCTTGAACCTGCACGGTTCTGCCATCACCTTTTGGCTTCATAAGTGAGGTTTTTGAGGGTAGGTCCTGGCTAGAAGATCGTGGAAGACGCCCCTTATGGTGTCATCATTGTTTCCTGTGGCGACAAAAATTAGGCTGATAAATTAAATATCGCTTCATGTGGATTGCCGGCACTTTGTGATACGTCCAAATCTGAGTACTGTTTGCCTAAACGAGTCTCTGATATCAAAACTGCAGCTAATTAAGCGTTGTCGTCACTCCTTGAAAAAGTCGTCGTTGTAGAAGTAGTTTATAGTTCTTAATCCGTTTTTTGCCCGACTCTGTAGCAGTCTAGGATCTCCTCTAGTGGTTTGGCTGCACATGGTCTGTTTAAGGATCATTCCACGTGCGGAGCGAAGGTCGTCAACAATATCCATTATATTCGAGGCCTTGGTTGTCTCGGAGTTTGTTCTTTTCTTCGGTAAGGCTTAATAGGCCGGAAAATTGTTTCTGCTTTCTGGTGCAGGAATATTGAAAAGATGGGAAGTAGACAGGTGAAGGCCTAATCCTCAAGCCTTTTAAGGGTAAATCCTTAAAAACAAGATCCCCCTATCGAGAGAATGGAATGGTAATTAGACTCGGGGAAAAAAGAAAACGATTACGAGTGGTATTGAATTGCAGGTCGAAAGATGACCAGAATCTCCCTCGACCCATTTGCACCAGCTCAGTTAGGGATCGAATGTCACTTATTTTGTAAATTGTTCTCTCGGTTCCTAGTCTCTCTAGAACATGTTCTCCAAGTACCTTTTGTTTCTTCTTAGGCCACCCAAAACTACTTTTGCTTGCATTGACAATATTATCCCCTAAAGTGTATCATAAAATGAAATAAGCCCTCTGGGTGCCCTTCTTTTTGTTTTTTTTTTCCTTTTCCGTTTCCAGGTAATTCGTGATCTCCAGACGAATAAATGCAAAGGATTTGGATTTGTTACAATGACTAACTACGAGGAAGCTGTTGTCGCCATACAATCACTCAATGGCTACACGCTAGGCAATCGGGTCCTACAAGTCAGCTTCAAAACGAATAAGCAAAAGCAGACGTAATTTTTACAAATCTTCAATCGAAATCAATTGTTTGCGTTTTTAAATTTTCTTTTACGTTAAATTCGTTCATTTTTTCTTCATTCTCGTCGGTAGTCCTTTGATTTTATTTATTTTATTATTTATGTGTGAAGAGTTTTCCTTTTTTAGTTTTTAATTTGTGTAAAATTTTATTTTTTTTTCTTATCAAAAAAGTGGAATTAAATGTTTTTCAATTTATGGAGCTAGAAAACACGATGTGAAATTGAAAAGAGCATAAGGAGGTTTACAACTTGTAGTGGATTCCATGATTATTGTAATTTATTTCTTAACTTACAATGGGTTGCTTATATCTTTCTTTATAAAACATTCGTTTAAAAATCCGATTTTTTTTCCTACAGTCGAACATGTGCTTGATTTTCTTTGGTTTTCCTTCTATTCATTTCGAAACGAGATCTTTTGTTATCTAATTTAAATGCACGTAGGAAGAAAATTGCAATTGAAAATGATTCAATGAAGAGTTGAAAATAAAAACAAAAAAAAAAAACAAAACATAAGATAAAAAGTTATGCAGAGAAATGATATAATGAGATAAAACACCATTTTTAAAAAGCAGAAAAACAAAAACAAGTGAATATTATACACCTTACTATATTATTATTAATATTATTATATATACATTTATATAAAATATTATATTATACATTTAATCTACAAAAAAAAAAACAAAAAACAAAAAATCAACAAAAAAACGTCATGATTTTCACAAGTACATAAATTTATACATTTAATTCCAAGTAAGTAAAAAGATAAGAAAACGAGAAGAGAAAAATGTAACGAAACACATATGTGAGAGAAACGTATACAATTAATATAACAATAAATTATAAACAAAAAAAAAGTATATATATACATGAATATATATGAATTTTGTAGATACAAATAAAATTAAAAAAAAAAAAACTCCAACAAATTATTATTATTAATTATTGTAAACAGAAGAAAAAATAAATTAAAGAAAAAGGAAATGAGAAACACAAGATGACGATCGAAAGGCGAGTTATTGTAGCAAATTTAATTAACTGTAGGGCGAATCGTTTATGTTTAACGGTTTTTTTATTTCGGTTTACTGATTTTTTACTTAATTTTTTAATCGTCCCCAAGAGAGATCGGCGGTATGCAAATTTCACATATTAATCATTTTTAGAAAGTAAAAATGCATTTATTATAGCGCGAAACAAAAAGATTTAGAGGCCCTAGGCTTCTTTAAATTTTCCCACAAAGTTTTTTTCCTATTTTGGTTTTTTAAATGTCGATTCAAGCAGGCATAGGCTCTGTACCAATTTTTTAACATTATTTTTTACTGATTTATGCTGTGTGCTAGTAATATGCCTTCGATCGGGCTCTAGGCTTGCGTATGTCATCTTATCGTTTTGCCTTGTTTTTTTTTTTTTTTGCAAATCAATTATTTTTCGACGATTTTTTTAAGAGATCCCACCAGTAAGACTTATTTTCAAACATGTTTTAAAGCTTTTTTATTTTTATGTTTTTTTTTGGGATTTTTTATTTTTATGTTTTTTTTTTGGGATTTTTTTTAGGGTTTTTTTTGTTTTTTTTTTTGGGGTTTTTTTTGTGTTTTGTTTTTTGGTAGCATAATTTTTTCTTTCGACCAAAGACCGCGGCAAAAATTCGAATTTATTTTTATTTAGTCTTTTTGAATGAAACTCTTATGCAATTTTTGTATCATTCCTTCTTTAGGGTATCCTCTGAGGTAAGTAAACTTAAAAAGGCTGGTTTCGCCTCTATTCGTTGTTTCATCGCCCCTTCCATTATCATCAGTGAGACTTTATTCCTTAACTCCTCGCCCACTGTCTATTTTAACAATAATTTGAATTCAGTTCTATTGTAAACCATTGTGTAGTTTCACAGGGTTAACCAGACGATCCAGGCCAACTATTCATATGCTATTCATTTTTTAGCACTTCGTAGCACTGCATTCTAAGAAACATTCGACTCTGTCAAGCATTCTATCGTGCTTGGACTGGTTTTTGTCATGCTAGCTTTTTTAACGAGGTTTCACCAGTAAGAGCTGTTTTTAAAGTCTTTTAAATGACTGAATCGTTGTAAACTCCTTTCTTCTAAGGCCCTGAAAATTCTCTTCTGAACCTTGGTTAGCACCCAATAATGTTTTTTCGTTAGTACTCTACACCCCATTGTTTCGTTCGACTTAAATCCTTCCTTTTTTAAATCTCCATTAAACTTGAGTGTCTAGGAAATCCCATGGTTTAAAATCAATACACGACTCTTGTGTCACTTCAGTCTCGCTGCGTTCTCCCAATAACGTTCATTTCATCGCGTAAGCCTGTCGTGAAATACATCGTGCCCCCTTATTTTGGACAGCGACTTTTTTTTAAGTCAGACATAAGTGGGCGCTCTGTTTTATGCCTGTTTTTGATACTGAAAGGGTCAGATAATTTCCAACTCTTATGGATCATCGAGAGTTCTTCAACTCAGAACCTGACTAGTTTGGACATATTACTCGCTTCTAAGCGCGCTGTTTTGTGTCGATTTGCAACTTATTTTTTCCAAGATCGAATGTAATGGGCATACTTGGTCGATTGTGAACTTCCTAAGCCTGAAACCACACCGATAAAGATCTACCAGTCTATTTACAAACAGCTTAAGGCTCATAGAAAACGACGAGATTAATCCCCTTCATTCAATCCAATTAAGATGGTCTTCTCTCTTGTAGATCGAGCGTGATTTTTTTCGACTAGGACCTGATGCAAGACCCCAGCTTTGTTGGACTTAAATCTCGATGTGTTCATCTTGGCATTGACCGAGTCAAGTGGATAGAATTCCCTTCTATTATAAGTCATCACGAATGGATCATTCTGCCTGACATTGGAATCTTTTTCATCGCCTTTATTCAGTCTGGAGAAGTAGTTTTCCCTGCGACTCTACTTGTAGTGGTCCATTTTTATGCGGGTGGTTCCTTGACATGTTCGTCTTATTTTTCGGTACAATTTTTTGAAGCATCTCTTCATTGCGTGATCCTCGTGTTTTTTTTTTCTTTTTTTTTTGCTAAGATGGTTATGAAGAGTGAGACGAGGCTTCAAGCTTTTTTAGTTTTTCCCATAAATTCTGGGTTTTTTCTCGATTTTTGATACGGTTGAAGCAGGACTTTTATCATATTTGTTTGTTAAGTAATTTATTCATGTATACGAGCAATTTGGCTTCTATTGTGCTTATGGCTGGCTTTTGTCATGCTATCGTTTGACCTTCTTTTAAAATTATTTTCCGACCTTTTTGGTTTTTTTTTTAAAGAGGTCTCACCAGTAAGAGATATTTTAAACATATTTTTAAACATGTTTTTAAAGCACTCGAAATTCTTTATATTATTTCCTTTTTATTCTTTTTGTTATGTTTTGCCATGATCGCGACGTAAAATCGATATCTTGCAATTCGACGTTAAATTCTGATGGTCTGGCTCGAGTCCACTATGTCCTTGATATACATACGTAATTCGATCAAAGTCGATGTGGGCTCCTCCAAAAGTCTGTAAATTCAAAATATTGGAGGCATGCCTAAAGGCGATCGCAATGTGGTCAATGTGGTTGACTGTTGATTGATCCGTTGAACCCCAAGACCCATGCAAGTGAGATAAGATGTCGTGCAGGCTATGTTTCCCAATGGCACTCCCAGCTTTACGTTAAATTCTCCCAGCATCCTTTTGGTGTCATACCTTAGGTTTTGGAGCGTAGGTCCTCTGTAGGAGATCGTGGAAAATGCTCCTTGTGATGTAGTTACACTCTGCTCTATGCCAATTGCCATTGCTCGCTGGCTTACATGTCTAAACCTAAGAACTTTTTATTTTTTCTATATTATTTATTCATTTCATTTTTCTTTATTTTTGTTTTTCGTTATGGTTTACCGTTAATTTTCTAGAATCAAACACACGGCTCAAATTTATTTTCTTCAAGTCTTTTCGAACGAAAGTTTTATGGAAGTGTTCGTCATTCGTACTTTAGGGCATCCTGTGAGGTAAGGCAACTTAAAAAGACTGTTTTCTCCTATATTTTTGCGCGGTTTTTCATCGCCCATTACATCGGCATCAATCAAACTTTTTTTCCTAACCTCCTTGTAGATTTTGAATACCATTGGATAGGTTCACATGGTTTACCAGGCGATCCAAGCCAACTATTTATATGCCTCATTCATTTTAGAGTTCGACTTTGGAAGGCCTATATATTGTGGTTAGACTGGCTATTGCAAATCATAATTATTTTTCAACTTTTGATTTAAAAAGGTCTCACCAGCAAGAGCTGTTTTTAACGTGTTTTTAAAGCATTTAAAACTTTTTATTTTTATTTTATTTTTACGGTGTAAACTCTATATAGCGAAATTGAAGGGATGGGGCATTTTATTGCGTTATAAAGAGTTTTCTTCAAACGGAGAGTAGACGGTATTATGGGATATAGTGGGATCATCTTCATTGAATAAAAATATTTCAAGATCATCCACTTCGTCTTCTTCATCGCCTTGTTACTTCTTATTTCTTGACTGTATCAAGAAATTCTTCATCAATGAGTGAAGCTAGGTTCTTGTCTACTTGTATTTAGGTTTCTAAATTTTCTGCAAAATTTTGTGGAATGTTGAACTGTGTCCACTTCACTTTCAAACTCAGGTCCAGGTCAGGTCAGAATTGGTTTAAAGTCCTGCATGGCGATAAAAGTGCTATATGGTCACCGATGTCACCTCTCGCCAGGCCTTGTATATTAAAAGAAGTTTTATCTTCTGATTCGTTTAGCTCTATTAATAGTTTTTGAGACTTTCAATCACGCTGTGATCAAATGGTTGTAAGATACTTGTCGTGTTAGCTGGTAAAAATGTCGGGTAGGTCCACAAGAGGCCAAATTTTTCGCCCCTTTAGTTCTAAAATTCTTTAAAAAATTGACCTATCATCCAAGCTGATTTATTAGCTTTATAGGTGACTGGCATTTGTCTATCTAACGTTATTGAAACACCGTGGATTTTTCAATTTTCCCATTACCATCAGTTTCCTTTTTACTGTGCCATTCATATAGGCAGCGACGGGTACAGTGATACGCTCTTTGGAGACTTTTTCTCCTACTTATTTCTATTTTTGAAATTTTAAAGGCCGGCTTCAACTTTTTAGCTTCGTCAGCATTAAAAATTACGCTTGGAGTATACTTTTATTTCAATTGTGGCCACACTCTTTAATCCAGTCATGGGTAGCATTTATATCCCTTGTTTCTCCATTCACTTTATCGATATGGTGACTTTTTTTAAACTTTCAAAGCCATCCTTCAGACACTTATGTTAAGTCGTTCAGCAAGTTTTTCTGTCTTAGCTTTCATAATAGGTCTCGAGACATACACATTGTTCTAATGTTGCTTATAAGGCCCTGACAACATTGCCTAATCCAAATCTTCAAATTCAACCTGTTATTAATTTTTTTGAAGACTTTCCATCCATCTCTGGCTGTAGAAATGTTTCCTTGTTCTTCCAAATTGTAGATACAGTAGATGGACTGAATCGAAAACATTTTGCAACATCACTTTTGTTTCCTGCCTTTTCTATTGTGTTTGAAACTCCGTGAAATTTGCGTTTATTGGGGTCCAAATAATAATTTATTGTTTCGCTATTGAGAGGGGTTGCAGCGCTATAAAGAGTGGCTCAATATAAGGTTTTAAGAACTGTTTTGTTAAATAAAAATTCTCTTTATAGAGTTTACACTGTTTTTTGTTTTTTTTTCTAATTTTTTTAATTTTCATTTTGTGTTGATTTTAATTTTTTTCTTTTCTTTTTTTATTTCAGTTAATTTTTTTTATAGCTTATCGTTATTTTTTTTCGACCAAGGATCACGATAAAAATTCGAATTTATTTTCTCTTAGTTTTTTTCGGACGAAAGCCTTCATTCTTTAAGGTAATCTCTCAAGTAAGGCAACTGAAAGAGACTGGTTTGTCACATACTTTTACTTAAGGCATCAATCAGCCTTTTTTTCTTAATCTACTTACTGTCTATTTTGGTATTTAGTTGGTATTCAGTTTTATCGTATACGATAGGATAGTCACACGGGGTATACCAGGTTGTCCCTGTCAATGTAGCATATCATTAGACCACATTTTTTGTGTAGAGCAATAGCCTAAAAAACTTTCGAACTTGGGATGCTGTAGTTTGATCAGACTTAATAGATTTATGACCAATGTTTTTCGAATATTTTTGAAATTTTTTTCTCATATTTAATTGCTTTTTCGCGTTAAGCGATGTTTTCATCGGATTTCCGAGTCTGCCTACCAGTTAAAACCAAGACCCTGCTAAAAACAGTTTTTTTTCCTGATTTTTAAACCAGAGTTCGATAGTGAATTTTGCATACCCAGAGCTCTTTCAAAATTGTAAGAGAAATATTTTTAAATATGGTACGAATGCGTTAAGATTCCTTTGCCCCAAGGGAATATATTTTATTTAAATAAATAAGGAAACTTAACTTAATCAGCCGCGACAGGCCTTTCGGAGACTATGGTAAACACGATTCCAAATTATCAGAGCCTTTTTTCTAGTCCATTTTTAATAATAATAAAAAAAGGAATACGTTCGACTGCCCTTGCTTTTATTCCTCCGCTCGAAGATCTCTTACAATTTGATTAAAAAATTCATTTTCAATAAAACTAGTAAAATAAAATGAAAACCGAAATCAGAAATGAAATTTAAAATTGAATATAAAATTAAAAAGAATTAATCTAATAAACTAAGTGAACATTAAACAACGAAAAAAAAAATTATTTTGTTATGTGGTTTCAATCAAGAAGCGAACAGGAAAAGCAAAAGAAAAAAAAATAATTTTGCTGTCTAATTTTTTAGCACAAATCTTTTATTAAAAAAAAAAAAAAAACAATTTATACAAAAATAAAAATAGAAAATCCAATGAAAACTTTAATTTTTTGATTATTTTCCGTTCGGTTATGCATGAATTGATTTTTGTTTGTTACGTTTCTCTGTCGGTTTCAGTTCATGATTTTTATGTTATGCATTCGTTTATTCGTTTAGTTGAGAAATGTTGTGTTCTTTTCTTCCAATTGTTTAATTGTTCTTTGTGTTATCTGTTATATATGTTATATTTAATTAAGTACACTCTGTTGTCTCTACATATGTTTTTTTCGTTTAGTCCTTTGTGTCATATTTTCATATAATTTTGTTCAGTTCAATAAAAAATAAAAAAAAGTTTAGAAAAAATCGATTTCTTATTTATTTTCCTCAAAATGTAGCTTTTTTTTAGTCCTGTGAAATGGTAGGCGTGTCAAAGAAACACTCTAAAATAGAAAATAAAAATTTATTAAATGAGAAAAACAAATGGTGCTTAAAATATTTTCCTTGATGGTGTTAAATAAAAAACAAAAAAATAAATAAAATAAACAAAATATGATAGAAATTATTAATTAAAAAAAAAAAGATGTAGAAATTATTTATTGAAAAACTAAAACAAATTAGACAGAAAAGGTAGAATAAATCGCAGTGACCAAAGGCGATCATGTTTTCTCTCCTTATGACAAACGAACTGATTTTGTTTTCGCGGTTTAGGGATTTTTTTAGACTAATTCACTGGCTCGTGGATACCCTAATGGAGGTTCCAGCCAGCAGGCGTATGTCCCGGGTCACTGCTTAACGTCCTAGAAAGCCAAAGCGTAGAATATCGCTACAAAAATGTGTTCAAAATGCATGAGAAACTTTAAAGAAAAATTAAAATAGTTTGAAATTATAAATTAATAAAAAAAAAAAGAAACGACTTAGCATCTAGTGCATATAAAAGATATTAAATTTCATTGCATTAAGAAATTATTAACTAAAATAAATAAATTCATTTACGTAGCTCACACTGTTGTTCGTTTATATTTTTGAATTTATTTTCCAATATTCCTTATACGTTTGACGAACCTATGTATAAGCATGAAACGACACTCACAAAAACAGAAAAACAAGTGAAAAGTGCATTCAATCTTGATGAAACAAATTCAAATAAAAGCAATCGTCTTAGATACAAATAACATACAATTGATCGAGACAACATTTTTTAACTCTATCATTATACTACGATATAACATATTTAAGGGTAAAAAATCAATTGAAAAGGAAGCACAATAATATATTTATTAACTAGAAAAAAAGGTGACAAAACGAAGTAAAAAAAACAAAACAGATGAAGACGAAGAATTTAAGGAAAAAAACCACAGAAAACAAAAAAAGGCTATAAATGTTAACATAGAACGCGCATATCCCAATTTAAGGAAAAGTATAAAAATAAAATAAAAAAAAACAAAAAATTGAATGTTCTTTTGTACTTTTACACCGAAGAAGATATATAAAAAACAAAAACCAAAAAAAAACTTAAAACTAAATGTCAGTATTATCTGTAGATAAACTAAACCACGTGGTTAGTAAAAAACACGAAAAATCATATTTTTAAAATGAAAAATAAACACAAAATGATACATTTAAACGGTTGTGCTAATTCCAGCGATGGAGTTATTAAAAAAAAATATAAAACCCAAAGTGAACACCTTTTCTGGATTTTATTTGTTTTTTTTTATGTTCAGTGTTTTGTTTTGATCTCCCGTGCTTTTCATAGTTAAGTGGAATTTGGTTGGATTGCTTTCGTTCGTTTTAGACGATGAAATCGATTTGGCGTAGAGAATAACTTGGTACTAAATTCACAAGCAATGGGATGAGTGTCCAAAGTGGTTTTGGAGGCTTGAAAGGTATTCTAAAATTGAAAACCATTTTTTAAGTAATTTTTATTGTTCTTATTTACTAGACGAAAATGTTTAAATCTACCTTAAAAGGGTCTTAATATTTAGTGTGACTTTTTGGTCCTGTGCGGGCACCCATTTTCAAATTTTTGTTCAATTATATTTTTGAATTTGGTTTTCTGGGAAAGCTTTGTTAAAAAACCTAGACCAATTTTTTATTTCTTATTTTAAAGCCTGACCTACCCTCCGCTTCTTAATTCGTGTGTTTCGTTCTACCAATCAGAACCCTCCTTCAGCGAATGTGTTTCTTCATCTCTCATGCCCTGAATGCCCGAGACCTCACCAAGGCTAACAGGGCTCAGTTGGTTTATAACCATGATGACGCACGCGCCTACAAAAGGTCCCTTTGCTAACCGTAGCCTAACTTATAAACTAAGGAGTGAGGAGCATCTTATCGGGGTAGCGCACCGTTCTGGGAAGCGTTTGCACACGACAAGCACCAAAAATTGGCATGTTGCTTAGCAAGATGGGCGAGATCATAAGCCGCCATCATGGGCTCTGTCAACGTTCTCGTTGCTGATGAGCTGTTTGCCCTCGGCGCCGGTACTTTACGGGGATACAATCTCTATTGTGCACTTACTTTTTGGAGTCAATATGGAGACATTCCTGTGTGAAATATAGCTTGTGCTCGATAGCCCGATCGGAGTGCGCTCTCATGGTATCCATAATTGGGGTAAAAGCCCCGAAATTTTGAATTAAAATCGAGAGGGTAATTTTAACCAAGGCGCTTACAAAATCAGTCAATCACATCAATCTGAACAGCTCCTTAAATCGAATTAATGAAAAAATTGGTAAAAAGGGTTTAAATTGGTTGTTGTACGGGGAACTGCATGTCGTAGTGACAAAATACCATTTTCCTTTAACCAGATAGTCTGGCAACAAAAATATAACTTTTTACTAGATACCTTGGGTCTATCTTTTGAATTAGACAACTGAAGATGGCGCTGTAGTGCGAGGTAAACCTGGACCTCAATCAGCTGTCCTCTTCATCCAACACGATCTTGTGCCGTCATGCCTAGTTGGTTGAAGACCCTTTTCATACGCCACCTTAGTTGCGATCGTCCTCTGCTACGTTGTCTTTGTTGCATCATCTACTCCTTCATCGCCCTCTGCTGCGTTGTCCTTTGCTTCGTCTTTCTGTACTGCGTCGTGTTGTCCTGCCGCTAGCATGCACAATTCGCAGGCCCTGCCTATTTGCTCAAGCCTACGCCTACGTACTAAACCATACCTTGCACTCATCTGCCACTATCCCCGCGGGACTTGCCACTAGGTATTACTTCGCGATGCTGGCAAGCAATTCATGCTACTCCTGAGTTTATAGACTTCCTCCTGATTCTGTTGTTCTTGCGGTCTCTTCTGCTTTCCTTGCCGCTTCTACTCTCCTCAGTTCTGTCTGCACATTTTTGATTAGTGTGCTGATCATCAGCCAGTACTCCTCCGACTCCACCATTCGCTGAATTATATTTTCTGGTCTCGGTAGAGTGCCCCTCCAACCTGTGAAGCGTCTACATTCAAAGATTGGTCTTCCTCTTGGATTGAGCAGTTTGGACAAAGGGCAGAGGTATCGTGCCCGAACCACCGTGACCAGAGAGATAGTTGCAGTTTCCTTATACTCTGTTTAGCCATATATCGATTGATGGAATCAGGGTATGGGTCCATCTGCCCTTTGAGGTATTATTCCGCCGTGATTCCCATTGGGCCATCGAGCGCAAGCACTCTTCTTCCTTGATTTTTCTTACTTCTCCGGCAATGGTTAGCCTTGAGAGCTTTCTCCGTTGGATTATTTTCATCTCCTCGGCGAGAATGTCAATGGGGATCATACCAGCAATGACAAATGCGGCTTCGTCCGAAATCGTCCGGTAGCCGCTTACTGTCTTTAGAGCAGAGTCGGTATACCGATGACAGTTATCGGCATGTTTTCTTCCTCTTGAGCGCTTCTGCCCACATTGGTGCAGCATAGAGCATGACTGAGCTCACCACTCTGCCCAGCAGAATCCTCTTCGCATGTCCGGATCTACCCACGTTTGGCAGTATCCTGGAGAGAGCCGTTGGTACTGAGGATACTTTTTTTGCTCACACAGTTCACGTGTAATTTGAACCGCAGCCTATTGTCGAGCATCACTCCTATAGGTATTTGACCGCTTCCTTGGATCGGATATTCTGGTTGCCCACTCCTCCGTCTTATGGTCTGCCAGTTCAAGGCCTGCAGATTCTAGCCACTACTTTATCTGGACAACTGCTGTGTTTGTGGCTGATTCTACTTCGTAGCTATATAATCCGATGATCCGAACCTTAGTCTCAGGACACCGTCATACATTCGGTTCCAAAGAAGTGGGCCCAACATCGGTCCCTGAAGAACCCCGGGTGTGATGTCGTTCCATAAGTATCGTAGTGGCTACGTAGTTCCTTCCTCCATGGCATACCTCAGTTTTCTGTCTTTGAGGTAGTAGGACACTATCCTTAGCAGATAGTGTGGTGTTTCCATTCTTGCCAACGACCTTCTTATCAGGGTCCAGTCGGCAGAGTTGAATGCATTCTTAAAGTCTAAAGTCAGTCAATACTGCACAGTACTTCTTTGACCCCCGCCTCCATGACTGTCCTGTTATGGCTTCAGACGCAATATCGACTACTTTTTGGATTGCGTCGATAGTAGAGCGTGCTTTTCGGAATCCGTATTGATGATTTTAGAGGGCTCCCTTCTTCTCTGCTACAGTAAGTAGTCTGTCGTATATTACTCGCTCTAGAATTTGCCCCACTGTATCGAGCAGGCACATCGGGCGGTATGACGATGGTACTCCTTGGGTAGCAGTACTAGGTGTTGCAACTTCAATGGTTTTGGGAACACTCCTTCATTTAAGCATCTCTGCATGACTGCTATGAACATCTCAGGCCTTGTTTGAATAGCAGCCTTCAATGCTTTGTTCGGTATTCCGTCGGCGCCTTTTTGTCGAGAGCTCTCTGCAGTTCGTTCAGCGTAATGGCTGGGATACTGTCGACATCTGCTTCCTAGACGATTGTGGGCGTCGCATCTGGCCACTATGGTTCTTAACAGTATTGGACATGTTAGCTGTGGGGACCTGTAGCCTTTTAGTTTGACCATCACTGCTATATACGCCGTGCCCCATGGGTTAATGTCGGCTTCTTCGCACTTACGTTTGAAGCATCTTGCCTTGCTCCCTTTGATTGCCTTCGTTAGGTTCCGCCTCATCTGTTTGAAGGTGTCGAGGTGCTGTTGAAAACCAACTCTTGCTCTTGCATTTTGGACTTTACGACGAGCCTGTAAGCTTTTTGATCTGAGTGTTTTTATCTCGTCATTCAACCAGTGGCATGCGGCGCTTCTCCGGATTGCTTCCTTGGCATATCCGCATCGCAGGCTCTGGTAACAATTTGTTTAAGTCGATGCGACAAGTCTTCAGCTGATCCAT
Source organism: Merodon equestris (assembly GCA_958301585.1). NCBI lineage: Eukaryota > Metazoa > Arthropoda > Insecta > Diptera > Syrphidae > Merodon > Merodon equestris. The sequence goes on along the minus strand of OY284417.1, from coordinate 18,723,371 downwards.
TTGTGTTCATTGAACTGTTCAGCATCTCCTCAAAAGTTTCTCTTTCGAACAGACTATCTTTCCATTGTGGGACTCTTGGCATTGGTCTTTGCCTGTTTCTTTCAGACGACATTCTTGATGCCTTTAAATTCAAGAAACGACGTTTTGCCCAAGACGTATGTTATTGCCGAAATTCTTACGCAAAATTTCTTCCTCGAAGCTTCGAGAAACAGCGGTTAGCATGAATGATTCTGTGTTTCATTTCTGCACTGACATCGTTGGTATATATTGGAGCCATGTTAGACACTGAGCCATTGACTACTTGGAAATGATTTCTGTTAATACGTATGTTTTGGCCAAAACGTTGATGGCTTGTATCACTTCTGTCTGCCTGCGTTCTCCCAATAACGTGAATTTCATTCGGGTAAGCCGGACTTGAAATATATTGTGCCCCCTTCAACGTCATCCTGCATAACCTGACGAACAGCATCGGCGAGATCCCAACTAAAGCAGTGCTGAATCGATGAGCTCATGAGCATTTTCAACGTACCCGTCACGGATGAGCCGTTTGTCCCTGGTGCTCCGGTAACGTTGTTAAATAACTGGAATACCATGTCTATCTTGTACTAGCTTTCATCTTATTTGTTCCGTTTCATCTCTTCTAGGTCCGTTCTTATATTGTCCTCCCATCTACTGCGCGGCCTCTCTGACGGCTTTTTTCCCTCGGGTTTTTCACTTGTTATTCTTTTGTCCACTGTCCATTCGTTCAACTTGCCCTGCCTATCTTGTCTTTTGGTTTCCTTTGGGCATATTTGAATCAGTTTCACTACCTTTTTCGGGCCACCTTCTCATCATTGATCGAATTCCTAGCCGCAGTAGTTGTAGTGTTGCCTTCTGACACCGATGACACGGGGTTCGAATCCCATAATAGCCAAGTCCAGAGAATAACATTTCATTGCGTTTTCTCCTCAAACAAATTTGACGATTTTCCTTTATGGCTCAGGTGAAATGAGATATGGTGTAAAAGCGGCAATTGAGAGCTTATTACGAGTATATCATGGCTAAGCTGCTGCGTTGGCGCTGTGGGTAGTGTGTCGGCCTCTGATGCACGATGAGCGAGTTCGAATCCCAATAACGCCAACGCCATCGAATGTGTTCATTTCGCGGCTTCTCTCCTCGGCGGGGTTCTGGCAAAACCCCCGTAGTACACTTGCCTTGAAAAAGCTTCTCGGCGCTCACTGTTTGGAATCAGCATTAAACTGTAGGTTCCGTGATCTTCAATTCTATTACAACATTCCTAATCAACTCCAAGCAGCGTGAATTGTAGTGCCTGATTCCGACTCCCTTCATGCTGGCGAAATTTGCTCGTTTTTCTGCAAATAATGGTAATAATACGACCATCCATCCGGACTATCCAAATTCATTTTCCCGACGCCAACTTTTCGTCCACTTAAAGTGTCCCTCAACAAACTTAAGTATTATGCTCTCTTGCTCTATTTTTATTTTTTTGTAAGTGGAGTCTTTCACAGCAATTTTTTGTACTTTTTGATACCCTTTGTACGTTGCGAATATTGGTTTTAACCCCCAACTTGTGTCCCATCTTTCTCTGGTCGTTACAAGCCTCGGTCATTCACTTACCGCCAGCGATCCATGAAGGATCTAAGCCTGGGCTATGGCTGCCTTCCATCCTTGACGGTCCCGGGCACGCTGCTTTCAGTTGTCTAACATCCGCGATCACTTGGTCTTTATAACGGAGGTTCGGTCTTCCTTTTATCCTCGAACCAGGAGGCTTGGAGTCGAAGACCCTCTTAGCTGGGGCGTTGGTGTTCATGCGCTCGATGTGGCCGAGCCAGTGTGGTCGACGGATCTTTCCCTGCCGGACTACTTCCACATCTTTGTACAGCTCGTAGAGTTCGCAACTATGTCTTCTCCTCCATTCACCTTCCTCACAGACAGGACCAAATATCCGCCGCAGAATTTTTTTTCTTCTGTCCTGCTTATCGTCCAGCTTTCGGCTCCGAACAGCAAGACTGGCAGTATAAGCGTTTTATAAACCATGATTTTGGTCCATCCAGTGAGGAGTTTTGACCCAAGACAATCCGAACTAGCAGCGGTTGCCGAGGGCGATTCTATGCCGGATGTCGTTTGTGAAATTTACGTTTGCTCCGAGGTGTACAAACTCCTTAACCACCTCGAAATTGAAGCTGTCAATTGTTACGTTTTGTCCTAGGTGGTGAGCGACGGATTGGTTTTTGCTTGACAGCATATACTTTGTTTCATCGTCATTGACCTTAAGACCAACTCGTTTTGGCTGTTCTTCAATCGCCATGAACGCTTGCACAACTTCACGGCGCGACCGCATGATGGTGTCAGTATCATTCGCGTATCCTAGCAGCTGGACAAACTTGTAGAAGAAAGTGCCTTTCCTGTTATTGCCTGCCCTTCGTACTATCTGCTCCAGCACCAGGCTAAAGAACTCACACGACAGCGCATTTACTTGCCGAAATCTGATACATGTTTCAAATGGTTCAGAGGTCCCGGAACCAAGTTGCACGGTGCATCTGGTATTTTTTTAGCGTGGCGCTACACAACCGGATCCCAATTTCAGCCATTTGAAAATTTGGTCTATAGTCGATTTGCCGGGGCCGGAAGCCTCACTGCCGATTAGTGCGGTGCAAAAGGGCTTTAGATGTTCACATAATACGCTGGTCAGGATCTAGTATGCGACATTAAGCAGGTCGCAAGGTCAGATGGGATCGCCTTTTTTGTGAATTGGGCAAACAGAGCTGGTACTCCAGTCGTCGGGCATGCTTTCATATTCCCAAATTCTGCAGACGATCTGGTGCATGCTCCCTACCAGAACATCGCCGCCACCCTTGAAGAGCTCTGATGGCAAGCCATCTGAGCCTGCGGCCTTGTTGTTCTTCAGCTTGTGAATAGCCGTGCCGACTTCTTCGATGCTAGGTGAGATGGCTACTTCAGTGGTTGGAGTTGGGATTTCCTCGGTCCTTACCAATCTCTCTTGGTCATGCTCGTTAATCAGCTGCAGCTGACAAAATTACTCTCGCAGTTTCGAAGAGCCTGGGTGGTTTTCTTGAAGCCTTGAAGCAAGGCCTTTGGCTTTCTTATAAAAGGCTCGAGTTTTGTATTTATCCCTAGACGCCGCAAAGATTCTTTTCTTTTGTCGCAGTAGTTTTTTCTCCCCCCTTCTTCTGGCTTGGTACTCCTCTTGCGCTCGGTTTTTCGCTGTAGCGCCTTTTAATACGTCTCGTCGGTTGCTGCCCTTTTCTGCTCACACTTTCCATCGTACCACGAGTTTCCTGTCGGGGGTGGTAGGTAGTCTAAGGTGGTCTCGGCTATTTCCTAAATGGCTGAGCGGCAATGCAGCCACATACTGTTGGAATTTGTGTTCGACGTAGACATACCGTAGAGTCTTTCGCTCAATTGCTTCCTGTAGACTCTGGCAACCTCCGGCGTGCTCAGGCATCCAATGTCGAACCTCCTCATGGTGGGCTGGTGCAGCTTTCTGACATTGGACAGGCGAGCTCCAAATCTTGTCGGTCGTTCACTACTTTCCCATAATTTTCTGAATCTTTGGTCAAATCCGTGATAATCTTCGGGCTTCTGCATAAATGCTTTGCAGCTTTACCAATTTTTATGTGTTCTTTGAGCAGATCAGGAGCTAATTGAACTGCGTTACTGTTAAGTCCGTTTTTAAGGATGAATAATATGAATGTCGATTTACGTACTTTAATTTGTCTCCATCAACATGTCCTTTGCTCTGAAGAGCTGTAAGGGAGACTGACCATTTCGTGGAATTGATCACTCTATGTCGATGGTTAAAGGCTTATAACATGTGCCGAGAAGTAAAATCGTTGTTGGCCTTATTATAGGCCGCTCGTAATAAGGTTACTATTCCTCAGAGGTTACAAACTCAGAGATGACAAGACGCGCTTCTCAGGTTTTCCCAAAAGTGTTCAAACCCTAATCAGCAATTACTTTCTTAAAGACACTTAAAAAAAAACAATTCTAGACCCATGGCTGTTTTTCTGAATCTTACCTGAATCAGACTTGTCCACTTTGGAAGACATAACAAACCTCACCTACTATGAGTCGCTGGATAAATTTTGGATTTTGCTTCTATCCTTAAATATGCATTAGAATATTTTAACATCTGCTCTTAGAGGACTATACTTTGGAGTAAAGCCTTACTACCTCCAAAAGCTCAGTTCTACATGTGGAGACTTGAAGTATATTGCTTTCATTATTTTCTAACTGCCAAAAGCAACGTTGAACTGCAAGAATTTTCCAGGACCATACTCTTGAAAACTCTGTTATATCTATAAAGGTATCGCAAATTTTAAAAAAATATGCATTGAAGGTGGTGTGTGGTGCCTACCTTAATTCCTAAAATCATTGCTCTTGTTTCCTTCTAGCTTTTATGTCCCTCATGATTTTTTTAATAGGTTCAGCTGTCTGCTGTTTCACTATTTTTTCTTCAATTTATTTATTTTTATTTTAAATAAAATGCTTTTGGAGTACCTTTTAAGAACCCTACCACTAAAATGCCATTCCACAAACGACTATTTATTATAGAAAACGAAAACATATTACAAAAGTTCATTACCGAAAACAAACACACAAATGAGGTAAAACACAATAATTAATTAAAAAATAAATTTACGAAGAATATTTATCAAACAAGAAATTTTGAATGTATATGAACGGAAATAAGAAACAAAAAAAAAAACAAAAAAATATATTATATTAAACAGTAATTAATATACGTATATTTGGTAACATTAACAGTATCTTTATAATTATTACAGCAATTATTATTAAAATAAAGCAAAAAAACAAGAAATAATATATAAATTAATAAACTTATTAAATATTGTGTCTGTGGATGTCTATTGATTATAACAAAAAACAAAAAACAAAAAAACTTACAATTTAAATTATATTAACTAGAAGAAACCAAAAAACAAAAAAAAACTATTCTCCTTCAGCAATGGAACTATCTTTATATAAACTTTAAATTAATTAGTTAATGTCTCTATCAATCTCATATGCATACAAAGAAGATATAAGAATGCAATAAAAGCAACCAAAATAGAAATACACAGATTGTTAATGGGAATGGCGAGATACTGATACCGCAACCGAAACCGAAACAAAACAGAAAATAGAAACAAATAAGGAAAATGTTTATTATTATCACAATTACAATTACAATTATTAAAATTGAATTTCATGAGAACATGAAAGTTTATTGCAAAAAACAAAATAAATCCAAAAACAACATCAGTGAGATTAATTTAAAATTGAAAAACGGAAAATAAACTTAAATTTATTGAGTCGAGTCTGTGGTTTTTTGCTTTTGATTTTGGTTCTCGTTTTTTTTTTCTTATCGAATCATCGGAATTAAGTAAGTATACACTGGGGCTCTAATGTCAATTACATAGAACCCGAGTCCCTTCACACGGTAATTGAAATGACGGCACTCCATTCAGTCTCAGTACTCAAAGAAATAGTAAAAATCCTTCAAAGAAGCAAGTACAGTGCATAAGGATGGAACGTGTTCCCCAGTATGAATCCATGATTTTTACTCAGATCAACCTACAGCATTGCAAGGCTGCTACCGCTCTTCTAAGTAGCAGAATTGCATGCAGTAGTACAAATCATCACATTGTATCACATTGTATTGATGGATTCAGGAACCATGGGTGTGGAACAAACGCCTGTGTGGTCTTGGTGGCATACGTGATGCTACAATCCTTTATGATGAGCGATCCGAAAGGCCCAGGGTCTGCCTCATCATATCGAATACGCAATCGGCAACCAAACTTGGTCAATTCTGTGCTCAAGATCTGGTAGCTGCGAAAGTGAGCTACAAGGCGCACGGAGAAATTGAACACTTCGTCGTGGCGTCTGCTTACTTCCCCTACGACTCGGTACTACCCCCGCCACCTAAGGCGGTTTCCGAACTCGTAGAGTACTGTGAAGCCAGAAGGATTGGACTCATCATCTGTTGCGATGCTAACGCTCAAAACACAGTTTGGGGCAGCAGCAAATGCAACCGGAGGAGGAGACCATCTTTTAAACTTCATTCTTTTGTCTGACCTTTTCATCAACAATGTTGGTTCTCAACCAACCTTTGTGACGGCGAGACGACAGGAAGTGATTGACCTAACCTTATCTAACAGGCATGCGAAGGCCATCACTAACTGGAGAGTCTCACCAGATGTTAGGCTGTCAGACCATAGATACATCGAATTCTAATTGAAGTGCGGGATCTCCCCCTCGCAGCCCAAGCGGAATACGAGAAAAACAGACTGGGTGCGATTTAGGGAGGAGCTTGAGAAATCCACTCAAGCCCCGCCTAAACTCAAAACTAATCAATCGGTGGAGGATGCAGTTCATAACCTGAACAGCGCCATCACCAAATGTTTTGAACTCGCATGTCCTGTCAAAAAACCTTCCAACAGGAAGCCGGTTCCCTGGTGGAATGCTGAGCTCCAACGGCTTCGTAGGGAAGCCAGAAGTCTTCTGAACAGATCGCTTAAATCGAACTCGGAAGATGACTGGAATAAATATCGATCGAAGCAGAAGGAATATAAGAAGCTTATTCGAAAATCGAAGAATGATTCCTATAAATCCTTCTGCGAAGAGATCAAATCCCTGAGCGCGACCAGCAAGTTGGTTAAAGTCCTCCAACGAGGAAAATCGACAAGGCTGGAGGTACTCAGAAAGTCTGATGGTACCTTTACCGAGTCTAAAACAGAAACCCTTAGTTTACTGTTTCAGACCCATTTTCCGGGAAATTAGACGGCTGTAGCGATGAAAACAACTCGGCGTAGCTGGTATGTTGCGTCACGCGTGGCAACTACTGAGGCCATTGAATTTGCTGTGGCATCCTTCGATGGCTTTAAGTCGCCGGGCACTGATGGGATATACCCCGTTATGCTGCAAAAAGGTATAAGACAGCTGCTTCCTACACTGAAAAGAATTTTCACTGCTAGCCTGGCACTTGCCTATATACCTATTTCTTGGCGCGCGGTGAAAGTGGTCTTTATTCCCAAAATAGGGAAAGAGGATTACTCACTAGTCAAGAGTTTCAGACCAATCAGTCTAACATCCTTCTTGCTGCAAAGCATGGAAAGACTAGTAGAGTTGCACGTGCGCAAAGTTGCCCTTCGAATGCATCCTCTGTCGGACATGCAACATGCTTATCAGCGCGGAAAATCCTGCGAGACTGCGCTTCAAAACCTAGTTGGGAGAATTGAATGCGCTCTCGAAAGGAAAGAGTACGTACTAGGCATTTTTGTCGACATTGAGGGAGCTTTTGATAACGCTACTTTTGACAGCATGTGTAATGCTGCTAGACGGCATGGCGTAGATGAAGCACTGGTTTTGTGGATCAAAGCAATGCTCGTGCACAGGACACTGATCGCTGATGCAGGCCTCGAACATTGTGTCAAGTCTGGAGTAAACAGGGGCTGCCCGCAAGGTGGCGTCTTGTCTCCGCTGTTATGGTGCATGGTGGTCGACTCTCTGCTAGATGCTCTCAATGCCTCTGGAATCTATGCCCAGGCCTATGCGGATGATGTTGCTGTTCTCTCTGTCGGCTCATGTTTAGCGAATGTTTGTCTCAAAGCGCAGGCGGCGCTAAACGTGATCGAAGACTGGTGCACGAGAAATGGGCTGTCGGTTAATCCTCTTAAGACCGATGTCGTTCTCTTCACGAGAAGGAGGAAAACAACTGGCATTGCTCAGCTGGTGCTAAAAGGCATTCCCATCCCTATATCCAAGGAAGCTAAGTATCTGGGAGTCATTCTAGATAACAAACTTCTTTGGTCAAAACATGTTGAGTCCAAAACCACCAAAGCGCTGTCAGCTTTCTGGCAATGCAAAGGTGCCTTTGGCAAAACATGGGGCTTATCGCCGAAAAAGGACCTTTGGATGGTAAGACCGATAATCTCATATGCATCGGTTGTTTGGTGGAGCAGGCTAACACGCAAACACGCTGTGGCTTCACTCATCAAACTCCAAAGAGCGGTCTGTCTCAGCTGTACGGGGGCTTTCCCCAGCACACCGGGAGCTGCTCTAGATGCTGTGATGCATCTTCCACCCCTTGACATATATATCAGAGGGTGTGCACTGAATGGTCTTTGGTACAGCTCGCATTGGAGTGAATTTGTACTTGCGGGAGAAATATCCTACGACCCCTGTTTCATGGATATGCCCTCTGACGCAATGACACCTGCCATCCTACTGCGCTGTAACTACACAGTCACATTTCCTTGGCGTCAGGACTGGCTTTGGCCAGACACTGAATCTGGAATAGAATGTCTTCGCATCTTCACAGATGGCTCCAGGGCTGGGCAGGGATCCGGCGCTGGAGTTTTCTTTGAGCGCGAAAACATTCGACTGCACTTCTCGTTAGAAAAATATGCGTCTGTCTTCCAGGCGGAGATTTACGCAATCCTAATGGCCATGCACTATGTTGTGAAACACAGATGGAGGGGAAAGAGCAAATGTGTCTGCAGTGACAGCCAAGCTGCACTCAAAGCTGTATCCAATCCTCTGTCCAACTCCAAACTAGTGCATGAACTCAAGACCTTTTTGAACAAAGTCGGAAGACTTAATTCACTTAGGCTTGTATGGGTTCCAGGTCACTCTGGAATCCCAGGAAACGAGATCTCCGATGAACTCGCTAGAAAAGGCTCAGAGGAGAGTTTCTCAGGGCCTGAACCCGCCTTAGGTCTACCAGCTACAACGGTTAAATCTGACATCAATGACTGGGTCTTTAACGTACACAGTCGCAGATGGAGAGAATATCCAGGATGCAGGAGGACTAAGCGCGTACGCCCTGATGTCTGTAAAAGGTCCGCAACATTCTTCTTATCCTTAAGGAGAAATGACTGCAGAAGGCTAACGGACGTCATTACGGGCCATTACACTTTTGCCAGGCATCTCTACGTGCTTGGCATCAGTGAGACGCCTACCTGTGCTGCTTGTTGCGAGGAGGACGACACAGCGGAACACTTTCTTTGCGACTGTCCCGCCTTCGCTCGTGCACGGTGCCGCACCCTTGGGGCCGACGTGGTGGGTGCCGAATCTCTTAGCTGAAGCCCCTCCTCACTTTTCTCCCGACAACGGGGAAAATACAATAAAGACAAGGTGTCTGTCTGGTAGTACAATGAACCAGCACTTGTGTCTGAGTGCTCCAGCAGATAGTAGAAGCCTCCAACAAAAAAAAAAACAGTGCTGGTAAAGAGTTTGAGGCGCGCCTAGTCTTCATTATCTACTTTCATTTGTACTTTGAGATTTGATTTATTCTTTTTGTTTCAGTAAATGCGAAAAACCGCTTTTGTGATTATAAGTTTTCCATAATTACAAGGTTTTTTAATAAGGACCCAGACCTAAGGTTCTCAGGACCTTGTATTTAAATAAAGGGTCTTTGAACTAGCGCAGGTAGGTTTTCGCGGCCTGTGGCGGCAACGTTGTTTTGGTGACATCTGTCAAATCTGTTGTTTATTATTCAGTTACTGATGCCAAATCATCATGGCAAAATGGACAGCACGTCTAAATGATAAAACTTATGAAAATGAGTATTTGTTAGTGCAAACGTTGCGCCCATTTTACAATAAACGTGGTGGCCCCTCACAGTCGACTCTTTAAAGCTTGGTAACCAAATTTGAGACGACCGGTTTTGGTAATCAATTAACCAACATTCGTAGGTCAAAAGAACGTAAGATCGGGTATGAACATCGCCGCCGTCTGTGAAAGTATATAGCAGAACTCGAGGCAGTCCATTTCTTACTGTGCACAAGAACTCGATCTTTCGTAGACTTCAACTTGGCGAATTTTGCATCGGGACTTGGACCCACAACCGTGCAAGATCCAATTGACCCAGGAGCTCAAAGTTCATGACCAAAGACAACGCCGTTTGCCCACCGGCTAGGTTTTGGAGCGTTTGGAAGAGGACCTCGATTTTATCCGAAAAATCCTCTTTAGAGACGAGGCCCACCTTTGGATGAATGGCTGTGTTAACCAGCAAAATTGCCGTATAAGAGACGACAACAACCCACACGAGGATAACCAGATGAGAATGCATCTTCAAAACGTGCCGCACAGTGGCAAAAATGGGAGATGTAGGCGCAGTCATCTACCTAAGGCAGAGCACCCATGAAAAGGAATACATAAAAATTGAAGAAAGGTCCACGGAACGTCCGAAGCCTATACAGACCGGGTGCTTTCCAGTACAGTACTCAACGAAATAAGTAAGTATAAAATGGGCGGTTAAGGACGGCTATACTTTCGTTTGCGGCGGTACGGTACCTTTAATCTTGAAACAGCATTCTTCATCAGCAACAAAATTTTGCAGAACGGTCGTAGTATCTTACATGACCGAATGTCGCTGGCTAAAATCCGGGCCCCACGCCATAATTATGTGCTTCTCTTCTGCGGAAGATAAGGATGAAGAGGTAAAGGACGCTTTTTACGAAACAGGGGATGAAATGTTATACAATTTTTCATCCTCGTTCCCGAACCAACACTAGGAGAAGTAAGTCTCCATGTCTCTTTAACGATAATGGTCATAGGACAAAAAGTTTCGCCAGCTCAAAAGCTCTGAAAACCACACAATTCAAAGACAAGACAATATGTTACACAAAAGCTACCCGGTTATCACAGGACGGACGGAGTAACGCGTAACCAAATCGCAGAAGCAGTGTGGTCAAGAATAAAAAAAGTGTTGTAAAAGAAGGACGGGAAATAAGTTGCGCTATTGCGGGAAAGCCTTGGTTCGATGAAGAATGGGAGGAAAAGGTATTGTGAAAGACCGTAATGTTCTAAAACTTAAAGCCCTCGCAAATAGCGAAGAGATCACGAGTATAAGATATCATACCCTACGAAAGGAAGCCAACCGTCTCCTTGGTTTGATAAAATTCAGGAAGAACGTTGGGCTAAAAACACGGGTGCAATGAATGCAAGGCTTAACGCTGTGCGAAAAGGTTATCAGGCCAGAACAAAGGTCGTAGTCCATACGAGGAGATATTTCGATAAACTGCTTAATGTACATGGAGAACCAGCCGCAATGGAAAACGGTGTTATCCAAGCAGCAGAGGTCCAGGTATAACTGCCAATCGATTGAAGAATAATAAGTCCACCGAAGTCGACCAATTACCATTAATAAAATATGCTGGAGATGGATTAATAGACAAGTTACATGGGCTCATCACAACTACATATATAGAACAATGAAACCGTTCCCGAGGTCATGATTCGTGTATTTAAAAAAGGTGACCGAACTCAATGCCAGATTTTTGTAGTTTTGGAATCACATTCGGTGACAACCCGTCTTGTTGAGGAGAAAATATAAACTTGCAGTGAAAGTATGTATAGAGAGCTTCGCAGTCGAACGATAGTTAACGATTTCGTTTCTATTCCATTTTTATGGATGGGAAAGATGTACGAACCACATCCACGCCTAAGAGTCGCGAGTTGGAACGCTGGAAGCATGAGTGGTCGCAGCTATGAGCTTGAAGAAATGATGGTGAGAAGGCGAGTAGACATCCTGTGCGTACAAGAGATGAAATGGCGAAACACCGGTAATCGGGCACGTTTCTTGGACGTTAAAACAAAAGCCTACAAGATGTTGTACTATGGATTGGAACAAGGAAAAAACGGAATCGCCATCATCCTTGCGGCAGAGCTACTTGGCAGCGTCTTAACCATTTCAAAGACCAGTGACCGTTTGATGGCTCTCAAATTGGTGATGCATGGTGAGGTGTGGAACATCGTAAGCGCATATGCCCCTCAAGTAGGATGCGAACAAAAAGGAAAAGATGCATTCTGACTAGATTTCCACAACCTTGTCGAAATCATCCCAAAGGAAGAGCTTTTGTTTGTTGGGGGAGATTTAAACGGACATTTCGGGAAGACAAGCGAAGACTATGAAGACTACCACGGAGGGCTGGGATACGGCACCAGGAACTCTTCAGGTGAAGATATCCTAAACATGTACAAGCCGTACGGTCTTATAGTGCTAAATACCATGTTCGTCAAACAGAGCCGGCACCTGATCACTTACAGAAGCGGCGGAAATGAAACTCAAATAGACTATCATTTGGTATCCAGTTTCATGAAGTCAAGAGCTAAAGATTGCAAAGTGATCCTGGGAGACGCGATCGCCCCTCAACATAGTCTCCTCCTGACTGAATTTTTTTTATGGAGGCGAGTAAGAAGTCAAAGCAGCAAACGAAGGTGTCTGAGAGAATCAAGTGGTATAAGCTGGAGAAAGGAAAAGTCGAAGCTTTTATTACCAACATGAAAAACTACCTCTCTTGATAATGGAAGATGAGGTCGGTAATGAGGAGTGCAGAGCACAAGACATGTGGGATTCCCTACAACAATCTGGCCTGGAGAAAGCCAAATCACTGCTCGGAACATCTAAAGGCCCCTGCCAACACACAAAAGAAACCTGGTGGTGGACAGACGAAGCCAAAGCAGTGATACACGAAAAGAAAATGGCTTTCCAAGCTTGGTCAAAGTGCTCTTCTACTAATAGAGAGGAAAAAGCTCGCCGTGAAAAGGTATATAGATATTGCAAAGGTATCGCGAAGAAAAAGTGCGCCGAATTCAAAGCGAAAAGCATGGAAAGCCTCTATCAGGAGTTGGAAGAAATATCGTGTTCCGCGTTGGACAGGAACCAGGCTTCCCAGGAGCTTCGACAAAGCAAATTGAACAAAGGAGCATATATCTTTAAGATAGCCGCCCAGAGAAGAAGAAATGCTCAGGAGACTCGTTTCCCAAAGTTTATTAACAATGCTGAAGGCCAACTCCTTGTAGAAGACGAAAAAATTCTCCACAGATGGCGACAGTATTGCGAGGAACTTCTGAACGAACAGTTTCCCCGAGTGTACTTTCCAAGAGCCGCCCCGAATCATGCCGAAATATCGGACATCACAGTCGAAGAAGTTCGGTACGCGGTTAAAAACTCCAGGAAAAGAAAAGCTGTTTGGCCGGACGGGATACCCTCTGAGTTCTGGAAAAAAGATGGGAGACATCGGGTCTAGATGGCTCATGGTTCTTATCACCAAACTTATGAGAGGCGACACTATGCCTAATCAAGCTATCTTCTTCCATTGCACAAAGGAAAGGGTGATACGCGAAATTGTGATAACTACCGTTCTCTCAAGCTGATGTCGCACACCATGAAAATCGTTGAACGGGTATTAGATAGCCGACTGCGGAAAATAATGACCAGTGCGGGCTTGTCTCGGGTAAATCAACAACAGATGCAATCCAAAGTATAAGGATCATGATGGAAAAGCATCGTGATTCTTCAAAGGACTTGCATATGGTGTTGGTTGATTTCGAGAAGGCCTTTGACCGGCAACCAAGAGATCTTTCATGGGTAGCGCTAAGACAAAAAGGAGTTCCAGAAACCTACGTGCGAGTGATGATGGAAGAGAGCAACGACAAGAGTAAGATGCACCGCAGGAGTCACCGAAGAGTTCGCAATCAAAGTCGGTGTACACCAAGGGAGCGTCCTCAGCCCACTGCTTTTTATAGCAGTCCTTGATTGCTTGCTTGAAGGAAAAGTGACGGAACCCAATGTGCACCAGCTATTCTTTGCTGACGATGGGGCCATTACAAGTGATGATCAGGCGTCCCTACAACGAGCACTTGATGTGTGGGTGGACATTTTTGAGGGACACGGGTATCGTATTAGTTCAAAGAAGACAGAGTATCTGTGCTGCCCGTTCTCTGACCCTCATCAGCCTATTCCAGACATTTACTTGAATGGAAGACTGCTTCCCAAGTGTGAAAAGTTGAAATATCTGAGATCTATGTTTAATAAAGCAACTTGTGATGACGACATCAACCATCGCGTAGGCGTAGGGTGGATGAAGTGGCGGGAAAACTCCGCCATCTTCTGTGATCGAAAAATGCCCCCTAAGCTGAAAGGAAGGCTCTACACTTCAGTTGTACGTCCGGCGCTCACATACGGTTCACAATGCTGGACAATGCACAAAAAGTATGAGAGCAAATTAACGGCAACTGAGATGAAGATGCTTCGCATGACAGCGGGAGTAACAAAGCGTGACAGAATTAGAAGTTCAAAGATCCGAGGAAGCCTCCACGTAAAAGCAACCATCACAAGAAAAATAGAGCGCGACGGACTGAGTTGGTATTGCCATGTTCAAAGGAGAGATCCTTTGAACCCCGTCCAAAAGGCGTTATCAATCAACGTTCCAATTTCAACACGCAAAAAGGCAGGCCGAAAAACAATTGGTGCAAACAAATGCAAAAACACCAGAATTTGATAGGCCTCAGCGATGAAGTAATCCCAAACCGGGAAGCCTGCCGCTACTTTCTGAGGTCAAACCGGCGGACCCCACAAGCGGACCAGTAGGAATGCAATTAAGTGGGAAGGTTATGGTCCTACACTTCTGACCATAACGACGCCGGAAAAAAAAGGAAAAGAAGAAGGGAAAGATGTACGAATCCTTCCACCGTTTAGGAAAAATACTGCGGCAGTGGAGAAGGAACACTGAAATAGGGCTGTAAGGGATTTAAATAGACGTTTTTTCAAGACGATTGCTGATAACTTACTAGGGCTAGATAAGTACTTAGTCTACAAAAGAAAAACAAGAATTCTGGAGAAATGGCGATTTATTTTTCAATATAGTCTCCTTTTAGCTCGACACACTTGACCCAGCGATGCTCCAACTTCTTTGATCCGTCTGGAAAATACGTTTTCTCGAGGTCTGCAAAGTAGGCCTCCGTGGCGGCGATGTCCTCCTCATTCGACACAAATTTCTGCCCGGCGAGTGACTTTTTCAAGTTTGAAAACAAAAATAAGTCGCACGGAGCCAAATTTGGAGAATACGGTGGATGGGGCGGCAGTTCGTAGCCCAAATCGACCAATTTGGCCGTGGCGAGGGCGGAGGTGTGAGCCGGTGCGTTATCGTGGTGGAAGATCACTTTTTTCTTCGCCAAGTGGGGCTGTTTTTTCTTCAATTCGGCCTTGAATCGGCCCCAAAAATAATTTGGCATAGTACAGCCCTGTGACCATTTTGCCCTTCTCCAGGTAGTCGATGTGGTTCATACCTTGTGAATCCCAGCAAACGGTTGCCATCACCTTTCCGGTCGATGGGAGAGTCTTCGGGGCACGTTTGCCGGGTGAAGTCCACTGTTTCGACTGTTCCCTGGTCTCTGGTGTGTACCAGTGGATCCATGTTTCGTCGACTGTTATGAAACGACGCAGAAACTACTTCGGATTGCGCTTAAACAGCGTCAAACACTGCTCTGAAGTGGCCTCACGGTTGCGCTTGTTATCCGGAGTGAGTAAACGCGGCATCCATCGCGCCGACAGCTTTCTTATGCCCAAAATTTCATGCAGGATATGACCCACGCGATCTTTTAAAATACCTACTGTCTCAGCTATCTCGCGCATTTTCAATCGGCGGTGTGCCAATACGAGATTGTGGATTTTTGTCACGTTATCCTCCGTGGTAGCCGTTTTCGGGGCACCTGGACGTGGCTCATCAAAAACCGACGTGGGACCACGTTGAAACTCGTTAAACCAATTGTTGATGGTCGCCGTCGAAGGAGAAGAGTCCCCGTATACAGCATTCAAACGCTCTTTGATTTCGCTGCGCGATTTCCCTTCCAAAAACAAGAATCGAATCACCGACCGATATTGCTCTTTTTCCATTTTTCTAAAATCCGCGGACACTCCCGCTTCCACACGCGGTCAAAACAAAATTATGAGTCCGATCCGGCTGAAATTTCGACAGGTAGCCGTCTACTAGAATCTACTACACGCTCTTGCGATACTGGCGCCATCTGGCGGTGAGGCTAAGTACTTATCGGAACATCCTCGTAAAGAAGTAATTTTCCATAATTACATAGTTTTTCAAAAAGAACATTAAATCTTGTAAGAGACTAGTTCAAAAAATAAAGTGACTTTTTGAATTTTGTGAGCTACATAAGTACATTCGATTTTCAATTTTTTTTTTATTATGTTATTACATACGGCTCTAACTTATGTTGACACTGTCAGCCCTTTTGGATATTTTGTTGTTTGTTTCACAGATATAAAGGTTAAATGAATTTTGTTGTGCTTGGGGATTTTTTACTGTTGAGAAAAAATGGATCGAATTTTGTGTGAGCAATAAAAAATAAGTGGTGCAAGCTCACAAAAGGCTGAGAAGACGTTAATGACGGTGTCCACCCTGGACGCCTTTGCACATCAACAACGAATGAAAATGTTGTAGCAATGAAGAAAAATGTTATGAAGAATGTCGAACGATTATCAGAACGAAATTTTCACCGAAAGAATCGTCGCATGACATCGCCCCGGAGCTGTTGAATGGCATGAATGATGATCCAGATTTGTCGAAAAGGGTAATCACTGATATCGAAACATAGGTACGAGTACGTACTCTTTCCTTCCGAGAGTGCATTCAATTCTCCCAACTAGGTTTTGAAGCACAGTCTCGCAGGAAGCATGTTGCATGTCCGACAGAGGATGCATTCGAAGGGCAACTTTGCGCACGTGCAACTCTACTAGTCTTTCCATGCTTTTCAGCAAGAAGGATGTTAGACTGATTGGTCTAAAACTCTTGGCCAGTGAGTAATCTTCTTTCTTGAGTAATCTTAGACAGGGTTAGGTCAATCACTTCCTGTGGTCTCGCCGTCACAAAGGTTAGTTGAGAGCCAACATTCTTGATGATAAGGTCAGATGAAAGAGTGGAGTTTAGCTTCACAATACTCTACGAGTTCAGAAACCGCCTTCTGTAGCGGAGGCAGTACCCAGTCGTAGGGGAAATAAACAGAAGTGTTCAATTTCTCCGTGCGCTTTATAGTTAACTTTAGCAGCCAGCAGATCTTATCCACAGAATTGACCAAGTTTGGTTGCCAAAAGCGTGTTCGATATGATGAGGCAGACCCTAGAGATCGCTCATCATAAAGGATCGTAGCATCACATATACCACCAAGACCACACAGGCGTTTATTCCACAACCATGGTTCCTGAATGGATACAATGTGATGATTTGTACTACTGAATGCAATTCTGCTACTGAGAAGAGCGGTAGCAGCCTTGCAATGCTGTAGATTAATCTGAGTGTAAATCACAGATTTAGATAGCTGTGCACGTTCTATCCTTCGACTACTTGACATCAAAATGGAATAAAATCCTACCAAGGCCGAAATAGGGACGTGAGTCGTACGCGGATTTCAGGGTCTCGACAGAGCCGTTGTCCAATCCCACAACCAGAGTGAAGCCCTATTTTTTCAGGAGAGCCCTTTTTCTCTTTATAGGAATAGACAGTCCAGGCCAGTCGTGTCGAGTCCCGGGTTCTGCGCACGTAGTCGCGTCAGCGTCAGCACTTTCAGCTTGTTTACAGGTTTTCCCGGAATCCAGCAGATGGCGCACGTTAATTTGGGAGACTAACTACCTGATAGGTAGTAGTTCTCAGGGGGAAGATTTTCTGTACCATGCTCCTGATCCAAGCGGTTGTTTGCTGTGAGGAACAGCTCACTACGAAGGTACCATTCAGCCTGAATACAGAAGCCTGTTGCTGAAGCTGGCTCCAGTAGATGAACCTTGCAGTGTTGGCAATCTGCGCTGGTCATTCTGCTGTCACTCCCAGCTTTCCATATCCAGACCTTTTCAGAGGAAATGGCTGCCTCTTTGTAGGTGAGGTGCTTGTCTCGACTCTTTATGGACACTTGTATCCCCTTTCGAGAGGAAAAGATTTTGTTGTGTGAAGTGCATGCCTCCGAGGAGCAATCTTTGGTCCTCTCCGTCTTCAGACATCACGTTCTCTCTCCCCAGCAAGGTTGTCCCCGGCGCGGCGGCCGTCCTCCGATTGCCAGCGCTCTATCCTGTTTCGGCTCGAGCTCCTGCTCCCTTCCGACGCCGCTTTGGCTCTGCCAGCTTGAGGTTTGTTGGGATCCAAAACCGCTTTGTCTTCCGCGATCAGAGTTTTTCTGTCAGCTTCACCGCCTTTTTCGGCGGCAACGCCGGCCATAACAGGACCCTGAACACCTCAGTTTGGGAACCTTTCACGCTCTTATTGAAGATTTGATCGTCACCAATAAGAGGAGGATGTTTGAGGCGCATGCCGAAAGTGCTGGCATGCTTATGCTTCCTCCAGCAGCCTTTACTAGTCGCCGACGCTTTCTGCCCTCCGCGCCGCCAAGAAGTGCGGGGGCTGCAGATGAGAGGGTCGGATGGGCCTCGGTAGGGGATACCTCTGATGATCTAATCCTCTTGACTGCTTTTCCCAGAGGTTCGTCTTTATCCTTCGTATCTTCGGCTGTGCCAGCCTCTTTGCATGATTTTTGGGAATGCCTCTTTCTCCTTCTTTTTTGGCACATAGCAGTACGTCCCAATTCTGGGGCTCGTTAAACCTTAGCGGTTTCCCGTGCCGCGCCCATCGTCGTTGTCCCCTCTGTTGGTTGCACCACTCATGCTCACTCCAGCTAGGTGGTCGGACAATGAGCCGCAGGAGTCGGTGTCGTTCCGGGCTGCCGGAGAGTGGGGAATGAGTGGTGGGGCCTTCAGAATCCTTGCTCGAGGTCATATCTTAGATCTTAGTTCGAGGTCATAGCCCTCTTATAATGTCATAACCATTGACAGAACAATGGGAACGCCACAAAACCCGGTGTGAAGATAGGTGAAAGATGTGTCTACAAACTTCAATAGATGGATCAGAGATGAGTCTGCCGATTCAAACCATTCCCGTCCACCAATTCTCGTATTCATCCCTCCGAAATAAAACAGTCATTAAAATTCATTCGAAATATTTACAAAAAAAAAAAAATCGCATCTTTCTATTCATTCTCTCAATTATTACCTACGATTGTGTTGTTGTGTTATGCTTTTTTACAGAGTTTTTCGTTTTTTTCTTCCTTTTTCAAGAAACAGTAATCATGTTAAGGGGAAACTGAAATCAAAATGCACGATCATCCAGAAAACAAAACACAAAATTCTTATAGATAAAGACTAATGGTAGCGATCACCGTCTCCTGATCATAATTCGGTTTCTCCGTCTTTTTTCCGTCCGTCTCGTCGATTACATACAATATTATAAATTCAAAATAATCTTTCAGATGATATCGATGACTATGGCTACAGGTCTTTCGTTTTGGCGTTTTGCTTCTGCAATTGTCGCTTAAACTCAAGCATCTGCATTATACGGACCTTGAGTCGTTGATTTTTACTTATCGCATTGCCAAGTGTTTTGTATTCGACGGAGAACATAAACACAACTGGAATCGTGACGTCGTTATTACCATCGCCCGACATTGCAAACATTGGTTGTGTATCACCGGAAGATCCGGGAACATTATCACAGACTATGACAGCTTTAGCACCGGCACGTTGTGCGCGGCGTGCTTTTTCCACGAACGTGCATTCACCACGTTCGACAACTAAGATTTTGCCTCGTATATTATCGGTGTCGTTGAGGTCGTTACACGCTCGAAACGGGCTGGCTGTTAGGATTTCCGCTTCGACGAATTCTTCGGCAACCAATTCGGGTGAGAAATGACTGGGACCGGCCATGAGAGCTGTCCATTCGTCGTTCTCGTCATGTTTGAATGCAACGACCTGGGTGGGAGAAAGGGGACTTAAAATGATACTCGATTTCGGGATACGATAGACCATACCTGCAACTGCGCGAGTTGATTGAGACTTTGCATCTTGGTTAGTTCAAGCATTTCTTGCATGAACAACAGTCCCATTTCACCGTCCTCGGGACTTTTAGCCTGAAACAATTGAAAATCGAGAGAATAAGAAGAGAAAAAGCTTAACATCAGAACAGTAGTTGGGGATTACATTATAGAAACTGTGGAACAGTCGAACCTTGCCGTCGCCTAGTGAAACCATTGTAATACCCATGTCGTAAACAGCTCGCAGATGGTCAGCGTTAGTTGCTTGAAAATCCAACGCTCGCAGTCGTTTGTTGGATGGTGTGCGGGGACAGGAACCTGTGATGAAATTTCTAAGTGGTTTTCGCACTTTTTCGGGGAATAATTTCGTTGAACTCGGGCAGGTACGCATAAAGTCCAAGACGTTATGCTCGTCCGTTTGCCGAAAACCTGGAAAGGAAGACGGGAATGTATTAGAAACGGATTAACACGTAAGCATGGAGGCTACGGGTTGTCTAAGCACAGTCCATTCCGCAGGGGTGGTGCAGGAAAAGAGGTTGCACGTGGCGAGAATAATGAAGCGTTTACACGAGGTTTCTGACCCCTCAAGTTGAGTCAATAATTTACTTAAAACTACAAAGGAATGGGATGAATAAGCCATGTGCTGTTTAGACAACCCTCATGATGTGTACTTACTGAATGTGCTGTTCCCCAGCTGTGCAATCGATAGCGGCAGCAGGTGAGCCTCTGTCGTAAACACAAATTCATCGAGGTTGATCACTATATCCGATGGGTCAGAGAACAACAGGTACAGGTACTTGAACGTCTCCGACAATACGTACGAGTCCATGCGATCTTCGTGCTTCCCTGTCCGTACATCGTTGACCGCCGCATAGCCACAGGCTACCTTTGCATGTTTCTGAAGCGCTTTCAGCGCCTTCTTCCCCACCTGCAGGTAGTGATGGTCATTCGTTGCTTTATACAAAAAGTACGTGGATTCGATGAACTCGGGGCGAAGATGATGCTGACCCCAGTGGATCTGGAAATCGACGGTAAATGCCTCCGGAATGAAGGTGTGCATTTGCATGACTTGATACAGCATCTCGTGTGTCTGAACAGCAGGCTTAAGATCGCCCGATAATACTTGCAGGCCCGGCCAGAAGGCCAACAGTGAATCCATAAAATTCCGCGATTTTGCATGCGGTCGATGCATGAGCACGTCCAGTAGCATGGGTCCCTCGCTTACATACTTCATCACAGCGTTGTAATGCCGATTGAATCGCGCTAAGTACTTGTCATCCCCCAGCAGGACGTAGGATTTGAATAAATACTCGTAATATGAGTCAATTCCGGCTCCGACTCCCGAATCCCGTCGCACCCAGTCGCCCGAGTGTACATTTAGCACCGTGCCCATGAGATCGGACCCTCTGTGCCTGAGTTTCCATAGTGCATCCATGGCCGCGTGCGCTCTGGCTTCGAAAATAGGATCGCCCGTCAGCCGGGAGAGTGCGGCGAATTCGAGAAGGATTGTCCCCGCACACGCTGTACATGTCTCCCGTGATTTCTTCAACTGATCGTCTTTCATTCCGGTTCGCAGGTTGATCCGAGCATGCGGAATGCCCGTTGATGTGTTGAAAGCGGGCAGGAGACGGTAGCCAAGGTCTCGGGCCATCTCCAATAGCTCGCCCTTGTACCAAGGCATCATTTTCAAATTCTTCTGAATGTACTCGGTGAGTATGTGCGCTGATAGAAGTCCGCCCATCATGCGGATATTCGTCTCAAATACTGATACGATGATGTCGTTATCGAACTGCACATCTTTGATGACCAACTTGACGGCATTCTCGAACTCGGCAAAGTCCCCGAGGACCACAAGCGTGTCCAGTGCGTCCACCAGGGTCATAGAGAAACTGCAAGTAACGGAGAATGATATAAATAGATTAGATTGCGACGTATTGACAGACTCATCGCTCGAACTAACGCAGTTTTATTAGTCTCGAGTGATGATAAGACAGCTATCTCGGCCGCGATAAGGGTGTTGCCCACTCGAGCTACTTACGTGGCACAGAGACATGAGCACTTGTTGTCGTGTGCATTGAGAATAGACCCCGGAGCCCTACCGACTAGTCTCTCATTTCATTCTTCGACATGTAAATACGTACGCTAATCTCGCATTGCATGGTTCATTGGCACCATAACAACTTATTATACACTCGCTTCAAGCGGTTGGCCTCGCAAACTGCCTGGGTAGGCAAAAAACTCAGTCGTGAAACCAGGTGTAGCCTTCGTAACGCGCATATGACTAGTATTTCTACGCCAGGGTCAAGACCGTTGCAGCGCTCACAGCCAAACGGCTAATATGAGACTCGAATATTACTTACTTGCCCAAAATGTCGTCCATATCGCCGCGGGACGGCGTTACTCCTCGATAACGACCCTTACAGGACAGTGGCATCAGCTCATCAGCAGGATATGCGTTCTCCATGTAGGCGTAGTACGCATGATAAAACATCTCTCGTGCCTCCTCCCTGCAAACCAAGTAAACATGTAAATATTGTGATGTTCCACCATTCATACGTACTTAAGTTCCTCCCGCTCCTTCCGCGACATATTATGCGTGGGTATCGTGTCGGAAAGGATCATCATGATGCAAAAAGCACTCGTCAAGAGCACTACAATGAGCGGTTCGATAAAAATGCCCATTTTTTATTAGTTCCCCCGAGATCGCTGCCGTTGTGGATGTTGACTATTCACCAAAGTCCTGGATTCACGATGCAAACAATCGATTCGCGGATGAAAATGAAATTAAAATTTAAAATAAAAAGAAAAAGGAAAAGTAAAATACACTCCGCGAATATGTAGAAAACGATGGGAAAAAAGAAACACAAACACAACACGCGATCAAGAGAGTGAATCCTACTTAAATCCGACTACAAAGCAATGGATGTGCGGACTCGTGTCCAATTTCATTCTTTTTATCAATTTTATATTTGCTTGCGGAATTGATTGGACATCTGGTGATTTGGAAATTAAATTAAAAATGATGTGGAGAATGTGGTGTTTTTGGAAATTCTATGTTTTTGAGTTAATTTCGTGTGCAAGAAAAATAAGTTTCTTTTTTTGACAATAAATTTGATGACAAGTCAAGTGAAGTGGTTCAGGCGAGCAAATGTCAATCGGGTGGTGGATGGTGGATGCGTTCATTCAAACGGGGTGGGCTCTGTGGGTGAAATTGTTTTAAAACAATTTTAAAATGACGCTGTCAAATTGAAAATTAGATATTGCTAATCACTGTAACCAAAAAATACATTTTTATTGTAATTAATTTCAAATTCACATAGAATTAGAGGAATATTTTGCTATCGGGGTAGTTTGCTGAATGCCCTTTGTGGTGAATTCCCCAGCTGGTGCCAGCTGTCAATCGACTGAAACATGTGTTCCGGAAAACGCTTGTTAATTCGTGTTTATCCTCCGATTTTCCTCGACAGAGTCAAATATCTGTGATCTCTATAGGATGTTGGCTCCGATTAAGCATTTGTTGGCGCAGAAACGCGTGGTCCTCGCAAGCTCATCGCCCCGAAGACAAGAATTAGTCCAGAAAATAGTGAGTTCTCCAATTTCCGAGACATTTTTATTCAATCTCTATGCTCTCGGCAGGGTCTCAATGCAGAGCTTTGCCCGTCTACCTTTGAGGAGAATCTCAACCCATCGGACTATAAAGAATTCTCGGAATTTCTAGAACTCACCGCCCTGGGAAAGGCGGACGAGGTATACAATCGATTGAAAGCTGAATCGCCAACCTCGGATTTACTCGTTATCGCCGCCGACACGATGGTCACTATGGGCAATGAGATCTACGGAAAGCCTAAAGATGCTGCCAACGCTATAGAAATGCTCTCTAGGTAAAGGCCCTTGTTATATAAATGTTTCCCCCTTAATCTCTGCTCCACGCTAGACTTTCAGGGAATTGTAATGTCTCCCACACTGGCGTAGTTATCAAACACTCCCAGGGCGTGGTGCGGTTCACAGAGTCGGCCAAGGTGTACTTCGGTCGCTTGACACAAGATCAGATCCAAGGCTACGTCGATAGTGGCGAGCCTTTGTAAGTTTGCTACTCCTTCTAACCAACTATCCGATGAACCTGCTTGAAAACTCATTTAGGGACAAAGCTGGAGCCTACGGGATTAGCGGAATCGGCGGGTGTTTGATAGAGAAAGTCGATGGAGACTACTACGCGGTCATGGGCCTACCACTGCACAGGCTGTCAATAGAGCTCTGCAAACTATTCAACTACAAACTGGGATAAGACGAAAAATGTTTCCTTTTATTGACAGAAAAGCAATTAAAAATCTTGGCGCTACTCCAGCTTTCTCACGTTTGCCATGAGCTCCTCCAGCAGTCTTAATTGTTTCTCGATCGACTTGGAGCTTGTTCCGCCGGTGGAGTTATACGTTTCCGTGATCTCATGGTAGTTGGCAACTTTAAGAATGTCGACATCGAATTGTGGACAGATTTTCTGCAGTTCTTCGACGGTAACATCGGTCAATTCAGAACCTCGTTCTTCTGCGAATGCGACGACTTGCCCGATCAAGTGGTGAGCCTCTCGGAATGGAACACCCTTCCTCACGAGATAGTATGCCTGAAATAAGACCAAACATTAGATTGCCTTGACACCCAGGAGGTTGTCATCATACCCAGTCAGTAGCAAGCATGTCGGGGCTGAGGCATGACTCCATGCGATCGATGTTGATGTTGAGAGTTCGCAGAACACCTTCACTGACCTCCAACGCCTTCGAAAGCTGGTCAAATGCTGTGAATGTGTATTTCTTGTCGAATTGAAAATCTTTATTATAGGTCGACGGGGTTCCCTTCATAGTCATCATCACGCCCGTCAGACAGCTGAAAATCTCTGCAGAAATACCACGGATCAGCTCCAAACTATCGGGATTACGCTTCTGCGGCATCAAGCTACTTCCGGTACAGAAAGCGTCTGAGAGACGAACGAAATCGAACTCCCGACTGGAGTACAAGATGAGATCCTCAGCCAGACGCGATAGGTGCAAGCCCACCACCGACGTACAGTAGACGAAATCGACTAGAAAGACCATTTGAAAATTGTTGCTAGGTCAACTGCGCCAATACTTACTGATAAAGTCACGATCTCCCACCGCATGCATGCTATTCTGCGTGACATCGTTGAATTCCATTTTTGATTGCAGAAACTCACGATCGATGTTCAATGGATTCCCTGCTATCGCTCCACTTCCTAGCGGCAGTACATTGATTCTCTGTCGTAACTCGATCAGTCTCAGGCAATCTTCCCTGAACGCGAAAGCGTGGCTTAAGATCCAGTGTGCGAAATGGACGGACTGAGCTCTTTGCAAATGCGTGTAGCCCGGCATCAGCACTCCCGGATATCTCTTTGCCAACCCAACAGCTGCTTCGATGACTTTCCTCAAGCTGCCCAACGTCTCCCGGATGCCCTTCCTCATCCATAGCTTCATATCGGTCACCACTTGGTCGTTACGACTGCGTCCGGTGTGCAGTTTCTTAGCCACATCTCCGATCAACTCGGTCAAACGTCGTTCATTCACCGTATGAACGTCCTCGTCACTCGTCTGGAACTCGATCAACCCCTCCACCCAGTCATATCGCACCAACTCCAAACCTTTCTGGATAGTGTCAACTTCGGCCTTCGTGAGGATACCCGCCTTGCATAGAGCCTCTGCATAGGCCGCACTCGCCGTTAAATCATCACCATACAACCGCGAATCCAACGGCAGACTGCAGTTCAATTCGGCGAGAACCGAATTCGTGCCTTGAGCAAAACGGCCGCCCCATAGCTTCGACATGATCAGATGGCTTATTTCAAACAACTGAATCGCGAGCTGTTCCTTAATCAATGTTAGGTAACCACGTCGTGCTTATCAACTCTGAGCTAATTATAACCATTTCACGAAGCCACTTACCGAAGATACTTCGACTTTTTGTTTCAGATGCTTCGTGTTATCGTGAATGAATGAGCAGTTATATGACTGATACAACAAAACAAAACAAATTTATGATGTGACCTTAATCTTTCGCAGTGTTTGAAAGAATACACATTACGTCGGTGGTTTTGAAGACTGTGGAGATGATTAAAAGGGTCACACCAGAGTACAGATGAATCCACTTAATCAGATCCTGATATCGTGGTTGATGGGTCACGATCACTCTTCTTTCCTCGACTTATCACCCTCTTTACGACCTTTTCCGTTCTTTCTTCAATAAACGAGAACTGTGGATGGGTGAAATCATTTATAAATAAACAACATTAAAAATGTTCATCGCGGACGTGATCACACGTGATACCGAGCGCCCTCGCATAGTATCTAGCCTTACACCTACATGGGAGCTCTTTTTCGACATACTCGTGGGATCACAAATGAACACATCAAATAATAATAAAAAAAAAAAACCAAAACACTAAGGACAAGGTACCACCCATCTTTACTCACACCAAGGCCCTATGCGAGACCATAGACCTGTGTAAGTTATCATTGGTGTTGATAACTTTGTATTTAAACGAAAACCTTTGTATTTAGGCGAAAACCGTTATGCTATCCAGTGCACCACACTGGAGCAGTATAAGCGAGTTTAAAGGAGATCACTACGGAGTTCTTCTCCTTTACTCCCAAGGCCGAAAGGCTGCGGTCGATGCTCCTCAAAGGCGTACACTCGATCACTGACCCCGAGGAAATGTTCTCAGAGCTCAAAGGATTCGAGAGCGACAACCTCAAATTCGTGGGGGTCAAGACGTTTACCACAGCGCGATCCAAACGGGAGAACCGGGTGCTGCCCTTTTTCCTGGTCCAGCTCACACCCAACGGCAAGCTGGAGAGGCTAAGGTCTATTACTTCCTTGGCTTCCCAGCGTGTAACATGGGAAACATTAAAAAGCAAGGAAACATTTTGCAATGTATCCGAACTGCGGAATGCAGCCTCGATGCAAAGTGTGCAAAGAACCACAGAAACGAAGAATGCGACCCAGGACAAGGTCGCAGACAGGGAGCAGCTCGAGTGCGTGCTCTGTAGAAACCGTGGACACCCTGTAAACTATCGGGTATGTCCTAAGTTCCAAGATATAAAAAAAGCAAATCTGGCTCGGAAACATAGGCCTGAAGGAAAACGGCTCTCGGGTCGCTTAGAAACACCAGGCGTCACACCCCAGATGACCTACGCCCAAATGGCGGCAGGTTTGCCGACGGTACAAGAACTCATGGCTGTGCCCAAAGCCCCCCTGTCTGTTTCTAAGGCATCGCAGGTCGAGATGGACCTGCGATCGATCCTGCTCGCCATCAGAGGACATATCGGCCAGCTCCAACAGCAGATCGATGAGCAGGCGGTTTACCGACAGACAAAATTCGGAGGTCAGGACACTGAAGTCACTGATTAAAAATCTCCAACAGTTGATCAAGGAAAATTACAGAATATCTGTAAGTTTGCATTGGAACAACAGAATTCGTGCTGTAAAATCCAACAGCGCGAGTATGTTCCCGTAAATAAATAAAATATTTCGGAGAAACAAACAGAATGACATTCAGGATCTGAAGCTTCCGAGAACGTCAGACAATGAACGCTTGCTACGAACAGTCGATCCAGAGAGCGCCGTCTTGGATTATGATTTCTTCGTGATCGAGGATTCCCAGGAGAAGGTGGCGACAGTGGGAGCTGTATTCCAGGAAGTGCATACGGTGAATGACAGCATTCGCCCAAACCGCGACCTGGAAAACGATCATTAGAGATCAGAGAATCATGACAATGATGATCTTACTCGTATGGCAAACAATGCCGTCGCCAATGAAGAAGCTAACACCCTGTTCATTTCGACGGAGGATCTCCAGATGATCTTCGAGTCATTGAAAAGAATCCGCGGGAACCGACGGAATATCGAATGTTGTGCTTAGGCACCTCCCACCAGTGGCTGTAGAGATGTACGCTGTCCTGTTCAACAATACACTGAATAATGCATATAATCCAGTGCACTGAAAGACAGCGGTGGTGCAACCAATCCCCAAGAAGGGTAAGGACACCTCTAACCCGGCAAATCTCCGGTCGATAAGTCCCCTTCCGAGTATCAACAAGGTCTTCGAGAAGGTGGTCCATAGGGCTCTGTCTAAATGGGTTGAGGACAATAAAATCATTCCGGAAAACCAATTCGGTTTCAAAGCGGGGCATGACACTATTCATGGCGCGTCGAAGACGAAGTCGTACAGATCAGGTCCAACGATCGACGTCATTCTGCAGCGTGACTTCGAAAAAATTCAGCAGTATTGTCTATTTTATTCAGAACGCCTTTGTCTAGGGGCTCTCGGGACACTAGGAAAAAAATGTAGATGCGATACCGCTAATCTTCCACGTGTGTTGCAGTTCCGTGGAGCGGCGATTCTCTGCTAACGAGCCATATTTGCCTTCTTCATATCTTAGAACTTAGGACATCCCTAGTAGCCAACCTCGGGTCTCTATGTCACTAACTCACTCTTTTTGTTATGTATGGTCTCCCAGTCCTTTCGAATAGAGATTATTCAACGTGAATGCGGTCTTCCCTGGATTTACAGATCGATGTAACTTACCATCCTATGAAGCTTGCTTCAAATTACTGAACATACAATCACTTGTCTAACGCCGGGATATTTCTGACATCCTGTTCGTCCAACAGCTCATTGACAGCCTATCGCGTATTATTGATATTAAAGGTAGTTTTTTCTTGGTGTTTGGTTTTTTAGTGTCAAATTTTTGACACTTTGCGTCTGATTTTTGAAATGTGTTAAAGTCAAGCACACTCAGTTAGCATTGCCATTCCTTATGAATTATTGAATTTTATTATCGGAATTCGCACTCTAACAAAATCGTTTTCCACGAACTTCGACCATTTAACGATGGTCAAGATGGGCCATTGACTCTTCCCTCATTGCAATATCATACTCCCCCCATCTCGACTATGTTTCAATCAAGATTGTCTTACCCCAGAAGACACTCTACATCATATGTTTCCACATCTTGCCCTCACAGCCCATTGAATCCTATCAACTTGCCATTAACACAATTGACCAAATAATTGATTTAAGAGACCCCCTCTTCGGGGACTTCAACCTTCCTCATCTTAAATGGGCTCAATCAGACGATGAATCGTATTATATTGCCACCAATCCCACTACTGCCAAAGAATGTCTCTTCTTGGATCGCCTTGCGGATTCAAACCTTAGTCAAGTTAGTGGCGTCTTAAACTACATGGGTAAACTAGACCTCATATTTACAACTGATCCCTTCAACTCCTCTGTCTCACTCTGTCCCCTCTCCCTTTCAACCATCGATAACTTCCATCCTCCCCTCCTTCTTTCCTTTTTTCACGATTCTCCTTTACAGAACACCCCTTCCACAGCTTTGCCTTCTCACGATTTCCACAAAGCAAATTTCCACAAAATCAGTGAATACCTTAAAAAAGCCCCTTTCAATTTTGATAATCTAACTATAAATGATGCAATATCCAAATTTTACAGGGAAATATTTAACTCTATCTCTCTTTACGTACCAATTTCCCAACGCAAAATTTTGTCCACCTCCCCACCCTGGTATAATCGTAGACTTCGCACCCTAAGAAACAAAAGAAATAAACAGTGGACAATCTTCCTTCGTACTCAATCCCCTAATGACTTTTCTAACTACATGAAGGGCAGCTATCTTAACTTTACCGCCCTTCACAACTCCCTCTATCAACGCTATTTAGCTGAAACGCAAGCCAATCTTAAAAGTGATCCTAAGTTCTTCTTTAAATTTGTTAACTACAAAAGAAAATCTGATGGTGACCTTACCTCTCTCTCCTTGAATGATCAAACCTCTAATGACCCTAACCCTATCGCCAACTTATTTGCCGCCTATTTTAAACAATCATTCGCCGACGACTCCTTCCGAAATTTTCCTTTGGACCCTTTCTTCCTCATATAGTTGATCCCGATGTCATCGAAACCAAACTAAATCAACTTTATGAATTCACTCCTGGACCAGACGGTCTCCCTGCCATATTCCTGAAAAAATGCTCATCAACCCCCTATCTCCGTCTCTCAAAGATCTTCAGTTTATCCCTATCTCTTGGTGAATTCCCTCAGTTATGGAAAACCTCATTTATAACCCCTTTACACAAGAAAGGTCCGAAGAACGTTATTAACAATTGTCGTCCCATTGCCAAACTGTCACATATACCCAAAATCTTCGAGAGCATTTCGTACGAAATCTTAAGTTTTCACTGCAAGTCTTTAATCTCCCCCAGACAACACGGATTCCTTCAAGGGCGATCTACAACCACAAACCTTGTTGAATTTGTGTCTTTTACCCTCTCGGCTTTAGAGAATGGCAAAGATGTCGACATGGTTTCAACCGATTTCAGTAAGGCTTTTGATAAAATCTCCCACAATCTAATACTCTTCAAATTGTCTTCTCTTGGCTTCGAACCCATTTTATTGAAGTGGATATCTTCTTACTTGGAAAATCGGTATTATAGTGTTCGCTTCAGATCTGCCTTTTCCAATCCTTTCTTAGCTTCCTCCAGCGTCCCCCAAGGTAGCCACTTAGGTCCACTTCTTTTTGTCATTACCATTAACGATATTGAAATAGTGATTAAAAATTCCCACATCTCACTATATGCCGACGACATCAAGTTCTACAAGTCTATTTCCTCCAATCACGACACTTCCCTTATTCAATCCGATCTCAATAGTTTTTCCATGTGGTGTTTCAAAAATTGATTGGAGCTTAACATTAGCAAATGCCAATCAATCACTTTTTTACGTAAACGTATTAAACCTCGTCCCCGTCTCTACTTCCTCAATAATCAGCCCATTTCCACCGTTCAAACTATCCGCGATCTTGGTATATAATGTGACCAACAGCTAAATTTTCGCGCACATATAGACGAGATAATCCTTAAAGCTAATACAGCACTCGGGTTCGTGAAGCGATGGTCTAAAAATTTTCTAACCCTTACGTTACCCGATTTCTCTACACAACCTTTGTCCGGCCCCTCCTTGAATACGCCTCTCAAGTGTGGTCTCCTTACCAGCAAATCCACATTTCTAGAATCGAGAGCATCCAACGCCGGTTGGCTGCTCTGCGAGGTCTCCCCTGGAACAATCCTTTGCTCTTACCACCTTATCAGGACCGCCTTAAACTAATTAACATGAACATCTTGGAGGAAAGAAGAACTGTATCTGACATCCTCTTCATCCATCGACTCCTTTCAGGCTCCATTGACTGCGCTACCCTCTATAACTCTGTCTCTCTCAACACTAACATTCGCAATGTACGAAACCGCCGTCTCTTCTATGTACCCACCACCCGTATCGCTTATGGCTCCAACGAACCCATCTTTCGAATGCTCGGAAGAGTCAACTCGAATCCCTTCTTCGACCTCAACCTTAGCACTCCATGCTTAAAAACCCTTCTTTTTCATGCCCTCCTCTCCCCTACCCCTTAGCTTCTAAGCTAGTTTAAGTTAGGTTAAGTTAGATTAAGTAAGATCATGTGCTTGAATTAAGCTTAATAAATGGGGGTGTTTGCCCACACGAAAATTAAATTAAATCAATGAGCAATCTTAAACTACTTAAGAGCTGCCATTTCACCGTAAAGAACGTCGGGCGGAGTCATAGGGCCGTATTTTTTAAAGATGACCATGGGAGCAACATTGCGTCCAATGGCATCCGCTAACATTCAGTAATTTCAAACTTTTTTTGCCTAAAATATATGAGCTAAAGCGACATGCGGTTCCAGCAAGGGGGGACTGTAATCCACACAGCACACGAATCGATGGACCAACTGGGAAATGAGGTGGGTGAACAATTTATGTATATAGGATCGCCATCAGTTCAGCGCAGCGGGCAGTTCGTTCTCGGTATTCACCAAGTTAAGTATTTCCACGACGACAGGATAAGACGGAGACGATTGCAACACCAGATGGCTGCGTGTTATTAACAAAAAAAAAGGGAAAACGAAGAAGGGATACTCTCGGTTATTTGAATCTGAATTTCGGCAGTTGTGATTTGAAGTTCGAGAAAGTAAGTTCAGTTAAATTGTGTGTGTAAGAAAAAAAATCAGTAGGTATGTGATAAAATGTTTAAGAAACACAAGGTACTCATATAACATCCCTGGCTGTTACTAAAGCGCCACCTTCCGGCTTGGGGCTAAAATGGGCACTTCCTCTAGGGGCGGTCGGCCATCTTGACGACTCTACTTATCCATCGGCATCCAAAGAGACAACAACTCGTGACAAGAGCAATCCAGCCCCATCGAAGCGAAGGCAACAAGGAATATCAAAAGGGTAATAGAAATGAGAAAGGCGCATCAGCAACTTCATCGGCATCATCATATCATCGGGATCATCAGCGTCATCGGCATCATCAGCATCATCGGCATCAACCTCATCATTGGTATCATCAGCATCATCGGCATCATCATATTATCGGTTTCATCAGCTTCATCAGCATCATCGGCATCATCTTCTACGGTATTAAACATTATCATTTGTAATAGTACTAAAAGGATTAAATAAACAGCAGTTGATTTGGACGTGTGACTCCGTCAAGTAATTGCCCTCTTGACTTCCGGCTCATTGTTTTGTACAGTCCACTCAGGTCAATACCAGAGTCACACCAATAATTAACAGTATGTATGTCCAAAGACGGGAGTCGTAGTGAGAGCGAAGAAATACCCGACGTGCTTTCCTTAACAGTAGCACAGCTAAGAGAAAAGTTACGCGATCTGGGATTAACCACGACTGGAAACAAAGCGGCGCTGGGGAATAGACTTAATATGGCATTAGATGCAGGAAGATCCGAAGCTGATGGAGACGACGACGACGACGGCAAGCACGATGGCGACGATAAGCCTGTATCTCCTTCAAATTTGGCGAGGATTAAGCACACGGTAGCGGCAAACGAAGCTCAGCGTTCAATTTTAAGCCTTAAGGACATGGGGGACGCGTTAGAGGTTTTCACCGGCGAGGGTAGCCAAAATGTACATGTTGATGTGAAGAAGATACGGCCGACATCTGTGGTTGGTCGGAAGCCCAAAAGGTTGTAAACTATTGCAGGAAGCTGCCAAGTTGTTCATTAGCTTCGAATGTCGGGATATTCGTTCCTGGGTTAAAATACGATCACCATTGATCTCTGAATTCGGAGAGGCAAGGAGCAGCAAAGACGTCCATAACGAGCTGAGCAACGTTAGGAAGAAGCCGGACGAGTCTGGTCAAGAACACATTTACAGAGTACTGGAGTTGGCTAGTCATGCCCAATCTTCCAAGTAAGATTCAATACATTATTGACGGCGTGATGGACCACAATGGCGCCAGTAAAGCGATACTCTATGGCGCCGAGTCGGTAAAAGAGTTGCGGAAAAAGTTCAAAGCCTCGCATTACGAGGCAATGAAGACCAGAGCAAAACCAAGGCAACCCACCAACGACCGCAGTGGCCAGGCAATACCTATTCACGCCACGTCTACATTAGCTAGTAGCAATATGCAACGACGATGCTTTAATAGTCATCTGCACATGAACAAGAATGGTCCAGATAAAAGGAGAGGCCTAAAATGCTTCGCATGCAATGAGTTTGGTCACCGCGCCCGAGTAGTGTACCGATGAAAAAAAAATAGCGTCGCTCTTGTCTACAGTGACAAGAAAACCCACAAACATGTTAAAATAGGTGCAGTAGAGTTAAACGCCCTTATTGACTCAGGTAGCGATCTCAATCGCATTACCTCAAGTGTATACGTGCAAATGGGTTCGCCAAAGTTGAAATCGGACCCGGTATCATTCTGCGGTATATGCTCCGAAAAGTTTCACATGCTGGGTAGTTTCCATACAGAAGCAGTAGTTGACGACATAAAACCTGATCCTGAAACCTCATGTGATCTCCGATAAGCTGATTCCCTATGAACTGATCTTGGGAAACGAGATTACTCACGCTGTGGAGATACGACTGAAAAAATAAAGGCAGAGTTCGTCGAGCTGATGGAACCGGAGATCATAGACGACACGAGTAGAACAGTTAGTGAACTTATGGCTATCGACATCCAAGGAGAATACATCGGGATGTTAACAGAACACGTGAAAGATGCAGATCACCAGCGAAGACTCAACCAGCGAAGAATATCAACCAAGGAAGGTCAAGGATACTGGAGTGAGGATGCGTATCGCTTTGAAAGACGATGTTTCAGTTTTCCAAAACTTCTGGACTATCGACTGAACAGCGCCGCCAGGTTAACACGATCGTCGAAGAATGGATTAATGAAGGGATAGTTAGACCCAGTTCAACCGAATACGCTAGTCCCATAGTCCTAGTAAAAAAGAAGAATGGATGTAACAGACTATGCGTGGACTATAGACGTATCAACCAAAAGATGGTTAGGTTAGGCTAGGTTAGGTTAGAGAAGGGGAGTGTGATGGTTAGACATCACTTCCACTCGGAGGCCAAGGGGCCCATTGTGATTCCCTTGTCCTATCACGTGGTGGCTGAAACCACCCCGTGCTCTTGATGAATCTTAGAAGATCCGATATATCTGCATTAGCCACGTCCGCAATTTCTGTAAAGAATCTTTGGCCTAGCGACACTAGGCGTCGATTCTGAAGAGCTGGATAGTGGCAAAGCAGATGTTGGATCGTCTCAATTTCTTCCTCATCACCGCAGCTCTGGCAGAGATCGCTGGATCCCGAGTCCCATTTCCGGAGCATTGCTCCAATGGGACAGTGTCCTGTGATGACTCCGACGAGCGTACGGATCGAGTTACGGTCGAGCGCCAGGAGTTTCTTTGTTTTTCCGACATTGAGCTCTGGCCACGATGATCTTGTCGTGCAGCTGTCGTTTCTTGTAAGCCAAGACGAGTTGGCCTCTTTGATGATTGTGTCGTTGATCCGGTATAATGCGCTGATCGGTGGTTGCAATGACGTGTCCGCTTCGCTGATGTCCATTTCAGACCCTTGGCTGGCCAATTCGTCCGCTGTTCCGTTCCCTGCGATTGAGCTGTGGCCCGGGACACAGCAGAGTTTAACTTTATGGTGTCTGATGGACTTCAGTGAGTCGCGACATTTCTTGACAGCCTTTGATCTCGTTATACAGGATTCTATTGACTTCAGTGCAGCCTGGCTGTCTACGAAGATGGTGATATCAGATGGTGGGATATCGGCTACCTGTAGGTGTTTGGCTGCTTTCTCTATTGCCAGGATTTCTGCCTGGAACACGCCGCACAGATCAGGGAG
Organism: Merodon equestris; assembly: GCA_958301585.1. Taxonomy (NCBI): domain Eukaryota; kingdom Metazoa; phylum Arthropoda; class Insecta; order Diptera; family Syrphidae; genus Merodon; species Merodon equestris. The sequence continues at coordinate 18,688,435 of OY284417.1, read as the reverse complement.
CCTAAATGATTCCTGTTTGTGGAGGGTATCAGAGTAAAACCCGGCCCCAGTGCCTGTGTCCATTTTCGATCCGTCGGTGAAGAGGGTGATCTCATAGCCACTCTTCTCTGTCGGGGAAAAGGATAGGTATACTGAGAGAGAAGTCATTTTGGGGGGGAATATAGTCGGTCGTAGCTGCGAGGCTACTAAAACCATGTTTCCTTCCCAGGTCGTCTATTATCTTAAGTATGGCCGCATGTCCATAGTTGGCTTGCTTCCACAGAGTGGACTCTCTTAGTCTGAGAGCGCTCTTTGCAGCGTAGCCTTTTATGAATAGATCCAGGGGGAGGAGATGAAGAATCATGTCCAACCCTGCTTGCGGCGTGCTTCTCATGGCTCCCGTTGCACAAACAGCAGCTGAGCTTTGTACTTTGTTGAGCATGTTCATATAGCTTTTTGTGCAGCTAGCAGTCCACCCTACTAGGGCCCCATAAGTTAAAATGGGTCTGATGATTGCTGTGTACATCCAATGAATGATGTACGGTTGCAAACCCCATCTTTTTCCGAAGGTCTTTTTGCATGCATAAAAAGCGTTCAATCCTTTTTTCATCCTTTCCTTCAGGTTCCTTTTACAGGAGAGCTTAGAGTCAAGAATGATGCCTAGATATTTTGCTTCCGCTTTGAGTTTGAGTAGAGTGCCCTCTAACTTTGGGGGAGCAAATAGCGGAATTTTCCTTTTCCTGGTGAACAAGACCAGCCCGGTTTTCTGGGGGTTTATTCTCAGACCGTTCTGTCACGAGTTCTGTTCTTCAACATATTCTCAATCCAGATTACAATGGATTTGTCTACTTTTATGCCCTCAAGAGCTGTTGTTATGGCCTCTGTGTTTACATTGTTGAAGGCCCATGTCGAGGAAGGCTGCCATTTTAAATTCTTTTAAGTTCAGCGGGTCCTCAATTTCACGGACAACACTGTGCAGAGCACTTTCCACTGATTTGCCTTTGAGGTAGGCGTGTTGAGTGTTGCATAATTTTCGTGAATTTGTGAGTCCTCTGATGTATATGTCAAAGAGTCTCTCCAAGGTTTTTAATAGAAACGAGAGACTAATTGGCCTATAGTCCTTTGCGGCAGTATGGGATGGTTTACCTGCCTTAGGTATGAAAATTACCTCAACCAGAAGATAATACGTGACCGTTTTCCTCTACCACTCATTAAAGACCAGATTGATAGGTTTGCGGAGGCGAAAGTTTTCAGCACGCTCGATCTGCGTGATGGCTTCTTTCATGTCTCAGTTGAGGAAGATAGCAAAAAGTACACGGCTTTCGTCACGCCCGACGGACAATTTGAATTCTTATCAGTTGCTTTTGGCCTAAATAATTCTCCGGCTGCGTTCCAACGCCATATAAAGGCAGTATTTAAGGAGTTGCTTGCGGCTGGGATTATCTTTTTGTACCTAGACGACATCATTGTTCCTGCTGAGGATGAAGAGCAAAATCTGGATAGAGTGCAGAGGGTTCTCAATGTCGCAGGCGAGTATAATATTAAAATTAATTGGAAGAAGTGTGCTTTTCTCCGCAGACGCATAGAGTACCTCGGGTATGACGTTGAGAACGGCCAGGTCGAACCCTCGGAGAAGAAGATTTTTGCGGTGGCGAAATTTCCGGTTCCAACTAAGGCACACGACGTCCGAAGCTTCTGTGGGTTGGCCGGTTATTTTCGAAAATTTATCCCCAGCTTTTCAACGGTCGCTAAGCTCCTTACCGAGTTGCTAAGGGATGACTTTAAATTTATATTTGGACCAAGGCAAAAGCAGGCTTTTCTACCTTGACGAGCAAACCAGCTCTTCAGATATACCGGCCGGAAGCGACAACCCAACTACATACTGTTGCAGCAAAACAAGATTTGGGAGCTATCTTGCTCCAAAAGGATTCAGCTGAAGTCGCTTACCGTCCCGTATATTACGCCAGTTGGACGACATCTTTGGCGGAAGAGAAATATACGTCATACGAGCTGAAGATTTTAGCGGTCGTTAAGGTGTTGAAGAAGTTCCGTGTGTATTTGCTTGGTATACCTTTCACCATCGTGACGGATTGTCAGGCTTTTGCTTTGACGATGGCCAAAGCCGATATAAGTTTGCGCGTCGCACGTTGGGCACTTTCGCTGGAAGAGTTCAACTATACCATCGAACACCGACCAGGGAAGGCGATGAGACACGTTGATGCCCTCAGTAGATATCCACTGACTGTGTGCCTTATCGATAGAGAAGTCCATGCAATTTCATCTCGCATCAAAGAGCACAAGAGGACGACGCCAAGGTGAGAGAGATAATCGAAGATGTCAACGGGAGCAAGACAACCGACTTTGAATTAAGAGGAGGTGTGCTCTACCGAATCCGACATTGTTAGTCGTTCCCAAGGCTATGCAGTATGATGTCATTCGTCGAGCACATGATCAGGGACATTTTGGCACGAGGAAGACTGAATACCTCATCACTCAAGAGTTTTGGTTTCCGCAGTTGAGGACCAAGATCGACACGTTCATTGGCAACTGCGTTACTTGCATACTTGCGGAAAGGAAGAGCGGCAAAGCGGAGGGCTATCTCAACCCCATCGAGAAAGGAATGCAACCTCTCGATACCTACCACGTTGATCGCCTGGGTCCGATGACGGCGACTAAGAAGAGTTACAACCCTATCTTTGTAGTGGTGGATTCCTTCACAAAATTCATTTGGCTCTACCCCACTAAGTCAACGACAGCTGAAGAAGTATTGACTCGACTGCGAAATCAGGCCCCGTTGTCTTCGGAAATCCCCGAAGAATAATAAGAATAAGGATATTGCAAAGAAGAAGGTATCGAACACCATATGATTACCACAGGAGTACCGCGAGGCAATGGTCAGTTTGAACGGGTTAGCCGAGTGATTATTTCCGTTCTGACCAAATTGGCAGCACCGAGACCCGATAGTTGGTACAAGTCAAGGTTCAGCAGCATGTAAACGCATCCTACTGCCGCAGTCTGGTAACGACCCCATTCGAGTTGCTGATTGGAAAGAAAATGCAACTTAAGGACGATTTGGAGCTTCGAGCACTCGTAGAAGAAGAATTTAGATCCAGTTACGTCCATGATCGAGTCGAATTGGGAAAATTAGCAGCGGAGCAAATTACCAAAGTTCAGGAAGAAAACCAGACAAGTTACAATCGAGGTCGCAGGATGTCAACCAGGTACCGAGTTGGGGATATAGTAGCCATTAGGCGTACCCAGATTGGCACTGGGCTTATGCTGTGTGGTAAATACCTTGGGCCTTATAAGATTGTATCTGTTCTGCGATGGGACAGGTATCTGGTGGAAAAGATCGGAAACCACGAGTACGGCTGCCGATGACATGAAGCCGTATCCATTATTTCAAGACAGCCATCTCGAAGACGACTTCATCGAGGCTGGCCAAGATGACCGAGAGATATAGGATCGCCATCAGTTCAGCGCAGCGGGCAGTTCATTCTCGGTATTCACCAAGTTAAGACGTGTATTTCCAACCCTTATCTCATTTTGTTTTAAATAAATATGCACATTGTTAGGTTTCATATATCCTCGGATCCTACATGTATCTCTCGTTTTCGACCGGTGAATTGGGGCAGTTAGATCGAGCAATTTGACGCCCTTAGACTAGATGTCTTTAGACTCAAATCATTAATTTATGGCAATAAGCCAGTGTTGTTAGCGAAATATTTGCCAACATGCTCTAAAAAGTGACTCAACATTGGATTTGTGTTATGAACTACTTAAAATGTAGTCGTGTTTAAAATTGACTAATCCTTCAAAAATTTATAAATGGCATACATTGATATATAAAGTCTAATATAAATCGTTTAGATTTTAGCAATCCTCCCATAATTTTTTTGACAGCTAAAAACCAAAAGCTTAAAAATCACATATTACAATCTCAACGCCTTTTTAGATATGTACCTCTCTTCCGTCTGTAATTTAAACCACTATGACTACAATGAACCTATATTCACAAAGCAAGTTTGAAAAATTTCCCCACAAATCCTGCTCCTTAACTCCACCCCTCCATTCGATCTGTCTTAATCTTTGCCTTTCAATTTGACCACTGGTCCAGCTCTCAAGGCCAGTTGGTTTCGTTCTGTGACTTCACATTCTTGAAATTCCGATTTTCAAGATTCGATCAGTCAACACAATCCGTACTTTGGTCCAATTTCTTTATATTCGACCTATGCTTGCCTCCTGACCTGTCTGCTTATTGACTAGAGCTCTAACTTTCAATATGTCCCTTTACTTTCGACCAGTCCTTTGATTTTCGACTTGTCAGTTCATTTTCGGTTTACTTTCACTCATTCTTATCTTGTCTTTAGTCAATTGCCATATGTGACTAAACACCTTACTCCCAACAAGCCTATGGAACTGTTTTGGGAACTCGCTTTCGACCAGATTTTTGAAAAAAGAGCCATCATCTGAATAACTTAGATACATAGGTATATCGTTTATTATGTTTTAAAATGGGTTAAAATAAAAGTTTAATTGACACTTGGACTGTTGGCTGTATACTCCTCCAAGTACTTGTCCCGCTTCTCCAACTGTTGGTAGCCAGTTGGCGGCATACTGATTGATTTATTTCCATCGATTAAAACCCCAAGACTTTGCTGTAGTTGCCAACGCCGGGCCTCGCGGATCGACTTGTTACGACGTAACGTCTTTGCCAGCATGAAGGCACACAAAACACCAAGCAGCTATAGCGGTGGGCAGAAAAATTATGTACAAATTAAGGTTCATAGAAAGGAAATCCCAAAGGTACCTGGACGAATGCCACGGTGGAGGCACCACAAGCAGCCAACATTGCACTCTGGGATATCACAAAGTCCAAGCGATTCAAGCATCCATATTCGTACTTATTGATACAGGTCGTAGCATTGGAAGAAATCTCACCACAACACGACTGCGGGACAAAGATGTCTGTGCCGCTCTCGCTATCGGATAGGATACCTTGCCAGTCTACAGGGCTGTTGATACCACAGCATTCCAACTAAACGAAGTGGGGGGAAAATCAATTTAGACAACCCAACCTTAGAGATGAGCGACTTACTCCTGATTGCATGAAGTCAACTCCGGCTCTGATGTAGTCATTGTCCTTGTATTCGTGGAGAGATTCGTTCATGGTTCGTATGAGCATTTCGCGCACTTGGCCTTGAAGGATAAACGCAGCGACAGCGGCGGATATTTCCAGGATGAATATGAAGAAAAGCGCCACTCCATACTGCGAAGATGAAATTGTTAAATAATCGAAGACATGATCTGGGTTGGAAGCTTACCAAGTTGATGAGAAGGACGCTTTCCTTCACAGCACCCAATGCGCCGAGGGCTGCCACGAAGAACATGATGAAGCCAGAGGCAATGAGCAGCGCTGGCGGTGATAGGAAGCTATCATCTAGGAACTGACGGAAGTCGCCGAAAATCGCTTGAATTGTAGTTCCAACCATGATCAATAGGACCGAGGTCACCTGAAAATACAATACAAGAACAGAGGTGAAAAGGACATTCCGGATTAAACGACCATCCATTGACTCATCCGATTTCACCAAATTGCGTTTCCAATGAGTGCGTTGTTTATGACTAATAGATACAAAATGCCCCAAGAGATAAGCTAATTGCCTTGTTACTGTAGAGGTGTCCGTCAGTGCGCTGATTCCCAGCGTCTTATCAGCCTTGTGAACGTTAAAATTGATAAGGAAATACGCTGATAGGCACATTTCCATCGAATTTCGTATTTTTGCATCCAATCCGAGGAATAATTGTAGAAAAAGCGAAATCCGTTGACGATCAGGTCAGGATAGATCGTGATAGTTCAAAAAACTCACCGCAAACATGAAGCTGATGAGTAGGAGCATGTACTTGGCGCACTTCATGCCCGAATTCAGTCTGTAGGCGTCAGCAATTGTAGCCATCTTGCCCAATGTTCAGCCTCGAAATCGTTTTTGAAAATGAGAAAAAACAAATGGAAATCCTGAATCTGTCAAATTTCGATAACGTTACACGTCGTTCGTCCTTTCGTGGGTTACTTTATTAAGTTTTTTTGAACTCCTTTACGATAAGATTAGGTTCCAGTCACTGTCTTAGCTTACTTGTCTAGTTGGCTCCTGCGATATAACTGGGGCGCGAGCATTAACGTTCGGACGGAAGAATGCTTGAAGAGCTTTTTTTATGATTGTTTGCCTTTAGCGATTGTTTCGTCAATGCCTTTAGATATGAATCGTGTGAGTGGAGTAGTTCGAGACTGATAAGTTGATAAGATAAGGCTTTTGTTTTCTACTGGCCGTGTTGTTGACTTTGTGGTCGCTTTTGTTAGTTGCGATATAGTTGAAGTTAAAGCCAGAATGACAGGCAGCTGCATAAACAGCTTTTTAATGTAAGGTATATCGAAGCAACAGCTTAGGGCAGCTTGGGAAAATGCCTCGCTGGGTTAGCTACAGCTGTCCCTCTCGAGTTATGAGGGCTTGTCTATGATCACCTTCGAGTTAGCAACTTAAGATGCCTATGACCGACTATTTTTTTCTGAGTGTAAGGTCTACGAGGAGATTAAAGTAAGTTTGAGAAAAAAGACGTACAGCACCGGCCAGCGCTATACATTTGAACGGCAACTATGAAGCAGTTAAAAATTTAGCCTATCTTGGTTCACCAGAGATAAGAGTCGACGATCAGAGTCGCAGAGTAACTCTTGTCAACCACTGGTTCTTACACTCAAAAGGTAATCAAAAAACCAAGGAAATCCTATACAAAACCTTAATGATCTTGGTCTTCCTCTAAAGATCAGTGTCTTGGGCGTTATCAAAAGTGAATGGAGAGGTATTGGACCGATTCTCCAGAAGAAATCTGCGCACATTAAAGATGTCTACGATGTCTGGAGCGAATAGATACCACAGCCCCAGCCGGCAAGGGTGCGCTAGAAGTTGACTGAAGGCTCTACCAGCTTTTTTGTCTTTTAAGTAGGGGACTAGTGCTGCAACTAATGTAAATCTATTGTGCCTGCTAATCCTTCTGAATATAGTTGAGGATGTTCCTCTTAGGAGCCTTCCGCCTTATATCTATGATCATGTTATTGTCTGCGGGGATTTTAATATCGATTTGCTCAAATTAAACAGACGGTCTTTACTTTTGAAGGACATGGTTGCGTCGCTGGGCTTAAGCATTGTCAACAATTCCAATCCCACGCGCTTTTTCAAAAACTCTGTTTCAAGCTTGCTAGACCTTATCACATTCTAATTATTCTGCTCTAATTCTTTTTGATCAGCTTTCCTTTATTTCGGATCACGACTTTATACACCCTTTATACAATAGACAAAGACTTGAGATCGATTGATTTTCTAGCTCTGCAAGAAGCTTCCTATGTTCTACCCTGAAAAACTATATGTTCTTAACAATTTTGTTAATTTTCTCTATCGGGAGTGTGCTCCGACAAAAACTGTAGCTATTCGAAACATAAGTTGTGTTTGGTACACTTCTGAAGTCAGGCACCGAATAAAATTCGTAATAGAATGTATTCCAAATGGAAGCGATATCCCTGCCTATAATCTCAATATATGATTATAGGCCAATTAGCATCTTACCATGTCTGTCAAAAGTGTTCCAAAATCTCCTAGCTAAGCAGATTCAAAGCCATTTGTCCCGTAATGCACTTCTTAGTACTTTCCAATCGGGCTTGATTTTTCGAAAGCGTTCGACACAGTCAATCATGATATTCTCTGCTAGAAACTTGAACATCTATTTGGATTCAAGGAGAGGGCTCTAAAACTTTTAAAGAGTTTTCTTACCAACAGGATGCAAAGAGTTGTCAACGGTGACTCTATTTTCGGCATTCAAAATCGTCATCCCAAGGCGTTCCTCAGGGTTCCATTCTAGGGCCTATCTTATTTTGCACTTTTATAAATGATTTACCACTCGTATGCCGAAATGCGTCAATACATCTCTATGCGGACGACGTCCAGCTATACCTAAGTCGACCTTTCCATAAAATTGATGAGCTTTTTAACTTGCTTAATGCTGACTTGGCAAGCATATACCGATGGGCTACACTGAATAGCTTACTAATTAACTTAACAAAATCCAAAATTTTGCCAATTGCAAATAAAAAATTTCTTGATACCTTTCGCTGGAACCTCTCCTGGCGAGTTTGTCGGTGATTTCGTTGTCTTTTATGCCTTGTGCTCTTGCACACACCAGAGTTTAACCTTATTTCTTTTGCCTAGGTCCTGCAGGGCATCGTTGTATTCCTTGACGGATTTCGAGTTCATACTTTTTTTTTTTTTTTTTTTTTTATTATTCCTTATTTCAAACAAGCATGAAAAATCAACGAACAATTAAGACTTAATAATAAATATGAGTACAAACTAAGAAATTACATGCTTTGCTTGAAATAGTTAAGATACACTCTATTGCAAAATGACAAGAGGCGAGTGAATATATTATAAAATAGTTCTAATATGCTTATAACACTTGATGGGGAAATCTTGCAAATAACCAAATTACATACAAAAAAAAAAAAAAAAAAAACAAAGAAAGAGAGGGAAAGAAATCAACTGCAGAAGATCCAAGCAATATTTATCCAAACAATTTCTTATGCGTCAGGTACAAAAAACATCTCTAATGAGTGATAATTAAAAGAAAAGAGCCATTTTTTAATGTTAAGCAAAAAAACTTTTTTCACTCTTTCGCATCTAAGGTTGTGAGGTAAAGAATTAAATAACCGAGGAGCTGTGACTAAAAAGAACCGGGAAAAGTGTGTTTTATTAATTGTTGGCAGCGTTACAAAATGTCTGGTATTAACACGCAGATTGTGATTTTCATCTATTCTAACAGCATAAAATCCACAATTCTCAAAGAATATTTTTAGAACTTTGTAACAGTATAGGTGTCTTAATGGTAAAAATTCAAGGGACCTAAACAATTCGAAGCTAGGAGTGCGACGATTAACTTTACACATAATTCGAACAGCATGTTTTTGTTTCATTAACAAAGGCTGAATATTGATAGAATAGGTACCACCCCAACAAGATAACCCGTATTCAAGCTTTGATTGCAATAAGCCGTTGTAAACTAGTTTTAAGATAGGAAAACTGCAATACAGGCTAATATGATATAGCTGTTTAATTACTCTGTTTAGATACAGCTTAAGATTGAAAGTATGCTCTTTCCAACTGAGTTTATTATCTATTGTAATGCCTAAGTATTTGAAGCTGCTGATACGCTCGATTTCAAAGCATGTATCACTGCAATTTAAATGATCTTTGAATGTTATAGTATTGTGGTGGCAACCAAATAAACTAAACCGCAAACAACTAGGTGAATGGTAGTACAAAGGAAAATCATTACAGAATGTGCCTTTAATGTTGAATAGCATAAATTTCGTTTTTTGGCTGATTACAAGTCTATGCTGCATAAACCAATTGCGTAATATCTCTAAATCATGATTGACATCCAAAAAAAGATGAAAATAGTTTGAACTTGAATAAGAAAGGGCAGTGTCGTCAGCGAATGCAGTTAATTTTCCTTTAAATGGTTGAGAAAAAAGAGAATTAATATAAACTAAAAACAGAATGACCTAAACAGACCTAAAACAGAACCCATAGTAATGTCTTTACGTGAACTAAGGTCGTTTTTAATTTTAACCATTTGCTTTCTATTTTTTAGATATGATGCAAACCATTCATAGATAAAACCTCTAAAGCCCGCATGATAAAGTTTATCAAGAAGTAGGGAGTGATCCACCATATCGAAGGCTTTAGTAATGTCTATGAACAGCGCAGCTGAGATTCTAGATCCATTTACACTTTCATATAATTCACCAATCAATTTGAGCAAAGCATTTTCTGTTGACCTACCACTTCTAAAACCATACTGGCAGTCACTGAAAAATTTTTCTTATCTAAAAAAGATAGAACTCTAGATTTCATACCTCTTTCTAAAATTTTTGAAAATACTGACAGAAGAGAAATAGGACGATAATTATTTAAAACTGCAGTGTCACCTTTTTTATGGAGTGGAACCACAATAGCTGTTTTTAGGGCTTCCGGAAAAATACCCTTCCTAACACAGAAATTAAAAATATAACTCAAAACATCTGCAATTTGAAAAGAGATTTTTTTCAAAACGTAGCTAGAGATGTGGTCGAAAGAAGAGGAATGAGATGATTTAAGAGACAAAATTATTTTATTAATTTCAAGTGCCGTAAACTCTTCAAAGAAAAAAGTTTGTGATTGATGACAATCCTGATTCATATTATGAGTACAATGGCAAGAAAAATCATCATTAGAAAAGTTACACGACAAGTTCAGATTAGAAAAGAAATCATTGAACAAGTTGGCCACTAACAACGGCTCAGACACAAAAGTATTATTATGCCGTAAAGCTATATCAACACTGTCCTTGGTTCTATTTAGTATTTCGTTTACTACACCCCATTCCCTTTTAGGGTTGCCCAAATTTGCAGCTAATTTGTTCCTGAAGTAGAACTCCCTAGCGTTTGGTATATCAGTCTTAAGTTCTAGACAGAGCTTGGTGTAGTAATTTTTGAGTCTAGCATTATCAGGGTGTTTCTTTACACGTAAAAGAAGTTGCTTTTTCTTTCTGATTTTGCTGAGTAACGCGGGAGTCATCCATTGCTTAAGACATCTTAATTTATTATTTTTAGTAACTATGCTCTTAGTACAGCTAGATAAGTGAGTATGCAATTTATTTAGGAATATATCAAAAGCAATGGATGGATCCTGTGCATCGAAAACTTCACCCCAGAGTTCAAAATTCAAACTTGATTTTAAACAGGCAAAGTCAATTTTATTTGAATTCATATTGAATGAATGTTTAACTCTAGTGATTCCTGCAATCTAATTGAATACTAGTTAAACTATGGTCTGTTATTTGTAAATCATAGGCCATAGCTCTGTAAACAACATCATTATTTCTATGTAGCCTTAAAAAAATGTGGTCTAAGCAGGACCCAAAACGAGTAGGTTCATTCAAAAGAGATTCAAAACCAAACGAAGCTAACATCGACAAAAAGGTGCCTGCATCGGCCGAGTCAGACAGAATATTTATGTTCATATCACCCAACAAAATCACATTTTTACAAGATAGACACTCAATAAATTCAGATAACTCATAAAAAAAACACTTACTGAACATTTATGAAGTCTATAGAAACATATAAAACAGTAGCGAACACCGAAGATTTCACAAGAAACATTGATAACATCAGCACTTTCGAATTTGTAGTTTTTAATTTGGGGTCCGATCAAATTATTTCTGTAAAACACTGCAACACCTCCTGCTGAATAAGAATTGTTGCAATTAGCTGCAAATGTATAATTTGGAACGTTAAAATCACAAATTTCATCTTCGAAAATCCAAATTTCTGATAGAAATATGAGGTCAGGTAAGTGATCCAAAGATGCAAGATGAGTGAAAAAATTACAAAAATTAGCTCTCATGCTGCGAATGTTTTGATGTATAACCGAAAAACCTGAAGACGATTCATTGCTTGGATGTTCTATACATAGGCAATTATTTGAAGCTGAAGATGAGGAGCTATTATTAACACTAATATCAACATGAGGATTATGCATTGAATTGTTAAATGATATGATATTATTAGACATAAACAAAAAAAATTAAAACTTGTCAAGTTTAGAGAAATCCTCAAAACAATTAATTTTAATTACTTTACCCCCTTCTTTTTTCCTGATAAGAACGTTAGAGTTCCTAACCCAAACGAATTTGCATATGTTTTCACGCTTCAAATCATTCGCCTTTTTCAATAGAGATCTTGAATACATTGTTAGACAATCGTTAATATAGATGTTGCCCTTGCTGCTTTTGTTGTTGCTGCTGCTGCTGCTGCTGGAGTTGTTGCTGTCAACATTGATGTGAGCGCCATAAACATTTACCGAAGAAAGCTTCTTTCTATACGAACGCTTGACTGTCTGAGGGTATATTGATGATTATACCTCTTATGCCAGTCTCTAAGTTTAGGTTGACGCATACTAAGATAGCGTATAGTTCGGCTTCCCAGGGCCTTCGATATTTTCCGATTTGGTCCAATAATGCCAGCGCCAACACCGGAATCAATATTGGAGCCATCTGTATACCACCTGAGACCTTCGACATTTAGCAAAGGATCGCCGCTTTCTCAAGATGTGCGCTTTGGGATCAGTATCTCAAATCTCTTGTCAGAAGTGAACGTGTGTGGTTATGCTGTGGTAATCATATTTAGCTCAAGAGGGTGTTGCAGGATGGACATGTGATCCAATGGTCTACATGGCCGGTCCGTTTCCGAACGGAGGAGTTTGATTGCACTACGTATAGCGACGTTTTTAATAAGAAGGTGCAGTGGAGTCATTCCGATCAGTGCCTCTTGGGTTCGCTCTTGGGCAAGTTGGCTTGCGCCTGTAATGCCGAGACATACTAGTCTCTGAAGGCGTTGAAGTTTAAGTATTGTAGTTCTCTCTTCAGCTTTTGTCCGTTATACATCAGACGCATAAGTGATGATCTATCTTACTGTCGCGGTATTTCTCCAAAAATTTTGGAGAAATGGCGATTTATTTTTCAATAAGGTCTCCTTTTAGCTCGATACACTTGACCCAGCGATGCTCCAACTTCTTTAACCCGTATGAAAAATACGTTTTCTCGTGGTCTACAAAGTAGGCCTCCGTGGCGGCGATGACCTCCTCATTCGATTGAAATGTCTGCCCGGCGAGTGGCTTTTTCAAGTTTGGAAACAAAAAAAACAAAGTCGCACGGGGCCAAATGTGGAGAATACGATGGATGGGGCAGCAGTTCGCAGCCCAATTCGACCAAGGTCGAAGGTCGGAGGCGACGGCGGAGGTGTGAGCCGGTGCGTTATCATGGTGGAAGAGCACTTTTTTCTTCGCCAAGTGGGGCCGTTTTTTCTTCAATTCGGCGTCGAATCGGCCCAATAATTTGGCATAGTACAGCCCTGTGACCGTTTTGCCCTTCTCCAGATAGTCGATGTGGACCACACCTTGTGAATCCCAGAAAATGGTCACCACCTTTCCGGCCGATGGGACAGTCTTCGTCTTCTTCGGAGCACGTTCGCCGGGTGAAGTCCACTGTTTCAACTGTTCCTTGGTCTCTGGTGTGTACTAGTGGATCCATGTTTCGTCGACTGTCACGAAACGACCCAGAAACTCCTTCGGATTGCGCTTAAACAGCGTCAAACACTGCTCTGAAGTGGTCTCACGGTTGCGCTTGTTGTCCCGAATGAGCAAACGCGGCACCCATCGCGCCGACAGCTTTTTCATGCCAAAAATTTCATGCAGGATATGACCCACGCGATCTTTTGAAATGCCTACTGTCTCAGCTATCTCGCGCACCTTCAATCGGCGGTCTGCCAATACGAGATCGTGGATTTTTGTCACGTTATCCTCCGTGGTAGCCGTTTTCGGGGCACCTGGACGTGGCTCATCAAAAACCGACGTGCGACTACGTTGAAACTCGTTAAACCAATTTTTGATGGTCGCCATCGAAGGAGAAGAGTCACCGTACACAGCATCCAAACGCTCTTTGATTTCGCTGCGCGATTTCCCTTCCAAAAACAAGAATCGAATCACCGACCGATATTGCTCTTTTCCCATTTTTCTAAAATCCGCGGACACTCCCGCTTCCACACGCGGTCAAAACAAAACTACGATTCCGATTTGGCTGAAATTTCGACAGTAGCCGTCTACTAGAATGTACTACACGATAGTAAGTTGCTCTTGCGATACTGGCGCCATCTGGCGGTGAGGCTAAGTACTTATCGGACCACCCTCATACAACTAGTAGATTACCTAAGGTTTCGATCCCCAGGTTTCTGCTACGTACACCAGTCAGAAATGAATTGAAGCGTAAGTCAATAACTACAAGGTTATCGGCGTATCCGATGACTTCATAACCGAGGTTGGTTAACTTGTAGAGTAGATCGTCAATGTCTGTCGACCAGAGAATGCGGATACTGTCACAGAGACCTCTCTGGATATAGCTGATATAATACGGCTCTCAAGTATCGCTCTAACCCAATAGTAAGTGGGTCGATCTACACCTCTCCGGGATGGTGCAGTGATGATTGAGTTGTAGTCAGTATTATCAAATGCTCCCTCAATATCGAGGAAGGCGCAAATTGCGATCTCCTTTCGTGTGAAACTATTTTCCACATGCGTTACCAAGTGATGCAGCGCATTCTCAGTTGATCCATCTTTGCGGTATGCATATTGATTTGGATGCAGAAATAATGCATTTTCTAATATACCTCTCATATGAAGCTCTAGGGGTTTTTCCATTGATTTCAGTAGGGAAGATGTTAGGCTGATAGGGCGATAGGATTTAGGTTGTTTACTTGGTTTTCCAATCTTAGGGATGAAGACATGGTTGACTTCTCTCCAGATTTGAGGAATGTATCCTAAGTTGAAACTTGACCTAAAGAGAGCTATCAGTGGTGCTAGAATGATGTCTAGGCCTCTCTGGAAGATAGCAGGAAAGCTATAAAAACCGTTTTTACCTGGATCTTTGTAGGCTTTTATGGAGCCAATTGTCCAATTAATTCTATCATTAGAGCATCAAGAGATGTTAGCTGGTAAATGTACCTTAAGAAAAGTCTCCTGAGTTTCCTTGCGATTGGTTGTGAAATTGCCGTCTGATTTGCGAAGCAACCCAAGTCCACTTGTGTACTCCCGGGATAGGGCTTTATAGAGTCGGGCCGCGTGTAGTGTAGTGTATCTACGCTTTCGCAATGTTTCCTCCAAGACCTTCTCTTGAATTTCCTCAATTCGAGGTTGTATTTTGTTAGAGCAGATCTATGATCAGTCCAACTCTCCGTTCTTTAACTCTGCTGAACAGAGATCTCACTTGTTTCCTAAGAGTTTCGAGCTGATACGGGTACGCACCGCTGCGCTGGTGTGTATCATTTTTGGGTGCGCAGCTATTTTTGAAGGATGAAATGAGTGCTTCGTTAAGCTGCTTCTTCGATGCCTTCTATCGATTTGGTTTAAGAAGCGTCTCTTCCCTGGCAGCAAATTGAGCCTGGAAGAGAACTCCATTGGTTTGTTTGGGATGATATTTATGGTCAGTTTCTCCAGCCTCACCAGTGATGTTAAATCTGATATGTTGGTAAACAGATAGTAAGGTCTCAGTGGAGACATGCCAGTCATAAATTAAATTTGAGAAAAAAGGGCTAAAGATTGTGAGGTCAGGCATAGCTTCTCTAACAAAGTTAATAATTGCGGGTTTGTTTCCCCTAGAGCTACAGCTTACAGCTCCTTCTATGGTACCGGAAGCAGTTGGTCGGAGACGCTTATTGGAAGATGCTCAGTTTCACCCCCAAATGTAGCGGCATATAAGTAAGGAAGTTCAACCAAACAGCCTATATGTGACATATTGTGAGCAAGGCTTGATAAACAGTATTTTGCCCCTTTTTCGATGTTATAGAATTAATGTTCAGATCTCTAAAATATTGTGTCCTAAAATAACTCAATTGCTTAGAGAAATTGTGAGATATGAGCTACAATCTAATCTCCGTCAGCCAAAGTGAGGTAGGTAGGTAGACAACGGCTGCTATCTTGTTTATAAATTAGCATTGAAGCGTCACACTTTGGATGCCACATTTCGGTTGACTCGGGCTGAAGTTCCTGGGTTGTGTAGATCCAGCCTTTGGAGTTGAAAAAGTTAATCTTCAGATGTACAAATGGAAATTTTCCATTTTTTTTCGCCGAAATTGGAAGCTTTATTTCGGAAAAATTATTACAGGTTTTTCTTAAAAGTTTTTCTTATTGTCTATCGCTAGTCCGCTAGTATCATTATTCAAGAAATAAGGTGACTTTTTATATTTCTCGAAAAAATATTTATGCATTCACCAAATATCTATCTTGTGCCCTTCAAAGTAATCTGCCTCAGATAAAATACACTTACGTCAGCGCTTTTAGCCTTGAGTTCTTACAGCGATTTTTATCTCCTCAATAGTGGTAAATCTCCGCCCTTTCATGAATTTTTCCAACGATGAGCGAGTTCGGATCCCGATAACACCAACGCCATCGAATGTTCATTTCGCGGCTCCTCTCCTTGACGGGGTACTGACAAAGTACACTTGCTTTGAAAAAGCTTATCGGCTCTCTCGCTGATTCCGAATCGGCATTAAATTCGACATTAGTCAATGACCGAAGCTTGACTTTGGTTTTCCGTGAGCTGTAGTGCCATCTAAGCTAAGTAGGACAATTCAGATTCTACTGCAAAGGCAAAGAAAAAGAGTCCGTAGGGGTGGATATAGTTTTCTGATTTAAATGAATATTTGCATACATTTGGGATTTTTCGATAAAATTGCAAGCATCGTTAACATTAAAATAAAAAGAGGCCAAAGTGACTACCCTGTGGGACACCCGAGAGGGCCTTCTTAGGATCAGAGACAGACAAACGAAAAATAATTTAGTATAGGTTTTAAAAGGAATTTCTTGTGCTGAATATGTTGCAAGGGTCTATGGAGGGTCTGAAAATAAAGCATAAGAATGGTGATACGTGATTAAAAGTGTTCGTGAAGTGGTTGAAAACTTGCCTCGTTCTGCACGACCTGTGTGATGTGAGTTGCTTTAGATGAATGTTATTTTCATGAAGATAAAAAAATGCGCCGACCATCTGTCTTTACCTCTCACAGCCATAATTCAAAGCTCCATTTCAGAGAGACTCTCTCCTTAGCTAATGTACCCATTTTTCCAATCCAAGCTCTTTGAGTCTACGATAAAATATTCTTTCAATTCAGGCCCATCATGTTTCTAAAACGTCAATCGATAACCACAAACCTACTTGAGCGACTTTTGTAGTGTTAAAACCATTTACGATACGGCCACTAACAGAAGCTTAGCCGTACATTTATATAGTCATTTGACTGGTCTTAGTTGCAGATGTTCCAAATTTAAAGGCCAAACGACATCGATGAAATTTCTCAAATGTATTATGATGAGGAGGAATTGTTTACTGATGGCAGTGAGAACTGCTAGTGCTACTTATTGAAAAATTGCAGATTTTACATCTGAACTTTTGGTCAAGTTGAGGTAAGTTATGTACTTCGGGCATGCCAGTAGGGCATTTGGCATCTGCGGTTATGGGTGTTAAAGTCGTATGCCAACTCTGGCAGTGTTGTAGAAAAAACAAGAATTTCATATATTTCGAGGCAAAAACTAGTTGTAAACAGTCAATGGTTCCTGAAAGGAGTAGATGAATGAAGGGGATATCGGACATCTCTCTTCAAGAAACAAAAGACAGACCTCGATGATTAAAACATATGGAATGGCTTTGAATGCTCACGATTTAGGAAATATGAGTATGTTGGCAAGACGACCACATCTGAAAGGTGTTTTCATAAAGGGGAGAACAAAACTTATGATAGAGTCATGTAGGGACGTGAGCATCGTCAAGCATCGTTTCACGAACTCGAGTGTCTTGGTCGCGGATCACTTGAACGGTGGAGATGAGTTTATTGTGAAGAAAGTAAGGGATTTGATGCTTTGCGGTGAAAATGAGATTGACTGGCATTTGGATAGGTTAAGCGCCAAGCAGTTTTTGAAGCACTAGATTGATAAATTGTTGAGACCCGAACGAATAGGGTAAGAGTCATAACCGTGAGAAAGTGGTTTTGATGAACTTGGTGCCATTGAAGAACACTGGGATGTAGAAATGACAATTTCAATACGGTTAATGGTAAGAATAAAAAGAAGTGGATCTAAGTGGTCACCTTGGGGAACTTCTAAAACGACCACTGTAATAGCGGTTTTCCAGGTAGGAAGATATTTACCTCAACAAAATGGGTTCACAGCCAGACAATTTGAAGAGTAATAGTCAGTGATAAATGTTATTAAAGGTCTTATGACAATCAGTTGAAATATTAGTGAATTTCTTACCTTTCTAAAACCTGAGAAAGTAAAAGACATACATATATTCGATCAACTTTGCGGTGTAGAACTACATTTGGGAAAACCTTGGGGAGATTAGAGATAAAGCGACAGAGAGATAAAGGGTGAACCAACATTATTATTTTATTATCATTATTATTCGTAATTCTGAAGCTTTGAACAAGGAAGCCTTTCTGTCATGAGTGCATATCTATCACATTTCATTGTTCTGTTCCATCTCTTCTAGGTACATCCTTAACTATTTCATCATTATATACCAGAATATTCAGATAATTCCATAAAGGCTTATTTCTCCAAAATTTTCCTGAGGGGATCGACGGATCATCATCTTTTTAGAAATAAGGCAGTGAGACCAAGGGTCACGGCACCCTGTTGCAAGCAACAAATTTCCCGCGATTTGGGACAACCATAACCCCCACGATACTCCCACAAGGGGGCCTACCGCAAGACAGGCCGGGACTGTCATTCAGATATCTGACTTTACTGTCATTTATCATGTCTAACATTATTGTCCCGGGGTCATTCTGTCTCCCGTGGTTCCGGCCTCCGGTCGAGCCGTTACTCCCAGTAGGGTTACCCTACACACAACTGGGAGCCTTAGAAATGATAGGAAGAGAATAGTTAGCTAACCAGCTGCATGGCTAATAAATAGTCATACAGCTAGAAAGCTATGTAGGCTGAGCCACTTTGCCTTCTAATGTTGCCCCCCAGGTACATGAGTCGCATATTGAGTATGCGACCCGGTGTTACCCAGAGGGCGTAATCGATTACAGTCAAGAGGAAATTCCCCCTGCCGGTAGTGGAGGAGGTGGTCGAGTCATCAGGATACCATCAATTCTATATGGAGGAACGGAGAAAGAAGCCGACGACATTTGCGACCGATGACGGTATCTATGAATTCAACCGAATGCCATTCGGGTTAGTGAATGCCCCAGCAGAATTCCAGTCCTGTATGAACGTCATCAAGTCACGTCTGAGAAAGGGAGACAGCGGCAGCAGAACCGTGGGAGAGGGCCTTCAGAAGGTATGGAGGTTCCTTGAAATCCTAAGTGAAACCGGGTTGACTCTAAACGTAAGCAAATGCTCATTCTTGCAAATTAATATAGAATTCCTAGGGTATTGGCTGAGCGAAGAAGGGTTACAACCTAGTGAGAGGAAGACGGCCCCTATAATGGCATTTCCGACCCCGAAGGACGTCCATTGAGTCCGAATCAGAGGGTTCTCCCGTAAGTTCGTCGAAAACTATGCACGATGGGCAACACCGCTGACCGAACTGACCAGAACGGACCAGCCGTTCGAGTGGACGGAAAGACAGGAAAGAGCGTTTCACAAACTGAAGACAGCACTCTTCTGCACCCCTCCGTACTAGTTTTTTTCGACCCGGAATGCACGCACGAGGTACTCACAGACGTCACGTCAGCTCGGACCATTCACAAAAGGTAAGGACGGAACCAGGTACGTTTTGTTCTTGGTGGACAATTTCACCAAGTATACCGTCCTACGAGCCGTCAAGACGGTCAATAGCAGAGGCATTCTTGCAGTTCTGAACGAAGTGGCTGGTTATTTTGGGCTACCACGAAGGGTAGTCACAGACCGAGGAACAGCCTTCACATACGGCGTACAACATATCAGGACTGCTGTTAGGATACCCAGGGCAAACGGTTAAGTGGAGAGGTGCTACCGGACCATCCTGTCGTCACTCAAATGTATGAATTCAGACGAAAGGGGAGACGACTGGGCCTCACATCTTCGGGCAGTCCGATGGGGGCTCAATACTGTCCGAAACTGCACCACAAAGGAAAGTCCACACCAGCTCCTGTTTGCCTATATACCTCGGGGAATCTCTGGGGACAAGCTGCTGATGGAGTTGGGGGAAAGGACGCGAGTGGATCCGGACGAGATGGAAAAACGGCGAAGTACGGCCTTAGCCAACATCGAGGCAAGTCAGACACGGCAGAAGGAGAAGTCAAGCTGCCACCGGCGAATCGCGGAAGCTGGAACCAAGATACCGGAGACCATATGTCGTCACAAAGGTGCTGCCCAACGACCGGTACGTGGTGGAGGGACCGACAAGAACGTCAGCGACGGAGAAGATTCCGATCTCGAGGGCGAGGTCGTGGATAGGATGGCCGAGAAACACGCCCCGCAGGCTGCATGGGGACAGTCTCTTGGTCATTGCTAGCATAAGCGTAAGAAGTCAGGCAATTAAGTTTATTCAAATAAACGGCCGTTTCTTTTCACATTTAACACTTTTAATAGTGTTTATACTCTAGAGTGGATGTCTGTAGTATTTCCAATATGACTTACTGGTCTGCTCTAAGCTTGGTGGGTAAGATTTTGTTTAACATCTTCCAACTGATGCTTTTAGGCTTAAAAGAGTATTGAAATGTATCCATCTGTCCTAGAGTGATCGTAAGTTGGCGACTTCAAAAATTGGAGAAAATGATGTAGTCCAAAAGGTACCCCTCGTTCGATGATTTCCTTACTTCTCCATATGACACGCGGAGTTGATATGGATGTTATGACCCGCACCCTAAGATGGTTAGGTCGTCCTCAATCTAAGTTGACTTTGAGTACGGTGGTCTTCAAGACTGTATTGCATCTTCCATAAGCTTTTCTCAACTTTTAGGTAAATTACTTTATTTGTCTCAATGAATGTTCTCACACAATCAATCACTTAATACATAAAAAAAAAACGAAAAATTCATTAAATAGGACACAAGTTCGAAGACTTATGATATAAATCCGCTAACGCCGTTCCGAATCTTAACTTCTCGTGCAATATAACAGGCAAAAATAACTCCGAAGAACTAAAAATAAAAGTTTTTAAATGAATGGTTGATTGGTGCGTTTCAAAAGTGATTGTATTCGTACCTGTATCACGGCGATAACAATACCAGCCGCACCCAGGCTGACCGCATGCGCGCCGATAAAGTTAGTAAATCCTGCGAGACAACCATCTAGATGGCGATTCTTGTCAGTCTCGCTGGTTGTGCAAGAGAATGGTCCAACAGCGCCATCCGGAATATCACAACATGATAATGGTAGCTCTTGAGTGCTCGTCACTTTCTCCCAGTCTGAATAGTTGTCAACACCGCAACACGAAAACTGAAAGTCAAAAGTACGTTAAATTGTGGACGAATGAAAAAGTTATTATTGACTTACATCACGTTGTACAAAGTCCCATAACGTCGTGGTGGCATCGTAATTGTCCTTGTTATAATTTTTTATGGTTTCCTGTAGCGTTCCTTTAATTAACTCTTCTGCATCGCCTCTTAGCACATATCCACTTATACCGGCTGACAGTTCGAAGATGAAAATGATACCCAATAGAATTGAGAAGATTAAGATCAAACAGTATTGCTCCTTGATCGCTCCCCAGCATCCGACGAACGAGATGATGAAGATGAAGGCACCGATTACGATGAGGAATGTTGGAATTGAAAAGAAATTGTCGGTAAGGAATAGCTCATACTGATGGAAGACGGTCGCAACGGTGACACCAACTGCGATCAGAATGATGCCAGTGATCTGAAATGGAATTGGAGAGAAGAGAGATTAGAAGTGTTAGCGGGAGTTGAGGATTTTGCAGACTGAATTGGACGAGCGAACGACTGCTTATTTTGGGCAGCTGATATTGGTGGCGTTTCCAATTCATTATCATTGATTGCTACAATCGGAGTATCCAGTAAAGGTTTACGATGCAGAAAGGTTTCCCTCTCTTGTTCGTTATAAAAGGTGATTCCTACGCTGTTTGGTTTTTTAATGCTATACTTTTGACTGCCTACTTATAATTTGTGAAGTGTGTTAATATTTATCATACTCAGGTATTATTGCCATTTTTTTGTAAAAAGCTTTCCAATGTTTACAAATTTTACTATCAAAATTGGTGCTCCGTGAAAAATGTTTTTCGAGCATTTCAGCCTTTTTACGGTCATCATAGTCGATCTACTGTGCAAGTAATTCAAGCCGTAGCGACAATCTAAAGGTATGCATTGTGCGTATGTACAGAAGAAAATATTGCGGCTGTATCCGCCAGCGTTAATGAAGACCGTGCTTTTGTCTGGATTGTTTGGATGAATTTTGGTCCCAAGCCTTACAAAATAAAGCTCATGCAAGAATTGAAGCCGAACGACCTGCCATGGATCTGAATGTCCAATTTTCGGTGAATGGGCTTTAGAGAAACGGGAGGAAGACACGCCTTTTTATCGGAAAATTATCATCATTTCTGGTTGAATGGGTATGTCAATAAACAATGTTAACGTCAGTTACGCGCGCTATCGTTCAATAATTTCCTTTTTTTGCCTAAATTGCGCGAGCTAAACCTGGTGGAAATGTGGTTCCAGCAAGATGGCACTACATTAGACATAGCACTTTAATCAATGGACCAACAGAGAAATGAGTTCGGTGAGCAATTTACCTCTCCTTTTTGACCGGTGAACTGGCCCACTAGATACTGCGATTCGAAACCTTTAGACTATTTTTTATGAGAATCTGTAAAATCACTTGTCTATACTGGTAAGCAGTCTCGGAAAGCAACATTACACGTCCAGCGCTATACTAACCAATATGCTCTGCTGATAAAGTAAACTTAAAGTTGGACTCTCCATATGGATCACTTAAAAATTAGTTTTGAGAAATATTAACACAAAATAATTTTTGAAAAATAAATGGCAAATATTGGCTTAGGCACTCAAATACTCATTTTATACACTTTCATAATCTTTTTCTGTATCCTTTTAATTATTAAAAACCAAACGCTTAAAAAAATAACTAGGTTTACGTATCTCACCAGTAAGTAACTCTAGCGCCATCTATTAGAAAATGGCGATTCCCATTTGTACAACTGATACTTACTCAAATGGCGGTGTAGTTCGAAATAAACTTGGGCTTCAACCAACAAGCCTCTTCAGTGGTGCTTCGTAAGAATAAGGATGGGTATAGTTTTTGATTGTTACTAGTGAGCAGACAAAATCATTGAAAATTTCATAGCTTTAGCTGTTAAAGTTGACGTTCTAATCTAGACGTGGATGCTATGTATTTTTCTTTCGTTGCAGCATATAAAGAGCTAACTTATGCCTGTCGAACCCATTATTTGTGAGTTTATTGCTTCATAAACGACCCTCAATTTTATAAATTTGTTGACCGTTTTCGCACAATATTTCCTTTGCAAAATGCAGGGACAACGAGACGTATAGACGGACTGAACAAAATATTGTGTGCGTTCGGAAGAGTCGTAAAGAAGATCCAAATTTATCGATTCGATGTCGTTAAATTTGCTTGGTCTTTATTCGTCGACTTTATGAAAAATTTTACTCAAAGATCTTGGCTAAAGGCTTACAGGATCCACTTAGTGCAAAAATTCGGTTTCCAAATGACCATCGTTTGCGTCGAAATGTCGGCGAGTGGGACCAAAATCAATAGGCATTGGATCTGCTGTTGTATCGAAAATTGTATTCAACGATGAGGCTCATTTGTGGCTCAATGGGTACGTCGATGAACAAAGTTGTCGCATTTGGAGTTAAGATAATAGACATTAGATTATCAAAACGTCCTTATATCCCGAAAAATGCATAATTCGGAGCGGCCTGTGGACAGGGAAGCTCCGGACCATATTTTACAACGATGTTCGTGATACTCGTAGAGGCATGATTAGTGAGTTTTTTGTTTCCCCATTGAATGGCATAAATGTGGAATAGAAGTGGATCTAGCAAGATGGCACTAGATTATTCGATGAACGCATAATGTCCCTTAATGGCTAAGTATGGTAAATTGGCCTCCTAGATCTTGTTATTTGACGCCTCTTTATTGGTTTCGTTTTTTTTGGATACCTGGTCCCCGCTGACAAGCCAACAGCAATCGACGCATTGAAAGGCAACTTTATTCATGTTACAGAGGAAGTCCGGCCATAAATACTTGAAAAAGTGGTCGAAAACTTTGTCTCTCGGATAATATTAGTCAGATTCAGACGTGGTGAGCATATGCCCGAAGTTACAATATGTTAAAAAATTAATTGCAAAGTGTAGTCTTTCGATTGAACACAAGCAAATTATACAATATTTAGATAAATTGATTTTTATTTCGAAGTAAAATGTTTATCACCAGATGGCATATTACCATACAGAGGAGCGGATTGCGATTCGGACCTGGATTGCCCTGGAAAATAGTGAAGAGATCACGCGTAGAAGCTACCAGACTCTACGTCTTCTTTCGAATGCAATTTATGTACGAGTACAGAGGAAATTTACAAACATCCTCCAACGTTTGATGAAGAAACAGCAAGTTTTTTGAAGCTAATTTACGAAGAATTATCATTTGATGATCTGATACAAAGGTGCTTGGGAAAAAACACTCAGAACAACAACGAGTCGTTTAATAGTTGCATCTGGAACTTGGCTCCAAAGCATAATTTTGTTGGGAAAAAGACGCTGAAAATTGCTTCATGGACAGCTGCGTGTATGATTAATGAAGGATTTTCACCCATCCTTAAAATAATGCTAAAATAATGCAGATTTTTGGTACGCAAATTGGCCGAAACGCCTACTCGTATGCTGAGGAGTACGATGAACGACGAATAACCCGTGCAGAGCGATCCACGTCCGAGGCATCCAAAAAGGCAAGGGCTTCCCTCAGGTCATAAAAACTTGCAGAAAATGATGCGTATGAAGCCACCGAAGGGTTATTGTATGGTCGAGGCAAAGCAGATTAGTGTAAGTATAAATTTTACACGAAAATTCTGCTCTTGAAACTTTAAACGCATTTTTCTCGAAACATCATTTTCTAAAACTGTCATGGTCCTAAAAAAAAAACTATTCGACCGATTGCTTTGAAATTTATATTGTTCTTCTACTCATTAATGGTTATCGGCCGTGCCAAAATTGCTTATTTTTGAAAATATTTTCTTATTTTTTTTAAACGATTTTTAACAAAAAAAAACAAGACTTTTTTCTGCAGTCCGCCATTATTTTTTTTTTCAATAAAATTGATTCATTTTGGTAGGGCCGATAGCGACAGACCTACTGAATAATAATAATAAAAATTATTTAATACTGTCTTATAAAAAAAATTCCCTAAAAAGAGGTAACATTTATGCGTTCACATGAGACTACCCTCTTAATCTTAACCCCACACCATGCTCCACCTCCACTGCCCCCAAATCAAATTCCATCTCCTACAACACATCCAATTCCTCACCCACCTCTACATAAACAGGTCCCTCCACAACAAATCCTTCTTCTATCTCCTCTCAATCTTTTATCGACCCCCTTCTGCCCCCCACAGCCAAACTTACCCAGCAAACCGCTAACCCCATCGAATGTCGTTATGCTCTCTCTCGGTTATGCTCTCTCTCGGTTAAGAGATAAAAAAAACATACGAAAACATCCGACTCTTCCTAGCTTATCTCCATGATAAGTCAGACTCGGTTTGCCACGTAGGAAAAACTAACACAAGCGTAAGGGTATCAATCGAACAGGAAGGTCTTCCTGCTGATTTCACTAGTCTCAAAAACCTCTTCATAAAATACCACGAATTTTTCAACATTTCCCCTCAAAAAGTCTCAAATGATCTCGATACTTTCCGGCAATAAATACACTCAAAGCGGATATCGCACCTCCAGCGTAGCCGAGCTGACCACGATAGGTTTTTTCGTTCCTCATTGTCGCCATCCCCCTGTCACCCACACCATCTGCGAAAATCTCCCTCTTACTATTTATTATCAAAATGGAAGAGGTCTCCGCTCGAAAACCCAAGCTGTCCTGCAACAATCACATGCTTTGCCCTTGGATGTCTTCGCGTTGACTGAAACGTACCTGATCCCCAGCATAAACAACCTCGAATTGTTCCCCTCTAATTTTAACGTTTAACGTGAAGATGATCTCAGTCAACCTACTGACAGCCGCCCTTGTCGAGGCGTTCTTCTAGCCGTCCTAAACTCAATAGACTCATCCCTTCTTGCAATATCCTCTTCCCCGCACCTCGACTTCGTTTCAATCAGGATCCTATTGCCCCAAAAGTCGCTTTACGTTATTTGCTTCTACATCTTGCCCTCACAACCTATTGAATCCTACGAATTAGCCATCAACTTTTCGACCAAATAATAGATTTACGGGACCCCCTTGATGAAATCCTTATATTTGGTGATTTCAATCTTCTTCCGATGACCAATCCTTCTTCGTCGCTTCTAATCCTACCACCACCAAAGAGTTTCTCTTCCTTGATCTCCTAACCGATTCAAACCTATGGTAAGTCAGTTGCATTTCAAATTTAATGGGTAGACAATTAGACCTAATTTTCTCTACTGATCCCCTCAATTCCTCAGTTTCTCTTTGTCCCCTTTCCCTAACCACCATCGACAATTTCAATTCTGCCCTTCTCCTTTCATTCTTTCACGATTCCCCCACCCAAAACAATACCCTTACAATTCTATCCTCTTACGACTTCCTCAAAGCCAATTTCCGTCAAATCAACGAATATCTTAACAGAGTCCCCTTAATTTTGACAACCTAACTCTAAACGATCAAGGTTTTATAGTGAATTATTCAACTCCATCGCACTTTACGTCCCGTTCTCCCGACACACAACCTCGTCTACCTCCCCTCCTTGGTATAACCGGAGGCTCCGAGAAACAAGCTGTGGGCAACTTTCCTCCATACTCACTCCCCTAGCGACTTTTCTAGCTATCTTGGTGCTTATCTACATTTTACCGAGCTTTACAAGTTTCGTTATCAAAGCTATTTAACCGACATGCAAACCAACCTTATAAACGATCCTAAATCTTTCTTTCAGTTTATCAACTACAAAAGAAAATCGGATGGCTAGCCAAACTCCCTCTCCTTCAATAGTGAAACGATCCCGACACCATCGCCAACCTTTTTGCCACCTTTTTCAAAGAATCTTTCGCCGAAGATTCCATTATTGAAATGGATATCTTCTTACCTGGAAAACCGCTATTTCAGATCTGCCTTTTCTAGCCCCTTCCTAGCTCCTTCCGGTGTCCCCCAAGGCAGCCATTTAGGTCCACTTCTCTTCATCCTTACCATCAACGATGCTGAATTGGTCATCAAACGTTCCCACATCTCTCTATATGCCGATGACACCAAGATTTTCAAGACTATCTCCTCCGATCTCAACAGTTTCTCCACCTGGTGCTCCAAAAACTGTTTGGAACTCAACATTTCTAAGTGCCAATCAATCATTTTCTCCCGTAAACGCTTCAAATCTCCCCCCCGTTTACTTTACTTTCTTCACAATCAACCTATTCCCATCGTCCAAGTTATCCGTGACCTTGGCATATTATGGGACCACGAGCTCAATTTTCTTTCTCATTATAGTGACATAATAAATAAAGCCAACTCAGTACTCGGTTTGATTAAGCGCTGGTCTAAGGAATTCTCCGACCCCTACGTAACCCGATCCCTCTACTTAACCTTCGTTCGCCCTCTGTGGTCTCCTTACCAACGTATTGACACCTGCAGAATAGAGAGCATTCAACGTCGTTTTCTATGTTTCGCCCTTCGAGGTATGTCCTGGAACAATCCCTTGATCTTACCTCCCTACCATGACCGCCTTAAATTAATCAACTTGAACATCTTGGAAGAACGAAGACGGGTATCTGACATTCTTTTTATTCACCGACTCCTTACAGGTTCCATTGACTGCCCGACCCTTTACAACTCTATTCTCCTTAATACCAACCCTCGCAACGTGCAAAATCCACCTCTATTCTATCTATCCACCCCCCGTACCACATATGGCTCCAACGAACCTATCACGCGTATGCTCCGGAGTGTTAACTCGACTCCCCATTTTGACTTCAATCTCAGTACCCCCTGCTTAAAACTCCGCCTTCTCAATCACCTCCCTTAACCCCAATTCTTCCCCCAGCTCGTCAATACCCGATGAAAATTGTGAAACAATGAAGAACCGTCGAATCGCTATCAGAGAAATTGCTGAGGGTATCGGCATATCGATTGGCTTCTATCATAAAATATAATATTTTTAGATAGCAGATAGCAGTTTGTTGCGAAATTGCTAAATTTTGACCAAAAGAACCTTTGCAAGAGCGTCGTTCTCAAGCTGTTAAATGAGTTGCAATCTAGATTTGCTGAAAAGGGTCGACATGGGTATATGGTAATTACGTCGAAATCAAAGTCTATTTTTCCCAATGGAAGCGGACAGAAGAGTCAAGACCAGAAAAAGCTCGCCAAGTTCGGTTAAATATGAAAGTTTTGTTCGATGGACATTTTGCCCAAGGATTACTTTGAAGGAGACAAACGGGATATTGATGAATAAATAAATAATTTTGGAGAAAAATAAAAAAAGTCACCTTAGTTTTTGAACAAACCTTCCAAGGTGCTAAATGAAGTCGCAGTATGCCTGAAAGTTCTTGTTTTATTATTCAACCTAAGCAATATGATGGCTACTTAATAGTGTTTTGTACGCTAAGACTGGCTTAAAAAAACAACCTTTACAGGTAGAATTGAATACTCACCAAAAACACTAGATTGAACGCGAACAAAGTGTATTTTATGCAGTTTGCACTGCCCGTTAATAGCGGCATATTTGTACTTCACTGTCTCGGTTTTTAATCTGAAACAATAGAAAAAGCAAATTCAGTTTATCTACAATATTTCACTAATCTATAAGTCTTGGACGGTATAATTAAATTTATAAAAGCAAAAAAGGAAATAAAGGAAAGGGCTTCTTTGAACTGATAGCGCTGAAAGGCAGTTGATAATACCCATTGATTAGATTTGGTTCGATGAATTTGCCTTTGTTTCGCGGGATTCTTATTAAAGATTGATATGGGAAGGGTGTTATAGACACTTAGCTGATTGTGAGTGGATATTTATGTGGGAGAAAAAGTTTTACACGTTAATGTTAATTCGTTGTTGGAGTTCTACCATTAACAAATGCTCGGAAGAGTACTCGAGCTTTAACTGCGGCTGGAAAAGTATATTCACGGTGACGTTGTAACTAATTTATTCCGGCTCTTCCGCTCATAGGAGTAGTTCATCATGTATATTGTGAACTCTGACCACTGTGATAACGTATTGCAAAATCGGCTTATTTCGTATCCATTGATAAGATAAAACAAAGCCACCAAGGAACACAAATCCGTGCCGCCTTAAAAGCTTCAATTTACCATGAACTACTGATATCGTCTATCACTTCTATGACACTACATGTGCACGTCTGCATCTAAAAAAGCTTGCATAACACCGTATTCGTCCATTTATCAGTTAACTATTTACGTGAACTTTGAATCGTGCTTAAAACGAGCGTGAAAAGCCTCTTTTCTCCCATTCGAACTGGTTTTAAAACGACTATTGAATGCACACATATTTTTTATCTTATCAGATCGAGTGGATGAAGTGACATATCTATATGACACGGAGCAGAGCAACACGCATTAACCACGTCTGCTTTCCAATTGTTGAAACAAGTGCTTACTCTGGTTTCAACATTTTTCCTCAACTCACCACAGCTTGAATGATAGCACGAAGAAAAGTGTATCCACAATACCCGGGCTCTGATGAAAGCGAAGGTGAATCCGTTCTCCAGCGAGATGTAACTAATACTAAAATGTGTTCGGGGTTAAAACCACAGTGAAAAAAAAAATCAATTTCAGTTGTGAAATGCGACCAATTACGAGTGGCAAAGTATCAACAGGAAGGTGAGAAAAGCTTTTTAGATAGTCGTTATCTATGTGTGATAGTGTTCACCTGTGCTCTCGCTGCTGAGTATGGTTAGTGGCTTGGTATCGCAACTGAAAACTTTGTTATCGCTACTTGAGGTGGTATCAGTTTATCATGCAGCTCATACGTCTCAGGTGTCGATTTTTGGTATTTTTGGCAGTTATCTCCTTAAATTTATAAGCGAGGGAAAGCTGGGATAGGGTTACGGCTCTGTCTAAATTGATTTATAAGACAAACAAGTCTCAGCCACCTAATGAGTCATGAATAATCTATTTGATAAGAATAATAATCAATCCATTCAGCTGCACTATCAAGCCGATCTAAAGAGCTTTTCGTGTTGTTTATATCTTAATGAGACAAACCATTATGGCTGGTGGTTCAAACAGGGGAAGAGGACGTCCGATATGTGGCACTGAACCGCCGACAATGGACGATACGTACACGTATCTGGTATTTTACTGGCTATCCTAATCAATAGTATGATTTATAAATGGCTTCAACATTGTCGAAATCACTCCCGATCTCGATATCTCCTTGAATAAGGCTTTTTTCCCAGCAAAAAGAGGTCGTTCTCGTGACTGCCAGAAATGCAATTTCTAAATATGAATTTGTTTTTGAATAAAAATCGATGAACGTTAGAAAAAAGGACCCTGACCCTGAGGGTGAGCAATATGATTGATTTTTTTGACATATATGTCAAGTTCAAATTCGCAGCTTTAGTCATCGAGTCGTTTATCGCGGAACAATTAATTTTTGTTATTCACACTTATCACAAAAATGGGCGATAGCAGAGCGAAATTAGTGGTAGACCTTACACACCGGGCTTAGGAATCCTCTTTAGGTGGATCCGTCTACTTTTTTTCTTTAAGGTGACTTCACATTATCGTGCAGCTTACTTTTGAAGTCAGAAAAGGAAGTCTTAAGCTGCATAAAAGTTTCCTTAAAAAGAATTAAAATTGACACTGCTAAAATGGAACGGTGGAAAGGGAATAACGAACAATTATTTCCCATGTTACCACCGTTGGTCACAGTCAGTATATTTCTGAATGGATGTACCAAAATATGTGGGTTGGGGTGGTTGTCAATAGCAAAGGAAAAAAGTTAAAAAAGATAATTTAAAAAAAAAAAAAATTGTTGAAATAATCTAGACATCTAGACAGAATGATTGATTTCCCTCGCATGAAATACATGTGGGATGGGAACCGAATACGCAAACAACACCCTAGACAAACGGACGATCTGACGACAACCAGTCACGTACACCACAATATAGCAGGACATAATCATCCGACGAATACTCCATACGCATAACACACACATAACTCTCACACAGCGCACAATACTGACAAGTGGTACAAAACGAAACGGACGAAGACGAACACGCAGCACAACACAATTCATTTCGTTGAACAGCCGTCAAGCCGTGTAGACCATCTCTGAATAAAATCCGATAACCATTGTAACCTTTGTATAACTATTGTAATCCTTGAACGATTGAAATAAAATCCTACAAATTGGGGGCTCAACCGGGATTTACCCCATGAGTGTCGAAGGAATCATCCCCAGTGCAGTGCGTTTTTTTTTGGGAAAAGAAAAAAGGGGGAAAAGGGGGAAGAAAGGAAAACTGTGTACAGTGCGTGCAACAACACCACATAAAAAAAAAAAAAAAAAAAAAAAAAAAACGAACTAGTAAAGTTTAGCAAGCAGTGTATGCGATTGCGTACCCCAACGGTGAATCAAGAGACAAGCGTCGTGTCCAGACAAGTGAGTGCCGGGTGCAAGAGACAACGGGAAAGAAGCCGAAGTGAACAAGGAAAACAGGGTATTACCTGAATATTGGGCAAGTCGGAGCAGCATTCGTTTCTTATAGTTTTTAATTGAGATATATCTAATCAATTTTAAATTTCCAATTCAATCAAATTATATATGTACATATGTAAATCCGTAAATGGATAGGGAGACGATACTTATCCTGACAGTTGACGGACTTAGGGAAAAAAAACTTACCGAACTGAACTTAGGGACTAACGGACGGAAGGCAGTACTGCAGGAAAGGCTCCTTGAACACTTCGGTTTAGCCCGCGGGGAAATGGAGGAAGTGGAAAGCGTGGCTTCGGGATCGAGGCATGTGGGGACGGCAGCATGGCAGTCTTTTACCCTTCGCGACGTTGAAGGCTCATTGTCTACGTTCGATGGATCGGGACATCCAGACGTTAACCTATGGATACAGGAGTTTGAGGAGACTGCCGTTAAATTGGGACAACATCCAACGCTACATGTATGCGAAACAGCTACTAAGGGGAGCCGCTAAGCTATTCAGTAGGAGTCTGAAGGGAGTAAGGAGCTGGCACGAGTTGAAGCGCTCACTGAAGGAAGAGTTCGGCAGTCGGCCATCAACCGCGGAAGTTCATCGTCTACTTCAAAACCGTAGGAAGCGGGCATCCGAGACGTTGCGCGAATATTTATACTGTATGTTGGAGATCGGCAACATCATAGAGTTGGATGAGGAGAGCCTAATCGGCTATTTTATCAACGGGATTCCTGACTCGAGGCAGAATAAGGCCGTACTTTACCAAGCGAAAGACATTACCCAACTCAAGGTCCAACTGGGAGTATACGAGAAGCTGCGTGGCCCCAGCCAAGAGGCGACATCCTCAAAGGGGAGCCACCGAACACCATCTAGCGGACATCAGTGGATACCATCTAGGGAGCAAGCAACCGTAAAACCAGAGAGAGGCAGAAGAGCCTGTTTCAAATGCTGGGCCTTAACCCATATCGCAAGGAATTGTCCAGATCAACCTAAGGGGCAAGCGTTCAAGTGCTTCAGATGTGAACGACCAGGTCATCGGGCTTCAGAGTACGGCAGTACCAGCCAGATGCGGCAGAAGCAAGCCAGGAACAGGAACTGCATCAACGGGCAACAGAGCGGAATCTATTCCCGAGACGAAAGTTCACTTGGCGATTGGGACTAATCGAATCTTCAAGAGCATCACCATAAACAACGTTGGAGTTTCGGCATTGTTGGATACGAGTAGCGATCTGTGCCTTCTCAGATACGACGCCTTGTTGATGATGGGATCGGTGGAACTGGACGCTGCCAAGAGAAGTTTGTCGGGAATTGGACAGAACAGGATCGTGACAATAGGAAGTTTCCGGACAGAGCTGGAGATAGACGGATAAAGGTGAATTTCCACGTCGTTGGAAACGACGTATTAAGTAAGGTGGACATGATGATCACAGCGGAGGGCGTCGAGTTTAAGAAGAAATGGAGTCTTGAGAGTTCAACCGACAAGGGAACTATCGAGAGGGGAGTTGAAGGTGGCCACCTTCAGACGCCGTAGACAGTATTGGTGGAAGCAGCGATAGGGCTGCGAACAAGGAAGGAAGCAAGGACGAGAGTCGTCGAAGCACCGAGGGGTGCGTTGAAGGGTTTGGGTGAGGAATTTAGGATGATGTCTATCGGCAGAGGGAAAGGAGTTAGAGAGCGAGATCGGCGCAGAGCTGAACCATGTGGAAGAAGTCACACGTAGGAAACTGTCGAAGCTGATAGAGGAATACACTCCAGTAGGACGCCAGAGTTCGCCCGTGGAAACGAAAATAATACTGAAAGACGAAATCCCGGTTTACCAGAGATGCAGACGACTAGCACCCGCAGACAGAGAACTGGTGCGAGCACAGATAAACCAGTGGCTTGAGCAAGGGATAATACAGCCAAGTGTGTCCGAGTATGCTTCGCCGATCGTTCTGGTTGCGAAAAGAGATGGTACGAAGAGACTTTGCTGCGACTTCCGGAAATTGAACGAGAAAATCGTGAGGGACAATTACCCGATGGTTCTCATTGACGATGTGTTGGACAGGCTCCAGGGAGCGAAAGTTTTCACGACGCTGGACCTCGAAAACGGATTCTTTCACGTCCCAGTTGAATAGGGGTCGTTCGTCACCCCGGAGGGCCAGTACGAGTTCCTTCGAGTTCCTTTCAGTATCTCGAATTCGCCGGCAGTATTTGGGAGATTCGTTTTCGCTGTGTTTCGGACGCTAATCCAAACAGGAGTGATAGTCGTGTATATGGACGACCTAGTTATTCCGTCGAAGGATGTAGAAGAAGGAATAGAGAAACTGAAGTTGGTCCTCGGGGTGGCGGCGGAGTACGGACTGCGCATTAAGTGGAGAAAATGCCAATTCTTGAAGAGTAGAATCGAGTTTCTTGGGTACGTGATAGAGAACAACACCATACAGCCGTCGTCGCGGAAGACAAAAGCAGTCGCAGAGTTCCCGATTCCAGTTGACAAGAAGACGCTCCAACGATTCTTAGGTCTGGCCTCGTATTTCCGAAGATTAATCGAAGGATTCGCAATCATTGCTAAGCCGCTGTCGGATCTGTTGAAAAGGGATGTCAAATTCAAACTGTTTGTTTCAGGCCGTAAAGTGGACGAAGTAGTTTGCATACCTTCTGCTGATTGATGTCTGACGCTGGTTATTTAGGTTGCACCATATAAATTTCGTCGTTCAACTCGCCTTGCACTTAAGCTGTGATGACATCCATTTGGTGCAAATAAAGTTCGGTATTCGCGCACATGGCAAACAAAGTGCGAATCGTTTCGTATCTAGCTACTGGTGCGAATACTTCATCGTAGTCTATACCTTCTCGTTGTTCGGAGCCCCTAACGACAGGTCTCGCCTTATAACGGTCTATGGATCCGCCTTCCTTTCGCTTGATACGAAAAATCCACCTGTTACTTAAGACCTTTTTGTTTTTTGGACAGACAGTCAATCTATCCATGCCATGCTATCGTCCCTACTCATTGCTTCCTTAAAAGATAGAGGATCTGTTAATGCATCACTATAAGTAAAATGTACCTCATTAGAAAAAAATTTCATTCCGGATCTCAAGGTCATTGCAGGGTTCTCTTCTCCATCTTCCTTCTCTATGTCGCTGTTGGATGATATGCTCGTATACGGATCATCATCCGAATTGGACTCTGCTTCTTCTGCTTTTCGTGCATGTGCAATTTGTCCTTCATAGTTTTCCTGGGGCTGATCCGTTTTGAATGGCGAAGTTCCATCGTCCAAGGCGTAATTCTTCGGATTTATTTCTTCATAAAACTTGACGTCGCGACTCTTTGCTATCTTTCCGGTACAGGGATCCCAAAGTCTATATGCTTTAGACTCTTGAGAGTAGCCCACTAACCGAAACTCCTTGCCTTTTGGATAAAACTTTGTTCTTTCAGGACTCTTGTGAAGAGCAATAGCCCTGCTTCCAAATGACCGAAGAAAACCGATGTATGGTTTGTTGCCACACCATACTTCCAACGCTGTTTTATTTCCCAAAGTACTTGAAGTTTCTAATAAACGCAGCGGTACTAACAGCTTCAGCCCACAAGGACTTTGGCAGGTTCACTACCATTAACATGCATCTTGGCATCTCTAAGAGTGTTCGGTTAAATCGCTCAGCAACCCCATTCTGCTGTGGCGTATGTGGAATGGTTAACTGCCTTTGTATGCCTTCTTTCCGTAGGATATCGTTAAATTCGGCAGATAGATATTCTGCGCCATTGTCGCTCCGGAAACGCTTAATCATTTTACCTGTTTGACGCTCAGCTTGTGATTCAAAGTTTTTAAAAGTGCGCAACACCTCACTTCGAGTTTTTAAGATGACCACCTCAACATAACGTGATATATCATCGATGAAGGTCACGAAGTAGCTTGTACCTCCCAAAGATTTCACACTCATTAGTCCACAAATGTCCGAATGAATTGTTTAAGCGAAGAGCTAAATGGTTTCTGACATATTTTGGCTTGGCACACACAGCACATTTCAGGTTTGCATTGATAACTGCTGCCTTTATTCCATTAATCATGTTATTACTCGTCAAAGTCTTCAATTGCTTAAAATTTAAATGGCCAAGCCGTTGATGCCACCGAATTAATTCCGAATGATCTTTAGGTAAACACAGTAGCACTTCACTGACAGCTTCCCCACATTGTTCGTCAACCGTTTTTTTTTTCTTTCAGGCGTTTCATCAACAACATACAGTTTTCCCTTTTTAGTAGCTTTGAGAAGAACAGTTCCGTCCTTTTCACTTACTACAGCAACAACCCTCTTAAATGTAATCGAAAATCCGTTTTCCGTTGCTTGGGAAATTGATAGCAAATTATGTCGCAATTTCGGGACATACTATAGATACATTACTTCACGAAGATATAAACTTATGTTTGCACCTTCGAATGATTGTACTTCGATCGAAACATTTCCTATTCCGTGTGCTTCCATGACTTCCAGCTGTTTTGATTTTTGAGCGATCTGCTCATTTCCACTCGACCAACTTGCTCATGTCCAGAAACCAGAATGAGACGTGCGTCTTTCGTACGTCTTCCCCCGTAACACCCTGAAATTTTGACGAGATTTTGACAGCGGTTCAGGTGCGTAGCGACAAAACCCGTTACAAACGAGCTTCTATCCGTGAATACGTGTGAGCTCATTTCATTTTACCGCAGTGTACTCCCGCCACACACACTCTTGGAATTATAACAATGTGCGCGATTGTTTACAAAATTTTGACAGCACTTGAGGTACCCACGTGCTCGCCCGAGCTTGTAGGCAAACGTCGGCGGCCATTTTGAGTGGGACGTCTCATTGGTGGTTTCTGCTCATGTCATTGCACATACATACTTATGTGTGCACTAGCTCCACTGTCAAGTCAACAACCCTTAAAAAGGATGACGTTGCGTTTTTATATTTTGCGTGTGTTGTTCTTGGTGCTTTCTTTATACGACATTCACGTGCTATGTGGCCGACTTTACCACAGTTGTAACACTTTATGTTTGACTTTTGCCGCAGTCAAGTCAGGTAGTTTTTGTTGTCGGCTTGTTGTCGTTGTTTGTTTTTGCCATGGTTTCTTCCTTGCAATAACAGTGTTTGTGTGTTCGTGTCTTCATCCAATGTCGAACTTTGTGTTTTTCTTGCGTATTCTTCTAACACCTTGACTTTCAGGGTAGTTAGTTCCGGTAGGTGGTCTCGTGACTCTATTGCCACACAGAAATTTTCATACTCTTCTGGCAGGGTATGAAGGAGCATGATAGATTGCAATTCTTTCGGAATGGTTATTCCTGCTTCCTCTAACTGAACTGCGCTATCTTCAAAATTTCGCATGTGTTGTTGCATGCTCTGTTGGCCTTGCTTCTTCATTTGAAATAACTGCTTATACAGCATAATTATTTTCGTGGGACCTTTTGATTTATGCACTTTTTCGAAAATTCTCCATGCTTCGTTTGATGTTTGTGACTTCTTTATGTGGTCCAATTGGCCCTCTTTGACCGCAAGAAATATCATGGCTTGAGCTTTAGCACCCCTGTTTGTCCACACTGAGCTAGCCATTGGATCTGTTTGGTCATACGGAATCGTTCCATCCGCATAACCCCAAAGATCGTTACAGATCAATATGCTTCTCATTTGCAATTTCCAGGACTCGTAGTTATCCTCACCGAGTTTCTCAATTTGAGAAGAATTCGTTGAATTAATTTTTTGTTTTTTTTTGTTTTTGCACACTTCTACTGCACCACAATGTTTACTTTTAACAAACCCATTTTTGGTCGCCGTCCCAATTTGGGAACACCTAATTATTGAGGGTAGAAAGAAAAAATGTTGGCACCAAATAAAATATTATTACAGTTCTGAGTAGGTAGAAGTGCAGTGATTTAATATACACTAAAACGATTCAACTATCATTAGCGATTTTTTGATACTTGCTCGCTGAATTTTTATGTCAAGACACGTGTGGAGGTTATTGGTTTTAAATATTATAATAAGTAGATAAATATTATCACCGTGATTACTTACAATATATAAAATTCAATAAATAATTTATGATTTATAACATATCGCAGTTAAGTATAATGAGAATGTAAGTTCTTGTTTTATTCGAAACATTACTGTGCCAATTTGGGTATAGTGGCCACAAGTATACTTAGTTTTTCTTGAAAATAAAAAACAACGGCGCCAATCAACGGGGAATACCATAAATCCTCAATTATTGTTTATAAATTATAACAAACAAACTCAGCAAACGGACCGGAAATAATAAAAACACCCTCGCAAGTAGGTATCATACAAACCATGGATCACAATGACTTGTAAGTGACCTTACAAAATATATTCAAAATATAATTCATTTCATTTTTGCCTTTTTGTTTTTTTTTGTTTTTTTTTAGTAACAAAACATTCAACATTAATTCAATAAACAAGAATTCAAAAGTTCCTTTTATAGAAAGGAGTACAATTCATTTTTTTGTTTAAATAATTGGTACAACGCCAATCATATTTCTAAGCATTTGGAAACTATGTTTTGGAAGAGGTTTCGTTAGGATATCAGCCTTCTGTATATTTGACGGGACATGCTTGATATCAAAAAAACTTTCTGCATATCTTTCTCTGATAAAATGATATTTCACGTTGATATGTTTCGTCCTCTTGTGAAATTCCGGATTTTTTATTAGTCTGATGGCGCTCTCGTTATCCATCAAAAGGGTAGAGGATTGACAACGTACGTGGAGATCAGCTAGCAAAAGTTTAAACCAACAAAGTTCTTTCACCGCTTCCGCTGCAGCTATGTATTCCGACTCGGTTGTGGAGAGTGCTACACAGCGCTGTTGTTGTGAATTCCAGGTGACTGGACTGTTTCCAATCAAACAAATATATTTAGTGGTTGACCGTCTTGTTTTCTTATCCCCAGCATAATCCGCATCACTGTAACAATCAAGGTTAAATTGAGATTGAGACGAGAAATGTATACCAAAATCCAGTGTCCCTTTTAAATATCGGAGAATGCGTTTCAGTGCTCTGACATGAGCACCATCTGGTCTTTCCATGTATCTACTAACAACGCCCAATGCAAAGGGGATATCTGGCCTTGTTCCGACTGCCAGGTACATAAGACTGCCAATTGCTGCCCGATATGGAAATTTACACTGAGACGAGGTTTGATCTTCTGAACCCTCTAAATCGATGGCGTGTGCCGGCGTTGAAACGGTGTTCGCATCAGCCATCCCGAATTTTAAAATTATTTTCTCGGCGAAGTGTTTTTGACAGAGATGGATACCACCATCTGGCCTTCGAAGAATCTCCAAACCAAGAAAGCATTTTGCCTCAAAAACTTTAACTGCAAAGTCTCTTTCTAGATGATTAATTAGAGAAAATATCTTGTTTTCATTAATCGCTGCAAAAATACCATCATCGATATAGATAGCCAAAATAACATCATCTCCGACAAACACGCATGGATCAGCTTTCGATGGAACTAGTTGAAACGATTGAAGGAAAGATGTGAATTTTTCGTTCCAACAACGTGAAGATTGCTTAAGCCCATATAAGCTCTTGCGAAGCTTGCACACTCGTCCTGTACCGTCATCGAAACCTTAGGGCTGCAACATGTAGATCTCTTCTTTGATGTGTCCATTGAGGAAAGCTGTTGTCATATCAAATTGCATTATTTGATAACTTCGTAGAGCTGCAAGACATAAAACCGTTCGAATGGATGCAAATCTCGCTACTGGACTGAATGTCTCATTGTAATCAATCCCTTTCACCTGCGAGAAACCCCTTGCAACAAGCCTAGCTTTAAACCGAGCCGGTTCAGTTGTTTCAGAACCTTTCAGCTTAAAAGCCCACTTATTGCTCACGATGTTCCGGTTCTTTGGCGGTTCAACGAGCTCCCAAGTTTTATTCATTGTAAGAGCATTCATTTCTACGGACATTGCCTGCTCCCACTGCTTTGCATCTCTCGATTTTACTGATTCCTCAAAAGAGTCGGGCTCTTGATATTCAGCTACATAAGCACAGCCAGCGAACATAACTGAGACAGGATCATTTGTGTTCCTATCAGAACTCCGCAAACGATCTTTCAGCGGTATTTCTTTAATGCTCACCTTTTTTTTGAATGTATAGAGGATAAATCATTGCCATCAACTTCCGGATAATCGAACTCTTGTTCATTCATCAAAGAGTTCACAGTGACTTCATCTTTAGTTGTCTTTATTTCTTCGTTATCTGGAATTGGTAGACGTTCTTTGATGTCACGACTACTCTGTCTGTGCCAGGAATCCACACTCTATAACCTTTAACATCTTCCATATATCCGATAAATTTCCCCTTTTGGGATTTAACGTCCCATTTCTGCTTCTTTTTGTCAGGAATATGAACGTAGCAATCTGCACCAAAAACCTTCCAATATGTACATATGATTGAAGCTGACATCTTTACTCGTCCATAGTTCATAAGGTGATTTACCACTGTCATTCAGATGCGTTCGATTTATTATAAATGCCGCAGTATTGACAGCTTCAGCCCACAGCTTCAAGGGTAAATTTCTTGAATGGATCATAGTCCTCGCCGCTTCTACCAAGGTTCGCATCTCTCTTTCAGCCCGGCCGTTTTGCTGTGGACAATACGTGACTGATGTTTGATGGCGTATGTGGTGCTTTTCCAATAATGCATTGAAATCTTTATTTAAAAACTCTGTTCCGTTGTCACTTCGGATTGTTTTCAGATTAAACCTTGTTTCTGTTTTTACTTTATTTATAAATTGTTGGAAAAATTGACTTACTTGATTTTTATTCTTGAGGAAAAACACTACCCGGTAATTTGAGTAATCATCCTTAAAAAGGAGAAAATATTTTGAATCAGATAGGGATGACTGTTGCATAGGACCACACAGATCCACGTGAACTAAAAGTCCAGGTTGATTTGCTCTTTTTTCACTGGCAGGGTATTTCAATTTAGATTGTTTGCCAAAAACACATGATTCGCAAAAAAAGTTATTTGTGTTTTCAAAAACAATGCCTTCTTTGGTCAAAAGTTTAGAGATGCGTTCATGCCAAATTTGAAAATCATCCACCTTATTGACTATGTTTGCTGAGAGGGATGTATCTACTTTGAACATCATTTTAAACAAAGACTTCTCACGTATTCCTATTGCCACAACATTATTTTTACTACGCAATTCACACCTTTCGCTGTTTGACACTAAAGAGAGTCCTTTATCCATAGCAGTATTCGACGAGAATAAATTTGCCGTTAAACCTGGTACATACAGAACATCCTTTAAGTATTTTTGTAGCCACATGGAACCATTAAATGACGATATATTTACGTCTCCGCAACCAAGCGCATTGATGATGTCACCATTCCCGATATGAAGAGAACAAACTGCTATCAAACGTCATATGATTTAAATACACAGGACCTTTATATTCTGTTTATTTAAAAAAAAACGCAATACACTAGCGCAAACTGGGCACATAACCTGTTGAAGTGGAACAAAAATAAACACGTCCGTTTTCTTTAAGGGTTTATTTGAGACTGAATGGTATATCAAATATAAGAGAAAACTTCTCTTCAACACCTACCAACCACAATCGCTGCGGACGAGTGGCGATATAAATACGAGCACAATTTTCCAAAGGACAACAGTTCTTATACGAAACTCTTGAATTTCAAATCGCATTTTTTAACAGTTTTTCCCTTTTTTACAGATTTCCAGAGTTCCAGAATAGATCGCAGGCGTAGATTTACTGCAAGTAACAACTTTCAAGGTTTAGAAGAGGCTATAAATTCCATAGTAGAAGACAGTGACGGTTTGGAGTATGACTTGGCTATAATTCCACCAGAACCAAATGTTGTCACTGATGAAGAAGAGGGTTTCGATGACAACGATGCTTCACCTTACTTGCCAAATGATGTTCCCGGAAATATTGAGGTATTTGTCCACGATGTTAGTGTTCTCTCGGATTCAGAAAATAGCAGCGGTGATGAGCCTTTATCTGCCAAGAGAACCCGAATTAGATCAAGTTTGCCTCAAACAGATGACCATCCGATTAGACCAAGTCCATCTACATCAAACACACCAGTTAGTAACTTGTAGGCGAGTCAAAACAATCGACACAATTTTACCGTCAGTGCTGGAGAGTTGAAGATTTTCTTTGGAATACTTATATTGTCTGGTTATCATAAACTACCTAGAGAACGTATGTATTGGTCATTAGATAAGGATATCGAAGTCCACGTAGTGTCAAATGCTATGTCTAGTAATAGAT
The DNA here is from genome assembly GCA_958301585.1 of Merodon equestris. Lineage (NCBI taxonomy): Eukaryota > Metazoa > Arthropoda > Insecta > Diptera > Syrphidae > Merodon > Merodon equestris. The sequence goes on along the minus strand of OY284417.1, from coordinate 18,646,716 downwards.
TCAGAGAAATAAAAGGGAATTTACACCTTGTAGATAACAACGATGCTCCAAATACTAACGATAAAATGTTCAAGGTACGAAAACTTGCTGATGAAAAAGTTCAACCAATGGAATACTTTTCACGAAAATATTTCCATAGATGAATCCATGGTGAAGTACTATAGTCATCACTCAGCAAAACAATTCATTAGAGGGAAACCAGTACGTTTTGGGTATAAAAATTGGGTAGCAGCCAGTGCTTCAGAACTGGTAGAACTGGTATTTCCAGAACTGAGCCTCTAGGTATTAAAGTTGTTAAAGCGCTGCTAAATAAAATGATAACGGATCCTGCAAATCAGAAAGTTTTCTTTCATAACTTTTTCATTAGCTATGATCTGCTAAATGATTTGCGCCAATTAGGTTATCGTGCTACAGGAACCATTCGTGACAACCGCACTACGAAATGCCCATTACCAAATGTTAAGGAGATGAAGAAAAAATCAAGAGGAGAGTATGATTACAGATTCGACAAAAAAAATTAAGTATTACTGGTCCGCTGGAAAGACAACAGCATTTGCACAATGGCAACGAATTATGATTCATACGAGCCGGTAGGAACTGTAAAGAGATGGTCTGCAGAAAAGAAACAAAAGGTTGATGTCAAGACCCCGCATTTATTTCAAAATTATAATAAAAGCATGGGTGGAGTTGATGAAATGGACCAATCAATTTGAATGTATAGGATCGGTATACATGGTAAAAATTGGTGATGGGTATTATTCACCTACATGACTGATATGGCCATATCAAATGCTTGGAGATTGCACGTACATTCTAGTGAAGAAGCCATGGACCAATTACTATTTCGACGAAGCATTGCCAGATTCTATCTGAAGCAATCGCCCCAAAGACACTCTGCACGTGCTTCAACATCCAATATAGAGGGTTTGCAACTCGACGGCGCCGACCACGTACCGGAAAAGCTTCCGAGACGAGTACGATGTGTTATTTGTCATAACAGAAGTCGCTGGGGCTGCAAAAAATGCAAGAAGACTCTGTGCATAGAAAAACCTTGTTCTAAAAATGATCACTCATAAGAGGCCACTGTGTCAATTTGGGTACACCCCTTTAAAATGCTGAAAAAAAACGGTCCTTTTTCCAACTCAGATACTTTTTTGGATTCCTTATAACAAATAAATAAACAAAATTTCAAGTAAACCCTTGTAGTTTTTTTTTTGGCCATTAATGGGTTAAATTATTACCACTGAACACTAATTAAAAGATTGGATATGGTTGTTTCGGTACTTACTTACGTTGTTTACAAAGGGTAGGTCTTTGTATAATCCATACTTTTATGTATTCTGGTTTTATTTTATTTACTTAGCGGATGCGGATTCCCCGACGCGACGACGTCATCTTAAAAATATTAATAGGTTCTTTTAATGAAGTCAAAAGGCCGAGAGAAAAAAAATTATTTTTTTTTTACTTAAAATTTTTAATTTTATTTTTATTTCATTCTTTTTGAATTACTCGCCATAATTCCGATAGGTACGAGTGACTAATTAAATTACATTTTTCGAAAGGCTCTACCGCATACAAACCCATATATAATTTACCATATTCAGCATGACTTATTCCCGTTATATTACACATGTGTGTCAAGAATGTAATCTACGACGGAACTGTGTCTATTTTTTTATAATAAAGCGATTTTTGTTATTAATATCGTGATTCCGGAATAAACTGATTGTTTTTAAAGCAAGTACAGCACCTTAACTACACTATAAACAGAACTAGTTAAGACGAATGTAATGAGCCCATACTTAATAGATTTACTAATAGGCAATCGTCTCCTATTTTCGAGTTCCATCAGCAGAGTACCAGCTCAGCAGTACTACCAGCATACATGGGTGTTTCAAATGTTAGGTCGCAGATATGTTTGAAAGCAATGAAAGTACCCATTGTGTCTAAAGGGCTAACCATAATAGGCAGGAGCAAGCAGAAGCTTATGTCAGAACCGAACGAAATTCTCCCCTCTGTTTCAACGAATAGTCAAGATACCCACAATGAACAGATGCAAGCAGAAGGAAAGGAACTGTCATTTCGATTTGTTTATTTTCGTTGTGGCTTTGGCTTTTTCCTTTTTGTTGAAATAAAAGCCATCTGCTTTATCATAGAGACACTTATTGTCCTGCACAAGTGAAATCAACTTGTTAACAAACTAGTATTCCATATTTATTTGTATCTTTTTACTCTTTCCTAACCTCAAATGTCACTTGTCAAAAATTCCGTCCGGAATGTCTTCTTTCAAGAAGACCTTCCGTCTGCTCGCATCAGTTAACGAACATTTAACGAAACGTCGTATCTTCCCATTGTGGGCATATCATATGCTTTGCATGTAAGAAGACATTCCCCTCTGCTTGCTTCTGCTTGTTCCTGCCTATTATGGTTAGGCCTTTAAGATCTAGAGTTGCGTAAAATAGTTCCAACCCCGGAACGAACATGGAACGTTTACTTTTCCAGTCGGAACTATTATGGTAAGGGAGATGCCATCAAAAACATAACTTGTAAAAAAAACCAAGTCTCGCAACTCAGTTCTTCTTGTTTTAAATAAATAGATTGACTTGTCCATCGCATGCATCTCACAAGTAATACATATTATATTAAATTAGATTGTTTAGTGCGATTGCCAAGTCAATCTATTTATTTAAAACATAAAAGATTTTTAATATTAATATGGTCACTATAAGATGTTGTTAGGTTAGCTAATTACGTAATAACTTAGGACAGAAGGTCCCTTAAGTAGGGGCTGATTAAATTAACCGACTTGGTATTACATAGATCTCACAACTTTTTACGGTAGAAGAACTGAGTTGCTAGACTTGGTTTTTTTTACAAGTTATGTTTTTGATGGCATCTCATTTCTTTTTGTAGATAGTCCTACTTTTCTTCCTTTCCGGTACCTTCTACTTTTTGAATACCAACAACAGATTTTCTTAAAGCCCACTCTGTGTCTTATGAGCTTTTCTTATTTTTGTAGGTTGTCTTCCTCTTTTTCTTTTCCGGTACTACTTCTTGAGCTTCAGCTGCAGTTTTTCTCAAAGCCCACTCCCTGTCTCTATGGGTTTTTCTCGGAGGCTTTGATGTTACAATTTTTGTCAAGTCTGGACGGTAAATGCTTCTTAATCTATTGTATTCACAAATTGAGGATTCCTGGGCTTTAATATTTCCAAAGTCGACATTAATTAGATGTAAGCCGCCCAGACTTGTAACTCTCGAAAGTGCCACGTAAGCTTGACCGGATGTGAATACTGCAGAACCGATATCCATCAGCGCATTATTTAGACTTAGGCCCTGACTTTTGTGTATAGTTATAGCATAGGCTATACATATAGGAAACTGTTCGCGATGAACATAAGCTCTATTAATAATTTCAAATTTAGTTTTGACCGGATCAAGCTCGTAAACCTGTTCTTTATCAAATGTAATGTATATTTTCTTAATTATTTTTGTATTTTCCGGATCAACCTTTACTCTTTGCACTATACCGATAGAACCATTAACTAAACCAAGACTCACGTCAATATTTCGCCTTAACATGACTCTTGCTCCTATTTTTATAATTATGTTCTCTTCTAGGCCCGCAGTCATAGAAGCATCGTCTTCATAATTTTTTATGCATTCACGAGCTCTTTTTGTTAGGTATCTGGGGCAATCTATGCTATCTACAGCTGTAAGTTTTATTTCGGGATGTGGGAGAGATCTAAGCATTGCAGTATTTAATTGTTGACATATGTTTTTTGTAGGTAATAAGCAAACGGTATCATCAGGAAGTTTCGAGAGGTGTTCAATTATTTCAATCAATCTGTTTTCATTTGAATTGGTTTTTAGAGTTATTAATCTAGTCGAGAGTAAGTCGCGGTCTTTTTGTGTAGTCACACCTAATCTTATTCTATTTAGCATTTCAACAAAGTCAGAATCATTGAGCTGTCGCATGTTAATAGTAAGTTCATCGTATACGAACAGTTCAATCCACAGATTCAGCATACTGAGGGAACCTAACAACTTGTTAGTTTCAGCAGTTGAGTTTTTCAAAAGGTGACTTTTCTCTTACCGGCGGAAGCTGTAAAAGATCCCCGAAAACTACAAGATGTTTTTTTCCAAACCACCCATTCTGATCATCGCTTGTGTCAAATATCTCAGACAAGCGTAAATGAATATATGTATGTTAAAGTAACATTGGATATCATCGACACTTCGTCTATGATAAACAACACTACTTCTTTCAAATCTGATCTCAGAACTTGGAGCACTTCATCGGAAAGTGGCTTGTACCTCGGTGTTTGCTTGTGTTCCACAGGCAGCTGCAATAGTCTGTGTATAGTCAATCCATTCACATTGAATGCAGCTATGCCTGTTGGATCACTAACTGCCACTTTTTTGTTTAAATACATCTTAACCCAAACTTTCAGAGTTTTTATTAAAAAGCTCTTTCCAGTGCCACCAGTTCTACTCACAAAACAGCGTCAGCGTTATTATCAGTTGTGCGTTATTATCAACGTCAGCGTTATTATCAGTTGTGTCCATCTTATGTGTGATCATATCGAAGACTCTTTTTTGATCGGCATTAAGTTTTGCGATCATACTTTGAAGATCAGTCTGCTCTTCTTCTACCAGATTGATTCTGTGAAAGTCATCCATTGCGTTTGCAGCTTCCACAGCTTCAAAGTCTAAAGGGTTTTCAGGACCATCGTCATCATCAACAATTTCCCTTTCTTCGTTTATCTCAGCAACTTTAGATTCTATCATTTCAAATGCTTTTTGTATCTTATATCTTGACTCTATCATTGAATTACCATAATCGACTCCTTCTTTTAAATCTTCTTTCGCCAAATTAAAGGCCTCCGAGTAAGTATCACACCCCATTTTGAGTTCATCTAAAGAACGCCATTGTTGAATAAAAGAAGTAAAGAGAAGAAATATTTCTCTGGTACTTGTTCTCCGTCGTAGAAATAGTGATTGATCAAATATGGGTTATCTCTTCTTTTCAGGAAATTTTTACCGTCATTTATCTCGTAGCACTCGACTTTAGAGGAGACTGGGCGTGTTTTAACAATATCGTAATTTTGAGCGAAACTGTACAAGTTAGAACATACAATTTGTTTTAAAATTGATTTAATTATAAGTTCATCAAATGGTTATTAAATATATGTACATAATAAAGATATTTATTTTATATTCCGTCAAATACATGAACCACATTGACCACTAAACCCAATACCCCAACCGCCAATTGATTGTTGCATTGCATATTTTTAGGAGTTAATCGCCATCTAGATAAATTGAAAAAGGATACATACAGACACTATCCTATTAGTAATAATATTTGGTGTATCTAGAAAACTGGACCAAAATTGCAAAATATTTTAGTTTTTCCTTGATTTATACACTAAACACTAATTGTATTCTAAATTTCAAGCTTCTATGTCTGCTAGAAGTGCCCTAGAGTTTTGATGATCGGTCAGTGAGTGAGTGAGTGAGTGAGTGAATGAGTGAGTGAGTGAGTGAGTGACAGAATTAAGAAACTTTGACTAGTTATAATTCTTAAACTACTGGTTCAAATTTAATGAAATTTGAAATATACCGTGTCTATGCGATGCCTGCTTGGTTACTGAAAATTCAGGCTTCTAGTTTTATCCACAACGAAGTTATAGGGGGTCGAAAATGACCCGAACTGCTTCGAGAAAAGGATGGTACGGCCGTGCCGCTTTTTTGCTCGACTTGGCGGGGGCACTGCCGTGCCACCAGATCCATATCCGATCCTTCATACCTAATTCGTTCACGAAACACGGATCGAATTGCTTGTACGAGTATGATTGCGGACAGTGTGTAAGTGTGCATAAACTGTTCGAGCTTATCGCTACATCAATGTATACGATATTTATTCACATTTTGTTTTTGGTTGTCTACTACGTAGTATAAGCCATGTTCGATTGCATTTATCTTTCTTTTCGTTTTGTATGTGATTACAACATAGTCGTACGACCGCGTCGTTCGGACGTTCGGCTGGGTTGTATAATATGAACGCCGCTATTGATGAATTTCTAGGTTGAATGGAACTATGGACATGTTATCGTTCAGTTTGAGGAACGATCGGAAATGATTCCGACTGAGGATATAGTTTCATACATGTCCTGAACTAACCAACTCTACTAAGATCCCTACCACAGCTAACAAAAAGTGGTAATAACCTTGAAACGCCTGAACAGATCTTCATGAGCCAGCTAAGAACCATCTCGATCACGGTAGCTTTCAAGCAAAAAAAAAATTCATCAAAATCGGTCCATTCGTACAGGAGCTACGATGCCACAGACAGACACACAGACAAGCAGACAAACACGCAAACGGACACGTCAAACACATAACACCCCTCTTTTTGCGTCGGGGGTTAATAAAATTACTGCTGAAGACACTGCTAAGCTAGTTAATTCCATGCCAAAACGACTGAGAGAAGTACTTAAACTTCGTGGATATTCAACAAGTTACTAATATATTTTTCTTTTAATTATTATTTATATAACTTTGTTGTTTAAATTACTTTTAGTGTATGAGCGTAGACTTTTGAACCGTACATTTCTGATGTACAAACCCAAAATATATTTTTTAAATCATAACTGTAAATATTATGGTAATACAAGCAACACAAAAATGAGATATTAATAAAAGAGAAAGACTGAATAAATTAGTTTCTTATTTCTTAAACGTTTTTAGTTACCAAACACACAGGAGCGTAGACTTATGACGCCTAGTGTCATCACCATTACGATACAATTTCAGGATTCAATACTATGTCGAAGAAAAACAAAACATTATAACTCATATTGCAGTTCTAGGGTGATGTTGTTCATATTAATTCATGGTAATGGATTAAAAACTGAAAGGCGGTTGTGCATTATTGTTATATATGTAACCTTGGTCTTCTACATTAATGTTGCTTGAATGTTCCTGTTTAAAAACTGGTTGAAGTGTTTGCGGCTGTGGTGTTGGCTGGTAATTAATTTCGAGTTGGGTAGCTACCGGTTGAGGTGTTGTTTCCACAATTGGAAGGATGGGGGCCGATGGTACTTTGACAATTGGGGCAGGTGGTAAATATTTAAGTACAGGTGCTGGACTTGGAACTACGATTGATTGTTGAATTGTTGGTCGTGATGTAATTATTGGAGCATCGAACTTCGAAACAACAGGAGTATAAGTTGGTTGGGGTTCCGGATTATTAACCGGAACAAGGGAAGGATATGTTGGTTGAGATTCGGGAATATTGATTGAGACATATGTTGGTTTAGGAACCAAAGAGTGCACTTCTACAGTTGGTTGCTGAACTTGTTGAATTGATGCTCTTGTCACACTGACGGGTGGTAGATATTTAGCTGGGACTAAACTCGGTTTGTGTATAGAAGCAGCATGATGGATCTGCTCAGCTGGCAGGATAGGTATTTGTGTCGTAGGACTAACTATAGGAGGTAGGTAAAGCTGCGATGTTGTCGTTCCAGCTGGAATATCTGCGACTGGTCGTGGAAAAGATATGCTGGGAGTGTGGTAATGATATCCATCTTCTTGCAAAATCTGTGGAACTTCCGCACTCACCATGATTAAAAACGCACAAAGAATTAATATTTTCTGGAACCAAACACATTTATATCATTTCATTTATCTTGAGGAATTTTCTTATATAAATATTATACCATTTTGTTAAATCCACAAACAAGATTTAGGTGTGCTCTCAGCTTAATTTAACTATGCAATAGCATTGATTAAGTTGAAACACTGTTTATATTAGCTTGAGTTAAATGTGAGTTTTATAAAATTTGGTAATCACATATCCAACCAGATATGCGAGACTAAACAATTCAGATGCCATTATATATTCTGGATTCTTTAAATTTCATTAACTAATATATAGATACAAATTCGATTAATTTAAACAGGATTCATGAAGTTTTAGTTCATCTGTGTATATATTGCAGACATAAAAAATCAGTCAACAATAATAGGGTAGATCGTATGAAGATGGAATTATGTATAAACGATTTTGACACAGACTTTTAGTGGTAGATATTAAGCGTCAAGGTTGAATACTTTCTCTAAAAAAAATCAATGAACTGTACTGAAACGAGTTCTCTACCGCCTACTACAATTTTAACGACTTCAGGTTTGTTTGTTATTTCTCGTTCGAACATTTTCAATTTATAGAATTTATTCAGACGCGAGCAGCCGGATACTGTGTCGAATAGTCAGACAATTACATATAAATGAGTATTTTTATATGAAAAAGACATATAAAACAATCTATAAGTCAATTGATTTAGAGAATTTTATTCGACAATGCTAAACATATGTACTTATGTATGTACTGCCTAAGTTTATTGTTATATTAAACCACCTAGATGTGGATCGTGCGGCGATGAACTTTGTTTGTATTCCGTTACTAACTCACATACAGGCCCGTACACACATGGGGAATTCTGTAAAATAACGTAGTCTGAAGGTAAACAATAGAACTCTATATTTTACAATAACTTTCAAAATGTTGGTTTTAAAAATATCTGCAGTTGGTGACTTATGCGCAGTAAATTACGGGGGTCGTACATTTTATAATATCTCTTTACAGAGAATTTTTTTTTTAATATAAATACCGAGGAATACCCCTGTAGTATACTTGTATGGATAAAGCTTATCGCGGTTCTCTGTTCGAAATTTTTTCACAGTTGTTCACTTTGAATTTAGGTACTACAAGAATCACAGACAACATACATAGGTGGTTAAGGCAGCACCTTCGAAACCACGGTAACGGCATGCAGGTGGACACATGATATTCCTGCTGAGCAAGAAGATAACGGAAAGCACCAGTACACTAGTGCTGTAGCAAATCGTATGTATTCGTTACTGAGTAACGGGTATTCGAATTTGTACCAGGTAACGCAACGTTACTCCCAAGTAAATGTCGTTACTAGCACGATTTCGTTACTTCTGTATTTGCGTATGAAGTATCATTATCGATACGCACACCATTCGGCATTCATTCCCTGCCTTCTTTTAGTTCTTTATCCTACTTTTGGTTTGTATCTGTCCCGTTGTTACTTGTTAGTATACCTACAATGTATTTTGGGTATCATGGTATCTAGTATATCGTCGCCGATCGGTACCTATCATTCAAACTGCCTGACCTGATTTGTTCTGCATTATACTGTTTGATGTGTGTATCTCTTTTGAGTACTGATAGCGATTGTTACGAGTGGAGAAGTTTTCACATTCACAATCACCAAAGCCGCAAGCTCTCCTTGCCATGGCATTTTGCCAACTTGCCGTTATCGGCTGTATGGCCTGGGTGATCCATACCCTGCTCCAGTGGTCTGAGGTCGTGGGATCCCTACGCGGTTCTTCCATTTTTCCTTTTTGGCCTATTTTTCGGAGTGCTCGGTTCCGAGGGAGCTTCAGAAGTTCGAGGTCAAAAAGGACACTGGAAAGTAACCGCTGTGGCGTGGAGGCAAAGTGATCGTACGATCAGTTTGGAAGGCATTTGGTGAGAAGATTCCGCCGAGAGCGGGTGCGTTTGGAAAAAAAAAAAAAAACAAAAAAAAAAAAAAAAAAAAAAGGAGTTTAATAGTGGCGATTTATTTCTACAGAGTAATTGATTGCATTTAGATCATAATTTATTGGTCGGAAGTCCTTGTGCAAGAAGGACGGAATAGCCGCGAAAAATAAGAATAGAAAATTCGGAACAAACGAAAGAAAATCTAAGGTTTTCCTGTGGGTTTTGTCTCTGGTGCCGAAGGAGGAACACAGAGACACTGTATTGCGATCAGCTGGAGCGTACCGTAAAGAGAAACGTAAACATCTTTGTTTGCCTGACGTCGGTATCGACTAAAATAACAACTTTTACCTAAATGAGAGTCTGACTCAAAAGAATCGCTCTCTTCTGCACGTGGCTTCCAAGTATAAGCGAAGAAAGCTCATTCACTCTGCGTTTACAAAGCATGGCTCCGTATACATCAAGCTCACCGCTGACAAAAGAAGTAACCTGATTGAGAGCACCGAACAGCTAGATGCAATAGTCGCCACTCAAACTAACGATGACACCAATGATGCTGCTCCAGTTTTACCATCAACATTTTCTGCCGATTAAAAGCGCTAAGAGTTACCTCTCCTTCCATCTTAATACGTTTTTAATACTTTTCTGTACTTTAAATTTATTAATTTTTCCTTTTAATTTTAATTTAAATTTACAATCCCTCATGGCCTTGGTAAGTCATAAATGCTATAGCTTGTTTTTTGCTCGTATTGGTACTCCCTCTTTAAATCTTTGTGCTTTCTTCACTACCCATCACACCGGATAATATAACTGCTGGTGGAGGGTACACTGCCGGTGCAACTAATGGGAGTCTTCACAATATGATCAGAGTGTTTAGATCACAGAGTAAGGGTATTCATATCTGTCACATCAACGCGCAAAGTTTGGAACCAAAACTTGATGAATTTCGGTACACCTTTGTAAATTCTCAAATTGATGTAATTTGTGTCTCAGAAACATGGTTCCTGCCAGAAAAAAGTGATCAATACTATGGTCTTCACGGTTATAGGCTTTACAGAACTGATAGGGAAATGCGCTCAGGAGGTGGTGTAGCAATCTACGTTCGCCAATCCCTGAAATGCAAGGTTGTTCATCAATCTATCCAATATGTCCCATTGAAATGCTTTTTATTGAAATTTCCTCTAAAGGGGGAAAGCTCACTATTGGTGCAGCCTACAGACCTAACAAACGCATTAGCCTCTTGCCTCTAATTGATTGCTTAGAGGTACTTACTTGCACTTCTCCCAACATTGTGCTCTGCGGTGACCTTAATTGTAACCTGTTAGACAAATCCGAATCAGGTCCTATATTGGACATTATGAGATCTTTAAATTTGTATGCGGCTAACGTTACTACTCCTACTCATTTCTCTGGTGATTCTGCTACTCTTCTGGATATCATTCTTATAGGAGATACCTCAAAAATGTTATTCTATGATCAGTTGTCTGCAGCTGGTTTCTCTAAGCATGACTTAGTTTATCTTACATTTAAATTTAACAATGATTGTGGCAACGACAGCTACCATTACAGAGACTTTAAAAATCTGTGCTACGAAGACTTAGTGTCTGATGTTAACCAAATTGTTTGGGATCAAATCTATTTTATGCAGTCTGTCGACGAGCAAGTATCTTTCTTTCAACAGCAAATATATTTACTGTACGATAAGCATATTCCCTTAAGAGATTTGTACCTTACCTCTTTCACCTCTCTAGTTTAATTATGATATTCGTCAACTTATACATGAACGAGATTCTGTATATCGAAAATGGAAAAAGAATCGTTTAGAAGAATATGTTAATGCAACAAAGTTGTCACTAAAATTAGAACTGCTAAGTTGGACATGTCTGCTTCGAGCAGAAGTCTTTGGAAACAGATTCGAAACATTGGGCTATGCAAGAAAAATTCCCCACGCACAGATGGTCTTGATTGCAATAAGCTGAATGCTGAATTCATCACTTTATCCGGTGCCCCTTCAAGAACGCTTTCAATCGACCTAAGTCCCTTTTGTTTCCAAAGAGTATATCCGCCCGATGTTGTTCTTGCCATACACTCTATCAAATCGAACTCTATGGGCCTCGATAGCCTATGTCCAAAATTTATCAAATTGCTACTGCCGTATATTCTAAAATATTTAACACACATACTAAATTGTTGCATATCACCTCAACCTTCCCTTCCGAATGGAATAAAGTTAAAATAGTCCCTATACCTAAAAATAGATCAAGTAATGCTGTTGAGTACAGACCTATAGCTATCTTACCTTTTATATCCAAAGCCTTTGAAAAGTTGGTATTACATCAAATGCGAAATTATCTAACCAGGAAAAACTTGCTCAGCAACAGCCGGTCTGGCTTTCGACCTAAGAGAAGCTGTAATACCACGCTTGTACTAGTAGTCGATGAAATCCGACAAGATTTAGACTATAAGAAGGCAACCCTTCTAACGCTACTCGATTTTTCGAAAGCTTTTGACACTGTCAACCATTCGATCCTGTGCAATAAATTGCGGAACAATTTTGGGTTCTCTTCTCCTTCTACTAAGCTAATGTTGTCGTATCTAAGTGGAAGACAATAACGCGTAATTGCTGATGATAGCTCATCTATCTTTATGAATGTACTGAATGGAGTTCCACAAGGTTCAATTCTCGGCCCTACGTTTTTCTCCCTATATGTAAATGACTTGCCTGGAATTATTAAGCACTGTAAAATCCATATGTACGCGGATGATGTTCAACTCTTTTTAAGTCGACCTCTAAAAGAACTTAATAATGCAATTAACGCATTAAATGAAGATCTATCTAAAATCTATGAATGGTCTATAAGACATGATTTGCGGCTTAATCCAGATAAGTCAAAAGTCGTTGTTATTTACTGCAAGACATTCGATCTTTCACCTCTTCCGCGTGTTCTCCTCAACCATAATCCCATAGAGTGGGTTACATCAGTTAAGAATCTCGGCATAGTTTTTAATCGTACTCTCATTAATACTCACATTAATACAGCTATTGCTAAGACTTATGGCGGATTACGCACTCTTTGGGCTACTCAGAACTTTTTACCCACTAAAATCAAATTGATGCTTGCTAAATCCCTACTTCTACCAGTGCTGCTATATGGGTGCGTAATCTTCTGCAAGCCTGAAAAGATGATGAGAAAACTGATTGCGGTCTATAATAACATTGCTAGGTACGTATGCAATCTAAGAAAAATGGATTATGTTTCAAGATTCTCAAAACTAAAACTAATTGCCGGGTGCAGTCTAAGAAATCTGCTAAAAATAACCGTTTTCTGAACGATCTGATTATAAATCGACAACCTGAATATCTTTATGAAAAAATTCAGTTTTTCCAGTCTCCCAGATCGGTTAGAATCATTCAACCAAGATATTCTTGTCTCCAGTCAGAACGACAATTTTTCGTACAATCTGCCAGGCTCTGGAACTCTCTACCAGCGCATTTGAGAGAGATCACTAGTACGAGCGGATTTAAATCTGCCATTTTTGCTTACTTGGCCTGAGAACACAGTTACTTACTTTCCTTCATTTTTTTTTTCTTTTTTTTCTTTCTTTTATATTGTCAATCTAATTAATTAATTATTTTTATTTACTGTACAAAATGCTTGTGAATTCGCAGTCTATTTGCACTCCACCTAAGTAGTTTGCTTTTAAGCTTACATTTAACTTATAAGATTACTTAATCTTCCTAATGTAAGAAATAACTTGAATAAATAAATAAAAATATTTACCCCAAACGGACGAGGACACGATCGTCCGTACGCCATACTAAACACCATTTTGGCGAGCTGTGTAACAGTTGAACGGTAGCCTGGAGCGTGTACCGTCAGCTCGACGGGGTTCGGGGAGACTCGGGTTCGAGTCCGAGGTTGAGTCTTTACGTGTTGCCTTCTTGTTTTGTTTTTGTTTTATGGATTTATTTATATATTTTCTTTCTTTTGGTTATGGGTTTTATTTTGGAATTACTTTTTAAATCATTTCCTTTAATTATTATTACTTTTCTTTTTTTTTATTATTTTTATTATTATTTTTTTTTCTTGTTGTTTTTGGTTGTTTATTGATTTCATTATTTTATTAGTACGTAAGTTCCCCGGCTATTTGTATAAGTTACCCATTGGCCGCACGAGCCTAAGTTTAAGCAAAAGGGTGGCAACGTTGCGGCGCTTTTGGGGTGGATTTGAAACCCGAGGGGACGGGCTTAAATTCTTTGTACCTTTTATTATTTCCTTTCTCTTTCCTTTTTTTTGTTTTCAATAAACCTTCAGATTGAATTCCTTGTCTTGTGTTAAATCGGTTTTTTTCTTTTTTTTTTAGTTTTACATACATACGGTACGCGGACCTTTTCCTGGCAGTCGCGATTCTTCCAGGAGGGCACCTCGAGACACCAAGGTCAATCGCGTGGCGCCCATTAAAACTTTTTTTTTTCATCAGTTTGCCCACGACCTTTTTCCATTGGGTCAGTCGGCCCTAGTTGTTTCCAGCCGCGGAGCGGGTACGTAATACGATACAATGTGTTTTGCGTCAAATGGTGTGTAGTGTCGTCATCGCTACCAGACTTGCTCTTCATTATACTGTTTTTTGTGCATCTGATGTAAATGCGAAGAATAATGTACTGTTGTAGTGGACTAGCAAAGATCTTTGATCTTAAAACTCGAGTTTAGGGGTTGGTCATTGCTATTTTTTGTACGATCATAATCTTTTTGCATAACATACATAAGTAAATATATGAATGAGTGCTTAATTTTTTGGTGCGAGGATAGGAGATGTAAAACAGAAAATATTTGTTGTTTTTGTTTGAGTTATTTGTTTCTGGTTTGGTATCCTTTTTTCTACTTAGTTACATTTTATTGTGACGCGAGTCTTCAATACAGTCAGTTGGAAAGACTAATGTGTTAAAAAGATATGTGTTTAAAAGTTTAAAAGTTAAATTTGCATAATGAAGCGAAAAAGAAGTAAATTATGGAATTTTTTTAGTATTATACCAGACGATCGGGAAAAAGTGAAGTGTGATTTGTGCCTTTCATGTTATTCCGTTAAGGGAGGCTCGGTAACAAATTTAAAAAAAAGCATTTAATGACAAGACATCGAACGTCATAAAGGGTCCGCCATCTAACGTTTTTTTTTTCAAGTAGCGCTTATTTCGTGAATGGTAACACTTAGCTCATGTCTGATTTGACAGATAATTAGTTTTATCCTTACGCTGAACGAATATGGTTGTGTATACGTTTGAACAACGCTTCGCTAAGTGGGCCTGCGATCGACTTACAGAAGATGCCGATTTTGCCAAAAAAATCATCTTTTCAGATGAAGCTCATTTTGATCTTGGCGGGTATGTAAACAAGCAAAATTGTCGCATTTGGGGCACAGAAAACCCGCACGCATACATTGAAAAGCCGGTGCACCCAAAACGAGCCACTGTTTGGTGCGGATTTTGGTCCAGAGGCATAATTGGGCCATTTTTCTTCGAAAATGAGCAAGGAGTGGCCGTTACAGTCAATGGCGATCGTTATCGGGCCATGTGGAACGAATTTTTGTTCACAAAAATTGAAGAGGAGGATATTGGCAACATTTGGTTTCAAGAGGACGGCGCTACGTGCCACACAGCCGAAGCTACACTCGATGTTTTGCGCCCTGTTTTTGAAGATCGCATTATCAGCCGCAGAGCTGATGTCGTTTGGCCACCTCGGAGCTGCGGTTTGACACCGTTGGACTATTATTTGTGGGGTGCCGTCAAAGATAAGTGTTACGCAGACAAGCCAGAGACAATTGACGCTTTAAAGGACAATATTCGTGAAGCCATTGGTGAAATACAGCTGCACACAATCGATAATGTGCTTAAAAATTGGACCGATCGTGTAGGCTACTGCATGGCCAGCCGAGGCAGCCATTTGAATGAAATTATTTTCCATTATTAACCGGAAGGATTGTACTTTCAAATAAAAAAAGAAATTTGAGAAAATATTCAGTAGTTTTTTTTATAGCATTTTCAAAAAAAAAAAAGTTATTTGGCGGACCCTATATTTAAATTAATTCAACCCCTCGGTGTCAGTTCCAGTTGTTCATCCTCCCTCAATGCCTTCGACAAGTTAACATTCGTGCAAGGATATCCAGGAAGTTCCAGGCAACGATCGTAATTTTGTAATTTTGATCGTCAGTGACAACATTTGGTTCTGGTGGAATTATAGCCAAGTCATACTCCAAACCGTCACTGTCTTCTACTATGGAATTTATAGCCTCTTCTAAACCTTGAAAGTTGTTACTTGCAGTAAATCTACGCCTACGATCCATTCTGGAACTCTGGAAATCTGAAAAAAAAGGGAAAAACTGTTAAAAAATGCGATTTGAAATACAAGAGTTTCGTATAAGAACTGTTGTCCTTTGGAAAATTGTCCTCGTATTTATATCGCCACTCGTCCGCAGGCTACCTACTCGTCCGCAGTCATTGTGGTCCATGGTTTGTAGGCTACCTACTTGCGAGGATGTTTTTATTATTTCCGGTCCGTTTGCTTGTTATAATTAACTAGGCAGATCAGTATGCGCGGGCTTAACTCCGCTACTGAAAATTTTTGATCGAGCGAGCAAATTTGTTGTTTTATCAACCTTGCTCTCGCTCCACATGGCACTTTTCTAAACTCGTTATTTCTCACTATTTTTCAATCAAACAATTTCATTTGATAATTTATGGCTCATCTACAGACCTAGATCTATCGAATGACATGCTGCACACATGTGTGGTTATAGCCGATATCTACATTTAGTGCGTACAAGATTAGTCCGAAATCGTTTTCGGACCACTATATTCCCCGTACATGCACGCGCTAGGCCAAAAAGTGGGTGATTGCTCTCGCTCCGCTACGCTCCGCTCGATCAATAAACAATAATTGAGGATTTATGGTTTTCCCCGTTGATTGGCGTTGTTGTTTTTTATTTTCAAGAAAAACTAAGTATACTTGTGGCCACTATACCCAAATTGGCACAGTAATGTTTCGAATAAAACAAGAACTTACATTCTCATTATACTTAACTGCGATATGTTATAAATCATAAATTATTTATTGAATTTTATATATTGTAAGTAATCACGGTGATAATATTTATCTACTTATTATAATATTTAAAACCAATAACCTCCACACGTGTCTTGACATAAAAATTCAGCGAGCAAGTATCAAAAAATCGCTAATGATAGCTGAATCGTTTTAGTGTATATTAAATCACTGCACTTCTAACTACTCAAAACTGTAATAATATTTTATTTGGTGCCAACATTTTTTCTTTCTACCCTCAATAATTAGGTGTTCCCAAATTGGTACGGCGACCAAAAATGGGTTATTCTGAAAAATTCGTGAAGTAGACACAACCGACAACGACACTTGCCCCTATGTGTCTGCCCATTCAAGATGCCACATTCTGTCACGCTCCGCCCCCGTGCCCACATATCACTCAACGCACGCCGCTCTCAAGCGAACGCCTCATACAGAAGTGGACGAAACACTGTAGGAACTTAGTAGACCTAGTCAGATAGATCGATGTACAAAACTATTATAAGTTCATACGTACAATTTGAAGCTATAAGTTTTTTTTTGTATTTTCATTATACCAATATACAACTTCTTTAACCCGTCTGAAAAATACGTTTTCTCGAGGTCTGCAAAGTAGGCCACCGTGGCGGCGATGACCCCCTCATTCGATTGAAATTTCTGCCCGGCGAGTGACTTTTTCAAGTTTGGAAACAAAAACAAGTCGCACGGGGCCAAATCTGGAGAATACGATGGATGGGGCAGCAGTTCGTAGCCCAATTCGACCAATTTGGCCGTGGCGAGGGCGGAGGTGTGAGCCGGTGCGTTATCATGGTGGAAGACCACTTTTTTCTTCGCCAAGTGGGGCCGTTTTTTCTTCAATTCGGCGTCGAATCGGCCCAATACAGTCCTGTGACCGTTTTGCCCTTGTCCTGATAGTCGATATGGATCACACCTTGTGAATCCCAGAAAACGGTGACCTTTCCGGCCGATGGGACAGTCTTCGCCTTCTTCGGAGCACGTTCGCCGGGTGAAGTCCACGGTTTCGACTGTTCCTTGGTCTCTAGTGTGTACCAGTGGATCCATGTTTCGTCGACTGTCACGAAACGACGCAGAAACTCCTTCGGATTGCGCTTAAACAGCGTCAAACACTGCTCTGAAGTGGTCTCACGGTTGCGCTTGTTATACGGAGTGGGCAAACGCGGCACCTATCGCGCCGACAGCTTTCTCATGCCCAAAATTTCATGCAGGATATGACCCACGCGATCTTTTGAAATGCCTACTGTCTCAGCTATCTCGCGCACCTTCATCGGCGGTCTGCCAATACGAGATCCTGGATTTTTGTCACGTTATCCTCCATGGTAGTCGTTTTCGGGGCACCTGGACGTGGCTCATCAAAAACCGACGTGCATCCACGTTGAAACTCGTTAAACCAATTTTTGATGGTCGCCACCGAACGAGAAGAATCACCGTACACAGCATCCAAACGCTTTTTGATTTCGCTGCGCGATTTCCCTTCCAAAAACAAGAATCGAATCACCGACCGATATTGCTCTTTTTCCATTTTTCTAAAATCCGCGGACACTCTCGCTTCCACACGCGGTCAAAACAAAACTACGAATCCGATCCGGCTGAATCGGCAGTAGCCGTTTACTAGAAAGTACTACACGATAGTAAGTTGCTCTTGCGATGCTGGCGCCATCTGGCGGTGAATACTTATCGGACCACCCTCGTACATGATCTACTTGGTGACGAATATCAGAAGCTGACACCTTACATGGACAACCAGAGTGCCATAAAATTGATAAAAAATCCGGAGTACCACGCTAGGACTAAGCACATTGATGTTCGTGTGCAAAAAGTCAACGAAAAACTTTCGAAATTTCTTTTGTGCCATCTACGCAGCAGTTAGCGGATATTTTTACTAAGTCGCTCTCGACAAATTTGAATTTTTTCGTAACCTTATTAAAATGCTAATCTTGTATTATTAAAATAATGATTTTTTGTTACCATATTTGGCCGCATTTGCACTTGTGCGCAGTCGCACATACACGCTGTTCTTCTTCTTCTTCTTCTTTTCCTTTTTCCGGCGTTGTTATGGTCAGAAGTGTAGGACCATAACCTTCCCACTTAACTGCATTCCTACTGGTCCGCTTGTGGGGTCCGCCGGTTTGACCTCAGAAAGTAGCGGCAGGCTTCCCGGTTTGGGATTACTTCATCGCTGAGGCCAATCAAATGCTGGTGTTTTTCCATTTCTTTGCACCAATTGTTTTTCGGTCTGCCTTTTTTTTTTTTTTTTTTTTGTGACACGGGCATGCTCCAAATTTTTTTGTTTAATCTTACTCTTACAACACCGGTGATCTCCAGTCGTGTCAGCCCACTGATTTGCATGTACACTTGTGGGGCAGTTTAATGGTGGTATATGTGTCCCTAGGCTCACCTTGGTGTTTTCTAAATTGCCTAGATGTGATTTTTGTTTACCTTTGTTTAGTCGCCTTTTACGACAAGCGAGAGGTATCGCTGCAGGGATATTCTTAACCCGTCCCTGCACGGAACGTCCCTGTTCGCTATCAAATGTAATAATGATAATATAAAAACTGCCTTCAACAACAACAACCTAGTGTTAAAAAACTTATCGGCGAAATTCGACCTAATTCCTAAATGTGTTGAAGACCTAAACAACCTTGTGGAGTGCTCGATCCTTTCCAAACTCAACTCTCTCGAAAAACAATTATCTACCCTAATAAAACTCGTCAATGATATCTCCGAACCTAACTCCCCTAATACCCGCAGCGCCGAACTAAAACGTGACCTGGTTTCCACTCTCAACACGCACCTTAACCCTGTTCTGTTCAAGAAAATAAATGAAAATCTAAATTCTCTCCGATCCGATATTGACATACATTTCAGTCACTCATCTAAAAAAAGTATATCTCCCCCATATCAACCTAACCCTCTACTTGAAGCTATGGCTAACAAATTGAACGATGTTAGCAGTGAGCTTACCTCTACTAGGTTCACCTTAAATGACCTAGTCGAGGAATTAAGAACAGCGGCTCACAAAATTGACGACATCCACTTCCCCGGCCAGTATCATAATAATCCGTCATTTGGTAACGCCTCTTTACGCGACGAACTAATTGAAGCCAATCTTTCCACCCCATTAATTCGTGCCCCCCCCCCCCCCCAACCACCTCAAACAACATCATCTGTCTACAACCAAACAAACCAACTTCACGAAGTAGAAGAGTCATCCGATTAAACCAGTATCGACCGCTTTGGCCAAATATGGAGTATTCGCGAATGGAATCAGCGCCTCCAAAAGCTTCGCAGTAGCAACGAGGATACCACTACTTTTTTGGTTGAAGGACAGGACCCAATCGCTAAGGAACAATGGATACAAAAATTTACGAAGCACTACAAAATCCCAACACTCAGCAGCCAAATGCTTCAACATCTCGGAGCGAACAAACTAAAGCTTTCAATCGCAACGAAATATGCTTGGCTATTTCTCAATTCCGGCCGCCCACTCACTCTCGGTAGAACAACATTTACCAAATGGAATGAAAAGTTTGATTCCCATCATAAATCTACTACTAAGCCTAAACATAAACTTAGTAATAAGAACAATAATATAAGTAAAAAGCACTCTAAGCCCCCATCCAACCCCCACGATAACTGGAGCTACAAAACCAAACTCTTCCCAATTTTGAACCACCCATCAATTTCCCATTTACAGTCTTCTCCCTCAGTACCACCAAAACCTCAAAGCCAACGGGTCAGCTTTAATCTGAACCCAACTAGTTCTTCTGCCAATACAACCGTATCACCTTCAACCCTAACACACGACCCGGATCCAAACTCATTCCCAAATTTCGACCTTAAGTCTGGAACTAAGTATCCTAATTTTCGAAGCTCCCACATCCTTAATCCCTCTAACACCTCTGCTACAGCCAGAGCCTCATCTCTCACACCATCTTCAAACCAATTTCCTTCAACATCAGTCCCCTCCAAATCTTTCGTTGATCCCCTACTGCCACCCTCAGTCAAACTTACTCAGCAGTCTATTGACCCCAACGAATCTCGATACGCACTCTCCAGGTTAAGAGACAAAAAAATCTATGAGAACATTCGATTCTTCTTGGCTTATCTTCATGACAAATCAGACTCAGACAAATCAGAGTAATGGTCTCAATTCAACAGGAAGGTCCTCCCACCGATTTCACTACTCTCAAGAAGCTTCTCATTAAATATCACGAGTTTTTCAATATCTCACCCAAAAAAGTATCAAACGATCTTGATACTTTCAGACATTATATACACTCAAAGCGCCTATCGCATCTTCAGCGTAGCAAAGCTGACCATGATAGGTTTTTTTCGGCCCTAAAAATCTCACCCTCCCTGCCACTCTAACGCCCCCCGAAAACCTTCCTCTTACCTTTTATTATCAGAATGTAAGAGGTCTGCGTTCTAAAACTCAGGCAGTCCTGCAGCAATCTCATGCGTTATCTTTTGAAATCTTTGCCTTAATCGAAACGAACCTAATCCCTAGTATAAACAACCTTGAACTATTCCCATCCAACTTTAATGTTTACCGCGATGATGTTAACCGACCTACTGATGGTTGTCCATGCCGCGGTGTTCTTCTAGCTGTCCGAAACACAATTGACTCCTCTCTCCAGTCACCGACTAGCTTTCGAACCGATCACATCGTTTTCCATCTGTCGCGTGCTCTTTATTATTTCGCCGCATTCGGCGCATACCGGTATCTCCCGTTATACCACTGCCTCCTTATCAATAATTTGTTTTCTTTTCCCTTTCGGCTCATTTTTTCTTCTTTTCTTGCTCGGAGTGCTTTTCTCTTACAAAAAAGAGGAAAAAAAAAACACAATATGGCCCCGGGGCCCAACAGGCCCGACGGGTGTCGCTTCAGGCCACTTGAACTTGACCCTGATTTGGACACCCATCCAACAAAAAAACAAAAAACTAACCAAATCCCTCTTGATAAAAACTTCCCGATTCTCCCAGTAATATCAAATAAAAACAATCCTAAATTTGTTGTGATGATATCTACAACCCAAGATAAACGTCTGTCATCCCTAAGCCCTTTCCTGTTAAAAAAAACAATAGACAATATCACCACAGATTATGAAAAAATATCTCTGCTTCGCGATAATAGCCTGCTTATCATGGCTAAATCTCAAAAAAGTGCTGATAAGTTCCTCAAGGTAAACAATCTAGCCAATGTGTGTACAGTGGAAGTAAAACTCCATGACCGCCTTAACTCCTCAAAAGGCGTCGCATATGCCCCATGTCTTATTAATGTCGCAGAATCAGAAATCATTAGTGAGATGCAAAATCAAGGTGTCATTGACGTATATAAGTATACTAAAAACGACAATAATGGTAAGCCTAAACATTCCGGATTAATGTTATTCACTTTCAATTTATTTAACCCCCCTAAATCAATTGAAATTGGTTTCTATAATGCTCGCGTCACTGAATATGTTCCAAACCCTATGCGGTGCAAGAATTGCCAATTGCTAGGGCATACTACTAAACGATGCAATGGCATCACTAAGTGTGACACATGTAGCCTACCACCACACCTCCCCGAATTATGCACCCGAATCATGTGTGCAAACTGTTTGCTAGATCACCCATCTTCGTCAAAAGACTGCCCAAAATACATTCAAGCAAAAGAAATCTTATCAATTAAGACAAGCAATAAATGCACTATGGGAGAAGCTAAACGCATATATAAAGAGCGAAACCCTATTCAAACCCTTACGTCATCAAACACATATGCTGAAAAACTGAAACGAAATATCTCAAACCAAAAAAATGCTCAATCTCAAGAAAAAACAAGAGAAAGCTCTCCACATAATGCACTCCAAGTACAACATAGTACAGACACTCCCTCAGATCAAAAAAACTCTGAAAACGTCACAGATCTCGCTTCTCTTCCTTTCACATCATTACCTTACTCTCACGCCATATCCAAAAGTCCCTCCGTAACCACAATTACCACAACCACACCTTCCAATAATCTCTCTTCAACTCAGTTAACTCAAGCTCAATCTCTCTTATTAAAAAAAATTACCGAAACAAAACCACTCTCTCCAAACTCTAACACAAACAATATTTCTAAAAACTCAAAACTCACTACCGCCTCCCTTCAAAAATTACCTATTTTTGATGATAGCATCAACCAAACCGAAAATATAACCAACAACGATGACGACATATAAAAATAATTTTTGCAGCCAAAACTCAGACTCTGCGATTCAGAGGCTGAATCATCTGAGCTCCGCAGGGAGGTCTAATGATTCAGCTTCTGGCTCGCAGAGTCAATATCTGAACCACCCAAATCAACAAAACACTATTTACTTACAAAAAACTCAACCCCCACAAACCACAAATCCAAGCAAAAGTAAACACCCTTTTCCTGCTTCACGCAGAAAAAGCTTGTGTTCCCGAAACAAAACCCACAACAAGACGTTAAATATACTACAATGGAACATTAAAGGTCTTTTTAATAACTTGGATGAACTAAGTATTTTAATTAAGGACCAAAACCCAGGTATAATCGCGCTACAAGAGACACACTGCGCTTTCAATTACACCCCTATCGTTCCCAAAAATTATGTAGGTTATTTCAAAAATCTCCCTAGAAACATAACTTCCAAACAAGGTATATGTTTACTGATCAAAAAAAATATACCACACAAAATTCGACCCATCGATTCCGATATTTTAACCCTGGCAGTAGAAATAGAATTTCAATCCAAAATAACTTATATTTGCTTATATATCCACCCACACCAAACGTTTTCTAAAAATGATCTAGACAATATTATCAGACAAACCGAGTCTCCTATGATCCTTGGTGGGGACATAAATGCGTGGAATGCGCTTTGGGGTTCACCAGTCACAAACAAAAGAGGCGAAATTTTCGAAGAGTTTCTGCTTGACGAAAATCTAATACTTCTAAACGACGGCTCACCAACACACCTATCAACACATAACTCTTTGACACATATTGATATTACCTGCTGCTCACCCGGACTATTTCCTAGGACCACCTGGAAAACCTTAAATGATCTACACAATAGCGATCACTTTCCCATCATTTCAATATTTAATCCCGGAATATTCCTTTCAAAAACAACCCCAATCGCTAAATTTAAAACTGACTTGTCAAATTGGACAACTTTCAGAAAAAATGTAACAAAATACCTATCTGATAAACCCCTAGCGGCAAATACCAACAAGGAAGCAGCATTAATTCAAAGAGCAGTGAGAACCGCTGCGAACGTTTCGATTCCCCAAACAACACCCAGAGGTAAACTTCAGACCAAATACACGGTCCCATGGTGGAACCCAACTCTCTCGACGTTACGCAAAGACAAAATGAAGGCACTGCAGAACTTCCAAAAATCACTCACTCAGTCCAATTTAATTTCATACAAAAAGGCAAACGCAAAATTTAGGCGTGAACTCAAAGCAAGTAAATCAAAAAGCTTCGCTGAATTTACTTCCAGCATAAATCCCAAATCTACTACTACAAAAATTTGGCAAAACATCCGACGACTTACGGGTAATGCCAACCCTCTTTCAATATCCTGTATCCAATCAAATAATATGTTTATAACAGACCCAATACAAATATGTGATTTATTTTCCCAAACCTGGTCTGAATACTCAAAAGACACAAATTTTCAGACGAGCTTTAGAACCAAAAAGAATGCATTTATCAATATCTCCCCCTACACACCCAATAAAAATATCTTTGCTCAACGAATTAAAGAACCCATCTCGTTAGTCGAATTTGAAGCATGTCTGAGCAAAACCAAAGGTAAAACACCTGGTAGGGACAGGATTTGTTACCCAATGCTTAAAAACTTACCTCTTGATGCAAAACAGAGACTTGTTACACTATACAATAACATTCTCGAAACCGCAGTAATACCACAAAGTTGGAAAACTGCAACGCTTCTTCCCATACCTAAACCTAACAAGAATAAATTTTCAATTGATGGTTACCGCCCAATATCCCTCATACCCTGCTGTGCCAAGGTATTAGAAAAAATCGTCGCAAAACGGCTGATGTGGTTCATTGAAACAAAAAAACTAATATCCCCCAACCAAGTGGCTTTTAAAGCAGACAGAGGATGTGTTGACGCCCATCTCCACTTAGATTATTACATCTCTAAAGCAATATCCTCAAAAAATCATGTGTCATTGCTTTCGCTTGATTTTGAAAAAGCCTTTGACCGCATCGGTTGGCATATAGTGCTCAACAAGCTAAAAACATGGGACGTTGGAAGAAAAATCTTTAGCTATGTCAGATCATTTTTAAAAAATAGAAAATTCGTTACGAGGGCAAACGATTCCTTTTCTAATGTATACTCTTTGGATAATGGAATCCCCCAAGGATCTCCATTATCGGTGGTATTATTTATAATTGCCTTTGATGAAATCTCAATCATACTAAATAATTACAAACTTTTAGATAGCTGTTTATATGCAGACGACATTTATATATTAAGCAAAACAAATGATCTAAACGAATGTAAAACTCAATTCAATAATGTTGTTAATGATATTTTAGAATGGTCGTCTGCCTCAGGAGCAAAATTATCATTACATAAATGTAAAATGCTTCACATTTGCAGAAAAATCAATTGCCCCAACCTTTACTTAAGAATAAATAATATACCAATCGAGAATGTAAATACTCTTAGTATACTAGGATTAGTATTTAATAATAAGTTTAATTGGAAGCAACACTGTTTAAGTCTGAAAAAATCCCTAGCTGCGAGAGTCGGTATTATTAAATATTTAGCAAGTAATAAAAGTCATGTCCATATCAATACCCTATCATATATTACAAAAATGTTAGTCTTAAGTAAAATTGAATATGGCATATATATTTATGGCAATTCCCCGAAAACCACCCTTAAAATTATACAGCCAACGTACCATCAGGCAGCTAGGAGGAGTATCAACGCCTTTCCTACTACACCAATAAAAAATATACTTGCAGAAGCAGGCCTACCAACACTGGAAGAACGTTACGAAGAAATAACATCGAAATTAATTGCGAAACTAGTGTTTTCAAAAAATTCAGTTATTGATAAGGACATTTACCAATCCATTGGACACAAACGGAAAAAACGCATCCCATCCACAATAAATAAAATCATTGAGAAATCGCAAGAAATGGAACTTCCTATAAAAAAACCACAAAACTATGTCCTATCTTACCCACCATGGCATATAAAACCAGATTCTATTCTGTTGACTTTGGCTCGCTATAATAAAACAAATACCAACGTGCTATACTGCTCTTTATTTTCGGAAATCTCATCAGAACTTAAAAACAAAGGGTGGAAATTCATGTTTACTGACGGATCCAAATCACAAATTAATACATCGTTTGCTGTTACATTAGAAGATGGTTACACCCTAAGCATCGGTACCCTCCCGGAATTCACATCAATTTTCTCAGCAGAAGCGTTTGCAATCCTTCAAGCGACAAATGCAACTATGGACCACAGTGGCAAATTTGTTATATGCTCCGACAGCATATCGGTTTTAAAAGCAATTAACAACCCAAATAACAACAGTGATCTAATTTCTGCAATAAGAAACAAGATGGCTATGATGCCAAATAAAGTAAAACTGATGTGGATCCCTGGACACGTAAATATCCGTGGTAATGAGGAAGCAGATAAAGCCGCAAAATCTGTAAAAGACGCACCAGTATACCAATTCAATGCATTTACCAAACAAGATCTTAAAACACGGATACATAAAAACCTAAGAACCAAGGAAGAAACTGAATGGAGCCTCTATCACCACCATTATAAAAAAGTAAACGCTGAAAAATACCAACCAAAATACCCTACAAACCAATCAAAACATAAAATTTCAAACTTCGTACGCCTTAGACTTGGTCATACCTCAACAACTCACCAATACCTTCTCACCAAAAACAACCCGCCAATATGCCCCTCATGCAATATAACACTAAACATGTCACATCTCCTAGAAAATTGCCAAATCTCGAAACCTACTATAGAATCCGTTTTTCAAAACATACCAATTTACGAAATACTAAAAAATCCAACCTCTACAAATATTGAAAATGTAAATAAAATTATTAATATTCTTAAATTAATTTTATAAATATTTTATTAAGTAAGAGCCAATAGTCTCCGCAGCTAGGCTCTATAATTTATATATTACCCTGTAATTTAAATTACATGTTAATAAATTATAATAATAATAATAATAATAATGACTCCTCTCTCATAGCAACTTCATCTTCGCCATGTCTCGACTTTGTTTCCATTAAAATTGTATTACCCCGGATATCGCTCTACGTCATCTGCTTTTACATTTTGCCATCACAACCTACTGAAACATATAACTTGGCCATTGATACAATCAATAATTTAATTGAATTACGAGATCCCCAAGACGAGATCCTAGTTTTCGGTGACTTCAACCTTCCTCACCTTAAATGGATCCCTTCAGACGACCAATCGTTTTACATTGCCTCTAATCCCACTGCAGCAAAAGAATACCTCCTCTCTGACCGCCTAGCTGATTCCAGCCTTAACCAAGTTAGCGGTATTTTGAATTACATGGGCAGACAAGTCGACCTCATTTTCACAAGTGACCCCTTCAACTCCTCAGTTTCAGCTTCTCCGCTGTCCCTATCAACCGTCGACAACTACCACCCTCCCCTTCTTCTCTCGTTCTTTCACAACTCCCCTATACAGAACTTTCCCCCCCACTGTTCGATTCTCTCACGATTTTCACAAAGCCAACTTCCGTCAAATCAATGAATATCTCAATAATGCCCCTTTTAATTTCAACAACCTTACCGTAAATGATGCCATATTTATATTCTACAAAGAAATATATAACTCCTTCTCCCTTTATGTACCCTTTTCTCGACATAAAACCTTCTCTACCTCCCCTCCATGGTATAATCGCAGGCTCCGTTCTTTGAGAAACAAACGGAACAATCTGGACAACTTTCCTTCGTACTCAATCCCCAAATGACTTCTCGAACTATTTCGGTACTTACCTGCATTTTGTAGAGCTTTATAACTCTCTCTATCAACACTACTTAGTTGAGATGCAAACAAACCTTATAAATAATCCCAAGTCCTTCTTTCAATTCGTTAATCACAAAAGAAAATCTGATGGCTACCCAAACTCACTCTCCTTCAATAATGAAACTTCCAATGATTCTCATTACATCGCCAACCTTTTTGCCAGATTTTTCAATCAATCTTTTACCCATGATTCCTTTGCACCCGATCATACCTATTTCAACTATTTACCAAACTTCTCCTTTGGACCATTTCTCCCTCGTAGTGTCGACCCCGTTATCATCGAAGAAAGATTAAAGCAACTTAACGATGAATTCACCCCTGACCCCGACGGCCTTCCAGCTATATTTTTAAAAAAAATCTTTCTCCTCCCTTTCTCTACCTCTCTCAAAAATCTTCAGCCTATCCCTTTCCCAAGGTGAATTTCCCCGGATATGGAAAACCTCTTTTATAACACCTATACACAAAAAGGGTCCGAAGAATGACATTAACAACTACCGTCCCATTGCCAAACTGTCTCATATACCCAAAATCTTCGAAAGTATTTTGTATGATAATTTAAGTTTTCAATCCAAGTCTTTAATCTCCCCCAGACAGCACGTCTTCCTTAAAGGCAGGTCTACAACCCCAAACCTTATTGAATTCGTTTCCTTCACCCTTTCAGCCTTAGAAAATTGCAAGGAAGTCGATGTTATCTCAACTGACTTCAGTTAGGCCTTCGATAAAATTTCACACAGATTAATACTCTTCAAACTGTCTTCTCTTGGCTTTGAGCCCATCTTATTAAAGTGGATTTCCTCTTACCTGGAAAATCTCAACTACAGCTTTCGCTTTAGATCTGCCCTCTCTAACCCCTTCCTTGCTTCCTCCGGTGTCCCCCAAGGCAGTCATTTAGGCCCGCTTCTCTTTATCCTCGATATTGAAATGGTTATCAAACATTCCCACATCTCTCTACATATATGCCGACGATGCTCAATTCTTTAAGATACTTTCCTCAGAACATGACTCCGTTCAGGTGATCCGTGATCTTGGTGTATTATGCGACCAGGAACTCAACCTTGCACATATCAGCGATATAATTCTTAAGGCTAATTCTGCACTCGGCTTCGTGAAACGATGGTCTAAAGAATTTTCCAATGCCTACGTCACTCGGTCTCTTTACATAACCTTTCTTCGCCCTATTCTCGAATACGCGTCTCAAGTGTGGACTCCTTACTATCATTCACACATTTCCAGAATTGAGAGTGTCCAACGTCGTTTTCTCCGTTTTGCTCTTCGCGGCTTACCCTGGGACAATCCTCTAATCCTACCTCTCTATCAAGATCGCCTTAAACTTATTAATTTGAGCTCGCTGAAAGAACGAAGAAGAATATCCGACATCCTTTTTAACCACCGACTCCTCTCAGGTACCATCGACTGCGCGTCCCTTTATAACTCTATATTTTTTAACACTAACCCTCGTAATACACGAAATCCACGTCTCTTCTATGTACCCATCTCTCGTACCTCCTATGGCTCCAATGAACCTATCTCCCGTATGCTGCGGAATGTTAATGTGAAAAACTGTTTCGACTTTAACATCAGCACTCCTTGTATAAAACTCCGTCTCAATCGCCATCTTTCTTAGTCTCTTAGAATGTAAGTTAAATTAAGTATGTAGCTTGAATTAAGCACAATAAAATGGGGGTATAGCCCCCACCAAAATCAAATCAAAATCAAATACCGATTTTCGTGATAGGTTGGAAAACAAAAGTTCGTTGATGCGTCTTAAATGATGCCATGAAATATGTCAAAAAATGATCAACCATAGTAAATGACATCTACACCATCTGTTGGGCTATCCTGTAATTTTCTTTCATTAAAAAAAACTGGACACGACACTTGCTCCCGCCACGATTTGATTCATGAATTCCCAAAATTGGTTACCAGGCAATCAGAAAGTGTAGTAGGTCACGCCTAAAAATATGTGACAATTGGCATTGTTGTATCAAGTGATCTAAGTGATTTTGCTCTTCCCCGCCAAGACGATGGCAGATCAGTACAGTAGGTCACAGCAATCCCTTACAGCTGAATATGGAAAAAATTTGTTTTTAATTTAAAAAATGTATTTTATTTCGATATGTGTTATACATAGTGTCTATATACTTGGGCATATGAGAAAATTCGTAAAATTCTAAACATTATGAGTATCATTCGTTGTTAATTTTGTAAATCGTTTTTTGCTTTTTTTAATAATTTTTTTCATACACAATTCGGTTAGAGAAAGACAACAACAAAAAAATCAAAGGAAATTCGGAAAAGTTAAATGTAAACATTAAATTAATTTTAAGTCAAACTTAAATTTATTTCAATTTTTGCTCAACGGCAAGGAACTTACATCTATAAGTTTTGTTTTTTTATTTTATTTTTTTTTTTATTTCGTTTCGGTTAATACTTATTTTGTATAAAACAATCAAAAAAGATTAAAAAAAAAATAAAAATCTCAATCACAAATGTTCTTATGCACGCTTCTCTTCTGGGAATTAGTCTATTAGTTATCTTGTTGTATCTAGTTATGGAATGTAGTTAAGATTCGGATTCAAAATAGTTCACTTTCGGTCCTTGCTGGAGCGTTTCGCTGTGGATTTCGATGCTGATGACGACGAACTGCGGGCATTTTTACTGTGACTAGGAAGAGAAAAGTATGTTTATTAGAAGGAAGAGATAAAAATGAAGGGAGAAAAAAATTCTACAATTTGTCATGCTACAAATCATTTAAAAGTCCATAGTTCCCTAAATCCACTACTAGTAATCCAACCAAGAATGACAAGAAAATGGAAAGACAATTAATAAAATTTTAAGTTGGCTTTAACCTCGTTTAATAAGTTAAAATCCATTGATGAGACTGAGGAGTCCAACCAAGAGAGCATGTTCATAGCCAGTTAACTTTAAAGAAAAAAAATAATTTTTTTTTGTTCTATGCGCTGTTAAGTGGTAGAGTTAGGATTCGAATTAGTAGCCAAAAGGAAAGACGAGGAACTCGTACTCCTTTCCCAGTTAGAGTTCTCCAAAAAGAGTTACTTGATTAATGAAATAAAAAACAAAAATTGTTGTTCCGCTGCCTATCGATAGAGATCGGCGCCTAGTCGCTACAGAAATTAGTCTTAAAAGCGCATATATGTAAGAGTAGGAAACAGGTACAATAGAAGAGCGATAGAAATAGCGTTAATATAGTCTACGTAGTATCTAGAAGAGCGTTCTACAATTGATCCTTCACAAACTAACTATCTATTAGTCCCAGTACACTCGTAAAACCACCGGCCGGAGTTAGAGAATCCCGATCAGAACCAGGACAGAGGCAAGGCAAACAAATGAATAAAAAGAAAAAAGTATCCTTACGCGATGGAAGGTAAAAAAAAGGTTCCATTTCACGCGGTGGGATCGGTAGCTCTATGTATTTATGTATCGAAATGGAAAATGCATATTTTCTTTGGTTTTTTTCTCTATCGAAATAGGTAGGTGCAGGATAAGCAGAAAGGTGTAGAGCGGTAGAGTGGTTTTGGTGGTGGTGGTGGTGGTGGTGGTGGTAGTGTGATTTAGTGTTTTTGTGCGTGCTTGTGTGCATTTAGACCTGGTTAGAGTGCTCCTTTCTTATTTTGTATGTATCGATATCGACGTGTTCCCGCTGGCTATGAACATGCACATATCGCAAATGGATTCGTCACTCGATGCACTCGTCGTGCCAGCGACGGACGTGGGAGCTGATGGTCTACATCTGGGCTTGGGCTATCCGATTGATGTTGTTTGTGTGCGGCGGCTTTGGCAAAATTCGGCGTCGCGTATAGTAGGTAATTATCATAGAGATTGCTTACGTCAGAGTCTCGTTTCGCGGGCACATAATACTTAGGCGGTAGGAAGGTAAAGGACGATGTTGAATTGGTTAGAGAGAGCTTCTTCTCTTTTTTTGGGTGAGTATGAGCCTTAAGGCGTTTTTTACGCGGCGGCGGAATGATACGCGTTACAAGTGGCTGTTCTAATACGTACATTATGGTATCGGAATTGTTGCCCGACGATGACACTGTGGCCGACTTACTACCCATTGAACGGTGTGCCTTGCTGCTATGCTGATGATGATGTTCTGATTGCGAATGACTCGAATGAGCTGTAACGATTCAGAAATGTTAGTATTGAGAAATCCCATTAGCCATAACCTACCCTTTGATCGTGACACACGTTCCGGTTTCTCGTTATCCGGGCGACTGCGACTGGTTTTTGCGCT
This sequence comes from Merodon equestris, assembly GCA_958301585.1. NCBI lineage: Eukaryota > Metazoa > Arthropoda > Insecta > Diptera > Syrphidae > Merodon > Merodon equestris. The sequence goes on along the minus strand of OY284417.1, from coordinate 18,614,688 downwards.
ACTCCTTGAGTCCCCCGTGGAGACGTGAGAGCTGCGTTTGTGTTCGACGTCGGTTTTGGTAGCTACATGCGAGTTGCGTTGCGAGCGACTGTGATGCGGTTCAGGGCACTCAGCACGATCTTTGATTGATGACCGTGGGGTGACCTTCGATCGATCTTGGCTTTCGACACTGTTTCGCAATGATCGCTGCAAATGGTTGTGATGATGACGCTTTGCCAAGAGCGGTTCGTCTTTCGTTGTCGATCGTTTTGATTTACGGACCATCTCAATACGCTGATTGGTGGCTTCTTCGGTTGAGCTGGTTGCAGATTTCTGCGATTCGCGACTGCTCGATCGGTGCTTGATGCATCGACTTGATGATGTTTTCGGCTTTACGTTTACGTAGTCCGTGTTTTCTCTGGAACGCGATCGTGATCGCTGATGCGTGGGTGTCGATGATCGACTATCGCCGGACGAAGCCGACGACGGGCGATTGGTACATTCACGGACAATGCGATGTGTGCTGGTCTTCGAGCGAGTTGTGGTCTTGGGAAGTGCTTTTGTAAATTTCTCATCGATCGTTTCGAGGGGTTTTGATGATCGACGTGAGATTGAGGAGCGACGCAGATCCTTCTGAGTGGCTTCGTCGGAGAGAGCCTATAAGAACCAGAGTTAAGGGAGTCGGTATAGAATTTAGGGATGAACTTACCTTCAGTGTCTGATCTGCAGTTTTGGTCATCTCACTGAGGATCATTTCGTCTCTTGCCAGATCTTTCTCCCTGCAATAGGGTCCCATGGGTTTCTTAATATTCTCGTACAATCCATCTGCCTGATCATCTGAGCTATCTACAGGACTCTTGCTACGATGCCGTTGTGCCCCAACAGATGGCGCTACAACTGCTGTCTTTGTTACAACTTGTGGTTCGACCAGAATGGGACTGTGACGCAGAAGATCTGGCTTATCGTTCGGTAGACTCCATTTCTTTTTATCCATTTCGTCATTCTCGATCGTTTTTGTGGCTACTCTACGGCTCGGAAGGCTTCGCTTGGGAGTCGTGGTAAGTTTGGGCTTTGATGTGGTCATCAGTGATCTAGTGTCAGTGGTGTCGGCGGAAGAAACCTTGACGCCGAAGTAGGATAGTTCGTGTTCCCGGAGTTTCCGAGCGCCACGGGCTTCTTTAACGATCTTCAACTGATCGTTAGCTTCAGATTGCGACAGATGAGCTAAGGAGTGGAGGGGCTTTCCCTGGGGCTGAAGGTGATCCGATGGCTTGTTGGACTCTTTTACTAGAGAGGATAGACATTTTTAAGAACTTTTCTTCAACCTTGCATGATCACTATATAGGGTACCTGTTGGAATAGTTCGTGGCTTAGCTATTGGTGCTTGCATTCGAATAGATTCTGGTTTCTTGATAGTTGTAGTCAGGGGCGAGTGTAATTCTATGTTCATAATATTCGATTTCGGGACTTCTATACCAAGAAAGGGAAGACAATTAGGAAAGGAAAAGAAAATGCTTTCAAGCACTCCAACAGTAGCCTACACTTAAACTGACATCCTTATCCCAGGGATGATCTACTCCTTTGCATAATGTTATGAGAAAATGTCGAGCATCTTACCTTGTTGGACCTTTTTGGCGGTTTGAATTTTCAATACTGTTCGTTTGGCCTTAATCCGACTCCAGCTTCCCGATAATTCACTGGCTACGAAAGTGTTCTCCTCATCCTCATCATCGTCCAAGTCTCCGCCAAAGTAACCTTTCACTTCCTCGTCAGCTCTCGCACTGTCATCACTGTCCAGACCGGCATAGTCATACATACGCCTTAATTGTGACAACTGATGACTGACGGAATTCGTCGCAGAGCCAACGACTTTTAGCCTTGGCGCGGCAATCGGCCTTATATTCATCTGGTTTTCATGGCTTGATAGGGAACTATAGGTTGTTTTAAAATCACTATTCAATGACGAAGCGAATGAGGAGGAACTGGTGTTGGTGGCTTTCGTAATATGACTCAGACTCGACACATGTTTCGTTGTCACGGAAGCTATTGCGGTCTCAGCTCCACTCGAGGTGTTCGACGTGATGCTAAGGCGTCTCATTGCTTCATCGAACTGATTGGCAGATCGAAGGGTTTTTATGATAAGCGGTGTAGATTTTAAGCCTTCTTCGGTTAGTGCGGGTGATAATTTGCTCAATGAGGACAATCCAACGCCGTAGAAATCGTTCTCCAGCTGATCGTCGTAGGTCGACCTTAGAGCACCTGAAATTTGTTGAATTGGTGTGTGTTTTCTAGTTTTGATACAAATAAAGTGCGGTTTTTTCGAATTTTTGAAATGATCTGTGCAAGGCTGTTAATGTCTGGTTAGTTTAAGGATAAGAAGCTTGAGGGTTAGTAAGGTTATGAGCATGCATTACTGATGAGTGGTTTTAGTTGAACGAAAAAAAAACAAATATAAAAGGACGTAGATCATCCCGGAAAGGATCAAAACGAAGTACAAACTAAGACTAGGAACTACAAATACATTCCAACTACAACAAGTCTAGGATACAGGCAACTCTCAGATACCAAGACACTACATTGGAGGAACACGTGTACTAGGAACTATGCCTTACCTGTGTCGGTCCATTCATACGGCGAGCTCGAGAGATTCAAATTGATTTTGGTTGAGTAACCAGTGCCCTCTTTGCGCTCCTCGACGATTCGAATACGCTCGGCTACGGACTTGGCGGATACAGTGGTTTCCTTGAATTCTAAAGGAGACCCAATGGAATGAAAAAAGTTTGATGAGAATCACTCGCAGTTACCTTCTTCGGTTTGATCCCGCTCTCCGCTGAATGATCGCGGTGCAACAGGCTTCAATTGAACACCCCATAGGGCGTCGGTGCTTTCGATGTTCTCACCCAGATGATAAGGTTTCGGTTTGATCGGTTTATTCTTCAATATTCCTCGAATCGATATCTCATCCTGATGATCATCGGTGTCTCTGCACTCGGAATCAAAAATACTGTCCAGATTCACGGGAATCGAGACGGTCACGTTACTCATCGGCGATTTATCATCCTCGAGTTGGTCGTCCTCGAGATCAAACGTTTCATCGAGTGATGGCTTGCGTTCGTCGCCGAAGTGGATTACAGGCAAACCGTTTTTCACGGCTTCCAAAGAGGCGCTGCTGCTACTCGTGGTGGTGGTGGTGGAGGACGTGCTGCTACTGCTGCTGCTTCGCCTTCTCCGACGGAAATTGTTCGATGGTGGTGGTTTGCCATCGGTTTCGACAATATTCACTCGTCCTGACTCGGCGGCAAAGTGCACTTCGGTCTTGCAGAATTCCACGCGTTTCTGACGACGCGAATTGTCGTCGCTGAAACCGGAATTCTGTGGTGACGAGTCCTTCGTGCCGAATCCATTGAGATGAACTGCTGAAGTTTTCCTTAAATTTTCCCGGACATATTGGCTTTCGTCGACTGCGATGGAGTGCCGCTTCATCTCCGCTGATTCTGCGTCGGATTGCGGCTGTGTACGGTTTCGTAGACGACGTTGAACTATGGGACGAGCCTTCTCCGCACCCATCTTGGATTGTTCACCGAATGTGATCACAGTACCCCGAGCCGATGGGTTATTTGGATCAGTTGTGGGCGACCAGTTTCCCAAATCACTGGAACGACCCAAACCGCTGTCGGTGGAGTTTTCGAAGCGGAACATGCTCTTATCGTCCGGCGGTGACATTTTCTCGAATCCATACGACTTTCGTCGCAGATGCCATTCCGCCGACGAGGTATCCTTGCACTTTGCTGTTCGTGATTCCAGGCTGTTGGTCGTATGGGGTGATCCATTCGAGCGAGGGATGTACTGCAACGAGTTGTCCTGAGATGGAGCTTCGCCATCGTCACGGTCTCGTTCTGCCTTGGTGACGAAGTCATCTCGATAGAGCGATTCGTCACTTAGTTTTTTCAACTTCCCACGGATTTCTTTGAGCGATTCGGCTGTTAGAAACGAAGCTGTTTTCTTCTTCGTGGACAGAGGAGATGCTGTTCCACTGGTATTACCCCCGTTCAGGATGTTGTCTAATGCGATCAAATCGACGTGATTGTTCCGCATCGCTGTACTTAATCGTCGACCGTTTTCCAATTCAGCGCGAATTTTTGAAACACTCACCGAAAGCTCTGGTAGATCTGCGGGACGCGATTGTGTTACCAGCGGGCTTGATGTCTTAGACGCTTCTGGAGCAGATGTTGATGGAAACTGAAACGAACGACGAATTTTGCTAACACGTCGCCATTCGGCAGGTTCGTCATCATCACCAATATTATTGCCTCCACCACCACCATCACCATCCGATCGGGTGGTATTGCCACAACCATTCGATGTCAAGTCCTCTGTTGAAATGGAACGCCCTCGCTGAAGCGCTGCTGTTGTCGATTGCCTACGTATGCGTGTCGAGAGAAAAATAAAAATCAAAAAAATGATCAAATCACTGAGGGAGGAGAGGGAGTTACAGTACAATATATATAAGCTGACAACTCACCAGGCTGTTTCCCGTCGACAGCGTGACGCTGATGAGTTGACTCGATCAACATCACTGTCGTCATCGTCGCCAACATCGTCGATATCGCGACTGCAGATGTCGATTACTTTACCGCTGCCACTACTGGTCGTTGTGTTGTTGCCAATTTCGCCCACATATTCGTAGGCTTCCGTTGTGGGAAGATCATAGCGACTGCTGTCGAAGCGAAATGCTCCCGAACTGGTCGTGGTTAGACTGCGACTGGATACGACAGGAGTGGATGTCGATGACATGGATGATGAGGATGATGTCTGCTGTATGAATGGTGTTGTGGGATCCGCTTTTTGTTTCTGTCGCGATGTGGCTGTCTTGTGTAGGACGCTGGTGCCGTTCGTGATGCTAGGTGTGCTTTTCTATAACAATAGAGGATTAGACGGTATGAGCAATCGATCGCAGAGAAAGGGAAAGAAATGGGTCGATCAACGCCCATTGAAATCGAAATTTTCGCACTTTAATAGGCGTTCTACGAATGAATGTTGATTATCTCTGTTACCATTAATCAGCCGCAGTTGAGAGAACGATAGACGTCCGTCAAACGACTTGTCTGTTACACAATAACCCCTATGTAACGCAATACAAGCCGTCCATCATCGTGTGTCGATCAATTACCCCCAACTACCCAGCTACACATTTGTATCTGTTCTCTTACCATTAGATTGCTCAATTTCAAGCTTGGCGTTGTACTAAACAAATGATGCTGCTTGTGCTGGTCTTGCTTCGGATGGTGATTTAGATGGAAATTACTTGTCAAATGATCCTCATCCGTTGCTGGTCCATTATTACCATTACTATTGCTATCAGCAGGCTCATTTGTTAGACACCGATTTGTGTGGAATCTCTGCGGATGAATGTTAAGGTGTCCACTGGCACCGCCGCCTCCGCTGGTTAGCGAGCTCATTAGTGGACTGGATGAATTCGATGAGGACGAGGCCGATGATGATGTCCATCGGGATGATGTCGTCTGTACGGTGTGGGCTCGTATCACCTGCATAGAGCCAGAGGATGTACGAGCTTGTAGCACTTCCAATTGCTTACGCTTGCTATGTTGGGTGCCATTCGGTTGTGAGACGTTTTTTGAATCGACCACCTGGATAGGAAGAAAAGGAGCTTGTTATTCACTTATATCTCTTATATCTGCTTTTTTGTTCTAAACTAACGACGTTTTGGCGACCGTTCACCGGCATCTGGCACCTGGCATCTATTCACTCGCGCAATCCAGCTGAGTCACAAAAATCTTGGTCAAGAAGACTGACCACTGCCGGTTGCAATTTAAATCAATATCTCATTGTTGTGCGCTATTATCAAACAAAGCATGGGGGTCTGGCTAACTAGCCGGTTCCCTGGCTGCCCGGCTGCTTCAGCCGTGTAATTGTTCGACATGGTAAATGGGGACATGGAAAACACTATGTTACTCATTGAATCTAGACGTGTTGCGGTTGCATGTGCTGGATTACATGAGCAATCACTGAAATATTCTCATATACCCAGAGCACGGCGCGGCGATAGATAGAATTTAGGTGAAACGATAATGGCCATTCATGGTGCAGGCAAGACAATGCGATTATTTTCTTATGCTTTGTTGTGTTCCTTTCGAAATGAAGTGATTATAGTGTTCTCGAGAGGCAACTGTAACAGAGAATGCTAATTAACCACCGCAGATGACGCAAGAATCTGCGAGAATAGAAAGTTTTTACCTGAACTAAGCCAATGATGTAAACTACAGGGCTTTTCAATAAGGACATAACAATTTGGAATTTAAATAAAACACAGAATAATGAGGATATCGAGATAATTTTTTTTAAGGCATAATAGATATATAGGACTTGAGTATAAAGTTCGGCTTTTTTCATATGACTTCTGCAACCACGTTAACAGCGAGCGATTGTTTGTAGCTAGTTTTTCTCCACATTTCCAGCCGGAACGTTGGCAATTTCGCGTTCGATATTGCTTCTGAATTCTTGGCATAATTGAATTTGTTGGCATAAACCAACTACGTAGCGCAATTCTATAAAAGGAGATCCAACGACGTTAAGTCGCATGAACGAGATGGCCATTCGACCGAACGATTTCCCGAGATTGCACGATCACCGAACTTCACCTTCAATGGATCAATTATTTGAACAGACAGTGGAATGTGGCAACATCTGTTTGGAATCGCATGTCACTGCTGTGACATCGACCATAATATGGGCATCATCATAGAGGATAAAATACGGTCCGAGCACACCACCAGCATGGAATCCACAATATGCAACCATTTTCACTGTATGCTGTGGAGTATTAAAATCTACGAGGGTTTGTTGTCTCTAATAAAAGCCAAGTTAAAAGACGTTGAAGACGATTTTTCGAAGAAATTCAAGATTTTCCTCAAACCTCTGCCGAGCCCAAAAATTCTGTCGTTCCAAGTGATTTTTTTTTTTTTTTTTTTTTATAATTTGCGCGCGCAAAAGGGGTTATGACTACCCTTAAGTGTCCGGAATCAAGACACAGCACGGGCCGAAGGTATAGAGGGAGAAAGGGAGAGGAGGTACCTGTGCACATTGGTCCTAAATGTCTGTGGATTGTAGTGAGTAGGAAATATAGGGCTGGGAAGAGCATTCCATAAACGTGTTGTGCGGCTGAAGAACGAATCCCTGAACTTAACTGTACGTCCGAAAGCAGGCTTAAGGGTAAACTGATGAGCATTCCTGGCAAGACGAGTATTGCGGGTGAATTCATGGAGATGAGGAATGCAATTGGCTAACTCATTTGAGCAACGGTTGTTAAAATAGCGATAAAATAGTGACAAGGAAGACACATTACGTCGGTGTTCAAGCGAGTCAATTGACTTTGCGATATTAGTGTCTCCTATAAGTTTTATCGCTCGCTGTTGTATCCTATCTAGTAGGTGCAGTGAAGTTTTAGGGGCACCAGACCAGATATGAGCGTTATACTCAAGCTTGGGGCGGATGTAGGCCTTATAAATTGAAGCCAAATCAGAGGGGGTGAAATATTTCTTGCATCGTTTGAGGAAACCTAGACATTTTGCCGCGTTTTTGGCGATTTCAAATATGTGATCTTTCCAATTAAGTTTGGTGTTGATACACATACCAAGGATGGAAAGTTTTTCGGTTTCGTCGACACAAGCGCCGCTCATGGATAATGGCTGATTATTATGGGTTCGCTTTAACGACAGTAGACAGCATTGAGTTTTAGAAGCATTGAATTCTACTCTATTATTTTTACCCCAATCGATTATGCTGTCAAGATCGGAATTCAATGTGCTTGACATACGCTGCCGTTCCAGTTCTACGGCCGAAGAGCAGGGACGTGAGTCCTGGAACGAATATGAAAAGCTGAGAGTACTGTCATCAGCGAAGGAGTGGATTGGATTAGAAGTAACAGATAAGAGATCATTTATAAAAATGAGAAAGAGAGTCGGAGACAAAACAGAGCCTTGGGGGACACCAGCATTTATTTGGTGAATATCAGACTTGAACCCATCCAAAACAACTTGAATTGAACGGTTCGAAAGGTAATTTCTAATCCATAGAAGCAGAGATTTATCGATGCCATAAGCACGCATTTTCGACAAAAGAGCCTGATGCCAAACTCTGTCAAATGCTTTTGAAATATCAAGCGCAACGATCTTGCTTTCGCCTTGATTGTGCAAAGATTGGTTCCACTTTTCGGTGAGATATGCCATCAAATCACCAGTGGACCTGTTGCTGCGAAAACCGTATTGCCGGTCATTAAGAAGCTTCCGCGATTCAAGATATTTCATAAGCTGACGGTTTATCAGCGTTTCCATGACCTTGGAAAGAAGGGACGTTAGTGCTATGGGTCGGTAGGAGGAGGGAGACGAAGATTCGCCCTTTTTGGGGACGGGCTGGACAAATGCTGTTTTCCATCTACTCGGAAAGAGACCCGAAGAGTAGGACAGATGGAAAAGCTTACGCAGAGGTTTTGCCAGCGCAGAAGAACACCTCTTCAGAAGTATTGGGGGTATACCATCCGGGCCAGCGGATTTGTGTATGTTGAGATCTTTTAGTACTCTTGCAACTGTACGAGTGCGAAAATGGATTTGTCCCATGGTGAAATCAACGCTCTCAAGTACAGGCGGAGACAATGTGGAATCTGGTAGCGTTGAGCTACACGCGAAATGTGCAGCAAGCAGATTGGCCTTGTCTAAAGAGCTGACAGCTGGAATGTCATTGTAAATGAGCGTGGGAATTGAAGACGAGGCTGAATTCTTTACGTTTTTCACGAACGACCAAAAGTTTTTGCTACCCTTGGGACATTGTAGCACTTTCTGCCTCAACTTTTGTTCGTGGAAGAATTTTACACGTCTAATTAATGCATTGCAGTCATTTCTGGCCCGTTTAAATTGTTTCCGGTTTTCCTCAGTACGGTTGTCCTTGTAATTCCGGAAACTCAACTCTCTCAACCTGATGGCCTCTTTACAGCTCGAGTCATACCACGCATTTTCTTTGGGTTTGATACTCTTCATTCTGTGAGGAATGAAGGATCTCATACCCAGAAAAAGAATGTTAGTGATCATATCAGCAGCGGCATCCACGTCACTATCGAGGAAACATAGTGACCAGTTAAAATTCCTAAAAAAGTCGTTAAGGCCGCTCCAGTTGGCTTTCTCGTATAGCCATACTATTCTTTTAGGAATTTGTTCTCTAACTGTGTGGGGTGAAGACGAGAAATTAGCTGATACGACACAGTGGTCAGACGAACCTAGGGGCGATAATATTGCAACAGAGTATTTGTCAGGATGAGAGGTGAGAAACAGGTCCAAGGTGTTGGGGGAATGATCTGCAATGTCAGGTATTCGTGTAGGCTCATTTACTAGCTGGGTCAGATTATTTACCTCAGCAAAGATCTCTACGTACCGTCCTTCGGGTGTTGTCTGGCATGAATGTCGAAGCCAATTAGAATTGTGTACATTGAAATCGCCCGCAATGGCAATCTCAGTGTGAGGATGTAGGGATACAATTCTTGTGATGGAGTCGGATAACATATCAAACTCATTGAAAGTTGAATTGCTATCCAGGTTTGGACTTCTATAAATAAAACAGTAGTGGATTAAATGCTTACGGACATGGATTTTTAGCCATAGGAAATTAAATTCCGGATTGGAACATTGGCCGTATTGTGGCTGAAGTTGGTAAGCTACATCACTACGAATATAAAGGGCGAGACCGCGGTGGAGAAAGAAAAGGGGCACCAAGCTATATCCAGGCAGGTTCAAATCCGATAAATCGGAATTCTCTCCTACCTGTGTTTCACTCAGTGCCAAGATAGCTGGTTTATACAGGGACAGGTGGACGTATACAGCGAATAGATTCGTTCTTAGGCCACGGATATTACTCACATCAACCCTGAATTTTTCCATGGTACAAAACACAGGCACCAAAGGAACCAACTCCGACGTTTGAAAGATGGTAAAGCAGAATTGAGAAGTGCAAATTTCAAATAGCTTCCCAACATCAAATCGATGTAGGTGTTATGCCCATACACCGATTTGGATTGGTCCACCAACAATTTGCACTCTTGGTTCTGCTACGTCAGATGCTACGCACTCTCGGTCATTGCGCTAACCCATTTGATGAAATCAAACGGGAGTTGCGACCGAGAATGCGCAGCCGTGGCTTGTGAAGGGAGGGACGAGAGGGAGCGGGCCGTATGCACTCGATCCAAATCACTTCACTTGGCACTTGTTAATTGTTTTTCTCTTTTTTGTTTTTCCTTTTTTCCTTTTTTTATTTTTTTTTTTTTTTTTTTTTGTTTTTTTTTTTTATTCACTCGCGAGGGGTGGTGGGTCCGCGAGGAAAACAAAAAAACAAAGTAAACAAAGTAAAAGCGAAAAACACAGGCTAGTGCACGCGTCGGAGGATGGCACGGTACTCGCGTTCTTGAAAAAAAAAAATCTTCGCGTTTAAAGGAAACTCTAGCGCCGGACCCCCGCCCAGTCGTGAAGCCATCTGTGAAAATGTGAAGACAGTCCATTCCAGGTTCGGTGTCTGGCCAAAGTCAGTCCTGACGCCATGGAAATATGATTGTGAAATTACAGCGCAGTAGGATGGCAGGTGTCATTGCGTCCGAAAGCTTATACATGAGACAGGGGTCGTAGAATATTTCTCGCGCAAGTTTTCCAGCGCCGGACCCCCGACAAGGTCTGGAGCCATCTATAAAAAGCGAGGGGGCGAGCGCAGGGGGTGGTAGTGGTGCAATGGTAGTCATCACCATTTGAGGCGAAACATCGCTTTCAGTGCGAACCCTATGATAAATATGTCAAGGGGTGGAAGATTCATCATAGCATCTAGAGCAGTGCCCAGCGTGTTGGGGAAAGCCCCCGTACAGCTGAGACAAATCGCTCTTTGGAGTTTAGTGAAAGTTTGGTCTTATCATTGCCGTGCACATTTAGAGGACCTTAATCGGCGATAAGCCCCAAAAGCACCTTTGCAGTGCCAAAAAGTTGACAGCGCTTTGGTGGTTTTTGACTCAACTGCTTGATAGTAAAGAAGCTTGCTATCTAATATGACTCCCAGGTACTTAGCTTCCTTGGATATCGGGATTGGAATGTCTTTTAGCACCAGCTGAGTCATGCTAGTATTTTTCCTCCTTCTTGTGACGAGAACGAGGGTTAACCGACAGCCCATTACTCGTGCACCAGTCATCGATCACATTTGACGCCGCCAATGCTTTGAGACAGACAGTCGCTAAACATGAGCCGACAGAGAGAACACCAACATTATCCGCATAGGTCTGGGCATAAATTCCAGAGGCATTGAGAGCATCGAGCAGAGAGTCGACCACCATGCACCATAACAGCGGAGACAAGACGCCACCTTGCGGCCCCCCCAGTTTACTCCAGACTTGATACATTGTTCGAGGCCTGCATCAGTGATCAATGTCATGTGTTTTGGACCACAAAACCATGCGGACGAAATCATCAAAAGTTCCCTCAATGTCGACGAAAATGCCCAGCCCTTACCTTTTCCTTTTGAGTGTTCATTCAAAATTCCCATGCTGATAAGCATGTTGCATATCCAAAAGGGGATGCATTCGAAGGGCAACTTTACGCACGTGCAACTCTACTAGTCTCTCCATGCTTGTCAGCAAGAACGATGTTAGTCTGATTGGTCTCAAACTCTTGGCGTGTCAGTAATCTTCTTTCCTTATTTCGGGGATAAGGAAAACTTCCATCGCGCGCCAAGGAATAGGTATATAGGCAAGTGCCAGGCTAGCAGTGAATATTTTTTTTCAGAGTAGGAAACAGCTATCTTATACCTTTTTGCAGCATAACAGATTATATCCCATCAGCGCCTGGCGACTTAAAGCCATCAAAAGTTGCCGCAGCAGTCGTTGGCACGAGTGACGCAATATACCAGCGAGTTGTTGTTTCAGTTACCGTTGAAGGGGGTAGTCTCATGTGACCACTTCGAAAAATCCTAGTATTAAATAAGTTACAACTCACAGTCGCAGACGCGCGCCAGGTCTGCAGCTGCTACCTTTCTATTTCGGAGTTTCTGACGGTCAACTTTAGTACATTACCTACCTGTGTATATGTGGAATAGTGTATATAAATTTCTGTCGTGAATATATGTATATAGAATCCTAGAACAAATTTAGCAGTACACTTTTGATGCTCTGTGTGTCAACATCAAATTGGAAAAGGGATAGAAAAGGCTTGAGAAGCTCCACAAAATATCCAGGGCAAAAAGAAAAAAAAAGGAGTTTTCGAGGGAATCAGTATACTGCTTAAATCGATATCGAGCTTGTGGGCACATCAGCTGAAAAATTAGAAGACAAGAGTGATTTAGATGTACCGATTGACGAAGGATTCAGCTACAACATTCTGTGTTTCTCGCAAGTATTTACAGCTTCGCAATCAATTTTAAAGTGCAGGCTGTGCGATAGTGACGTTAAACTAAGATTCAAGTTGTATGTAAAGTGCTCGTGCCAAGAATTTGACATCAATGCTTCTCCTATGGTCAAAAATGCTTACGAAATCAATAGATGGGTGTTGTTTCTTTGATAGGAAAATATTCTAGATCTCGAACGTGAATATAAGCATTTTCGCAACTATGTAAGAAAAGCATATTATTAGGTAAATCAACCTATTACAAAATGAAATTTATAAACGCCAAGAAAGGTCCCAGAAAACGTGGAGTATTATCAACGAAATTCTTGGGATGAGGAAAGTGTCAATAGATAACACAATTATCAATTTTCTATTTCTCAACACAAGTGTCCAACATTCTCCACATCTGTAACAAAACAACATCTAGACACCAAAACCGGAATATTGCCCACTCTATGTTACTAAATGAAGCAAGCGCAGGAGAAGTGTACAGAATGCCTTGTTGTCTAAAGGCAAATAAAGGTCCTGGAGCAGACAACACTAGACAAATAGACCTAAAGTATAATGCCCTAACTCTTACGCCGATTGTGAAGGTAATCATTAATCAAAGTTTTGATCAGGGTTATATACACAAATTTCCTAAGCTCCGTCAACTTATTTGCTGTCAATGACTCGACTCCCAACCACTTTAGCCCTACAAGCTCCACGCTCATCGATCTGTTTATTGTCAATAGAACTGATCTCATCAACTTCTATAGCCAGCTTGATGTTCCCGGCTTTTCAAAACACGATCTCATTGTCCTCTTCTATGACCTCAGTCTTAGTAGATCTTTCGTGCCGACTACAATCAGTTACCGAGACTTTAAATCTATCAATATGGCTAGCCTTATCAATGACTCTCTCAATTCTAATTGGCATAACCTGTATCACATGTCTTCGGTTGATGAACAAATTGAGTTTTTTAGATCTACCATTAATAACCTATTTGAGAATCATGTCCCAACCAAAAATCTGACCATCCATAACACAAAATGCCAATGGTTAACTCAGCATATTGAAAAAATGATTATAAATCGAAACAGGGCCTACAAAAGATGGAAGAAGTTTAAACTCCCCGAGTTACTATGTGATTTTAAGCGCCTCAGGAACCTTGTTACGAAGGAAATCAGGAGGTCGAAAACCAAGTTTTCTGCATCCAAATTCAAAACCTGCTCAAATGTTAAGCAAACGTGGAAAATTATTAAGACACTAGGTATACAGTAAACAAATCAAGGCTGAGACTTTAGAGGACATCAATATCGAAAAGCTAAATAGGAAATTCGCTTCAGTTGCATCTCTCTCTGAAAATGGCAATGGGGATCCGAACGAAGGAGACATTATAGATCCCCGTAATATGCCCAACTTGACTTATAGATTTGGTTTTTCTAGAATCTACGAAGAGGATGTACTTAAATCGACCCTTGCAATCAAATCTAACGCCATTGGCTTGGATCTCATGAACCCCAAATTCTTAAAACTAATCATCCAAATCGTCTTAAAACCTCTCACATACGTATTTAATAGCATCCTTACCACCTCCGTCTACCCTAATTCCTGGAAGGCCTCTAAAATCATACCCGTTCCTAAACATGGAAATAATAATGATAAGGAATACCGCCCGGTCGCTATACTGCCATTCATATCCAAGGTTTTCGAAAAGCTTCTAAGCACGCAATTAAACTCATTCTTAAACCAACATAAGCTCCTCTCTCCGTTTCAGTCAGGTTTCAGGCCAAAACACAGCTGCACTTTCGCGCTATTAAAGATTGTTGAAGACTTTCGTTATGAAATTGATAAGGACTATGTGATATCGTTAGTATTATTAGACTTCTCTAAAGCATTCGATACTGTCCCACATGAAATTCTTCTCAAAAAGCTAAAATATTATTTTAATTTGGATTTCTCAGCGTTAAAACTCATTAAGAATTACCTTGGATATCGTAGCCAAGCTGTGTATGCTAACGGTTACTCATCCACCTTTCTGAAAACCAAAACGGGAGTCCCTCAAGGATCTATACTGGGGCCCTTACTGTTCTCGCTATTTAATAACGACATTCCTACAATTCTCAAACACTGTAAGGTATACATACATATGTACGCAGATGACGTCCAATTATACATCAGCTATCCACTCCACTTATGCTCAACTCCACCAAGAGCCAAGCCACCGTCATAGGTCGTATTATCCAAGACTCAAGTAACTTTCCACCAATCCAAGCCAGCGGAAGCAACATCGACTATGTAAAGACTGTTAAAAACCTTGGAGTCATCTTTAATCAACAGCTTACGTGGGAGGATCACATCACCAACGTAACAGGTCGAGTCTACGGTGTCTTGCGTATACTATGCTATGCTGGAAATTGTCTCCCAATTAGCATTAAATCAATGCTTGTCAAGACGCTACTGATCCCTATTTTAACCTATGCACTCCCGGTCTTCTGCGATCTCGATAGTTACAGCTCACGCAAGTTAACCGTTGCGCTTAACAGCACAGTGCGTTTCATATACAGATTACGGCGGCGGGACCACATCTCATCATTCGTTAAAACCCTGCTTGGCATGGACTTTCAAAGCTTCCTTAAGTTTAGGATATTAACTTTCCTTTTCAAACTCATGCAGAGCAAAGCACCATCATATCTTTATCAGAGTCTTCGGGTTGCTACATCTGAGAGAAGTGGAACATTGATATTACCCAATTTTAATTACAGAGTCACAGAAAAACAGTTTTTCATTTACGCTGTAAGACTATGGAATTCGCTTCCAGTTAACATAAGAAGATCTCATAGCACCGGCATCTTCAAAAGGCAACTTAGGCAACACTTTAGCACATCGCCTTAGGATATATGTTATATATGTACTTTTTTATTTTTTCTATTTTTTTTCAGGGTCATCTAGAGCTGGCTGGTCTAGGTACTTGTTTTCTTTTCTTCTTTCTTACTTGTTATAAACCAAACATCTACTTAGTTTAGTTTTGTTTTGTTTCTTTTTAATTACACTGTTTGCTTCACAAATTAAAAGATTATACATCTTATGTGGTAGCTTATGCCTTCAATAAATAAATAAATATTAAATATACCAAGGGGGCTTAAAACATCAATTCTCCGACCCATTTACAAGGAAGGTGTAAAAACAGACCTGCTGTCGAAAAATGTATGGAAGAGATTTTTGTCGATCGATTAATGAAATTTATAAGTAAACATAAAATTTTGCAACCAAACCAATATACATTTCAAAAAGGAAAAAGTACGGAAAGATTACTGGGAGGGATGTCGAACGTCATTAACATAGGGTTAAATAAAAACCACCATGTGTTAACTATGTACGTGGACTTCAGTAAAGCATTCGATACGCTAATGCCCGAGAAACTGCTAGAATGCCTTTTCCATATTGGAGTTAGAGGAAAGGCAGCAACATGGCTTAAACAATACTTAACTGAAAGAACATTTAGGGTTAAGATTTCTAACACAGTCAGTGAGGAAAAACAAAGTATATATGGTGTTCCACAAGGTTCCAAACTTGGTCCAATATTGTTCGTACTATTTACTAATGAACTTCTCCGTGTTTTGGGCAGTCGACTGCATTTGCATACGCAGATGACATTGCCGTAGTGGTCAAACACCAAAAACTCGAAACTACGATAGCAATAATGCAGGAAGAATTCGGTAAAGTATCAAGATGGTGCCACGATCACAGCCTGGTGATAAACTCAAAAAAAGACAAAGATGATGCACATTCGAACACCTAATCAAACGACAACAGTTATGAAAATCTTCCATCAAAATGAAAGCTGTCCACATACACTAAGAAGCGAAGCATTTGAGGTCGTCAAATCTATTAAGTATCTGGGAATAATCATCGACGAGCATTTTACTTGGCACGAACACATCTATCGTCTGCGGCTAAATTTAAAAAGTGACATTTTTGCGATGATCTACCTGAAGAAATTCAATCCAACGGATGTCCAGAGGCATGTGTACTACTCAATTGCTGAATCAAGAATTCGACACGGTATGGGACAATGCATCTAAAACTCACCTGGGCAGAATACATAATCTTCCACGGCGTCTGGTAAAAATGATTTATAATAACAATGATACATCTCCATTTTTAGAAGTCAAGAGCATATTACAAATGACGGCAGTACTGGAATACTTCAATGACTCCCGCTTCCTACAACCGATACGTCATAATCAGAATACCCGAAGACGAGCACTACAATATTTTGAAATACCTTCAGTATTTAACAATTATGGAAGAAGACAATTAGCCTACAGTATTCCAACATTGATGAATTCACTACCTACCAATCTTAAAAATATAGTGAACTTTAAAAAAACGCAAAAAAATGCTGGAAGCATATTTCCTTAATTTAAATGCCTTTTGTTAAAATTAGAACATTAATCTTGTAATCTTGAATTATTTTTAAAACCCTTATATAAAACGGTTTAACTGGAATTTTTGTATTACTTCCAAGCATTAAAAATACATGTATACACAATCACCTACAGATAAGCAAGCTTTAAGCTTCGCAGGTAACATTTATTTATTTATAACGTTTTCCAAGGACATAATAAAGAACAATAAACCGAAAAAAAAAAATAAAATTGTAGATTTAATTGTCAAATCAAAAGTGTGTAAAGCATGCGAGCAATTGATTGGCAGGGAAGAGTCAGACGAGTTTTTGGAGTGGTATGAAAATCACATTGAGCATTGTGAAGCAAATCATAAAGGAAGTTCCGGTAAAATGGAAGTTGACGGTGTGATCGAAATGTTTCAGCGGTCTATCGAATACTTTAAAGTAAAATATAGTTAATACATTGGAAATGATGACAGCAAAACATTTAAAAAATTACTGGACGCCAATCCTTACAACGGCGATCTTGTGAGTGAGTCTTGCACGTCAAAAAAAAGAATGTATAGACGAGTGAAAAAAGCTAAGAAAACACATAACCAGTATTTAAAAGCTACAAAAGGCTTGGAAGAAGTTGAAAAAAAGAAGGCCAAAAATAATCAAAAAGATGAACAGGGAAAGTTGTCAAAATTGTACATCGAAAAAATAATCATCCACTAGTGCTGCAACGAAGAAGTCGACTCTTGAATTGACCAATGCCATGATGGTTAATCTAAGTACATACTGTGGTTTGGCTATTTTGAGAAATCCAGATTCTCAAGAAGAAATGAAGAAAGCAGTGTGGGCTACATTTTATCATTACATTTCAGCCGATGAAAACTCCCAGCACTCGTACTGTTCAATTGCATGTTGCAAGCATTTACAACATACGGCAGAGAATACAGAGCTTTGATGAAGAAACAGCAAGTTTTTTGAAGCCAATTTACGAAGAATTATCATCTGATGATCTGATACAAAGGAGCTTGGGGAAAAACACTCAGAACAACAACGAGTCGTTTAATAGTTGCATCTGAAATTTGGCTCCAAAGCATCATTTTGTTGGAAAAAAGACGCTGGAAAGTGCTTCATGGACAGCTGCGTGTATGAAGGATTTTCACCCATTCTTAAAATAATGGAGATTTTTGGTACACAAATTGGCCGAAACGACTACTCGTATGCTGGGGAGTACGATGAACGACGAATAACCCGTGCAGAGGGATCCCCGTCAGAGGCATCCAAAAAGGCAAGAGCTTTCCTCAGGTCATAAAAACTGGCAGAAAATGATGCGTGTGAAGCCACCGAAGGGTTATTGTATGATCGAGGCAAAGCAGATTAGTGTAAGTATAAATTTTCCACGAAAATTCTGCTCTTGAAACTTTAAACGCATTTTTCTCGAAACATCATTTTCTAAAACTGTCATGATCTTAACTATAACTATTCAACCGATTGCTTTGAAATTTATATATGTTCTTCTACTCATTAATGGTTATCGGCCGTACCAAAATTGCTTTTTTTCGAAAATATGTTCTTATTTTTTTAAACAATTTTTAACAAAAAAAATTAAAAAAAAAACCAAGATTTTTTTCTACAGTCCGCCATTATTTCTTTTTCAATGAAATTGATTAATTTTGGTAGGGCCGATAGCGACAGACCTACTGAACAATCATTTTTCTATTTCTATTTTCGATTTTTCTATTTCAGACAACATGAACAGATACCATGACCAGTGACCTGTTTTTTTGTTTATGTCTAACTTAATTAAAAAATAATAATTTATATAAAAAATGTAAAATTAGAAAAAACAAAATGTATAGATACAGTTTAAGATACAAATGAAAACATATAAAAAAATTAAAATGATTGAATTTTATTGTCTTATAAAAAATAAATCCCTAAAAGGAGGTAGAATTTATGCGTTCACATGAGACTATTTTAATTTTAATTTAATTTTTTAATTTTCGTGGGGGCGAACGCCCCCATTTATTAGGCTTAATTCAAGCTAGCTTAATCTAATCTTAACCTAATCCCACTTACTAGGTAGGGAGAAGGGGAGGGTGGTTAAGAAGGCGGATTTTTAGGCATCGAGTGCTGAGGTTGAAATCGAAGTAAGGATTCGAATTAACAATTCCCAGCATACGAGAAATAGGTTCATTGGAGCCATAGGCAGTACGGGGGGTGGGTAGATAGAAGAGACGGGGATTTCGTACGTTGCGGGGGTTAGTGTTGATAGAGACAGAGTTATAGAGAGTCGCGCAGTCAATGGTACCTGAAAGGAGACGATGGATAAAAAGAATGTCAGATACAACTCTTCTTTCTTCCAACGTGTTCATGTTGATTAGTTTAAGGCGGTCTTGGTAGGGTGGTAAAATCAAAGGATTGCCCCAGGGGAGACCTCGAAGAGCAAAACGTAGGAATCGGCGTTGGATGCTCTCGATTCTAGAAATGTGGGTTTGTTGGTAGGGAGACCACACCTGGGAGGCGTATTCAAGAAGGGGCCGGACAAAGGTTATGTAAAGAGATCGGGTAACGTAAGGGTCCGAGAATTCTTTAGACCATCGCTTCACGAAACCGAGTGCCGAATTAGCTTTAAGGATTATTTCATCGATGTGTGCCCGAAAATTAAGCTCTTGGTCACATAATATGCCAAGATCGCGAATGACTTGAACCGTGGAGATGGGTTGATTATTGAGGAAGTAGAGACGAGGAGGAGGTTTGATTCGTTTACGTGAAAAGGTAATTGATTGGCATTTGGAAATATTAAGCTCTAAGCAATTTTTGGAGCACCAGATGGAAAAGCTATTGAGATCAGATTGAATAAGGGAAGAGTCATGACTGGAGGAAATGGTCTTGAAGAACTTGGTATCGTCGGCGTATAATGAGATGTGGGAGTGTTTGATCACCAATTCAAGATCGTTTATGGAAAGAACGAAAAGAAGTGGACCTAAGTGGCTGCCTTGGGGGACGCCGGAGGAGGCTAAAAAGGGGTTAGAGAAGGCAGATCTAAAACGAACATTATAATAGCGATTTTCCAGGTAAGAAGATATCCACTTCAAAGAGATGGGGTGGGAGGACAATTTGAAGAGTATCAGTCTGTGGGAGATTTTATCGAAGGCTTTACTGAAATCGGTTGAGATAACGTCGACTTCTTTGCCGTTCTCTAAGGCTGATAGGGTAAAGGACACAAATTCAACAAGGTTAGTGGTTGTGGATCTGAATTTGAGGAAGCCGTGTTGTCTAGGGGAGATTAATGACTTGCAGCGAAAACTTAGTGTTTCGTACAAAACACTCTCGAAGAGTTTAGGTATATGTGATAGTTTGGCAATGGGACGATAGTTGTTAACAACGTTCTTAGGACCTTTTTTATGTATAGGGGTGATAAATGAGTTTTTCCATAAGCGGGGGAATTCACCTTGGGATAGGGATAGAGTGAAGATTTTCGAGAGAGGGCGAGAGATGGTTGAGGAGCATTTTTTTAGAAATATGGCAGGGAGACCGTCGGGTCCAGGAGTGAATTCATCATTAAGTAGATTTAATTTGTCTTCGATGACATGAGAATCAACTGTGTGTGGGAGAAATGGTCCAAGAGAAAAATTCGGAAGATAATGAAAGTATGAGAAGTCTGGAGCAAACGAGTCGTCGGCGAAAGACTGTTTAAAAAAGGTGGCGAAAAAGTTGGCGATAATATTGGGATCATTCGAGGTTTGATCGTGGAAGGAGAGGGAGGTAGGGTAGCCATCGGATTTTCTTTTATAGTTAACAAACTTAAAGAAGGACTTTGGATCGTTTATAAGATTGGCTTGCGTTTCTGTTAAATACCGTTGATAGAGGAAGTTGTGTAGGGCGGTAAAGTGGAGATAGCTGCCCAGGTAGTTAGAAAAGTCATTGCATGATTGAGTACGAAGGAAGATTGTCCATTGCTTATTTCTTTTGTTTCTTAGAGAACGGAGCCTGCGATTATACCAGGGTGGGGAGGTGGACGAAGTTTTGCGTTGTGAAACGGGAACGTAAAGAGAGATAGAGTAAAAAATTTCCCTGTAGAATATGGATATAGCATCGTTTACGGTTAGGTTTTCAAAATTGAGAGGGGCATTTTTAAGGTATTCATTTATTAGATGAAATTTTGCTTTGTGAAAATCGTAAGAGGCCAGAACTGTAGGAGGTTTATTCTGTGTGGGAGAATCGTGAAAGAAGGAAAGGAGGAGGGGAGGATGGAAGTTATCGATGGTTGAAAGGGAAAGGGGACTAAGTGAAACAGAAGAGTTGAGAGGATCGGTTGTGAATATGAGGTCGAGTTGTCTACCCATGTAGTTTAGTACGCCACTAACTTGGCTGAGGTTTGAATCTGTTAGGCGATCCAAGAAGAGACATTCTTTGGCAGTAGTGGGACTACCCCCTTAAGCAATTACAGGACAAACTTCGCTGGCACATGCTTCCTGTCTAAGTTTCATGGCATATGCCAACCGATATCTCAATATAGTCAGCAACTTCTCTGATAGTGATTCAAGGATTTTCCACGAATTTTCCAAATGAAATATTCAAAATGACTGACAATGCCATCATATGTATGTTAGGAGACATGTGTACCAACATAACAGGAAAAAAAAATCAAATATCGAAAGTTCTCAGTTCACGAAATTTAAAAGTCACCTTATTTTTCGAACAAGCCTCCTAAGGACGTAACTTACTCTGCCGTTCACTGTAATGTCACCCTTTTGTTTTCGTTTGCACTGACTTCTTAGAATCATTTTTCTTAAGCTCGACTTTCTACGACTGCCACAAACAGTTGCTTATCTCGAATTCCTTAGATCTTCTTCCACTTGTCGTCGCAGATAATTTTTTTTCTACGTATTTCCTTTCCTTTGACTTGGTTAATTTTTACACTTGAAATACACATACTACAGCGTGCGCCATCTCATATGGGTCGATGTACATTTCGAATAACTTCAACAATTCTCAACTGATTTTGAAAATTCAAAAACTTTTATTCAATTTAGACCTTTATAATTAATTTTTGGAAACAATATCGCCTTTATTGCCGATGCAAAAATGGGCTCGTTGTCGCGCATTCTCCATGACATTTTCGAGCACTTCGGTCGAAATTTCTGCGATTTCCGCACGAATATTTCTTTTGAGCTGTTTCTATTGTCTTCGGGCCGTCGGCATACACCTTGCTTTTCAAGTGACGTCAAAGAAAAAGTCTGGAGGAGTCAAATCCGACGATCTCGGAGGCCAGTCAAAATCGCCCTTTTTTGACACCAATCTTACAGGGAACTTTTTACGCAAAAGGTTCATTGTTTTGTCCGCAGTATGGCATGTTGCTTCGTCTTGTTGAAACCAAAAGTGAAATAAGTCTTTTTTACGCATTTCTGGGACCACATAATGGGCCAACATCCACCGATATCGATCGCCATCCACTGTATCGTCAAAGATGAAGAAAAGATGGTCCAATAATGGTTTTAGCGCATACACCGGCCAAAACAATAACTTTTTGATCATACGAGTAAGTAGTTCTGTCTTGTCTTCGCTTATTTGTATGCCCCAGTTTTTGAACCAGTTAGATAATACGTCTAGCTGATTTTCGAGTTCGGTGATCGCCAGTTTGAGAATTTTGTGCGAGGTAAGTATATATTACTGTTTCATCTGCGAAAGTCGCTATCATTACGTTTCTTATCTGAGGTGAAGGAATATCGGATGTACATATAAGATATAATAGAGGTCCTAGGGCGCTTCCTTGACGAACTCCATCTTCTGCTTTAAGAAGATTTGCTCGTCTCTGTGTTGTACATAGATTGTTAATTTAGCTTTTAATGAGTAAGAATAAGTCGCTTGGAAGCAGGAGTTGTAGTTTATATAAAAATCCCTTATGCCAGAATTTGTCAAAGGCCTTCGAAATGTCAAGAAAAATTGCCGTGCTCAGCTCGTTCAAATCTCTCGATATCTTGTTAGTTATTCGGTGTATTTGCTATACACTTGAATGCTTGCATCTAAATCCTGGTGGCAGGGAACTATATTAATTGCGACCATTATTGGTTGTAGTCTGTCTATTAGGATTTTTTCAAACACCTTGGAATATATTGGCCTGTTTGGAACTTATTAGCGGTTTGAGTAGCGTCTTTCCCAGGTTTTGGAACTGCTAGCACGAAATTCAAAAAGTCACCTTATTTTTCGAACAAACCGCCTATTATACTATGTATAAACGTAGTAAGGTCAAAAGTCTCCAGTCTGAACTATAAAATGGAGAATAAATCTCTTAAAACATTCAACCCTTAAAAAAATTGTCTGAAGTTTTGCCTTCAAAATGTAAAAAAAATCGCTGACTTCACTTTTAAGTGAAATGTTAAAATTTTTTTCCTAGCAAGTCCGATTTCTATTGAAAGTAAATAATAGTCACTTGGGGCCAAGTCGGAACTATACGATGGATGGTCGAGCTCAGTGAAACCGCATTCTTTAATGGCAACCCGATGTGTGAACCTGCGCGTTGTCATGAAGCAACAACATTCCTCGCGACAGTTTCCCTCGACGTTTTTCTTTAATAGCATCTCGCAATTGATGTAGTAAGGAAGCATAGTATTCGTCCGTTACAGTTGTGTTGCTTTCTTTAAAATCCAGCAGTAAAATTCCTTCGGAATCCCAAAATATTGTAGCCATAATTTTTTCCTGAGATTGAGCCACCTTTGCTTTTTTTGACCGCGGTGAGCTCGGACGACGCCACTCTATCGATTCCTTTTTAGACAGAGGATCATGATAAAGAACCATGGTTTCATCTCCTGTAATAATGGAACCCAAAACTTCTTTATGTCGGCCCTCACAAAGAGATAAAAACTGAACGCAGCACTCCACACGTTTTTGTTTCGGAACAGCGTAAAAAAGTTTTGGGACCCACCTTGCGCTGACCTTATTCATACCCAAATGTTCATGTAGGATTATAAGCATAGTTGTTTTTGAAAGTCCTGTCATTTACGCTAATTCTTTAGTATTTAGCGGACTGTCTTCTAGTACTGTCTGCTTCACGAATTTAATGTCAGTAATAGCCTCGGATTCCGCCTACAGCATTCAAACGTTGGGCGTCTTCCCCTCTTTTGTCAAAACTTGACACACGGCACGATACTCATTGTTATCCATTTCGAATTTTTAATCGACTGTCTGACTTTAAAAAGCTTTATCTTTTTATTGAGACGAAATGATCGATGTTTTTATTGTGGGTAGGTAATTAAAAGTCTATTAATTTAATGACAAGTTTGTTTTCTATCTCCGATTAATTTAATGTGGGTAGGCCGCAACCTTTTGGACCTTACTACGTAACTTACTTTGTCGTTCAGTGTAACGTTTCAGGCACTGACTTCTCAGAATGATTTTTCGCTAACCGTTGAATTCCTTCTATCCTTCCTTGCTCTTTGTCGCAAACAATGTCTCTTGACTGCATTCCCTTTCACATCCCAAACGCACATATGGTACTAGGTAAGACCAAAGAATGAAAGTCCGTACCACCAAAGGTTTTGAGCTTTTATAGGGCTTAGTTGGCGATGTGCACAGCACTTTACCAGTCGTCACTGACATTTCCTTTGTTCGCGCGATTGTCAACGGTAGTGTCTTCCCTGTCGTTGACCTGTGGTCTTGGATCCTTGCTTACAACATGAATATGATGAAGATTTATTTTAAATTTATTTTGTTTACTTCTTTTCTTATATTTTTCTTCCATTTATGGCAGAGGTGTTATCGGGCCTCAGTTGTTCGAGGATAATGCAATTGACAATCTTAACTGGTCGGCAAGGTCGTCCGATTTCACCGCTTCAGACTTTTTCCCTTGGGTTGCTTCCATATCCGGCAAGTGTACGGGAACTTATCGCCCGAAAATCATACCAAAATGACTGAAAAAACCTCAAGAAACTGCAAAAATGCCATCAACAATGGCTTCGCCCACTTGACCGATGTAATCTTCCAAAAGGAACTTAAATGCGCGATAAAAAATATTTTTTAAAATCACTATGAAATAATCTCGTTTTGGGCCACCCTGTGCCATAAGTGAACGAGTTGAAGCTCCTCTCGGCAACTGTCATCAATCCTAAAGACATGCTATTATAAGAGATTCCCTCGACTTAAGTCGTCATTATCGCCATTCAACGTTAGAAAGACACTGTATACCGAGACAGGTACATCCTGTTTCCATCAATCCCGCAACATCCTCATTTCTATAGAGCAGTAAGACCGGCTTTACACAGGAAATGATAATTGAATGCAATTCATCGTCCAACCTCACAATCACTTCATCCCCAGTTAGTATTTATTAAGAGAAGATCCTAAAGGAAGTCGAATGCCAATTTATCAAACGACTTAAGCTAGGTGTTTAGCAATTACAACATCCGATGGAGGGCGGGCCAGGTGAAGAGTAATGTAAGTGATCATGCGAAAAGTGGACGGCGTGTACGAGTATGGAAGATTGTAATCATTTATCGTTGCGGTCGTTGTTGTCATCATCGGTCGTATGTTATGCTAGAATGTTGTCTGTAATTGTTTGGATAGGGAGAAGACCATGGAGCTGGTATGGTGTTGTAAAGTGCGTGTAGACAAAGGCTCTAGCCAATTAATGGGCGACTGACGTAGCGCACAATTGGCCTCAGCTGGCAGAAATGACATTTGATTCATTTGGTGATAATGACTACGGCCGGTTGGTGGTGTTAAGTGGTCAACAAATAGCTTTATGATGGGAGACATTGTCTGTCTGATGATTTCATGACAACTGATAAGGCTAATTGCCATTGTTCGCAGCTGTTACGAGGTTGCTGATCAACGCTAGTTGCACAGAAGGTGCAATTTGACGCAAATTATTTTCTCGCACTTCTCAAGAAGTTACATCGTTACTTTCCCACGAACACTCGCAGTCCTTACCTATCCCAATGAACCTTCATTGCGGACTTGGAACCGAGTAAAGTGAGACGCTCTCGGTTATGACATCAAGCACTTTGAACCCACTCGGAATTTGCATATACCTACTCGTGCATCCAGCAAATAACAAAGCCACGTTGCAGTAACACCAGTAGCCACAGGTAATGCCTGATTTCCCATGGACTGGCAAGAGTGGAAAAAGCAAGAAAAATAAGATTCTCTCAAGGCCAAGGTGCTGACACCATCTCGATAACCCAAACCTCTCCGGACTCTAACTCCATATCGACCGCAAGCACAATAGCAGCATTTATATCGAGATGATGATCGTCAGAGAACAGAAATTTCCACAGCAGCACGGCATTGCATCGTCATCACCATCTGCCAATGCTCCTGCCCAACGATGACGGCGATTGAAGCTAGGCAAACTGACGACGATTCGACTAACAATCGATGTCGTTAACAAAATGCATCCCGATTAGGAGGGAACCCTCACACACGGCATACAGAAAACAGTGGACGCGAGATTATAATCCAGAGGTTAAGGACTCCCCTACACAAAGCCCAGGTACAGGTACGGGTATGCCCAGAGCACAGAGTCTCCTCTTCCCTTTTGTTATCTTCATTTTCGCACACGGCACCCAACAGCACTAAGCACACACTAAACAAAACTACACTTGGCTACCCCCATGCAGGTTGGCACGCCACCACAGCGACTGGTCACACACCAGACATAATCAACCAGAGAGCCAGAACGCACCACAGAATCGTGACAGACGTAATATATTTAAAAATAGTTTGCAAGCCTCTTAACCACCTCATCCGCTTCGTACTCTCATTGAAATGCTGGCGGGCATCATGCAATCTTCGAGTACCATCCTCCCCATGCGGTTCATAGACAAAAACGTTCTTGAAAAATGCAAAACACTTCTTGTATAACGATCTGTCTGCGAATAAATTTAAAAACCCTTTTCAGGTCTGCCTGTTCCAGTCTTAAACTTGACTTTGGACCACATCTTCATCGTGTCGTGATGCAGTGACTCGTCTATGCACAGTGGAACCGCAGCACCGTATCGATGAGCACCAAAATCGCAGTCAACTCTGTCCGACTCAAGGCAAAGGCCGCACTGTGCGAATATCTGGAAACACCATCATCTTCTCCTACCATCACTTCCACCGCCACACCGTCATTATGATCATCATCATCCAAGTCAATTGTCTATTTATGTCTATCTGCCAGTCCTGTCCATTGTTACATCTCTCTACGATCTCAACGCCGTTTTGTTGTTTGTTGCCTCCCCCCATGCCGCCTCGCGCCCGTCACCCGATAGGACCATATCGTTTGGAGCAGGTTAAAATAAATGGAGGGAGATTTGAAATTCAATGGTGCAATTACTTGGTTTGCCTTTTGCACGCCACCATCACCATTGGTTGGCTGTTTTCCAGATGGCTTGGCACAATGTTGGTTTAGAAGCAACCTCGTCCGATCGACGACGAGCCAAGTCAGCCAGCGACGACCGTGACATTGGCTGGCGGTTAAGCGAGCGAGCCATATGGCATTGTACGAGCGTAGGTCTTCAATTGGAGAAAAACAAATTTTACGAGCCATCAATCAATTGGTCGGCTCGAGCGTTTTCAAATCGTCATCATCGCGATGGAAGAGGCCCGCTCGCCTATACACACATTACCTATACACCGGCACGAAATGCTTTGATGCTCTCGTGTCAATGTGTCATTGTGCTCCGTTTACCCATGGATAAGCTAGCTACGACCCTCGAATTGATTGTTTTCAATTCCCTAAGAAGTTCGAGTTTTACGTCGAAGAGATCATGAGTCGGCTTTTGCCCTTTGATCACTATCAGGGGGGAAACAGCGGGTACAAAACAGCTTCAGTACAAATTCTGATGGAGGTATCGTCTATTTTTATTTATTCCGCTCATGTTCCTTGTGACAGCTGCAGAAAGAGATTCCTATCTCGAGGAGGTAAACTGATTTTTCTTGTTTCTCGAAAGCTGACACAAGGATTCGGATTTGGATCGTTTAATAGGAAACATACGGCGGCGGTGGCGGTGAACACAAAAAATCCCAAAGAAAAACAAAAAATTGTGAAAAGGAAAAAGAAAGTCTTGGATCGATAGAACTCGTTCTGTGTCGAGCTGGATGATGCCATCCATTCCATATCTCTGAAGAAAGATATGAACTCGCGCAGATTTATCGTTGATGCTTTGATCTCGGCCGAATAGCTGAAGCTCCATAACAGGGCTTTGGTGGAATGGATTTCATGTTTTTTGCTTGTTTCAGCCAGATCATGGGGAATTCTCAACGGTCATGATCGTGATGACCATCGTCATCGTTCGCTTTGACTCGTCTGGGACGGTTTAATTGGATCGCATTGAAAGCCTTGAGATTAAAAGTGTGTGAAATGCACGCATGCAGCGGGAGATTTTAATGGTTTCCATCCGAGCTGCGTGACTAATCGAAGTTCGGCATAAAACGTGCTTAAAATGCAAAGGTTTATGGGTCGTGCTGATGGTCTGTTTATCTAAAAGTGGTTGCAACATTTCAGTATATTACAGGGTGCCGAAAAGGTTGACGCATCTTTTTCGATCAATTCCCAATGACTTTGATCAGTGATTCATTTCTGAATAACTTTTTATCAAGCAACATCCTTCGATCATAGCTTCTGTATACGGGGTATGTTCAAAAAATAAGGTGACCTATTGAATTTCGCGAGGTAAATACATGCAATTTTCGGTTTTTTTTATTCCGTTATAATGATACACATATTCTTAATACATATTAGTATTATCAGCCATTTTGGATAGCTAATTTATTTTTCACAGATATAAAGGTTCGACGCTTTTGGTGTGCTTGACGATGGACGCCAAAACACGTCGACAACGGATGAAAACGTTGAAACAGTGAAGAAAAATGTTATGGAGAATTGTCAAGTCACTATCAGAGAAGATGCTAAAAATATAAGCATATCGGTTGGCACATACCACGAAGATATTTCGGACATGAAACGTGTGTCAGCGAAGTTTGTTCCGAAATTGCTAAATTTTGAACACAAGAATCGTCGCTTGTCCCTAATTTCATGTCAAGCTTCAGCCAATTTATTCACCGGACTTGGCCCTCTGCGAATTTTTGCTTCCAAACTGTGCCATGAAAGGATGGGAATTCGCCACTATAGAAGACACAAAGACCGCATCTGCCGGGAGACCTCAAGTATATACCAAAAAGAGCATATCAGAAGTGTTTCGAGGCTTGGAAAAAGCATTGGCCCAGGGTTACTATGTATGATGGAGACTATTGGAAGGGGACAAAATAGAAATCGATGAATAAATCATTTTTTTTCAAGAAAAATAAAAAGTCACCTTATTTCTTGAACGCACTATGAGTTTTTCAATAAGGACATAACAATTTCATATTTTAATAGAAAAGCGCCCTTAAATTATAATAATAACCTCTTTATTTCATCAGCATCAACCATTTATTCTTGTTAAGTTTATGAATGAATTAAAAAATTACTGCCAAATATCTGAATCGGTGGTCGCGACTTTAAGAGCGGTGACTTTCATTTTCGGCCGTAATAATCGTCCCAGCATATAAGCTGTGCATGCTATGGTGAAGCAAGTCGATTCGATAGGATCGCTAATGAATATTCCTGCGACAATGAGATCACGTGCTGGTCGAAATATCGGAAAAATCGCAGTCGTAAATGCTGTTCAGTTCAAAATGAGCCAAATCAGTATACACCGTTCACAGGGAATGGAAATTGGAATTTTGCTTAAATAACTTGGCTTAGAGAGCCCCGTGGCACAGTGAGTAGTGTGTCGGCCGTCGACGTGCGATGAGCGAGTTCGGGTCCCGAAAACACCAGCACCATCGAATGTTTATTTCGCGGCTCCTCTTTCGGCGGGGTACTGCAAAAGCCCGCGCAGTACTCCTGCCTTAAAACAACTTCTCGACTCGTTGGGAATCGACATTAAATTGGAGGTTCCGTTCCTTTTTCTGAAAAATAAATCGCACATAAGTTAATGAGAAAAGTTTGGTTCTGGCTCTTCATGAGCTGTAGCGCCACCGAAGGTGTCTTTCTGACAGTGCAATGGACCAGTATTTGCGTCTGAGGGGTCCAATAGATAAGAGAAGCCTACAACAAAAACCAAAAAACTTGGCTTTTACCTTAAACTTTAAGACCAAATGAACTCAAAAACTGAAGCCTCTTGATCATTTATCGATCTAATCGGGCTCCGCAAAATTTTGAAAAAAATCCTAAATTTCATCGAAAAATCATTGAAGTTCATTTTTGGCTTAACAGCTTTGTCAAAATATAAAGTATTTGTTATTCAACATCAATGAACCATTACCTGCTTCAAAAAACTCCATTTCATCCACAATAAATGACCGTGTGACATGGATTTAATGCCGGTGGTATGCTTAGACCGTATTTTTTCTTCGAAGAAAATGATCGCCAAGGAGATCGCAATCGTAACATGTTGGAAGTCTATTTCTGCCTATAGTTTGATGAACTTGAAACCAGCGATATGTGATTCAAACACGACGGTGCCAGAGGTCATAGGCCACACAGCCACCTTGCTCACACGATTCGAATAATGGTTTATTGCTGTTTGGTTTTTAAGTGTTTTATTTTTGACAGATTGCACATGATTTGTAACATGTGCTAATATTAAGCACACTCAATTAGTATTGCCATTACGATTTAATATAACATTACGGATGTCACCAAAACAATTTGGCCGCCACAAGTCGCTGAAATCTACTCGCTTTTATTGGAAAACCCTTTATTAGTAAATAAACATGACCTTTCAACGCTGCAAGAGCGCCCCACACTGGTGGAAAAGACAAAATATTGGAAGTATAGGAACGATCCAAGGGAAGGTGTTATGCGAGGTAAAGCCGCGTTTTTCCACGAGAAAACTATCTACTGTTCCAGCGGCAAGAAAGGAAGATTTTTCGGCATCTTGTGGTAACTGGTGATGAAAGTAGATCCATTACGATAATCGAACGTGAAAAAAAAGTGGAGGAGAGACAGCCATGCGACAACATCGAAGGCCAAACCAAGGATCCAAGCTCATGTTGCATATTTGGTGGGATCAACTTGGCGTGGTACCTTAATATAAGTTATTGAAACCAGGCGAAACCATGGCAGGAGCTCCCTGTCGATGCATTTGAGTTGAGCATTGATGACAAAATACTCGAAGCACGAGTAAAAATACGACAAACTGATTTTGCATTGAAACCTACATTTAAACACTGAAATCGGACGTTTCACCCCACCCGTTGTAGGCTCCAGACGACGCGCCTTCCGATTACTACCTGTTACGATCGATGACGCATGGGCTGACTGAGCAGCATTTTCAGTCTTTCGAAGGAGCCAACTATGAGTGTGATTTCCAACGTGCAATTCGTATATTGCCAGAAATATGGACAAAAATAAAAATAAAAAACGCTACAAATTAATTCCAACTCTCAATTTTTTGTCATAAAATACGAATCACTAATTCAAAGTTCAATCATTCGCTTATTATGCAAGTAAATGCCCAACAAAATTGGGTTGGAGTCGATATTAGTATTGATTCTCGAGATACGCGAGACGAAAAAAAACTCAAAACTCAATACATACAGAGACGCCTCTCTAAAAACGATGGATTCGAGTTTAAGGGACCTTGAAACGTGGGATATGTCAAAATTATTAATACGGAACATCGAACCCACTACTAAATGGCTTGTTGGTACATATAACGCTACAAAAAAACTATGAAACACCTGCAAACCCATCGTTACTTTTAGGTTTTTATGATTCCAGTGTTACAGTTTTTTTTTTTAGGAAAACGCGCTTGTAATTATCTCTCGCGAAGAATGGCGCACATGAGACAACGAGCCGCAACACCATGGCAGGAATAACATCACTAAAATCCAACACGCAAGCCTTTTGTGCAGACAAATCCGCGTGTACATGCTTAGCTGCGCTCGTGATTAAATTTAATTATATTTAATATAAACGCTCCAGCTTCGAAAAAACACCGTTCCCCGTGCGCAGCATGCTTATAATTACTAAACGGACTACATGCTAGAGATCTTGGCTTCCCTCAGTGTTTGGCGTTTTTTTTTAAGGGACACAGCCGCGCCGTGTGTTGAACTATTTCCGAGCGTGAATGCGTGTGATGCTGTCATTCATGCCACACCATGTTCGTCATAGCCATCCTCCACATCATCCACACCACACACTCGCTCCCAGGTTGATGGCCTTGCCAGGCGTGTTGTGTGCGTGTGTTTTTATATATTTTTCCTCTTTTTTTTTGCGAGTAATCTTCATGTGGGTTTAATTATTTTTATAGCAAACTAGATACGTGTCTGATGAGATACAGTCGCGCCTAGCAGTCGGTCATTTAACACTTCTTTGTCTTTTTTTATTTCTTCCCCGCGCCGAGTGCTTTGCAAATAGGCGGTTATGTGTATCACACGCGGTTGCATATACGCTTTGGTTGCGGTTCTACAACTCTCCACTGAAATGGGTGGTTGTCAAGTATTTTTTTTTTCTTTGCTTTTTTCTCTTCGAAACGGATTGAAATGGAGTGAGAGATAGAACAGCGGAATGACGTGTGTAGATCAGTTTAAGGGGCGACTGAGGGTGGTCTTGGGTAAAAAACACTTCACGCTGCCAGATCAATTTCAGTCGTGAAACACCGAGATCTTTTGTTCTGAGTCGGTCCAGGTTAAATGGCTCTTGAAAATTCCCCGGCCTAGGTCATCGTGTGTATCTAGTTATGGTAGCTATGTTAAATGGAGAACTTTTGGAGTGTGTTTAAGTAGGAGATTCCAGAAAAGACGCATTGCTTGGGGCAGGGACTTGAAATAGCTTTTTTATCCTACACGAAGCTGAAGTTGGTCCGGCTAATTGGGAAGCTGAATGGTGAACTCGAGTGTTGTAGAGGGTTTTCCAATAAGGAACATTTATTCCATGTCGAGTGCACATATTAAATTTAAGTATGGAACTCGTTTCGTGTGACCATCGTGAGCACGTTTCCAGCGATCGTTTCTTTCGAACCAACTTTCGACCACTCTTTCACATATATCGGCCGGAACGTTGGTCATTTCGTGTTCCATATCATATTAAGATCTCTAACGCTGTCGGTTTGTTGGCATAAATCAACGATTTAACATAATCCCATAAAAATAATATGTGATTTTTTAACCGATTGGTTTTTAACTATTGAAAAAAAATATAAAAGGTTTGCAAAAGTATATACAATTTTTACTTAAGTTGATGAGTCAAAGCTTGCCATTTACTTTTTACTACACACTCATTACTATTAAATTTTAGGTGTTCCATACCAAGAGTCTAATTTTGAGTTCGAGCGCATAAGCTGGTACCTCGCTAATAGCGCGTGTCATGTTGTATTCCAAGGCTGCAATTGGTGCCGGCTTATCATTTGATGTATGTCCATAAAAATATTCTAAGGGCGTCAAATCGCACGATCTAGCCGCCAAAATACTGGTCCGTACTGGTCCAAAACAAGAGATAAATAGCTAGCTGAACTCAGTTTCTTATTTGGTCCATAGATTCGCATGCTATGTGGCATGTACCGCCATCTTGCTGGAACGACATGTCCACGAGGTATAGCTCGTGCGTTTTGGGTAATATATACACAACAAACATTGGGACCATGGGAACATGGTCATCATAAATCAAATACAGGTAGCACTTATATTGCCTATAAATGCTCATCGGAGCACATATAGCATACCAATTTATCCAGAAATTAGCTTCATCGCTGAAGAAAATTTAAAAAAGCGGATCTTCCTCCAGCCGTTCTAAGGGCCACTCACCGAACATTCGACACTGTGGTCGGTGGTTCGGTTTCAATCTTTGCGTGAGCTGTATTTTGCAAGGTTTAGGACCAAAAAAGCGTAAAACCTTCCAAGTAGTTGAATAACACAATACTCATTGCTGCGAAGGCCACGAATGGACAAATCGCGGTCATCATAAAAGCTGGTGGATATAGCAGCAATAGTTTCCGCTCTACGCACTTTCTGCATACGGGTAGGGTAGGTGGCTTGGTGTCCATTCATGCGTGAAATTGGTGCTAAATTTGGTTACCATGGCTTTAACTGCTTGCTTAGTAGGTCGATTATGATGACCGTAAAATGGTTCAAATGCGCGAATAACAATTTTCACAGAGAACGAACTTTGCACGCATTCTTCGGGTATAATTTTTTTTAAAGGATTTTTCAATATGGACGGGTAAGTGTTTCAATGGAATAAAACAAGCTGTCTGAAAGATATTACCAAAATTCCTTTTTTATTTAAAAGGTATATGTATGCCATTGTTCATGAAATATGACATCATTCAAATGCCCGCTTCGAGATCTTATGGTGGAACAGATCCGAGTATCCGAGTGGTCCAATTTTCAATGACTCTTCCGCATAGATCCGGCTGAATATGAGCTATGGCTTGGGTTATGTTCACCTAAGGGGTTTGTTCGCATAAACCTGCGACTTCAGAAGACCCCACAAGAAAAAGTTTAGCGGGGTCAAATCGCATGACCTTGGTGGCCAAATTACGTCAATTTTGCTTGTTAACCCAGCCACTAGCCCAAAAATGCGCCTCGTCGCATGATTTTTTGGTCAAAATTGGGGCCCTGTTCCAGACACACCGAAGGCCAGTCAACGAACAAACGGCGTTGTCTGTGGTCATGAGCTTTGAGCGCATGGGTCATTTGGATCTTGAACGGGTGTAGGCCTAAGTCTCGTTGCAAAATTCGCAAAGCTGAAATCTGCGAAAGGCTGAGGAATCGACTACCTCGGCTTCTGCTGTACACCTCCTGGATCGCGGCGATGTTCTCGGTCGCTCCTGCATTTCCTTGACGGCCGCCTCAAATTTGGCCACCAAACGTTGAAGAGTCCACTGTGATGGTCCATCACGTCTAAAGTAAAATAGAAGCAATGCGCGCAATGTTTGCACTAACGAACACTCTTTTTGATAATAAAGTTTCATCATTTGAACGTGCTCTGCTTAATCGTGCCATCATGTGACTTGTCATGGACACTTTAGGCAGCGCTCAAAGTGTTGGGCTCGTATAGTACGAACTCAAAATCCGTCAAGGAATGCCACGATGTCCTGCAAGATTTAGGCAAAAAAAATAAGGATAAGTTCTGGTGGGTGCCAGATCACTAGGATCGTTAGGAAAGGTGCCGAACCTCTCTGCGGAGTCCCCAAACCGAAAATTAATTTTCTCTTAGACAAGTGGGAAAAATTACAACACGTGCATTTTTGGAATAGCGTTCAAGGACTCCGGCAATCGAAGAGATTCATACGGCCCCTGAACAAACACTCTATCAATATCCTCAAATATAATAATAACTAGAGGACTAGAGGTCTAGAGGACGAGGAAACTGAAGAACACATACTATGCGAGTTTGCTGCCTTCTACCATCTTAGGAAGCGTATTCTTCTCAGAGAAATCGTGACTTCTGAGCCCCAAATAAAAATAAAAATAAATAAATAAAAATAAACAACAGATTTGCCAGATGTCAACAAAACATCATGGCCGCGAAAGGCCACGAAAATCTACCCGCGTCAATTGAAAAACCCTTTATTTAAGTGGAAAGCCAAAAGTGGTTATCGTCTGCCTGTTAGCACCTCAATGTCAATCTAAAACCATCAACAACAATACTAGCGAGTTGAAAGAGGCTATGGTGATGGTCGTTCGTATCAGCACCAAGAATTCTTTGTAACGTAATGATATCATAGACAACCATGCGGATATTGAAAAATGAAATCAAATTAACATTTCGTAGGCTCCAAAAAGAAAAATCTTATTGAAGCTAAAAAAAGTGAAGTTCGACACGGCAAAGGAGCTATTGCACCTCATGAATGTTGTCGGCGGCCGAATATTGTGTTCTCTGATGACAAAAATGTCCCAATCGAACGATTAGTGAACAAATGAAGTGGAACGAAGTGGGTATTAAACCAAAAAGTCATTCTAAAAGTGTAACCTTAGAGAAGCCACCGAAAGACGACTGTCGGCGTAGGCGTCTGGAAAGTCTATGAATGTTCACCGCTTGTATTATTCAACCGATGCATCAGGGAGAATGTGAATGCTTATAGCGAATGTGCTTTGAAAGGTGCTCTGAGGAAGAATAGACCCTTTAACAAAAGTCTACATCAGTACCCAAAGCACTCTAAACCAAGCACACTAAACCAAGAATGGTTCAAAAACGTCTCTTAATTCATTTTGACAAACCAATAATCTCGAGTTTCACCTGATGCTTATCCACTTGAGTTACTCATATGAGAGACTTTTAAGGCTTCATATCAAAATCGAAAACGCTCAAGAAAGCCCTTCTTCGAGAATGGAAGGAGAATCTTCAGGCTTACATTCGTACATCGCGTAACTTGCTTATAGACTGACTTAAGGCCACTTTTCTTATACTTCAACAAAATTCGATTTCAAATAAAAAAATATTAGTTTGCATCAAATTGAAAAAATTCTCAGCATGCACATAATCACCATCGAAGAAAAATCCCATTCCCATCCAACCCTACAGCCAGTTCGCTCCCAACTCTTTCGTATACCATCTGACACAGGAAATCTAATAATACAATGACCCGAATTCAATGGAACAAAATTGCGCAAAAACCCCGGGATTGCAACACTTTCGACATTAAATTGCTCGGAGACGAATCAATGCGACTCGGTAGTGATGATCGATTTAATTGTATCCGTGACGCTCTACTTTCAGCTTTCGGTGGTGAGGAAAATCCATTGCCAAGTTGCGCTCGTCTGATGAAATATACATTTCTTTATGAAAATCGGATATCGTGTTTAACGCACCGTATCAGATAAAATTCAATACTCGAATCGAAATGGATGGTAATAATATGGGGCGAGGATCGTTTGGTCGTGATGATGACATAAACGATTGATCAATAAATCGTTTCTTCTGTCGTCGCATTCGGTTTCTGTTGCTTTGTGGTTCCGTTCAAGCGGCGGGCCTACTTCTTGACGACGGATCAAGTGATGGTGGGAAAAAAAGGCTGACAATCGATCGAGGTGATTGAAGGCATTGTTTTTTCTCGGGAAGACGGTGATTAGGTGTGGAGTTTGGTAATAGAGAGAAACAATCGACGTGGAAAGCAGAGAAACAAATAGTTTCCTGCACTACAAATAGGAGTAGGAGTGTTGAACAAAGTATTATGGAAACCATGGAGTGCACAGGAAATTGAGGTATCAGTCACGAACATAGCTAGCGTTCACAATCATCCACAATGGTCAAAGATCATTGGGAATTATGTCACTTCGGTTCCATTTCCATGCCTGCTCGTACCGAATTTGCATATTTTCTAGCTCATAAATTGCTTTAATGAATGCTTCACCGGAACCACACATCACCGTGAACATATTTCGCAGCTCAACATTGTAATTATAAATTGACACCTGGCGGGACTCCGGCTCGTAAATAATTCCGAAAAGGTGAAACCCATTCACCAGAACAACACCAAACCCATATGCTGATTCCCCGAATT
This sequence comes from Merodon equestris, assembly GCA_958301585.1. NCBI lineage: Eukaryota > Metazoa > Arthropoda > Insecta > Diptera > Syrphidae > Merodon > Merodon equestris. Next base: position 18,577,429 of record OY284417.1, on the reverse strand, counting down.
GGAGCAGAAGGCGATCAAGGAGCACAATTTTCAAGGTTCGCCCAGTAACCCTCGACCGACAAAATTCCCACAGCTGCAAGAAATCTCTTGGTCTTTTGGTTTTATCTCAGCCATCGTTCTGAGGTAAATGGCTGCTGTTACTGCTGACTACTGATGTCGTTTGGAGGATATATGTACGTATTCCATTTCAAAATCATAATAACTCGAGGCCAAATCAATTTCGCACAAACGGCGAAATGGAGAAACTAAGAATTGAAAATTGAACACAGGGTGTGCCGCATCATTCGTATAATGATCATGCACCATTGATGATCATCATCAATGTCATGCACCGCAAGACAAGGTCCTGTGGTGGTTTCGAACTACTCTTCGAACTCGATACACAGAGGTGTCTCTGCGTCTGATTTATGAAAGGTTTTTGGGTCTTATTTACCATGTTTTATGTTTTTTTTTTCTTTTGCCAGTGAACAGCTTGATGACTTTTGTTGATGATGCTGTCATGTTGGCAGCTTTGATTAACTCCTGATGATTGAGAGGAAACTCATGAATATTTATGCATCATTTTCAAATGGCAAAAGGATTATTTATGTGGGAACATACTGATGGGTATCTAGGTCGAGAAGGGGAAAAAAAAAGATGAACCTTTTCAGGCTTCCATGAATTTGCTTACGAATTCGGGTGGGAACTCAATTAGAACGGACTAATGTGAAATTAATGTGCGTTTGATATTCAAATTGGTTTTTTATTTCGTGGTCTGTAGGTTTGTTGTTAACTCTTTCCACGGGTCAAATGATTTGGGTACAGCGACTTATGATGTGTCACCGCATGCTGGTTGAGTGTAGGGCAGTAATATAAATGTGGTGTGGCTTGGGTTGAATAGCCTCGAAGTCTAAGAATATATATTGAAGTGGTTTCAGCCTCTGTTCTAGATTATTACCCAGTTATCTAGTGGTTGTTTTCTATCTCAATTTTTTGTCGGCGTTTTTAAAACTACTTTAGTCAAAGCTAAAACCAACTAATCTCAATTTTGTTTAAGTCGAGCCAGTAGTCAATCTTTTAGGCCACAGATAGCTTTGCGTATTATGCAACAGAACTTACAAGACACAGTAGTTCAGAAACTGATGTACATCTTTGAGTGCCGCGTGCCCCCATAATAAAGACGATTGCGAATAGTTTCAGTCTTCTACCTTGCAAAACTGAGGTAGGAAAGACTTATTCAAAGGCTTTCCTGCCTGACCGTCCATCCGTACGCACATGTCAAACCAAACTTGCCGAAAAGCTAAGAATCTGAAACTTGGCTGTGTTATAAAGTACATGATTCTGAGCTCATAGTGACCAATTTTAGAATCCTAGCTACTGTGGTTCCTGAGATCCAGGTAAAGTTTGCAAAATTCAAAGTAGAAGGCCTGGATTTATAGCTTGACTCCCGGCGAGCTGATTCCATCTTGTTTAAAATAAAATAGCGCAATCTCACTATGACGTTTGGATTCTATTATGGATAAAAAAAAATCACGAAACCGAGACACAAATGCTTCCGCACGTAAACAATGAAGCCAACTACCATTAGGCAAAAAAATTTACATAGTTTTGCCAACTGCTTAGCGACTTACAGCCTGCTGAAGTTGGTTGGATCTGATTAGCTTTTCTCGATGATAAAGCACATCATAAAGAGGATACAGGCTGTGATTTAGGGGCGAATCCAGGCAACTAAAACATACAGAAATGTAATCCTCCAAGCTGAATGGTCCACCATTCTCACTTTGTACGAGTGCTAGGTAATCATCCTAGTTTCTCTGGGGACTCGAAATCGAACCGCAGGTCATAAAGATCAGCATTACCCTCGAAGCTTTTACGTCCCATTCTCACCTAGAGAACTGTCGTATGGTGGTTTTCCCTAGGCAGAGGTTGGTGTGTATAAAGACTGCTGGAGCTGTAGGGTATCCTGCTCGATAGACATGTTAGGGAGGCATCCTATATCTGTTCCTTCTGAATTTTAGGTTTAGAAAACTCAACTGCTGGTTTAGCCGTCCCTATGATCATGCTAATGTCGTCGAGATGATATCAAGAGACTTGTTTGCGTCACGAACTAACTTAGTGGTTGGTTCCTTTCCTCTTACGTCGATGTCAAGGGGTTAGAATCAAGCCCAGTCAATCTATTTCGAAGTGTTTTCTGCTGGTGGAGTTCCTATCTGGCCGATCAATGGACCGCTGATTATGTCTGATAGTGAAAGTTGCAGGATCGTAAAGGACTATTACATTGCAATCTATGCGGATGGCGCCAAGATAGACTACGGAGTTAGCACAGGCATCTTCTCAGACAAGCTAGTCTTACAGGCAGAGCTCCTGGCGATGTTAGAAGTTTGTCTCCTATTTAGCAACATACAGGGCTATGAAGTCGGTTGCTTAATCATCCTGTTTGCCGAAACAATGCCGATCAATCCTATAATACCTCAGTTCCAATTCCACGTTGCCATTATGCCGATACCCACGCAAAGTAACTTTTAAGGAAACAACAGAGCTAGCCAGCGGGGGTCAGCTGATGATTAATCTCATTCACAAATGTCTAGTGTACTTTTTGGCAATTTTAGACATGAAATCGTTTACCCAACAGCGCATTTGCGTTACTCAAGCTTATTACGAAATTAAGCGATTTGTGAAAGTAACATTTCATAAGAGTTCTGCATTTTTTGGTCTACATAATCGCTTTAGTGAGTCCGGAATTCTGCCAATAGTGAAATATTTTGTAGAAATCGGAAAATGCTCGGACAGCATGTACGTGCCAAAACATTACTGCAGTGACGGAAATATTCAAAACCAGCCAGGCACATCAATTTGCCGTTGAAGCCAGCAATTGGGCATCACTTACGACGAATTTTAAGGGTTGATCTAAATTTACAGGAAACAATTGAACTTTTAAACCATATACGATGTCGCCAAGATGAATTTCGTCAAATTTGACCGTTTCCGTCTAATACGTGGTGTGTTCAACAAATAAGGTGACTTTTTATTTTTCTCGAAAAATATTTATTTATTTCCCAAGCTCTGTTTTGTCCCCCTCAAGTAATCCTCCTTAGATATGATACACTTGCGCCAGCGCTTTTCCTAATCCTCGAAGCACTTCCGATATGCGCTTGGTATATCCTTGAGCCCATTCAGCGTAACGGTCTTCATCTCCTCAATCGTGGCAAGTCTCCGTACTTTCATGGATTTTTGTAGTTTTGAAAACAAGGATATTCACAGGGTGTCAGGTCCAGTGAATACGGTGGATGAGACATGATTGCTGTATTGTTTTTGGCCGAAAAACGTTGCACAGGCAGCGATAAGTGAGGGGGTTTTTTTTTTTGTTTTTTTTCGTTCAGGTTCAATTGTGTACGCTCTGATGGTTTTTGGTCGTCACACAACCTGGACGGGGTGCAGATGGTTTGTGTCAAAGATGTTCGTTCACTACTCTCCGGGGGTGGTTGTCCTAGATATGATTTTTGAAGCGACTGAATTTGTCGCGTTGGTTGTAGTTCACAGTAAATCTTTTGTTCTATGTCATTAAGATGTTGTATTAGAAATGCGCACAGATAGTAAATTTTGAAGTGATCTTATGCTGCGAGTGTTATGCCTTCGTCAGCATGTTTTGATCATCTCTCATTCACAACTGATGATGTTGCACAATTTTTCCGCATAGGAATTGTTCTTGGCTATGGACAGACTTGAACTACAGACCTTCCGCTCATTAGTGGTTGATGATTACCATTGCGCCACGACCACCCAGGTGCACTATCTTGACGCAACTGCCATGCATTTTTCTTCACAAATCCGGGCATTTTTTTTCATATTGCTTCACGCAAACGGCACATAACTTCCTTATTCAACGTACGACTTTGCGACAAGAACTCATGATGAACAACGCTGTTGTAATCGAAGTGTGTTTCTTTCAGTCTTGCCTCTTCTGGTCTATGGTCCATTGGGAATATTGGGCTTTGGTTTCTACGCGGTTACCATATACTCCCGTCACTAGTAATAACCCTTTTCAGCAAAACTGGATCGTCATTTACGTCATTGAACAACTCCCGAGGAACAAACTTCACTGACACGCGTGTCATGCCCGAAATTTCTGAAAAAAGTTCATGGCACGAGCCAACCGATATGCACATATCCTCAGCAATCTTCATAATAACATAACAATTCATAATTCATAACAATTTTCATCCACTGTTATGTACTGGGGCGTCCAATGCGGGTATCGTCATTACCATCTTCTTGGTCTTCTGTGAAGAGCTTGAACCGCTTGCAAACTTTTTTTTTTCTCAGAGTAGATTTAACAAATGCCGCAGTAAACATTTTGAGTACGTTGGAGATCTTGGTTTTATTTTTCACGCAACATTTAATACAAATTTTCTGATCCATTTTTTCCAACAGCAAAAAATCGCCAATCTCTCCAAAACAGGTCTAACCCTAAACGTGAAAAACGAACTAAATATCCAAAGCAGTCGGCAAAAAAAGAAAATCAAAAATTGAATGTACATAGCTGACAAAACTCGACAAGTCACCTTATTTTATGAACAAACCTCTTACACTCATATGATGGCTAATAGCTGGCGTCACTATTGATGATCTTTCGTAAGTACCAACATTCGAATGACCTATGTCAAAATGCAAAATTGTATGAAAATTTGACTTTTAGTTGCAAGGTAAAGTGATTTTACGGACGCTACTTTCGTAACCTTCAGATCAATGGGAAGGTGTGAGCTTCATATGATGTTAAAGCATTGCTTTTCAATAAGAAAAAAAACGACGTTCAAGCAAAGCACTGGTTTAACGAGTGATATTCAGACTCTGCTCGATCGTTAAAAATTACGGAGAAGTGATTTGCCAATTTTAAATACTGCCGTAGAGACACCGATTATCCCGAATGCTCTGATTGCCAAAAATCGCCAGTTGTCCTAGAAAACATACAAAAAGCCCACATAATCGTTTTGACCGTTCCCAAAATGAAGTGGGGTGAGATATTTAACACCTTTAAAATATCAGCAGGCATTGCATTCACCGTTTTGCATCAACATTTTAGTATTAGAAAGCTCTGTTCGAAATTGCTCAGAGTCAATCAAAAACAATAACGCATTAGCGATTCAGAGTGCTGCCTGAAGCTGTTTCAGCGAAATATGCAATAGATGAAGCATAGATCCACCTCTAGTGTCAAATCGGCAATTAACTGAATGCACAGCGAAGGATGAAAACCGTTCAAATTGACCAATAACGCAAACTGTAGCTGGTAAGGTGTTGGTCTTCACATTTTGGGATGTAAATGGTGTTTTTTTTAAAGCTCTGGTTTCTAAACTAGCATCACTGTTTTCACAGATTGTCAATTTGACAGATGAAAGTTGATTTGTAGTTAATATATTCTGCCATTTTATAATAAATAGATTGATGTTAGAGCAACACATGCAAATTGTACAAACTTTTTTTGAAAACAATGGTTCGGTTTGCCAAACTTATCGTGTGCTACGTTCATATTATGGTCGATACAATCATCTATCTGCGCAAGCTATTAGGAACACGATGAATCGTTTTCGCATCACGTATACTTTAGTGGACAATACACATATCCAAAGATGACAAACAGTGCGTAGAAAAGAAATTATTGCCGTTGTGGAGCGCAGTGTTGAGGAGATTCGCCATTGTGCACAGCGATTGGAGCTATGCCTATCCACTTTGTGGAAGATTTTAAGAAAAGATATTGGCTTAAAAGCTTATAAGATCCAGCTTGTGTAAGAGTTGAAACCGTGTGACCATTATATGCGTCGTAGGTTCGGTGAATGACCCGAAAACATGATTCAGATTGATCCTCATTTTCAACGCAAAATTTTGTTCTCCGGTGAGGCCCATTTTTTTTTAAATGGATACGTAAAAAAACAAAATTGCCGAAATTGGACTGAACAAAAACCAGAAGCCTTTGTCGAGATACCCTTAAAACCATTAAAACTCGCTGTGTGGTGTGCTTTATGGGCTGGTGGAATCATGGGCCCATATTTCTTTAAGAAGGATTCTGCCCAGAATGTTACCGTCAATGGAGAGCGCTATAGAAACATGATTTCTGACTTCTTCGTTCCTCAATTGGACGGTATTGACCTGACAGAGCTTTGGTTTTAACGTTGATGATTGAAAGTCAGCATTCCCCATGCTATTGCTGGTATATGTCGGTCCCAGTTGCTCGATAAATTTGTCGAAAATTGGACTTCAGGATTGCGCTTTTTTTCAACAGGATGATTCACATTAGCCTTCAAACAATCTATTTGTTGCGTACGACATTTCAAAATCGGATTATTTCGGTTAAAGGGGAAACTGGTTGGCCTCCAAGGTAATCCGATTTTAGACTTATTTTTGTGAGATTATTTGAGGAGTAAGGAAGCGACAATTCAGGACTTCAATCATAACATCTAAACTGAAATACATAGGTAGGTTGAGGTGGCTACCCGACTTTGCGCGACAAGGTACAATTAGCGCTTAGGCGCCATTTTTATGCCACAAAACTTGTGAAATCTAAGGGATATGAGGGGGGATGTTCAATTAAACCCAGCCTGTGGAGATAAGAAAACTGATTATGTTGAGATCGGCTACCTCTGAGAGGTCATCGAGGAAGTATTTGGAAAAGGCGCAGAACCTGCAACTTGTCAGTGCTGGGCATTCGCAGAGAAAATAGTGCAAAGCTTCCTCTGCGTGGGTGTTGTGATGCCTATTCCGTTAGCGTGAGTTCTTATAGACCAATGTCCCGTACTGACCCCCACGATTCTAGGTATGTTGGAGCTTGGTTTTCTGTTTTGAATAAGGGCGCCAGATTTTTCTTGATATCCTATATTAAGTTGATTTAGCATATCTACTATTGGCTATGTTGAAAAAGTGTTGCAGGATTTTGCCTTTGAGGCGGTTCAGCGACAGGCCCACAGTTTCACTAGAGGAGTTTGAGGTGGCTAACTCATCGGTCCTTTCATTCCCCTCTATGTTGCTGTGTCCTGGTTCGATATCGATCCAGATATCAGTCCAGCCGCCAGCTCATTTAATCTCATTCTTGCACTTATCCACCACTTTACAGAAGATGCTAGCAGACGAAAGAGCTTTAATAGTGGCTTAGCTGTCGTTACAAATAGGGGTGGACGTGTAATTGAGGCCGGCTGCGCTGAGTATTTTGCACGCATCCTGGATCGATAGTACTTCAGCTTGAAATATGTCAATCAGTCATCAGCGTCATCAGTGAAAATCAGAAATTTGAATTTCGTGACTGCATAGCACACTTCCCATTTTTCTTTTAAAAGAAATTGAGAGTGCCCCACACTATTGAAGTCGAGGGAAGGTGTGCTGTAGTCCATAGGAACTGAGGTCGAATTCGTTGGCAGAAGTGACACAGCTCTGTCGTGGCCATACAGTCTGGGTGATCAGAAGCCCGCTACCTTAAGTCTGATGACGCCAAACGTCGCAGTGTATTTAATGTGAAGGTTCAAGGCTCCCTTGGTTTCGATTCCTGCTGATCTTTGGATTGATGTTATTAGGGATAGCCACCAAACTAGGGAACCATAGGTGAGGATAGGACAATGGCTTTAAAAAAACTTAAAAAAACTAAATTTAGGTCTCAGTCCCCACGAAAGTTTTGCTGCAGGCGAAGAAAGCTGCACTAGCTTTCTTAGTCCGGTTTTCTTCATTAGACTTCCTAATAAGCTTTGCACCTAGGATAATGCCTAGATACTTAGACGGGAGGAAAGAGATAGGGTCGAGTTGTTTAGCCGTGGACGTTTAAATGGCGGTATTGATCTTGGTGACAGATAGCAGCATCTCAGTTTTCTTTGGGTTTATGCTTACACCACAGTCTGTAGCCCACACACAGAAGGGAAACATCCCTGATTGCAAAACGACCACGTCGTCCGCATACGCTACTACTTTTATTCCCTTGCTGTCCAGCTCAACTAGGTGGATAACCAACAGCCATAAAATAAGTGAAATGACTCCACCTTGGGGAGTACCTCTATTGACGAATTTTGTAAGGAGACTGAAATTGGTAACAAAATTTTACTTTCGGATGACCGCTTCCCACTGAAGCTCTGGTGGTCGATTGATGGATGTTGTGTTCCATTCATAATACCTACGGATCGATCTTCGTTGACCATTAAATATCGACATTATGACAACTTCTATACAGTTGTTGGCTCTCTGTAATCTCTAAGACCTGATTTCTTTGCTGTTTGGTTTTTCAGTGTTCCAATTTTTATAGCTCACGCCTGATTGGTGATATGTGTTAACATCAGACACGCTCAGCTGGCATTGCCGTTCTTAAAAGTGATTTACACTCGAACAACAATTACAATTTTTTGAGTTTTATTATCAAAATTCGTGCTCTGTGGAAAGCGTTTTTTGCACACTTCGACCATTTTACGGCCATCATAATCGACCTACTGAGCAAGCATTTCAAGTTATAGTGACCGAATTTCGCATCAATTTCACGCTATTGGACATCAAGCTATATATCCGTATGTGTAGTGTGCGTACAGAGGGAAATATTGCTGCTGTACCCACCGGTGTTCACGAAGACCAAGCGATGTCCATTCGTCGCCGTTCGCCGCAATTGCGATTATGCTATTTGATTACGTCGAAGAATTTACGAAAGGATCGACCTTGGTCTAAAATCTTACAAAATACATCACGTAAAAGAAGTGAAGCCGAACGACCCGCCACAGCTTCGAACTTTCGGTGAGTAGGCCTTAGAAAAGCTGGAGGGAGATTCGCTATTTATCGAAAAATTGTCTTCAGCGACAAAGCTCATTTCTGGTTGAATGGATATGCTGTATATGATCCGATTACAGAACCTCAGACAGTATAAGAGCTGACAACTCACCCGTAAAATGCACTGTTTGGAGCGGTTTAAGATCCGGCGGAATCATTGGACCGTATTTTTTCAAAGACGACCGTGAGAGCAACTTCACCGTCAATGGCGCCCGGTATGGTTTAATGATTTCAAACTTTTGTTTGCCCGAAGTAAACTGAACCTGGTCGAAATGTGGTTTCAGCAAGGCGAGGCTATATTCCACGCAGTATGCGAATCGATTGACCAATTGAGTAATGAGTTTGGTGAGCACAAGTTACGAGGGTAGTCCGATAAGTACATAGCCTACAAAAGAAAAATAAACATTTTGGAGAAATGGCGAATTATTTTCCAATATAGTCTCCTTTAAGCTCGACACACTTGACCCAGTCATGCTCCAACTTCTTTAACCCGTCTGAAAAATAAGTTTTCTCGAGGTCTGCAAAGTAGGCCTCCATGGCGGCTATGACCTCCTCATTCGACTCAAATTTCTGCCCGGCGAGTGACTTTTTCAAGTTTGGAAACAAAAATAAGTCGCACGGGGCCAAATCTGGAGAATACGGTTGATGGGGCAGCAGTTCATAGCCCAATTCGACCAATTTGACCTTGGCGAAGGCGGAGGCGGTGCGTTATCATGGTGGAAGAGCAGATTTTTCTTCGCCAAGTGGAGCCGTTTTTTCTTCAATTCTTCGTCGAATCGGCCCAATAAGTCGATGTGGATCACACCTTGTGAATCCCAGAAAATGGTCACCACCTTTCCGGCCGATGAAACAGTCTTCGCCTTCTTCGGAGCACGTTCGCCTGGTGAAGTCCACGATTTCGACTGTTCCTTGGTCTCTGGTATGTACCAGTGGATCCACGTTTCTTCGACTGTCACGAAATGACGCAGAAACTCCTTCGGATTGCGCTTAAACAGCGTCAAACACTGCTCTGAAGTGGTCTCACGGTTGCGCTTGTTGTCCGGAGTGAGCAAACGCGGCACCCATCGAGCCGACAGCTTTCTCATGCCCAAAATTTCATGCACGATATGACCCACGCGATCTTTTGAAATGCCTACTGTCTCAACTATCTCGCACACCTTCAATCGGCGGTCTGCCAATCGTGGATTTTTGTCACGCTATCCTCCGCGGCAGCCGTTTTCGAGGCACCTGGACATGGCTCATCAAAAACCGATGCGCGATCACGTTGAACATTTTTGATGGTCGCCATCGAAGGAGAAGAGTCATCGGACACAGCATCCAAACGCTCTTTGATTTCGCTGCGCGATTTCCCTTCCAAAAACAAGAATCGAATCACCGACCGATATTGCTCTTTTTCCATTTTTCTAAAATCCGCGGACACTTCGGGCTGAAATTTCGACAGTAGCCGTCTACTAGAATGTACTACACGATAGTAAGTTGCTCTTGTGATACTGGCACCATCTGGCGGTGAGGCTAAGTACCACCCTCGTATATCTCTTTTTGGGACGGAGAATTGGTCGGCTAGATCGTGCCAGTTGACATCTTAAGACTATTTTTTGATAAGAACACGTTAAATCACTGATCTATATCGATGAGTCGGCGTCAAACGCAGCCTTGGAATACATAATTAAACTTGTTATAAGTGACATACCAGCCAATATGCTCGAAGAAGTGGCTCAAAATTGGACTCTCGTTAAGAACCACTTAAAATATAATCATAGTCAACATTTATAAAAAGTAGTATTAAAAAAATTAAATGGCAGGCATTATTTTATGAACTTAAGTAGAAATCTGGTACACTTTTTTAATTTTCTTATTTTTATTTTGAAAATTAAAAACCAAACGCTTAAAAAGTCACATATGGCAACTAGGCAATCTCGAATGACAAAGGCTGCGCCATCCTAATTGTAACAAACCCGAAACCTCATTATTTTACACAATACGTTCTAACGTATCTGCAAGCACTAACTAGAGGGTGCCACTAGCCACTATCCATACCCAGGCTTGGGAATAACCCATTTTAACGAGGTTTCTAACAAATGAATGGGTGAACTGATCGTAGGTTTTGCTCTAATCTAGTGCATCTGACACACTAAGCAATCGGTTACAGGAGTTTTTGGCGATCAAAACCACACGCCATAGTGCTAATTGGGACTTTTCAATCCACCACTCCTACCTTGAACCGATCCAAAGGACCCACTTGCCTGCCCTTGCCATTTTCCGATTGCTATTTTAATGAATTGTGCACCCATTACCTCGTGCATTGTCCATCCCAATTGGAAAATGTCACCAATTAAGATCAAGAAACAATTTACAACACAAGCAGTAGCCAGGCAGCACCTAGAACCCAATAGCCACCATTAGGCTCCATCCTACTCCATCTTACTTCCATCATTTATCATGGTATCCGGCGAACATTTATCCATTCTTCTTCCGTTCGACAACGCGCAATAACAATAAACCATAAATTATCCAGTCAACCCCGGCCAAATGTAATTCTATCTTAGTCTACTGCACATTCGTACCTCTAGCGTGATTCCTCACTTACCTTGCCGTAGCTATTAAGTGATCCATTTATCCATCGATCAGCTTCCAAGCGGCCAGTTAGAAGGGCTCCCGTATTTGGATCGATACGCTGCCATTCCCGTACCTCGCGTTGAAACGGCGAACCGCCATTATTGCTACCCGGTATTGCAACTTCCATCTTCACTTGTTCGCCTTAAATACGAGTGCACTACACTCGAGCGGTCGCTAATACCTTTTTCCTATATTGTACTATTCAATAATAATTTGTTGCTACTGTTGGCAATTCGTAATTCGCATGCTACGAGTCTCGTCTGTCGTTGGAAACAAGCTCGTTCTACTTTGTATGGGATGCTTCATCTAGATCCGGTTGGCTTGGTTCGTTGGCTACACACGCAACGCACTGTAAAGAGAAATAATCAGAGAGACATGAGGATGAGAAGGAGAACAAGCAACGATATTAATTAAATCGGAATTGATGAATTATTGATGATGATATAATGAATTGATTATTGGATCGGCTAGGAGGTATGGAGGTATGGAGTGACTGGTATTTAATTAGAAGCTAGTGTAAATGCGAGCAAGTCCTGTGCCTTTGGTAATTATTCTCCGGATGGCATCTAAGACTGGCAATTAATCTTACTGGTATCTGGTGCGGTGCATCTACCACCGGTTCGAGGCCTTTTACCAAAGTCAAATGTTACCGGTACCAGTACCCAGTGATGGTGGTGGTGGTGGTCGGGTCTAGGAAATACTTCTTCTGCTGCTCTCATTTCTGTGGTTTGCCTAGCTTCGTCTCGAGCCGTCATGCGTGCCTAAGTCGTATGTGGTGTTCGCATTTCTACTGCATCTTCTACCCTCGCTCAACTCGTTTTAAATGTGGCACCGTGGAACGTGGAACGCGGAAACCATTTACAAGTGTTACTAAACAAACACACAAGTCGATAGCGCTGAAGAGGAATGAAGAGCCTCTTGACATGTGTTTGAAAGTCAAGCTTAGACGTTGCGTACTGTGTGCAAAATTGCGAAATCAAGAATCAATGTTTGGCTCGATCGGAACGAACTTGATTGATTATTTTGAATCGTTTGCGCGAGCGTCTGTGGTTTTCACGGATTTCTGATTTGTTTTCTGTTTTCTGCATATGCTGATCGCATCGAGAGGTGTTAATCGCAGCTCACCCATGCAAGAGAATCGTATTTGTGTTCTTTGTTGCGTGGTGATCATGATTAATGTGGACCGTTTTGTTGATTGTTATATTCATTCGGAATCGGAATGCGGAATGATGGCTGGGTTAAGGTGATTGTGTTTGATTGTATGTGAAGTAGGTCGATTGCCAAATCATGTTGGATGGGTGGGTGGTAAACAAGGAAACTACACTTGAGGCATGTAGCAATTCATTGTGAGCTATTGATCCGTAAGTGAGTGAATGGAGGTAGTTTTTAAGTAGGGTGTCACTACAGATAGATCGGATGTAGGTTAGATCCAAATCAGAAGCTAAACAAGCCATGGGCGTTCAATGGGACCACTTACGTATTGGCATTGATGTTTCGAAATACCATTCAAATGCCTCTCGATAGGTAGCGCTCCATGATAATATTGGGCAATTCTGCTGTGGTTTTTACATTCGCTTTATAGAACTACAAGCTATCTCTCAATCGTGAAGTCAATAAACAGTCATATAGGGTGAGTCAACAGCAAGTATGGAAAACACCCTAATTTTTTTGTGATATTAGGATCAAAATGGTATCAAACGTTATAAGCGATTTCCAAACCAATGGAAACTTGCTAAAAGCGGACAGGCTTTGAGATAACCCAGATAGCTATTGACCAATCAGTTTACTTGGTAACTTAAGCAACATTTATAAAGGGTTCTTTATAAAACGGATGATGATCAGATGTTGGTTGTTGGGCCTTTCAGGAGCTATTATACTACCTCTCACTAAGCACAGAACATTTAAAATCATATGAACGACTTGTTATATGGTCTATTCTCAAATTGATCATCTTGAATTGCGCACACTACCTGTGCGATATATGATAGGTGTTTGAATATGAAATGTCGATTTGACTATTTTCTTCTTCTTCTTCTTCACAGTCCGGTGTGAACCTGGGTCTTGACCAACGAGCGTCTCCAGCTGGCACAATCTTTTGCCAGTTGTTTCCAGTGCCGCACTCCCAGTTGATTGAAATCCCCTTCCACGTGTGTGCGCCACCTTAGGTCGTCCTCTGCTGCATCGTTCCTCAGGGTTGGATTCGAATACTCTTCGGGCCGGAGCTGTGTTGTCCATTCGCTCTACATGGCCTAGCCATCTTAGACGGTGGATCCGTCCGTTCGTCGTTGTACCTCCTCCTTCATTCTCCGTTTATATAAACGGAATCATGGATTGAACGCAGTTTCGTCTCGAAGCCACCAAAGGTATCCTCATCCGTTTTCGTTAAGATCCAAGCACGGCGTTGATGCAGAGGATAACCGGGATGATCAAGGATTTATATGGTAGCGTGCTCTACTTCTCAATTGCCTCTTGAGCCCAAAGAAGCAGCGGTTGGCAAGAGTAGTCCTGCGTTTGATCACAGCACTACTGTTGTTGTCGCTTGTCACTAGTAAGCCAAGGTAGACGAAGTTCTTAAGCACTACAAATTTGCAGTCGTCAATTGTAACTTTCTGGCCAAGACGTACATAGGTACTGGACGATATCATGTATTGATAGAATGAAAGACCCATTTTAATCACTTCTGCTTTGACGCTTTTGAACACTTCTCGCTGTGTTCCTTTTTTTTTTTTTTAGATTCGTGCAGGTTAAAGAGTGTACGCTCTTAGAGTGTTTGTCACACAACCTGTACGGGGTGCGGATGGTTTTTGTCTAAGATGTTCATTCACTACTCTCCGGGGGTGGTTGTCCTAGATAGGATTTGAGAGATTTCACTGAATTTGCTTTGGTTGTAGTTCGCAACAACTCTTTTGTTTCCATTTCAACAAGGTATTATATTGGATATGCACACACAGCATGAATTTTGAAGTGATCTTATACTGTGAGTGCTATGCCTTCGTCCCTATTTTTTTTATCGTTTTATCAAAACTGATGTTGTTGCATAGTTTTTCCGAATAGCAAATATTAATGGCTATGGACAGACTTGAACTGCAGACCCTCGGCACAACAGTCGGTGATGATTACCATTGCATCACGACCACCCCCCTTCAATTACCTCAATGTCATCCGCGTACGCAAGCAATTGCGCAGGCTTGAAATAGATCGTACCTATTGTGTTGGCTAGTGAGTCTCATGACAGTGCGTCACCTTGTCCAAATCCCTTTTTAATATCAAAGGTATCAGTTAGTTCGTTACCGACTTTAATGGAGCAGCTAGAATTTTCCATTGTCATCCTGCACAATCGGACGCGTTTGGCAGGGATGTTAAAACTAGACATAGCTCGGTATAGCTCATCCCTATGCACACTGTCATATGCGCCTTTCAAATCGACAAAAAGATGGTGTGTGTGTCGATTTGGAATTCTTGGGTCTATTGTGGATTTACCTGGCATGAAACCATACTGATAAGAACATATCAGATTATCCACAAAGCCTTTCAGGCTTTCACACAGTACGACAGAGAAGACTTTGCATGCGATCCTAAGGAGATTTATTCCTCTATAGGTGGCGCAGTTATAGGGGTCTCGTTTCTTAAAGACTGAGCAAACGATGCTGAGATTCCATTTGTCGGGCATGCTTTCCTCCGACCATATTTTACAGATGAGCTGGTGCATGCGCTCTACCAACTCATCTCCAGCCGCTTTAAATAGCTCAGCAGTCAGGCCGTTTGCGCCCACGGCTTTGTTAGTTTTAGGCTTCGAAATAACAAACTTAATTTCATGTAGGTCAGGTGAACTGAATTCTCTTGTGTCTTCGTCCGTTGCGAATGGATCATTCTGCCTGACAGCGGTATCAGATCTATCATCGCCTTTATACAGCCTACAGTAATGGTCCATATTCTCAGCTTCTGCTGTGACTCTACTACTAGTGGTCCGTCTTCATCCATACAGGCTTCCGCTCTGGCTTTATAGCCTTGGCAAGTTCGTTTCACTTTTTCGTAGAATTTGCGAGTGTCTTTCCTGTGACGTCTCTCCATCTCCTCGATCTCACGTTTTTCGTGCTCCCTTTTTCGTCCTTAAAAACGTGTGATTCTCTCTCCTTTTTTGCTCGTAGAACTCACGAGCGACGCTCGTACGTCTATGTAGCATGGCATGGGTGATGTCTTTAGAATTTTCAAATTATGTCAACATACGAAGAACCAGTTAAGCTCTTGGAAAACCAGTTTCAAGCAGTTTCAACGAGGGAGACATATACGAGACCTCTAAATACATAAACGATACGAAGTTGCCAAATAAGCATGGGCCGCTGTACTAGTTTCGTCGTTGGAAAAGCTTGTACAACTAAATTATGCGCAAATTGTTTATCTCTCTATGCACGAATGCCAAAAGCGTGTACAAATCCAGCACATCATGTTGCATGATCGACAACCAAATATATACATTCTTGAACTTAGGCCTATAAGAGCAATTTATTCCTTAGATACCACGGCTCTTACATGCTAATTCGAGCAGAGATTTGGTTCGAAATGTATTCCCAGGTTTTTGATTTTATTAAGTTATCCATGAATAGAGGCAATAAATTGAACAGGGTCCTACTCCTATTGAATGCTTTTGTTTTTGGCAAATTCAATTATAACTTAATATTGGTCGACCACATTCATGCCTGAGGTACAACACAATTTGGAGACAAGGAACAGATCTGAACATCAACAGCGTATTTCTGAAAGTTGCATGTCGAGAAATATTTATATACACCATTTATGAAACATGAAAACAAAAATGGCCTTAACACAGAACCTTGTGGCACGCCAGCATTGATACAAAGATGCGCTACTCGCAGGAATACGCATATCAAAGAATACATAATAATAATAAATAATGACAAAATACATCCTCTGAAGAGGCAAGCAGCACAGGTTGCCACTGCCGAAGGTGTGATCGAACCGGGACTCTCCTTCAGGGACTACAAATTGGTACCGCTACCGACGATGAATCCTTGGCTTCATCACAGGTAAGCAACACTATATGATGGACCACAGAGCTAAAGCAATTCATAACCAGGACCCGAACTCTATTCAACAGAGCAAAGATCACTAAAAGAACCGAAGACTGGAATAACTACAAATCCAGCGTCAATGAATACAAGAGCAGCGAAGTCTAAATCCTGACGGGAATTCTGCGAATCAATGGAGGACCTCAACGAAGCTGCAAGGCTCAGAATGATCCTATCCAAGGACCCCTGCGTCCCGGGATTGATCCTTAAACCAGATGGTTCTTAGACAGAATCCAGTCAGGAATCCCTAGAACTGCTGACTGAAACCCACTTTCCAGGTTGCAAAACCCCTGAAACCACAGTCCCCTTCGGGACGACGGTTCCTATGGTTCACACAACCGAAGAAGTAATAAACGAAATTATTAATATCGATAAAGGGGCCGAATGCTGCGTTTGGGGTTTTGTTTCAAAAGAGTTTAGAGTAGAACTACAACTAGCTGCTACTTTTTGGTGGATATCGCGAAAATGTTTGCTCCAGTTCCGAACTTTTTCTAGCGTTGCTGCCGCGCATCGACCGTCTTAGTTTTTACGTTAACTAGAGCTCTAGCTAGGGTACCGATTCAGACGATCTTGGCCGTCGACAGTCAGTCAATGTTTGGAACGAGTTTTGATCCAGAAAAAGCTGGCACCCCGCCATTAAATTGACTAAATGACAAGGAGCAAACACGACGTCCCTACATCTAGGTACCTTGAAGGGACGGACAAATGTTGGGCAATAAAGCCGTTGAATGTATAATAATCGACGGCTTTGGTCCGGTCCGCTCCGATTACTAGTGAAAGTCTCATTTGCTCTGATTTCTGCTCCTAACCCTTACCTCTGAATCTACCAAGCCAGCATGACTGCATATGCCCTGATTCGTTGTTGTTTTTTATCGCAATTGCAGCTGCTGATCGGAAGGACAAAGTAATCCTCACGCCGCTCGAGGTCTCCGTTGATTTTCGTCGCTCCTACGCGTATTGTTGTGGTGTCCCTTGGTCGCAACTGCAGCTGGCGATCGTGAAAAAAAAAGATCGCCCTGTACCGCTCGAGGTTATATGTATTTAGTTTCGGTTTAGTGTTGGCCCTTTTCTACATCTCGATTCGAATTGGCTGTGCCTGACTTTAGACATGTTAATGACCGACGAAGAGCCCTGTCCTTGTCGCCGCTTGCTCTTATGGCCTATTGTCGCTCCCCCAGGCCCTCTTTTGTGAAGCTCTATCACATGCCTAATGTACTCTAAACAATGCTGCTTAAAATTCAATTATTAGGTAAGCTTTTCGAAGTTCCTAATCAAGCCATTTCTGGCTGCTGCGGTCCATCGTGCCCAGCGGCTTTATTAGCCCTCAGCTTCGATGTCATTGCCTTAAGCTCTGCTCTATGACGGATTGACGGAATAATTTCTGAGAAGGGCATGCTCTTTCTTTCTTTTCCGTTTGTAGAGCTAACAAGCAGCTCTTGTCCATCGATACAGCACTCTAAGATCTGCACGTGTTACATGGTCATAAGATTTTTTAATTTCAGCTTGTGCCTCTACTATCTCCTAGCTCAACTACTAAAAACTATTTGATCCAATCTCTTGATCTCCAGGCACATTAACCAGCAGTCAATGCCCAACCCTGGAGGCTGCTTTTCCTACAAGTAGCATTTTCGAGTTGATTGACTTCATATCGCCCCAAGCACGTCTGAAATGAATTAAGAAAAACCCCTGAGGACGTTCCCATCCACTCACATCACATGAGCGTCCGCTGCTGATTGCTGAAATCATTTTCTGCCAAATCGAAAATTGCGTGTCAACATGCCTGAGTTCACGGTTGCCTTCGCAATTCGCCTTTTCGAGTTCAAGATCGCTTGCACCTACTAATGTGCCTGTCGCAAACGTCTTAGCATCCCCTCTCCTTCCGAGAAAGAAGGAAAGTCTTGAGAAACCGAAATTAAATACAATCATTTCGCCGTAAAGGCATAAAGTGTACGTGCAAGCAGCATCTAACCGTGCACAGATGCGATGCGCCGATATCGATACGGATTCAAATTAAATGATTGAACAACAATGGTTGCTACCTGTAATTTATAATCGTTTCTATTTCGTGCCCGTGCCCGGCACAGAAGCGCGTCCGAGACGTGGAATATAATCGCATGCGTCGCATCAACAGACTATGAAACAATAATATCCACACAACAGCCGGCAACCGGTCAGATGCAGCGACTCAAAAGCAACACAAATAGTATCTGTACATGGGTATATGTATTTTTTATGGCTGCATCTAGGTATTTGCGAATATTGTGCAGTGCTGCCGGCTCGATCGGCCGTGTGTGTGGATGTGTGCGAGTATCTTTACTTTTTCCATTAAATTTTATTATTTCCGATAAAAATCTACGAAAAGCAGCTCTAGGGTATGCGGGGTTACATTGGGTCCATATCGGGGCCGGCTTAGCGAGACTGTTGATTTATTCTTGAGTGTTTTTATGCCTTTTTGTTTGGTCTTGGTTAGGTGGTAGGTGCCTGAGCCGATATGCACCGTTGAGATAATTGGTTAGATTGCAGTGGTGATGATGATGATGACTGCGGCGCTGGTGGTTGGTAGCTGAGCGATTTTGTTTCTGAGTCAATTGAAAGCACGTGGATGATGTCAGCTTCGACCGACGGAAATATGAATGTTTATTGACTGCGCGGTAGACAGAAAACGGGAATTACTGTGAATTATAAGACGAATGTAAAAAAATCATCGGGAATTCTCGATATCATCATGGAGAGCCACCCTTCGAGAGGCTTTTTAATGGTATTTTCAAATAGAAGATGATCCAATAGATGGTGTGCATTTTGGATGTCAATTGCCAATCGTTTTCTGAATTCAATGTGGTTACCCTTTTTGACAAGAATCAAGAACAGTCTTTGGCAATTTTTACGGTGGGATCGCTTACCACGCAGCGATGCATTTTAGGTATTTAAATTTACTGTGGAAATGGGCGCTCTTCAAAAATAATATACAAACGTTAAACCTGGCTGATTGCTCTACGTTCCTATCCCCTTCGAGCCCCTGCCTCATTTGCAGCCTGGCTCCTTCTAATCTCGAGACACAGATTAAGAATAAGTAATGAACTTCCACCTAAAAGAGGTCGACGTTTTGGCCCAAGCAATCGGGGAAGGAAATGGGACTCGAAGAGGTGTCTCTTACTCAGGTGTAGCCATTGGTCGCAGAACCCACTGTGGATTCAAGTCGATGGCGGTGTCGCTCAATAATCGACCCTCGGTTAGTCGGTGACAGTTTTTGTCTGCATGGTCTCAATACTGCATGCCGCCTTTAGATAAGTGACTTAGGGTCTGTTTTCTGAGTCATCACTGCTTTTTCGTCGTCCGATGAAGGAGAATGGATAGTTGGTCCTCTATGGACGTCATGCTGGACCCTATAAGGGGAGAAAATGTCAAGTTACCTTGGATATATTGGATGGTGCCTTCGACCAATCGCTGCTGCGTAGCTGGTCGGGCCAGTCGTACCTCGATACTTCGGGCCTGGAGTTTGTTCTGCCTTTAAGTTGGTACAACGTTGTCTCTCAGTTAGTCAGTGTCATTAGGCTACGCCGGACTTGCTGACAGAACATACGGTTTGGATGGAGACATACATCTAGTTCCATTAGGCATTCCTTCCGAAATGTTTTGAGCTTTTAAGTTTTAAGCGACCATGGCCTTAGCTTGTCGGCAATATCTCGGAATTTTATACTGACGTCACAAAAGTACAGCTGGAATTCGAGACTGTAAACCTATCCTCTCCTTATTACAGACTTGGTGGTGTCAATCTCCTCTAACTTGTCTGCTTTGTATACATGCTTAGGTGTAAAACGCTTTTTCTGGGCCGGGCTATTTTCCCCTACTCTACACTATTCTTCCCCATTAACTTAGTACGCGATCGAGACAATTATTCGTATCGACGAAGCAGTCGGTCTGCTTAATTCTGTCGCGCCGACAATTGCCCACTTCGAAGGCTGGTTTACATCTTATACGATAGGGTATACTACTAGACAACGAAACAGTCAATTCGGGCAAGTACTGTTTGAAATTAGATCAATTCAAGATAAGAATCAATAAAAGTGAATGGCATGAATCAATAGGAAAGGATTCGTTTTCCATCATGATACCGCTAAGACTATATAAATTTGCAGACTTGCTAAAAATGATAGGAATTGGACTGAGATCTTTTGATTCATCCAAAGTACTCGTCCGATATTTCACCCTATGATTACCATTTATTTTGGTCGCTGCAAAAGTTCCTTTTATGGAAAAACTTAAAAGTTAAATACGATTTTTTAAGCGTTGGGTTTTTTAATTTTCAAAAGAAAACACAAAAAATTACAGAAGCGTATACAATTTTCATTTGGCTTGATAAACTAATGCTTGCCATTTATTTTCTAAAAATTATTTTAAATAAAAAGCTTGAACACGACTGTAGGTTAGGTAGAAAATTTTGAATTTTGTAATTGACTCTAGCTCAACGAATAGTACAAAGGCGTCAAATCTAGCATGATTTAAATGGCCAATCCATCCATCCGAAGTGAGAGATAAATTTTTTACCAACTCCTTTCCCTATTGGTCTAACGACTTGTGTGCTGTATGGCATCTAACGCCACCAGGTTCAGCTCATTCATTTTGGGCAAAAAAAGTTCGAAATCCGATAGCGGGTGCCATTAATGGTAACGTTGTTCTCACTGTCATTCCGCTAGACCATAATGCGCTCCAAACAATTCATTTTCCGGTTGCATTGGCTCCTGTATAGCCTGCGGTTGCTCATTGGACCAAATACGGCAGCTTTGCAGCTCATACCCTGAAGTTGCTGAAGACGATAAAAATCTCTTTTGAACACCAACCACCATAAATTCGAAGATGTGGCAGGTTACTTAACAGGCCAGCGATCCATGGAGGATCTGAGCCTGGGTTATGGCTACCTTCCATCCTTGACGGTCACGCTGCTTCCAGTAGTCAAGACCAAGTTGTCTAACATCCACGATTACTTGGTCTTTATACTCGAGGTTCGGTCTTCCTCTTCTTCTCGAACAAGGAGGCTCCGAGCCGAAGACTCTCTTAGCTGGAGCGTTGGTGTTCATGCGTTCGATATGGCCGAGTCAGTGTAGTCGACGGATCTTTGCCTTCCGGACTACATCCACATCTTTGAGCAGCTCGTTGAGTTCGCGGTTATGTCTTCTCCTCCATTCACCCTCCTCACAGACAGGACCAAATATCCGGCGCAGAATTTTTCTTTCGAAAGAACCCAAAATCAGCTCCGCTGTCCTGCTTATCGTCTAGCTTTCGGTTCCGTACAGCAAGACTGGCAGTATAAGGGTTTTGTAAAGCATGACTTTGGTTCTTCGAGTGAGGAGTTTTAACCCAAGTTGTTTGGACAATCCGAATTAGCAGCGGTTGCAAAGCGCGATTCTATGCCGGATCTCCATTGCGGTGTCGTTTGTGAAATACGTTTGCCCCGAGGTAGACAAACTCCTTAACCATCTCGAAATTGTAGCTGTCAATTGTTACCTTTTGTCCCAGGGGATGAGCGGCGGATTGGTTTTTGCTTGACAGCATGGACTTTGTTTTATCCTCATTGACCTTAAAATCAACTCGTTTTGCCTGATCTTCAATTGCCGTGAACGCTTCAACAACGTCGCGGCGCGACCTCGTGATGATATCAATATCATCCGCGGATCCTAGCAGCTGGGCAGACTTGTAGAAGATAGTGCATTCCCTGTTAATGCCTGCCCTTCGCACTATCTGCTCCAGCACCAGGTTGAAGAAGTCACACGACAGCGCATTTCCTTGCCGAAATCCGATGCATGTTTCAATCGATTCAGAGGTCCTAGAACCGAGCTGCACGGTGCATCGGGTATTTTATAGCGTGGCGCTGCACAACGGGATCAGTTTTCCCGGGATCCCGAATTCAGCCATCGCATCAAACAGCTCTTTACGACGAATGCTGTCCTATGCGGCTTAGAAATCGATGAAGAAAAGGCGTGTATCGATTTAAAACTTTTCCAGGATTTATCGAAGTATAAAAATTTGGTCTATAGTCAATTTGCCGGGCCGCAAGCCGCTCTGGTAGCTGCCGATTAGTGTGTTGCAAAAGGGCTTTAGACGTTCACATAATACGCTGGACAGGATCTTGTATGCGACATTAAGCAGGGATATACCTCTATAGTCCTTGGAATGGCTTTTTTTGTGAATGGGGCAAATAGAGCTATTATTCCAGTCGTCGGGCATGCTTTCATCTTCCCAAATTCTAGATGATCTGATGCATGCTCCCTACCAGCACTTCGCCGCCAGCCTTAAAGAGCTCTGATGGCAAGCTATGTAAGCCTGTGGCCTTCAGCATGCGAATAGCTGTGCCGACTTCTTCCATGCCGGGTGGGAGGACTACTTCAGGGGAGTTGGGATTTCCTTGGTTCCTACAACTCTTTCTTGGTCATGCTCGTTAAGCTGGAAATGCTGCTTAAATACATCCACTATTCCCTGCAGGTCGGTGACAAGATTGATGATACTGAAAAACCACATAGCAAAAAAATCATCCTTTACATTCAAGATGATACAACCGAATAATCGCATGGCTATCTAAGAGTGACCCACAAACCAAATTGATCTGTCAGAAGGCGATAAGCAAAAACTGGACTTTATGGTCAAGTTGCACGCATGAATAAAAAAAAAAAGCGAGTTGAGCTCGTTCATCCGCACTCGTTCGGATCTCCAGTGCCATTGTCAGAGGGAGAGATGTGACTGAGGCGAATTTCTTATTTAGCTTTTCGATATTAATGTCTTCTAAGGTTGATTTGCTTACCCATACCTAGCGTCTTAATAATCTCTCACGTTTCGGATATGATCCTCAAATAGATTATTAATGGTGGATGTAAAAAACTCGACCAGCTCATCAACGGAAGGCATGTAGTAAAGGTTATGTCAAGGAGGAGGAGTAACCGATAAGACTAGCCATGTTGATAAATTTTAAGTCTCGGAAACTGATTGTAGTCTGTGCGAAGGTTCTACTTAGACTGGGGTCATAGAAGAGGGCAAAGAGATCGTGTTTTGAGAAGCCGGGAGTATCAAGCTGGTTATACGAGGGTGGTCCGACTTAGCCTACAAAAGAAAAACAAACATTTTGGAGAAATGGCGATTTATTTTTCAATATAGTCTCCTTACAATATAGCTCGATACACTTGACCCAGCGATGCTCCAACTTTTTTAACCCGTCTGAAAAATACGTTTTCTCGAGGTCTGCAAAGTAGGCCACCGTGGCGGCGATGACCTCCTCATTCGACTGAAATTTCTGCCCGGCGAGTGACTTTTTCAAGTTTGGAAACAAAAAGAAGTCGCACGGGGCCAAATCTGGAGAATACGGTGGATGGAGCAGCACTTCGTGTGAGCCGGTGCGTTATCACGGTGGAAGTGCACTTTGTACTTCGCCAAGTGATGCCGTTTTTTCTTCAGTTCGGCGTCGAATCGGCCCAATAATTTGGCAGCCCTGTGACCGTCTTGCCCTCTTCCAGGTGTTTAATGTGGATCACACCTTGTGAAACCCAGAAAACGGTGGCCATCACTTTTCCGGCCGATGAGACAGTCTTCGCCTTCTTCGGAGCCCGTTCGCCGGGTGAAGTCCACTGTTTCGACTGTTCCTTGGTCTCTGGTGTGTACCAGTGGATCCATGTTTCGTCGACTGTCACGAAACAATTCAGAAACTCCTTCGGATTGCGCTTAAACAGCGTCAAACACTGCTCTGAAGTGGTCCCACGGTTGCGCTTGTTGTCTGGAGTGAGCAAACGCGGCACCCATCGCGCCGACAGCTTTCTCATGCCCAAAATGTCATGCAGGATATGACCCACGCGATCTTTTGAAATGCCTACTGTCTCAGCTATCTCGCGCACTTTCAATCGGCGGTCTGCCAATACGAGATCGTGGATTATTGTCACGTTATCCTCCGTGATAGCCGTTTTCGGGGCACCTGGACGTGGCTCATCAAAAACCGACGTGCATCCACGTTGAAACTCGTTAAACCAATTTTTGATGGTCGCCACCGAAGGAGAAGAATCACCGTACACAGCATTCAAACGCTCTTTGATTTCGCTGCGCGATTTCCCTTCCAAAAACAAGAATCGAATCACCGACCGATATTGCTCTTTTTCCATTTTTCTAAAATCCGCAGACACTCCCGCTTCCACACCACACGTGGTCAAAACAATACTACGAGTCCGATCCGGCTGAAATGACAGTAGCCGTCTACTAGAACGTACTATACGATAGTAAGTTGCTCTTGCGATACTGGCGCCATCTGGCGGTGAGCCTGAGTACTTATCGGACACCCTCGTAGAAGTTAATGGGATCAGTTCTATTGACAATAAACAGATCGATGAGTGTAAAGCTTGTAGGGCTTAAGTGGGTGGAGGTCGAGTTGCTGACTACAGATAGGTTGACGGAGCTTAAGAAGTTTATGAAACGATTTACTTGTGAATCATTATGACTTAGCAGATTAATGTTGAGATCACCGGAAAGAATAATATGTTTTTAGCAAGCCCCGAGGCATTCAATGATATTAGTTACAATGATAGTGTTCCTAAAGCAATTTCACGTAGGCCCATAAAAAAATCTAAAAGCATTAAGTCGCATGAGCGTGAGGCCATTCGGGTGGCACATTATTCAAGACTATTAATTTGGTTCATTTTGAACTGAAGCACTTACGGCTGCGATATTGCTGGTGCTTCGACGGGTGCGGTATCTCATTGGCACAGAAATAATCAGTAGTAATGAATTGACTTGTATTTGTGCAGTATGATGCGAAGGGTCTATTTTATGAGACGATTATTACGACCGAAAATGGAAGAAACACTCTTAAAGTTGCAAACACCCACTTAGAATTTCGGTAGCATTTCTTAATTATTTCTTAAAAATTGACTTAACCATAGTTAAAACGTAAATCTTGGCTGATATTTTGGTATTAATAGAATACCAAAAAGGTTCAAGGGTAAGTTTGTATAAAAATATAAAATTGTTATGTCCTTATTGACAATCTGATACTATAGATAAATTACTCGGGAAAGACCATTTTCCATTAACTTTCATACACAATCTGCAATCTGGTTGTCTCTAAAACCACCGGCCATCAAACACGAAGTTCTCGGCGGCAACCACTCAAAGAAAATCTAAATCACGCATTTCTTCATTAATTTTAGAAAGCGTTAACAACATTTTAACGAACCCGATAGGATCAAATGCAATCGTGGTTCCTACCTCCTTCCCGCTCCATCGTTTCATCAATTTGTTAACATTTACCTCCCACACATCAGCCCACACGTTCTTCATCTCTTCCGCAAGGGCACGACATGTTCAAGTCGCTAACAACACTTACAAACTACTTCCCGTGGCCTACAACCATACTCCAAAGATAAAGTGAAAACCACACGATACCTCTACACCCCCACGAACAACTTTACCAAACACAAAATCACAGAATACAGAGCGGCGAGTAGAGAAAGAAAAAACAAACGAGAGAAAAACCAAGATGAAATGCAGCTATGAAACAATATTTTCAACCATAAGGCAGTGGCACGTTGCCGTTAACGGCTAATGGGATATTTTATTACCAAACACTTTCCACAGCGATAGACACACATGAATATCTACCATTAGACCATTCAATTGCGATGGTTGCCTTTAATTTTCAACATCATCATCATTGCAGCTTATTGTTGCCCATTTATTCTGCTTCCCGCCACTTGGCTCTTTTGCGCGCGTCTCGTGCTTTCTTTTTGCAATTTAGATCACAGCTAGTACGTACATCCGTACGTACGTGCCGTGTGGCTATATCTGCGGTCAATTTGAACAGATTAACCCAGTTTGCTGATTTTTCCTTCCCCTCTTGAATTTATCTATTGCGACGTGGCGTCGCTACGGTGGCATTGGTGGCGCGCGGTTTTTGGCGGCGATGCCGGGGTCGCGTCGCCGTGATGAAGGAAGTAGTGTGTAATTGCCGTGGATGAAATTGAGGTTAGGAGATCATTGTTAGATGTGTGTACTCGTACGTAGGTAGGTCGAACTCAACGTAATGTAATTAATAATTGGTTGAATAATGTAGCGCTTTGCGTAGAGGATGGGTGTCAATGAGGGAAAACAAGGCGAAAGGTAAACAGAGAAAGTGCTCGACACTGACAAATTTTACGCTCATTAGGGTGAAGTAAGCTTAGTGCTTCTCGAGATCTATTTAAATATTGAGACGTAGCTATATAAGTTGGCCTCAATGGATCTCTTTAAATACATATTTTGGATGAGTGGATTTCCGCGAATAGCGCGGTTATGGAATAAACGACACTTTTGTGGTCAGACAAAGGTTTCAAGTAGTTCCCGCAAAAACCATCTCTTCAGAGCGAACTTGCTTGATAATATTGTTTCAGTTGAGTGCAATTAGTTATCCAACCTTTAATGTTAGACACTTTTTAAGAAAATAAATAAAGGCGACTCCTTGTCACGTACGGAGACGATACACAAAGAATAGCACTTCCGAGGCCAAAGAATCTGATGTGATGTCTCAATCAAGAGATTAACCTCGTCAAGGTTGCAGCCACTCCGGCAAAGTGTTGTTTTGTTAATATTCTGTCGAAAAACACGCTCACAAAGAGGTAACATGCCACTCCTGTTTTGAGTGAGGCACCGATACAAAGAACACGAAGTAGAAGTTTCAATACGTATAATCGATTGCGAGACTTTTTAAACCCTCTTACGTAATACCTGTTGGTCATATACCAGTTGCAACTGCTTAAATAACACTTTCACTTTTATCTGCTTTTTTACAACCGTCGTCGGTTGCGTTAACACGAAAACTCTGCATTGCCAGGCAATAGATGAAACGGCTACAAATCTAAGCTTAAATTGCACTTAATTGCATTTTAATTGCTTCTGGCTTAAGCCAAACACTTTTACCATGTTCATTTGCTCGTTGACAATCATGTCTCGTCCCTCGGATACTCTTCGCTGCCATCAAAAAACTATAACTATAAACCACTGTTAACAATAAAATGTGAATTTAATTCGTGACAACAACGGATAGCACGCAATTGGTCGAAAAATATATTTTTTCTTCCCTTTCATTCGATTACAATAGATAGGAAGCAAAAGCAGTGGGAAAATCGCTTATTGTGCCATCTTGTTTGGTATTTTCCTCGGACTAATTGCTCGATTCAAGAGGAGATTAACACAATTTAACTTTTTACTCTTCCAATCGTATGGCCCATCGTTAGTTCTTTGAATGAGGAAGTAAAAAGAAAAGTGATTGAAAGTTACAGAAGCCCATGAAAATACACTTAAACGGTTCAATGGAAGACGAAACAATAAAAGCGAAAGAAAGCAATGATCGAGGAAAGGGAAACTGGAGAAAATGAAAATGGGAAGTCGAGAGTAAACGAAAACAAATGGATTTGCTTTGATTTCGAAGAGTCAATTTCATGGGAAATTTCCAGTTCGCTCACCAACTCTTTTATGCAAGGCTTTTCAATTGGGACATAACATTTTTATATTTTAATACAAACGCACTTTGATACCTTTTTTATGATCTGAAAGCGTTCATACTTCAGTCAAATTTTGTTGTTTAACTACAATTAAGTTTGTAAACAAGTATTGTTTTGAATTTATTAAAAATTGCTATTTATATCTTAAGTCGGTAGTTGTAACTTTAAGGGCGCTTGCTCCATTTTCCGATGGTAATAATTTTCTCACCAGAAAGGCAATGCCTGCTGTAGTGGATAAGATCGGGTCAACATATTCACAATTTAATACTCCTGTGACAATGGAATAATTCACCGGCCGGTGGACCGAAAATATCGAAACCGAAAATACTTGAGTTCAAAATGACCCAATTTAGTCGATTCGATGCGGTAAATGGGATTTGAAAATCTCTCAATCCACTTTGTGATGAATTCCTTATCAGTGTACACTCCTTAGAGATCCAACTACTGAAGAACCTCGATCATTCGAGGCGCCGGAACTTTACTGATTTGGCTTTGTAAAAGCTTAAAGAAAATCGTAAATTTCATCAGGAAATCATCTTCAGCAATTAAGTTTATTTTTTGCCATGTTGGAAGACAAATTTTGGCCAGAATAGAATCGACCTGGGGTTTCTAAGCGGCGACAAGCAATTCATACAGACATAATCGTTTGCAACTAGTCTCTGTCAATGAATTCCTACCCTCACCTCCATGTGGTGAAACTGTAATACCTTCGACCGAAGATGGGGTCGATCCCCTTGGGAAATCGTTGGGGGCTGCTAATGAGAGAGAGAGAAGTGTAAGAGTAAGTCGGTTCCAGGGCTTAAATCTTCTTTAGGACGGCGACGAACAAGCTAATCAATCGATTGGAAAACGGCGGTATCCACAGCTCTCGTTAGTGGTAGTATGACTTCAAATTAAGACCCGAAGAACCCGAGAAATGAATGGATAAGCCAATGGATGTTAGTACCCCAGGTGGCATCCGCAATAGTGCAAATTCACCCGAGATCTCTTCGAATGCGGCCGGGCCGGGATTCTGGAGGCCCTCCAGTAATTTTAAGCTCTCCGACAGCTCGGAACGACACCGAGGAGAAAGAGGTGGCCCAAAAATCGCGCAAAAAGGCTGATACAGCTGAAGGCCCGATGGATAAGGGCACACCTCTGGAATAAGCAGCTAAGAGGGTTAGGCCGGCGGAGGTATCCCCTACTGAAAACCACCCAACTCTCTCATCTGCGGCCCCCACCCTTCTCAGTCGTGCGCACCGCGGAAAGTGTCGGCGGCTAGTGAAGGCTGCCGTAGGAGGCACAAGCATGCAAGCACTTTCGGCATGCGCCTCTAACACTTCTACTCTTTCTGGTGGGGATCAATTCCCCAATAGGAGCGTGCCAGGCTTAAAAAAGGTAAGAGCGCTCGCATACGGAACACGACCGCGCCAGGAACAGGTTTACTGGAGAGAGAGACGTGGTGACGGTAAAAAGTCCAAAAGGAGATGCGGCGATCCATAAAGATCAAAGCAAAAACTTGAATACTAAGAGTACCAAAGACTGCTTCTCGGAGGCGGTCACTTCACATCACTTCACTTCTGTATTCAGGCTAAAAGGTCCGCTCTGATGAATGGAACCTTCGTGGTGAGCTATTCTTCACAGCGGACATCTGCCTGGATCAGGAGACATCAGGTAGTCAGTCTCCCTAAATTAATGCGTCCATCTGCTGGATTCCGGGTAAATTTGGAAATGAGCTAGATGTGTTGACGTACGCAGAATCCAAGACACGAGGGCCTGGATGTCTATTCCAACGGAGAGTGTGAGTGATGGATAACGCCTCTGTTAGGACACTGAAATATGCGTGGCTACTAGAGTACAGAGAAATTGAGCACTTCGTCGTTGAGTCTGTTTACTTCGTCTACGACCCGGCACTACCTCCGCTACCGAAAGCAGTTTCTGAGCTCGTAGAGCAAAATGAAGTCAAAGAGATTGGTTTCATCAATTGTTGCGACGCTAATGCTTAAAACACTGTTTGGGACAGCAGCAGTGCAACCTGAGAGAAGACCATCTTTCGTCTGATCTTATCATCAACAATGCTGATTCTCAACCAACCTTTGTGACGGCGAGACGACAGGGGGTGATTGACCTAATCCTGTCTAACAGGTATATGATAGCCATCACTAACTGGTGATTCTACCAGATGCTACGTTATCAGACCGCAGATATGTGTATCGAATTTCAGTTGAATCTCACCTCGCAGCCCAAGCGAAATCCGAGAACGACGGGCTGGCAACTGTTTAGAGAGGAGCTTGAGAAATCCACTCAAGCTCTACCTAAACTCAGAACGAGGCAATTGGTGGAGGATGCCATCCATAATCAGAGTAGCGGCATCAATAACTATTTTGAACTCGTATGTCCTGTCGAAGAAGCTCCCAGCAGGAAATTGGTTGCTTGGTGGAACGCTGAGCTCCAATCTCGTCGCAGGGAAGCCAAAAGTCTCTTGAATAGATCGCTTAAATCGAACTCGGAAGATGACTGAAATAATTACCAATCGAAGCAGAAGGAATATAAGAAACTTATTCGTAAATCGAAGAGTGATTCCTATAAGTCATTCTGCGAAGAGATCAAATCCCTGATTGCGACCATCAAGTTGGTTAATGTCCTCAAGCGAGGAAAGTCGACAAAGCATGACGTACTCAGAAATTCTGATGGTACCTTACTGAGTCTAGAGCGGAAACTCTTAGTTTACTGTTTCAGACCCATTTTCCGGGAAATCAGACTGTCATCGGCTCGTTGCACACTCCCTCATTGGAAACTGTGACAACGATGATAACAACTCGGCGTAGCTGGTATGTTGCGTCACGCGTGGCAACAACTGAAGCCATTGAATTTGCTGTGGCATCCTTCGATGGCTTTAAGTCGCCGGGCACTGATGGGATATACCCCGTTTTGCTGCAAAAAGGTATAAGACAGCTGCTTCCTACACTGAAAAGAATTTTCACTGCTAGCCTGGCACTTGCCTATATACCTATTCCTTGGCGCGCGGTGAAAGTGGTCTTTATTCCCAAAATAGGGAAAGAGGATTACTCACTAGCCAAGAGTTTTGGACCAATCAGTCTAACATCCTTCTTGCTGAAAATCACGGAGAGGCTGGTAGAGTTGCACGTGCGCAAATTTGCCCTTCGAATGCATCCTTAGAGAAGCAACATGCTTATCGGGGCGGAAAATCCTGTGAGACTGCGCTTCAAAACCTAGTTCAGAAAATTGAATGAGCACTTGAAAGAAAGAAAGAGTGCGTGCTGAGCATTTTCGTCGACATTGAGGGAACTTTTGATAGCGCTACTTTCGACAGCATGTGTAACGCTGTTGGACGGCATGGCAGAGATGAAGCACTGGTTTTGTGGATCAAAGAAATGCTTTGATCGCTGTTGCAGGCCTCGAACAATGTGTCAAATCTGTCGTAAACAGGGTCTGCCCGGAAGGTGGCGTCCTGTCTCCGCTGTTATGGTGGATGATGGACTTACTACTCAATGTTCTCAATGCCTCTGGAATCTATGCTCAGACCTATGCGGATGACGTTGCCGTTCTCTCTGTTGGATTATGTTTAACCACTCTGTCTGTTTAGCACAGACGGCGCTTAATGTGATCGACGACTGGTGCACGAGTAATGGACTGACGGTTAATCCTCTTAAGACTGATGTCTTTTTTTTCATGAGAGGGAGGAAAAATACTGGCCTAACTCAGCTGGTGCTTAAAGGTATTCCCATCCCGAAATCCAAGGAAGCTAAGTACCTGGGTGTCATCTTAGACATCAAGTTTCTTTGATCAAAGCAAAAACCACCAAAGCGATGTCAGCTTTTTGGCAATACAAAGGTGCTTTTGGCAAACAAGTTCAAATTTTAACGAAATTCCAAAAAGCGATTTGTCTGAGCTGTACGGAGGCTTTCCTCAGCACGCACACGGCACTGTTATAAATGCTATGATTAACGTTCCATATAAAGAGGGTTTTTTTTTAGAAGTATACAAATTCAATATAAAATAGAATACTTGAAACTCATGCTAATGTCTATGATATTAGCTTCATTTAATAGATAATTGTGTGCCATTAGTACATAAATGTGATTTTGATATATGCCACGCCTAGCTCGAATGAAGCGCAATCGTAAAGTTAAATTTTCGACAACTTTATCGAGCAACTGGGACTGTATATCAGCCATAACACGACGAATGCTGGCTATCAAATCGTCCAACGTTTTCGGTTTATCGGCATAGACTAGTGACTTTACATACCTCCAAAGAAGGTAATCTAAAGGTGAGATATCACAGGATCGTGGAGGCCAGTTCACAGGTCTATTACGCGAAATTATGCGCTCAGCAAATATTTCCCGCAATAAGTGGTGATGGTGTCGCGCCCCGTATGGCATGTTGTGTCATCTTTTTGAAACAAAAGCTCTGTCGCGTCAATGCCATTCAACTGATTCAAGAAGTTCCATTGACGGTAACATTCTGGCCGGCATCGTCCTTAAAGAAATATGGGTGAGTGAGTGTTAGTGGTTGTAAGGGCGTCTCGACAAAGTCTTCTGGGTTTTCTCCATTCCAAATTCGGCAATTTTGCTTGTTTACATATCCATTTAACCAAAATGGACCTCATCGGAGAACTAAATTTTGCGTTGAAAATGAGGATCTAGCTGTTTTCGGCCATTCATCGAACCTAAACGCGTATAATGGTCATGCAGTTCCAACTCCTGCAAAAACCGGATCTTATAAGCTTTTAAGCCAAGATCTCTCCGTACAATTTTCCACTGCCAATTGCTGTGATCGATGGAAAATCGACTCAACCGCACTCTACTCAACAGTGTGCTCCACATCATTTATTTTCTTCGCACTGTTTGTGGTCTTTGAGGGTGCGTATTATCCACTAGAGTGTACGTGGTGAGTAAACGTCGTGTTCCGGTAAACTTGCTCAGATGGATGATTTTGGACGTAGTGCACGATAAGTTTCGTGATCGGAACCATACCTTGTTCTGACTTTAACTTATTCATCTTAAAATGGCGAAACCTATTCACCACAAATTTACTTTCAACTGTCAAATCGACAATCTGTAGAAACAATGTTGCCAGGTTGAAAGGCATAACACTCGCAGTATAAGATCACTTCAAAATTCATACTCCAATATAACACCTTAATGAAATCGAAACGAAAAAAGCTACCGTGAACTATATATAACCAACGCGATAAATTCAGTCAAAACTCTCGAATCCTATCTAGGACAACCACCACCGGAGAGTGTAGTGAACGAACATCTTCGACGCAAACCATCTACACCCCGGTCGGGTTGTGTGATAACGCAGAATAACTCTTGTCAATCCCGGCCCGAAGAGTCTTTGAATCCGAGCCATAGGAACAACGCAAAAGAGGACGCCCTCGACTCAAATGGTGCACACAAGTGGAGAAGTACTTCAACCAACTTGGTGTGCGTAACTGAAGATGGCCGGCAAGAGTTCGTGCTGGTTGGGGACACTTGTTGGTTGAGAACCAAGTCCACATCGGACCGTAGCGCCACCAAAAAAGAAGAAGTATAGCCCTTGGAGATCAAATCAACATCTAATTCAAGAACAGTCTTTTGATCCTTTAAGGCATCGGAAATTCTCCTTCTTGGCCTCTGCAAACGTTTGAAGAAAATTGTCCCATGTTGGAAGGCAAATTTTTGCCAGAGTAGAATCGACATCCGTGATGTGTCTCAGCATAGTGGTGCTACATACCACACAGGTAGTCAAAAAATTTAATTATTGAAAGGAAAATTCGATAATCATGTGATCCCGAAAAATGGTTCAGTTCGGTCGAAAAACCACATCGCTCATGCACTCAAACGTCAATGAATTTATTTTTATAGGGGTTACTAAAAATCGCTGGCTTATGCCAATAAACCAAAAATGTAAGTGGAGCTCGGAATTAATATTGAGCGTGAAAATGAGAAAGTTACAACCATTATATTAGAAAGAGTGTTAAAAAATTGGCTCTAAAGGATAGATCGCTGTAAACGTGTTTACCCTAGTTTTGTAACCAAGATTGAATTCAACAGCAAAATGGTGATATGTGGACTGTGGTTAGAATATATTTCTAATAATATATCAAATAATAATTCTAATTTTTATTGAATTACGAAATTGTTATGTCTTTGCTGAAAAACTGTGTTCAGTACACTTTTAACTTTTTTCACACTTTATTTTGCTTAATCTAATGCATTCGATGCTAAACAATGGGTCATTATGACTAACGCATATTCGCCCGTCTGTTTCGCAGTCCCTCGTCAAGCTTAATCCCGTGACATAATGTTTTTTATTCAATAACAAATATTTCATTAAAAAATCACTTCATTCACATTACGTCATTTGAATATCATTCGAACAAGCATGGCCTACATCAACCATTGACGTCTCAATTGAAAACCGAATTCACTCACGTAAGCCACACATAATCCCCTATACCGGGCAAATGAATATTTAGATTTAAGACCTTCTCGTCCAAGCATTTCCATATTCAGCTACGTGGCGCCGCCATTTACATGAATACTTAACAACACGAAACCACCCTCACCCACCACTTCCACCTCAATCAATATACATACTCGTGCCTTGCAAGACATCAACTAATTTGAAGTCAATCCGGGTAAAGGGACATTAAATCACTCGGACAGGGAGTACCCGTTCAAAACAAGAATTCCCACTTAGCACCGTGTAACCAGTGGTACGACTCTCTACAGCCTGGTATCGGGGTATATCTATACGGCAAGCTCCAAATATGGGCAGCGATACTCCGATACTCGTACACACAAGTACATTCAATTGAACGCCAATAGAACACGACAAGGATATTTCTCTCCAGCTAACCATAAAAAGAATCGATTCGAAACAGGTCGCGTATTACGACTAGGTTCATAAACAAGGAAGAAGGAGGGCAATGCTTCGACTGCCTGTGGCGGTGGAAATAAGCAGAGGAAATCCCTCTAGGGATATGTATCGACGCAGCAAGTATTTTATTTATGGCCAAAGTGTCAGTTCTAATCAAATTCAAGGATCTTATTCCATAGTGCAAAACTGTGCACTCTAAGGAGAAATAGCTGAGTGCAACAACTCGGGGTACTTATACCAAAATTGGACTTCTGCTCCTCGGTATGGTGGTAATGTTGGTGTTCTGTATTCTTGCATGTACCAGAGAACGACGTGGAGAGAAATATGTATCTGTTGCAGCAATTTTTGCTGCTGGAAATCTTAGCACTTGAATCTTTCTCCCTGTTCGCTTGAACAAAAAACGAACGAAGACATACGTTACTCGATATGCTGAGAAGGGAATCATAGAAGAAGGAATAACAACAACGAGAAGAGGAACAAAAATAGGCGAAAAAAATGTTGTTTTTGCACAATGCAGCTGTTGTCAGTCCATCTTTCTGTTTATGGAAAAGTGGTCCTCACTGATGCATTTATGTAAAACCAGTAGATGCTGATGGGGGAACTGGGAAATTTATTTTCCTTAACAATGGAGCAACTGACAGGCAATACTGGGAAGAAACAACTTGAACAGCAGCCAACGATGTCTGTGCATCATAAAAAGGGAGTAAGCAATCATAGTGAGAAGGAGTTAAGGTCAGGTCAAGAGGGCGCATGAAGACTGCTCGCATTGGCTGTGTCCAACCCACATTTTTACATTTCTACTTCACCATGCATAGATACAAGCATGTAGATGGTCTTGGGTTGCACGTTTCTGTTTTTTCCGGTGCTCTTCAATGAATTTCTAATAAGGAGCTGAGGAAAACGTGATGTTATAATAGTTGTTGTGGCAATAACGACGACAGTTTGAAGGTGTCACAAAAGTGGAATGGCAAGAACTTTTATGCAGTAACATAACTGTGATTTGTTACTCTAAAAGGAGTATTCTTCGGTTTTCCCTTACCTTTCAAGCATAGTCTTTGGTGTGAGGAGAACGTGAAACGTGACTAACTCGTATGACTAGCACGGAGTGGATATACGACGTTTCGCTTAACAGATGTTCAAAATGTGATTCGTCCCCCCTCCCCCTCCCCCACATCGCTGGGTCAATGTTCAACTGTGTCCAATGTTAAACGTTTTCATGTACATGACAAGCCATCAACAGATTCAACCTTTCTCTTACGAGTGTATATCTGATTCGATGCGAATGTTTTCTGACGCCTTCTGCTCGATTTCATCATCGACGCCTTCTTTCTCTCGAAAGTTAATGGAAATCCATCAACAGTCATGATACGACAAACAGAGAAAACATTAAGCCTACGCCTCCAACAGTACGAAAATCGGCACACAAATCAAAAGTAATCCCAAAACCAAAGAAAAATGAAAAACAAAAAAAAAATTGAAAGCGAGACAACAACCCATTACAGAGACAATGATTAACTGTATGACACTATTAAATACTGTTACAATGGTTCACCTATCCCAGTCTTTGCACAACGATACGTCGAAGTGACACACAAAGCCAGGCCTGTCTGGCGGCGTGATGCTTGATATCATATTTTCCCCCATAAATTGGCTGCCATTCGTTGCTCTCGAAACGTATCCAACCGGTAATCCTGAATCTATAACGTTCTCGAGTAGACATATGGTAATTCGGAATTCGTTTTTCATTGTGAGTAAGCTCATCGATGAAATCACTCAAGATTCCATGATGAGAAAGTATTTTTCCGAATTGTCGTAGGCGCGATTGGTGCTTCAGGTTAATGCGTCATCTGCCCATGAATCTACATGTATCGAGGGATTTCCGAAGCGAAATCATCTCGTCGTTCGAATGGATTCAAAGAACGGATTCGAGGTGACTTGTATAATATTTAAATGAGTCAGTTAACGCGATTATCGTAAAGTGTTATACTAGTTTGCTTCTCAACTCTTTTATCTCTTCAAGCCTTAATTCAGTTCGAGGAAATGATTTCCACCTTGGATCAGGTTTATTCATTACCACTCACTGGATTTTCTTTCACAACTTCAGAAACACGATTGGGGATTCTATATCGGAACATTTATTAGCACTCATATGGCTAAGAGAAAAAGGGGAATGGAAAAAACCTATCGTATGTACTGATTCACATGACACCCATGATCCCTAGCATCATAAATGAAACAAATATTCTGTTTCCATATACAGTAAATGATTCGCAACAGAATTCAGGTTAAAGGTATCGTTGCGCACATGTGAATGTAGTCAGTCAAACCATAAAACATTTTTTCTTATTAACTCTGTCATTGTTTGTCGTTAAACATCTTTAACCTAAATTCGGTCTTTAAAAAGACATTGAAGCAATAAATTTAATGAGCCTCGCCACCTCAAAGAACGGGAGAGTATAGAAAACGTGAAGACACAATTTTTCTGAGTCAAGAAGAATACAAGTAACAAGAGAAAAAGAAAACAATTTTATGGATCGCGTAATGGGTGCGAATCGACTATAGATGCAGATATAGTCTTATGTCTTGATCTGAGAAAGTAATACATTGTGGCTTTAGTATACCGTTAGAACAAGTTTTCATTACATTTTTGGTTGGAACGAATGTGCGTTGTTGCTTATTGCAATAGTTGCTTTCGACATGACGCTTGACTGACATGTGGACAGTAATTGATGATCATTTTGACGGGAGAGAATTTCTGCGAAATGATGATTAAACGCAACATTTTATGGACAACTGCAATTATTTTATAGATCGAATAGAGAAGGAGTTCTTGAACGATAGTGGGTCAGGGTTAACAGTGTCAATCCATATACATACATACATCCGCGTAAAATGTGGTGCCTTAAAATGACGTCGTGCGATGGGAATTTGCACAACTTCTATGTTATCTTACAAACTATTACTGTATACACTGAGGAAGACAAAGTGATCCACTTTACGAGCCCAAAAGTAAATTTAAATAAAATATATTTGTAATTTAGATTTTCATTAAATTTTAATTTAAGTATATTGCTTGGATTCTACCATTTTGAATAAAATATTAAATTATTAAAATATCTCCCATAAAAGTTGTTAAAGGGCTCGATTCTGACAAGATAATTTTCGACACATTTTGGCCAATATATTTCAGCAAATATTCGTTTCCAAAGCATCAGGAGTTTGGAGATTAAGCGCATAAGCACGATATTTTGCATATCCTCACAAGACAAGAGCTACTCATGAGCATTATATTGTAAGTAGAAGAGGAGGGGACAGGGTAAGATACTCAAAACAAACAAAAAAAAAAAAAGCATGAAAAGCTTACGATCGAAAAAATGGAGAGATGCTATCTCACGAATGACGTTCGGAGGTTTTATCAACGAACAAAACAAACATGCCAGGGATTTAAAGCTACAACGGAAGCCTGTAGGGACGAAAAGCGAAACCTAGTAGTAAGTAAAAATCTGGAAAGACTTGTTCTGCAGACTGTATAACAGCGATGACGAAATAGATTCCGCTGTCAGGCAGAATGACCCATTCACAACGGACGATAGTAGCAGAAAATTCCGCTCCCCTGACCTTGACGGACTATCTGCCGAGCTTTTTAAGGCAGCTATGATCAAAGTAATGCATGCTCGATCGACGGAGTTAGTATCTTGTGCCCGATAATAAGAAAGAACCCCCTTTTGTCTGCTTCAATTAAGGTATAAGTCCCCTGAACATCGCTTTAAGGCAGCATACGCTGGCGTGCAAAGAGATGAGCTATACAGAGACATGACTAGTCTTGAGATCCCTGCCAAGTTCGTAAGATTCTCGCTGCCCTATCAAGGTCGGAAGCGACTTAACCGAGACCTTTAACGCCAAAAAAGGTTTTAGACAGGGTGACATGTTATCGTGTGATTATTTCAATATCGTCCTTGAAAGGAAATTCACTGGTCCATACGAGGGGCACAATTTT
Source organism: Merodon equestris (assembly GCA_958301585.1). Classification (NCBI taxonomy): domain Eukaryota; kingdom Metazoa; phylum Arthropoda; class Insecta; order Diptera; family Syrphidae; genus Merodon; species Merodon equestris. The sequence continues at coordinate 18,538,592 of OY284417.1, read as the reverse complement.
TTCCAAGTCCGTACAACTGATCACATATGGCATAATTTCGTGGTAATTATGGACTTCATTTACTTTAGCTCCGCAGCGACATGAAACAATGACATTAATGCTGGGATCGAACGCAGAATAACTCTTGGCAACCGCTGTTTCTTTGGGCTTGGGAGGCAATTGAGAAGCAGAGCCCTCTCTCGGATCACCAAGGTGACCATGTAGGTGGCCATAAAGATGGCGCAAAATGAATCACCCTCTCGCAGAAGATGTTATAATTTTTGTAAATGGCGTCGCGCGTCAATCATATTTTACATTTGTGAACTAGACATCTGCAGAATACAGACAGGCAAGCAATGGAGCGCAATACTTCGCAAGAGCGTGGAATGATTGGGTCGATTTTTTGACCAATAATCGGTCGATGGTGTTACCGAAGCGTGAATTTCGACGTCGATTTCCTAATCATGTCGCGCCAACTGGGCAAACATTCTAGCGCCTAGCTACTCGACTCGAACCAACTGGAACTACAGGAGACCATACAGAGCATGGCCGCCACTGGACTGGTGGTTCGGCCGAGAATATCGCGGCTGTGGCCGCCGATGTCGGTGAGAACGAAGAAACATCAATCAGACGACGGGCCACGCAACTGGGCATCACCAGATAGACCCTATAGCGAATTTTAGTGAAAGACTTACACCTGTTTCCGTACAAAGTACAAACAGTGCATCAGTTAATGCCTGCTGACCGTCAGTCGCGTGTGAATTACTGTCAAGCCATCCTTAATCTCAACAACGAAGAAGACGATTTTGTATCGAAAACCATCATGAGCGACGAGGCGCATTTCCACTTAAGCAGTTACCTCAATAAGCAGAATCTCCATTTCTGAGGCACGGAAAATCCACGTGTGACACACGAAGAGCCATTACATCCACTCAAAGCCACTGTGCGGTGCGGCGTTCACGCGGGAGGAGTGATTGAGGCGCATTTTTTTGAGGACGCCATCGGCAATACGCTCACTGTTACTGGCAGACGCTACTAAACGGCTTCGTACTGCTGAAATTGGATGAGCGGGGCTTGGTGAACATGCGGTTTCAACAAGACGGTACAACCACACATACAGCACGAGCCATAATGGATATTGTAAGAGAAGCGTTTCCTGGTCGCGTAATCTTCCGTTTTGGCGATTTGGCATGATCAGCAAAATCTTGTCTTGCTTAATGGTGCAGCAGGATAAGCCCATGTTAAATCGACAGATTTCGATCTTCTTCAACACTCACACTGACGGAAGCCATATTTTCTGCAGAGCGTCCTTTTTATGATGAAGATCTTACAACTTCTTTACCAGAGTTTTCAGTTTGGCCTATAGTGCCCACCGATGGAAGGTTTTGTCGACCATAATCTGCTCGTAATATGAGAAACGTACCTACTTCGGATTCATTACTTTGTAGCAAGTTTTCATAATTTTAGCACATTTAGCGATTATCATAAGACCCACCATCTGCAGTATCGGTCTGATGTATGTGATTAAAACAAGGATGTCAAATTGTTTTACCGAATTGAATTACCAATTCAAGTAATACTCGAATTTCCACCAACATATCCCAATATCAAGGTCGTGTCAGACTTTTGAAGTGATATATAATACTTTATTGACCTATTGTATCATGTTTCATAACCTCTTCGTACCAGAAGCTGGAACGTCTCTTAATCACTTGAAAACAAGTTGTTTAACACCTGTGAAAATTCATTTTTATTTATTTTTTCCATCACCTCATCTTGCTCGTAATGGCCAATAAGTTGCTTGAAAGCCCATCTAAAATGCCCAATTCCTACTTTGTATGCATAGAGATTAGAAACCAATCTACTCAAGACGCCCCGACGGCACTAGTTTGTTATAAAATTTATGAGAATTCATTAGCTCTTCATTACGCAAGTACGCGTCAAATAAAATGCGTCCGGAGATGATGTCTTAATTTATGGCATCTCTCTTAAAACGATGGATTTGAATTTTAGATGCATCAAAAAGTAAAGTTACGTAAAAAAAAATAAGAAAAATGCAAGTCGTATCAAGCCACATGGAAACTCTTTGGCAGCAGACGAAGCAACCGGTTTGTTTCAGACGTTTTTAACAACATGGTTCAAAAATGTGTTGTGCATACATTTCCTAAGCGACAAACCTATATTTAAGGAATCTGTCTATTCTGAAAATGATTCTTCAGTTGCATTTGAAGTGTTTTAATAGAATAAAAAAAAAATCACATCAAGGGCTGCAGAGATTTGATCCAGGTAGTAGGAAATACTCATATAAGCCCGTTGAATCTTGGGTGACTATTGGTCTATTAGAAAAAATAGAAAAAAAGAAGAATAAAATTTCGACTAAGTGTCCATCATTTTGGTTTTTACTATTATTATTACCGGCTATTTGGAACCTAAAAATTCAAAGCCTCGTTAATAATCCTTCGCCAAGTCTTCCTGTGATGAGTGTGTTGCTTTCGCTGTTCTGTACCGTCTCTCCTATGCTCGTCCTTATATTGCCCTACCATCTACTGCACGGCCTTCATGGTGGTCTTTTCCCTCGGGTTTTCCACTTCTTATTCGTTCTACATGTCCTGCCAGTCTTTGTCTTTTATTTTGCTCGGAAAATGCTTGGGGGTCAATGGAGTTCTTCAAGCTCTTTCACATCCGTGAAATATCACTGCCATTATTCTTATAAATACTCTTAATTAATAACTCAAAAAATGAATGGTGTTCGACAGGGAATTGTCATTGGTCGTCATTTATTCTTAGTTTATAAAAATTCGCTCTACCACCAACATTTTAATCGACTATATAGCCTTGCTTATCAAGAAATCATTTTGTTGAGCCGGGTTGTTCATAAGCCGATTATCAGCCCTTAAAATGACGGTAATCATTGGGAGTATAATGATCTCAACTAATTCCCCAGGATTGTAATGCAATAGATCTTGCTTACCCTTCTGTAAATGTGGAGACACTAATTTCAATGAAAACCATCAATCCTCCATAAGAACTTTAAAAAAGAATTTTGCACTCAATCGAACTAAAAAGTTCTTACACAAGCAACGTAATCTTACATGATACGAGTTGTATCTCCTAAGACCCTATTGTCCATTACACACTTGCAAACTTCAAGCAAAGCATTGGCCAATATTTCCATCGCTCAAAGCAATGCATTTCCTCGTTTTTTCTTGCTATTACGGCTCCTAAGACTTTTAGTTTAATCCAGTCAGGTATCCTTAAAACTACTGACTGAAACCCACTTCCCAGGTTGTAAAACCCCTGAAATCACAGTCCCCTTCGGGACGACGGTTGCCACGGTTCACACAACTGAAGAAGCAATAAACGAAATTATTACAAAGGATAAAGTATCATGGGCAATAAATTCGTTCAAATCTCTTAAATGCTTCATGTAGATGCTTCAAAAAGCACAAACCCACAGTGTACCTCACCTAATAAGCATTTTATTCCAATCGCTTGCGCGCGGGGTACATCTCAACACAGTGGAAAGGGATAAAGGTAGTTTTCATACCAAGGCAGGTAAACCAATCCATACTGCCGCAAAGGACAATAGGCCAATTAGCCTCTCGTCGTTTCTATTAAAAACCTTGGAAAGACTCCTTGACCTATACATCAGATGACTCATCAACTCACACAACTTAGGCAACACTCAACAAGCCTACCTTAAAGGCAAATCAGTGGGAAGCGCACTGCATATTGCTCTTGAAATTGAGAGCCTATTGAACTTAAAAGAATTTACAAGAGCAGCCTTCCTCGATATAGAGGGGGCCTTCAATAACGTAAGCACAGAGGCCATCACAGCTCTAAAGGAATGTGACAACTAGAGGCACACCACAGGGGGGAGTTCTCTCTCCCCTATTGTGGCTTCTTACAGTTAACAAAATCCTTAAAATCTTCATGGCGACAACTATCAGCGAATTAATAGAATCTACGTTGAAGGAACTCTCCACGTGGGCAAGACAGAACGGTCTGAGAATAAACCCCAGAAAACCGAGCTGGTTTTGTTCACCAGGAAAAGAAAATTCCGATATTTGCTCCCCCAATGTTAGAGGTCACTCCACTGAAACTCAAAGCGGAAGCCAAATATCTAGGCATCATTCTTGACTCAAAACTCTCATGGAAAAGGAACCTGGAGGGAAGGATGAAAAAAAGGATTGGATGCTTTTTATGCCTGCGAAAAGACCTTCGGAAAAAGATGAGGTTTGCAATTCATTGGATGTACACAGCAATCATCAGAACCATTTCAACTTATGGGGCCCTGGTCTGGTGGACTGCTAGCAGCACGAAAAGCTATATGAACATGCTCAACAAAGTACAAAGGTCAGCCGCTGTTTGTACAACGGGAGCCATGAGAAGCACGCCGCAAGCAGGGTTGGACATGATTCTTCATCTCCTCCCCCTGGATCTATTCATAAAAGGCTGCGCTGCAAAGAGCGCTCTCAGACTAAGAGAGTCCACTCTGTGGAAGCAAGCCAACTATGGACATGCGGCCATACTTAAGATAATAGACGACCTGGGAAGGAAATCTCGCAGCTACGACCGACTATATTTCCCCCCAAAATGACTTCTCTCTCAGAATATCAATCCTTTCCCCCGAGAGAAGGGTGGCTATCGAACGCCGTGATCAACAACCATGAGATTACGCTCTTCACTGACAGATCGAAAATGAACACAGGCAACGTCTTCCAAGCAGAAATCCTAGCAATAGAGAAAGAAGCCAAACACCTACAAGTAACCGATATCCCACCATCGGATATCACTACCTTTGTAGACAGCCAGGCTGCACTGAAGTCAATAGGATCCTGTACAACGAGATCAAAGGCTATCAAGAAATGTCGCGACTCACTGAAGTCCGTCAGACACTACAAAGTCAAACTCTGCTGGGTCCCAGGTCACAGCTCAATCGCAGGACGAATTGGCCAGGCAAGGGTCTGAAATGGACATCAGCGAGGCGGAACGTCACTGCAACCAACGATCAGTGCATTATACCGGATCATAAATGACACAATAATGAAAGAAGCCAACTCGTCTTGGCTTACAAGAAACGACAGCCACACAACAAGATCATCGAGGCCAGAGCTCAATATTGGAAAAACAAAAAAAGCTCTTGGCGCTGGACCGAAACTCGATCCGTATGCTCGTCGGAGTGATCATAGGCCACTGTCTCATCGAAGCAATGCTTCGAAAATGGAACCCGGGATCCAGCGATCTCTGCCGGAGCTGCGGCGATGAGGAAGAAACCGAGACGATCCAACATCTGGCTTGCGACTGCCCAGCTCTCCAGAATCGGTGCCTAGATTCGCTGGGCCAAATATTCTTCACAAAGATTGCGGACGTAGCAAATGCTGATATATCGGATCTCCTAAAATTCATAAAGAGCACGGGGTGGTTTCAGCAGACAGGTTAATTATATGTGTATCCCCACAAATGAAGGGAATCACAATGGGCCTTTTGGCCTCCGAGTGGAAGTGATGCTCAACCATTACACTCCCCTTCTTTAACCTAACCTAACCTAACCGGCCTCCCTAATCTACCTTAACTAACTTTAACCAAAGCCAGTAGGGCGCACTCTCTTATGGTACAAGCTTAAGAGCTGTAAGCCTCAGAGATCAAGCTATTGACCGAAAAACTTGCCCTTGCAACGTGGCCCATCAGACTAAACCACTCACTCACTCATAAAATCCTAGCTCGTTAGGGTCGTATTTCGTGTACTCAATTTCGAGCGTTTTAAGCAAACAGAGCACAACTAAGACATTTTCTCTTAAATATCCGAATCCTTTCCATTATGATGACTCTCATATGGTAATACATGGTACAGCCAAAGGCAACCATGAGCCTGATTAAAGTAAATTTGCAGATTACTTTCACTCTGGAAGGTTTGTGTCGAAGACGTTCGTTCACTACTCTCCGGGGGTGGTTGTCCTAGATAGGATTTCAGAGATTCGACTGAATTTGCGTTGGTTATAGTTCACAGTAACTCGAATATGAGAATTTACGCAATTTTGTTTCTGGTGTTCCAAGAGGACCTAGCAAGGTCCTCCTTAATATATTGTAATAGATTCCTATTTTCGCAACTTGATTTTTTACTTAAAGTCATCACACTTCTGAATTTTTCAATGGTGAAAAGAATCTATGAGGTCACTGAGATAAATATTAAAAAGGATGGGCGACATGTTTAAGTAACATTTCAAAAATCATGTATAGCCGTGGCTTACTTATGGCCAGTCGGCTGAGCTTGTAATAAAGACCTTCGGTGTTAAAAAGCTTTTTTCAAGTCAATCAGACAGGCAGCTGTGCTTTAGTTTCTAGATATTTGACATCCTTAAGGCCTTAATCTTCAATAACCACATAGGAAGAAATTCAAAGGTGTCAAATCGGAAGCCAATCAACTTCCCCTCTAATTTAAATAATGTCACTTCAAATTTCGTACGTCAATAAATTTGATGACAAATTGTCGGTGCGATCCGACATTCAGTTAACGAATCGGTGAAGCATGGATAGTCTTAAAGCTTCAATTGTTGTGTAATTTTGATTTTGTTGGCGTTTAAAGAAGGATCATGTTTTAAAATTCGCTGTAAAGTGTCATGATTAAGACTCGATTGTTTATTGATGATAATTGGGGTGCCTGGCTGGGCTTGAATACCTTCCCTCACAGAGGTTATGTTATGGCGTGTACATGTTACCCAAGCATTCTGATACATAGTTTGGCCCAACATTTTTGTAATAAGTTTGAATGAGTTGTTGAGTAAATGACAATAACTGACAGCCAAAATCGTTACCATTTGCTGGCATACCCTTTATAAAATTTTATAGCCGATCAAAATTGATTGCTAAAATTGTCGCTTTTTCGCTATGCTATTTTGAGTTTAATGAAGTTTGTCCGCCGATATCATTATTTGTTGTTAAAGACATGCGAGACGAAAAAAAGGCTCACGAACGCACACCCTATCAACTCTCTAAAAATAAAGGATTCAGGTTGCAGGGACCTTGAAACCAGGAAATATGACAACATTTTTAATTCCAAATATGAAACCCAGATCTTCCGTCAAAAATGCTTCCCATTCGACCCCCGCCCGATCCAAGTTGATGCGACATATAATTAATTAACAACTCATCCAAATAAGGTCGCCACAGGAAATGGGACGATAATTATTTTAATTAGCACAAGTGTTAGAATAATATTTTCCAAAGCTTCTATGTTTGGAAGAACTAATCGTCGCAGGTGGAGAGAAAAATAATTTGCTGGTGGACGCCCACTCTGTGGAATTATAGTGATGAAATCATGGTCGAGTTGGTGGTTATATACTTAGCGAAGAGGAAATCCGGAAGCAAGACGAGAGATCGAAATGAATGAAAATGAAAAGTTTCGTAGGCAATTAGAGATAATAAGTGGTCTGGCTGCACTCGGTGATCTTTATTAGATATTTTATGGTACAATTTTGCATGACGTGATGGTGAAATCACTTTTATTAGCCTGGTTCTCTGATTTTATAACTCTATTTATAGACCACTTAGCAACGTTTTTCTTTGTTTTTTTTCCGGATTGCATTCTTGGGTAACTAGTGGTCGCTATTTTATAGTAAGCTACCTCAACTTCTTTCTAAATCAAACGGGAAGGAAAACTCGGCTCTCATTCTTCCATTGAACTGGGAGTGAAGTATAAAGTGAAATAAATGACGACATTGTGGTTTTCACAAGTGTGAGGGTGGTGTATGCATGGGTGCGCTTAGGTGTTGTAAAATAGATGAATAACGTTTTCGCTTTGAGTCTGGAATAGATTCTCGATTTTTATGGAAAGCAATATTAATGGACGTGGGGAGTAGACGATTTTATACATTGAAGGTCTAGACCAGATGACTCCCCTCTTAAGATAAGATCAAGGCGACAGATTTGCCATTCAATTGTGGCTACAAAGCTAGCTTTTTAAGTCAACCATCACGCTCGATGAGGCTACAAAGGTTATGTTATCAATTCCGAGCCACTTTTACGGACGCAGTTATACGTTCCTGTCCCCTATAAAACCACTCTAAATAAGAACAAGACCCCAACCTTCTCGATTAAGTACAATAAAAGCTATCTTAATCCACATCATTCCATTGGTGTCGTTAAAAAGTTCCACCATACTCCAGCCTTCAAGCCTATAAATTCCTCCCATGATCTGCCATTTAATTTGCGCGACCGTTGAAATGCCAAACGTCCCTTTGGCCACTGACATCTTTACGACATCCTCGAGGAAAATAAACTCTAATCAGTTATGATAAGTGCCATCCGGTACAGAATTTTACATTTCGCGTCACAACCATGAGCCATCAGGCTTCGGCGTTATAACATCGAGGCAGCAGAACAGGAACCGATTGCATATTAAGTGTTGATTTGAATTTTTAATTATGCACTAGGCCGGCCCGATTAAAATGGTAATAATGTGGAATTGAATCTAAATCATCGGGTGGACGATAACGTAGTTGTAACACGTTCGTGAATACGCGAAGACGTGCCAAGTACAAGTATCACGATGAGGAGCAGCACCTGACTACAGTGTATTGAGTTGTTCGTTGAGCCGATGAATTGGGAATAACAATGGACAATTGGTAATGGTTAGTTATGTGACCACCTAATCGTGCTGCGGCTGACCAATTTTCTGATATATTAATGGGATTGTAGGGCAAAATCCTTGTTAAGTTGCTGTAGTACATGTTAAGCAGGGCTATCCAGGAAGAAGTGTCGTTTGAAATGTTGCGCCATTGTTGAGTTATTAACATTGTGGTGGCTTTTGATCGATGCAAGCACGATACAAATATCGCGGAAACGTCTTTTGAAATTCCGACAGCTTTTGGTCAGAATTCTAACTCGAGTTTGTCCGGCAAAGTCAGCTGAAAATGTAGTCGACGATGAGAGTTTGACTGAAAGCCCAAAACTCTCGATTTCTCGTCGATCACGAGTGCCTTCAACTTGACCAATTTTTCTTAGGCATACATTTGTATACTCGTAAGATCCAGGTGACACAAGAAGTGAAGTCCCAAAAGCACTAAGCTCATCGTAGGTTTGCTCATTGGGCTTTGGAGCAGTTGGAAATTGTTCCAAATTTTGGCGAAAAAAATCGTCTTCAATGATAAAGCACATTTTTGATTTAACGTCTTCGTATGCAAGTGAGATTATCACATTCGGAGAGAGAATAATCCACTGCAGTATCAAGAGTCTCCATTGCGTCCAGAGAAACTTGCTGTCTGGCTTGGACTTTGGGCAGGTAGCGCCATTGGGCCATACATCTTCTCAAGGGAGAGTGGCCAGAGGGTTGCTTTCAATGGAGAACGATATGGGGCTATGAAAACTAAGCGCGATTGGATGACACGGACCCAGGCGACAGTTCTAAGAACGCGTCTATACCAGAAAAGGCTATGGAATGGTCCCCATGGTCGTCCGATTTAACACTCTTAGACTTTTCTCTCTAGGACCTCGTTAAATAACTTGCTTACAGCTAACAGCAATTGGTCAACTGGAAAATAACTTCATTCAAACCATTGCGAGATCAAGTGTGACTTATGCAAGAGGCTAGTTCAATATTGGACCCCTTAAATTGAGTTCTGAAAAGGGTGTTGTTAAGTCTTTTTCAATAATATTGCTTAATGGTATTATATGTACTTTAATTTGCACAAAAAGTTTTTGTCATATCTTAGACACAACTATTTTTATTCAGTTTAAAACTTAGGAACTGCTTAATGAATAGCTTCTTATATCGTTAATTACAGAAATATTTAATCTTTTCGTAGTAAATGTTGCCTTTTTATACTAATTTGAGACCACACCTCTTATTTGATGATACTATATCCAGCAACCTAGGGATATATTCGGTATTTGGTATCCCATGTTGGGCGCCAATATTGCTAAGCTGAAGATGAGGGGTATCAGCTGGCTTCATCCGAGTTCAAAGTCATTTTTCTTTGTGTCGATATCGAAACCGTATTTTTCTATGCCTACACAACTAGATAGGGTCCACGTCGATTTTCTATTTTTCATAAAAATATTTTTTTTTAAATAATTTTAATCAAAAAATAAAAAAAAATTGAATGAAGTTTCAATGTGAAAAGAGCTTCAAAAACAGTGCATTTCCCTTCATGCTCCACGCTATTATTGATACTACGCGGTTCCCTTACACTTAGTCTCTATTCGATTCACATGACTGCCAATCAGCGCGTTCATATCTCCTCAATATTCCATGGGCAAGAAGTCGTCCCAACAACTAATTTCCCTATCTCCCCTATTCGCAACGCTTTTATCAATCCCAACCCTCCCCACCTGCTCCTACATCCACAACGGCTTATCTCCATCCATTCATCAGAGTAAAGAACCATGTATTACACGAGGAACACGAGAGAAGAAAGAAAAGATTGACTTTGACCATCACGGTCTGAAAAATTTGCATCACAACGCCGCATCGCTTGAGCATCCAAACAATACGATAGAAACAACTCATAGATACATTTCAACAGGTTGTTGTGCCCGAAATCAAGCAGACAGACAACGACAGCAATAATCATATCCAATAGACCGGTCTTCAGTGCGAGGGCACTGAATCAAATTAATGACATTACAGTCAAAGACTGTAATTATACACAATTCGCAGGCTCCATATGCATTGGTTTCACTCAACCTTCGGGCATGGGCAGCAGCGACATAACAACAACAACAGTTCAAGAGAAATCAATGATTTACGTCAATATTTGGGTATGACTTTCTGACTATTATTAGACGGGCGCTTCAAGCCGTTCAAGCTTCAAACGCCTCACTGAGCAAGACAAACATAATCAAGCATCGGATCGATTCAATGTCAAAGCCTATGAGATCGTGCTGCGTCCACAATTACTGCTCTATTCAGATGTGTTTATCTGGGCGATTATGTGGTGTTTTTCAGTGTCTTTTCGATTGCAATTAGGACATATTGGACGGGTGAGTCGAGGCGGATCGAGAGCGCTTGTGAAGGGCTGCCGTAGAGGCACAAAGGAACACAATCGGCTTAAATTGGTTGGAGTGCTTTGTGGTAATGATTGCTTGTTATTGGTATTCATGCCACAAAAGTACTTGAAATGAATCGGAAACGACTTAAGACGGGAAAATGCCTTAGATCTATAGCCTTGAAGTAGCTTGATTTAATCGTTAAAGGTAGTTCTGGTAAAACAAGACTTTAAAGGAAATTCGTCGAAAATGTTGTCGGTGGACAAAGATGGTTGCCTATTTATAGCTCAGTTTAGGTGTCATAAGGGACTTTTTGATATCACACCTCGCTTGGCCAGAAATGTAAAAAGAGGTTGTCAGGACTCTGAGAGGATGTACTAAAGAGAAAACATAGCAAACATTAGTACAAGCTCCGACGTTGGTGATGGCCTACAAGGCATGTCAAACATCCTCTTCGGCTCTGGCTAAACAAGTCATTCCTCTGCTAAAATTTTTCACGACATTTTTGCATTCCTAATTGTGGCTGTGCTCCGTAGCTTGGTAAAGGGATTCATGATGGGGCATTGGCGTAGATTTATTTGTTAACACAGCCCTAAAGGAAAAAGGTTAATAGTGTCAAATCGAACAAAATTAGTTTTGGCCTTTCAACACGTTAAAAAGAGTGTTTTCGTAAGAGGTATACAAATTCAATATGAAATAAAATACTTAAAACTAATTTTAATGTCTATAGTATTAGCTTTGTTTAACAGATAATTATATGCCATTAGTGTTTAAATGTGATTTTAGGCGTATAAGCTCCACATTTAGCTCAAATGAAGCTCAATCATGAAGTCCGATTTGCGACAACTTAACGAGCAACTGGGGCCGTACATCAGCAAAAACATGGCGAAGGCTGCCTTCCAAATCGTCTAACCTCTCTGGTTTATCTTCGTAAGCTCCCAAAGAAAGTAATCTTATGTTGTGAGATCGCAGGATCGTGGAGGCCAGCTCACAGGTCTATTACGCGAAATGTTTCCCGCAATAAATGTATGGTGTCACGCACCGTGTGAAATGTTGCGCCATCTTGTGGACGCCGAAGCTCTGTCAGATCGATGCCTATAGCGCTCGGTATTGACAGTAACATACTGGCCGGCATCACCCTTAAGGAAATATGGGCCAATGATTCCACCAACTCATAAAGCACACCAAACAGTGGGGGCCTCATCGGAGGACAACATTTTTATAAATGAGGGTCAACGTGAATCATGTTTTCGGCCCATTCACCAAACCTACGACGCGTATAGTGGTCATGCGGTTTCAACTCTTACACAACTTGGGTCTTATAAACCTTTAAGCCGGACGATTATATCGACCGTAAAATGGACATAGCGCACGATAAATTTGGCGAGCCGAGCCATGGTTTTCAAAATAAGTTTGCACGATTTACGTGCTTTGATCTGGCGTTAATCTATTTGTTATAAAATGGCAAAATATATCAATTACAAATCAACTTTTAGCTGTCAAATTGACAATCTATAAAAACATTGTTGCCAATTTAAAAACCAAATCTCTTAACAAAACACCCTTTAAAAGTGTGTTACACTCTAATTATCAGGTGCACAATTGGGGATTCACCTCTTTTTCTTTAAAAATTTGGAGCTTTGAAGCAGGCGCTGTAAAACCACAAGCCTTTTGAGGCGAATCGATCCAATTTTTGACTTTTCCGAATGATCTTTGCTGCTTAACCGGACCATGCATCACCGATCGGAACAGCTGGTAGTCGGAAGGAGCGAGGAGAAAACGGCGAATGGAGTAGAATATCGCCTTTCAGCACGAGTATGTCCAGGTAGGTTCGACGTAGGACCTAAATGGCCGAGATATTATGCGCTCTTATGGCCGAGCATTGTCGTGCTGGAAAATCATTTTGTCGTGTCTTTACTATTATTTGCGTTGCTTCTACTTCATTGCTCAGCCTTAAAATATTAGCTGATATGATGGTTCGACCAAGTTGCAACAAATCATAATATACCTCGCCGAGCCAGTCCCACCGAATGTGCAGCTTGGGTCTATCAATGTTTAGCTTGACCGTCGATGTAGATGCATGGTCAATTCCAAATTCTTTCGTTTTGGATTATCCTGTTGAATCCCCTTTTCATCGCCAGTCACCTACGATGCACAAGTTGTCCACTCTTGCCACTGGAGCAACAGCTCGTCGTGAAAAAAAACGCCGTTCGATGTGTCTCAGGTTCAACTCATATGGCACTCGACTTCCTTATTTTTGGCTCATTCCCAAGGCTCTTTAGCGACGAAAAGTTACTTGTCGAGCTTCGGCGTATAAATCTGGAAGTCCATGTTACAGTTGATATAGACCTTGATCCAGTTTATAATTTAAAAACCATCGACTAGGCCTTCATGACGCGCCTAAGCTCTAGTGTTTTTTTTTTTTTCGAATTTTAGGCGAAAAGTAAAAGTTTTCCATAATCCAAAATCACGCTTATTTGAATCAAAATTTGATATTTTCACAGAAACAAAAAAAAAATACATAACGACGATGAAATGTATTGAGGAGGAATTGTTGGCAGATGCCCAGGGTTACATTTCTGACTTGCATGTACCCCTAGCGTCATCTAGCGGAAAGGCGAGGGATTTAGATTTGCACAACCTCATGGTTGGCATGAGCAATTTTGCGTAAGATCTCTTAGATGACGTCGTTGTTGCTTGTCACTAGTGAGCCAAGGCAGATCCTTGATTACTTCGTAGCTGTATAAGGTTGTTCAATAATTTTTGTCGTTCGATAAGAACTGGCCCTAGTAGGTACACCGTTTTATATATATTTAAATGCTAAAATTGCTTCTGTTCAGAAGAAGGTTGAAGAAGATCCAAATTTATCGATTCTACGTCTTTAACATTAGCTTGGTCTTTGTCCGTCCATTTTATGCAAAAATGTAGGCTTCGTCTTGACTTAAGGACTTACAAGGTCTAGCTAGTGCAAGGTTTCCGGTTTCAGAATGACCATCACCAGAATGACAAAATTTCAATGAATTTGCCCAAAACCAACAGCCATTGTATCTGCTGATTAATTGAAAAATTGTGTCAACGACTTAGCTCACTTTAGACTCAATGGGTATGTCGACAAGCAAAATAGTCTATGAGGCTATCAAAAAGTCGTTGCATCCCGAAAAATACAGAATTTAATGCAAAGGGCTTATAGATTCCTATGTTAAACATCATGGTATACGCTGACAAATCAACAGCAATCGACGCATTGGAAGTCAACATCATTCGTGTTATTAATTACATACGGTAATAAAGTGGCCAAACTCTTTGTCTATCGCAGACTTGAAAAAGATTCTCTTTCTGAAATGAGTCAGGAAAGATTTTGAAGAAATCACACGACAATGCATCGCTCTGTCGGAATTCTTAACTCAGAGGTCTGAATTGGTTCATTACCGACCTTAACGGAGCATTGAGAATTTTGCATTACTATCATGCGTTACGAGTTAAGAGGAGCAAAAGGGTAGTGTTTCGCCTGTCGTTCTGACATTCGGAAAGCTTGCACAGAGTCTGCCGTGCTTTGAATATTTCATCTGTCTTCAGCCCTCGCCTAAAGCTATATTAATAGGAATCCATCGGATGTTGAACATAAAACGTAACATTCAGCAATATTTTCACAGTCACCAGAGAACGACATCGGAGAACTAATAAGCGATCCTCAGGAGAATGATGACTCTATAACTGGCACAGCTTTAGGGATCTCCTTCCTTATGGACCAGGCAGTTGATTTATGGAATTTTCGGAAATGCTTTCTTCTTTTTTTTCCTTCTTCCTTTTGCTTTAAATAGGAAGTGGAAACACGCAAGCAGGAGGCCTGGCCATAAGACTAAATCTTTGATGTTTCTCTTTGAACCTCGTCTGAGGGAGGTGGGCGAAAGTTTTTGTTTTCCCCATGCGGTGTGAATGGTCCATTCTGCCCGATAACGTCATCGTGCCCATGATCGCGGTTGTCCAGTCTATAAAAATGATTTTTCCATATTCTCAGCACCGATTGTGATTTCACTATAAATTGTAGGTGTTTATTTCTGCAGGCTTAAGCTTAAGCTTTTAAGGCCATTCCGTCCATTTGTAAAACGTTGGAAAGTCATTCCAATTGTATCTCTCCATTTCGATTTCATGCTTCTCTTGCTCTTTTTTTCCTTTCTTAGAAGCTTACGATTCTGCTTTCTTTTCTGTTTGTAGAGTTGATGATCAACACTCTTCCGTTGGCGAAGTTCAGACATTTATGTATTAGTTATCTCTACAGGCTCTGTATACGCCTATAAATCAAGGGTTTCATGTAGTTAGTGCCATGAAGCCGAGAGCATCATAGTCAGTACCCCTGATGGCGCATTGAAACCTATCCATATATGTTCTATTGTTTTCGCAGATTGCATCGAGTTTTGAGAGGGTCTGAGAGAGACATGTTCGGCAAAAGTTTTGGCCGTCTTCTCTGATGTCGAATCATGGTATTCTTAATCGATTCCGTACACTCCGTATCCTTACTTTTGGTGCAACAAGGTAATGATCCGAATCAATGTTGGTTCTTTAGAAAGTCTGGACATTTTTTTTATAATTAGTACATGCACAAAGGCTTATGAATATACTTGAGTGATGTTGCCGAAGATATGGGGGGAGCAAGAGAAAGGAAGTACCGGTCTATATTGGCTTTAAATGCTTGTGAACTGTACGGTGTGGGAAGTATTAGGCTGGAATTAGCATACTTTATTCGAATAGTTCAGCTAAAAAAAAACGAGTCTTTAAATTCAACTGAAAGTCCGAGGGCAGTCTTAAGGGTAAATTGATGGCCATCCCTAGTGAGACGAGTATTGCGTTTGAAATCTTGAAGGAGACGAATGCAATTGGCTAGCTCGCTTGAGCATTGTTTGCGGGAATAACGATAAAACAATGATGAAAAGGTAACCTTGCGTCGATGTTCAAGCGACTTCAAGTGACTATAAGTTTTAGAGTCCGCTCTTAAAATCTTTCTAGGAGATATATAGAGGTCTTGGAAGCACCAAACCTTCTATTATATGGCGTTCTCATATATCGTTAATCATTCCAACAAAGTGTTTTATCAACGCATAGACCAAGAATAAAAAGTTTTTCAATTTCAAGACACAAGCGCCATTCATAGATAATGGCTGGTTACTTAGAGTTCGCTCAAGTGATAGCAGACAGCATTGGGTTTTAGAAGCATTAAATTCCCAACGCTGTTGAGGTCGGAATTGAATGTGCTTAAAATGATGTTCCAATTCGAAGGAACGTCAGTCTTGAAGCATCATCGAAGGAGTGATTTGAATTAGAAGTAGCAGACATGAGATTATTTAAAAAAAAAATATGAACAGTGTCGGCCATAGAATATAACCCTGATTAACACCAGCATTTATTTGATGAATAAAAGACCGGTCCAAAAATTAATTGATTTCTTATCCATAAGAAAGGAGACCCCTTTGACTGCGCCAACTATAGAAGGATAAGTCTCCTTAACATCGCCTACAAAATCTTCTCTACCGTTTTATGTGAACGCCTGAAACCGTTCGTCAACAACGTAATAGGTCCATATCAGTGTGGCTTCAGGCCAGGGAAGTCCGCAGAAGACCAAATCTTCACACTGCTGCACATCCTCGAAAAGACACAAGAGGTGCAGATCGACACTCACCACCTATTCGACGACTTTAAGGCCGCGTATGACAGCGGGTATTGAGACGAGCTATACAAGCCATGTCTAGTTTTAACATACCTACCAAGCTCGTCAGATTGTGTAGGATAATGATGGAGAACTCTCGCTGCTCCATCAAAGTCGGCAACGAACTTACCGAGATCTTCAATATCAAAAAAGGGCCTAAGCAAGCCGATGCGCGGTCATGTGACTTTTTTAAATAGGTCTAGCGCAAAACGAAGTGCATGTTGTCATCAAGAAAGGACGCACAACATCGACGTCTCGGGCAGCATGAACTTCGAGGTAGTCGAGGACTTAGTCTACCTCGGCTCCGCAGTAAGTAGGGACAACAACATCGGTACCAAATCAAACGCAGAATCACGCTTGCCAATCGCTGTTTCTTTGGGCTCAAGAGGCAAATGAGTAATAGAGCCCTCTCTCGAAAGACCAAATTGGCTTTATATAATACTCTTATCATCCCAAGCCTGCTCTATGGTGCAGAAGCATGAACGCTGTTAAAAGCGGATGAGGAAGCACTTGGTCTTTTCGAGAGAAAAGTTCTGCCTGCGATCTTTGGTCCTCTTTGGATTCAATCACGAACTATATGTGCTGTAGGGCGGCATGTACCTGGTTAAAGGTCTACGGATACAACGCTTAAATGGCTAGGGTAGTGGCTAATGACTAATATGGACAACATAGCTCCGGCGCGAGAAGTTTTTGAATCCGAGCCATTGGAACAAGGCAACAGAGGACGTCCTCGACTCAAGTGACGTACACAAGTGGAAAACGACCTCAACCAACTTGGTGTGCGAAATTGGAGAAGGCTGGCAGGAGATCACGCCGGCTGGAGGCGCTTGTTGGTTGAGGCCACACCGGGCTGTAGTGCCATCAAAAGAAGAAGAAGAATCCACGAAAGAAGTAATTCATTGAAACCATAAGCAAACACTTTTGATGAAAGAGCTTGATGCTAAACTCTATCAAATGCTTTAGAAATATCAATCACAATGATCTTACTTCCACCGAGGTTGTGCAAAGATTGACTTTTCGGTGACTATGCAGTCAAATCACTAGTGGACCCTTCTGCGATTCAAGATATTTCATAAGCTGACGAGCTATCAGCGTCTCCATGACCTTAGAAACAAGGAATGTCAGTGCTATGAATCGATAGGTGGAGGGATAGGCCTTTTAGGGATAGGTTCGGCAATTTCCGTTTTCCATCTACCCAGGAAGAAACCAAGGAAATAGATCAGATGAACAAGGTTACGCAGCGGATTTCACAAGATGGAAAAACACCTCTTTAGAAGTATGGTGGGAGTCTGTAGTTCAAGTCCGTCCATAGTACAGAACAAAAACATGAGTTGTGAATGAGAGATGAAAGTGCTGACGAAGGCATAACACTCGCTGTATATGATCACTTCAAAATTCATACTCTCTGTGTGCATTGCCAATATAACACCTTAATGACATGGAAACAAAAAAGTTACTGAGAACTACAACCAACGCAGTCGAATCTCTCAAAAAATCCTATCTAGGACAACCACCCCCGGAGAGTAGTGAACGAACACCTTCGACACAAACCATCTGCACCCCGTCCAGGTTGTGCGACAATCTTGATCCTGCACGAATTATAAAAAAACAAAAAAAAAAAGATATGAGGGGAATACCACTAGGGCGAGCGGACTTATTCCCGTTGAGATCTTGAGGTACACTTACAACTATACGAGTGCAAAAATAGATTTTTTCCATAGAAGATTCGACGTTCTCGAGTAGGGTATAGTCTGGAAGCGTTGAGCTGACTGTAAAATGTGCAGCAAGCAGATTGGCTTTGTCTAAAGAGCTATCAGCTGGGATGTAATTGCCAAAAAGCGTGGAAATTGGAGAACGGGCAAAATTCATTATGTTCTTTACAAATGACCGAAATCTTTTGCTACCCTTGGGACATTGTAACATTTTTTGCCTCAACTTTTGATTATAGGCCAGTTTGACACGTCGAATCAATGCATTGCAGTCACTTCTGAGTCGTTTGAATTTACTGTGGATTTCCTCAAAGCGGTGGGCTTTGGGAATACAACAGCTCTCTTAATTCTTACAGCTTTCTTAGTCTGACAGCCTCTTGCACCTTCTTGTATCCAGGATGCAAGGAAATGTCTGGCATTGATCGGGTTATCAATTGACCAGAGGACAACTCGGTTGATGTCAAGATGGCTGCTGGATATTACGACCCGAAACAAGTCTGCCAGCCAAAGTCTGTTTTCTGACCTGGTGTTGTGTAAGCTCTGTCTCCCCAATATCTTTTTAAACACGTCATCCTTACACAGCGCAGGTGTTGAGTGTATGTTCTGTCTAAGAAGTCATAGAAGTCATCCTTGAGTCGATCGTCTTTCCCCCTGTGAGGAAGTGAACGCAGTTTTAATACGGATTGTAACTAGCCGTTTGCTTTTATACAAGAACCTAGAAACATCTAATCTAACTCAAATCGAACAACAGATCCGCATCCAAGTGTGTACCAATCGATATGTAATAACCTCCTACATTTCGCTTATTCAGAGTGATCGCATTGATAATTGTGTGTTGACAACAGTTCAATAATGTCGCAAAATATAATATGACACCCCTTACTGGATACCCGGTCCAATCATATAGATGGAAACCTCAGCTTAACGACAAAGCCCACAACTAGTTACTATCATAATCGTGTATTTTACTTAGGCAGTTACGCAGCACTAATCTCTTTCACAAGGAATTTACGTCCACCTTCATCACCACCGCCCACATCCACAGCACCAAACAATAATTAAACAAAATCGACTTTTTTCTCGTCTCCACTTACAAAGCTAATTTATAATTATCCAACGAAACCACCCAATATCTCTGTAATGGAAAACAAAAAACTAGCAACCTACCACCGTTTAAGTATCGGGTAACACCTCGCTCGAAAAAGAGTGTAAAAAATAAATCACTTTGCAAATTGAAACCATAATTACAGCGACCTCGCCATGACTACTCTACAAACGAGAAAAGAATGTATCTAAAACTCGAATAGCTGCATTGTGCAACTACGTTCTCATCTTAAATGCCCACACAAGTCTGATTTAGTTATCATAAAAAAAAACTCCAAAAACAAACACACTCGCTGACACTCAGAGTACGAGTATGAGCCAGACGAGATGCTGCAATTAACCTTAAACGTACGATCAGTTCCATCCATGGGTATGACGGTGATTATTATTATTAATAAAATGTAATCATGGACTTGCCACCTGAATGATAATGATCGATCAAGAGCCGTGTAAAGAGCAGATTGACGGAACGGACAGTGACTTGGCGAGGTAAACGAACTGGTTTTGCATGGGCCATTATAGGGCTTGCAATAAACCCAAAGCTAATTCTTCCGCATTGGTGATGGATGAGTGTTGATAAACGGCAAGTATTTTCGCCTTAAAGCCGTTGAGGTACCTGTACATGCAAAAATGGTATTTTAAGGATGACTGATGCATCATCGAGGAAGCTGCTTCAAAGCAAATAATAATACGCCTATTAGCTTGAGGCTATAAAATAAAATTCCACGATTTTATAAAAACTCGTAGATATTCAAGATTAAAATTTTTTATAGACAATTTCACGGATTCATTTATGACCTGTTTAATTACTTGTGCCTGTGGGTTAATTATTTTCTGCACCTTTAACGCGACGTGTTTTTTCTATACAGGACCACGCCTGGCCTGGGCAAGGTTGTCGCTTGCTATGCACAAAGTTTCATTCTCTTTCGCCAGCGCTAGGTATGTATTACCTGTGTATATGTCCATTGATATGGGTAAGCTGACCATGTCTTTGTTTCTCAGCCTGCTCACGGAAGCAAAATGTTTCATTTAATATAAATGAAAAACAAGTAAAGTGTAATCAATACCGCAATTTACATCTCCATTTACAGCAATCCAGTGTTTAACACGCTTCAATACCAGTACGAGAAGCGAAAGTGTTGACAGATTGGTCATTGTGTACAGAAGTGTGACCACACCGGTTGACATCTGAACTCAAGCAGAACATTATGCCTGTTACACGGCGACTAAAGATGAAAACCGACACCACCGTCGCCTTTCACTTTTACCAACTTTCAAAAGAACAGCGTTTAACGCCAAGTCTCCAAATGGGTCTCCAAAATATATTATTTCACCCATAATCACTCACACGATAAAGACGATAACATTGCCGATATGCAAATGAAAGAGAAGCGCACCCAGGCGAGGAAGCCCGCCGGCCGGCTTATGCAAAGTGGTTTACCAAAATCACAAATTATTCGACCAAACATCTCATAACACACGTTCACCTATCGCGCCTTAGTGATTATTAGCATAGCTATGCAAGTCGTCTATGTCAACATAATTAAAATTTTATAGATGTTTCACGCCCGCTGCGACCAGACCTGCCTGCCCAGATATGCCAATCAGAAGTTGTCGAAAAACAAAGCAATAACGATCGTTTGTTGACCATTTTTGAGAGCAAAAATGCAGACATCGGACACGTGACTTTTGTACTTAATTAATTAACAGAATTGCATGACGACATTTTCTGGCTTACTCCAGTCGGATCATGAGTTATTCGCGATTATCTCTGATCTGGTTTGGTGCACCATATTCGGTTGTGTTTCAATTAACTGGACTGTAGCACTCCTTCGACACTGATCAATACGACAGGTCCAATGCCAACAGCACTTTGTTTAGTCGTTTTTTTTTTTTTCTGAAAGTTCTAATTGCTTTCGATAAAACGGCAATAAGGAGACCGTAGAGTGAAAATGAAATGTCTCTGTTATAAGCAAATGACGATGCGGGTGATGCCGGGTAAGATTGCAGTGCAATTTCGAACCGATCGTTGCTTAGCGTGGAAATTGTTCTATTGTTGTTGTCATGAACTCACGCGTGAATAGTGACATTCAATTTATTTTCTGTACGCTCTAACGTATATGGAAAGTCATTAAGGCTATCGAGTTGAAAGCGGGCATTCATAGCTACCATGCCAATCATGACAATAACAATTAGCAAGTTGACGAACTCGCTAAAAGCGGAAGAGGAATGACCTCGTCATAATTCTGAATTCATACAAATTTGACGGAAATTGTTGAGGGAATATTTGGAACGAAAATTCGTGTAATGGGTAGCCCAACATGTGATGTTAGTGATTTGTTATGGCAATTCACTACAAGTTTGGTTAAAATGCTTTCGATAATTTCGAAAACAGGGTTTTTCAATAAGGTCTTAACAATTTTGGACTTAAAAAAAGACAGAAAATCAAGATGTCTGGCTAAAATTTATTTCAGACACAGAACTCCTAATATTTAGTTTTAGTAGAAAATTTTATCATTTTTATAGTATATAAGCAACACGAGCAGTTTTGCAGCGATCGATTCCTTGGAATCAATTTTCCACTATTCTTCCACACATATCAGCCGTATCATTGGCGATTTCGTGATCGTTATTGTTTCTGTTCCTCCTCGAACCTTGTCGCCTTCTTGATATAAGCTAACAACTTAACGTAACCCGTTATAAAGATAATCCAACGTCGTTAAATTTTCTGACCGAATTGGTCATTCCATCGTACTCGAAATTACACGATCACCGAACTTCCCCTTCAACAGATCAGTAGCAGTATGGGGTGGGACCATCTTATTGGAACCGCATATCACTGCTGTCTTTCAATATGGCGCGACAGCAAACTCCATCGACAATAATATGGTGATAATTTTCATAGACCGAAAAATAAGGTCCAATCGCACCTCCTGCAAGTACTCCATACCATACGATCATTTTTCGTGGACGGAGTGGAGTCCTTTGAAGTATTTTGTATATTTTGCTTATTGTCGAAGATGTTTTTCCTCAATTTTTTTTCCAGAGCCAAATTGAAAAAGTATCGACGCGTCATGTGACGAGGAAGTTTCAATTCTTAGGCTGGTTTGGTCTATCAAGGGTGAAGTCAAAGACCTTTAGGCGCGAAACTCGTCACAATGAACCGACTGATCTGGCTATTTTTGAGCTAAAACGATATTTCGGTACTTCGATCGGTACGACATCTTACTCGCATAGGAACGTTCAATATGTACCTGTCTGGTAGAACCATTATTACAACCGAATATTGGTCAAACGCTCTTAAAGTTCCATCACAGGTTCAGAATCTCGGTTGAAAATGTAAACCTTGATTGACGTTTTGATATTGAGAGATCATACAAACCGCTCAAAGATGCGTTTGAAGTAAAATATAAATTTGTGTAATTTTAAGAGAGATGAGAAGACCCCAACTAGTGTTAGTCTGTCAATGTCAGCTGAAAATACGGCCGGCATAGCTGAGAGTGATCTTGAGCGCTCATCTCCATTTCGAAATGATCACAGGAATTGGGCCTATCCACCAACCACTTTACATTGCATTTTGGCCTATTTTCAATTTCAATTTTTTAATTTTCGTGGGGGCGAACGCCTCCATTTATTGGGCTTAATTCAAGCTAGCTTAATCTAATCTTAACCTAATCTCACTTACTAGCTAGGGAGAACGGGAGAGAGGGGAGGGTGGTTAAAAAGGCGTTTAAAAGGTTTTTAGGCATCAAGTGTTGAGGTTGAAATCGAAGTAAGGATTCGAATTAACACTTCCCAGCATACGAGAAATAGGTTCATTGGAGCCATAGGCAGTACCGGGGGTGGGTAGATAGAAGAGACGGGGATTTCGTACATTGCGGGGGTTAGTGTTGATGGAGTTATAGAGGGTCGCGCAGTCAATGGTACCTGAAAGGAGCCGATGGATGAAAAGAATGTCAGATACAATTCTTCTTTCTTCCAACGTGTTCATGTTGATTAGTTTAAGGCGGTCTTGGTAGGGTGGTAAAATCAAAGGATTGCCTAAGGGGAGACCTCGAAGAGCAAAATGTAGGAATGGGCGTTGGATGCTCTCGATTCTAGAAATGTGGGTTTGTTGGTATGGAGACCACACTTGAGAGGCCTATTCAAGAAGGGGCCGGACAAAGGTTATGTAAAGAGATCGGGTAACGTAAGGGTCCGAGAATTCTTTAGACCATCGCTTCACGAAACCGAGTGCAGAATTAGCTAAGGATTATCTCATCGATGTGTGGGCGAAAATTTAGCTCCTGGTCACATAATATCCCAAGATCGCGAATGACTTGAACCGTGGAGATGGGTTGATTATTGAGGAAGTAGAGACGAGGAGGAGGTTTGATTCGTTTACGTGAAAAGGTAATTGATTGGTATTTGGAAATATTAAGCTCTAAGCAATTTTTGGAACACCAGATGGAAAAACTATTGAGATCGGATTGAATAAGGGAAGAGTCGTGATTGGAGGAAATAGACTTGTAGAACTTGGTGTCGTCGGCGTATAATGAGATATGGGAGTGTTTGATCACCACTTCAAAATCGTTTATGGAAAGAACGAAAAGAAGTGGACCTAAGTGGCTGCCTTGGGGGACGCCGGAGGAAGCCAGAAAGGGGTTAGAGAAGGCAGATCTAAAACGAACACTGTAATAGCGATTTTCCAGGTAAGAAGATATCCACTTCAAAGAAATGGGGTCGAAGCCAAGGGAGGACAATTTGAAGAGTATCAGTCTGTGGGAGATTTTATCGAAAGCTTTACTGAAATCGGTTGAGATAACGTCGACTTCTTTGCCGTTCTCTAAGGCTGATAGGGGTAAAGGACACAAATTCAACAAGGTTAGTGGTTGTGGATCTGCATTTGAGGAAACCGTGTTGTCTAGGGGAGATTAAAGACTTGCAGCGAAAACTTAGGGTTTCGTACAAAATACTCTCGAAGAGTTTGGGTATATGTGACAGTTTCGCAGTGGGACGATAGTTGTTAACAACGTTCTTCGGACCTTTTTTGTGTATAGGGGTGATAAATGAGGTTTTCCATAAGCGGGGGAATTCACCTTGGGATAGGGATACAGTGAAGATTTTCGAGAGAGGGCGAGAGATGGTTGAGGAGCATTTTTTTTAGAAATATGGCAGGGAGACCGTCGGGTCCAGGAGTGAATTCATCATTAAGTAGATTTAATTTGTTTTCGATGACATGAGAATCGACTGTGTGTGGAAGAAATGGTCCAAGGGAAAAATTCGGTAGATAATCAAAGTATGAGAAGTCTGGAGCAAACGAGTCGTTGGCGAAAGACTATTTAAAAAAGTTGGAAAAAAAGTTGGCGATAATATTGAGGTCATTCGAGGTTTGATCATGGAAGGAGAGGGAGGTAGGATCGCTATCAGATTTTCTTATGTAGTTAACAAACTTAAAGAAGGACTTTGGATCGTTTATAAGATTGGCTTGCGTTTCAGTTAAATAGCGTTGATAGAGGAAGTTGTGAAGGGCGGTAAAGTGAAGATAGCTGCCCAGGTAGTCAGAAAAGTCATTAGATGATTGAGTACGAAGGAAGATTGTCCATTGCTTATTTCTTTTGTTTCTTAGAGAACGGAGCCTGCCATTGTACCCGGGTGGGGAGGTGGACGAAGTTTTTCGTTGTGAAACGGGAACGTAAAGAGAGATAGAGTAAAATATTTCCCTGTAGAGTATGGATATTGCATCATTTACGGATGTACAAATGGGAATCGTCAAATGACACTCCTAGTGATTTACGATGATTTTACAAGTGAAAGTGTCATAAATTGTGCCAATACTACAAAGTGGTGATTTCGACGTGTAAGACAAGAAGCTTCCTGGATGGTTGAAAACGCAGAATGGGAGACTGCTGGATCAAGATCCGTGTCAAACGCAACAAGTAACTTGTCAAGCCATTTTCCATTGTTTTAGATTTAAAACTCCATCCGAACTCAAGAGACATCAGACGCGTTTTTCTCCGCGAGCAGACTGCAAACTGCTACTTCGGCGGCAGGAAAGGAAAGGTTTCTGCTAAGTTTTGTGGCTGATGATGAAAAGTGGTCGATTAGTTGCGACAATCTCAAGCGAATGAAATCAAGAGGACGTCGTGTTCATGCATCAATATCGACGGTAAAGTCAGATATCCATTCTAGATAGATAGATATAAGTTTTATTCATTCCAACTTACAACTAAATCAAACAACAGTAGTAATAACTAATAACAATTGGAACAGAATAACAGTGACCATTCTATAACTATTAGAACACTATGTCCACTATGTAACGGACTAAAAATGAGTAAAATGAGTTCTATGTGCAGCTGGTATGTTGACAAGAGCCAAGTTATTTACGCGTAAGTTATAAATTTGTGAATTTTTACTGGGAATGTTACCACTTCGTTTGAAAAACTCCCTAAGTACTTTAAAGACGTACAGGTGCCGTAGTGGTAAAATTCTTAGTTTTTTGAATAAGGGCCAGCTATGAGTGAAACGATTACAATTAGAAATGATCCGAACTAAGTGTTTTTGTGCCACCAATAAAGGTCCCAAGGTAGGGTAGATAGGTAGGAGTGGCCGCCTGATATCGAGATGCCAGGCCCAATTAGCGCTTATGCGCCGTTTTGATGCCACCACTCAGTGACCTAGTGTGCTATTATTGGAGTTTCATATCCATCCTGTGGAATTAAGGAATTTGATGATATTACAGAATCCTATTTCCCTGAATTCTGATAGATCGTCGAAGGAGATTTTGCCGAGTAGGCGCTGTCTGGTTCTAGCTAGAGCCGGACATTCACACAGGAAATGGGTGAGAATTTCCTTTTCCAGTGGGTTCTTGCAACTTCGGCAGTAGGTGTTGAATGGGATGCCTAACTTAGCAGCGTGGGTACCGACAGGCCAGTGGCCAGTACAGATGGCTACAATTCTGGCAATCTCTTGTCGGGGTCTGTTAGTTAGATCGAGGGTTCTTTTCCTGTTATAGGAGGGCCATGTTTTCCTTGATATGACGCAGTTGCTAAGACTGCACCATCTGGAGTTCGCCCTC
This sequence comes from Merodon equestris, assembly GCA_958301585.1. Classification (NCBI taxonomy): domain Eukaryota; kingdom Metazoa; phylum Arthropoda; class Insecta; order Diptera; family Syrphidae; genus Merodon; species Merodon equestris. The sequence goes on along the minus strand of OY284417.1, from coordinate 18,512,053 downwards.
GAGAGAAAGTGTTGTAGAAGGTTTGCCTTGCCCAGTCTGATGGGGGGGAGTACTGCCTCCGCCAAAGAACAGTCGAGGGAAGAGCCGTGCCTTGCAGGTCCCAACGTAGTTGAGTATGAACTTCCCCAGCAGGTGATTCCATATTGCAATTTTGAGTGTGCGAGGCCATAATAGATTTGCGACAAAACTTTCTCAGAGCAATATGGTTTGATGAGGTATAGTTTACGAGTCACCAGCATCATATGGGATTTAACTGCTCGAATATGTTCCTTCAAGCTCAAGTTATGATCGATTATGACTCCAAGATATTTAACATTTTTCACTGACTCGATCACAAAGCAACTAGTAGAGCATTGGCTGAAATCAGAAAAATCATCAATACCACTTGTGTGTATAGGTAATCTGAATCTTTCACAGTCATATGCATGAAAACATATATTGAAATCATTCAACGCATTTCCCGATATTTTTATAGAAATCAGCTTCGTTTTCTCACTGATAACTAACTTGTGAACAGTAAACCAAAGTCTCAATTTTTCTAAGTCTGCTCCGATCTGTACTATGCATTCAAAAATTGTTCGATATGATATTGATATCGGCAAATGCAGTGGATATACCATTAAATTCCTGAGCGAATAGAGAATTGATGTAAATTAGGAAAAGAAGAGGCCCAAGCACCGAGCCCTGTGGGACGCCATTTCTTAACACACGAGAATTACTGAAGGTTCTATTGATTTTAACTATTTGTGTCCTATCTTTTAAATACGTTTTAAACCATTCAAATATTACTCCTCTAAAACCAGCCTCATATATGTAGCTTGTCTAGTAATAGCTCATGGTCAACCATGTCAAATGCTTTCGTCATGTCAATAAGCAGGGCCATAGTTGAATTTTTGTTGTTTGCACCTTCATACAACTGACTACACAACCTAAGGATAGCATCTTCTGTTGACATACCACTCCTAAAGTCAAATTGATTATCCGAAAAGAAATTGTTATGATCCAAAAATTATAGGATACAAAATGATTAATCAGTTTCTCAAATAGTTTAGCAAAAGTTGGAAGCAGAGATATAGGTCTATAACTATTGCCTTCTTTAAGGAGAGGAATCACCTCCGCACATTTAAGGGAACGTGGAAAACAGCCATTATTCACACTTAGATATGTCCACCACATACCAGGCAATTTTTTCAGTAAAATGCTTGTTATGCCGTCGCTAGTGCACGAATTTTTGTTTTTTAACGACATTATTAGTTTGTGAAGCTCAACCGATGTGACCGCATTAAAGACAAAACTGTTCGCTTGCACTGTAATCTTTTTATGGATGTTTTTACATAATTTGATAATTTATTTGACTTCTTTGTGTATATGGTGGGACCACATCAGCGTGGTATATCATGAGTTATTGCAATTGGATGAAGTCATCACAGAAGTCGCCACCGGACACATTTAATGTGTTTGAGTTGATCACAGAAAAAAATTACCACAATACAGACAAGGACACAACAGAGTAATTGTGCATATGTTATTCAAGTCGTTAATATCTATCTAAAAATACTAAATTGGGATGACTACCCCATTCGTTTTATTCGCCTAACATCGCCCCTTTTGACAACCACCTGTTCTGATCGATGACGTACTGTCTGGCTGAGCATATTGGATCTTTCGAAAAAGTCAGAAATTGGGTTGATTATTCTAAAAAACTCGCAATTTTTCAACGCAGAATTAGTATATTGCCAGAGATGGACAGAAGTTGTAACTAGCGATGGACAATTCTTTGGAAAATAAATAATATGTGATTTTTTAAGCGCTTCGTTTTTAATCGTCAAAAAATATTTAAAAAAAAGTTCCAAAACAGCACACAATTTTTATTACATTTTATTAACTGATTTATGCCATTTGTTTTTTAAGAATTATTTTGTTTAAATATTTACCACGATTGCGCTTTAAGTGCTCCATACGGTGAGTACAATTTTGAATCACTTTTTCAAGCATATTGGCTAACACATGTAATGTTGACGCTGGCTTATCAAAAAAACTCGGCAGTGATTTAATGCGTCTCCATAAAATAACAGCCTGGAGGCATGGTCTAGCTTGCAAATTCACCGGTCAAAAACGAGAGATTCATACATTGCTCACCGAACTCATTTCTCAATTGGTCGATCGATTCGCGTTCTGTGTGGCATATAGTGCCGTCTTGCTGCAACAACAGTTCGACCAGGTTCAACTCGTCTATTTTGAGCAAGAAAACTTCGAAATTTTTCATCGACAGAAGGCGTCATTGACTTAGTTCTCTTTGCAAAAATAGGGGCCCTTGATTCCGCCGGACCATAAGCCGCACCAAACATTGCATTTTTTCCGGGTGCATTCGCAACTCTTCTGTTGCCTGAGGCTACTCATTCGACAAAAATGGCAGTTTTGTTTATTAACTTACTTATTCAACTAGAAATGAACTTGGACGCTGAAGACAAATTTTCGATAAATTAGTGTATCTTCCTCAAGCTTTTGTATCCAACTCACCTACTGCGGCAGGCCATGCGGCTTCAGTTCTTACATGAGTTTGTGAGATTTTAGACCAAGCTCCTTGCTTGTGAATGACGACAAATGGATACGGTATTCATTAGCACAGCAACAATATTTCCCTCTATAAGCGCTCTGCGCATACGGTAAGTAGCTTTGTGACCAATAGTGTAAAATTTGTGTTTTCACGAATAAACGGCAGTACTAATTGCACACGTTCGAGTGTAACATGTTTTATCAATAATAATAATACTCATGAGGTCCAGTTGGTTTGTTGATTTATTTTTTGTTGGAGGCTTCTACTGTCTGTTGGTGCACTCAGACACAAATACTGTCTCCATTGTACTGACAGCTTAGATGGCGTTACAGCTCGTGAAGAGCCAGGGACCAGCTTCTCTTATTCACTTATGTAGTGTGCGATTTGTTTTTCACACAAGTGAACGAAACCGATTCCGAACGGCGAAAGCCGGGAAGCTTCTTCAAAGCAAGTGTAGAGGTTTTGCCAGTACCCCGCCGGCATTGGTATTATCGGAATCCGAACTTGCTCATCGCCCCTCAACGACCAAAACATTACCCATTGCGCTCCAGGCCAGTTGATACTAGAATTGAAACTAGCAGACTAAGTGCTACTTTGGTTGATTGGAAGCAGGAAATGAATGAATAAGATCATGATTTTTCACAGAAGTCATGAGGCTTCATAGGGGTCCGAAAACCCAAGGGAAATAATGTAATAACCTAGGTTGGTGTCGTTGGGCCATATTTTTTTCTAAAAATACACAGTGCGTTTCTGGATGATATTGGCTGACTTTTTTGCCTGAAATTAGCGCTATGAATGGGATGACGTTTATTTGCAGTAGGACGCCAGGACATGCCATAATGTTTGTGATAGAATAGCTGTATTAATACTGGGCTGCAATTACTCGTAAATATGTACTATTAAAATAGAACTTCCTTTGAGATTTTCTTAACCCTTTTTAGTTCATTGGTTCGACTGAAGATATTTTTTTGTAGCAGCAGTGATCTCGAAGTGATTGGTTCGTTTAAAAAATAGTGCTGAAAGGATTTCCTCTTGCGTAAATAATAATATTGTATTAAAGTTTCGTTGAAAACTTTTGTTTTTATTAGTTTTCTAAACTATTTTTCTCTATGCTTTTAATATTTAAAAAGTAGTAAAAGCAAACAGAAAAGTAAAACTCTTTTCAACCATTTACCAAAGCAGTTGATCCACAAATTTCAGATGGGGTAGAAGTTCCTGTCGACATATTTCTTCCTCTGTTTTCTTCAAAACTTTTAGAACACAGAATGTTCTAAACAACTTTACTATACAAGTATATAAGTTTAAGGGCAAGGCAAGAGCAGTATTCCAGTGACAGTCGTAGAGTTTTTGGCAATCAATTTTATTATGGTTAAGCGCATATAAACTTACGTACAATAGGTACATAAATACACAGATTCGAACCAATCAAGATCAGATTTCAACTTCTATGGTAATGGTATAGAGACTTCCGGTCATCCAAATTCGCACTGGGATATCTTCATATTCTGCAGCCACAAAAATGAAATTCAAATTTTAATAAATTGTACAAATTAAAACCTCTATTAGACGAACTCTTAAGTGTCTCTGAAGTCCATAAAGGAAGTTATAAGATGTGGGTTGGAGCGGATGAAAATGCGTTCGTTTCCGAATTTTAAATATATATATAGGAAAACTTGTGAGCAAAGTTCGTAAAGGATTTAATAATTATTTGAACTCGGTTAGGTTGCAAGAAGATTTGTACTGTACGGAAAGGAAGAGAAGATATTCCAGCAGATTTCCAAAAGGACAGGGCAGTAAAACGAGGAGATTTCAATTGGAGGATTAAAGAGGAAGGTTTATTATGCGTGGTTTGATAGGAAACCAATTGTGCTCGTAAGCAATATTCACAAACCAAATAGTGAAGAAGAAGTTCAGTAAAAGGGAAAGCTTTTGCAACGATATCAATTTTGGCAGAAGCTACATGGCTAATAGGTTCGACGTTGACATGCACAAAAATAAAAACGAACTGAAGGCGGTGATAGTCCCGTCAACAAGTATAAAGTGAATCTCCCTATAGAGAAAAGACTTGGGATATCAGGTGATATTGGGTTATGTCTCACAAATAAACAAAACTTTTAGCCTTACGTGCAAAATAAATGCATTGGTTTTCTGGTGGTCCATAGTGAACCCACCTAAAGCCCTTAAGATAAAAGAAAAAATTATACGTTCGAGAAAAAATGGTTCAAAAATATTACAAATTTAAAGTATAATATATCAGATTGTACATGCCATAAACTGCACGAAAACCATTCAATAATAAAATCGTTATTGAAATTAGTATTTAGAATATATTACTCATTCAGTCTGCAGGTTTCTAGAGAAATCCAAAATGTGTATGGGAAGGGTGTTCTCAGCGAGTCCGAGTGTCGGCGTTGGTTTTAAAAAATTCGAAAAAGCAGTTTTGACCCAAGGTATGAAACTTGTTCAGGTAGGCTAGAAAAACTAGACGATGAGTTCCTTAAGTCCACTGTTGAAAAAAATCCCAATGTGAAGGTAAGGGAACTCGCAAACACTTGGTATTGTCACCGTAAAACCACAAGTCTGCTAAAAATACGCAGGCAGAATATAAGGAGCCTAATCGGCGTCTAAACATTGCACTTTAGCAAAATTAGGACTGCCATATAACGCCTACTGCAATAGGTGTCATGGTGAGGAAGAAGAATCTTCCTCCCATCTCCTATGCAATTGTCCTGTACTAGCCTCCTCAAGAAGATGATTTCTGGGAGAATACTTCTTTAATGAACTAACGAATCTATCCGAAACGGATATGTACAAAATATCGATATTTTATTCAGCACTCAAAACGTTTCCAAGAGTAGCGATGAGCAAGCCAACTCGAGTGGTAGCACAATGGACAGATTTTGATCCAAGTGATCCCTACCGCTTTTTACGGAGGAAAGCTAAATAACCTAATCTAACCTAAGAGAGCTCGCAAGCGAAAAACGGGGCATAAAGCTAGTCAGTATCAAGGACCGTTTTTAAACCGGATCACTACCGAGGTTGAGAAATGGGTTCTTCATAATAACATTGAACGACGTCACCAGGGGCTTAGTTCAGAAGACCGACCAGCACAACATCCCAGAGTTGGATTTCACCCACTCAAGGTGGTATGTACTCAGTTTATCGTTATGAGAGATTGTCTCGTAAGCGGACTGTCAACAGCTGTGCAAATTAAAGCCTGCCTAGAGCAGAAACGGCCAGGTTTGGTTAATCGAAGACGTGTTCTATTAAATCAGAATAACACTAGCCCTCATACAGCTACATACGCCTACATAGACTTACACGAATTCGATAGGGAAAATATGATGCATCCGCCTTATAGACGATGGACGAAATTTAGACCTCAGGATGAGGATCTCTTGAGGTGTTTTTTTTTTCGTTAAAGCCCAATATATTTTTTAGTGACGGCATGAAAACGTCGCCTGAGAGGAGTTAGTGAAATTAGTTTGGTGTCAAAATGTTTGCATTTGGTGCAAAAGACGCTCGAACATTGCACAATTCTTATGGTATAACCTGATGCCAACCTCACGAATTGTACTTCAAGATGAATATTGCGTAAAAATATTTCGCTCCTCTATTAATTCAAGAATGACACCTCTTGTTGGATGATTCTCTGAGTTAAAAGTAAACGCCGAAAATACTTAACAGATCGATTTTATATTGCTTTATATATACTCTGTAACCCCTTGAAGCCATGATATGGTCATGGGGCAAGCTTTTCGTTGAGATTTTTTGAGAACATTCTTGGTGTTTTGAATTTTTAATAGAAGTGCTATGACAATGGGCCTCAATCTTTTTTTTTTCTATTTCCAATTTTTTTTTTATACAGAGTTCGCGCAGGTTCAAGAGTTACGCTCTTATGGTGCAACCAACCTGGACGGGGTGCAAATGGTTTGTGTCGCAGATGTTCGTTCACTACTCTCCAGGGGTTGTTATCCTAGATACGATTCGAGAAATTCGACTGAAGTTGTCGCGTTGGTTGTAATTCACGGGAACTTCTTTTGTTTCCATGTCGTTAACGTTACTAGAAATGCATATTGGCGTAACCGCTGGTAGGACTGTAGTCAAACTTCTCATAATCATGTTGTGTGATTCCTTTTATCCCTTAGGTGAAAGGGACCTACTGATTGAGGACTTCGAATGGCAAACTCGAAAAAGCTTTTCCAAACAAGGGTTTTGTCAAATCACGATAAGTAAAAACACCGTAAAATGCGATTTTGATGGTTTGCCTGTTGCGAGCTTCGAACCTCGTGTAATCGGCGTAAAAAAAACAGAAATAAAAAAAAAAATACTTCGAAGCAATCAAAATTGATCAATGACAACCATTTTTCTTTGATCCACATGAGGGTATCATGAATAGCTCTGTTGAAGCCTCCTAAGAGTCAGAGTTAAAGACAATAAGAAAATCTTTTAGAGGACTGAAGGCTGCTAGGAACAATAAATCTTAATTGAGATAGACAGTCACGGCAAGTCATGACAATACGCTGCACGGATTTCCAATTAAAATGTTTAAAAGAGAGTGTTTGTAACAAGCTTTTAAGTTCTTCGTCTCAAATACCATGAAATCCTTAATTATATAGACTCCATGGCCCTCTTCACATGTCACAATTTCATTAGCGAAAATATTAAATATTGCCAAACAAGCGACGCTCGAAATCATTGCAGGACACTCAAACCGTCTGGAGCACAACTTCACTGCCTTCGTTGGATCGTTTGAGAGCAATCATAAGACCTTAGCCAACCGTTCGAAATTCAAGTATGTGTAAATGCTAATTAAAGCGCAATCTTTCTCGTATACGAAGGCAACCCAACGTGGGCTTCCTCCCGACCACCATCCATTAATCATACGAATCCCATACCAAAACACCACCAAAACAATATCTCTTCCAACTTTTCGAAGAAAAACTAAATTGATTATCCGTTCATGCCAAAATTGGAACACAATGGAGACAATTCCCCAGAACACGGCTTATCGGCTAATATGACATCACAAAGAAGGCCGACGCGAATTACGCCGTCCGATAGTACGATAGTTAAACAAAGAAAACCAATTCAAAGAAAATAATTAATTAATTTGAATGTTTAAGCTCATATTTCGCATTTGGCTGAAATGCCGCATGAATCATAGCCTCGTGGGGATACAAGACAAAATTGAAGCGGGCAAGGGTAAAAAGCATTCTCTAAATACAATTTTCCGGTGGCATTGACCACATTTCTTTTTCTCTTCATCATCATCATCACCCATCATCGAAACGGCTGATTACCATTCGGCGAAGGGAAGACAGCGCGAAAACAAAAATCACAAAAGAAGAAAGGAAGAAGCAATAATAATTAAAGAAAATAAAAAAACTTATAAAGGGGCAACAACTTGAAGGTGTAATGAAATCAAAATTTCGTTCATTCAATGGCTGGTCAAAGCAGACACGAAAACGCAATGGAACAAAAAGCAGCAACAACAAATTATGATTGGCAATGAAAGGAAATGAGAAAGGAGAACAACAAAATAACACTTGCACCTACCTAATGTCTTATCGTAGCTGTTGTCGTCATCCAAAATGCGGGTAACACCGTAGGTGGATGGAGATGACATATGATGCAGCCGAAACTGCCAACAACTTTCCGGACGCACACGGTACACACACGATCGCCACTGACGTACGTGTAGGCGCTACACAATATCGAACGAGATATCCTTGAGATTTCTGTTTTTTTCTTTTCTTTTTCTGTTTCAAGCACTTTTTACGGCTTTTCAACAGCACTTGAAAGCAACTTTGGGCGTTTGTGACTCCTCACTTTTCTTTCAATTTTTTTTCAAATTATTTATTTATTTTCAGGCCCCCAAATTTGATTTTTTTTTGTTCACTTTTATTAACTTATTCACTTGTTTGCACCCATATGTTTCAGAAAGCACGCGGACGATGCTGATCAAGTTGCGATCCAGCGTTAAACTGAACCAAATTCACCGCGAAACAAATCAAGACTGACTGCGGTCTGACATCACGGTGTTTTTTTTGTCAAAGACTCGTTCTTCTTGTTACGGACTAATACCACACAAGACAAGACCCAAACGCATGCATGAAAAGAGACTTTTTTTCTTTTTTCGTGTTATGTACACTCTTGACTCTAATCCGTTGGTTTTTGGAGCTCTTTCAGTTAGATTGAGATTTTTTTCCTCCCAACCTTACGTTTTCATTCTTTCTTTTTTGCACTCGCACGAATATATTTTTTATTTCGAGATCTAAAGTCTGAGTAACTTGTGCGCTAAGGCTGCCCGCCAACGCGATACTAAAAACGATGCTAAAGTGAAAATCGAATATATAAAAGTTTTCCTCTCTCCGTTTCTCTCTCTTTCGTGTGATCTCTCTATAGCTACTGAACATTGGTGTAGTCTCTCTTCGTCGGCCGATGTGCATCTGTGGGCACATAAGCTGCTGTTACTGTTAGGTGGTTAGTATGAAGTCAATGGACGAGAAGAAGGTGCAATTAAACGAGATACAGATACAGCAATAAACGTTGACTATCAGCCAGGTTTAAGAGAATTTAAGAGAGAAACTACATAAATGGATTGTATGGAACCCATTTGTGGATTGTCTCAGATGCTGATAAGACAAAGACTTGTTTTTGGTTTTTGGAGAGATCCAGTTCTCAACTCAACTCTTTTGTTCGGGTGTTATTTGATAGCTTTCGTTCTTGGACAAGGATTTTAATTAATTTTAGATAAAAATGGCAGTTTACTGACACAATATATTAGAATAAAAAATATATTTTTAAAGAAAATCTATTAAAAATCTCGTGGATGGGCGGTGTTCACGGAGGCGTATGTGGAACCTTCAAAACGGGCATAGAAATCGATTTATTTTATTTTATCATTAATTTATAACATTTTGCTAGTATTCTGCTTATAGCAGAATTAGAAAAGAGATTGGCGATCAGAGGTGGTATACGCAGCTACAGCTGTTATGTTTCCATATCATAGTCTGCTGCCGGCGACCATATAAAGGGCAGGTAAAGGGTGTTTTTTTAAAGATTGGATTTTCAAAGTGGCAACATTATTTCTACCAAATATCAATTTGATAGTGAAAAGTTAATTTATAGTTAATATGTTTTGCCATTTTTTAATAAATAGATTAATGCTAGAACAACATATTCCAATTGTGCAAACTTATTTTGAGAACCACGGTTCGGCTCGCCAAGCTTATGGTGCGCTACGTCCATTTTAGGTCGACATAATCGTCCACCTGGGCAAGTTATTCGGAACATGTACGCTCTAATGGATAATACGTATCCCGAAACACTATAAAAAGTACAAAGAGAAGAAGTTAATGCCGCTGTAGAGCGCAGTGTTGAGGAGAATGCACAGCAATTGGAGCTATGCCGATCCACTTTGTTGAAGATTTTACGGAAAAAATCTTGACTCAAAAGCTTATGAGACCCAGCTTGTGCAAAAGTTGAGATCGCGTGACCGTTAAAGGCTTCCGTAGGTTCGTTGAGTGGGGCAAAAACATACAATAATTAAGCTAGAACCTTATTTTCAACGCAAAATTTTGTTCTTCGATTGGGTCCATTTTTGGTTAAATAGATATGTAACAAGCAACATTGCCGAATTTGGAGTGGAGAAAACTCGGAAGCCTTTTTCGAGACACCCTTACCATTAAAACTCACTGTTTGTTGTGCTTTATGAGCTGGTGGAATCATCGGCGCATGCCGCAGCGTGCGATACCATCAATTTATTTCGGAAAACATTTACTGAGCGTATAATTTCGCGTAATGAACTCCATGATCCTATGATCTCGCACCCTTAGATAACTTTCTTTGGGGGTATGTGAAGTCGCTAGTCTATACCGAGAAATCAGAGACGTTGAACAATTTGGATGTCAACATTCGCCGAGTTATTGCTGTTATACGGCCCCAGTTGCTCGATAAAGTTTTCAGAAAGTGGACTTCATGATTGGCCTTCATTCAAGCTAGTCGTATGTATATGCCCCAAACTATATTTAATTACTAATGGCATAAAATTATCTATTGAACAAAGCTAATATCATAGAAATTAGCGTTAGATTCAACTACTCTAATTTAAATCAAATTCATATGCTTCTAAAAAAAACACCTTTTACTAGAGAGTTACTACTACTTAGTACTAGGTACTGGTACTACTAGTAGGTTGTTAATGCCTGATGTTTTGGCTACATTGATTCCTTCTACAGATCAGGCTACCTATGCGGAGCTATGAGTGCCCAGTGCTTAGCAGTCATCTGTTAGTAACTCCAATGCTTTTGAGGACTAAAAGGTTTTCCAATTGGCGCGGGTAGATTTTAGCAGCCTGTGGCGACCATGTTTATTCGGTGACATCCATCAAATCTATTGTGTAATATTCAGGTACTGATGCTTAATCAGCATAGCAAGTTACATGATTAAGCACCACGTCCGAATGATAAAACTTAACATCAAAATCAGTGTTTATAAGTGTAAGCGTTGCCCGCGCTGCGCCCTTTTTTCGGTAGACTTGGTGGCCCTTCGCAGTCAACCCTTCAACGTTTGGTGACCAAATTAGAGACGGTTCATTAATCAACCAGCTATCATTCGTACGACAAAGAAACCGCCGAGAATATCGCCAAGGCCCTTGAAAATGTTAAGCAGAAGCCGAGACAGTGCACAAGAACTCGGCCTTCCGCAGACTTCAACTTGGCGACTTTTGCATGGGCGATTAGGCCAAGACCTGTACAAGATCCAACTGATCCAGGAGCTCAAAGTTCATTTGGTTGTTCGCTCACTGGGCTTCGGACCATTTGGAAGGTGATCCAAATTTTGGCCCAAAAATCATTTTCAACGACGAGGCTGATTTTTGGATGAATGACTGTGTTGGCAAGCAAAGTTGCCGTATATGGGACGACACCAACCTACACGAGCTTCACCAGGTGACAATGCATCCTCAAAAAGTTATCGTTTGGTGTGGATTTTGGGCCGGCGGCGTGGTTGGCCCGAACTTTTTTGAAAACGACGTTGTAAAGGCGGCCACCGTCAATGACGAGCGCTTCACGACGATGGTAATCAACTTCTTATGATCCAAATTGAACCATATGGACCTAGACGACATGTAGTTCCAACAAAATGGCGCTACGTGCCCTACAGTGGACGCCAAGTTTGATATTCTGGATGTATGATTTGAGGATAAAGTTATCTCTCGCAGAGGTGATGTGACGATTTGACCCCGCTAGACATTTTCTTGAGAGATTTGCTGAAGTCGCAGATCTATACGAATAAACCACAACCGACTGATGCCCTCAAGATGAACATAACCAAGTCCACCACTCAAATTCAGTCGAATCTATGCGGAAGAGTCATTGAAAATTAGACGGCTTGAATCTGTACCGCCGTAAGAAGCCGAGAGTGGTGATATATTTCATATATAATGGCGTATATGGGCCTTTTAAATAAAAATAGAATTTTGTCAATATCTTACACACAACTTGTTTTATTCTATTTCAACATCTACCCGCTTTGTTGAAAAACCCTTCAATAAACATTTGACAAACTTTAGCTCCTTGTAGCCGATTATCTTCCACAATGCTGAGCAACTATAACTGTCTGGAGTGGCTATGGTTGCATAATAATAGTGAGCTATACGCTAGCCAACCTCTATCTGCAACCACTACCGTAGCCTGCAGCATTTGATAATCAATAAAACAGAAATGAAAAAAAAAACGCTCAATACCTGATTGGTGACAGAAAGAAGTCTGTCAAGGCTATCGCAATTAATCCTTTGGATCTCGTCGAAACCCTGAGTGACTTGTACAAGTATAAACTTGCGTAACAAGTTCCGCTTGACTCCAAGGTCACTCTCATTTAAAACTCAAGTTTCGAAAAAAACAAAAGATGACATAGTTTAATCTAATCTGTTAACTCCTTTCAATTCGTTTATCGGCTTTCCGTTCAATTAGCCGTTACTCGCTAATAATTTATTCACCGACAGCGAAACGTTCGAAAGAGCACACTCAATTAAAAAACCATCGGCTACGTCACAATGGCCAATAAATATTCCTCCGACAGAGTGCTCAACCTCAGCAGCCATTTGAATGCAAATAAGAGGCTTCATAAATCCGAAGACATCACAACAAAGAAATCAAATCAAGCGGGCTTCATAGTTGCATAATATTACGCATGGTTGCAAATGAAAGAATTTTTGATGGTTTGCACCGATCCAATTCAGGTCGAGAGGGAAAGTCGGTTGACTGCTTTTGAGAAGATTTCATTGAAGAATCGGCTGTGGTATGAGCAAACGCACTTCCTGACTTAGCACTGCAATACCATACGGCAACTATCAATTTAGCCGCCACCGACACTGTCGGTTGCATTCTTTAATTGAGGGGTTTTGCACATAAGGTTCCATTACAACAACCAACGGAGCCACTACCTCGGCTCACGTATGTCTGTGTACCTAAGAGTGGAATACTTCCCGTCTAGTCTCGCGGAGTACGGGTTTAGCGCAATACATATGCGTGCTGCAGCACCCATACCATATGCATCAGTTTATTTACTCTAATCGAGCTAACACAACGAATTGTATAATAGATACTTGAATCGACTGAACCGTGTGCGCAAGCAAATCGCTGGAAATTATGAGATCATACTTTAGATGAAGGAGTTCGCGTTGAGTAGGTAACACGAAAACATCTTAGAAGCTCTTGACTTTGATTGGGATTAAGTGGTTCTTTATTTGCCATAATTTGTTCGATACTTTAACTGTCATTATAGGGCAGATCGATGATTACATGTTGAAGAGGATATTGTGTTCCAATTAGCGAATCTTCAAATTCGGTTTGCTCTTTGATGTCAAGAGATAGAAAAACACGTCCAGAGTGGAATGACTTTTTTGATGTTTTTTTTTCTATTTTTAAATGGCATGCGTAGGAGCAGAAAAAAAGAGGAGTTTTTACCTCATTTGACTTGCTACGGTATGTCTAATCTAAATGTCGTTAACTCCTTTGATTTTGGAGGAAGAGATTCATGTGGGCGACCTAGGAACGTAATTTCGAGTGAATTAATTGAAAAATCTTCGACAAATCTCTACCACCACTACAGCCAGTGCGAGAAAGACAAGAAGAACGTCCCGATCTTCTAACTTCTAGAAAAGCTGCTGGAAATACGGAAGCATCAGGGCTCTCAGTTGAAGCGGGTTGGTTGACAGACACTCATTGGTCATTGGTGGCATCTTCACTCACACCTGTTCGCCAATTTGTTCATCCTGGTCCGCCAATTTGTTCATCCTGGTCCTCAACTCAACCTGATGGGTAACAATTTCATTCGCAGCTGATGTTTCTGGCGTTCGGTGTTACGTTACCATGATTTCTCTGTCTCTTTGTCGTGCCTGTTGTAGGTCTGAATGACCTATGTACATCTTGTTACCCAGTAAGTTAGTAAGTTCTTGATAACCCATCTAGTCCACCTTCTCGAAGACATGAACTCACTTATTAGCACTGCTGCGATAGGTAAAATTTTGGCGAAAATTTCGGTTGATTCTTCTTTGCCTCTGGGATGAAACAGGAAAGCCAGTCTCGAGTCTCGGGGAACTCTTAGAGTACTGTGAAGCCAGGCAGATTGCACTCATCGTCCGTTGCGATGCTACTGCTGAAAACACTTTTTGCGGCAGCAAGCACTGAGAGAAGACCATCTTTTAAACTTCACTCTTTCGTCTGATCTTATCATCAACAATGTTGGCTCTCAAGTCTCAACCACCCTTTGTGACGGTGGGAGTATAGGAGGTGATTGACCTAATCCTGTCTAACAGGCATGTGAAAGCCCTCACTAACTTGAGAGTCTTACCAGATGCTACGTTTTCAGACCACAGGGGGTAGTCGTGGTGCAATGGTAATCATCACTGACTGTTGAGCCGAAGGTCTGTAGTTCAAGTCCGTTCATAATCAAGAACAATTCTTGTACGGAAAAACTGTGCAACAACATCAGTTGTAAATGAGAGATGATCAAAAAGTGTTGACGAAGGCATAACACTCGCAGCATAAGATCACTTCAAAATTCGTACTCTGTTTGTGTATTTCCAATATAACACCTGAATGGCATGAGAATAAAAAAGTTACTGTGAACTATAACCAACGCAAATTCAGTCGAATCTCTCAAATCCTATCTAGGACAACCACCCCCGGAGAGTAGTAAACAAACATCTTCGACACAAACCATCTGCGCCCCGTCCAGCTTGTGTGACAAACACTATAAGATCGTACACTCTTGAACCGGCACGAATTATAAAAAAAAAAAAAAAAACAAAAACAGATAAATCAAATTGCAATTGAACTGTGGGATCTTCCCCTCGCAGCCCAAATGGAATCCGAGGAAAACGGGCTGGGTACGGTTTAAAGAGGAACTTTAGAAATCCAAGCCCTATCTATACTCAGAACGAAGCAATTGGTGGAGGATGCCGTTCATAATCTGAGTAACGCCATCACTGTCTGTTTTGAACCCATATGTCCTGTCAAAAAATCTCCCTGTAACCCAGAACTCTTCTGAATATATCGCTTAAACCGACCTCGGAAGATGACTGGAATAAGTATCGATCGAAGCAGAAGGAATATAAGAAGCTTATTCGTAAATTGAAGAATGATTCCCATAAGTCCTCCTGCGAAGAGATCAAATCCCTGAACGCGACCAGCAAGATGATTAAAGTCCTCAAGCGAGGAAAGTCGACAAAGCTGTATGTACTCAGAAAATCTGATGCTACCTGAGTCTAGAGCAGAAACTCTCAGTTTATTTCTTCAGACGCATTTTCCGGGAAATCAGACTGTCATCGGCTCGTTTCATATTCCTTCAACGGTAACTGCGAATGAAACGATGAAAACAACTCGGCGTAGCTAGCAACGGCTGAGGCCATTGAATCTGCTGTGGCATGTTTGAATGGCTTTATGTCGCCAGGCACTGATGAGGTAAACGCTGTTATGCTGCCAAAAGGTATAAGACAGCTGCTTCCTACCCTGAAAAGAACTTTCACTGCTAGCTACCTATTACTTTGCGCGCAGTGAAAGTGGCCTTTATTTCCAAAATAGTGAGAGAGGATTACTTATTTACTCGCTAAGAGTCTTAGACACATTAGTCTAGCATCGTTTTTGCTGACAAGCATGGAGAGACTAGTAGAGTTACACGTTCGCAAAGCTGCCCTTCGAATGCATCTCCTTTCAGTAATTTAACATGCGTATTAGCGCGGAAAATCCTGCGAGACTGCGCTTCAAAACCTGATTTAGAATGCCTACTCGAAGGATAAGAGATCGCGTTGGGCATTTTCGTCGACAGTGAGGCAGCTTTTGATAACGCAACTTTCGACAGCATGTATAACGCTGCTAGAGGACATGGCGTAGATGAAGCACTGGTTTTGTGGATCAAAGCCATGCTTGTGTACAGGAAATTGATCGCTAATGCAGGCCTCGAACAATGTATGAAGTCTGGCGTAAACAGGGGCTGCCCACAAGGTGGCGTCCTGTCTCCGCTGTTATGGTGGATGATGGACTCACTACTCGATGCTCTCAATGTCTCTGGAATCGATGCCCAGGCCTATGCGGATGATGTTGCAATTCTCTCTGTCAGCTCATGTTTAGCGACTGTCTGTCTCAAGGCACAGGCGACGCTAAATGTGATCGATGAGGTCACTGGAAGTCATGTTAGATATAATACCTAAATGACATGGAAATAAAAACAGGTTACTGTGAACTACAATCAACGCGATAAATTCAGTCGAATCTCTAGAATCCTATCTAGGACAACTACCTCCGAAGAGTAGTGAACGAACATCTTCGACACAAACCATCTGCACTCCGTCCAGGTTGTGTGACGAACACTAAAAGAGCGTAATTCTTGAACCAGCGCGAACCCTATAAAAAAGAAAGACAAAAAAAAAAACAAAGATAGCAAGCGTCACTTAAACGCTGTCAGCGCTAATGGTCATGGAAGGGAAAAAGCATATGGATCTGCAGCTACAGCCGAGCTGCATTCGAAGCTGTGTCCAACCAGCTCCAAATTAGTGCATGAACTCAAAGCCTTTTTGAACAAAGTCGGCTCTCAGGTCGCTCTAGGATCCCAGGAAATGACATCGCTGAGCTAGAAGTGGCTGAAAGGAGAGGCAGACCTTAGGCCTACCTGCTTCCACGGTCAAATCCGCCATCAATGATTGGGTCTTTAATGCACAAAGTCTTGATGGGGGGTATATCCGGGAGAGAGTGAAAGTCTGCAACATTCTTCTTATCCTTAAGGAGAAGGCTTACGGGCATCATTACGGGCCATTACACTTTTGCTAAGCATGTCTACATGCTTGGCACCTGTGAGACGCCTACCTGTGCTGCATGTTGCAAGAAGGATGACGCAGCAATTCACTTTCTCTGCGACTGCCCTGCCTTGGCTCGTGCACGATGGCGCACCCCAGGCTTCTTCGCACTTTTCTCCGGTCAACGGGGAAAATAAAGGGTGTTTTTTATAGAGGTATAGAACTTTGAAATAAAATAAAACAAAGATGATTTTTTTAAATTGACATGAAATTGACTTTATTCAAAAGATAGTATTCTGACATTACTTGGGATTTAAATATAATTTCTGGCATATGACCGCCACGGCTGGCTCGGACGTAGTCTTATCTGGAGGTCCAAATTTCGATGATTTTTTCCAACATTTATGGCCGTATATCGGCAATAACGCGGCGAATGTTGTCCTCCAAGTGGTCAATCGTTTCGGGTTTATCGGCGTAGACTAGCGACTTAACATATCCCCACAGAAAATAGTCAAGCGGCGTTAAATCGCACGATCTTGGAGGCCAATTCACGGGTCCGTAACGTGAAATTATGCGATTACCAAACGTTTCCTTCAATAAATCAATTGTGGCACGAGCTGTGTGACATGTTGCGCCGTCTTGTTGAAACCACAGCTCCTGCACATCATGGTTGTTCAATTGATGAACGAAAAACTCAGTAATCATGGCTCTATAGCGGTCATCATTGACTGTAACGTTCTGGCTAGCATCGTTTTTAAAGAAGTACGGACCAATTATTCCACCAACCCATAAAGCACACCAAACAGTCAGTTTTTGTAGATGTAACGGTGCCTCAACATACACTTGAGGATTATCATCACTTCAAATATGGCAGTTTTGTTTATTGACGTATCCTTCTTCTTTTCCTTTTTTATCCCGGCGTCGTTATGGTCAGAAGTGTAGGACCATAACCTTCCTTAACTTAACTGCATTCCTACTGGTCCGCTTGTGGGGTCCGCCGGTTTGACCTCAGAAAGTAGCGGCAGGCTTCCCGGTTTGGGATTACTTCATCGCTGAGGCCTATCAAATTCTGGTGTTTTTGCATTTGTTTGCACCAATTGTTTTTCGGCCTGCCTTTTTGCGTGTTGAAATTGGAACGTTGATTGATAACGCCTTTTGGACGGGGTTCAAAGGATCTCTCCTTTGAACATGGCAATACCAACTCAGTCCGTCGCGCTCTATTTTTCTTGTGATGGTTGCTTTTACGTGGAGGCTTCCTCGGATCTTTGAACTTCTACTTCTGTCACGCTTTGTTACTCCCGCTGTCATACGAAGCATCTTCATCTCAGCTGCCGTTAATTTGTTCTCATACTTTTTGTGCATTGTCCAGCATTGTGAACCGTATGTGAGCGCCGGACGTACAACTGAAGTGTAGAGCCTTCCTTTCAGCTTAGGGGACATTTTTCGATCACAGAAGATGGCGGAGTTTTCCCGCCACTTCATCCACCCTACGCTTGCGCGATGGTTGATGTTGTCATCACAAGTTGCTTCTTTATTAATCATAGATCCCAGATATTTAAACTTTTCACACTTGGGAAGCACTCTTCCATTCAAGTAAATGTCTGGAATAGGCTGATGAGGGTCAGAGAACGGGCAGCACAGATACTCTGTCTTCTTTGAACTAATACGATATCCGTGTCCCTCAAAAATGTCCACCCACACATCAAGTGCTCGTTGTAGGGACGCCTGATCATCACTTATAATGGCCCCATCGTCAGCAAAGAATAGCTGGTGCACATTGGGGTCCGTCACTTTTCCTTCAAGCAAGCAATCAAGGACTGCTATAAAAAGCAGTGGGCTGAGGACGCTCCCTTGGTGTACACCGACTTTGATTGCGAATTCTTTGGTGACTCCTGCGGTGCATCTTACTCTTGTCGTTGCTCTCTCGTACATGTCCATAATCACTCGCACGTAGGTTTCTGGAACTCCTTTTTGTCTTAGCGCTACCCATAAAAGATCTCTTGGTTGCCGGTCAAAGGCCTTCTCGAAATCAACCAACACCATATGCAAGTCCTTTGAAGAATCACGATGCTTTTCCATCATGATCCTTATACTTTGGATTGCATCTGTTGTTGATTTACCCGAGACAAACCCGCACTGGTCATCAGATAGTCGTATTATTTTCCGCAGTCGGCTATCTAATACCCGTTCAACGATCTTCATGGTGTGCGACATCAGCTTGACAGAACGGTAGTTATCACAATTTCGCGTATCACCCTTTCCTTTGTGCAAAGGAAGAAGATAGCTTTCCCTCCATTGATTAGGCATAGTGTCGCCTCTCATAAGTTTGGAGATAAGAACCATGAGCCATCTAGACCCGATGTCTCCCTTCTTTTTCCAGAACTCAGAGGGTATCCCGTCTGACCCAACAGCTTTTCTTTTCTTGGAGTTTTTAGCCGCGTACCGAACTTCTTCGACTGTGATGTCGGATATTTCGGCATGATTCGGGGCGGCTCTTGGAAAGTACACTCGGGGAAACTGTTCGTTCAGAAGTTCTTCGCAATACTGTCGCCATCTGTGGAGAATTTTTTCGTCTTCCACAAGGAGTTGGCCTTCAGCATTGTTAATAAACTTTGGGAAACGAATCTCCTGAGCATTTCTTCTTCTCTGGGCGGCTATCTTAAAGATATTTGCTCCTTTGTTCAAATTGTTTTGTCGAAGCTCCTGGGTAGCCTGGTTCCTGTCAGACGCGGAAGACGATATTTCTTCCAACTCCTGATAGAGGCCTTCCATGCTTTTCGCTTTGAATTCGGCGCATTTTTTCTTCGCGATACCTTTGCAACATCTATATACCTTTTCACGGCGAGCTTTTTCCTCTCTATTAGTAGAAGAGCACTTTGACCAAGCTTGGAAAGCCATTTTCTTTTCGTGTATCACTGCTTTGGCTTCGTCTGTCCACCACCAGGTTTCTTTTGCGTGTTGGTAGGGGCCTTTAGATGTTCCGAGCAGTGATTTGGCTTTCTCCAGGCCAGATTGTTGTAGGGAATCCTACATGTCTTGTGCTCTGCATTCCTCATTACCGACCTCATCGATAATGGAAGAGAGGTAGTTTTCCATGATGGTAATAAAAGCTTCGCCTTTTCCTTTATCCAGCTTATACCACTTGATTCTCTCAGACACCTTCGTTTGCTGCTTTGACTTCTTTCTCGCATCCATAAAAAATTCAGTCAGGAGGAGACGGTGTTGAGGGGCGATCGCGTCTCCCAGGATCACTTTGCAATCTTTAGCTCGTGGCTTCATGAAACTGGATACCAAATGATAGTCTATTTGAGTTTCATTTCCGCCGCTGCTATAAGTGATCAGGTGCCGGCTTTGTTTGACGAACATGGTATTTAGCACTATAAGACCGTACGACTTGCACATGTTTAGGATATCTTCACCTGAAGAGTTCCTGGTGCCGTATCCCAGCCCTCCGTGGTAGCCTTCATAGTCTTCGCTTGTCTTCCCGACATGTCCGTTTAAATCTCCCCCAACAAACAAAAGCTCTTCCTTTGGGATGATTTTGACAAGGTTGTGGAAATCTAGCCAGAATGCATCTTTTTCTTTTTGTTCGCATCCTACTTGAGGGGCATATGCGCTTACGATGTTCCACACCTCACCATGCATCACGAATTTGAGAGCCATCAAACGGTCACTGGACTTTGAAATGGTTAAGACGTTGCCAAGTAACTCTGCCGCAAGGATGATGGCGATTCCGTTTTTTCCTTGTTCCAATCCATAGTAAAACATCTTGTAGGCTTTTGTTTTAACGTCCAAGAAACGTGCCCGATTACCGGTGTTTCGCCATTTCGTCTCTTGTACGCACAGGATGTCTACTCGCCTTCTAACCATCATTTCTTCAAGCTCATAGCTGCGCCCACTCATGCTTCCAACGTTCCAACTCGCGACTCTTAAATGTGGCTTACGCCGTTGCATTACTTTGCTATCCCCCGGAAATCCTATAGCTCTGACCCGAGCATTGCTGCTCGTCCCAGGATCACGATCATTAGTAGTGCCTGGCGGGGTAGTGCTTTTCCTTTTAGCGTTCTTTTCCATAATGCTACGGTTTGACCGTTTTCATTCTTCCCTTCCTTTTTGACACGGGCATGCTCCAGATTTTTTATTTTTATTTTTGATTGATCTTACTCTTACAACACCGGTGATCTCCAGTCGTGTCAACCCACTGATTTGCATGCACACTTGTGGGGCAGTTTAATGGTGGTATATGTGTCCCTAGGCTCACCTTGGTGTTTTCTAAATTGCCTAGATGTGAGTTTTGTTTACCTTTGTTTAGTCGCCTTTTACGACAAGCGATAGGTATCGCTGCAGGGATATTCTTAACCCGTCCCTGCACGGCTCTGTTTATTGACGTATCCATTCAACCAAAAGTGAGCTTCATCGCTAAACAAAATTCGCTTATGAAAATTGGGATCAACGGCAATCTTGTTTTGGGCCCATTCACCGAATCTACGCCTTGCTAGGTGATCCTGTGACTTCAATTCTTGCACGAGTTGGATTTTGTAAGCACGCAAACCAAGATCTTTCCGCATAATCTTCCATAAAGTGGATGGGCACATATCCAATTCCTGTGCACCATGGCGGATAGACTGATTCGGGTCTTCCTCTACGCTACGCTCTACAGCAGCGATGACTTCTTCTGTACGCACTGTACGACGTCTCTGTGGATGCATATTATTATTTAGAGTAAACGTGGTGCGAAAACGTTCCATAGTTAATCGAATTAATTGTTCTGATGGACGATTATGTTGACCGTAGTGCGCGATACGTATTTCGAACAGAACCATGATTTTCAAAATAAATTTGCACAATTTGTTCAGGCGTCAATCTATTCATGTTGAAATGCCAAACCAAACTAAAAATAAATCACTTGACAGCTGATAAAATGGCCGCCAGTTCAAATAGTGTTGCCAACTTAAAGTTCTATACCTCTATAAAAAACACCTTTTAGAATAAAGGGAGGTTTCTTCTGTTTGGTAGTATAATGGACCAGTTTTTGCGTCTAATTGCTCCAACAGATAGTAGAAGGGGGGGGGGGGAGGGGGGGTCGGGGCCGTCGACCGTGAAGTACGGTCCTACGGCAAAACGTAAGAACCAGTGCTATAAAGATTATATGGTTGATATGTGTTCGAAAATTGAGTCCTTGGTCACATAATATGCCAAGATCCCAGGTAGACTAAACGATGGAGATGGGCTGATTGTTGAGAAAGTAGAGACGAGGAGGAGGTTTGATTAGTTTATGTGAAAAAGTGATTATCATTTGAAAATATTAAGCTCCAAGCAATTTTCGGAACACCAGATAGAAAAACTGTTAAGATCTGATTGAATAAGGGAAGAGTCATTACTGGAGGTAATGGTCTTAAAGAACTTGGTGTCGTCGGCATGCGGGAATGTTTAATCACCCTTTTAATATCGTTAATGGTAAGAACGAAAAGAAGTGGACCTAAGTGGCTGCCTTGGGGGACGCCGGAGGAAGCTAAAAAGGGGTTAGAGAAGGCAGATCTAAAACGAACACTGTAATAGCGATTTAGCGATTTTCCAAGTAAGAAGATATCCACCTCAAAGAAATAGCATCGAAGCCTAGGGGAGACAATTTGAAGAATATTAGTCTGTGGTAGATTTTATTAAAAGCTTTACTGAAATCGTTTGAAATAACGTCGACTTCTTTGCCATTCTCTCAGGCCGAGAGGGTAAAGGAGACAAATTCAACACGGTATGTGGTTGTAGATCATTTGAAGAAACCGTGTTGTCTTGGGGAGATTAAAAATTTGCAGTGAACACTTAAAATTTAAACAAAGACTGTTTAAAAAAGGTGGCAAAAAAGTTGGCGCTAATGTTGTGATCATTTGAAGTTTGGAGAGAGTTAGTTAGATTATCAAAACTGAGGTATTCATTGATTTGGTGAAATATTGCTTTGTGGCAATCGTAAGTAGGCAGAACTCTACGAGGAGTCTTCTGTAATGGAGAAACGTGAAAAAAAGAAAGAAGGAGGGGAGGATTGAAGTTATCGATGGTTGAAATGGAAATGGACAAAGTAAGACAGAAGAGTTAAAGGGATCAGTTGTGAATATGAGATTTACTTGTCTGTCCATGTACTCGTAGTTTAGGATGCCACTAACTTGGCTAAAGTTTAAATCTTTCAAGCTATCCAAGAAAAGACATTCTTTGATAGTAGTGGGATTGGTGGCAATATAAACAATTGATTGTCAGATTGAGCCCATTTATGATGAGGAAGGTTGAAATCGCCGAAGAGAAGAATTTCATCCTGGGGCTATCTGGTCAATTGTTTTAATGGCAAGTTGATAGGGTTCTATAGGTTGTGAAGGCAAGAAGTAGAAACAAATGTTTTATAGTATATTCTGGGGTAGTACAATCTTAATTGAAATTAGCTAGCTCTATGGGTCGGCTGATGAGAACAGTTCGAAGTTGTTTAGAGAATGTTACTGTTGGAAAACATCTTGGGTTCTAGAGCGATGACCTCTTACATTCTGATAAGAAAGGATATAGAGGTGGGAGGGGCATTTTGACAGAGTGAGAGGACGGATAGAGAATTAGGAACGAAAAAAACTTATCGTGATCAGCTCTACTATGTTGAGGGTGCGATATTCGTTTTGAGT
The DNA here is from genome assembly GCA_958301585.1 of Merodon equestris. Taxonomy (NCBI): domain Eukaryota; kingdom Metazoa; phylum Arthropoda; class Insecta; order Diptera; family Syrphidae; genus Merodon; species Merodon equestris. Next base: position 18,488,544 of record OY284417.1, on the reverse strand, counting down.
GAATTTATTGGCGGAAGGTATCAAGATCCTTCACCACTTTTGGGGCGAAATATTAAAGAATTTGTGGTATTTGATGAAGGCTAGCGAAGTCCGTGGACCTTCCTGTTGAATAGAGGCCATGACGCTTATGTTTGTTTTATCTTCATAGCAGACCGAGTCTGATGACGAATGTTCTTATACATCTTCTTATCTCTTAGTCGAGAGAGAGCAGAAGAAGATCAGCAAAATATTGAGGAGTGACGGGGGAGTGGACAAGTGGGGCAGAAGTTTTTGCTGTGAAAGGAATGAAGAGTTAGGTGACGGCATCGAAATTAGTGTGGAGATGTTGGGAGGGGGGAGGCTTGTGAGGGGTTAAGTATATGGGAGCTATGAAAATAGGATAATTGGCCCTGGACGTGAGGTCGAAGTTAGGAAATCAATGCGGGATAGGTGATTTGGATGGGAAATTTTTGGAGTCAGATTAAATGAAACACGTTGACGTTGGGAAAAAAGTTTTTGGAAGATTTCAAAGTTATCTGCTCCAACCCATGACAGGACAAATGCTCGTTTTCTGCTGTCGTCAGTAATGCCACATCCTTCAAACTGCCTGAGATATGTCTTCCAGTTTTTCTCCTTCTTATATGCTGGAAACAGCTGGACAATAGACGTGTACGTGGTCGAATTATGCAATGTGCTTCCCGGAAGCCACGTTTTCTGGGTCGCAATTGCTTCCAACATCGCTTTATCCATCTGTGAATAGCTACCCAAACATATTTTTGTTTGAGCTTATCTTCGGATAATTAAATTTTCCGATTTTTTTCCTCGTCGCCACTGAAATTATGAGCCAGCCAGTACGTGAAAAACCAGAAGAATCTTTTATTTCAAAAAATACATTTAACAATTCAACTACGAGTATGTACTAAATAGGTGACATTTTATATAAGTACTAAACTTTTAGAATATATAGTCTTATAGGCAGTTTTACATCAACTACCTCGTCTACAATGCAACAACATCAGCGGCAATAACAACATGCAATTGTTCAACTTAAGCTTTTGTCACCTTGTATACCATAACTTATTCAAATTTCCGTTTGTACATCAATTAAGCCCGCGACCCGAAAGCATATAATCGTATACAAACACACATATCTTACTAATAAAATCTACCGTGGGTAGGTTGTCGAATCTCGCAGGCAAAACTCACGGAACGTGGGCCGGTCGCTTTGTGCCTCATAATTATAGTGCTTTATTCGTATTGAGTGAGTCCATGAGTCTGTTATTGCAGACTTATTACCCACGACAACACCTCCTCAAATTCGACAATTTTTATCGCCGCTATTCTCATAATACCGCACCACATACGATACGGCACGTGTGTATGTTTGTTGCAACCGTAAATTGTTCGTTTCACTGCAATTCATCATGCCAAATAGTGATACTCGGTATCTCATGCAAAACTACCGCCCGAGACGGTTAGACACATTGACGACACTGTGCGCCGATTATGGTAACGACAAGATGACACCAATCCAGGTGGCCTCACCGTGCACTTTTAAGAACAGAAAAACAAAGCAGCACAAGCCTTAGAAAGTGTTAAATGCTTCGTGGTGGTGGAGGAGATATCGCCATGTGACGTTCGACGATTTTGTGTGTGGTCGGATGCAGAAAAGTCGATCCCCAAATCCCCATGCAAATCGAATTACGCGATGTTATGGGCAAATAACACCACACAATTGACACATAAATCTTGTTACTCGTTTATCGAATACATTTTTAGATGCCCCCAGAGCGTGTTGTCGTTGGCCAATCTACGGACATTTTTCCGGGACAAGTAGCGCGGACCAAAAACAAGAAGTAATTGATCGAATGTGGGTGGGAAGAAAAATGATTGATGAGCCAAGCTGTTCATTACGTGTTGTTTGGAAAATAACAACGAAAGGCGTTGCAAGGAAGGCAACTTGATTTACGACAAGTAGTTCTGCCAAACAAAGCGCTAATTTGTTTTATTTTGTGTACTTTTATGTGTCCCTTTAAAGTGTATCCCCCGTTGAGAGAGTTCACCGTGGATAGGTGTGAAATGGTTTCCGAAAATGGTACCAACCCACCGTAAACAAGCCATGTCAATAGAATCTGTACTTTCAAGATGTGTTTGCTAAAAGGTAGACATACCGACGCCTTGGCAACGTTATATGCAAATGAAGATGAAGCAACAAAAGGCGGAAAGCCCAATATTCCATCAAATTCTGATTAATTGCGCATCACCATCTGTCGGAACTTGTTCAGCCACGCATTCAGATATACATATATTGAAGGCAGGGATCGACTTAAACCAAGTTCACTCACTGAAATTAGATAGAAATAGCCATGGATTCTCGGCGTTACCTCCGTGGGTGTGATAAATTTATGACAGAAATTAAAGAAATCGAGTTTGCAACTCAACTCTTTTGTCTTACGCGACCCATGATTACCCATTTCTTTTAATTCTTTATAGACACATCCGATCCGCGTGGGTTATGTGATTCTCCCATGAACTAGGCATTTTATTCCATTCCAATGAATTACCGGCCGGTCACCTACGTTCCGAGTTCTTTGATATCCCCTCAACACAATGTTTTACTGCCATTCAGTATGACGTGACAAGCACTCTTAATGAAAATGCATTTCTAAGTCGTGTCAACGAGGTTCTAAGATCCAATAAACTCAAAGTTTGATTTGTAATCCAATAGAAACAACGAGGTGTTAAAATGGCGAGTGATTGGTTGTAGTTGTGTGCCTTTTTCTCTTGGTATATGTGGTCTCCAATTAACCATGTGGTTTGGTACGAAATTACCCGCAGTACTATTACGAGACCTTGATAACAAGTCGGATTTCCTTTCAATCCATCAGAGCGACGAAGGATAGAGAAAAAAAAATAGAAAAAAACAAATCTGATTGTGCGGGGTATACGACAATGGTGGTAACTAGATACTCACACGAGTATATACACCGACCAGAGGGCATAAACGTGGGTGACAAGCACAACACGTACTCAGTAAGCGTGTATTTCGATTTCAACACATTTTCTTTCCCCCGTTGCTTTTTATTCTTGTTACCTTCTTGTCAACTAAATGATCTATAACATTTATGATACATAAGCCAAGTGAAAGAGAAAAACAAAAAACAACTCCACCAATCCGACTAGCAAGTGCAGGCATTAAACAAAACTATTGCCCAGCAGGTCAGCTAGGCACGTGCTCTTAGTTTTTCATTTTTCCTAATGGCTTTTTAATAGTATGGCAACATTTCTTCACTAAATGCATGGTGAACCAAAGAGACTTATAGCCTCTTATTTCGGAGAGCAATTAGTCAGCTTCCGATCGGAGGAAACCTTCTCGATACAAGTGCCAATAGACGGTTTGGTTAGTGTGGATCGAACGGTAGCAGGCGGGGTAATGTTTATTGAGTCACAAATGGATTCTGGGATCGAACTACATTAACCCATCTAGAGAAAGTAATTTCGTTTTTATTTTCTTCATAGAAACTGTCGTAAAAGCACTTTAGACAATCCCACTGATTGTGAAGCTTAAAGTTTATTAGTCAGACGATGGAATGCAAAAATGTCTCAATCATTACTAATTTACTAATAAAATCCTAAATCGTAAATCGCGGTATGTACGTAAACCTAGTTTTAATACAGAAGAATTTATATGGATTACTTGTGCAGATTTATGACTGTAATCATGTCTTGCTAAACATATGGGAGAAGCAGCCCACCATCGTTGGTGTCTTGTACCAATTAATCACTGAAGTGAGCTGATGGAATACAATTACTCCACAGATTAACTTCCAAGGCCCCAAAAAGAAGGCTATGAATACGGCTAAGGTCCTTTTTGCTATTAAAAAGACTTATTTTTATATTTTGCTCGTTGAATGTATCAAAAAATTGTTTAACATAGATGCTTCACTATAGAATCGACTTTGAAAATTCTAAACACAAGAAATAAATTACTTTGGATGGAATATCGCTTCGTTCCGTGATGAGCATTAAGATATTGAATGCCTCATAAGCCGATTAACAATGAATTATTTCCTTTTCATCAGACAGAACAGAGCAAGTCGTGATTTCTTTCTTCTCCTTGAATTCTAATAATAAATCACATATGACTCCATAACTCACTGGGTGGGGCAGATGGTAAAAAAAGGAATATTTGAATATTAAATGACATAAATATGGGTGGGTTTTCGACTGTCCTAAATAACAGGATCCCAATATCGCTAGATTAAAAACCCAAAAAAATAACAAATCCGAAGCTACCCGACCCGATCAAAATGAATGTCGCTATTATTATCGTCATCATCACTACCATCATTTCCACCATCATCACAATCATCACTATCATCCCTAACATTACCATCATCACCATCATCACCATCATCACCATCATCACCATCATCACCATCATCACCATCATCACCATCATCACCATCATCACCATCATCACCATCATCACCATCATCTCACCATCATCATCACCATCATCACCATCTCCATCATCATCACCACCATCACCACCATCACCATCATCACCATCTCCATCACCATCACCACCATCACCATCACCATCATCACCATGATCATTATCATCTCCATCAGCACCATCATCTCCATCAGCACCATCATCACCACCATCACCACCATCACCACCATCACCATCATCACCATCTCCATCATCATCACCACCATCACCATCATCACCATCTCCATCATCATCACCACCATCACCATCACCATCATCACCATGATCATTATCATCTCCATCATCGCCATCATCACCATCACCATCACCATCACCATCATCACCATCATCACCATCATCACCATCATCACCATCATCACCATCATCACCATCATCATCATCATCACCATCATCACCATCATCACCATCATCATCATCATCACCATCATCACCATCATCACCATCATCACCATCTCCATCATCATCACCACCATCACCATCATCACCATCTCCATCATCATCACCACCATCACCATCACCATCACCATCATCGCCATCATCACCATCACCATCACCATCGTCATCATCACCATCATCACCATCATCACCATCATCACCATCATCACCATCATCACCATCATCATCATCATCACCATCATCACCATCATCACCACCATCACACCATCACCATCATCACCATCATCATCACCACCATCACCATCATCACCATCATCACCATCATCACCATCATCACCATCATCACCATCATCACCATCATCACCATCATCACCATCATCACCATCATCACCATCATCACCATCTCCATCATCATCACCATCATCACCATCATCACCATCATCACCATCATCATCATCATCACCATCATCACCACCATCACACCATCACCATCATCACCATCATCACCATCATCACCATCATCACCATCATCACCATCATCACCATCTCCATCATCATCACCATCATCACCATCATCACCATCATCACCATCATCACCATCATCACCATCATCACCATCATCTCACCATCATCACCACCATCACCATCATCACCATCTCCATCATCATCACCATCATCACCATCTCCATCATCATCACCACCATCACCATCATCACCATCATCACCATCTCCATCATCATCACCATCATCACCATCATCACCATCATCACCATCATCACCATCATCACCATCATCACCATCATCACCATCATCACCATCATCACCATCATCACCATCATCACCATCATCACCATCATCACAATCATCACCATCATCACCATCATCACCATCATCACCATCATCACCATCATCACCATCATCACGATCATCACCATCATCACCATCATCACCATCACCATCGTCATCACTATCATCACCATCATCACCATAATCACACGTGCATATTCACAAGGTTTGTGGAAATATTAAATACTAGCCGCGGACCAAAAACTGACTCTATAAAAATCTAGAAGCGACGAAGTTGGGGATTAGCATCCTCAGTCGTCAAGACCGCAATAGAAATGAAAACAAGTGTCCTATTGCACCGACTACAGCAGCGGTAGACTTAGCTGCTTTAGCCAGTAATGTTAGTAGGCAAGAGCTTAACGACGCGAATACGGTTCTTGATTCGCTTAAAAAGAGCACCCGGCTGGCGCCTTCGCCAACAAAAGAGATTCTTCCTAGAGACAATACGTGGTCGCATTCGAAATCATCGCCACTCATCACAGTGGCCACCGCAATGAGAGCGATTGACATTGCTCACGGCGCCCGCAATAGCAGAGTCAACCACGAGAGCACTAGGATACTACTACAACTCGACTTGAAAATAGACGGCCTTACTGATTAAAAGATAACGTCCATGGGGAAATTACAACCAGATGGGTTTTGCCAAGCTACAATTCCAGGTCTTTTACCCTGAATTTTGCAAACTTTTATCTGAATCTGTCCAGACGGACGGACAGGAAAGCCTTTGCATAAGTCTTCCCTACCCAAGCTTTGCAAGGTAAGTGAAATAAACCGCTTTGAGGTACTCGTATTTCCGGTTCTCAACATGAATACCTCGCAGCACGTTTCAACCTATCTTTCAGTCACAAATTTCCAAAACGCGTATTTTAAATTGAACAAGAAAACTCCCAAAAATAGGCAACAATCACTATGGTCATTACAGTCATTATGGTTCATGTATTTGATGGGATATATAATAATACTACTAAACTATAAACTAATGTTTATAATTCACATTCACGTGTCGCAAGCTTGCAACTATATGATATATGAGTAGAGACGGACACACAGGAAAGGCTCTGCATAAGTCTTTTTTTTCCCACAAAAGCCAAGCGACAACAACCACACAAACGAATCGAATATTGTATTCCCAATCGAAATAAAAACTGGAGGAAACGTGGCGGGTAAGGAAGTACAGCTGATCGACAAGAGTACGACGTCCGAACGACCTTCCAAGTGAAATAGGAAGGATGCTTGTATAGGTAACCGGTCCGAGGAGCAACCAATAAAAGCTAATGCTCAGATAAAGACGCGGATGATTTCACCAAGAAAGTCTTGGTCTTGGCCTCAGACCAAGTTGAAACCAGAGGACAAATCGGCACAAGACTGGGTTAAGGTTGGCAAGAACATGTGGGCTGCGAATGGCAAAAAAACCATGACCAGATGCGATTGGGATTAGAAGACCGGAGACCTATCGTTCGCTGAGATTCTGCGGATTTTAAAGGCTAATCTGATCTGACTTAAAAAGAGGGGACGAATGTTAGCCGAATCAGAAAGCAAAGCTGCGAATTCTACAACTGCGGTCTATTAGGACAAAATCAAAGAAGCCTTTAGGAGAAGCGGCAGCGTTTGATCCTTAATGCAAGAGGTCTTGCTAGAATGCAAGGATATTGACGAGGTGAAAGAGGAGATATGTGCCGCGTTAGCAGACCAATTCAGTTTCGAGTTCAAAACTGCTATGACCAAGAATGTTAGAAAAGCTTGTGGTGAAACGTGTGACTACCTCAGCTAAGCCCAAAGGTGAGTCTAGGGATCTACAATCAAATGATTAAGCCTCTATGACACTGCTGTAATGTGAAAAAAATGTGAACAAAGAAGCGATATAAATACCTAAAGTAAATAAAATACAAAGGCTAGCGTGTATCTGCACAACTGGAGCAATAAGAACAACTCCGACTGAAGGGATGGAAGCAATACTGAACGTCCCACAATTACACACTGCCATACGTGCTGAAGCTGCCAAACAAGTTTGAACTTTACAGAGAAACTTACAAAGAGAGAACTTACAGAAGACCTTGTTGGACATCTAGAAATTCTTAAAAGAGTGGACAACATTAGGGAGCTAAACCGAGTGAGTGATCGGGACATCCGATCAGAGTTGACTTTCAAAATATACTATGAAGTACTCAACCAGAGAAGAATGGAACAACAACAACCCGTGGATGGATGTTAGGACCCAGAAATGGTATACAGATGGGCCGAAATTAAGACGCAGCCGAAGCATTTTCCTCTGCAATGAGTATTCCAGTATTCCAGGCTGAGGTATTTGCAATCGATGAAGCAATACACAGCATCAGCGAGAGGAGACCCACTAAAACTAGGATAACAGCCAAGCGGTTCTTAAAACACTAAACACTTTCAACTCTAAGGCTGTCTGGGAATGTCACAAAACACTAAACAAACTGGCCGATCTGGGTGCCAGGTCATGAAATCCATAAAGGCAATGAAAAGGTTGACATACAAGCTAAGAAACACTTTTTACAGGGTCATCCCGCCTTTATGATTTCGATGATTCGGACATAAACCTACATTGAACCATTAAACGAAAGAACCAATTCTGGGACAGACACTCAAGAAGGTTCATAATACAGAATTACAATCCCAAACGTGACAAAGAAGCTCTAGAACTCAATAAAGCCGACCTAAGAGTCGGGGCAAGCAACTACCACCTTTATAAAATCTGTAGGCGATGTGGGCAGGCTAAGGAAACTATGGAACACCGCCTTGGCCAAGAGAGATTCAAAATAACAAGCAAAACAACCATAATAGGGAAAGACTTCCAGAAAATCCCACCTAGAGAAGTTGTCAAATTTTTGAAGGCAGCATTCAAATCCTAGACCAAGAATGGGGTACAATAAATCTTTAGGCTCGCAGTACTACTGTCTTCATTTGACACACCCCGAGTACTTCAATCCCATTCAGAGAGGTGACTAGTCAAAACGTTCACGATAGTGTGCTCATACCTAGGATAACAAGTGAAGAATTATTCGAAGCATCTAAAAAGCAAAGCAATAAAAGGCTGTGGGGCTGGATAGAATTCCAAACAAATAAAGCCCTAAAAGTTGCTATTAAAACTGTACCCGACTATTTTGCCAAAATGTTTAACACCTGAATTCAGGAAGGAGTTTTCCCTGAGCCGGAAGCGCCAATGACTAATGTTACTCCCGAAAAGAAAGAGGAGCCCGAACCGTCGTCTTATCTTCCTCTTTGTTTGCTCGATACTGTCAGATAAGTCCCTACGCGAATAATTAAAAAAAAGGCTTTTGTCAGCTATTTAAACAGTAGCAGCACCACTAAGGTTTTCGTAAGTCACGCTCCACGGTAGACTCAATAAAGGCGGTAATATCGACAGCCCAAGCCGCTGTAGAAGGCAGACGCTAGGAAGGTGGTGCTAAAAAATACTGCATTTCCTATATAACACCTTAATGGCATGGAAACAAAAGAAGATACTGTGAACTACAACCAACGCGATAAATTCAGTCGAATCTCCCAAATCTTATCTAGGACAACCACCCTCGGAGAGTAGTGAACGAACACCTGCGACACAAACCATTTGCACCCCGTCCAAGTTGGTTGCGCCATAAGAGCGTAACTCTTGGACCTGCGCGAACTTTATTAAAAAAAAAAATGTACCGTTCCAAGAGAAGCGTCGATCATCGGCTTTGCGGATGATATTGCCATGGTGGTTGTGGCAAAAACGATAGAAGAAGTTGTACTCCTCTGTAACGAGACAATTGAAATTCTATGTCGATGGCTAGCTGACGCCTTCATGTCATCATAACCATCCTCATCGCCAACATCATCACAGCGTAAAGGACACCTCTACCATCCTGTAACTTCGCATCTTCATCTTAAGCATCTTATCCGGATCCAAACGGTGTCAAAGCTGACCCTCTATATGAATCTTCACCTTGTTAATTTCATTGTTTTCATCCATCCGCCAATCAATCCATGGACACACCATTCTAATCCATCATATCGAAGGGACTTATAATAAATTATCCCAGCCATTCGTAACCAATTACAAAAGCTTGTCGAAGCCTTAATCACCGCTCTTGTTAGTGAATTCGACTGTTGCGCGGCCTTATGCAATTCCCACTCTAATGGTCTATGATACCAAAGTCACAGTTGGCCCCGACTTGTGCAATTGAAACCGCAATAAAATGTCATAACACGACAGAAGTCGAAGTAAAACTGAAACAAAAAAAAGAAGAAGAAGTGAGGTCGCCACTGTCAACCGACGATGTCTGAAAGGGTCAAAGCCATTGGCAACCGAGTACGAGTGCTGCGCTCTGGACTCGTTTGATATTCAGTTTCAGTTTTGTTACTTAATGCACAACCGGTTAAAATTAGTTTAATGAGTCAAGTCATGTCGTAGTTTGGGTAGTAGCACCGGCTTGGCTAGTCTTAAACGGCTGTTTGCCCTTAAGGAGTGATTTAAGTTACATTTTTAAAGTGAAGGGAGAGATCACGCGAGCGTGATTGATTCTGCTCGCTGTAATCTGTTCGCATGAATGTGCGATGTATCTGGAAGATTGAGAACTGAGAAATGCTTCTCCGATCAAGGTTTTGCAGTAAGTGGATAAGAGTTCAGAACATGGGCGACTGGATTGACCTCGATCTCGATTAATTGCTGTGATTAGTAGTCACTGCTTGGATGAGCTTTGAAGTCAGTCCCATTGGATTGGAAATTTGTGTGAAATCATTATCCTCAAGGGGATCGACTGCGAGCGAAGGTAAATCAGAAGTAAATTTATCATTCCTACGCTTACAAGCCTTAACGAGGTAAAGATTATCAGCTCAGAGTAGGACTTACTTTATGTAAATCCTAGTAATGCGAGATGTTCTTATTCAAATATCAATTACCGTCGAGAAGAAACGATCCACCATTCAGTCGGGTTCTATCGTGATTGATGAGTCAAGTAATTCCCAATTCGTAAACCCAAAACTTGTTCCACAAAGTGGTGGATATAATACATCTGCATATTGAGCAGAAAACCAATAAAACAAGCGAGTATATCTGTTTTATATGTCAATTACCTTGTCCTGACCATATTTAGAAAACACTTAGAAACTCAGTTCCCTCGACTTGTCCGATCAGCGCGCCCAGTCTTAGTCCATCGACCAGATACACCGTTGCGAAGCTGCGAAATAAAGCCGAATGGAAATCATTATAAATAGAAGATAAATGGAAATGTAAATTTCATTTAGCAATCCGGTTGGATGGAGTCATGGAAAACGTTTGGTTTATGCCTAAAAGGGAAAACGCTTTATTGTTTCATATTAATTTCGAACAAGAATAGAGTGTTTGGGGAGAAACCGTTGGCTTGTTGCATGCAAGGTCTTAAAGTAGGCGGAAGTGTTTCATTGACTTTGCTTGTAAGCTTAACCAATGCTGCAATTCGTACAATAAATATCAAGAATAACGCGAAGCACCCTGGAGTGACGGAATATACCTGTGCTTTTACGGAGGTGGATAGGCCATGATCTTCTCTAGCGAAATGTGTTTTAACAAATAACTATAAGCAGTACTGGTACGAAATTCACTGTTTGGACGCTTAGTGAAGGTATTGTAAGGATATTAAGAGTCTTTGCTAAAAACTTAGGCAGCCTTGCCACAGTCACATGGTGTACCTTTGGAATAACTCCCTCTGACTGATCCTCAGAATCAGCCGATCTACGTATTAGAGATCGACTTGTCGAGGTGTCATACTAGGCGTAACTCAATTGACTCATACCTCTTGCGTTATTTGTTTCCATAACCGGCCTTCGCTGATTGAAGCCTATTAACTCGGCATCATAAGATCGACCATATCTCCACGATGAAATCCTTCATTTGGATGACCTCAACCTTCCTCATCTTAAATGGACTCAGACGATAAATTCTTTAGGTTTGCCTCTAATCCCACTGCCACCAAAGAATGTGTCTCATAGATGGCTGATTCAATTCTTTTCTGATCTAGTGGCATATCAAATTGCATTGGTAGACATCCAGACCATATTTTCACGACTGATCTCTTAAACTCTCCAGTTTCACTTGTCCACCTTCAAACAAACATCGGCAAGTACCGTTCTTCCCTTTTTCCATCAGGGAACTCCTTCCAAAATGTTGATTTTTTACGAATTCCATAAAGCAGAATTCGAGCATTTTACTGAATACCTTCCTCCTCTTCTCCACCGTGATATACTCGCACATTGTTCTCTGAGAAACAATGAGACATGCTATTGGTAATTTTTTTTCGTAGTCCATCCCTTATGACTATTCTAAATCCAACATTTTGGCACTTATCTGCACTTTACCGAACTTTACAACTCCCTTTAGCAACGCTATTTAATCCGTACACAAACCAACTTTGTAAAATAAAATCTGATGGCTTGTCCACGTCTCTCTACGTCAATAATGAGATGTCGACCCCTATATCATCGATAAAGTCTTTCTACATCTTTTCTCGCCCTCGCTCAGTTTGGTCGCCTATATACGAAGACCGATGTTAACAATTATTGTCCCATTGCCGAACTGCCACAAATGTACACCTAAACTCTTCGAAGGTATTTCGTATGTTGTCTTAAGATTTAATTGCAACTCTAATCTGCTCTCTGTTGATTTCTCTGTTTGATTTCTTAATTACCTCCAAGCTCATTATATGTAATGTAGGTAGCTCCCCAACCTTTGTATTTCCGAGTTCGGAAGCACATCCCGGTTGGGAGGAAGTACTTGATATAACCCTAATCTCCAATTCCACCAATTATAGGGTCGACAGCTGGGGAGTATCCAATCTAAAATCATTCGCAGACCACAAATGGATACTCTTCAATGTGAATTTCAGTGCCGACCCCTCCAACTCTACAAAAAGGCCATTAGCAAAGCCAAAGCTCAGGCGTGGTCAGAGTACTGCCAGTCTATCGAAACACTAAAGGATGCTGCCAGGCTGAGCAAAATCCTATCCAAACAGCACCAGAATCCATCCTACATTAGACGTAACGACGGTGTTTGGGCAGATTCCACAGAAGAGTCCCTGGAACTTCTCTTGAACACCCACTTCCCCGGACGTAAAGACTACGGGACTACTACGCAAGTCCCTCATCACACGCAGCACACACCACGGGACGATGCTAATTCGATCATCAATCCCGATAATATATCTTGGGCCATCAGCAGCTTCCCACCATACAAGTCACCGGGACTTGACGGGATATTTCCTATAATGCTACAAAAGAATTTGGGCAAGGTTATACCCTGGCTAACGGTGATTTATCGAAGTTCGCTGAAACTCAACTACATCCCCCTAGCCTGGAGAAGAGTTCGATGTATCTTCATCCCGAAGGCTGGCAAGCGCGGTCATGAATCCGCAAAGGATTTCAGACCTATCAGCCTCACATCCTTCGTCCTGAAGACCCTCGAACGCATCTTGGACAGGCACATCCGCGACTTCCTAGGAAACACAAAGTTTTCGAAGTCCCAACACGCCTACATTAAAGGCAAGTCCACCGAGACCGCCCTGCATGAAGTCGTGCAGACAATCGAAAAATCCATCCACCATAAACAATTTACCTTAGCTACCTAGAAGGTGCTTTCAACAACGTTCATACTGAATCGATCCAAGAAGCCCTCACCACGGCAGGGGTAGAGAGACTTGTTAGCAGATGGATCATATCCATGCTCAGAACTAGGATCATTCAGGCCCAGATGGGCAACACCACTATAGTTAAGACCGTAGATAGAGGCACACCCCAAGGTGGGGTAATATCGCCTCTACTATGGCTCTTGGTTATCGATAAAATTTTGAAAGAATTTGAGAGAATCGGAATAAAGGCGGTTACTTATGCTCACGACGTGGTCATCCTAGTATCGGGAATGTTTCCCTCGGTAATTAGCGAAATCTCAGAGAGAGTTCTGACTAAGCTAAGCGCCTGGGCCTCAGGATGCGGCCTAAGCGTCAATCCGAGTAAAACAGAACTGATGCTGTTTACCACCAAATATAAGATACCGGCCTTTAATCTCCCTCAACTCAACAACCAGTCACTCTCCTTGTCTTCCGAGGCTAGATACCTAGGAATTATCCTAGACCCCAAGCTCAGTTGGAAGATAAACATTGAACATCGGGTACGGAAAGCATGTGTCGCTTTCTATGCCTGTAGCAGAACCTTCGGCAAAAGCTGGGGACTCCGACCCAAAATGGTGCCTACGGAGCGCTCGTATGGTGGCCTGCCCTAAGTAAGGCATACAACATCAAAAAACTAAGCTGAGTACAGAGATCGGCCAGTATCGGGGTAACCGGTGCCCTTCGGTCTACTCCGACCGAGGCACTTAACGTACTCCTAAACCTCCTCCCTCTGGACCTCTTCATCAGATATAATGCAGTCTGTAGCGCCATTAGACTCAGAGAATCTGGGTTCTGGTCATCTAAACCCTACGGTCATAGCAAGGTGCTGGACCTATCACCTAGTGACCTGGCCATGACTGCAACCGATTTCACGACACCCATACACAACCCAAATAAAGCCGCCCATGTCCACTTCCCATCCAGGATGGCATGGAAACAGGGACTGCACTCTGAGAACCATCAGGTAGCTTTTTTCACCGACGGTTCGAAAATGGAGTGTGGGGTTGGCTTGGGTATCTTCTCAGCGGAACTGAATATCTCCAAATCGTTGCGACTTCCAGACTCGGCCAGCGTGTTCCAAGCGGAAATACTAGCGATTAAGGAAGCTTGCAAGTTACTCACGCGCTATCCTATTACCAAGAGAGATGTCAATATATATATTGATAGCCAATCAGCTATCAAAGCCCTCGACTCTCACTCCATAAAATCCAAATTAGTTGCACAGTGTAAGGATGAAATCTGCTGTGCAGAAGAGTATTTCAACATTACTCTCATTTGGGTTCCTGGCCACAACAAAATAGAGGGAAACGAAAAGGCTGACGCTTTAGCAAGGCACGGCTCTTCCCTCGACTGTTCTTTGGCGGAGGCAGTACTCCCCCCCATCAGACTGGGCAAGGCAAACCTTCTACAACACTTTCTCTCGAGGGCGAACTCCAGATGGTGCAGTCTTAGCAACTGCGTCATATCAAGGAAAACATGGCCCTCCTATAACAGGAAAAGAACCCTCGACCTAACTAACAGACCCCGACAAGAGAGGCCACTGGCCTGTCGGTACCCACGCTGCTAAGTTAGGCATCCCATTCAACACCTACTGCCGAAGTTGCAAGAACCCACTGGAAAAGCAAAAAACATTTCTTCCCCAAACTCAAGTCCCTTGTCAAATTTGTGTTGTTTATTCTCTCACTCTAAAAGGAAGGCAAGGAAGTCCTAGCCGATTTCAGTAAAACTTTTGCCGAAGTTCCCCATAGACTAATACCTTTTAAATGGTCTACCAATGGCCTTAAACCGATTTTACTGAAGTGGAAATCGCTATTAGAGTTTTCGTCTTAGATCTACCTCTCCTAGCTTTCTATGGCGTACCCCAAGACAACAATATCGGTCCACCTCTTTTCATTTTCTTTCAATACCGATATGAGAATGGTCTTTGTTACAACTTGCAAAAAAAATTCTCAACTCATATATAAGATTTGAAACCAACAGGGTCTTAGCGATAATCATTTTGATTTTGAAAGGGATGTAGCACTGTGATGCCCAGAGAGTTCGCAGCACGCCGTACACCTTTCCAATACAGGCATCAACTTGAGGGTGCTTTTAAAAATTAATCCTAGATTCCTCGCGCTCTCAATAAAATCTATGTTGTAGTGATCCAGTTTGATAGCCGGGACAGTAGAGGTGTCCACCAGATATCGGTATATAACCAGTGACTTCGATTTACTGGGATGGAGGCAAAGGATATTGGCTTGGGCCCGGTCAAGGATACCTTGAAAGTTTTCAGTCATTTTGGCAACGAATGCTACCGGAAATGGAAAGGATATCTGCAACTACAAGTCATCTGCGTAGTTGGGTAATTCATTAACATACAGTAGGAATAAAACTGGACCTACGATAGAACTTTGTGGGACACCGACATGCTTGGAAAGAAGGTCCGACATTTTGTCGCCAATTACTATTATACTTTCTGTTATCTGCCAACCAAGTAGGACTGGAAGAAACTTGTGGTATGCCTTAAAAATTTACAATTTTTCAGAAGGTTGTTACATATCATAGTAGGGTTCACTGTGTCAAAGTCCTTGGAGAAGTCAAGTAACGCAAGGATAGTCAACCCTTTTCTATCTAAAACCTTACTGATCTAACCAACGATAAACAATCTTTCAGCAGAGAGGTGTGTAAGTATCTGGGGTAAGGTTGCTTTTTTGAAAACTTTGGATAGATAGGGAATGATCGCTATCGGTCGATAATCTGTGAGTTGGATTTCTTAGGCGGGGGAACTATTTTAGCCTGATTCCATTCACTGGGAAAAATGCGGGTAGTGATGATGCGATTGAAGGTATGAGTAATGAAAGGTAATGTAACAGGAATTAACCAATCACGTTTCAAAATAAATGCACTTGCGACTTCAACGTCGGTTAAGATTAAGTAGCCTCGAGCCTGCTGAAACAGTTAAAACACTTGATTTAAGACATTAGGGGAAGAGGCTGAAGTAAATAAGGAATTTAGAGTGTCACAATCAAGGTCGTCCATTGGCTTAAGCAGTGGGTTCAGGACGCTTTCCTTCCCAAGTGCCAATCCATTACTTTACATTTCCACATTTTTGATGACTGTTTACACCGTTTGGATGACCCGAGATATAGACTTGTTATGTGACCAGGAGCTTAATTTCATTACAGATATCAGCCATAAATTTCTAAAAACCCATTCAACTCTCAGTTTCTTGAGACGATCGTCTACTGAGTTCTCCCACATGTACTTGACCTGATCCCCCTGCATGACCTTTAATCGCCCCATTCTTAAATACGCCCCTCAAGTGTGATCTGCCTACCAACATATTCACATTTCAATAGCGTCCTAATACGATAAACGTATTATCGTTCAATAACGATAAATCTATCTAGGTGAATAAAGCGTGTCCTTGAACAATTTTTTTTTCTACCCCCCAATCAAGTTAGCAACTTGTATACACTCAAAGAATGAAGGAAGATATCATTCATTGACTGCTAGAAATTTATCTCTTCCAACACTAAACCTCATAATGTATGGAATCTTGGTCTTTTCTATTACCTATTACCATAAAAAGATTGTAAAGAAAATTTCTAGCCCTTAATATGATGAAGGATGAAGGATTAACTATGCATATGTAGAGGATCGCGCTACACAGCAAGAACTGAATGACTTGATCCACTTTCAGGTGTAGGCTAAGTACTTTCGGACCACCCTCGTATAATGATATAAGTCTGTGCTTATTTAAAAATTAGTCAAGCAAGCCTTTTATGCTTAACCTTGCTAAAAAACTAAGTTCTTGTGAATCACAAGTTTCCCACTACAATCTCACTCACGACGGCGATGTTTTCAACAGACCTTGCATTGTGGTAACACTCAAATGTTGGCTTATTATTTATCAAACCGGATGACTCGAGTCTGTCAAACATCGAATAGTCGACTCGGCGCGGCAGGGCGATTTTTATGAGGATAAAAATTGATTTTGAAAATAAAGTTGCTCCACACTATGGCATTTTATTGTAGAATGCCATAGTGTGGAGCAACCTACAAATGATTCAATAAATGACAACAAATTTGATAGAAGTTATCTTGACAACGTGACTACCATAAGCAAACAAATTTCAAGCGTCCTTATTGAAAAGCCCTTCACCTTATTTTCGGAGACGGCCTTACTACTACAAAGGCATCCTGAGCCCAAAGAAACAGCTTTAGGCCAGAGTGATTCTGCGTTGTCGTTGATGCACGCCACCACAGAGCCAAAGTCATACGACACGTTAATTTATTTTTTTTAATTGCAATCGTCGGTTAGATCACGCTAAACCCCTATTTTGCATAGGAAGTTCTCCAACATTATGTACAAAGCAAGACATGTCCGCTCTACTACTTCCTAACTACGACCACATTTTTGGAGCTAAATGCACCCACTTTCGAGCCTTTCATCTGCAATTCAATAGCTTCCGGTACTAAATACCCTAATTTCTTTAAGTCTCATGCACTCAACCCAACATTAGAATCTTCTCACAAAATTTCGCCGTCCTAGCATCCACCCTTTAATCCCCAGCGTCTTCGACCCACTATTTCTCCCTTTATATTGTCTTACCCAACTGGCAACTGCTCTCCAGGTCTTGAAGGATTGCCGGTAATCGTCTTAAAAAATTGTGTCAACACGCCTTACAGCCAATTTCAGCGTTGCCTCTCCACTCCTGTTTTCCGCACACTAAGGATTCGTGCATCTATCCCTATCATAAAACGGGGGACAGAAACGAAATAATTGATCATCATTCCATTGCTAAGCTTTCAGCAATTCCTAGGTTGCTTGAGAATATAATCCTCTCTTCACTGCAAGTCTATATTTCCTCCTCAACAAAACAGGATTATGAAGGACAAATCAACTACGATCAACCGCACCAAATGCGTCTCCAAAACTATTTTTGCGCTTGAGAATTAGAAAGTGCCTGATGTTAGCAAAACCATTGAAAATATTGATAATCAAATCATTTATCTGAAGCTAAAAGAACTCGGTTTACCACCTCTGGTTAATTTCCTGGTTGAAATCATATCCCGAAGAACACCCATAAAAAATTATTCTTCGTTCTTCTGTTTCTGTTCTGTTCCAATCAACAACATCTTGAATGTCCCACTAGGCAGTCACCTTGGTCCACTGGTTTTTGATTTCATTGCTAACGATGCCTGTCAGTCCATTATTAGAATATGTTAGCTAGATCTGGTCTCCACACCACATTAGCCTTACACGCAGATGTGAATCGGTTCAACGAAGATTTTCATGTTTCACTCATACGAAGACAGGCCTAATACCATCAGGCTTGTAGAATAAACGTTTGGAAGTCGCGAATATTATCTTATAATATGGTGTAATTAATTCCGTGATTATTGGAGATAGTCCCGCTTAATGCCAACTCCCGTCGCCTTAGATCAGCACCAATAGTTCGCTTGTCTCCCCACCGGATCTATTACCAGGATGCTGCGACTCGCTATACTGCACGCAGCAATTTCGAACTCCACACCTCCCTGTCTTTCCTCCGCAATTCTCTCCTACGAAACTGAGCTTTCCTTTCTAACCTAAGCATAGTTTTTTTAGATTACAGTCTAAGTCTTATTCGAAGTTTACATGTTTATGTTGAACTTTGAAACATGCAATACGTGATGAGTCTCGATCTAGAATTCAGTTTGTGATCCACGGACGGATCTGATCATTTTCTTTACCGAAAGTTTTATGTGCTCATACAAAAGGGCAAGACGTCAATAGGCTGATCCCCTGCAGTTGGCTCAGTTAATAGGTTCATCCGTTGACTACTAGGTCATGTGTTGATTTTTTGAAATCAAGTCGCCTAAATACATTTTCAGATTGTGCAGACTATGTTATCGTTTTGCAGTTTATCGTCCGCTTTTTTCCCGCCCCAGGTCATCGCACTTCCTGGGCGGTAATGGCAATATCTGCTTTGTAGCACCATAGAGCCTTCGCTAGCTGTTCGACTTCAAGTTTTCTGCTTAGTGACCTTATATTTCATGTGTTGGTCATCAAGGTTAGGTTTGTCTATTATATCCAAGACTACGGTTTGTCTGTGAGTTTTTTTCCTGGATCATGGTCTACTAGGGCATCCCTCTTGCATTTAATCCATTAGCCGTTTGAAATTTCTAAAGGTAATCTCCAAGTGACACCGCGAACAAGTGTAGATAAGCCTTACTTATAATAAAGCAAGGTTCTTGTCTGCCACGGCCTTTCTCGCCTTTAAATCGTACAAATCGTACAAAGCCCTACAAGGGCTTTCTTAGTCATTTGCCCTCATAAAAAGAGGCCCCTAGACTCCTAACCAACTAACCGTGCTAAGCTTTTTTGGACGAGAAATTAACTAGCCTCGGGAATTAAGTAAAGCTTATTATGGTGGAATAAATCTGTTTTTTGTTTTTTTTAAATTGGGATAAAGCCCTTTTTTGTTTGTTTGACATTTCTAAAAACATATTCATGCAATCTTGCTGATCGTCACTTGTCACTTTTCACCAGGAATTTTTCGGAAGGGTGGAAGCTATCACCAAACTCGAATCTGGCTCGGAAAAAAAGGTTATAAATTACATACCCATTTCAAAACAGAAATTTCCCAACGCTTTTGATCATATTGCTAAAATATGTATTTATGATGTAAGAACAGGCACCTCAATAGATCAGCCTGGTAGCTCAAATGTAAAGCAAGCGTAACCAGGTTAAAGCAATTTAAACTGATTTCTCGAAAGCATTGCACAGAGTTCAGCACGGAATCCTGCTTATAAAGTCTAATTGCTTAGAGTTTCACTCAAATCTTTTTATTGGTTTCAAAACTATTCGACGAATGGCGCACAGAACTTTAAAATTAGTCGGTGGATCCTCAATAATTCGGTGTTCCTCAGGGTAGTCATTTAGGACCCATTATTATTCTATTATTTATTAATGCTACCCAGAATTGGTTATTCTTTTTGTTTGCCTAATCCTGATACCTAAACCTAACCAACCTACTACAATGTCAACTTAGTAAAACTTTATTAAGAATTGCTTCCGAATCCCGAGTCGATGGTCATAACTTAAAGATGGTTCATTTCAATTTTCGGTAATAGTAATCGTCCCAATAGACAGGCTATCAGTGGATTAAATCGAGACCACATATCCACTATTGAATGTTCCTGCAGCAATAAGACAACGCAGCCCTATGGGCTTAAGTTCAAAATGAGCCAAGTCAATTGATTGACGCCGCTCAGAAGAATTGGGAAACTCTCAGTCCACATTTTAGCGAATTTTGAGCAAAGATCTGGGCTTATACCCTTACAAGATCGAATGAAATCAAAAACTGAAGTCTTTTGATTTGAAAAGTCGGAGCTCCTCCGATTGGGCTCTGCAAAATCCATGGCTTAATGGCTTGGGCAACAAGCTAATTATTTGTTATTGGACAGCAACAAGCCCACATGTGTTTCAAGACTCTCCAAGTGATATTGCTTCCATAACGGAGGTGTGACTGGACCGTATTTTTTCGTGCATGAAAATTATCGCCAGGTTAAAATTAGTTGAGTTCGCTGTCATGGCGTAGTGGAAGGCTATTTTGGGCAGAATTAGGTGAACGTAAAATGGGTTACATGTGCTTCCAACAAGATGGGACTACATGCCATACAGCTGGTCAATCATTTGATCTGTTGAAAAAGAAGCTCGGTGCGTATAATCTCCAGAAAAAGGCTGGTCGATTGGCCTTCTAGCCCATGTAACTGAAAGTCGTTATTTTTTAACGGCGATCTCTTAAATCATTAAGCCGATGTACGCCAACAAGCCAACAACATTACGGCGGCTCCAGTGCAATATCGTACGCGAAATCGCTAACCGATATGTCTGAAATAGTTGAGGAAAATTGACTACAATGAATCGATCGAGGCAAACTTGCTCGTTGAAGTCATATACATAAGATCGAATTGTAAAGGGTGGGCCGAATACAAGTTTCTTTTTAAAAATGCAATAATTTTTTTCCATGTATTATGACTTTATTAATAAGAATAAACATTACCATTATTATTGGCTACCTCGGCTGGGTTCGCAGTACCGCCACCCAATTTTCCAAGACCTTGTTGATGGTTTCAGGCTATAGCTCACGGATTGCTTGAATGATATTGGACTTAAGTGCTTGAATCGTTTCCGGATTGTTGGCACAACATTGGTCCTTCATGATTCCCCACAAAAAAAAAGTCGGAGGCGGCCCATCACAAAGACGGCTGATAACACGATTTGGGAATTTGGTGATCAAAAGATTGATTGTGGCATGTGCTGTGTGTCATGGCGCGCCACCCTGCATGAACCTGAGGTCGTCCAAATCTATGTCTTCAATTTCAGTTAAAAAAAAGTTGGTTAACATAGCTCTGTAACGCCCACCGTTAACCGAACGTTGTTCTCAGCCTCAATGATGCCACCACTCCGCAATCCGCACCAAACTGTCACTCTCTGTGGATGCATCGGCTTCACGTCTTCAATAACGTGCGGGTTTTCCGAGCCGCCGTTTGGTTGTTAACGTAGCCGCCGAGATGAAAATGCGCCTAATCAGAAAAAGATGATTTTTCGCCCAAAATCGTTGTCCAATTCAAGCTGCTCTAAGGCCCAATCTGCGAACCGATAACGAAGCGAATGGTCGCGCGCCTTCCTTTGCTGAGTCAATTGGACCTTGTAAGCGAATAATTCGAGATCTTTGTGCAGAACTCTCCTCAGGCTAGTGCGTGAAATGTGAAGCTGTTGAGATCGATGGCGAGTTGATGTTCGTGAATTGAGTCTCACACTCTCGGCCACGTACGATGACGGGGACCATGAGTGTTGTCCACCAGCATACCAGTCTCACGAACTTTTTGCACAAACTTGCGTACAGCAGTCTCGGTGGTGATTCATTTCGGTCAAAATTTCTTTTTAAAAAACGCACTGTTTGGGCTACACAGCACTCACTTTAGAAATAAGTTTTCAATATTTCGCATCATCGTTCAAGCGTAAAACTCCTCATTTCGTTCCGTGGATGTATGATACTGACTTTCTGTCAAGGTTTCGAGCGGGAAACAGCTGCCAGTGTCAGAATAATCTTCCTTACGTACTTAGATGGCGCTTCAGTGATTCAGAGGTGAACCAAGGCCTCAACCAACAAGCCTCTCCAACCGGCACGATGTTTGGCCAGCTGCTTCCAGTGTCGCACGCCCAGTTGGTTGTGCGCGCCACCTTAGGTGAGGTCGTTCTCTGCTGCGTCGACCCTCGAGACTCTTCGGGTCGGAGCAGTGATGTCCATTCGCTCTACATGGCCCAACTATCTTAGACTTTGGCTCCGTAGACGTCTAACTAGGTTTATGTCGCTATGCTGCCCGTACAGTTCTTGATTGAATCTTCTCCTCCACTCTCCGTTTACACAAACGTTACCAAAGATTGCACACAGAATTTTCCTCTCGAAACGCCCAAGAGCCTCTTCATCCGCTTTTGATAACGTCCAAGCCTCAGCGCCATAGAGGAGGACCGGAATGATTAAGGTTTGTAGAGGGATATCTTACTTTTTTGAGAGAGGGCTCTATACTACTCAATTGCCTCTTGAGCCCAAAGAAGCAGCGGTTGGCACGAGTTATTCTGGGTTTTATCTCAGCGCTGGTATCGGTGCTGCTTGTCACTATCGGGCCAAGTTAGATGAAGTCTTTGACTACTTCAAAAATATAGCTGCCGAAGTTGACGTTCTGACCAAGACGTCGGTGTTGCCCGTCTTTCTTTGATGACAGCATATATTTGATCTTGCCCCCATTTACCCTGAGGCCCACTTTAGCCGCTTCTGCTTCAATACTTGCAAACGTCTCGCTTTGTCCGTCCAATAACGTCAATGCCATCTGCGTAGGCAAGCAATTGTGTAGACTTGAAGTATGTCGTACCTCTTGTATTGGTCGCAGAGTTCCGCACGATCTTTCAAAATATGATGTTAAAGAAATCACATGACAATGCGTCACCCTGTCTAAATCCTTTTTTAAAATCGAAGGTCTCGGTTAGTTCATATCCGATCTTAATGGAGCAGCGAGAATTCTCCACAGTCATCCTGCACAGTCTGACGAGTTAAAACATGACAGGGCTCTGTCATATGCGGCTTTAAAGTCGACAAAGAGGTGGTGCGTGTCGACCTGAAATTCATGGGTCTTCTCCAAGATCTACCGTTGTGTAAATATTTGGTCTATCGTGGATTTTCCTGGCCTGAAACCACACTGGTTGGTAGGTTCCTACCAGATTGTCCACGAAAGGTTTCAGGCGCTTACACAGTAGGGCAGAGAGGATCTTCTACGCAATGTTCAGGAGACTTATCCCTCTGTAATTGGCGCAGTCATAGGGATCTCCTTTCTCATGGACCGGGAAACGTTGCTGAAATTGCATTCATCGGGCATGTTTTCTTCCGACCATATTGTGCAGATGAGTTGGTGCCCGTTCCTGACCAGCTCATCGCCAGCTGCGAGTCTGCATCAGCAGCATTGTGAATGGGTCGTTCTGCCTGACGGCGGCATTTTGGCTATCATCGCCGTTATACAATCTGCAGAAGTGGTTTTTCCACAGTCTCAGCATCGACTGTGACTCCACTGTTAGTTGTTCGTGTTCATCTCTGCAGGCTTCCACTCTATTAGCCTTGGCATGTTCGTTTTGCTTTTTGGAAAAACTTTTAAACGCCGTTCCTGCAATAGCATCTCTCCATCTCCTCGATTTCGCGCTTCTCGTGTTCCTATTTTTTTTTAAATAATCTATGATTTAAAAAAAAACCACTAGATGGCCCACCTTTTAAATTTAGCTCGATAAATCCATCATTCTGGGCTTTATTTAAATACAAAATTGTTATGTCCTTATTGAAAAATCCTTTACTCTACGCTCTAACTCATTATCGAGCTTACTAATAACCTTCAATTATTGGAGGAAACCATATAAGTTTCTTGACACTTTTTATCCCCAAAAACAACAATTAAATGAACAGCCATCTTCCACCCGAACGAATCGACGAATAGCCAACCCAGTGAAGCATAAAGCTACGTGCGAGAAATAATCCAAAGTCATTGCACTGCTAATGAAAATACCTCCAAAGCCGTGTCTCCACGCCATACTATCCTGGGAACACAGCAAACGTACTTGTACCACGCAGCACCAGATCCATGATCCATGGCTCATATACCAGTTGTATATGGCATACCTGTACACGCCATTAAGCATTTCGCACCAAACCTATCGTCATCACGCTGACAAACTCCGAACACACAACGGCGACGCAACAAAACAGCGACAACGTGGTAAGAAAACATGAAAAATAAAATTGGGAAGTCAGTGTCTAGAGCCGGATATGCTTTACCGCGGTTAGAAGAAGCACTTGTCGTTGCCTCTTACAACCTGGCCACCATTCTCTGGAAAAAGTGTCAACAATCAGCGTGAAGGTCACTATGGTATTAAGACTTAATCACCTTTTTCTTCTTATTTCCTTTGGGCGGCTTGTATCATCTGTGTATCACCGTCTCGTCGGCTCTCAACCGTCAAGTGCGTGTCTGGTGATTAATTCCATTGTGATTCGATATTGTGTTAAAGTCAACACTGCCCGCTTCGATACCTTGGGAATAACACTTAACAGAATATCACGAATTACTCCCCATTGTTGTGGGGTGTTCATTTCTCGAGTGGGATTAGTCGCAATTGTTCTCCACGCAACAGCGGAAAACCGGACGATGGAGCATGATTTTTCACATTCATGCCCAAACTAGGGAGCACTACGTAGCTGGACATGTGTGTTGAAGCATTTCCTCGAGATGAAGCGCTTGCTCTCCTTATTCAATGTTAATTAACTGCCAGTAAAAGGGGTGGCGATCATTTGTCATTCGGAAAGCTGCATCCAGATTTGGAGTCAACCGTCCGATGCGAAGCAGGCTTTTGGATGTGGTACGGTGGTTAGGTCTCAAAATGATGACAGCAGATAATCAGTCTTGTCTCGTCGTTTGATATAGTGCTGACAATTCCTTGTATGGCGAGCAGATTTTGGGTTCGGTCCGTGGGTCTTAGGGCATGTGAAACGCCTACAGAAAAGATTTTATTCAATGCGAGTTTCAGTTTGTATCCGTGACTATTCGCACGTGTTCGATTCTGAGAACTCGGTGGTAGAGAAAGCTAATCCAAATTCATCTAAATTCCTATCCTTCGTTCGCGACATGAGTACGTGCATGTCATAAACACATGTGTTTAAGATGCACAAATGCCTATCGCCTGTCTCCGAAGGAATTCGATCTATCCTCACCATGTACGGGGAGAAAAAGGAGTAGGCAATAGCAAGACTGGCAACATTCCGACACTTGTCAACACCATGCCATGTACTGATGTGGCCCATTAACGTCAGGTTGTAGCACAGACGAGTAACGCGATTGGATAATATATGCATCGACTGTTTCGAAGTAATTTTCTGTCACCTAAGTTGCTCAAGATTGCTTTTTATCTGTCAGATTTCGATTTCATCGCTTCCCTTTTTTGTTTGTACACCTGTCAGTTTGACAAGATCGGATTATGACAGGCGCGATAGGCAATGGGCTTATTTGTATGTAATTAAGGCTAAAACACAGTTCGTACCATAATTAGTCAACGCAGTCGGAATGTGACAAAGTTGAGTGGTTTTGTTGCTGATGGCCTGCTGGCTGGAGTAAGTCAGGTAGCGAAAGAAGGGTAATCCCGTCTGTCCGGTTGCCATTAGCTGCTTTGATTTATGACAGAATAGTCGAAGTGGATTGCTTGGATGTTGGTATTTTAATTTGTTTGGCTTCGTCTGGTTCTGGTTTTGGTTAACCTAGTCTCTGGGTTAAGGAAATATGAAGAAATGTCCCTAATAAGACGTGATTCTTCTCTCCGATTCGTGCATCTTTTAGACTTGCGACTGTTTCTCTTTTGCGTTTTTCTACGTGCTGAGTTAAGTGCTGCTCCAAGTTTGTTCTTTGTTTTCGTGCTTCATTTACTTTTCATTCAATGGAAAAACAAAAACACAAAGACGCCCGTACAAACATCGACGGAGAAATCCGTCATCCACTTCCCGGTTAAACAAATGACTAATGACACACACCTTTAGCATGGTCATTGCATCCCAACGAGTCCTTCAACCTAAGACACTTTCCTGTTTTGTTATTTCCCTTGTCGTAGAAGCAATGACATCACTATGCACAGACGGTGTGGTCATTTTGGGGGCAAAACCCTCGGTCGGTTTATGTTACCATTTCATTGTTATTCTGGTTTGGATAGTGTGAAGCAACTCAACAACTTGTCAATTTGCTCGACAAGTGTTGTCCGAGTGTCACACTGTTTTGATCTAAAACCTATCTAACCACGGCTTACATTAGTAATGCGTTACAGGAAGGCAAAGAAGGAACAGATTCCATCTCCTTTATGCTTATGCTTACCAATGGTCTGTCGATTGTGAAACCAACTGGTTGGAGGAGTCTCTAACGTGGTCCGATTGAAGCTAGAGATACGTTGTTATTTTTACTTTTTTGTCTTTCGTTGAATTGTGAGTCAATTTTAAGTGCGTTTCGTGTTAATTCTATTTTTTTTTTCTTTAATTCTTTTATGCCAGAAGCAGTATGGCCTTGAGTGAGTAGTCGTGCTAGTGGTATAGTTCAATACCTCTTCGAGATAATTGAAGTAAAGTGAGATAGCACTTTCTGAAAATACGATTAAATCCACAGGTGGGTCGATGGCTTTATCTTGAGGAAGCGATACTCGATCTTCTTGTTTCGTATTTAATAGGAAGCCATGCTCGAAATTAGAATTGACGTTGTTAGTAAAGTACATTAGCGCTGTCGGCGGATCAGAGATTTTTTTTTTGCTGATATTGCAATTCTCGAGAACTTCTTCTTCTCCGACGTGGAGATCTATGAGATTCCAGCTAATAGCCGCGTATTTTTTTTACACTAAGAATCATATGATCCCGGGTATATCGGGCCTTAAGTGTGAGTCAGTAGATGGTGTGGATGTTGGCTGTCATTTCTAATTCTTTTGATTTTTTTTAAGGTGTCAAGTACGGTCCTCGCTAATTTTAAATGTAGAGTCGTTTACGACTTAACAATGCATTTTGTTGCTCAAACTTATTACGGAAATAGACGATCTGTAAAAGTTAATTTTCCGAAAATTCGAGAATTTTTGGGTCAACTTTCAAGGCTGATCTTCATTTGAATAAAATCGAAATTAACCAACAATTGAAACATTTAGATCATCACATGAAATGCTGGCCATTGACGCACTCGTTCTTCTAAAAGACATGATTCATCTTGACCTCCAGACGATTGTCTGCAACAGAAGCCATGCTGGTCACATAAATATATATTTGCCATAGACCGACCTTTCTTCTTCTTCTTTTTCAGCACTAGACCTCATTGTGGGCCTCCTTTAAAAAGCCTATCCAACTGGCAAGTTCACACCTAGTTGATTGAGGTCCTCTTTAACTTGCGTGTGCCACCTTAAATTTGGCCGTTCTCGACCGTGTCGCCTTTCAGGGTTGGATTCAAAAACCTTTCGGGCCGGAGCTGTTTTTTCCATGCACGCTACATGACCTAGACCATCTAAACGTTGGATCCGTGAACATCGTGCTACCTTCATGTCGCTGTGCAACCCGTAAAATTCACTCTTCTCCATTTCCCATTTATGCAGATTGGGCTGATAATCATATGCAGAATTTTTCTCTCAATACGGCCAAGGGCCTCCTCGTCCGCATTCGATAAGGTCCGGTTCTCTGCGCCATAAAGCAGGATTGAGATGATAAGAGTCTTGTATAGGGACACATTGATTTTCCGAAATGGGACTCTACTCCTCAATTGGCTCCCGAGCGCAAAGAAACAGCGGTGGGCAAGAGTTATTCTGCGGTTGATTTCGCCACTGACGTCATTGCTGCATGTCACTGCGGAGACAAGGTAGATCAAGTCCTTAACTACCTCGAAATTATGCCTGCCAATATATGCGCTCTGTCTAAGATGCCGGTGGTTGGCGTCCCTTTTCGATGACAGCATATATTTACCCTCATTCACCGCGAAGTCCCATTTTAGCCGCTTCCGCCTCAATGCTCTTAAAGGCCTCATTGACATTTCGCTGAGCTTGTCCAATACGGACTTGAAGAAGATCGTGCCCCTCTTATTTACCAGTGAAGCCCTGCCTAAAACCTGTTTTATTCGTTCGTTGATTTGATTTGATTTGACACCCCCATAGGGGCACTTTATTAACTTAATGCAAGCCTTCACAAGAAACTATAACTTAACTATAATTTATTAACTAGGTGGCAAGATGGAAACGATTAAGGAAAGTGTGAAAGGTTGTGGTATAGGGCAATTCTAAGGCTGGACTTTTTCAGGTGAAGGTCGAAAAGATTGGTGTTAGCTTTACGAAGCATTCTGGACATTGGTTTGTGGTAGCCATTAATTGTGCGGTGAGTGAAAAGGGGCGTGGACCGGAGGTTACATGGGTTGGTGTTAGGGCGAATCATGTGCAATAATGAGGGACTGTCAATGTTACCGCTGAGAAGGTCGTGAATAAATAGAATATCTGCAACATCCCGTCGTTCTTTAAGTGGTTGAAGGTTGTTTAATTTTAGGCGATCCGTATAAGTTGGTAAATTAAGGGGGTCGGCCCAGGGAAGGCCACGAAAGGCAAAACGGATAAACCTGCGTTGAATGGCTTCAATACGCGTCGTATGGGATTCGTAAGAGGGGGACCAGACCTGGCTAGCATATTCGAGAAGGGGCCTAACGAAAGTGATGTATAATGATTTCGTAACGTAAGGATTCGAGAATTCTTTGGACCAACGTTTCACGAAACCGAGGGCAGAGTTAGCACATTTGATAATGTTGTCGATATGGAGGCGAAAGTTGAGTTCACGGTCACAAATAACCCCTAGGTCAACCAAGAAGTTGACAGGGGGAACGGTTTCATTACGAATAATGTAGGTTCTAGGTGGTGAGGAAGAGCGCTTGCGGGAGTAAGTGACATCGAGCTCGAGATGGTTTTTTTGACATCAAGTAGTGAACCTGTTAAGGTCCAATTGGAGAGAGCAGGAGCTGTTTACATATTTTCATATTATCAGATATATGGAGTGCTGAGAGTTCAGAATAACACTGTCAACATCATTGATGGTTAGAATAAATATCAGTGGGCCGAGATGACTACCTTGCGGGACACCGGAGGTAGCGTTAATTGGATCAGAAATAGAAGATCTGAAGATAACGTTATATTGACGATCTTCGAGATAAGATTTGATCCATGAGATAAAACCGGGAAAGAAACCGAGGGCAGTGAGCTTGAGGAGAATAATTTGGTGAGACATTTTGTCAAAGGCTTTGCTGAAGTCAGTGGCGACAACGTCTACTTCTTTGCCAGCTTCGAGTGCACACAAACATTGTGAAACAAACTCGACTAGATTAGTGGTTGTCGATCGACCTTTTAGGAACCCATGTTGGTTAGGAGAAAATATGGGTTTGCAGTGAAAGAATAGTGCATCATAAACGATGATCTCGAGAAGTTTGGGTGCGCGTGAGAGCTTGGCAATGGGACGATAGTTGGACACATCATTTTTCAGTCCTTTTTTGTGGACTGGAATGATATAAGCATATTTCCAAAGCTTAGGAAAAAGTCCTTGAGAGATAGAGCTTTGAAATAGAGCAGTAAGGGGTAAAATAAGATGGTTCGCGCACTTTTTTAATACTATGGCAGGCAGACAGTCGGGACCGGGAGAGTAGTCGTCCTTTAAGTTCCGTATTTTTTCGGCGATTAGGTCGGGAGTGATGTTCAATGAAACAAGAGATGTCTGCGGGCAGTTTTTCAAATATCGAAAATAGTCGTGATCGGGTTGAAGATCTTGGTCAGTGAATGATTGGCTGAAGAAATGAGCAAAGAAATTGGCGATTACTTCGGATTCGTTGGAAGAGTTACTGAGATAGTTAAGTGTAGTGGGGTAGCTATCGGTTTTTCTTTTGTATTAATGAAGTGGTAGAAGCACTTGGGGTCAGAGATAAGGGAGGATTGCATTCTGTTCAAGTATCGGAGGTAGAGTGATTCACATAGCTGTGCAAATTTAGTGTAGGACTGCATGTAATTAGAAAGGTATGATGCAGAGGAGGATCTAAGATAGGCGTGCCAATTTTTGTTTCTTTTATTGCGCAAAGAGCGTAGTTCTTAGGGCGGAGATGAAGTGTAGTTTTTTTTTGGTGACTATGGGACTGAAAGAATGAAGCAGCTGAGGATTTTGATGTAAAATAGCGCAAAGGTTTCGTTTAGGGATATATGTGAGTTAGGGTTAAGGAGGAAGTTAAAATGAACATTGTTGAGCAGATTATTTAGTTTCGCGAAGTCTGCTTTGCGTATTTTCGGAGGGAAGGATAGTGAGTTGGGTCTCGAGTGAAAGAGTTACCGAAAGAGGTGGATGAAGGGGGTCTAATGGAGAGAGAAAATGATTGCTTGGGTTAACAACGCAGTTTACGGCATCAGATGAGAAAATCAGGTCGAGTTGTCTGTCCATGTTATTGGTGATGTTACTGAGTTGCAGAAGGCCGGAGTCAGAGAAATGACCCGTGAAAAGGATTTCTTTACCTGAGGAGGGGTTAGCGGCGATGTAGTGGGTCTCATCAACGGATTGAACCCATTTCAGGTGTGGGAGATTGAAATCGCCACATATGGAGTCGACGAGATCAACGACGAGTTGGTAGCAGTGTGTGGGCTGTGAGGGTCTTAAGTAACAGCAGGCAAGATAAAGTTTCTGTTTAGGGAGTCTTATTGAGGCACTAGTGAAGTTGAAGTCAGCGGAATTCGACAATTTGAAGGGCAAGGGATCATAGCGACTGTGGATTGCTAAGAGAACTCCGCGACCGTCAGGATCGGCAGAGTTGTCGCGTCCATCGGCCCGAAACAAAATGAAGTCTGATGTGATTAACTCGCTGTCTCCAATACTGGAGCATAAATTCGTTTCAGTTAACGCAAATATATCGTTGGGTAGGTTTTGGGAGTTAAGGAGTACTGCGGAGGTTTTGGTGCGTAATCCTCTGACGTTCTGATAGTACAGGGATATGTTATTATTTGATGGGTGGGGAGATGTAAAGGTATTTAGGTTAGGATTTAAAATAGTTTTTGAGATTAGAACTTTAGGTACTTTGCAAGTGTGCAATGCGCTTTGAACTGACGTGGGCTGCGAAAGTGGAGAGGTCGTTATTTACATCGATGGGAGAAATATTAAGGCTTTCGTGAAATCGTATAAAGGTCTTTTTTAACGCGTGGGGGTCTGTGGGTAGGCCTTCTTGGCGGATTGAAACTAGGACGTTGGTTTTAGTTTTGCCGTCGATACAAATGGAGTCAGGTTTGTCGTGGAGGTAGGCCAGATAGAGGCGTACATTTTCGGAGATTCTTCTGTCTCTTAAACGTGACATAACATAGCGGTCTTCAGCGTTAAGCTCGGCAAGATGTTTGGTGAGTTTGGCCGTGGGAGGGAGAAGTGGATCTAAGAAAGAGGGGGAGGTGAGAGGGAAGGTCGAGTTGTTGGAAGCTGAGGAGGTGAGGGCCTGGGGGGGAGGGGTGTTGTTAGAAGCTGAGGAGGTGGAGGGAGTTTGGGTACTGTGGATACGTGCGGCTGTTACGTGAAGCCTGGGTGTTGGGATTGGGTATTGAATTAACAATGTTCGATGAGGGGGATGAGGGTCGGGAGCCGGGCGCAAGATTGAAGGATACACGGTTGTGGGTACGTGCTCTGTTAGGAGAGTTATTGAGTGGAGGGATGTTGAGGTTAGTTGTTGATTTGGGAGCTATCGGGAGAAATTGGGGAATATTCCAGTCTTTAATTCCCAGTTAGTTCCTAGATTGCGAGGGGTTTGAGAAAGAGGCGAGGGTCCAGGTTTGGCTTGGTTAGGGGATTTGGGAGTGTTGAGCTTAGGTTTATTTTTAGGTTTAACGTTTGTGTTGTTCTTACGATCCCTAATGGTAATCCGCATCCTGTCGACTTTGATTTCCTTATTGGGGCGGCTGCGAAAAAGCCATTCATATTGCGAAGGGATGGTAATTTCAAAGCAGTTTCTGCGATGGAATTTGGAAGGAGTGAGCTGCGTACACTTAACGAGGTTGACGGCATATCGTTTGCGGAAGAAGTTAAATACCCAGCGGTCGTCAGCGTCGCGTGGGATGTCCCATAAGATGTAGGTAGACAAAGGCTCCTGTATCGTCGCATTATTCTTGTGCAGCTTGTTGATTCTCTGTTTCCAGTCAGATAAGGTCCAAACAGCTCCGAAACGTTCAATTGTCGGCGCTGAGATGGAAGGAGGTGCGGTAGATGGGGACTTCAAAGGACTCATGCTGGTCTGCGTTTGGACGGAGGATGTAAGAGGCGTTGGAGTGGTACGGATGGTTATCAAGTTGTTGTTCCTTGTTTGATAATGATGTGATGTTTCAGCAAGTGGACCAAACAAGTTTTTTTATTTTTATATAGTTTCCAGTTTCGTTTAAGGTGGTCATGGTATAATCAAAATTTGTATCCAAGGCGCGTGCTGTTCTGTGTGTTATTTGAATATAAAATTGTTATTCCTTAATTGAAAAGCCCTATATCAGGGTATGTAAGAGGTAGAGGTTCCTAATTCTAGAGTCTATCACAGCAACAGTTCAGTTCTAACTATAATCGTCTTTTCGACATTCTTTTGCGAATCCTTTGTTCCGACTTTAGTAGTATTAACCTTATATGCCAACCCTAAATTACGATATTTCCCGTCAATATAGCAACACCGTTCGTTCGACTATTTTCTGGAAGTTTGAAGGATTGAGGTTAATGGCACACCTTACAATGTAATGGTTAAACGCAATTTTTTTTTAAAGAAAAAGCACAAAAACCTAAAGACCAATAAATTGTGCCACTGCGTAAAATATAGCTTTGTTTCAAGAACGTTTCCAACCGAAAGTAGGTTACTTCCTACTCATAACCGCCGGGCCTGTCAGCTTTGTTCGACAAACAATATTCGTAAAACAAAGCTCAAAAACTTGATATATCGACAGGCTATTAATCAAGTAGCGTCATCGTATAGGGAATAAAATCTTCCAACAACAGGTTACATCCCAAAAAGACGTTTTATTATATCAAAGACTCAGCATAACTGTTTGAATTCAAGAACGATTAACTATTCCGCCTTCTCTCGACCTTCTGCCTTAAACAGGTTTTCCGCTACTATTTATTTACTTAATCTTTCGAATTGATTGCAAACAGATCTTTCGCTGAAATATGATCTCCGTGATGGACAACGGTTATAGTTACATAGAATTATTTATGACCAACAAGGTATGAGAAAGATTAGAAGCCGATAACAGTAGATATGCGACTATGGATAACCCATGGCTTTGAAATAACATTTCAAAGTGCATTGACTTTGAAGTGCCTCGCCTCCACCGCGAAACGTTTCCAATTGATTTATGTGTCTGCAGAGTCGACTTTGACAAACCATAGAGTCATGGGTTGGATTTCATGAGAATTGGACGATGGAGAAGCGCTGATCCAGTCGTGGCGAACGCCCACCGTATCTGGAATGCCCATAATCATTTGCTTACGGATTAAAGATGAAGATTGTATCTTCATTAATTGCGATACAAATCATTGACGTCGCGAGTCGACTATGTATGTCGACGGAAAAGTTATTTGGCAGCCGGTTGCAGGCAGACATAACCCGACTGAGGTGTTAACCTTTTCGTGCAAATCAAACTATTCATTTGTGGATGCGATGAATTTCGTCGTCGTAGCAGCTGGAGCCCAGCGGCCAGATGGGCAACGAAGATAATTGAATAAATTACAACGATGTACCCGAAGCGCTGCATGAATAGTTGAGTATGCGCCTGCTTATTCGGGAGTCGGATGATCTTTTAATTACCATGAACCGTACTCGTGGCTCGGTGAAATACATTGTAGGAAGCCACTTGGTGGCTTCTTAATTATAGCTTAATCGTCAACATCGCATCTTACCAGTGAACGTTGTTAATTAATTAAATAAAATTTATAGTAGCTTCGCGATGATTGACCTCGTCGTGACGAGGAACGCGCAACGGGTTTGGTATGCGCGGTTAGGAGTTCCGGCTAGTGAAGCATCGCCATGGAACATTCAAAAAATGGTCATTCGATTATAGTCATCTCCTGATAAGTCACCTTTTGGTGCATAGTACGTTCGTGTACCATGTGGCTCAATTGCACTGCAATCAACTTTGGAAGTCGTAACTTTCTAACCATTTGGTAAAATTACATCACAGTTGGGTTTATTGTTTGGAAGCGTGCTGAAGCATTTGCGTTTCAGTTTCGTTTACTTTGCTTATCCGTAATGGAATTTAAATGCAATGGTGTGTTAGCGCTAAATACAATTTATATGAATTTTATAAGTGGCGGCAACTATCAGTTTCGACAAGTGAATTACAGCACAAATTTCGCGAATGAATTTCGTCCGGGTATTGATACTGCATACAAGGGTTCTTAACTTGTCAACGTCGAATTTTTTTGAATTGCTGTTTTCCGCTTCGGTTAATTCGGTTTCGGCTTTTAATTTTGTCGATGATTATAATGTGGTATCAATCGCAATCTGCTTCTCTGTATGCTTTAACGTCTAGTACGTTGGTTTGGTGTCGTCTATATCTCAGAAAATGTTAATTTGGTTGCGCGTTACTTCATCCGGTGATATCCAGGTAGCCTTGTGCATTCTCTTGTGTTTGAATATCAACTCCTCCCGATCATATTTTTTGAGCTGGCGAAACTTATTGTTCTAACATTATCTTTTGATTAGACATGAAGCCTTTCTTTTCGTAATGTTGCCCTATATATCGCTTAATTTTGAGTTAAAGTCCCCGAGAACGATGTTAAAATTTAGCTAATCAAATAGCTAATCAACAAGCAGTCATGGTTACGGTAGAACCATCATCAATGGCTTTTTCGTTCCCTGATTGAATGACATAAATGTGAAAGAGATGTGGCTCTAGCAAGATTACGATATAGTGCCATTCAGCAAACAAAACAATTAACTTACTAGAGGAAAAACTCGATGAACGTAGAATTTAACGTACAATTGTCTTAAATAAAAAAATAAATAGCAATCATGTTTATAGCATCTTGTGGATACATTCGTCTCCTGTCATTGACAACTGATAGTATCTTATACTATTTCTTGACAAACCCATATAATCTTTTGAAAACAATGCGTTTGAATGAATTATTGCTTTATTGTTGGCATTAAGCTTGTTTGAAATAAATAGAAATAGCAACACCACCAATAATACCTGTCCTAGATGACAGACATGAGGAAATCTATCCAAACTGCAATATAATTACTACATTCCACCCCATAATGCAAGTTTAAAAGACTAGAACCATGTGCCAATGCAGAACAAAAGAGTTGAGTGCAAACTACCACTTTTCATCATAAAATTCCTCACGTCCAATCCGTTCATTTTGTCCGTCCTTGAGAATCATTATTCATCGATTGGCATTTTCCCATTATAATGATTGACACCCTACATTCGAGATTTACCAATTTGCTGCCTATAAAACGACCCACAGTTTCCTCCTCCCCTCGGCTATCAGTTTTATTTTTAAGTCTCTATTCGAAAACTTTGATTTCCTCGCCAACAGACTACCAGAAAAAGCAGAAAAGTGTATGCATAAAGCCCATGAATAGCACGCGTCAAAATGTACTGCACGGCTCTTATGTGCGAGTAAGTGTGCCACTGCAACAGCAACACGTTCATGTTGTTGAATATCTAATAATTCAATTCGAGAGTTGTGTCTCGCGGCGAAGTGACAGCACCCAACTACTCGACAAAGCCAGCAATCAGATGATCACGAATACTTGTCTTGCTCTTGTCTCGACGACGGTTTTCGTTTCTTTTGTGAAAACATAACAATTGCGTTGCAAATTTACAGAACGCCGATTTCATGCGGCTTCAATTGTAGCGGCGAACAACAATTGCTGCAATTGCAGCGAATTATTTTTATTATTTTTTTCTTTTTTCGGTGTTGAGCTCCTCTCGTCGGCGATCTTGGGTTATGACTTATTGGCTTAGCACGACACCTAAGACACAATTACTTCACCTCGAAAGTTGAAAATTTGCTGTATGTCTGTTGCCATTTGCCTGTTGTTAGCTTATTGTCGTCATTGTTTGCTGCTGCAGCCGCCGCCGGGTGGAGTCGCATTATTTCCCTTTTTTTACTTCTCTGTTTATTGCTTATTCACTTCATCGATGTCAACTCCTTTTATCTTCGATTGTGGGGTATAGACCGCCAGGCACCAACGACACGAGATGTCAACATTCGTAAATGGTGTAATTACAGGGCGTCGTTTTCGTTTCTTGTGATTCTGACTTTCAATAAATTTTGCTTATGACTTTGGGTCACGCAAGTCAGGGCCTCCTGTTGCTCACAATCACTTCCTTTCATTTTGCTTCCTTTCGAATGCATTCGATTTGGTTCAAATGTTGTCGGTTTTTGTCTTTTTCTTTCTCCCTCTTCGAATCACCTTGACCTTCATTTCGTGATAAAGTCATTCAAGCAGCAACTTTTGAGACAATTTATTCGGGCGACGGCACAGAATATCTTTACGATGCTTCAAACGGATATGAACATGTATGTGAGATTGAGTGTAGGTCGGGGTGTCGAATGATTTATGTAAATAAACGACTTGCCGTATTAAGGTTCGAATGCGAAAGTCCATAAAACGAATGACGCCAAATAGTTGAGCTACACTGGAAGTTGGAGTGATCGTGGATGAATGGAAAGAAGGTGAAGGTAAATCGTCTGCACCTGGTGAGGAGGTGGTTGCTGGCTTTATTAAATGTAACACGTTGGTGTGAACTTTAATTCATAAATAGCCAATTATGATCGAGACTGGTCTGCAGCGTGTTGGCAATGATTTAGTGTTCGCCAAGGCAGCTACTGAATGGCGTTTTGATCCGCTTTAAAGGAGGTATGGCACTTCCGCACCATATGACAATCACCTTGAGCCGAATGTTTCTGCTAATATTCGCCGTTACTTACCTGGAACGCAGTCACAGGCTTATGACCATACCGATCAACCATCCGGTGTTATTGACCATATTCATATATTCACGGCAGTACATGAGTCTTTACTGGCATCGAGCACAAAAGGAATAAAGCCGTGTTCCATCAACCGCATGACGTATTACTTATTGTCACAGGCAATTTGTCAGCTCTCGTATTATGAACAGCCGGATTGGAACGCAATTCATCATTAGAGATGAAAGGGGCTGACACGAGTGAAACGGTAAAAAGTTTTCGAGATCAAAGCAGCTTTTTGCGAGACTGCCCGAATGGCTTCTTGGTTAAATAATTACCGAAAATGAATTGACGTGAGGGAAATAATAAATTCGCCATTTGAGTCTTGCAAACTTGCTTGTGACATAGCAAGACCGAAGGCATAAATCACCGCTGAATGAGGGCGTTATGGGGCTTTTATCGAATTTATCATGGCATGTCCAAGGCGACAATAAAATACAAATCGTGTGTGTGACAATGGATACCTCAAACTTTCTAGCCCTTAGGCTAAAAAACCTTGGTTGAATGGTGACTATTAAAATTGAAGCCTTTCTTTCATAAAGCATTCACGATATTCATCGTTTATGATATCTCCATCAACCCAACCTAACACAGCCCAAATTCAAATAGAACAACACTTACCAATCTACAACGATCGCAAAAGCATATATCCAAAGGTCGAGCTCAAACGAAATTGTAATTAATCACAGCCGTAATATTAGCCACAACTGTTTTGCTCGACTATTACACGACAGAACACAAAACACCTGGCAATTAAGTCCGCACCTGCCACTTAACCACGGAAATCAACTGGAGGCCAAATCGAAAACAACAAAAAAAAAATCCAAAATTATTTTTGTATTTTACAAAAACCCCCCGAAACGAAAACTGAAAACCTACTTTTGAAAATGTATAAATATCTGTCTATGGATCTATTGCCGCGCGTTCACTCCGCACTTGCGTTCGCGCCAAGAGGTTTACAACTAAACTAAAGGTGCAATCTGGTAAGCAAATGATTCAATTATATGTAACTCGATCGCCACAAACCAGATGGGCCAGCGGGAACGCCTATTCCGACTTTTTTTCCTCTTTTGCTGTTCCCAGTTTCGTAAATGGACTAACTGTTGGTTCGAAATCAAATCGATGCTGATTACTCGCGTACGTTTACACGCAATTATTAATAATCAATGGAGGTTGAGAAGAGGGTAAAGGAGGGGAGACTGAAACCATCCGCCCATGCAGAGAATTGAAGGTGACACTGTGCTAGGATTGATTCAAAGATCGACCGCAAGAAGAGGGCGATATACAAGCAGGCATTGATCTCTGGCGGCTTGGTAATCAAATCCGTTTATGGAGACTGCTTGTCTTCATTCTGGGAATGGCAGAGACTATTGACGCCAACGTGATTTGGAATTGGATAAATGCAGATTGGATTAAAATTAGCTGAAGATCATCGGAAACAAAGTATTAATATAAAATCGATCATGTGGGATGGGAAGGAACCGAAGGTCGGAGACGGGTCGTATAACATAGCCGGACATTCAGTATAGGTGGTGTAGGACACTACTTAATTATTTAAAGGGTTTTTCAATTGGCGCGAGTTGATTTTGGCGGCCATATCTGTTATTTATTATTCAGTTACTGATGCCAAATCACGTGTCGTTGTGCAATGGTAATCATCACCGACTGTTGAGCGGAAGGTCTGTAGTTCAAGTCTGTCCATAGCCAAGAACAATTCGTATACGGAAAAATTGTGCACCAACATTAGTTGTGAGTGAGAGATGATCAAAAAACTGCTGACGAAGGCATAACACTCGCAGCACAAGATCACTTCGAAATTCATGCTCTGTGTGCATTTCCAAGGTTACTGTGAACTACAACCTATGCGACAAATTCAGTCGAATCTCTCAAATCCTATCTAGGACAACCACCTCCGGAGACGATAATGAACGAATATCTTCGACGCAAACCATCTACACCCCGTCCGGGTTGTGTGGCAAACATCATAAGAGCGTAGCTCTTGAACCTGCACGAACCCTATAAAAAAACACACACACATACACAAAATGTACATTTTAGCGGCCTATGCATCTGAAGCACCTCAACCCAATATTTTCATCACAGAGCTTGAGACACTTTTTCGTTCTCTGCGTTTGAACTTGGCAGAAAACTTTACATTTTGACCGGCGATTTAAACGCCAAACATAGCGGTTGGGGAAATATCATTCCCAGCACTAGGAGGACCCTATTAAGTCATTGGTGGTCCTTTCACAACATATTGTACAAAGTTAAGTTACTAGCCGTGGAATCCTAGGAGCGGCTCCTATCTGGATCTTATGCTGCTTGACTCAGACTTAGACTGACAGACACGGACGAATGGCCTACGAACTGTATACGGATCTCCGCATACGACAGTGACCATTACATTCTGCCGGGTTCAGTAACGATTTCATGGCAAACAATGCCATCGCCAGTGAGGGGAGCTAACACCCCGTCCATTTCGACGAAAAATATCCAGATGAACTTCGAGTCATTGAAAAGGAAAAATCAGCGGGAATCGACGGGATATCCAATGTCGCGCTCAGTTACTTCTGTGTTGATATGTAGACGTGAATAGACGTAGTTAATCTCGCTCGGTATTATAGCGCTAAATCTCAGTGTCCTATCGCTAAATTAACTATCAAAAGCCGTCGTCTCTCATCCTACATCTTGTGTTCGTCTAACAATTACCTACTTTCTAAAGCTAATCGAGTGAAATAATAATTAAACATAATCTTTCACGGTCGGCCTTTGGTTTTCTGCTAATCTTGATTCGGGCCGCGTACGCACACATAAATAAACAGTACGGTCATGCCAATTACACGCAACTCAGCAAAAGATCCTCCCTCAACCCCGTCACTCAAATACCCCACTTCAACTGTGCTAAAACCTTCAGTGAGTGCATCTCCTTCTACAGCCGCTGCAGTAAGCTCTTACTCTTACTCTAAAAGCTCTAGACGATCGCCTACGTACACAAAGCGCAGAACTTATCGAAGCCGTGACTAAGGAAATAAATAAACTCCGAAATGACTTCGAAGTCAGGCTATCTGAGCTGGTCAGCTCAGTTAGAGAGTGTAACTTCTACACTAGGCGATGTAACCAAACGCATAGAGCGTATTGAAAATAATGCCGATATCAACACCATTAAAGAAGAGCTTGCTACTATTCATTTTCATATCGACGCGCTTCAAAGAAATGAATTGGCTGCCGATGCGGTTCTCTTCGGCGTTCCCCATCCCAATACGGAAAACCTAAACCAATACATCAACGCACTCTGCGACACTATCCAGTGTCGAACCCCTGCATTGAAAGAGGTCTTTCGCATCAAGCCCAACAAAAATCAAAATAGCCGCTCACCGCCATATTACATATTACAATTCCGCGATCGACGAGAAAGAGACTCTTTGCTGCGAGCCGCAGCTCTACACAGAAAAAAACAACAAAAAGAGCTTTGCCTGCGCGACTTGGGAATTGACAACAACCTGCCAGCTGTTACATCAACGAAAGCCTGACAGGTACAATCGTGATATACTGCGCTCTGCGGTACAGTTCAAGAAAAAGAAAAAGCTTTTTGCCGTGTATTCTAAAGTGGGACGAGTGTACGTTAAATTGAAAAAGGACGGACGAAGCTTAGTAATACAGAATCATGAAACCCTAGAAGCTATCACCGAACGAAGAGAACATGACATCACCTTCTATGAATCTACAGAGCTGCCGTCGTAGCTTTTTGTTTCAGTACTTCTTGCTGCTATTTGACGCCCTTTACAAAAATCTGATAACTTAACTATAACTTATTAACTAGGTGGCGGCGTGGAGACGATTAAGGAGAGTGAGAAGGGTGGTGGTATAGGGCAATTCTAAGGCTGGACTTATTAAGGTGAAGGTCGAAAAGATTGGTGTTAGCTTTGCGAAGCATTCTGGATATTGGTTCATGGTAGCCATAATTTGTGCGGTGAGTGCTTATACGGAAAAGGGGTGTGGACCGAAGGTTACGCGGGTTGGTGTTAAGGGGAATCATGTGCAATAATGAAGGGCTGTCAATGTTACCACTGAGAAGGTCATGGATAAATAGAATGTCTGCAACATCACGTCGTTCTTTAAGGGGTTGGAGGTTGATTAATTTTAAGCGATCCGTATAAGGTGGTAAATTAAGGGGGTCGGTCCAAGGAAGGCCACGAAGGGCAAAACGGATAAACCTGCGTTGAATGGATTCAATACGCGTAGTATGGGATTCATAAGAGGGGGACCAGACTTGGCTAGCATATTCGAGAAGGGGCCTAACGAAAGTGATGTATAATGATTTCGTAACGTAAGGATTCGAGAATTCTTTGGACCAACGTTTCACGAAACCGAGGGCAGAGCTAGCACGTTTGATAATGTTGTCGATATGGAGGCGAAAGTTGAGTTCACGGTCACAAATAACCCCTAGGTCAACCAAGAAGTTGACAGGGGGAACGGTTTCATTACGAATAATGTAGGTTCTAGGTGGTGAGGAAGAGCGTTTGCGGGAGTAAGTGATGGTTTGGCATTTACTGATATTGAGCTCGAGATGGTTTTTTTGACACCAAGTAGTGAACCTGTTAAGGTCCAATTGAAGAGAGCAGGAGTCGACAGGGGAAGATATGTGTTTAAATATTTTCATATCATCAGCATATATGGAGAGCTGAGAGTTCAGAATAACGCTGTCGACATCTTTAATGGTTAGAATAAATATCAGTGGACCGAGATGACTACCTTGCGGGACACCGGAGGTAGCGTTAATTGGATCAGAAATAGAAGATCTGAAGATAACGTTATATTGACGATCTTCGAGATAAGATTTGATCCATGAGATAAAACCGGGAGAGAAACCGAGGGCAGTGAGCTTGAGGAGAATAATTTGGTGAGACATTTTGTCAAAGGCTTTGCTGAAGTCAGTGGCGACAACGTCTACTTCTTTGCCAGCTTCGAGTGCACACAAACATTGTGAAACAAACTCGACTAGATTAGTGGTTGTCGATCGACCTTTTAGGAACCCATGTTGGTTAGGAGAAAATATGGGTTTGCAGTGAAAGAATAGTGCATCATAAACGATGCTCTCGAGAAGTTTGGGTGCGCATGAGAGCTTGGCAATGGGACGATAGTTGGACACATCATTTTTCAGTCCTTTTTTG
The DNA here is from genome assembly GCA_958301585.1 of Merodon equestris. NCBI lineage: Eukaryota > Metazoa > Arthropoda > Insecta > Diptera > Syrphidae > Merodon > Merodon equestris. The sequence goes on along the minus strand of OY284417.1, from coordinate 18,445,913 downwards.
TAGACTGGAATGATATAAGCATATTTCTAAAGCTTAGGAAAAAGTCCTTGAGAGATAGAGCTTTGAAATAGAGCAGTAAGGGGTAAAATAAGATGGTTCGCGCACTTTTTTAATACTATGGCAGGCAGACAGTCGGGACCGGGAGAGTAGTCGTCGTTTAAGTTGCGTATTTTTTCGGCGATTAGGTCGGGAGTGATGTTCAATGAAACAAGAGATGTCTGCGGGCAGTTTTTCAAATATCGAAAATAGTCGTGATCGGGCTGAAGATCTTGGTCAGTGAATGATTGGCTGAAGAAATGAGCAAAGAAATTGGCGATTACTTCGGGTTATTGAGTTATTGAGATAGTTAAGTGTAGTGGGGTAGCTATCAGTTTTTCTTTTTATATTAATGAAGTGGTAGAAACACTTGGGGTCAGAGATAAAGGAAGATTGCATTCTGTTCAGGTATCGGAGGTAGAGTGATTCACATAGCTGTGCAAATTTAGTGTAGGACTGCATGTAATTCGAAAGGTCTGATGCAGAGGAGGATCTAAGATAGGCGTGCCAATTTTTGTTTCTTTTATTGCGCAAAGAGCGTAGTTCTTAGGGCGGAGATGAAGTGTAGTTCTTTTTTGGTGAGTATGGGACTGAAAGAATGAAGCAGCTGAGGATTTTGATGTAAAATAGCGCAAAGGTTTCGTTTAGGGATATATGTGAGTTAGGGTTAAGGAGGAAGTTAAAATGAACATTGTTGAGCAGATTATTTAGTTTCGCGAAGTCTGCTTTGCGTATTTTCGGAGGGAAGGATAGTGAGTTGGGTCTCGAGTGAAAGAGTTACCGAAAGAGGTGGATGAAGGGGGTCTAATGGAGAGAGAAAATGATTGCTTGGGTTAACAACGCAGTTTACGGCATCAGATGAGAAAATCAGGTCGAGTTGTCTGTCCATGTTATTGGTGATGTTACTGAGTTGCAGAAGGCCGGAGTCAGAGAAATGACCCGTGAAAAGGATTTCTTTACCTGAGGAGGGGTTAGCGGCGATGTAGTGGGTCTCATCAACGGATTGAACCCATTTCAGGTGTGGGAGATTGAAATCGCCACATTCCATATGTGTCGACGAGATCAACGACGAGTTGGTAGCAGTGTGTGGGCTGTAAGGGTCTTAAGTAACAGCAGGCAAGATAAAGTTTCTGTTTAGGGAGTCTTATTGAGGCACTACTGAAGTTGAAGTCAGCGGAATTCGACAATTTGAAGGGCAAGGGATCATAGCGACTGTGGATTGCTAAGAGAACTCCGCGACCGTCAGGATCGGCAGAGTTGTCGCGTCCATCGGCCCGAAACAAAATGAAGTCTGATGTGAATAACTCGCTGTCTCCAATACTGGAGCATAAATTCGTTTCAGTTAACGCAAATATATCGTAGGGTAGGTTTTGGGAGTTAAGGAGTACTGCGGAGGTTTTGGTGCGTAATCCTCTGACGTTCTGATAGTACAGGGATATGTTATTATTTGATGGGTGGGGGGTTGTAAAGGTATTTAAGTTAGGATTTGAAATAGTTTTTGAGATTGGAACGGGTACTTTGCAAGTGTGCAATGCGCTTTGAACTGACGTGGGCTGCGAAAGTGGAGAGGTCGTTATTTACATCGATGGGAGAAATATTAAGGCTTTCGTGAAATCGTATAAAGGTCTTTTTTAACACGTGGGGGTCTGTGGGTAGGCCTTCTTGGTGAATTGAAACTAGGACTTTGGTTTTAGTTTTGCCGTCGATACAAATGGAGTCAGGTTTGTCGTGGAGGTAGGCCAGATAGAGGCGTACATTTTCGGAGATTCTTCTGTCTCTTAAACGTGACATAACACAGCGGTCTTCGGCGTTAAGCTCGGCAAAATGTTTGGTGAGTTTGTCCGTGGGAGGGAGAAGTGGATCTAAGAAAGAGGGGGAGGTGAGAGGGAAGGTCGAGTTGTGGGAAGCTGAGGAGGTGGAGGGAGTTGGGTTCAGAGTGTGAGAGTGTATAAAGTTTGGGTACTGAGGATACGTGCGGCTGTTACGTGAAGCCTGGGTGTTGGGATTGGGTATTGAATTAACAATGTTCGATGAGGGGGATGAGGGTCTGGAGCCGGGCGCAAGGTTGAAGGATACGCGGTTGTGGTTACGTGATCTGTTAGGAGAATTATTGAGTGGGGGGATGTTGAGGTGATCTGTTGATTTGGGAGCTATTGAGAGAGGAAGAGGTCGGGAGAAATTGGGGACTATTCCAGTCTTTAATTCCCAGTTAGTTCCTAAATTGCGAGGGGTTTGAGAAAGAGGCGAGGGTCCAGGTTTGGCTTGGTTAGGGGATTTGGGAGTGTTGAGCTTAGGTTTATTTTTAGGTTTAACGTTTGTGTTGTTCTTACGATCCATAATGGTAATCCGCATCCTGTCGACTTTGATTTCCTTATTGGGGAGGCTGCGAAAAAGCCATTCATATTGTGGAGGGATGGTAATTTCAAAGCAGTTTCTGCGATGGAATTTGGGAGGAGTGAGCTGCGTGCACTTAACGAGGTTGATTGCATATCGTTTGCGGAAGAAGTTAAATACCCAGCGGTCGTCAGCGTCGCGTGGGGTGTCCCATAAGATGTATCGTCGCATTATTCTTGTGCAGCTTGTTGATTCTCTGTTTCCAGTCAGATAGGGTCCAAACAGCTCCGAAACGTTCAATGGTCGGCGTTGAGATGGGAGGAGGTGTGGTAGATGGGGGCTTCAAAGGACTCATGCTGGTCTGCGTTTGGACGGAGGATGTAAGTGGCGTTGGATCTTCCATAAGGGAGATGTTGTAGGTAGTCCTGCAATCGCAGGCGGTTACCGGGGATTTGGGTGGCGTACATTTCAGTTCCTCTATTATAGTGTTGACCGCTGACCTTGTGAGGCTGGAATCAATGTTGAGTGTGTGCAGCGTGTCTTCGATTTTATTCAGGCATTCAAGTTGGTCAGATATTTTGTCATCCAGGAACTTTAACTTTGCTGTATGCTCCGAGAGTGCTGACGTAAGCATTGAGATGTCCCCCCGAATAGAATTAAGGTTCGGGGAAACGGGAGAGCAGTTCGCGTTTACAAGTTTAGTCGGTGTGGTTTCACGGTTATCCAGTTTGCAATTCAGCTGGGATATAAGGGAGAGCAGATGGTCATGGTTTTCCGCACTTTTTTTAGTTGACTCGTTGTATTTTCCGAAAGCTGACTGTTGTTTTGTTGCGAGGTTGTCTATACAAAGGTTTATGGAGTCAAGGTTGTCGGTGAATAGTTGAGACATTTTTTGCAAATACGAGCGTAGTTCGGATTTAAGTTCGGCCAGAGAGTCATTTACTGCACACATTTGCTCATTGTTACATTTAATGGCAAGCAGAATATGTGCAGCCGATATGGACTTACATTCCTCACAGAAGAATGTAAATATACCATCATATTCGTGAAGGTAGTTCTCCGCATTCCTGCTAAGGCCAATGCAGATCGGGTGGAAGGCCTTCCCACAAATCCCCTTACAATCGATCATTTCTGATGAATGGGCAGTCACCGAACAATTAGCGGATCCGCAGCAAGGCATTATGCAACTGGGGTGATTGCGCGGACAGGTAAACTTAATTATTGGGTCAGTAGAGCAACGTGAATTGCAGGTTAAGCGGAGTTATTGTTATTGTTTTTTTTTTTTTTTTTTTTCACTTTGTATCTTCGTTTTGGTTTATTATTTCGCTGTAATTGAGTGATGGGGTGATTGCACGGACAAATAAATTGCAGGGTAGGCAAAATTATTTTTATTATTATTTTTTTGTTTTTTTGTCACTTTGTTTCTACGTTTGGGTTTGTTATTTTGTTGTGATTTGCAAAGGAGAACTGGGGAAACTCAAAGGCACGTCCGCACAGGTAAAGAGCTAACTGCTAAGTTAGCTATGCACGTTCATACTATTATTTTTTTATCACATTCTTATTTTCTTTATTTCTCATGTTATTCCTGATATCGGTTCACATTGTACTTTGTATTTTATATCCGTATACTCTTACACCTGTATAGTTTCAAAAACGAAATTTTGTGTTCAAAATTTTTTTTTTATTATTGAAAAAAAACGTAAAAAATACATCACTCAAAGTATTGTCCGTCGGAAGCGACTACTTTTTCCCATCTCTCTGGTAATTTTCGAATACCATCTCTAAAAAATGAGTCCTCTCTGGCACCGATCCAATCATTGAGCCATTGTTCGATTTCGGGTAGGGTAAGACCTCCCATTTCAGCGTTTCCAGGTAGTTTTTGACCGTTACAGCCACGTGGGGCCGAGCGTTATCATGTTGCAAAATCACCTTGTCATGCCTTTCGGTCGTTTCTGGCCGTTTAAACGCATTAGTTGTAGTCGATAACGTTTCCCATCAATGGTTTCGCCTGGTTTTAGCAGCTCATAGTACACCACACCCGTCTGGTCCCACCATATGCAGAGCATGACCTTTGAACCGTGGGTGTTTTTCTTTGGCGTCGATGTAGACGATGATGGAACGGGTTCACCAGGCTTTGCATAGTATTTTTTCTTCTTGGGGTTATCGTAGTATATCCACTTTTCATCTCCAGTCACGATCCGGTGCAAAAATCCCTTCCTTTGATGTCTTTCAAGAAGCAGTTGCGAGGTGATAAATCGCCTTTCGACATATCTCGGTTTCAACTCGTACGGCACCCAATTTCCTTGCTTTTGAATAAATTCAAATTTCTTTAACCGAACGGAAATTGTTTGCTGAGTCACTCCCAACGATTCTGCGAGTTCACTTTGCGTTTGGCACGGATCTTGATCCAGTAAAGCCTCCAATTCCTCATCTTCAAACTTGTTGGGCTGGCCAAGACGCTCTTTGTCTTCGACGCTAAAATCACCGCCTTTGAAACGTCGAAACCACTGTTTGCATGATTTATTGGTCGGAGCAGATTCACCATAAACTTCTACAAGCATTCGATGGGCTGCAGCTGCACTTTTCTTCCAATTAAAAAAGAAAATCAAAACTTCCCGCAAATGCTGTTTATTTAAGACAAATGCGGACATTTTCGAAGAGGCAAAAAACTATGTTGTTGTCAGAAACAGACGCTGATGCACACTAATTTTTGTTGACAGATGTCACACCTTTCCAATGAAGTAGGTAATCGCTTCCAAGATCAGCCACAACTTGCAGGTGGTGCCATCTTCTGAAAACGGACCGAATTAATTTGTAGCCCCATACAATTTGCTTATACTAACAGCACAACTAATTCTCCTACAAAAAAAATAAAAAAATCACTTACTTGTAAGGGGTTTTCCAATGGGAACTTGACAGCTTTGAATTTCATTTGTAAACGCACCCTTTCACTAATCATCGAACTGTCATTGTCAATTTATTTAGTAAACTCATCATTTTCATCATGGTAAAGTACACGAACGAGCAACGCCTGCAAATTATAAAAATTTTCTACCGAAATTCGGAGTCGGTGACCGCAACTTTAAGAGCGTTAACTCCAATTTTCGGTCGTAATTCTCGCCCTAGTAGACAGGCAATAACAAGCTTAGTGCAAAAATTTGAGTCTACATATTCGTTGTGTGATGTTGCCGTGTCAGTGAGACAACGGGTTGGTCGAAGTGTCGAAAATATCGCTGCCGTTCAGGCGTCCGTAGCAAACGATCCAAATCAGTCAATTCCACGGCGTTCTCAAGAATTGGACATCGCTCAGACCACATTATGGCGTATTTTGGGTAAGGATCTTGGTTTACACCCATACAAGATCAAGCTGACTCAAGAATTGAAGCAAATATACCATTTGAAGCGACGTATGTTCTCCGATTGGGCTCTGGAGAAGATGCGCCAAGATGATGAATTTCATCGCAAAATCATCTTCAGTGACGAAGCTCATTTTTGGCTCGATGGGTTCGTCAATAAGCAAAATATGCGTTATTGGTTGGGTGAAAATCCGCATGTGCTTCATGAATCACCACTTCATCCACAAAAAATAACTGTTTGATGCGGTTTGCATGCCGGCGGCGTTATTGGGCCATATTTTTTCGTCGACGATAACAATCGTCACGTTACTGCGAATGGCCAGCGTTATCGCGCCATGATTACCGATTATTTTTGGCCCGAATTGGAAGATATGGACTTGGACGACATGCGGTTTCAACAGGATGGTGCCACAAGCCACACAGCACACGTTACAATCGATTTATTGAAGAGTAAGTTTGATGATGATCTCAAGAAATGGGCCAGTCGATTGGCCGCCTCGTTCGTGCGATTTAAGACCTCTAGACTATTTTCTTTGGGGCTATGTTAAGTCATTGGTTTATGCCAACAAGCCGACGACGTTAGAAGAGCTCAGAGCCAACATTGAACGCGAAATAGCGGCCGTTTCGGCCGAAATGTGTGGCCGAGTCATCGAAAATTGGGTCCAACGAATCGACCACTGCAAACGTGCTCGCGGTGGCCATATGAATAAATGTTTTGATTGTACTTTAAGCCGATAATAAAGTTTTTGAAATATCTCAAATGGTTTGCGTTTTATTTAAAAAATAAGTTGTCAAGACCTTCTTGGAAAACCATATATTATGAATACGGGTAGCCAACCAGATACCAGGGAATCCACACAGACCGGGATCAGCGGATATTTGTATGAGATGATTCGGGTGTTAAAGGCACAACACGAAGGACTACACATTTGCTATCTTAATGCTCAAAGCCTTTGTCTATGGTCATGTACTTTGAGCTCCTGGGTCAGTTAGATCTGGGACGGGTATAGGCTTGACTCGTTGAAGTCTGGGAAAGACCAAGTTTTTGTGCATATCGAGGAATCGACTGCCTCGGGTTCTGCTGTACACTTTCAAGGACCGCAGCGATATTCTCGGCCGATCTTGCGTTCCTTTGACGAACGAATGTTGGCTGATTGATCAGTTGATCACCGAACCGGTCATCTCAAATTTGGCCACCTAACGTGAAAGAGTGGAATGTGAAGGGCCACCACGCCTACTGGAAATTTTGATAATAAAGTTGTATCATTTGGTCGTGCTGTTCAATCGTGTAACTCGCCATGGTTTTTTTTTTTTTTATAGGGTTCGGCCGGTTCAAGGGCCTCCTTCAACTCTTTGATCTTGGTATGCCTGACGCGGCAGATCATTTTCAAGTCTTCGTACTTACTGAGCAGCTTACGATAGCATTCAGATTCATCGGATTCAATTGTTTGGGTAGCGGTGTCGAGTGTTATTCGCTTCGCGCTTTCGGCACATTTGTTGCATTGTCGGGATTCGTACGTACGATTGGCCGCGAGTTGTTTGTATTTCTTCAGTTCTAGTCGAAGTTGCTGTTGTTTGGATTCCTCCTCCATCAGAAGGTTCTTGACTGTCTCATACTGCGATTTAAGTGGATGATTTTTCAGCTCCATGGAAAGAGTGTTCACTTGGCTATCGCGGATGAGTAGTTTCTGTTTCATCTCCGTCAACTTGCCATCTAGCTCGGAGCAATTACATTCAGAATTTGTGGGCTCAGTCATTGTAGAGACATCTCGGTTACAGTCCCAAAACGATTGCAGACGTCTTTCAACATGAGTGCTCAGCCTTCGGTTTTTGCGTTCCTCCTTTTGCGACTTCTGGCACGAATCAAGCTTGTCCATCAAACACATGTTCTTCGCCTTGGTCGGTTGATTCTCGCCCATTAGAAGATCGACGTCGGATTTTTCTTTTCTCGGCGAAAGCGACTTCGAGGGTTTATAGTCCTTCTGTTGATTTTTGAGAATCTCTATTTGCTGCTCCAGTTGTGCGATCTTTTTGGCGCTAGTTTTTTCTGCTGCCATCAGCTTGTCGTCCAACGACTTTCTCTCAGACGTTATGTTAGAGGCGTTGCTTTGGAGTTGGAAGATTTGAGTCATGAACGAGGTCTTTTTAAATTCCCAATCATAGAGTTTTTTGGCAAACTCTTCCTTAGTGTTGCTCAGATCACTCCTTGCGCCTTCAATCTCCGCACGCAGTGTAATGATCTCCTCATTCAACCGTTCACGTTCTCCAGCTTTAGTAGAGATACCTTCCACTTGCTTAGTGAGTGACTCGTTGCTCGCTTGCAACTCCTTGTTAGCCGCACTTAGGGACTCGCACTTGAGTTGCACTTCGTTCAAGGCACTTTGAATGTCCTTAATTTTCGCATTCAGCATTGTGTTTTCGATGACAACAGTCCGTGCTGTATTCAATTCAGCTTCGAACGATGATCTGGTCAGCTCCAGGTTTGCGTGCTTGATCGTTAAGGCATCATAGTCGGTTTGGAGCTTGTCAAGCTTTTGCAAGAGAGAGTTACGTGCAGTTACAGTGGCTTTTGCTTTCTTAAGCCCGCCCTCAAGATCGGCGATCTTGTTGGTCAGATCATCGATCTTCCCGATTTGATTGGCGCCCTTTTCGGTTCAAAGTTACTGATTTCGGTGGCAAAATGACGTTTGGATTCGTCGAACTGGTTGCCGAGAATAGCTAGCTTCTGTTCGAGTTCCGAATTATCCGTGGCGAGCGAGTTGTTGCTGTTGGTGAGCTGAACGATTAGGTCGTCCCGTTCGGCAATTGCTTTTTCGAGGACCTCCTTCAGGTGGGTTTCTGTGGCGAGACTTCGTTTCAACTCAGCGAGTTGGGCAGTCAAAAGCTGTAAATTTTCTTCTAGCTTCGATTGTTTCGCAGTCAACTCGTCAATGATTCGATCCTTTACGGAAATTGATTCTTCGACAAGTTTCTTGCTGTTGAGTTCTGCTTCTAATTTCTGCTCTATTTCCGTGCATTTTGCGGTGATCTCGGTTATTTGTTTATCTTTTTCCTAGTTGAGTTTATCTTGAGCGACTTTGAGCTCGTTTTCTGCCTCCGCGAGCTTCTCGCGCAGAATTTCGATCTCTTGAGCCATCAGATTGTTTGAGTTACGCACTGTGCAGAGCTCTTGATTGGCTTACTCCTCCAAATCTTTGCTTTCTTGAAGGAGGAAGTCAGTGCGTCTCTTCGATTCGTCGAGAGCCGACTGAAGCTCGTTTCTCGTCGCTTCGAGTTGATCATTTTCGCGTTTTATTGCGGAATACTTCTCATCTAGAGCTTGGCTCGCTCCTTTGTGTTCCTCTTTAAGGTTCTGTAGCTGCATTTCGGCATCTTCGACCTCATTTCGAAGTCGATTCTTTTCGTTTTGTAGTATGGTAAGATTGTCTTCTATTTCTTTCTTGGTCTCCTGGAAGTTAAGACATCCCCAATAGTTTGCAAGGTATCCTCGGTTTCTACACAAGACCCACCGGGGCTGCTCTCTGTCCGCCACCTTGTCTTTTCCAAAGTCACAACCCTCCTTTTTGTGACCCTTTGTGTACATAACGCATCGAGGCTGCATTTCGAAATTCGACGCTGCGTGCCGAGCCGTTGTAAAATGTTTCCGCTCCTCCTTAATTTTTTTCCCATATGTAGTGATGTTCTAAGCCTCTCCGTCTTACTGCTGGGCGTAAGCTGCACCAGGAAGACGAGTATTGCCCGCTTTTCCCGTCGGGAGCTGACCATGGAGAATGGCTTAACCCCTGCGAACAGGAGGTCACCAATCTCAAACATTTTTCTTTTTTTTTTTTTTTTTTTTTTTTTATTTCGTTTCCTTTCCTTACTACATGTTACATATTATAAATATAAGTACATAAGTAAACATTTTATTACAAGCAAAAGGGAAATGAAGGGGCATCATTCTATAGTCCGTATTGACTAGAGGCGAATAATGCATCAAGAAATCGACATATAATTATACATACTCGTTTGTGGGGTATACTACACGTTTTAAAAGGATACACATTAAAATAGATTTAAAATATACAGTATAATGAAACAATGGGAATATAACCAAATTTAATATAAATCAACAACATTAAAGCATTAGGTAGACAGCCGAATTATCCAAACTAAAAAGAAATTTTTTAAGCTCCTTTAGAAATAAGACAGGTTGAGACAGTTTTCTTATGTGTTCTGGCAATTTATTAAAGAGCCTAGGTACTGTCGTAGTATAAAATTTAAAACAACGGGTTTTTTTAGTGAGTGGGATATTAGACATAGCCATATTATTTATTGTAAGACTGTATATATCTGAAGATCTTAAGGTCGTACTGTACCCGCTTCTTAAATAAAATACTTTTAAAACCTTGTAGATATAGAGGTGGTTAAGTGGAAGTATACGCAAAGTCAGAAATAGAGGCCAACTGTGAGCTAATCGATTACGTTTGCAAATAATTCTCACTATATGCTTTTGAGATTTACGCAATACTTCAATAGTGCTATTATAGGTACCCCCCCAACTTGCAATACCATACTGAAGTTTGGAGTGGGCAAGTCCATAGTAAAATAATATTTTTTGAGAGCAGTGCTCCTTTAATAGATACATTTTTCGAATGACAGATAACATATAATCTTTAAGGTTTTCCACGTGTGGCTTCCATGTCATTTTATTATCTAAAGTAATGCCTAAATATTTAAAGCCTTCAACCCCTTCTATTTTAAAACAATTTGAATCACACGATATATTATCTTGATAATTAATTTGCTCACATTTATGAACAGAAATCGAATACTTGGTACAGGCACTAGAATGAAATATGGTATCACAGTCAAGAGATGAAAGACCTTTTGGGTTACATATCATTAGCCTTGTTTTATTGCTTACTAGAAGTTCATGTTTGGAGAACCATTGTCTTAAAATATTTAAGTCCATGTTTAACTGAGCTTCTTCTTTTTTTCCTTTTTTTATCCCGGCGTCGTTATGGTCAGAAGTGTAGGACCATAACCTTCCCACTTAACTGCATTCCTACTGGTCCGCTTGTGGGGTCCGCCGGTTTGACCTCAGAAAGTAGCGGCAGGCTTCCCGGTTTGGGATTACTTCATCGCTGAGGCCCATCAAATGCTGGTGTTTTTGCATTTGTTTGCACCAATTGTTTTTCGGCCTGCCTTTTTTGCGTGTTGAAATTGGAATGTTGATTGATAACGCCTTTTGGACGGGGTTCAAAGGATCTCTCCTTTGAACATGGCAATACCAACTGAGTCGGTCGCGCTCTATATCTCTTGTGATGGTTTCTTTTACGTGGAGGCTTCCTCGGATCTTTGAACTTCTAATTCTGTCACGCTTTGTTACTCCCGCTGTCATGCGAAGCATCTTCATCTCAGTTGCCGTTAATTTGCTCTCATACTTTTTGTGCATTGTCCAGCATTGTGAACCATATGTGAGCGCCGGACGTACAACTGAAGTGTAGAGCCTTCCTTTCAGCTTAGGGGGCATTTTTCGATCACAGAAGATGGCGGAGTTTTCCCGCCACTTCATCCACCCTACGCTTACGCGATGTTTGATGTCGTCATCACAAGTTGCTTCTTTATTAATCATAGATCCCAGATATTTAAACTTTTCACACTTGGGAAGCACTCTTCCATTCAAGTAAATGTCTGGAATAGGCTGATGAGGGTCAGAGAACGGGCAGCACAGATACTCTGTCTTCTTTGAACTAATACGATACCCGTGTCCCTCAAAAATGTCCACCCACACATCAAGTGCTCGTTGTAGGGACGCCTGATCATCACTTATAATGGCCCCATCGTCAGCAAAGAATAGCTGGTGCACATTGGGGTCCGTCACTTTTCCTTCAAGCAAGCAATCAAGGACTGCTATAAAAAGCAGTGGGCTGAGGACGCTCCCTTGGTGTACACCGACTTTGATTGCGAACTCTTCGGTGACTCCTGCGGTGCATCTTACTCTTGTCGTTGCTCTCTCGTACATGTCCATAATCACTCGCACGTAGGTTTCTGGAACTCCTTTTTGTCTTAGCGCTACCCATAAAAGATCTCTTGGTTGCCGGTCAAAGGCCTTCTCAAAATCAACCAACACCATATGCAAGTCCTTTGAAGAATCACGATGCTTTTCCATCATGATCCTTATACTTTGGATTGCATCTGTTGTTGATTTACCCGAGACAAACCCGCACTGGTCATCAGATAGTCGTATTATTTTCCGCAGTCGGCTATCTAATACCCGTTCAACGATCTTCATGGTGTGCGACATCAGCTTGACAGAACGGTAGTTATCACAATTTCGCGTATCACCCTTTCCTTTGTGCAATGGAAGAAGATAGCTTTCCCTCCATTGATTAGGCATAGTGTCGCCTCTCATAAGTTTGGAGATAAGAACCATGAGCCATCTAGACCCGATGTCTCCCATCTTTTTCCAGAACTCAGAGGGTATCCCGTCCGGCCCAACAACTTTTCTTTTCTTGGAGTTTTTAACCGCGTACCGAACTTCTTCGACTATGATGTCGGATATTTCGGCATGATTCGGGGCGGCTCTTGGAAAGTACACTCGGGGAAACTGTTCGTTCAGAAGTTCCTCGCAATACTGTCGCCATCTGTGGAGAATTTTTTCGTCTTCCACAAGGAGTTGGCCTTCAGCATTGTTAATAAACTTTGGGAAACGAATCTCCTGAGCATTTCTTCTTCTCTGGGCGGCTATCTTAAAGATATTTGCTCCTTTGTTCAAATTGTTTTGTCGAAGCTCCTGGGTAGCCTGGTTCCTGTCAGACGCGGAAGACGATATTTCTTCCAACTCCTGATAGAGGCCTTCCATGCTTTTCGCTTTGAATTCGGCGCATTTTTTCTTCGCGATACCTTTGCAACATCTATATACCTTTTCACGGCGAGCTTTTTCCTCTCTATTAGTAGAAGAGCACTTTGACCAAGCTTGGAAAGCCATTTTCTTTTCGTGTATCACTGCTTTGGCTTCGTCTGTCCACCACCAGGTTTCTTTTGCGTGTTGGCAGGGGCCTTTAGATGTTCCGAGCAGTGATTTGGCTTTCTCCAGGCCAGATTGTTGTAGGGAATCCCACATGTCTTGTGCTCTGCACTCCTCATTACCGACCTCATCGATAATGGAAGAGAGGTAGTTTTCCATGTTGGCGATAAAAGCTTCGCCTTTTCCTTTATCCAGCTTATACCACTTGATTCTCTCAGACACCTTCGTTTGCTGCTTTGACTTCTTTCTCGCATACATAAAAAATTCAGTCAGGAGGAGACGGTGTTGAGGGGCGATCGCGTCTCCCAGGATCACTTTGCAATCTTTAGCTCGTGGCTTCATGAAACTGGATACCAAATGATAGTCTATTTGAGTTTCATTTCCGCCGCTGCTATAAGTGATCAGGTGCCGGCTTTGTTTGACGAACATGGTATTTAGCACTATAAGACCGTACGACTTGCACATGTTTAGGATATCTTCACCTGAAGAGTTCCTGGTGCCGTATCCCAGCCCTCCGTGATAGCCTTCATAGTTTTCGCTTGTCTTCCCGACATGTCCGTTTAAATCTCCCCCAACAAACAAAAGCTCTTCCTTTGGGACGATTTTGACAAGGTTGTGGAAATCTAGCCAGAATGCATCTTTTTCTTTTTGTTCGCATCCTACTTGAGGGGCATATGCGCTTACGATGTTCCACACCTCACCATGCATCACCAATTTGAGAGCCATCAAACGGTCACTGGACTTTGAAATGGTTAAGACGTTGCCAAGAAACTCTGCCGCAAGGATGATGGCGATTCCGTTTTTTCCTTGTTCCAATCCATAGTAAAACATCTTGTAGGCTTTTGTTTTAACGTCCAAGAAACGTGCCCGATTACCGGTGTTTCGCCATTTCGTCTCTTGTACGCACAGGATGTCTACTCGCCTTCTAACCATCATTTCTGCAAGCACATAGCTGCGCCCAGTCATGCTTCCAACGTTCCAACTCGCGACTCTTAAATGTGGCTTACGCCGTTGCATTACTTTGCTATCCCCCGGAAATCCTATAGCTCTGACCCGAGCATTGCTGCTCGTCCCAGGATCACGACCATTAGTAGTGCCTGGCGGGGTAGTGCTTTTCCTTTTAGCGTTCTTTTCCATAATGCTACGGTTTGACCGTTTTCTTTCTTCCCTTCCTTTTTGACACGGCATACTCCAGATTTTTTATTTTTATTTTTGATTGATCTTACTCTTACAACACCGGTGATCTCCAGTCGTGTCAACCCACTGATTTGCATGCACACTTGTGGGGCAGTTTAATGGTGGTATATGTGTCCCTAGGCTCACCTTGGTGTTTTCTAAATTGCCTAGATGTGATTTTTGTTTACCTTTGTTTAGTCGCTTTTTACGACAAGCGATAGGTATCGCTGCAGGGATATTCTTAACCCGTCCCTGCACGTGGCCATGTTTAACTGAGCTACAGAGTCAAAAATAGTTTTATTCTCATATGTTAATGCTATATCATCAGCGAAGGCTGTTAGATTTCCACTAAGTCTTTGATAGAATAGTGAGTTGGTATATATTAGAAACAGCAACGGTCCCAACACCGAACCTTGTGGTACACCAATCTTAATATTTCGCGGACTGCTAATGTAACCACCACGTAACTTAACACATTGAGTTCTATTTGACAAATACGAAGACAACCACCTGTGAATTACACCTCTTAAGCCTGCTCTATGTAATTTTTCTAAAAGAATATCGTGATTAACCATATCGAATGCTTTGGTCATATCTATAAACAAGACTAAGTTCGAGGTGTTGTTGTTAAAACTGTCATAAATTTCAGTGCATAGCTTAAGAATAGCATCTTCAGTAGATTTTCCTTCTCGAAAGCCAAACTGTTCTTTTCCGAAATATTGTTTCTTGTTTAAAAAGGATACAATGCGTACCTTCATTAGCTTTTCCAATAGTTTAGAGAGGGTCGGAAATATGGAGATAGGTCTATATTGCGTCATCAACGTTCGGGATCCTTTTTTGAAAAAGGGAATTACCTCCGCAGTTTTTAACGATAAGGGAAATATACTACAATGAACACTTAAGTTAAATATATGGCTTAGCACATCTATCACATAAAAGGAAATACGTTTCAACATATTATTAGTAATGCCATCAGAGGTACAAGAATTTTTGTTATCAAGTGACAGAATACATTTATGGATTTCGACTGGGGTAAACGGTTGGAATACAAAGGTGTCACATTGGGAAATGTCTTCAACAATGTCAGGAAACATATTACAATTACAACTGTAGTTACAAGGACTGGGTTTCATATCAGAGGCCATTGTAGTGAAAAACATATTGAAATGATTTGCTATTTCCAAAGGGTTTGTTATAATTTCACCATCAACTTCGAGTTGTTTAATATCATTTTTTTCGTCCGATTTGTTAAGAATGCTATTAACTATTTTCCATTCCTTTTTAACATTTCCTCTACAATTTTGAAACTTTGTTGAGTAATAAGTATCGCGACTAGATTTGACCTCCCTTTGTACATCTTTGGTTAGCTTTAAATAGTACTGTTTCAATCTCTGATTACAGGGGTGACGTTTGCATTTTTTCCTCAACGAGTTCTTTTTATTTATTTTTTGTAGTAGTCTTTTGCTTATCCACGGTCTGAGACGCTTTAACCCTTTATTATTTGGGGTGATAGAAAGAGAAGCTTTTTGAATATGGCCTGTGAGTATTTGAACAAATAAGTCATAAGCGTTTGTGGGTCTACTTTCTTCGTATACTATTTCCCAAAATTCATACTTCAGAAATTCTACTAGTTTATTAACATCAATTTCGCTTTTATTACTAAAGGGGACGTATTTACGGCTATTCTTAAATTTGTAGGTTTCTATATTCAGGTTCGTCATGCAATGGTCCGAGATTTTTAAGTCAATAACTTCACTTGTTAAATTGTGAGGAAAGTTGGAGTCTATTCTAATAAAAATATGGTCTATGCATGTTTGTGACCTCTCCGTTATTCTAGTTGGTACCGTTATGAGTGGCTCTATGTATCATTGCTTCGTTTTAGGAGATCAATGTTTAAGTCACCTATAACAACAAGGTTTTTAGTCTTAACTTTTTTGAGAATGCTTTTGAAGTCTTCTAAAAATGGGTCAATATTGATGTTGTTTCTATGCAAACGGTATACACATAAGATCGTAAACTTTTCACCACATATATAACAGTTAATTTCTAATATGTCCGCACTTTTCAAATTTGGTTTTCTAACCTCACAGCTTAATTCTTTTTTTACTTTAATAAATACTACGACACCACCTGAGCTATAAGAATTATTGCATTTGAAATAAGGTTCGTAGCCAGGAATATTATAGTTGGATAATTCATAGTCGTACAACCAGATTTCTGTAAGCACAATAACATCTGAGTTAAAATTACCGGCATTTAAGTGAGCTAAGAAGAGATCGAAGTTTTTTCTCATGCTACGAATATTTTGGTGAATAACTAGGGTAGATAGTTGAGAAGCGCCATCATTTCTTGCGTGTGTTGATGTTAAGTTATTCATTTATAGTTTTTGTATAATTAAATATTATTGAGATCATTAAGGCACCTTACTTTAAATGCCTCGTCCCCATCATTTTTACGCAAGAAAATTATGCCGTTCCTCATCCACATATACTTAATTTGTTTTTCTTTTTTAATTTTTTTCGCTTCGAAAAACACTGACCTCATATGGGGTGTGAGCTCTGAGAGCATTTCCTCGGAGTTTGTTATCGACTCTACGCCTTTGAAGAGCATCGTCTGCTACGTTTCGATTTTGATGAACGAGAAAAACTGCGTGGTGAACTCCTTAAATAGGCTTTTAAATCGGCTTCAGCCGCTCCAGTGTCTTGCACTGAATAGCATAGCGTTTTTGGCCTAAACATTTAAACTCAAATTTGCCTACACCAATAGCATTCTTATAGAGATCTATGGTCTCGCGAAGGGGCGGGATGTAGGTAGTGATGACACCTTCTCCTTTTTAGGACGATTACAGCCTCTGTTGTTCCGGCTGTCATTTTTGCTGCTGCTTCCGCTACTGCATCTGTTGTTATGGTTGCTTATTGGCCCATGTTTTTTTAGCTGCTTCTTTTGGGGTTGCTGCTGTGATTCTTGTTGTTGATGTAGCTGGAGCTGGGCGGCTGTTTCCTCCTCCTATCGACTACGATCTTTAACTTAGCACCTAGGACACGTTCTTCCTCTTCAAGTTCGCTACACTTCTCCTCCATAACCGGACTTGAAATGGGGGGGGGGGGGGGGGCGAAGAGGTTGTTGTCCCCCGTGTAGCGGCATTCCCTACCATCGGAGTGGAGGTGATTTGTGTTGTTGTTCCCGAGATCTTAGCGTAAAGAACACAAAAAATTCCTCTCCCGACTGGGGGATTCGACCCGTCGGCCTTCCGATTCCGGGTCGGGCCTCACTTTATCACTGCGCTAACTCGGGTTCTGCGAATACTTCGCCTAAACGTGCACTTATAATTTTTATTGTTTATTCTGCTTTTACACTAAGTGCGTTATCCCACTGGTCTGTGATCAGCCGGACCCTTGCGTGCCAGTGACACCGTTTTGCAAGTCAATGGATAACCTACAAATGTCATCCTACACCGTGGTTAAGCCAATTGTTAGAGAGATAACTGGCAAAATCTAAAAATTTAAGATTAAGAACGCGAAAAACCGTTTTTAAATTCACCCCCAAATCCAGCGATTACTTCAATGTTTTCACGGAACAGGAACTAAAAATTTCAAACTGAACAAACCGTTTAACTGATATTTGAATTCAGCTCGTATTCACAATGAAATGTCACTGCTCCAAACAGAGAATTACCTAAGACACAAACCAAATGGTATTCTCCTCAATCCCAATATGGAGCAGGGCAGCCATGCAGCCTAGTGGATTCCAGCCGTCCAGTTTTACAATTACATTTCTGTTTATTAACATTTCATCAATGTCTCTGACATTTTAAAATTAATTAATTCTAATTAAACATGATTTATATACTTTATATGTGTCGTGTCCTTTAAGGGTTTTGTTTTTGTTTTTTTTTCTTTTTCTAATACAGACTTCTACGCTAGCACTGTACGTCGTACGAGCGATAAAACCTTTTTTTGTTTTTTATTATTGTTTTCTTCATAGGAATTAAGTCAGACAACTACTCCTCGATACGATGGTCGTGTTTCGGCTGATTGATCATTTTCAGGACAAACGTACTGAACGGCTCGAGGGCCAGGTGGTCATCCGAGACTTCGATAACGTTTGGCTTACACCGCCCATAGAATCGACACCGATCGTGGGGAGTCTTAATCTGTATTAAAGACTGGGGGTCTGAGCAATCAATCCAGAGTTCCTGATGTTCCGGATTGGTTAAGATAACATACTCGTCGGTTTGCATTGATGATTGGATGGTCTCGAATCCGGGCGGCAGGGCGAGTGAGCATACGAAACGATGCGAAGGAGAATTGTGGGAAATATTGATGGCAATGATGGAGATCTCTTGTACGGACGTCTTCTGAACGATTAACACAGTTTTATCTTGCTGTAAAGGGGAATGGAAACGATCAGGGAACGTCCCGGGTAAACGTTTTACTAAATGCTTCTTACTCCGATTTCCAGGGAGGGATAGTGGATGGAACCGAGGTTCGGACCAATGTTAAAGTTGAGATCATAGTTCATAAGCATGTCCCCACTGCGATGGTCCCACAGCGTGACTTGCGTGTCACCGAAGCCAATCAAGTTATCGTCTGCAACGAGTATTGTGTTCAAAGAGCCCTCAATCATGGTGGGTGTGATCAACTACTCACCGGTGGTGCACTCCAGGTAACGGATTTCGTGTCGCATGCATTTGAATTCCCGAATACTGGCCAAGGTGTCTAGTTGCGGTGTCAGGGAGTACTTACACAGCCCGGAGCGGGGCTTTCCCAGCATGTTCTCTTGCGACCAACACATTACGAAGTACCGTGAATCTGTTATCGTCGTATACACAACGGTCTGCGGCAGACTGCAATGAAAAGACAGAAATTCAAATCACAGAGCTAGAAGCTGGCTGATTCGTCGTACCTCGCCACGGTGTCCAACTGCACGGAGTGGGACTTTGCCACCAGTTCCTCGTCGTGATAGTAGTACACATTGATGTACACCGAAATCAAATTGCAGTCTCTGCGGATCTTGGGTAGCTCCTTGGCGCGCATTTCCAGATACACCGGAATGGAGTTGTGCACACAGATCCGGTTCTTATGCGACGCGATTATCTCCTCATCTGCAATGGAAAGAGATGAGATCGACGTTTGCTTGTTTAGGGGGGTGGCTCACCATGCAACAGTCTTTTGCACTCTCCCAGATATACCCACTCGCATGTGGGTTTACTAAGGACTTCGATTAGCCTCGAGGTCTTCCAGAAAGTCACCGTCAAGTCCTGAACGACAATGAGTACGTCCTGTTCGTAGTAAGCGTATATAACCGAGCCATTATCTGCCGATAGTGGGTTCGGTAGTCGACTAGATTGTGGCGTTAGGAAACTGATGGGAAGCGGTGGTTCACTCGGCTCCGTCTGGGTCTGGACATCCTCCAGCAGCGGCTTCGGCTCGTCTTCTGTTTGAATGCCTTTCTCTTGTGATTTCTCCTCAGGAACTGGCACCTGTACGTCCGGCTTTGATTCTTCTATTGTCTCAGCTTGCGCTTGAGCTTCGGCTGCTTTCTTCTTCATCGCTTTGATCTTCTTGCGGAGAGGATGCTTTGAAATCTTAATCATCAACGGCCTGATGACGGTC
This sequence comes from Merodon equestris, assembly GCA_958301585.1. Taxonomy (NCBI): domain Eukaryota; kingdom Metazoa; phylum Arthropoda; class Insecta; order Diptera; family Syrphidae; genus Merodon; species Merodon equestris. Next base: position 18,426,384 of record OY284417.1, on the reverse strand, counting down.
TTGTTCCGAAGTATTTTCTGATTCAAGGCACTGCCAAGTGCGCCATTTCGCTTGACCAGCTTTCGGCGCATGATTTTCTTCTTTGGATACTGCATGGCCTTCTTCGAGGGCGTGCTCTTCAGAATGTTGTTGTTGTTGTTGTTATTCGGCGTAGCTAGGCTTATCTTCGAACTGTCTATGGAGTCGACGATGAAGATACTCGGTTTCGACTTTCTGCTTTCCTCGAGATAGCGCTGAAACTTTTTATGCAAGCTCTCGGCATCCTGTTGGGTGGTGGTGCACTGTGGCGTGGACGTGATCTCTTCCTTCCTACCCTCGGACGAGGGAACTGTTGATACACGACCGTTATGGGTAGGAGAACTGTCGTGCAGATGAGGATCACTGAGAAGAGATTCGCTTAAATCACTCGTGTTGTTCGTCGCCGGACAGACGCGATGATTATTACGGCGTCGACGCGGTGTACTTTTGTTCGGCGACTCGTCACTCTGAGAGGAACGCGGACAGGTCGACGTACCATTCGATGTGGCTCGGGTGTGTCGTATGCGACGATTGGGCGGCATAATCGCCGAATGGGCTTTTGTCGTTATTGTTGAGGGCGTGTGACGTGCCAGCGTCGGGGTTGACGGCGGGCTATTGCAAATCTGCAGAAGTATCTTGATCTCCGGGGATTTATTGAGTATTTCAGTCGACAGTAGGTGGGGCCGTTGATGTTTTGGTAGTTTGTGTTGGGCTTCTTCGGGCGTTGTACGTTCTAGGATTTTTATGGTCAACGGCGACGAAAGGGAATTCCGCATTTCGTTCATGGTGGTTGTCACCTCTTCCTCTTTCTCTTCTGTGTTTGCATTCTCCTTGTCCACTTCGACTTCCTCAGACTTTTGCTTCACCGTCACGTCGTTGTCGTTCTTTGTTTCACTTTTGTCCTTGTTCTTCTTTTCCAGCTCCATCAACTGTTGCTGTCGTTTCACGCGGAGTGATCTTCGTTTACTGTCGGTCGGAATGGGACTTTGCACCTTGCCGTTCATCCCCAGGCCTAGGTAGTTACAAAACTCGTCCTGTTGAAACAAATCGATCTCCGAAAACTTCTCGGAGCTGCTTTTGCGATCAGTGCTCTTCCTGCTCAAGCTTAGCCTGGTCTCTATGGTCCGTTCCGGGATTTTTTTAGGCGTACTACCCAAATTCGCGTGCTCAGTCGACTTGTCTTCGCTGTGGTCCTCCAAGCTGTTCCGCAGATCAGGCGAATCATAACCGCAAACGTATTTAGAAGGCACTGTGGGCGTTTTGAAGATTTCGTTCCTCTTTGCCTTGAGATTGATCTGCTTGTTGTAGTCTATGCGGACCTTGATCAGCTGCGAGAACTTGTCGATCTCGGGATTAAGACGGTTCAACCTAAAAACCGAATCCTCATCAGTCCAGTGTAGCCGGATGGATGGCGATGCCTTCGTCGCACTACTCTCACTGCTCGGACAGAGGATTTTCTCGTAATGAATCACCTTAGAGGGCTCCGCGTGAGGTGTTGTGGCGGCAGAATTCATGTGGAACAAGACGGTTTCAGGTTCCTTGGAGCACGAGGGTTGATCGCCGTTATTATGCTGTCTGCGTTGCAGATCGAGTGACGGGCTGCTCGACATGGGACTTCCCCTAAAGCTTTCTAGAATCACGGTACGAAAATGTTGATAGTTGTAGCTGGGAAACGGAGACTCCTTGCCGGTCATGCGTCGGGACGAAATGGTCTTCCTGTAGAACTGCTCCCGCTGCTTGAATAAGTCGTCGAAATTATTTACATCTTCTACGTCGCTCAGGTCATTGCAGCACTTCCATTTCTCTAGCTTTTCTTGGTACGTCATCGAAGGATGGTTTTGAGTGACTTCGTTCAGCATTCTTTCGAACGCACCGGCCGGAAGGGTGTTCTTGACATATTTCTTTCGATGTCCGGCTATTGGCAAGGTATCTGATGGCGATGAGACCGGAAACTTACTTGAAGTATCACTTGATACCTTGGCCCGCGTCCTGCGTGGATTGGTAGATATCGAATCTACATCAATTGCAACGTCCTCTGTGGTATCCATTCGTTCACCATCGATTTTAAGCTTTTTCCGAGCTGTTGGCGGTTCCCTCAAACGATCACCGTCGGCTGAAAATCTCTTCTGAGCACTGGGAAAGCCTGCAAATCCATTATTCTGCGGATTACTCTCATCGCTATCGGATATTATATGAACGCACGGCGGTGGGTCATTATCCATTAACTGAGACATATTGCAGGCAAAAATCTTACCCGGAATTACCGAATAATCGCATTCGAAATTGTTTTTGTTTGGAATTCGTTGGTACTCTACTGGGTACAGTTTGGATGTTTGGCGGCAGCCTGCAATGAAATTTTTGTTAAACTGACATCTACACGAATATAAGTTGATTTTAAAGCATAATGGATACTTTACAGTGTACTTTGATTATCGAGTATGTTTATTGCCTGAATATTTGTGTAATTTTGATGGAATTTCGGTCTTTTTCACGCATCTATGGAAATGTACAATATTTTTTCCTCTGCAGTGGGGTACGTGATTAGATGACAGCTCGTCCGGTGGTGTTAATCGGCAGGTGGCGTGATGGTCGTTGGGAGGAAAATGCATATAAACTCGAATAGACAAATTCAGGTCATGCGATATTGTATTATCAAAGGCATACTGATAATGAATATGCTTATTTGCATAAGAAATCTCCGATTTTGCTCTATTTCGACACAAAAATATTTAAATATTTTCAAAACAATACGATTTCTTATTAATTCACATTCCTCCTATCTAAGAGAACTTTATCACTCCACTCCCATAATACGGTTTGACATTTCACCTTCACAGATGTCAATACACAAATGTCGCGCCGTTTAATTTGAATAGAAAGAATAAATTTTCAATAAATACAAATAAAATAAATTTCGATTATTCGAGTGGAGTAAATTATTCACAACAATTGGTTTTAAACAATGCCGAGCGAAATTATAACACTTCAACTAGGCCAATGCGGCAATCAGAGTGAGTACGCGTTAAACAAAATTTTCCCCAGAATCCATCCGTGGAAATTAATTTTTCCCGAAGGATTCTTAGCCATTTTTGGAAATTTAGTGATTTAATCATATTTCTTTTAGTTGGCTTTGAGTTTTGGAAACGTTTGTGCTTAGAGCATGGAATATCCCCCAGTGGCGTGCTCGAGGATTTTGCCACAGATGGCCTGGACCGAAAGGATGTTTTCTTCTACCAGGTGAGAAGGATGCTCTCGATTGTTATAAATCTATCGTTTAATGTTTATTTTTTTGTGTAGGCTGACGATGATCACTATATACCGCGGGCAGTGCTGCTGGACCTCGAGCCAAGGGTCATTCACACGATCATGAGCTCTCCATATGCAAAGGTGAGCCCGCAAAACCGATTTAGCCCCTCGATTATACCTTCTTTTTTTAGCTGTACAACCCGGAGAACGTCTACTTGTCGAAGCATGGTGGCGGCGCGGGAAACAACTGGGCTTCGGGCTACAGTCAAGGCGAGAAGCTCCAGGAGGAAATTTTCGATATAATCGACCGAGAAGCGGATGGGAGCGATAGCCTGGAAGGCTTCGTACTGTGCCATTCGATCGCTGGTGGAACCGGTTCTGGAATGGGTTCTTATATTATGGAACGACTGTCTGATCGTTTCCCCAAGAAACTGATCCAGACTTACAGCGTTTTCCCCAATCAGGACGAAATCAGTGACGTCGTGGTGCAGCCGTACAACTCTATGTTGACTTTAAGGCGGTTAACCAGCTGTGCGGATTGCGTGGTAGTGCTCGACAACACAGCACTCAATCGTATTGCTACAGACCGGTTGCATATCCAGAACCCCAGTTTCACACAGATCAACACCTTGGTGTCGACCATTATGTCCGTGAGCACAACAACCCTTCGTTACCCGTCGTATATGAACAACAACTTGATCGGGCTCACTGCACCTCTGATTCCAACGCCCCAACTCCACTTCCTCATGACCGGGTACACCCCGCTGACCACAGACAATGATGTAAGTCCACCTTGCCATCCAGTGAGCCGTAAAGAAACGTCCAAATTTATTTTTAGCAAACTGTGAACGTACGGAGAACGACCGTCCTGGATGTAATGCGTCGTCTGCTGCAGCCCAAGAACATGATGGTGTCCACGGGTCCAGATAAGACCAATCACCATTGCTACATATCAATTCTGAACATAATCCAAGGCGAAGTCGATCCAACACAAGTGCACAAGTCGCTGCAACGGATCCGAGAGCGAAAACTCGCGCAATTCATCCCCTGGGGCCCGACTAGTATCCAGGTGGCACTCTCGCGCAGCAGTCCGTACGTCCAAAGCAGCCACAGGGTGTCCGGTCTGATGTTGGCCAATCACACCAGCATCTGCTCGCTCTTCGAGCGTGCCCTCAGCCAGTATGACAAGTTGAAGAAGCGCGGTGCTTTCCTGGATCAATTCAAGCGCGAGGACATCTTCAAAGACGATCTCTCCGAACTGGACGACTCGCGGGATGTTGTCGACTGTCTCGTGCAAGAGTACGAAGCGGCCACACAGCCCAACTACCTTCATTGGTCTGCCAAGAAGCAGCAGGAATAGAAATCTTCATGTTTTCTCCGTTTTTTTCGTATTTATTCACTCTCACGTTCGCATCTAGATAAACTAATAGCTCTCTAGAGGTATGTTCCCCTCGTTCGCGTTAAGTTTTTGTATTTTTGTTTCCTTACTCGGTTCGATATTAAACTAAACACACTTTAAGCTAGGACTTAGCTTTATTTCGGTTATAAATTAAATCGTACAAAATGGGGTTTGGCTTATCCCTTGATCACGGCGATTGGTCGGAGCTTGATACATTTCTTACTGATGCCCGCGGCGTGGCAGGTGTCCACCACATCGGTTACATCTTTATAGGACTCGGGAGCTTCTTCCATGACGAGTTTTGGGGACGCAACCCGGATGGCGATGCCCATTGTCTCGAGTTTCTCGAGGACTTGTTTGTAGTCGAGATTTCTTCGGGATTTGGCACGGGACAGAGCGCGGCCCTAGAAATATACACTTGTCAATCAGTACCAGTCAATGAGATGTAGACTTACCGCTCCATGGCAAGTGGAGCCGAATGTCTCCATCATGCCCTTCTCGGTACCAGTTAGGACGTAGCTGCAGGTACCCATAGTTCCGCCGACAAGCACGGGTTGTCCAGTCAACTGATAATCAACGGGGATCAGTGGATGATGCGGTGGGAAGGCACGCGTGGAACCTTTCCTGTGTACCAAGAGCTTCTTCTCCTTCCCGTCGACCATGTGGTTCTCGATCTTCGCTATGTTATGCGAGACGTCGTAAATCACATGCATGTCCAGATCATCTGGCGTGGTTTTGTACATTTTTGCGAATGCCTGACGGGTGAGGAAGGTCATAGAACTGCGGTTGACCCAAGCGAAATTCGCTGCTGCAGACATGGCCTTTAGGTAGTCCTGACCCTCGACGCTATTGATACGCGCGCAGGCCAATTGCCTGTCGTTGGTATCAATACTGTCCCTCTTCATTGCCTTTTCCATCTGAACCAGCGCGTCGGTGGCCACTTGATGACCGAAACCTCTACTTCCCGAGTGGATCATCACACAGATCTGGAATGGAGATCAATGGGACTCAGAAGATAAGATTTGGCTGAGGTTTACTCACTTGTCCCTTCTCTTCGATTCCCATTTTGCTGGCACTCCACTTGTCATAGATTTCGTCAACCACCTGGATCTCGGCGTAGTGATTTCCCGCACCGAGTGTTCCCAACTGAGGAAGACCACGTTTCTTGGCCCGCATACTGACCTTCGAAGGATCGGCATTTAACATGCGACCATACTCCTCACAGTGCTCCTTATCTTCTGCCCAAACGTAGCCCTCACGTAGTGACCAGTCCATTCCCATTTCAAGAGCCTCCTCGAGATCCTTGGCGTTCATCGGAATAATACCCTTCGAACCGACGCCCACTGGGATATGGTCGAATAACGACTGTGCCAGCTGCTCCTTCATCGGCTGCACGTCTTTCTCGAACAAGTTGGTGCGTAACAAACGGACTCCGCAATTGATGTCAAACCCGACTCCACCGGGTGAAACGATACTCTTCGGATCATCCACATCGAATGCGGCCATATTTCCGATGGCAAATCCATATCCAGCATGGATATCGGGCAAGCCGATCGACCGGCCTACAATACCCGGCAATGCGGCGACATTCGCGATTTGTTTCACACCCGGCAGGAAGCCCCCAACTGCGCCCGGACGACATGCGTTCCGCAACTCTTCCAACATCAGCTTTTCCAATCGAGCATTTACATAGAAGCAGCCTTCTACGTTCATGTTCGGTTGGAATCCTTTCTTGATGCGCCAGCAGCAGTCGGAGATTTTCTCGAGATACTTGAGCTCCTCGTTATACGTACGGACCACCATGTTGTTTGGTTTCTATTAGCGTGTTTACTGAGCGTCTGATGCAATTCGACGAATATTTGCAGTCGATAAGACAATTTGTGGCGAAATAAGATGGAAAAGCGACAAATACTACCGGCTTGTGGGTGGGAAAATGGTTACATTACTAAATGTCAACTTAGATGTGTCAATGCATCGAATTGGCCATTCACAATAGTCACGTTGAAATAGGAATAAAAAGTAATAACACATTGGGCTATATCAACAAACTTAACCGGAATATTAGGAGCAGTTGAATGTTTAAATGGGGCTGGCTGATAAGTTTTCCATTAAATTGTCCTTCCGCGAAGCATTACTCTCTTATAGAATTTTACGCCATGAGCATCGAGTCAATCTTAAAAAGATAAGCATTTGGTGTTTCATTGATATCAGTGTTTCACATTTTTAATATAATTCCAGAAAATGGTCGGAATCCCTTACATTTATCTATAAATATTCAATTTTAATGAAAAAGTACATGTTGGCAGCGCCATATCTTGGTTTCCATCATCGTGAACTTACCAGAAGCGCGTTTTAGCTGTCGTCTCAATATGTCAAATTACAACAGTGACTGCAGGGAGGTATGTTTTAATTTTGTGAATATATGCTCCCAATCTTCCCTTATATGGTGAAGTCTTTAAAATAAAATAAGAAGCACGTTGACATGCCTTTTTTACTTTTTCAATCGCTAAAAAATATGCTAAAAATCGCATTAATCCGGAATTGCTGTAAACAAGTATTTTAAGAATTTCGGAGGTGAGTAGTAACTCACCATAAAGACTGTACCACACCAACACAGCTTAATATGATCGGCTGTCACTCACCTTTACTGTCCTTTTCTCTTGTCAATTTGCCTGTTACATTTTATGATAGCCTGGTAGCATGTTTCGGAAAATTAACCGATGCATTCATATTTTTTTCTTAAACTCAGCCCAATTTTTTGGGGAATTTATTCACAGTAGTGGATGTGTCTTAAGGTAGCCCTAAACGACGAACATGTTCGCCAAATTTGCTCGCTTGCGTTACCCCCTACACGGCGAACATTCATTTCGTGTTGATTCTTCACAGGGTAAACATGTGTGATAAAGAAGCGCAAGGGTTGCGCTTATGGTTATTTATTTATGTGAAAGAAAAAAAAATAAAAAAAGGAAGTGGATGAAGGACTGGCTGTATAAACGCAATATTCGCTTGCATGTTAAATTATTAAAAGAGTAAACCAACCGTTTGCATTGTGCTTCTTCCGCGATGTTTACTCGGCGACATTCGCAGCAAAAATGAGGATTGTTCGCGAACCATCCCCTACACGAGAAAAACTAAGCGAACACGAGCAAATCTGGCGAACATGTTCGTCGTTTAGGGCTACCATTACTGATTCCTTACTTTTTACGGATTCCATGTTGATGGCAGTCCACTACTTTTAGTTTGTCTAGTACATTTTATGATCGCGTGGTGTAGGACTGTAGGAAACCAAACAGGTGGCGTGCAGCAAGTGGACCATATTTGTTACAGCAAGAGCCACAGTCATTAAAAGAAAAAAATGTGGTCAAGGTGTGAACCGTAAAGTCCACACGACTAACTTCCCAGTGAGACGAATTAAAGAAGAATTATTTTTTTTTTATTATTATTTATTATTATTATTATTGTATAATTTTAAATTTATTCAATATTTTCTTTTATAATTTCAACCGTAGTTGATTACAGAGAACATGAAAGAGAAAAAAATCAACAACTTATGGCGTCGCTACGAAGTGATGGAGGTTATCGAAGTTTTGAGAATCTGAAAAATCTCTAATGAGTCTCTGACTTACGTAAAGACGATGAATATAGAGAACTCGAAAGAATGAGCACTCAAAAACGCATGGCATCATTACGTAGTGATGACGATTTTAGAGGCTTCGGAAATCTGAAAAATGTTCAACGATTGAAAGAAAGACGAAAAGGTGAAACATATGACAAAATATGTATAGATTTTTCGGCGCAGGAGAGGCGAACTTTATCGATGTTATATGTTGCTCTCAGCCGTGTCACTAAATTGAGTGGACTATTTATAATTGGTAAATTTAAATTATCAAATATTCCAAAAAATTCAAAAGTTGTAAACTCAGCACTTATTGAATTAGAACGTCTGAGATCTAAAAAAATGTTAAAATTGTCGTACAATAATTTAGAGAGCGTAGTAGCCACAAAAGTATGTTATCAAAATGTTAGTACATTAAGAAAGAACTTAACCCACCTAATTGCAGATGAATGGTATCTGCGCGCGGATATATTAATTTTCATTCAGTCTCGAACTACTGGTAGCGATAAAAAAGACATTGATAATTTCAATATTGTTTTGAGAATTGATCGCAATAAAAACAATCATGGACTAATATGCTATGTAAAAAATAGCGTACAATCTACAATATTATCGTCAAAGCATCTTTACAGCAATAAGGGACATGCACAGCTATTTACAATGAAAGTAGATAATTGGTATTTAATTAGTGGGTACAAATCTCCTAAAACAACAACGACTATGTTCGAAGAAGCTATCGATGATATTATACAAAAATTACCTTCTTTAAAAATTACCTTATTTAGAAAAATATAAATTATTAACACAATTGCTGCCAGACAGTATTACTACGTCATTAAATACTCAAATAGATGTCATTTTCTCCAATGTTTCCAACATACAATGTGGAGTTTATGAATCATATTTCACATACCATAAGCTAATATATGCTATTTATAATAACAGTTTCAATAGAAAAAATTCTAACAATCATTGTAGCACTAGTGTTAACAGTACAGATGAAAACAAAAATTGCGATGAAATTATCATTAGTAGCTATGTTGGCATGGACACTTACAATGACAATATCAAAGATTTAATTCCTATAGATGTTGATAATAATGATATAAATCACAAAGAAACTAATGGAAATAAAGGGTGTCTCAGTAAGAGTGCACTTTTTAAAATTGGAATATTTTTTTTTTCATGCAAGTGGCAACTCTGAAATTTGACAGCTGTCACCTCTGTTTATTCCGATTATTAAAAATGGAGCGCTTTTCGAAAGAAGAACGCGTTATAATTGTGAAAACTCATTACAAAAATGGGGAAAGTTACGCTGAAACCGCTCGCAAACTTCGCCAAATTTTCAGCCGAGAAAGTGCACCTAATGTGTCAACCATTCGAAGAGTGGTCAAAAAATTTGAAGAAACTGGGTCAATTATGGATAATAAGAATCCTTTGCGTCAACGCACCGGTCGGTCTCTTGAAAACATTGCGGCTGTAAACGAGAGTGTCGCCGAAAACCCGAAAACATCAATTCGACATCGTTCTCAACAACTGCAAATTTCACGAAGCACTACGCAGCGAATTTTGACTAAAGACCTCCACCTTCAGGCGTACAAGATTCAGTTAACTCAGGAGCTCAAACCAGCAGACCACGGAAAGCGCCGGCAATTCGTTCAATGGGTAATGGAGCAAAGTGAAGTCGATGCCAATTTCCATATGAATGGCTTCGTGAATACACAAAATTGTCGAATTTGGGACTACTCAGAAAATCCTCTTGCAATTTATGAGAAACAAATGCACCCACAACGAGTAACTGTCTGGTGCGGATTTTGGTCAGGCGGCGTGATTGGACCTTACTTTCTTGAAAATGAGGCCGAAATTGCAGTGGCTGTGAACGGCATTCGTTACAGGAATATTATAACGGACTTCTTGTGGCCTCAACTGGACGGCATGAATCTCGACAACATGTGGTTTCAGCAGGACGGCGCAACCTGCCACACCGCGCATGAAACAATCGACTTATTGCAGATTTCCAGAACACATTATCTCACGAAATTCTGATGTCAACTGGCTACCAAGATCGTGCGATTTAACGCCGTGCGATTTTTTTCTTTGGGGTTTTGTGAAATCTCGGGCTTATGCGAATAAACCCGAAACAATTCCTGAGCTCAAATCGGAAATCCAACGCGTCATCGGTGAGATACAGCCACTCTGTGCAAAAGTCATCGAAAATTTCATGAAAAGAGTAATGGCCTGTCATCGGAGCCGTGGGGGTCATTTGCCAGATATTTTATTCCATACTTAATCGGAACATGTCTTCTTTACCATACAATAAAAATATCACAACTCTGTCATAAAATACTTGTTTTTATTTTAAAATGAAAAAGTGCACTCTTACTGAGACACCCTTAGTATTCATTCTGGTGTTCAAAATGATATGAACAATATTTACGATAATACCGATGATAATGACGTACCATATGATTTTGATATTCCGATCGCAGAATGTCAAGAAGTGGCTCATAGTGAATTTTATTTGTCCGACAAACATATCAATTTATTCTATGAAATAATGAACAGAAAACTCAAAGCTCAACGGGTACATAATTTCGCACAGGATGTAGGTTACGTCGGCGCGTTTTTACGTCATTTACAAGTAATACCCAAATCTGAGATTAATATTCAGATCATTTATAGCGGTCAAATTGGTGTTAACATTATAGGTCTCTGGATTTGTACAAAATATGACGGTAATGGCAATGTCCACATCTACGACAGTTTAAATAAGAATTACTTGGAAAACGATCAAATCGATTTTTGAATGCTCTGTATAGATTTAAAAAAATTTCATAAGGTTCAGGAACAGAGCAATGGTATAGATTGTGGGGCATTCGCAATATAATTTGGAACAACAATAAAAAATTGTTACCTTTCCCGAACAGTGGATATTTGAACTATTAAAACTTTGTTTTATTATAAACAAAAATTTATCGACACTATTCTCTAAACGTTATCAACAATATCCAACTGTTACAAACAATATTAAATTTTTTTCAAATGTATTCAATTATTATTTACAATATTCGATTGTTATTCACAAAATTCAATTGTTATCAACAATATTAAATTATTATCAACAATGTTCATGAATAAATTATACAGTTCATTCATTTTAAAATTCAGCTTGTTTTTTGCTTTTTTCTTGGATTTCTCGTTAAAAAAAAACCGATTCGCTGAAAATTCTTTCAGTTCTTTGTTATGTAATTATCTGGTCCCATGTTAATATCATCTTTGGTTCTCAAGATAATCGAGACGAAAAAAATTAATACGAACACACATACACACATACGTACATACACACACACGGACATCTCTATAAAAACGTTGGTTTTGGATTCTGGTGACCTTGAAACGTGGAGATATGTCAAAATTTGGGATTCACAAAATCGGCCCCAATACAAGAACTTCCCACTGGGAAGTTAAAAAAAAGGCGTGAATACCAGGTACTCATGAAATTTGATGTGTGTAAACATTTCTTCTTCCTCATTAGCTTCTTCAATGCACAATTCTCGGCAAATTTGGATTGTCTTGCCGATATCCAAGTAGGACTCAAATGCTTGTCTTCGTTCCATTATGAGCACATCGTTGTCGTTGTAAATTTGAATATATTTTTTTTCGATAAGGATTTCGGTTTCCTCGTCACGAAAAGGCAAATGTAACGTTACAATTTCTCGTTTGTATTGTAACTCATTTGGATCAGCCGTCATGTCATAGTTTCGGTACCGAATAACTCTTGGATTTTGCCGGCGTTTCCACTCATTTGTTTTGGATACTGTATAATGCGCAACTGCTTGGGCTAAAGTAATATCATTTAATTGTTCTGGTCTCTTTTGATATTTATCGAAGCAGTTTTCAAGCCAAATGTCACATGAATCTTGTTCGGTATTTTGTTCTTCCAATGCCTTATTCGATTTTCGAACACGTTCTCGTTCAACAGGCCATGAAGTTGGAATATACATAGGCGATTTGAACAGAACTTTTTGACATACATACATATCTTGCCTGAGAAGATACCAACTACCAAGCAGCTTCTTGGCTCGTAAGTTCTACACAATTTAGCATGTCGACGCTCAATTTTCTTGCTATCTCTACTATATGGAATTCGGGATGCTCGTCCATGGTTTCAATTATTTTCCGCTGAAGATTGCTTATACCTCTGTTTGTTTTATTGACATATCAACAACGTAAGCTGCACAAGAATATTCCTCGATCTTCTTCTTCTTTTCCTTTTTTTCCGGCGTCGTTATGGTCAGAAGTGTAGGACCATAACCTTCCCACTTAACTGCATTCCTACTGGTCCGCTTGTGGGGTCCGCCGGTTTGACCTCAAAAAGTAGCGGCAGGCTTCCCGGTTTGGGATTACTTCATCGCTGAGGCCAATCAAATGCTCGGGCGGTATCGGCTAAGGTGATTTGTGATAAGTGACAGTCACATTGTCGTTTTCGGTATCGTGTAAGGGGATAGTCACTGTGATTGTCACATTTTTGTGATAGTTTTCTGGTGACAGCTTTTTAGCTATCACTTTCATATGTTTTGTGTTTGAAGTGACTTCGTTTTATGCTTTTGTCTAATACAATATTTAAAACAAAAAATATGTTTTCGTGTTTCGAATTATTTTAAGCGATGAAGAGGTCAATGAGACACTGATGAACGTTAGAATTCTGAGGGAGAATTTGAGAAATCGGTCTAACATTCTTGAACTTGCAGATGACATGTGAGTGGGAATAATTTCACAGTTCATATTGTTAAAATTATGCTAAATTATTGTTTTTTTTAGATTCATGTTTGTGTTGCGCTGCACAAGATTTGCTGTGAATTGCAGGTGCCGTTGAATGAAAGTGACCTACCCCAATAACCAACCACTCTTATCCACCAATCCAATATGCAAGAAGACCTCCAACCATCAAACAGAGAGGCCGAAAATGTGTGATGCTGTTAGGGACACTCTATTATAAATAAAATAAAGCAATGATTTTGCAACAAATTCAATTTATTGCTCTGTTTTTAATTTTTGATTTTTTTTCTTGGATAATTTGACAGCTCTTATCTGTCAAGGAGCAAGTGTTGCTCCTTATCTGAACTTTTTTTGTGATAATCTTACCCGATACCGAAAGATGATGATAGTCACAAATGACTGTCACCAAAGTGACTATCACTTATCACCTTAGCCGATTCCACCCAGGCTTCGCACCTGACCGTCTTAAGAAAGTAAAAATGCCCGTGACACTTTACGGATGTGAAACTTCATCTTTGACTATAATGGCCGTATCAAAATGTGGCGTTCGAGTGCTAGGGCTTTTGACAGTAGGAACAATGGATTCATACGGAGCAAAATGGAATGCGACCTCAGGCGTTGCCTCGGTTAATTTGATTTTGGTGGGGCGTAACCCCCATTTATTTGGCTTATTCCAAGCTACATTTCTAACTTAACGCTAAGAGGTAACTTAACACAGGGAGGTGATCGAGAAGGCGTAGTTTTAAGCAGGGGGTACTGAGATTGAAGTCAAAATGGGAAGTCGAGTTAACACTCTGGAGCACTCTACGCGGGATATGTTCGTTGGAGCCATATGTGGTACGGGGGGTGGATAGATAGAAGAGAGGTGGATTTCACGTTACGAAGGTTGGTATTAAGGAGAATAGAGTTGTAAAGGGTCGAGCAGTCAATGGAACTTGTAAGGAGTGGAGTAAGAATGTCAGATACCCGTCTTCGTTCTTCCAAGGTGTTCAAGTTGATTAATTTAAGGCGGTCATGGTAGGGAGGTATGATCAAGGGATTGTTCCAGGACATATCTCGAAGGGCGAAACGTAGAAAACGACGTTGAATGCTCTCTATTCTGAAATTGTGAATACGTTGGTAAGGATACCACACTTGAGAGGCGTATTCAAGAAGAGGACAAACGAAGGTTAAGTAGAAGGATCGGGTTACGTAGGGGTCGGAGAATTCCTTAGATCAACGTAAGCTCGAGCTCAACGCTATAGTAGAGCTATTGACTACTCGCTCATGCGTTTTGACAGCTGACAATGCTTTTATAGGTTATTTTGTATATTTGGATTTGAAAAAAAAAGGAAAAAAAAATGCTGAATGTGTGCCTGGGTTGATTGAGGAAACATTGCTTACATTCTGTCCCAACCTTTCAACCACCGAGCGCCTGAAGCCACATTTCGTTATAGAAACACTTGGGTGACGCGTTTGACATATTTTTATCGTAAGTCGGTACAACATCTGTCAAAAGGAAGAAAAACATATTTCGGGTCTTTGAAAAAAAGGAGAATCTATGGTTGAAAAAGGGCGAAAAACAAGCTATTTGAGAAAACTACATAAACAAGAACTCGAATAACTCTATTCAGCTGTAAGCATTGTCGCTACAATCGTGATGCTACAATCCTTTATGATGAGCGATCCGAAAGGCCCAGGGTCTGCCTTATCATATCGAATACGCTATCGGCAACCAAACTTGGTCAATTCTGTGGTCAAGATCTGGTAGCTGTGAAAGTGAGCTACAAGGCGCACGGAGAAATTGAACACTTCGTCGTGGCGTCTGCTTACTTCCCCTACGACTCGGTACTACCCCCGCCACCTAAGGCGGTTTCCGAACTCGTAGAGTACTGTGAAGCCAGAAGGATTGGACTCATCATCTGTTGCGATGCTAACGCTCAAAGCACAGTTTGGGGCAGCAGCAAATGCAACCGGAGAGGAGACCATCTTTTAAACTTCATTCTTTCCTCTGACCTTTTCATCAACAATGTTGGCTCTCAACCAACCTTTGTGACGGCGAGACGACAGGAAGTGATTGACCTAACCCTATCTAACAGGCATGCGAAGGCCATCACTAACTGGGGAGTCTCTTACGCTGTCAGACCATAGATACATCGAATTCCAATTGAAGTGCGGGATCTCCCCCTCGCAGCCCAAGCGGAATCCGAGAAAAACAGACTGGGTGCGATTTAGGGAGGAGCTTGAGAAATCCACTCAAGCCCCGCCTAAACTCAAAACTAATCAATCGGTGGAGGATGCAGTTCATAACCTGAACAGCGCCATCACCAAATGTTTTGAACTCGCATGTCCTGTCAAAAAACCTCCCAACAGGAAGCCGGTTCCCTGGTGGAATGCTGAGCTCCAACGGCTTCGTAGGGAAGCCAGAAGTCTTCTGAACAGATCGCTTAAATCGAACTCGGAAGATGACTGGAATAAATATCGATCGAAGCAGAAGGAATATAAGAAGCTTATTCGAAAATCGAAGAATGATTCCTATAAGTCCTTCTGCGAAGAGATCAAATCCCTGAGCGCGACCAGCAAGTTGGTTAAAGTCCTCAAACGAGGAAAATCGACAAGGCTGGAGGTACTCAGAAAGTCTGATGGTACCTTTACCGAGTCTAAAGCAGAAACTCTTAGTTTACTGTTCCAGACCCATTTTCCGGGAAATCAGACTGTCATCGGCTCGTTGCACACTCCCTCATTGGATACTGCGGCTGTAGCGATGAAAACAACTCGGCGTAGCTGGTATGTTGCGTCACGCGTGGCAACTACTAAGGCCATTGAATTTGCTGTGGCATCCTTCGATGGCTTTAAGTCGCCGGGCACTGATAAGACAGCTGCTTCCTACACTGAAAAGAATTTTCACTGCTAGCCTGGCACTTGCCTACATACCTATCCCTTGGCGCGCGGTGAAAGTGGTCTTTATTCCCAAAATAGAGAAAGAGGATTACTGACTAGCCAAGAGTTTCAGACCAATAAGTCTAACATCATTTCTGCTGAAAAGCATGGAAAGACTAGTAGAGTTGCACGTGCGCAAAGTTGCCCTTCCTCTGTCGGACATGCAACATGCTTATCAGCGCGGAAAATCCTGCGAGACTGCGCTTCAAAACCTAGTTGGGAGAATTGAATGCGCTCTCGAAAGGAAAGAGTACGTACTAGGCATTTTTGTCGACATTGAGGGAGCTTTTGATAACGCTACTTTTGACAGCATGTGTAATGCTGCTAGACGGCATGGCGTAGATGAAGCACTGGTTTTGTGGATCAAAGCAATGCTCGTGCACAGGACACTGATCGCTGATGCAGGCCTCGAACATTGTGTCAAGTCTGGAGTAAACAGGGGCTGCCCGCAAGGTGGCGTCTTGTCTCCGCTGTTATGGTGCATGGTGGTCGACTCTCTGCTAGATGCTCTCAATGCCTCTGGAATCTATGCCCAGGCCTATGCGGATGATTTAGCTGTTCTCTCTGTCGGCTCATGTTTAGCGAATGTCTGTCTCAAAGTGCAGGCGGCGCTGAACGTGATCGAAGACTGGTGCACGAGAAATGGGCTGTCGGTTAATCCTCTTAAGACCGATGTCGTTCTCTTCACGAGAAGGAGGAAAACAACTGGCATTACTCAGCTGGTGCTAAAAGGCATTCCCATCCCTATATCTAAGGAAGCTAAGTATCTGGGAGTCATTCTAGATAACAAACTTCTCTGGTCAAAACATGTTGAGTCCAAAACCACCAAAGCGCTGTCAGCTTTCTGGCAATGCAAAGGTGCCTTTGGCAAAACATGGGGCTTATCGCCGAAAAAGGTCCTTTGGATCTACACGGCAATGGTAAGACCGATAATCTCATATGCATCGGTTGTTTGGTGGAGCAGTCTGACACGAAAACACGCTGCGGCTTCACTCACCAATCTCCAAAGAGCGGTCTGCCTCAGTTGCACGGGGGCTTTCCCCAGCACACCGGGAGCTGCTTTAGATGCTATGATGAACCTTCCACCTCTTGACATATATATCAGAGGGTGTGCACTGAAAACTATTTCTCGTCTAAAGAGGAATGGTCTTTGGTACAACTCGCAGTGGAGTGAAAGTGTACTTGAGAGAGAAATATCCTACGACCACTGTCTCATGGATATGCCCTCTGACGCAATGACACCTGCCATCCTACTGCGCTGTAACTACACAGTCACATTTCCTTGGCGTCAGGACTGGCTATGGCCAGACACTGAACCTGGAATAGAATGTCTTCGCATCTTCATAGATGGCTCCAGGACTGGTCAGGGATCCGGCGCTGGAGTTTTCTTCGTGCGCGACAACATTCGACTGCATTTCTCGTTAGGAAAATATGCGTCTGTCTTCCAGGCGGAGATTTACGCAATCCTAATAGCCATGCACAATGTTGTGAAACACAGATGGAGGGGAAAGAGCATATGTGTCTGCAGTGACAGCCAAGCTGCACTCAAAGCTGTATCCAATCCTCTGTCCAACTCCAAACTAGTGCATGAACTTAAGACCTTTTTGAACAAAGTCGGAAGACTAAATTCACTTAGACTTGTATGGGTTCCAGGTCACTCTGGAATCCCAGGAAACGAGATCTCCGATGAACTCGCTAGAAAAGGCTCAGAGGAGAGTTTCTTAGGGCCTGAACCCGCCTTAGGTCTACCAGCTTCAACGGTTAAATCTCAATGACTGGGTCTTTAACGTACACAGTCGCGGATGGAGGGAATATCCAGGATGCAGGATGACTAAGCGCGTACGCCCTGAAGTCTGTAAAAAGTTCGCAACATTCTTCTTATCCTTAAGGAGAAATGAGTGCAGAAGGCTAACGGGCGTCATTACGGGCCATTACACTTTTGCCAGGCATTTCTACGTGCTTGGCATCAGTGAGACGCCTACCTGTGCTGCTTGTTGCGAGGAGGACGACACAGCGGAACACTTTCTCTGCGACTGTCCCGCCTTCGCTCGTGCACGGTGGCGCACCCTTGGGGCAGACGTGGTGGGTGCCGAATCTCTTAGCTCAGCATCACTGAAGCCCCTCCTCACTTTTCTCCGGACAATACAATACAGACAATAAAGACAAGGTGTCTGTCTGTGTTTGAGTGCTCCAGCAGATAGTAGAAGCCTCCAAAAAAAAAAAAAAAAAAAAAATTGTCGCGAAGGTAAAGATGGACAGGACACGTAGAACGAATGGACAGTGGACGAACAGCCAAGAGAATAATGAGTGGAAAACTCGTAGACATAAGGCCCAGTCGCGCCGTGCATGGGAGGACAATATAATAAGAGATTGGGCAGAATAGCGAAACGTGGATGGAAGACAATCATGAAAGGTGGTTTGGGGTCAAGAGGCTCTGAATGTTGACAGCCCACCACTGACGTGAAACTTAAATTCGCCTAAAAAAATCAATGAAATAAAACGCATTGGTTTTTATTAATTACAAATTTCCTTGAATATATTTATTTCCTTTTGTTTTGTTATTAATTTATTATCATATGGATTATATTCCTCCATCTCTTATATATTATTTACCCGCATTCATTAACGGTATAATATATATATAAATATATTTATTTGTTTTATTTTAACTCATTCTTCATAAAGACGTTCTCTCGTCTCCTCTTCGTTCGTCGCATTGGAACAAAAAATTTATAAGAAATTACAATTGTAGTTAATTATTTCTTATTTTATCATTTTTGTTTTTCTGGTGTTTTAAAATTACAAATGATAGATTGTTTAGAAGGAGAAATGCATTCTATCGTGTTACATAAATGAACATACCAGCGCGCACATATCAATCAGGCAAGCAGGATATACATATTTATACCAGTTAAATCGTGTTAAATTGTTTTAGTTATCGATATATGTTTACATATGTGTGTATGTATATAGAGTTTTTTTTTTTAATGCTTTTAGTTGACTTTTATAACTTTAAAGGGTATTTGTATGTGTTTTGTAAACTGAAAGTATTCTGTGTGCCTACCTAACAATCCTTAAATGACCATCGTTTTTGCTATATAAAATGTAGTCATTTAGTGGAGTTTTCGGATTATAATTAGACCGCTACAAGGTTTGTTTAAGCTTAAATTTTGTTACATTTATTAGATCTTGAAACTTAATAGAAAGAAAAATGTTTTCGTTCAACATTTCATTTACTCATGGGTATTTTGGTTTCGATTAGATACTTATCCACATTTTGTTTAATATATATTTGTAAATATAAAATACACAGCTTCAATTTGGTTTGCTTTTAAAAATTTTTATTTTAATTTTATTCGCATCGGTCTGTTCTAAAATACTTTTTTTCAATACTCGAGAGCAGTGTAAAATGAATTTTTTTCTTTTAAATATTCAAGCAATATTTTTTTAATATTTATTTATATTTTTTTTATTTAAGTACTGATGTTGCAATTAAGTTAAACAAATGAAGAAATATATTAAAAACTTCATTTTTCTTTAATTATGCTAATTTGTTTAATTTTTTTTTTGTAATTATTCTTAACTATTCAATTTACATTATGTTAAGTTGATGCTACATGTTTGGAAAAATATTCATTTTCTTTAAGATTTTTATGAAAAAAACTCTTATTATCGTTAGGTCAAGTAATAAGTCAAAATTGTTTTTATATTTCTTTTACAAATTTGATTTTAATTAATTTAGTTGAAAAATGTATTTTTGCTTGAATTGTTTTAGTGATTAGTGTAGTGAAAACGGCAATTTTAATCGCTCTAAAAGCAATAAATAAATATAATCCTGATCGAATCGTGGAACACTGCCATGATGACCCGGAACCCCAAGATATATGGGCCACATAACATACAATCAACGTAAGGGAAATAGAAAAATCCAAAACTGTTTAGCTTTCTAAAAACACAAGTTATACACAAAAACCCTTAAATACTAGTGGTATTTTGCAATTTATCCTTTTTTATAGAAAGAGAGAGCGGATTTGTGACTAAATATTTTCTAAGAGAGAGCCATCCATATATGTAGATTGAAAATTTAATAAATTTTCTTAATTAATTTATTACTCTTGTGGCTTGGTTTTTAAGAATAGAGAAAATATATTTCGTGTAATCCTTGGCAGTCGAGGAGGGGAATATGTGAAAATGCTTGGAGTTCAGCATGATCGGGAGCGATTTATATGCTTCCTTACAAGAGGAGATAGGATTCCCCAAGGCTTCGACTGCAGAGGATTAAATAATATCTTCTCCTACAAATTGAATTTCTTTTTTATTTATTCTATTATTTGATTTTGTTTTAGAGGCTAAATACAGGGGATTATATCATCCTTAATATTAAAAAAAAAAAAAAAAAAGTGAAGCATTTTTTAAATAAAAAGAAAAAGCAAAAATATTTTTTTTATCATTAAATATTATTTATTAGGTTCTATAAGATCGTACAAAAAGCATATAATAATAATAATAATAATATTGTGTAGGTTCATATAAGTAATTAATTCAAATCGAATGCAACCGGGCAAACGTTACAAAAAATAAAATAAAAAAAACGTAAACACATGTTAGTTAAAATAAATTTAAAATTAAATATAATATATAATCCGAGGAATAATAGTAAAAAAAACAAAGAAAGATTAGAATAAGAATCGCAAACATGACACATAAAATGTTAACTTAGAATGTAATTATCTTAATTCAAATTAATTAAAAAATTGTTCGAATTCGACTTGTTTTTTGTTTTTCTTTTGCGATTTAGCAATATTTTTTATATGATAATTATATTTAATATACTTTTGAATCATTTTAGAGCTGAGTTTTGCTGATGTGCGGAAATGGTTGGTTAGCTCCTAGCCGGATGACGCTGCAATAGCAGGATCGCAAGTGTTTATCTAGTTGGTAAGCTGTTGGAGGGCCTTGTTCTGACGCACAAGCTCAGCGCGACGTTCCTTTATGGTAAAAAAAGAGAAGAAAAAAACGTTATATGATTGTCGGAGTGGGTGAAACTACCTTTGAGGAAAATGCTTTGTTTTAAAGGGTTTTTCAGTAAGGGCGGATAGATGTTGAAATGGAATAAAACAAGCTGTGTATGAGGTATTAGCAAAATTCTTCTTTTATTTGAACGGTCCATGTATGCCATTACGTATGAAATATGACATCGATTAAATGCCTGCCTTGGCTTTTTATGGTGGCACGGATCAGAGCGGTAAAATTTTCAATGACTCTTCCGCATAGCTCCGGCTGAATTTGAGCGATGGCCTGTGTTATGTTCACTTTAAGGGTATCGGTTGAATGTTGTTTATTCGCATTGTAGACCTGCGACTTCAGGAAACCCCACAAAAAAAGTGTAGCGAGTCAATTCGCCTTGGTGGCCAATTCACGTCACCTCTGCGAGATTTTGTTTTCTTCTATCTGTTGGAGCACTCAGAGGCAAATACTGGTCCATTATGAGGAGGAGCTTCAGTGACGTGGAGCTAAGAGATTCGGCACACATCACGTCGGCCCCAAAGGTGCGCCACCGTGCGCGTGCAATGGCGGGACATTCGCAGAGAAAGTGTTCTGTTGTGACACCCTCCCGGCAACATGCAGTACTGATGCCAAGCATGCAGAGATGCTTACCGAGAGTGAAATGGCCCGTAATAAAGTCCGCAAGTTATTTGCAATCAATTAGGGGGTAGTCATGTTGCAATGGTAATCATCACCGACTGTTGAAGCGAAGGTCTGTAGTTCAAGTCTGTCCATAGCCAAGAACAATTCTTATACTTCGGGGGTGGTTGTCCTAGATATGATTCGAGAGATTCTACTGAATTTGTGCGTTGGTTGTAGTTCACAGTAACTATTTTGTTTTCCATGTCATTAAGGTGTTATATTGGAAATGCACACACAGAGTATGGATTTTGAAGTGATCTTATACTGTGAGTGTTATGCCTTCGTCAGTACTTTTTTGATCATCTCTCATTCACAATTGATGTTGTTCCACAGTTTTTCCGTCCTTGACTATGGACGGACTTGAACTACAGACATTTGGCCCAACAGTCGGTGATGATTACCATTGCACTACGACCACCCTCATCGGAATGGGAATCACTCTCAGCACCAGCTGAGTCATTCCAGTATTTTTCCTTCTTTTCGTGAGGAGCACATCAGTCTTAAGAGGATTACCCGACAATCCGAGTTTGTTTTGAGACAGACAGTCGTTAAGCATGAGAACGGCAATATCATTTTCCATAGGCCTGGGCATAGATTCCAGAGGCATTGAAGGCATCGAGCAGAGAGTCGACCACCATGCACCATAATAGCGGAGACAGAGTACCACATTGTGGGCAGCCCCTGATTACACCAGACTTGTAACATTGTTCGAGGCCTGTATCAGCGATCACAAGCCATGAGATCTAATCAATCATCGATCACATTTAGCGCTGCCTGTGCTTTACGATAGACAGTCGCTAACCATGAGTCGATAGAGAGAACGGCAATATCATTCGCATAGGCCTGGGCATAGATTCCACAGGCCTGGGAGAGGTAACTTTACCCTTAAATCGTTCATGCAGAATGTCAATCTGCAGCGCTGTGTGGCACGTAGTGCAGTCCTGCTGGAACCACATGTCGTCTAGATCCATATGGTTCAATTTGGGCCATAAAAAATTAGTCATCGCCGTTCTGTAGAGTCTGCCATTGACAGTGGCCGCCTAACCAACGATGTTTTCGAAAAAGTGCGGACCAATGACGCCGCCTGCCCAAAATCCACACCAAAAGGTAGCTTTTTGAGGATGCGTTGTCATCTGGTGAACCTCGTATGGGTCGTCCCATATACGGCAATTTTAAGAGATGATTTTTCGGCCAAAATTGTGGTCCTCTTCCAAACGCTCCGAAGCCCAGTCATCAAACCAACGGCGTTGTGTCTATGGTCATAAACTTTGAGCTCCTGGGTCAGTTGGATCTTTTAAGTTTGTATTCCCAAGTCCCGAAGAAAGGTTCGCAAAGTCGAAGCCTGCGAAAAGCCCGAGTTCTTGTACAGGGCGAGGAATGGACTGCCTCGGGTTCTGCTGTACACTTTCCCGGACTGCGGTGATGTTCTCGGGCGATCTTGCCTTCCTTTGAATGTTGGCTAATTAATTACCGAACCGGTCGTCTCAAATTTGGCCACCAAATGTAGAAGAATCGACTGTGAAGGGCGCAAAATTTGCTCTAACGAACACACATTTTGATAATAAGGTTAGGCTCGGTTAGGTTAAGGAAGGGGACTGTGAGGTTTGAGCATCACTTCCACTCGGAAGCCAAAGGGCCCATTGTGAATCCCTTCATTTGTGGAGAACACATTCTTTTAACCTGTCTTATCATGTGGGGACTGAAACCACCCTTTATGAATTTTAGAAGATCCGATATATCTGCATTTGCTACGTCCGCAGTCTCTGTGAAGAATCTATGGCCCAGCGAAGCTAGGCGGCGATCCCGAGTTCTTTTTCCGGAACATTGCTACGATGGGACAGTGTCCTGTGATCACTGCGACGACCATACGGATCGAGTTTCGTTCTAGCGCCAAGAGCTTCTTTGTTTTGCCGATATTAAGTTCTGGCCACGATGATCTTGTCGTGTGAGTGTCGTTTTTTACAAGCCAAGACGAGTTGGCTTCTTTTATTATTGTTTTATTTATGATCCGGTATAATGCACTGATCGGTGGTTGCGGTGATCGCTGATGTCCATTTCAGACCCTTGCCTGGCCAATTCGACCGCTATTTCGTTCCCTGCAATTGAGCTGTGGCCCGGGACCCAGCAGAGTTTGACCTTGTGGTGTCTAATGGACTTCGGTGAGTCGCGACATTTCATGACAGCCTTTGATCTCGTTATACAGGATCCTATTGACTTCAGTGCTGTACACGTCAGGGGGTCTAAATGATTCCTGTTTGTGCAGGGTGTCAAAGTAGAATCCAACCCCAGTGCCTGTGTCCATTTTCGATCCGTTGGTGAAGAGGGTAATCTTGTGGTCGTTGATCACGGCGTTTGATAGCTACTCGTCTCTGTCGGAGAATAGGAATAAATAATAAACGTTGACCATTTGGACGTGCTGTTCAATCGTGTAACTGGACATGATCAATAAACAAGAGATTTGATAGGTACCACCAAAACAACATGGCCGCCGTACGCCGTTAAAATCTACCCGCGCCAATTGAAAAACCCTTTATATGAAATGTATGTTGAGGAAATCTATCATCCGAATGCACCCTTCCACACTCTCACTCTCGAGGTGAAGGAAAGGCGCATTAGGGAGTGTAAAACAAGAATAACTCGCATTGACTTTGTATACAACTAGCAACTGAAAACCAAAATGGATAATGACTCAACAGAACGACTAAGCATTACCAACTTGAATATAAAAAAAAAAGAAATTTAAAAAAAAACTAAAAATAAAGCTTAAAAACCTTCGTTTATCTTACAGAGAACTCAAAACTGTATGAATGATGATGTAATTTGAGTAAAAAAAAAATCAGTTTAAAATCAAAAATGAACCTACAAGTTTCCGAACAGTCTCGATTTTCTTTTGGATCTCCTTCTCGCGATTCTGTTCAGCTGTGTATAGTTTATTTTCAATAATTCTGGTCTTCTCCTCAATCTTCTGCGATTCCAATTCTTCGATTTGACTTTTGATTTCGGCAATTTTGATTGTGTTCTATAAATGTGTGTAATTGCAATTGTTAAAGGATCAAGTTTGTTTTTTTTCTTTTTTTTTTTCGTTTTTTTTTTTTATTTTCAAATAAGGGTTGTGGTGGTGAAAGGTCTTGATTTTATCTTTTTTTTTCGTATTTTCGTTTGTCATCCATTCCCAATAATTAAATAAAAAAATATGGAGAAAACAAAACGAATTTAGATCGTGTTGTCGCCGAGAAAAAACCAAAAAGATGATGGGATGTATGATATGCAAGCAAAATTCGATTTTAGAATTAAAAAGGGAAAAACTCGAAAATAGATAACAAACTTAAATCGAAAATCGCTAAGAGAGGTTCATGGTCACTAACAAAAAGGTATGTTACAAAAAAAAATAAATTGAGGATGCAATACATACAGAAACATATGTATCTACAGTGAATAACGGTTATGAATAAGAGAGAAAATCGTAAGAGGAATGTTAAATCGAATGAAGATATAGTACATGCTGGATGGTGGGACGCCACTTACGTGCTCCTTTAGACGCTCAAGCATCTTTTTGATATTCTCATCACGAAGCGATTGGGCAGTTTTGAGCTTCTCCTCGATGGCGACCTTCTCAATCAACTTTTGCTGTTCAAGTGTAGTGCGGGTCCTTTCGATCTCTTCTGAATGAATCTACATAGCGATAACTTACTTAACAAAGTTCTAAAAAAAAAAATTGCCTTTTACTCGTACGCACCTTCAACTTTCCCTTCAAGTCGCTAATGATAGCCTCGCGCTTCTCAACATGCTGTTCCATCTTGGATTCAAGCTGCTCTTTGGTTTGATTGATGAATTCATTGTTGAGTTCATCCTTTTTGCGAGTGGCTTCCTCGACTTTGGCCAATTTATTTGAGATCTCAGCCATCTTTTTGGCCTCCAAAGACTGTAAAGAAGAATTAAATTATACCGAACGACGTTTATAGTCTTAAATGAAGAGGTTTACAATGCGTCTTTCTTCGGCTTCCTTAAGCTTCTTTTCGATATCTTCGACTGAGACATTCTTGCCCGGTGTTACTGGACGTTTTGGCAGTGTTACGTTTGGTGCTGGCTCAGCGAGAATGACCTCGTAGCTTAGACCGCCCTTAGACTTCTCCTGGCAACGGATTTCAGTAGCTATAAAAGAAAAACAAAAAAAAGGTTAAAAAGAGAATTAGCTTATCAATGACACAATAAATATAAATAATCCGATTCTCCTCTATATTATGGGGCGCCATCATTACCACATCCATCGATCTCCTCGGAAATGTTCCAGCTTTTATAATTGAACAACGATGACCTCGGGGAAATTTAGCTTTCGTAGAATTCTCAATTCTTTTCCTAATTACATATCTCCAGAATATAGAGTCGTATATTCCCAAACCGGGAAGCCTGCCGCTACTTTCTGAGGTCAAACCGGCAACCCCACAAGCGGACCAGTAGGAATGCAGTTAAGTGGGAAAGTTATGGTCCTACACTTCTGACCATAACAACGCCAAAAAGGAAAAGAAGAAGAAGAAGCCTGGAAGGAAGAATGAACAAATCTCCTTTGAGCCTTTTACAGAGTCCTATTTCACTACAGAAACAATGCGGCTTCGTGTCGCTATGCTCATCACATGCACTGCAGTCAGTTCGGCGTAGTAGCATTTCTAGGAAAGTCGCACACTTTTTCCAGATATCAGTTTCATCAGCCTACACCGAGGACAGTTGCAGCGTCTGCGATTGTGTGTCTGAGAGTCTTAGTCGATAACCGAAGAATCGACCAAGGAGGGCAATAAAGCGGGTTAAGGTTGTGGAAAGTCGTTCTCTGAGATTATTCCGCCCAACTCAAAAGATCGTATTTCCCACGATTATTGAGTGGCCCAGTACCCAATCTAGACTCTTTAGTCATCAAACTCTGTTCATGGAGATCTTTGTGCACTATTTTGGAATTTCGAGCGCGCCACCTGGCTATTGCTGCATATGCAGACACTCTTTCCAATCGAGGTTTACTAATGAAATGGCGAGTATAGCGAGTACCCCTGCTTGATAGACAAACATAATTTTCTAATGAAGAGTGGAGTTAGATGTTGTCGTGCTCCATTAAGATCCCAGCACCCAGTTCGGGAAGAAACGAGAACGGGTATTAAATCTATGCTGGCCCAGTACAACCAAGAGCTTAGAAAATCCACGAGTTCTGGCGAAAATATCGCGAGCGCTATCTGCTTACCGCAGTCGGTCACTCCAGAGAACTCTGTCTAAAGGGTACCCTAATGAATTGGGGCTGGACACTTCAATGGTTATATCCTCATCATAAGTTTAGCAGGGAGCAACCGAACTTTCGAACAGTAGAAACAACTACTCGTCTGGCAGACTCCTCAGTACTGACAGAATATAGTGAGCAACCGACTCTTTCAAAACCTATAAAGCCTCAAGCAAAGACGAGGTCTTTCCCGACTGCCTTCAAATAAGTCTAAAGCTAAAGAGTCAAGTCAAATCGATTTGGTTTTTTTTTTTGCATCAAAAACTGGAATCTCAGTCAACTGCCTAAATCCTATATAAATTCTGAAGACGATGAAAGTCCTCAAACTTTTTATCAGAAGCATACTGGAAAACAATAAGCCCCTGCGTCCTTATATGCGTAAGGGAAAGAGCGATTAACCGAGATGACCTCCTCGGCTATTTATACAGGCTAATGAAGGCGAGTTTTAATTCAAAGGAGGTCGCTACCTCGTTGTCGAAGGACATTTGATATACTGGACCTATTTTATAAGACCCGCATGGTTTCGCCTAATTCTGTAGAGGTCTCAGTGAGAGCACCAACAGTAAAAGGTTGCACACAGGGTGGAGTTATTTCACCACTTCTAAGGTTAACTGTGACCGACGACGACGAAGTCATCAGACTAGGAATGCGATCTTCACCCTTCTCAAGTCTCAGTAAAGTTGATAGTAAACTCAACTGGAACTTTAATTAGTAACTAACAAGGGAACAAAATCTGCGAAACCTCCAACCATCTTCTGATTATTTACCACGACAGTAAGACCTATGATCACTGCAGAAAGTAGTGAGAATAGAAATAAAGAGCAGGAAACCGCAATAATCCAAGAACATAAAACGTCGACTCGCATGTCTCAGTATAACTGGCGCCCAACAGCAGCCCAAGAAGCACTGATTGACGCAGACAAAAAATACAATGAAAAAAAAAAAATACAAAAACAAGTCAAAATTTAGATATTGCTCCAAAACCTATTAATTGAGAGGTCTTATGTAGACAGCACACAGATGGCTCGAATATTGATTCAGGCTTTGGTGTATGTAATATGATTTTTAAGCGTTTGGTTTTTATTGTCAAAAAAATACGGAGGAAAATTGCAAAACTTTATAAAATTTTTATTTGAATTGATAAACCAGTCCTTGCCATAGAGCTTTCAAAGATTATTTCGTTTAAATGTTGACTAATTTTTAGTTGGGCTAAACAGAGATCAAATGGCAAATGCTTCCGAGGAAACTCGATATTAGTATGCGCGGGGCAGGAATGACTGCAACCCCCTTGCTTCGCCGTTATAAATTTTGGTTTGACTATAAACTGAGGAAAAAAATGTCCAGAAGGTAGTAAAACTTATTTATATAAAGAATTCAGCCTCGTCATCAATACCCACGCTCATTAGCAATGATATTCCCTTGGACACATTCAACCTGCTAGCTTATTTTGCAAGCTACCATCATGAGTTTTTCCACCGCCTGTATGTGCGTTAATGTTAGCATGGGACCGGTCCATCTGCGCACTTCAACAATTCTAAGTTCTTGACATACACAAATAGGCTCTCGCCAAGCAGGTGTCCGAAATGAAACGAAATTTGTCCAACAAATCGTCTTCATCCTCCAATAGCTGACACTCTAGAGTCCCTTCCATCCAAACTCATGGAAACCTTGGTAAATCATAAGCTTGAAAAGTTTCGGAAAAATCTCAATCCCAACCAAAAGTATGACTTCCATAGCAACCAACCCATCGCTGACTTGATGGACTATCTCATAGAAAGATGAAACCAAGAGGTTGGAAAAAAAAAATGTCGAAAATATTTAGAAGGGTTTGGCGTGAAGACCGTTTTGTCAAAAATGCGTTTGAGGACGACGTACTTTTTTTTCACTGGTTGGGAGAAACTGATTAGAAACTACCTTTCGATTGGTTTAATAAAATTTGGGGTAAAGACTGATATTTATCATATTACATGTGAATTTTACGCGTTTGGTTTTTAACTGAGACGGAAAAATTGCAAAACTATATGAAAACTTAAGTGGTCCATACGGAAACTTCAATTATGAGTTACTTTTCCAAACATATTGACAGGTACGCATCTCGCTAATAACACGCGTGAGGGCTTCCTAACCTTCAATTGCCGCTGATTTATCAGCATTGACTAGTTATTTGACGTATCCTCATAAAAAATAGTCTAAAGACATTAAACCTCACGTTCCAGCTGGCAAAACGAGAGATAGATTGCTCACCAAGCTAAACTCAGAAAGTTCGAGGCTGTGGCAGGTCGTTCAGTTTTAGTTCTTGCACGAGCTGTATATTGAAAAATCCTTGCGTAAAATCTTCCACGTAATAATAACACCATCCCAATTACTTCGAACGGCGACAAATAGACAAATCACGATCTTTATTAACACTGGGAAATACGGCAGTAATATATTTTTCTGTCTGCGTTCTACATATACGGCGTAGATGCCTTGATGTCCAATAACATGAAACTGGTGCCACATTTGGTCACTATTGCTTTAATAACGAGTACATGCTCCGTCGATTTGAATTGAAATGGCCGAAAGTGCGAAAAATATTTGTAATAGAGCACGAATATTGATAATAAAATTCAATATTTTGTAAGCATTGTTCGGATGTAAGGCTTTTCATGATGAAATGGCAATAATAACTGAGCATGTCATGACTTTGACACATGTCACTTACCACGCGTGAGCTATAAAAAAATAAATATGGAAAAACCAAATAACTAAAAAAAATCATCCTTTATTCTGCCCGGGCTGGGAACATTCTCGCTTACCATTACTTGGTAATGGCATTAACTCGTGGCGTTCTTTTTATTAAGTAAAAACAAAAATGTTTATTAAAATTGTAATCGAAAAAAAAAGCATCGTCCATCGCCAACCACTATGTTTGGAACGCGAGGCTAAATCTATTGATATTTGGCTACGACGTTGATATTGATGGTTGACCGGGCTCAATCATTTTAGATCTCCAGTGACAGATTGATACAAAATTTCCTTCTACAGCTGAAGCACATGCTTATAGCTACTCAATTCGTATGGGACCCAGTTTCCCCATGTCGGATCTTTTGCATGGCTTTAAGGTGTTTTCCTGTTGTCTACGATTCAATTCCCAACGATTCGGACAATTTCGAGCAGTTTCTCTAACCTTTCATCTTCAAACCTTTGCCGCTGTTCCTCCTGCCAATATATTAAATCTTTCTGGTCGTAGTGCCTTCCGTACTACCTCCGTGGCTTGGAGTGCGGGTTAAATCAAAAGCCACCTTTCTTAAAACGACAACACCCCGCGCTATAGTTCGATTTGAACCTAGGCCAACCAACAAGCCCCTTCTATCTAGGTGCGCCACCTTAGATTCGGTTTTCCCCTGCTGTATCGTCCTTCAGGGCTGAATTCGGAGACTCTTAGGGCCGGAGCTGTGATGTCCATTTGCTCTACATGGCCTAGCCACCTTAGAAGTTGGATACGTAGACGTCGTATTAGGCCGATGTACAGCCCGTTCAGTTCCCCATCGTATCTCCTACATCACTCTCCGTTTATACAAACGGGACTATAGAGTGAACGCAGACTTTTTCTCCCGAAGCGATCAAGGGCATCCTCATCCGTTTTCGTTAAGATCCAGGCCTCTGCGCCGTAAAGGAGGACCGGGATGACCAGTGATTTATATAGTAAAGGGCTCTACTTCTCAATTGCTTCTTGAGCCCAAACAAGTGGCGGTTGGCAAGAGTAATTCTGCGTTTGATCTCAGCGCTGGTCACTAGTGTGGCAAGGTAGGCGAAGTCTTTGACCACTTCAAATTTGTAGCCGTCAATTGCGACGTTCTGGCCAAGACGTCGTTGTTGTACGTCTCCTTTGGATGACAAATACTTCGTATTTTCCTCATTTACCGAAAGACCCATTTTAGCTGCTTCAATGCTTTAGATCATTTGGATCATTCTGTCTGACAGCGGTATTAGACCTATCATCGCCGTTATACAGTCTACAGAAGTGGTTTTTCCATATTCTCAGCATCGACTGTGACTTTACCACTAGTTGTCTGTCTTCATTCCTACAGGCTTTCACTCTGGCTTTATAGCCCTGGCATGTTCGTTTTACTTTTTCGTAGCATCTCTCCATCTCCTCGATCTCACGCTTTTCGTGCTCTTTTTTTTTCTTCATTAATAGCGACTCTCGTTCGTAGCATGGCTTTGTAGGCGGTTTGCTTTGCTACATGGGCTTGTTTGCATTGCTCATCAAACCAGGGATTTCTAGCTGGTGGCGGTTTGAAACCCAGCACATCAGAAGCAGCGTCTCTGATGGCACGCTGGCAATGCTTCCGCTTCCACTGTTGTTCTGTGGTTTGTGCCGGTGTCACCGGACTTTGCAAGAGGTTGAGGTAAACTCGATTGGCGAAGATCCTAGCGGTCTCCTGCTATTGTAGCTTTTCGACTTCAAACTCTTGTTATCTTGCTCGACTTCGTAGCATACTTGATATCCTCATTCGTACCTTGGCTACAACAAGGTAGCCATCCGAGTCGATGTTGGTTCCTCGGAAGGTTCGTACATCTAGGATGCTGGATGTCTGACGTCGATCGCAACGTTATCAATCTGGTTGTTGGTCGACTGATCTGGTGACCGCCAGGTTCCTTTATGGATGTTGAGATGTGGGGATCGTGTTCTTGCTACAAGGAGGTTACGCCCTGCTAGGAAGTCAATTAGCCTGAATCCGTTGTCGGAAGTTGTGTTGTGTAGGCTATAAGAAGCCCTCGTCCGTATTGGTAAAAAAAACTGGGGGAGTCTTTTTCACAAGCGTCTCGGGGCGACTTTTTTACTGGGAAAATCATTCGCCATGGAAAGGAGCAGATGGTAACCACTTCGTGCGAGATCCGGACGTAAGGTGGATGCATAAGAACCTCAAAACCAAGCTCCCGGAACATCACTACCGATGTATGTGACCTGGCGCTTTCCTGATGCAGCACAATTCCTTTCTTATTGGCTAAAGTTGACCGCCTTTAGGCGATTGCATCCTTCAGACGGTCCAATTGTTCAGTACAGGTCCGAACCGAGAGTTTTGCGTAGGGGAGCAGCCAATCTCCCATCATGCATAGAACAAAATTTTCCCGGTCGTCAATTCTGGCTTGGCCACCTTTTGAGCTGGTTCACCATGATCGTTTGAAGTTGCCGTAAATGCATTCTTTTCTTCACCACCAATCTGCTTCAGAAATGGATCGATAATGTTGCTATGCAGCAGCTATTCGCAGATGGAAATTCGGTCCATGAGTTACGTACGATGACACCCATACGTCGAGCTTCTTTTTATATTCAGCCTTATTAAAATACTTCAAAAAAAACATGAATATTTCCATGATTTTATCGACATGTTACAGTATCAGTCCCATAAACACTACTCAAAAACTGGTACCCATCTTAGACGCGCGCTCAAGAAATGACAAAACTGTCGAGGAGTTTTTTTTAGTACGAAATCTTACGTTTCCAACGCCATCTAGTGTGCGTCCCACGGCAGTAACACAAGATACGATGCAAATTATTGATTGGAAAAATAATGGAGCCTATTAAATCAGACTACTGATGCTTCGTGATGGTTGTGCCATTTGCGTGAGATCAACATTTCGCCTCAAGTCAAAGGCGCCCTTGCATTGCTACAAAATTTTAAGATTTTGTTTCGGAGCTTTATGAACTCTAAATCGCTCTAATCGCACAAAGGAGTCCAAAGTCCCAAAATGAGATGAGAATTGCCTGTAATTTGTATTTGTCGTGTTGCGCAGTAGCAAAACATGCACCGTCTACAGTGAGTGGTATGTCTTCATTAAAAGACTGTATAAAATAAGCTGCTAACTAACTTAAGCCCTTATTTAAATTGTTAAGCCTAGAACCAAAAATATATTCATAGACAGTCATATGTTGTATTTTTAATGGTGTCAAGGAGCTTCACAAAAAATATGAATAAAAGAAGGACCTTCATATTTCCACTTGACCTTTAAGCCACACTATCCGCTTCAACCAATTCCAACTGAAAGTAATTTCGTGCAAAGTACTTATGGTTAAGTCAATAATAATACAAACACTATCATCCCCGTATACCCGCTTTTAATAATTAAAAGTCTGAAAAACTCAATTACAAAACCCACCTCCTGCACTATCATCTCCACCCTCAACCACTGTCATATCCACCCGGCGAGGCTCATAAAAACATCATACACCCATTATCGACGTAAAATAAGAGCAATTTCCAGGATTACTCCTAATTAATTGGCGGTCGTTTAAAGCTGACAATTAAAATGTTGTTCTTCGGGAATGAATGCGCTTCGTGATCAACCCTTTCACGAAGACCACGTAGTTCTAGCCGACAACGGGAAGGAGTAGATGAGCACTCCGAATTCAGGACCGATTCAGGACCAATTCAAACTTTTTATTATTTCGGAGTCATTAAAAAGTTGTTTTTTGTTCGAAAATATAAAGAACTTCCTCGTAGCCGAAGAGTTTGAATGAACTGTTTGAAATGGGTTTTCTGTGTTTTGGCATTGGAGTATCCCTTAGTTTGGAACAATTTTCTAATGGATGGTGTAGAAGCCCTTTTGGGAAAAGTTTTCAACTCGCTTTTGGCCCGAATCTATGCAACGGTGATTACCGAGAACTGCTTCTGTATGAAGCTCTCATAAAACTCTGTCGTATCGACACCCGGCACATCGAAGCGAGACATTAGCGTCATCGATGTCTATGGTATTGGGAATTCCCCTTAACTTCGAGGAGTTCCGATAGATTCTGTGAGTTTTTTATGGACTTGAGGATTTATAGATCTCACTTAAAAGGGCATACAAGTAAGCAGGGATGATAGGCATGAAGTCACGGTCGATAAGCGATGACGTTTATTGCCATAACCCAAAGTGGGTGCGCATACATGCATGTAACGTCCCTTAAAGGAGACTATCTCTTGCTTCGTCATAAATCCAACCTTATCGAGACTTTAAAACAAAAAAAAAAAGACAGTCTTCGCTGGCGTGGCTTTTGACCTAAAAAAAAAATTCATTAAATCACTCCAGCGCAGTGGAAATGAATACAAAATCACATAAGTGCCCAGTCTAGTGGAAAAAAAAAACAAGGGAATCCATCAAAAGGAATACACCGCTGAGCATCTGATGGACGCGCGTCTGGTCGCGTGGAAACTCCTGATACATTTCATCCGATGTAATATATCGCATTACAATGCACACGAATTCATTTACATCCGAATGCAAGAGCGAGGAGGGAAAGTGGACAGGAAAGAATAGACTCAGCAGTCCATGAAACCGCCGCCCAGCAGATGGTATGAAGCCCTATACGTACATGCATGAGGAATTCACTAGAGTGGCATCATGTTAAGCCACTTTCTTAGTTAGACATGCCGGAGATGAAAGATGCACGACACAATCTGCATACAGCACGCACTACTGGCCGCAAAGAATCTGCCCCGGGGCACATATACATCTCGTATACTTCCTCCTCATTTCTCGATCTCTAGTTGTTGAATGTCGTCACATTACGTCTTTTGCACATCACTGGATGGATGACGATGGGCTTCAATCTCGAGAATATCCCATTTCACTGCTTTTCTCCTCGACTCTTGTGGTAAATATCACCTTTCCGCACACACTAGGTCATGGTTTCTGTTTACAAAACAAAAAAAAAGTGAAAAAGAAAAGTTAAACGCATGCACCGAGCAAAAGCACAAACGCACGTACGTAGTCCTTGGATAGGATTAACAATTAATTGGCTGTTATAAGTCGCACTGCACGGCTGCTGATGTACACGTGCACTGTATGGTGCCATAGGCTTAGGAAAATAAAAACCCAAGAACGTACGAGTACGTTTGTTTTCAGTGCTTCTGTGGAGGGAGGAATTCGTGCTTGAAATGTTGAAGAGCCTTTTCGGAGAAATGAACTTGCCGTTGGAGCAGTATTGCGGTATGTTGCTAATGCACAGAGGAAACCATTTTGATTAAGAGTTTTAGACGAGGACGTGTACAGTCTAATTGGTAGTACAAGTGCAGTGTAACATTGATTGTAGTGGAACGTGACTTAGTTTCTAACTCGGAGGGAGGTTTCTTGAACTCGAACTCCTGAGTGCAGGAGCTGTACTTTTTAGATGAAGTCACACGTCTAATGACGAAGTATGTAGCAATTTCGGTGAAATATGAAGATGAATAGAAATGGCTGTATGCGTGGTAAAGGCACGTTGGCGTCATATTTCAGGGCTTATACTATTTTTCTGGGATAAAGAAACAACAAGGACGTGTTACGGAATGAGAAGCCGAACCATAAACACATGTGCGCTGCTGGACGTCTTAGTAAAGTATTATCCAATAAGAGGTGTCATTTTAAATTTGGAGTCAACACTCAACTATCATTGCGTTCAGTTTTGATAGCCAAAAAATCCCTTTTGGGATGATCACATGGTCTGCATCTGCTTTAAGCCCCGTTTTGTATCAAGATTTCGCCTTCATGCTTATAAAGCTAGGCTGACATCAAAACTGAAGCCAGCAGACCACGCTCAACCCAACTTTCGCTTGAAATATGAGGAACAGTGTTTGCTGGAAAGGAATGAACAATACCAAGACAGTGTTAGGATCATTTCCATCTGTCTGCCCTCAAGTTCTAAGAGGTAACAACCTGTACGTCTAAATGGTGTTTTTTTTTAGATTGTCAATTTGACAGTTGAAAGTGTTGATTTGTGGTTAGTAGGTTTTGCCATTTTAGGATGAATAGATTAACTCCAGAACAGCGCAAGCAAATTCATTTTGAAAACCATGGTTCGTTTCGTCAAACTTATCGTGCGCTACGTCGATTTTACGGTCGACATAATCGTTCATCTGAGCAAGTTATTCAGAACACGTTGAATCATTAAGTAGATAATATGCATCCCCAAAGACGGTGGACAGTACAAAGAGAAGAAGTTATTGCCGTTATTGAGCGCAGTGTTGAAAAGTAATTGGAGCTATGCCTATCCCCTTTATGGAAGATCTTGGCCTTAAAACTTATAAGATCCAGCTTATGCCAGAGTTGAAGCCGCGAAAAGTTTGTTCTCCAATTTTGGTTAAATGAATATGTAAACAAGTCAAATTGCCGAATTGGGAGTGGAGAAAATCCTTTGTCGAGACGTCCTTACAACCATTAAAACTATCTGTTTGGTATACTTTATGGGCTAGAGAAATCATCGGCCCATTCTTTAAGGACGACGCCGCGCCGCGCCGGCCAGAATGTTACAGTCAATGGAGAGCGCTATAGAAACATAATTTCTGACTCATTCGTTCCTCAGTTGAATGGTATTGACGTGACAGAGCTTTGGTTTCAACAAGATGGCGCGACACTATCAATTTATTGCGGGCCTCCACGGTCCTGTGATCTCATATCTTTAGATTACTTTCTTTGGGGGTATATTCAGTCACTAATCTATGTCGATAAATTAGAGATTTTGGACGATTTGGCCCCAGTTACTCGAAGTTGAAAATTTGACTTCGAAATTGCGCTTCATTCGAACTACCTATAGCGCGCATATGCCCGAAATAATAATGGCACAAAATTATCTATTTAATAAACTAATATCATAGACATTAACATAAGCTTCAAGTGTCCTATTTCATATTGGATTTTTATACCTCTAAAAAAAACATCCTTCACCCTACACCCGTCGTGACGGATTTTGGGCCGGCCATATCATTAGACCATATTCTTCCGAAAATGATGCTGGTGCGACCGATTCAGTGCATGGACTAAGCTATCCACCATAACTATGCTGACCAACTGGACGATATTGCAAATTTAGGACACATTTTCTGAACGTGGAATTTTTCTAAGTGGAGATCGTCGCAAGATGGGTCCAGTTTCTTCTTTGAAACAATTATACAAAAAACTGGTAAAAAAATATCAGGTGTCGAAATGAAAATCCACAGAAAGTCATTCTAAACGGCATCTGGCGACAACTTCTCATTACTACATTTGTGTATACATCGTCATGTACGTCATACACCATCGACGTCATAATATATTGTGGGGGTGGTCGTGGTGATGGTAATCATAACAGAGCCGAAGGTCTGTATTTCAAGTTCGTCCATAGTCAAGAATAATTCCTATACGGACATCAAACATCAGTTGTGAATGAGAGATGATCAAAAAAGCTGACGAAGGCATAACACTCGTAGCATAAGATCACTCAAACTACACCCAATGCGACAAATTCAATCGAATCTCTCGAATCCTATCGAGGATAATCACCCCCGGAGAGTACTGAACGAACATCTTCGACACAAACCATCTGCACCTCGTCCATAACACCATAAGAACGTACAATCTTGAATTTGCACGAATTAAAAAATAAATAAATTGTTTTTGGGGTAAAAATCCCAACTTTCGCGACAAAAAATGTCATTTGTGGGCAAATTTACTTTTCGGCTTAAATTCGAAAAAAAAAAACAGCGGCTGAGGTGCGTCGAAGTAAGGTCTCTTTTTGTGAAAGAATGGGGGGCGTATGGTGTCAACGCTTCAAAAGAAGTGATGTTGATAAGTAAAAAAGTTTGAAGACGGAGGCATTACTGGATTAAAAATCGTGCAAAATGCAGATTCATTGGCCGTACATGTGCCGGTCATTTTACATCGCTTAAAGCCTTACCACGGTAAGTCGAGACACGTTAAACGGCGTTTTTTTATGGAGCGATATGCCTCTGCAACGTCGGGGAAAAGAGTTTTCTACCTCGTTTTTGACTTCGCTAGTTTATATGGCCACTAGGTTAGCGTAAATCGTATAACTAGAGCATGATTCCCAGGAGGTACATTCATTTGAATACTGTCATCAAATACCTCTGCTTGAAAATACTGTAGCACGATGGGCTAAAAAGTTTAAGCTGTGCAGAATGTCTACTGAAAATGAACATCGCGAAGGACACTCATCCACGTTCCTCATTGGAGATTACGTTAGAAAAGTCGAAAATGTTGTGTTGGCACTTCTAAGAGTTGCCGTCAGGTACATAGCTGAGCTCACAGGGGACTCATAAGGCAAAGAATCCTTGCGAACAAATTGCTTATGAAAAAGGTCTCTGCGGGTTAGGTGCCGAAAATGTGAACCGACAAGTAAGAGACGTCGAGTCGACATTTCGAGGGTGAATCTCTAGAAGTTTCAAGCAGATCAGGATATGTCTTTGTTTCTAGACCATGGCCGAGACCTAGATCTACCATTTTGATCCTGAAACCAAACAACTATCTATGACTTGGAAGCAAGCCTCCTCGCCAAAGAGTTCCAAAGTGTCAGGTTCGGCGGGAAAGGTTATGGAATCCGTTTTTCTTTTTGGGACGTTGAAGGAATACTTAATTTGGAAAATTTGGAAAAGGAAGCCACTATTTCGAGACCTTACTACGTAGACCAAATAAGAAAATTGTGGGAGGTCATTAAAGAGAAAAGACACAGCAAACTGCGAGCTGGACAACGCATCGGCTCACAA
The DNA here is from genome assembly GCA_958301585.1 of Merodon equestris. NCBI lineage: Eukaryota > Metazoa > Arthropoda > Insecta > Diptera > Syrphidae > Merodon > Merodon equestris. Next base: position 18,387,976 of record OY284417.1, on the reverse strand, counting down.
AGCTGTAGTTGCGATGGCTGCCATTCAAGAAACGGGGTTCGAACTGCTCAAACACCCGCTCTATTCGCCAGATCTAGTTTCTAGTGGCTTCTCCCTCTTTCCTCAGCTCAAGGAATCCGGGGTAAGACATGATAAAGTGTCTTTGGTCACATGTTATCAGGTGAGTAGCATCTACACTGAAATGGGAAATACTATTTTATTCTACAAACATCGTTCCTTCTGACACCACCTACTAACGTCCATGGAACATTCTCCACTTTTCTAATACTGTTCGGTTGTGATACATGCTGTGCCAGTATTTGTTTCGTCGTTCTCTGACACTGAATAACCTCTCTTGGACACACGCTACCTTCACTGCGTGTCGTTATTCTACGGACTTCTATAATGAACACGCTTTTGCTAAACTGTGCTGTGTCCAACATTAAGGATCACTGTTATATGAAAAGTTTTTAAGCTTGTCAATGGCGCCCGACAAGAGGACAGTCTGGTATGCACTAGACACTTGGGACAAAATTACTGGCAGAATGAGCTATTCAACTAGTGAATAAACAATCGAGTTTTTCTTCCACCCGGCTTAGACGTTGTTACACTGGGGTTCAATGGACCTACTATCTGACTAGAAGGCGACAAACTTGCGTTGCAAATGACTGCTATGGAGTTCATGGCAATCATCTCTTTCGGCGTAAGTGGCTTCGATTCTCAGAGTCGGATATATGTGTAGGTAGATGGAGATTAAACTACTCCTGGTCTTCAAGAGGAGTACTGTCAACGGATCCACGAATATGAGAAAGACAGAAAGGCTGGCTTCGCAGTCTGCCCTATAGTGGTCCGTCTTTTTCGAAGAAAAATAAAAGATCAAGAATTTAATTGAAAACATTGACCATTCATTAACTTTTAAGCAACCTTTCTTTTGTTCGAAAGATGTCAATTTGTAAAGGGTTATCCAGCAAGAGGTGTCATTTTAAATTGATAGAAAAAACTCAACATTTTTATAAAAATTTGGTGACATTTTTATTTTTGCTTATAATACAAGACCTATGGACTAAGATTTTTATAAAAATATCATGGTATTTTATAAAAATCTCGCCATTTTCTTTTTATTTAAAATGACACCGCTTGTTGAATAGCTATATATTTTGGACATAAGACCAGCGGCACTCAAAAAAAATTCGTTCATCGAAAGAAATCTAGCATATTATCAAAAAAAAAATGTTAAGATAAAGGGAAGGCACATTGTAAGAAAATATAGAGGAGAATATGGTGGTGAAAGTCGTACAAAGACAAATCATCACCTGAGCTAGGACGAGCGATTCATGCATTCTGTGGAAGGAACCTTTCAAGGTATGTACATGCCGCATAGCGCGAAATCGACTCCTATTTGACTTAAAACACTTAAGAAACTTTTAGAGCGACAGCTTCAACCATTTCGACCTTATCTCACTTTGAGAGAAGCTTAGTTCGTACAGTCAGAAATCAAGTGCGATTGATAAGACTGAAAACAAGGCCTTAGGTTTTGAGGCACTAGGCTCATCACTGTTAAAACGACGATCATTTGAGATTCTTTGATTTGAAGTTCAATATTTTACCCCTTGAGCCACAGTGTTTCTCCGTTGATTTGAGGAGTTTCAAAAAGTCTATAACGAAATATTTTTAACAAAGCTTGCCTTACTTTCCTTGTTGACTCGATGGAACTTGAAACTCTCATTACTCTTAGAAGTTCAAGCCAAGACCACGCTGCAATTAAAATTTCGAAATTCCCCAAACTCCTTCGACTAAGTATTTTCGTTAATTAAAACGCAGCAATGCTTTCTTCTTGTCTAAAACACGCATTCAACTCAAACCATATTCAAAAACCATTCCATTGTTCGCATGCATCACTTAACACCTATGAACAATAGACACCGCTCATGACACTTTTACTTGACGTTGCTCTCCTTCCACTGCCACTCATCGAGCTCCCTTTAAAATCAAAAGAAATAATCAAACAAAAACAAAAGAGCCGAGTAAGGTGTCAAAACGGAAATATCACGAATCATTCTCGTAAATTATTCCTAATCCTTCATCGGATGAAAAATCTGACAACGTCGTATCTAAGTGCTTTATGGCGTCCGAAAAAAAGTACGAGCATCTCACCCTTCTAGGTTGTGTTCGTTCATTATTTAAAAGCGAAGAGACTCATCCTCGGTAGATGGGAGATGGAATGGTTTTTAAAAGCGTTTCCATTCAACCATTAAAATAATAAGCGATGTGTGGAGGGTACAACTACGGGTATTGGAGGGAGATTCACATTAGATCCTTATAGTTTGCTCCTTATTGCCCACACATATTCGTTTTAATTTCCTCGCTTTTATGACGGCTGCTGTTTCCGAATTCCGACATATTCAAATGACATCATCGTCGCTTCTGTTACGATGATGCTCGTCCTCTGGGTCCTTGGAAAATTAAATTCAAACTTTCCGGTGGTAGGGAAGTGCGAGGGAAACGAGTAACTGATGGTGAAACTTGGATACATTGAACGAAGGGATTTTGTTTCGGAATGCAGAAGATGATGATGATGATTGCCACTTTGGGGTTGACCGGTGTCCGCAAGAGGCGATAGCAATCTGCTACGACTGTCACAGGAAGTGTGGAATATAAAGGATTGTGAATGAGAACAAGCTGAGACTGAGTTGAAATGGGAAATTAAACATTTTCTAGGTTTTATTTCTGTTTTGATAGTAAAGTAGGGCGATGCTTGGTTAGGTTATTCACGACTGACAGTTTATGGTAAGCTAACGAGATGCAAGGGTCGGAATTGGTATGGAAATCCTTGTTCTTTCATTCCGGAATGGAGCATAATTTAATCATAACATGACACTTTCAATGAAGGCGACCATAAACCCCGAAATTGTTGAGAAAATTTAACGAATTTCATACCATCACACCGAGTCGTTTATGATCGCAATAAGCTTAATTGGATCACCTGGGTTTAAAATTTATCTCATCCAATTTTCATTATAGAAAGACACAAAAATTTCCCGCCGTACTTATGAAAAGCATAATCACCTTAACACTCCCACTTCATCACTTAACACTTCCGCCATTAACTTCAGGGTAATTGCCATCTTTAGCATCTCGCCAGCTCCTACAATGTCACCACTATTCCATACCACCAGCTCGTTCTAGGTCCTTTCTTCCTTTTGTTTCCAAATCGGATTCCATTGAAAAACTAAGCAAACACCACCTCCTTGAGACGAAATTGCTGCGCGCAGTTTTTTACATTTTTCTCGCCTTTGTTCCACTCGGTCTTCGCGTCCGTTTCAGTGTGGTTGTTGAAAGCGTTTGCTCCGCTTTTAATTGGTGACGCAAGTGTAGCGCACACGCTGACTTTCAACCCACATTTTGCGAAATGGAATTCCACTTTGCTCTAATAGTGACGGCGGCTACACTACTACATAATGTTGCTCATGAGAGATGTCATTAAAAGTAATTGGAATTGGTTTTTGGTTATAGAGTGCCCCGCGAGCACTATGTGATGCTGAGTTGGGTTCGGTCGGAACGACGGTCCGTAGGTTCGGACTAGAAGAAGGAGCAGGAATAATGCCTTTTTGCGAAATTGCATTACGTTCTGATGGCACTATATACACTCCACTCTCGATCTTAATGGTGTGTACACATGAAAGGGAGTCGGGAGCCACTTAAGGAAATTGAAAGATGCTGCGAACAAGGATGTGTGCTGTGTTCGTGGTGGGAAAAGTTTACATAGTCATGGTGTGAAGCAAGTAAAAGCGTTTTAATTTTTATTTATCGAGGACGATAGTCTGCTGCTGATGAGGTCATTGCCGATCTTCGATATGAGCGCTTTAACGTTCCTTGAAATAGAACTGTCAAGTTTAGAGATTACCTCCGACTTAATTTAAGCAAGCTTACCATACAAGACAATTTTTTTACCGATGCAATCCATTCACATTTGATTTGGCACACAGCTCTGGCGAGCATTCAGTTCGAGTCTTTGAAGCTTGCGAATAAGTCTCCACTGGCAACTTAGTCTCAAACGAAGTGACGACGTGGATGAATGCGTTTCCTGGGCGAGCCGTCATTATATTCTTGCCTACCTGATGGCACTCTCGTTATACCAAAACAGTCACATTTGTTTTTTTCAATTCTGGATATAAGCTTCAAGCTTAATGAAGCTGCTGCGGGAATGATGCTCCTTTATATGCAGACATCCACTTTCCTTCGGTCGTTAACAGGCTACCCTGTTGGTCCTATTTTTTACTTCCACAAAATATCACCATCTTGAAAAATAAATTTGTACCTCATGTGGGACTTCTAAATTGGACATTTACTAGCGACACAGTAACTGAAGATGTCTTCACTTAATGACTTGAAGCACAACTTTGTATGTGTGACGTCTTGTAAGTATCTCATCAATCTCTTGACAGCCATCCAGTGGGAAGAATTAGGTATTTTTTATTAAGGTGGACTTCTATTAAGGACTTGAAAAATAGAAGAGCATCGTTCGCATGGATTTACTTAGGCTTTCTTAAAACCAATCAGACTTAAAACCTTATTTAATTTAAGAGCCTTGAAGCCTGTTAAAGACCATACCAAGATATTCTCAGTTTACATGCCTGGTTCCTATTTTCAAAGTACGGCGATTAAGACATGTATAAGTCTACACATCGATGTCTCCTTGTAAGAATGCTGTCACTGCGTCCATTTGTTCGATTTTTAAGTTGTGATTAGCAGGCAGGGCAATAAGGTATCAGATGGAAGTGTGCCGAACAACGGGTGCAACTACATCTTTTCCGCTGTTGCTGTTCTCAGCCCTTCACTATCAAGCGTGCCTTGTAGATGTAGCTACGTTTCCATCTGCCTTTAGCTTGGTTTTATAAATCCATTTGCGGAACAAAACATGATGGTTCCATGCTGCACCAGATAATATCACTTAAACGGTGATTTCGATGCTGTTTGGTTTTCCAGTTCTATTTGTGACGGCTCTCGTATGATTCGTGACATGCGTTAAAATGGAAAATGTTCAGCTAGCATTGCCATTTCGTCATGTAAAGGGACAGCCGAATACCGCTTACAAGTTTTCGAATTCTTCTATCAAAATCGCTCTGTGCTCTGTGAAAAATGTTTTTTGCCTCTTCAGTCATTTTACGGTTTTCAAAATCAACCTATTGAATGAGCCATTTAAGCCATAGTAACCAAATTTCGCACCAATATCACACTATTGGACAAAGTCGTCACCTACCACCGTATGAGTACAGTGTGTAACGGAGGAAAATATTGCTGCTCTATTCGTCAGTGTTAATGAAGACTGTGGTTTGTTCATTCGTCGCCATTCGCAGTGGGATTATATATGTAACTCGACAACGTGGGAAATTTTACACAAGGATCTTGGTCTAAATACTTACAAATTGTGGTACTCGACATGTGATTCCAGCAAAACGGCGATATATGCTACACAGCACGTGAACCGAGGTACCGATTGAGCAATGAATTCAGTGCGCAATTTATCTCTCGTTTTGGACCGGTTAATTGGCCGGCTAGATCTTGTTAAATCTTTTGTAGAGTACATCAAATCGCTCGCCTCTGCCGATAAGCCAACGGTAATGTCAGATTTAGAAGATTACATTATACGAGTTTTTAGCGAGAATCCACCCAATATGCTTGAAAAAGTGCCGCGGAAAGTGAATTAGACTCTTCGTACGGACTACCTTAAACGTAGTCGTGGTAATCGTGTACAGAAAGTAGTCCTTTAAAAGTAAATGGCAAGCATTTATTTATCAACTCACATATAAAATACACATGGGCAATTTTCCTGTGTTTTTGATTTTTGACAATTAAAAACCAAGCCCTTAAAAAATCTAATATTATAAGTAGGCCATTAGAAACTCGGAACTTCAGAGTCTCGTTAACATCTTTCGCCAATCCACCATATTATAAGTTTGTCCTTTTCATGCTACGTTGTTCTCCTATTCCTCCCACCTATTGCACGAGCTTTCTGGCTTTTTTCCTCGGGTTCTCTACTCATTATCCTTTTAACTGTTTGTCCACCGTTCATTCGTTTCAGGTGCCTTGCCCATCGATTTTATTACTCGAACAATGCTTGGGGCTGAATAGAGTTCCTCGAGTTCTTGGTTGGGTAGTGCTCTCCATTCGTCTGTTTTCCAACATAGATTTTCCTTAAAATTTTGTTTTCAAAGCCTTGAAATCACTTATGATCCTTTTTAGTCAGAGACTAAGTTTCACATCCTCAAAGTGTCGCTGGGATTATTATGATTGCCCATGCGTTGCCTACATGTAGCTTTTTATTCATTTCGGAGTCAATATGGTTTTAAGATATTTAATATCGTTAGGTGTGAGGTTTGGACCGATCCAAGTCGGTCAATGACCTTTCGCGTTTCTCCTATGGTAAGTGTTCCCTTACTATCACCCAGAAGTTCCCACCCAGAGCAATCGTGAAGGAGTCTCACTACGTGATCCACCACCAAATTACAGAAAAGTGGTGACAAGGCATCGTTTGCAGGCCTTAAGGCATATCCGTTTCGCCTAGTTTTTCAAGGTTCCCGACCTTAAAAGGACACGATAATTTTCCGATGGGTTTACAGGGTACGCTTTTTCAAAATCTACGAATAGTTGGTGGATTGCTTCGTGGGATTCCCGCTTCCTTGCTTAAAATTGTCGTATATTAATAAACTGGTCAACCGCCGATAGGTTTTTGAAGCCACAAAGGTAGTAGTCGCCGGTTATTTCCTTAGCCTGTGATGTCAGTCTCCTTAGGATGGTCATTGCCAATCAGTGAAGTCTCCCATTACTTGCTAGGACTAGGCTGTCTTGAACCTTTTCAAATATGATGTCTTAGCATATATGTATACGTGTAGATCTTAAGTTTCCGTGGTCTCGATTTAAAAGTTGGCTTGTATTCATTATATTTGTTGAGAGCACTTCCATTTTCTAATGGAATCCTTTAATTCACTTTATTTTTGATAATTTGTTTCTTTCCTTCATCGCAGAATCTGTAGACCTTGTTCCACCACAGTAGCCGATAAAAGCTAATTTTCTTGATTTTTGGTCCCACTTCAATCTCTTTTTTATAGAGATATGTATCACCGCTTCAAGCTGAACACTAATGCTACTGGCTTAAGTCTATTCTGTGTTTCTTTTGGTGTTTTGTAATCAAGTGCCTTCATTGGTGTGCGATTACTGAATCTGGACGATGCTGTATAGATTGCTTCTGCCCTAAATTTCTTTCCTAGTTTTGCATTAAATACCATGGACTTGTTAGAAGTTTTATTTTTTGTTTAGGTAATTTACTATCTATCGTGGCTGCATAATGAGCAAAATAAGCTCCTACTTCACGTGACATGTCGTCGACAAATGTTGCAAAATATTTGGCACCACCAAACGACTTGTGATCCATTGGCCCACCATATACATCACTTTTTTTTTTTATAGGGTTCGCGCAGGTTCAAGAATTACGCTCTTATGGTGTTCATCACACAATCTGGATGGGGTGCAGATGGTTTGTGTCGAAAATGTTCGTTCACTACTCCCGGGGGGTGGTTGTCCTAGATATGATTCGAGAGATTCGACTAAATTTGTGCGTTGGTTGTAATTCGCAGTAACCAATTTGTTTTCCATGTCATTAAGGTGTTATATTGGAAATGCGCACACAGACTATGAATTTCGAAGTGATCTTCGAGTGTTATGCCTTCGTCAGCATTATTAGATCATTTCTCATTCACTCAGTTGTTGCTAAGTTTTTCCGTATATGAATTGTTCTTGGCTATGGACAGACTTGACTACAAACCTTCCGCTCAACAGTCGGTGATGATTACCATCGCACCACGACCACCTCCCTTCAAGCCACTTCGATGATCCTCGTCAGCATTTCTAAGCCTGGGCTTAAGTCGCTTGCCGATGCAGATATTCGCACCTTTTGGGTCCATCCTTTAATGCCATAAAAAGCTTGAAACTTAAAGCCACCTTTGCGCGTTAACCCGTTCTCATGAAATGCCATCAAAATGAGTTTATCATTCTGATAATACTACCCCAACTCAGAAACATATACAACATTTTGAAGCTACATTTGAATGGAATCACATTCAGGACCACATGCCCTAATATTGACCATGTCACATCCGCTCACTTCGAGGCCTGCAACTTTGACCATGGAGACGGGCGGACCCTTAAGGTCATGAACCTTGCACGCAATCTAAAAACCCTCACTTCCGAATGACGCTCCAGAAGGAAATGCTACCGGAAAGTTGATTTTTGAACGCTTATGGTCCTCCTGTTGGTTTGTCTTACAAGGCTTAGTGGTCTAGGCGTATTTATTTCATTTATATCACGGAGACGCTTTATTTGGATGAGACTTAATGTATTTCTGCCGTGATTGAAGTGATGCCTTTACATTGTCATATTTTCATTTTGACAGAATCCGCACTGATCTTGATACCCGAACTGACATTATCATCCATCCAGCCATCCAGGAAGAAGCAGAGTTTATCATCAACTTAGGAGTAGGAATTGATTTTTCGAAGTTTGTGTTCTGTTGCAATGCTTTTGTTGACGCATTCCTTCACGTTGTGACACAGCAGTTGTCAGGATTTGTATTTATCAATTCTCGTAACAGACCTACCCTGCTGCCCAGCCCGGAGTCCTTCTCTGAATACCTTGACTCCGGTTCCTGTAACGTGATTTTTTTTCGATATTGCTTTTGTGTTTCATCTCTCATTCAAATGCTTACGGCTACCTCCACGTCCTTTCCGTTCCCGTCGGTGTTCGTAGCAGTCATGATACCTTGCATTACGGACATTCAAGTCAATCTCTTTTTAATCCGGTCGCATCCACGAAGTTCCTCGTTGTTTTTCTTTAAATTTTGTTTCCTTAACATTCAATATAAAGGGGCAAGGCCCATAACCTGTTGCGTTTGATTATATTTTAGTGGAGCAGTAAAAAGTGCGTGTTTCCTTCAATCCAATGTGATTCAGGACGAAGAAAGACAATGTCAGTTTCAAATAGGGTTACAACGGAAAAAAGTAGTAATAGATAACAAGAGTCTTCAAGATCAATTCAATAAGATAAAACAAAATCCTTAAATCAACTCATTTCCCACATTCACGACGGGGACATGCTCGTATTCGAAAAGACCAACTTCATTAAGCATTCATTTATGACAGGACTTGCCAGAACACATTATAATTTCATAACAAATTATCGAAAGTCCTTCAGCTTAGGCGGGCGCTTTCAAGCAAATTACATGAAACCAAAACCGCATCAACAATCTCCCGGGATGTAAAGTATTCCTAGAAGACACCGAATTAAAACAAAGACGAACTTTGCTTTGAGAAAAGTTTGCTCCCCCTCTTGCGTCCGCCAATGTCTACGAGGACACTCGCTCGTGCTTTTCGGGGTTGCTCTACTCCAGTACAGGACAAGCGAAGACGGTATGTTTGTTTATAGTGTGAATTTTATATTCAGAGTAACAAAGATGATGATGCTGTCAAGGTAATCAAGACAAAGCCCTGCGGATACAGCTCTATAGGCCACCACCTGTAACTTTTCGAAACGAATTCGTGGAAGGCAGGACCAACGTGAAAAGGTCACAAACGCGAGTGTAATACTTAAATGTGTGCTGAAGTCGGCTCGTTTTTTCTTTTCTGTTCTTCAGAATTCTTTGTTCCATGACGGTATGTAACCGTCTTTGTTCTCTCCCCCTCGCAAACCGACCTAAGTTGGTTCTTGTGTTCCGCGAAGATAATAACGTCAACAAAAAGAAAAAGTAAAATAAAGTGACGCACTGATGTTTACGAATGTTAAGCACGCATTCTGCTGCCGCGTTGGCATTACCATAGGCAGTAAGGAGGGTGTAAATTACCCTCATTACTGGAGCAAAGGGAAAAAGTGTCACAAGACGAAACGTCGCTTTGTTTGGGACATTGTTTACGTCGCATTCCTGTTTTCTCATTTTGCTATTCACGTGAACGTGGATTTATGGGGCATCTTAAATATTTTCGTCCGCAGAGCATGGTAGGGTCGTCTCTGAAGATCGCGGTCTATTAATTCCCGTGAAAGTGCACGCTTCTCATTAAAGATTCCTCGCTCCGCGGTATGTCGGTTTCACTTGTACCATCATGTCGTCCTGTTTGGTACCCCGCTAAAGGGGGAGGCTTGCTCATGTATTGGATTTTTCTTATTACTTTTTGTATTTTCTTTCGGGTTCATTAGGTCCTTTATTTAATTAAGTTGCTTTTTCGGTTTTGTTTACATTATTCGTTCTGCTTTTTGAGTGGTACTTTGTTGCTGGCTGTCTTTCAATGGGACGGCCAAGGATATTGGTTTTCTTAATGAAGTAGAAAATGTGATGCTATCTGTTGGTCGACTTGATGGAGGATATTTCGATTTTTAATGAGGTGAACCGGGAATGACAGAGTGAGATGCGAGTTGGGGATGAGATATCAACAAGTTTCTCGAGGTCGTTTTTTTCTTGTTTGCCTTCAATAGCAGAGCTTGGTTCGAAACTGCCTTTTTTGCCGAACACTAGGAGTATGTAGATGAAATAGTGTTTTCTTGGAAATCGTAATAAAAGTGATGACACTAATCTTTTGATGGACTAAGGTTTAAGAAGTTAAGCCTCAATCAAGCCACATCCGAAGCAAAAAAGTCGGCCAACAGATGGTGTAGCAATTTTAGTCATGGAGCCATTCACCATACAACTATGCATTTTTGTTGTTCAAACTTCTAACCCCACGAAAGGGAATCAGCCGCTACCTTCGCGACGAAAAAAAAACCACAATGGGAAAGGAAAAGAGTTGGTTAAAATTCAGGCAGAATAAACGCGAAAAACATCAGATCAATGTATGCAGGGATAAACTCTAAAAGAAAAGGATACCAGGACAGGTCAGGAATTATACGCTACGATAATGGAAACCTCGTTTCGGACTACAAAGGAGTTGTAACACAATGGAAGAGATATTTCGATAAACTACTTAATGCATAAGGAGAGCAAGCAGCATTGGAAAACCATGCTATACAGCGCAGGAATTCAGGTAGAACTGCCAACTATCGAGGAAGTAGAGGAAGCAATCCATCGCTTAGGAACAATGAGGCTGCAGAATTCGACTTTATACCATTGGCATAATAAAGTATGCTGAAGGGCTGAAAGGGCTCACCACAACTACGGTAAATGGAACAATGAAACTATTCCCGAGAAATGGAAAAACTCGGTCATGGGTCCCGTATTTAGAAAGTAGGCCCGAATACGATGCAAGAAATAACGAGCGATATCGCTGCTATCAAGTTGTCACAAGGTATCAAAATTTTCTTAAAAAAGACTGGCTATTGAGAGACCGACCATGCGATAGCTTTAAAAAAGGATTTAAAAAGGATTGAATGCTTTTTATGCATGCAAAAAGACCTTCGGCAAAAGATGGGGCTTGCAACCGTACATCATGTACACATCAGACCCATTATAATTTATGGGGCCCTAGTCTGGTGAACTGCCAGCAGCACGAAAAGCTTTATGAGCATGCCTTATCAAGTACAAAGGTAAGCCGCTGTTTGTACAAAGGGAGCTATGAGAAGCAAGCCGCAAGCAGGGTTGGACATGATACTTCATCTCCTTCATGAAATCATGGCAATAGAGAAAGCAGCCAAACACCTACAGGTAACTGATATACCACCATCGGATATCACTATCTCCGTAGCCACGCTGCACTGAAGTCAATAGAATCCTGTATAACGAGATCAAAGGCTGTCATGAAATGTCGCAACTCACTTAAGTCCATCAGACACCACAAACTCAAACTCTGCTGGATCCCGGGCCACACCTCAATAGCAACCAACAAAAGAGCGGACGAATTTGCCAGGACAAATGGACATCAGCGAAGCAGACACGTCATTGCAACCACCGATCAGCGCATTATACTGGATCATAAATGACACAAATATAAAAGAAGACAACTCGTCTTGGCTTACAAGAAACGACAGCCACACGATAAAATCATCGTGGCTAGAGCTCAATATTGGAAAAACAAAGAAGCTCTTAGCGCTGGACCGAAACTCCATCCGTATGTTCATTGGAGTGATCGCAGGACACCGTCCCATCGGAGCAATGCTCCGGAGATGGAACTGTGGCGACAAGAAAAAAACCGAGACGATCCAACATCTGCTTTGCCACTGCCCAGCTCTCCAGAATCGGCGCCTAGCTTCGCTGAGCCATAGAAAAGATTGCGGACGTAGCGAATGCAGATACATATATCCGATCTTCTAAAATTCATAAAGAGCACGGGGTGGTTTCAGCCACCCGGCGATGGTGAAACCTGTTGAAAAACCTGGGTCGGTATCAGAACACCACGTACATACCTCGAAAGAAGCTGTTCGAAACCAGGCAACTTAATTCGCCATTATACGAGTAGTTGAAGGAAAAAAGAAAAGTGTAAAGTGTAACACCGTCCTAAGCCGACCTCATCTTCTTGCGTGTAAAAAACCGTTTTCCTCTGTTTCATTCCTGTTCCTCCCATCTTTTGTCTCTTGATTTAATATTTCACCCCTTTTATTTGGTATTCGTGTGTTGGGGGGAACGTTGAAGTGTAAATATTACAAAAAAGGTAAATTTGGAAGGATTTTATGACGATCAATTGATCAAGTCAGTGGATAGTGCAGATGAAAGTTAAAGTGATCTCACTGTCTTTGCTGTAGTATCATGGAGCCTGATAGCACAGCTGTTGAAGAATGCATCCAACTGAGACAACAGATGTATTTGCACAAGCTGTACATTTATCGACGAATATCAGGGATCGAGCAATCAGCAGCTCCTTCAACATTTGCTCAAGATGCTGCGGCGATCGAAACAGAACAACAATCATCCACACTAATAGCGATCATAACAAATGTTTCAAACCACCTAAAAAGGCTGATCTCCAATGACAATAGTTGGAGCAACCAGAGGATCAGTTCAACTTACTGCTGGTAAGTGGTTTCACTGGAGGAAACACGATCGGCAACACGATCACCCATGTCTGGCACATCAGGTGTTGGAAAAAAAGGCAAAAAAAGAGCAAACACTGTAAAAAGTGGAAGACACAAGTCGTTTGATCCAAATGCAACTTTATGAGTTTACGACCATAGAAGATTATTTTTTGTTTTATACATTTTGTCCCTATTTTTCTTGTTACTATTGAAAAACCAAGCTTCTTTGCTTTTTTTACTTGCAAAGACTGATCAGCTTCAACAGCTGGATTCAAATAATATTACGGTTTTCCCGGTAAGAGAGTTAAAGGTTGTTCCTTAATTTGGAGCCTTACAGACATCCCATGACAGGGAGTCTCGACGAAGGGTGGTCCACTAGGCTCTGAATTTCCGAGTTCTAAATAGCCGGAAATAGTACTAGTAATAAGCATCTGTAGGAGACATGCAGAAATTGGTTTCGACGCTTCATAAATAAAGATTGTGATGTTGAAGATAAAGAACGCTTTGGCACACCGAAACATTTTGAAGACTGGAGGCATTACTCGATGTGAAGTGATCTTGTCAACTTGTGATCTTGCAAGATGTTTACAGGTAGATGACGTAACGTTTCAAAGCATTAGGAATTATTCGGAACAAGGATGTTAAGCGCCATTCGAGGGACGAGACTTAGTACTATCCGATAATTCTAAGTGCGAAAGATCGTGAGACAACCTCGGTCAACATCATCGTCAAATGCTAGAATCTATGGTTCGATGGGATCAGCAAGAGGTAGTCCTTTATGAGCTGTTCACACCGAATCATATGAAATTGCTATCGATTGTAATCGATGTTTTTGAAACGAGCAATGTAACGATACGAACAGACTTGGAAAGACTTAAGTGGGAGGTCCTAGCCAACCCACCGCATTCATCAGACATTGCTCCTCAGATTTCACTTATTTTGTTCGATTGCATCTGGGGCCTGAGCAACACCTCCATGTGAAGAAACATGCCACAATACCAAAACCACGTTGGAACATGCCAAAAGAGCATGTCTATCATGGCTGAAGAGCTTCTGTGATTAGGTCTGAAACCTAATGAACTGGACTGATTATCGGGTATACAAGCGATTGAGAGAGAGGTGTTTCGTAATCTGGTTAGCTATTATCTTATCGAAGATCTTGGACAAGCAGGACAGAAGCAAATTTGTCTAAATTTGGCCATGGATACTGGGTAGGTTTTCAAAGTCGATGCAATGTTATAGGGTTCGCGCAGCTTCAAGAGTTACGCTCTCATGGTGTCTGTCTCACAACTTGGACGGGGTGCAGATGGTTTCTGTCGAAGATGTTCCTTCACTGCTCGCCGGCGGTGGTTGTCTTAGATAGAATTCGAGAGAATCGACTGAATTTGTCGCGTTGGTTGTAGTTCGCAGTAACTTTTTTTTGTTTCCATGTCATTAAGGTGTTATATAAGAAAATTCAGGACATCAGACGTAACATCATGACTGATATTGGACATTGACTGACTTATCCTTCTATTGTAAAATTCTCGATAATTTTGATCTTCGGATGATCACTGCGACAGAAGCCGTTTTGGTCACATGAACAATGTTTTGCTCCACTCATAATTGCCGTAGACCGAACTAACTAACTAAGCAAAAATTGTGCTATTGGCTAATCATAAACCTCAAGCACTCATACCTCCCTATTCAAGAATTTCCCACACAAACACAAAAACATGGAATGTAACTCTCCTCTTTACTGTAATAGGAAAATCGATCAGTAGAACAACAGTAGATTTAAAATACTTCAGGTACACGACTATAGTGTACGAGTATTCTAGAAAACAAAGTATAGACCGAATTGAAAATTGATTCAAGGCTTCGAAGGATAGAACAAAAGGTTAACAAACAAAAGCTTGTGAGCCACAGCTATGTACATGATATTTGGTTCGAGTTGAAAACAAAGCAAAATACTTGGTTAATTACCAAATAAATGGAAACATCAATACCGTTGAATAGGTAAGAACAGGGTGTCCCAACGACATTCTGGGAAAGATGAGGCCCGATGAAACCTTCGATGTATATCGTGCATCATGCAATAAATTTCAATGGAAACAATAATATCGTTGGAACGAGCACTACGAGGCCTTCCGGCGGCGAGCGACTTGTGTTTGACCAGTAGGACATAGGACGGTTGGAGAAAAATTGTCACGAGTTTTTCGCGGTCGTGAGCAGTATAGCGTTCCAAGGCTTGTCGAGGTGTATTTTGCAACAAAACCGACCAAAAGTCAATTTGGGTCACCTTGTCTAGCCTCGGGAGGAATCAGCAGCAATCGTATGTTTAGCATTGACATTTCCCCGTAACCTCATTGCCACGATCCAATTTCAAAACTTGTTCCTCGTTGCGTCTTCGTTTTATATTCTAAATAAAGCATCCAATTATGACTGTTAAGAACCATTTGCCAGGTGCCTACCACCCGTTGGAATCCAATTTGTTGACTTTAGCATGTCCACGAAAATGGAGAGGGAAATTACGCAGTTATTCCAGCCGCCAGAAGGACGTTCTTTAACCTTAAAATACTAATGCTTACGAAATTTAACAATTTCAATGTAAATTTTCCACAGCCGGTCGGGTGAGCAGTAGGCAACGAGCACCTCCGTTACCAACAGCCAGTCAGCAGAAATGACAGCAATTTTATTACCATAAAACACCCCGGGGTGGTTGAGGTCCCTCGCTAGGTTTATTTATTCATGAGTTTCACCTTGATGCACGAAGTGTTGTATACTTTACTGCTGCACAACTACGACAGGTCGTCCACATGATGATGGTGTTATACATGAAGGACACTTTTGCGAGGGTGGCACGGACGATGCAGCACCAGATCAGAGGATGGAATCTCAAATGAAGAACAAATAAAACCACCAGAGCCCCGGGAAGAGAAGAATGGACGAGGAATAAACAACCAACCGACGACAGCAACAAAACTGGGTAGTTTTTGGGGGGTGGTGATAAAAACGGTCCACCACAAACGATGCTATCGAATTTTGCGTGAACGTGGGATATAGCACATCGACATATCCACGCTCGTCCATACGGAATGCGAACAGAAAAATGCTTTTATATTTGCCATTTTAGTGTCCAGTTTTTATAGGCCCATTCCAACAGCTGGCGGAGGACGGCTGTTCGAGGGGATATATCCTACAGGGGCTCGTAAAAATGGAGGCAGCAGTTGCAATCCATTTCCGATGACGGCATCGTGTCACGTTGAGTAATTTGATGAACCGGAAAAAAAAGGTAAGCGTTCTGGCGCAACTTACATGTTGTTTGGATTCCTCAGTTCCTGGTGCTCGAAGGTATCTGCCACTTTGGTATTCAGAGCCGAAATGAAGCGGAAAAATGGTTCGAATTTTTCTTCTTGTCCATCCCAATGGACGGGGGAGAGGAAGAATATAGGTTTTTTGTGGCACTGATGACCGGGAAAGGGATTGATGGCAGCGGGTAGCGTCAATGTAACCGGAGATTGTGATGACAGTTTGATGGAGAGGCGTCGATGGAAAGAGTTTTATTAGTTTCTGATTCATCGAAGGATTGTTGGTTATTGCTGTTTTCTTTTGTCGAGTAATTTGCTTGTCGACATTGTTTGAATTCGGAAGCAATTTAAGTGAGACTGTGGTCAACACTGAAAAGCATCTTCATCACCTGTTAGTTCGAAGTGCATTATAAAAGGATGACAACTAGCTTACGACCTAACACCATCCATTCATGATGAATGCAACATGTATGTCCCGGGTAGACGCAGGATGAAATGAAGTTATTCGGCCATAGAGTGCTGTGAGAACGTACAACACTGACACACTACCATCTGGCAATCAACCCCCAATAAGTGAGTCAATTTCCCTTGCACTATGCCTTCAATTTCATCAGGAAATTAATAGGCCTAGTGTTGGACATGAACTCCCCTATTTTATGGACATCTTTGTTTGCTTTTAGCAAAAACAAAAAAAGCAACAAGGAACAAGTTTGTCATTTGTTTTACGTTGTTTTCTCGCTCGTTAAATGGATATGCATTAAAAATGAATGAGGGGAGTTGGATGGGTCCTTCCATGCATGTTTTATTAGAGGGGATTACCCGGCTTTAATCATTGCTTCAGAAACAAGGACTTTAACCATTTCTAACAACCCACTTTCATTAAGAAAGTACAAGAGCCCATGTTGCTTGCTGAATTTCATCCATCGAAACAAAGAAAAAATGCAATTGCCACCACCCAAGTCGAGGGATCGTTTACACTGACGCCAAGTCGTATGCGAGTATGTCTAAGGATTTAAAAGAAAATTGCAAAAAAATTCGTTTTCCCCAAGAGGATTGTTAGCTGCTTCGCTCCACGCACCTACTCCCACCAAGCCACTATCACGGCCATACAAGCTGTGACGTCGAGGAAAGTGGCACATAATTAAAGGAAAATGCAAATTAATTCTGCTCTTGCCTCGTAATTAGAAGAACCACAACAGAGGTTGGGACTGAGTGCTTAAGGATGAAATCTCACTGACGTTTACTAAAGTATTCAAAACCGAAACGATGTCGTCTTCATATCAGTAACGAAACTTTTTATTTTTTCGGTTTCATTATTACTTCTGTGAATCTTCTGTGAATTTGTGTTCCCTTTTTCCTTTTTTTTTAATTAAAATCCTCTTTTTTTGCTCAGAAAACTTTAGCAATTAACCTTTGTAGTGGAAGAAAAAAAATGATTTTTCCTGGCAATAGCAATACTTGCTATGTTTCAATCTGCAGATGAATTCCATTTCTCCTTTTGGTAAATTAGGAAAGTTTGATCTCAAATAACTGAACGTCGACAGATTTACAACTGGAGCGTTGGAAGAACACAAAAGCTTGATTGTGTGCCATTTAATTGAATTCACAACGACGTGACACTATTCCTAATCAGTCTATTTCGATTTTGGGCTTTTGTATGTTCACTCTGTGGTAATTCGTTGACAAGGTTTCCTCCATGGGTTTTTTAAAATGACAATTGCAGTCTTTCGGGCAAAGATGGAACCACCAAACTGGCTCATTCTATACTGTGAGTGCCAAAATCAATTAGAGAGTCCGTAACACGTCGCCAATCTTCTGGTTAAAAAATAGCACTCGTATTGGATGCCGAAAGCCCAAAAACATAAAATACTGTGAATTATAAACCAAATGCAAAATCAATATGCCACATGGTGAACACAGCGTGAGGTATGGTTAAAGGGTCGTTAAATAGAGAAGTCGATGGACGTCGGTCTTGGATTTTTGTTAGTCATACTAAGGAGATAGAACCGAACTTAGCCAGGAGTATTTTGCCATAAGCCCGCGACTGATTATTGCCCCTTATGTAGAGCACCATGCGCTATAAGTTCTCGTTGGAACCACTTGTTGTCCACGTCCATGTCATAAAAAGTCTGTTGTTATGGTTTCGGAAGAGATATGGCCGAAGTATGCCGCCTACTCAAAACTCACACCAAACAGTAGCTTTCTCCGAGTGCAATGGAGACTCTTGCCACTGCTGTGGAGTATTAACTATCGCCCCAAATGTCTTTCCAACAAAAATGTGCTCGATTACTGAAGAAATTTTTTTTGCTAGAATTTGGGTCCGCTTCTAACTGCTTCAGAGCTCATTGAGCAGAAGTACGACGAGCTTGGGGATCGGTAGTCTTCACTACTTGTCTCATATGGGATGCATGCCCAAGTCTTTTCACAAAATTTGCCAAAATTCTGGGGTCGCAGAAATAGTACCTCTGTATGCACGACGGGGAATCGCAATCTACACTTTCAGCAAGAGCAGCAATATTCTCACTTGACCGATTATTTCGGCGTCGTACAAGGACTACTCGATCAGCAAGCGAATAGCTTTTCCCGAATTTCGCGATTTTCAATGTTCAATTATGTCTATGGAATTCAAGACATGGCGCAGCGGGTTTTTGGCAGCGTCTATATATGGTTCCTTATCCGTTCACAAAAATATTCAGGGATGCCATATATGGCTGCTTGTGCATTCACAAAAAGATAATAGTTTTTCGCTTTATTTGTAGTGAAAAAACAATGATCTCGCCAAATTCTTTCTAGAGATTTTGTCCTGTTCTTGGCGATGGATTTTAGAGTGCGGATGAAATCCTTGAATCGGAGGATGAGCAGGATAGAAAGATAGACGAATTCGATTCTGATGATGAGAAACCATTAAGAAAGCGATTATACCTTTTTAGGGGCCAAAGAGCTTCCAGAGGAAATGTTCACTTTTTAGACCCCGGCTGACTTCTTTTCTTTTCTTTTAACGAAGGAACTGTTTGACATGATTGTTGGGGAATCTAACAGAAAAGCGTTGCAAGACCACATAAATAAGGCAGTCCCACATTACCCCGAGTGAAATGGAGCAATTTTTAGGTATTTCATTATTCACGTCAAGCTGCATTCCACT
Organism: Merodon equestris; assembly: GCA_958301585.1. Classification (NCBI taxonomy): domain Eukaryota; kingdom Metazoa; phylum Arthropoda; class Insecta; order Diptera; family Syrphidae; genus Merodon; species Merodon equestris. Next base: position 18,368,581 of record OY284417.1, on the reverse strand, counting down.
AGACGATATTGGAACTCTGAACTAAGACCGCCCTTTATTTATGAAACCATGCCATGTAGGAGGTGGGAGGAAATAAAAATCTGTCTCCATTTTGCTGATAATGATAAATTTGTGAGGTTTGGCCAACCTGGACATGACAAGCTTTTCAAAGTCAGGCCATTCCTAAATAACATACGGGAATGATTTCTTCTCATACTAAAAAAAAGAACACCTTGCAAAGAACAAACAACACCCACTAAGTGTCGACATCACCTTAAGCAGTGCAGCCCTAAATAACCACATTAGGGTTATAAGAACCTCGTTTTAAGTGGAATATCGAGATTCAGCTATGACTTCGGCATATTCGCAGAGGAGCAGAGCTACGTTATTCCTGATGGTTTTCCAGATTTGGTATCAACGGTGCCAAGACATGAACCACAAAATTTACTTTGACAACTGGTTCAACAGCCCAAAAGTGCAAGCACATCTAACCAAAGTGGGTCTTCTTTTATTGGGGACGGTGAGGCTCAATAGAGTTCCCAAAGAAAACAGGGCGAGGAAATATATTTACATAATTGAAAAGATGGCAAACATTGAAGGCGTTGACGTTTCCTTTGTATCTTGGTATGATAACAAAATTGTGAATAAGCTTTCCACATTTGTGGGTGGCAATGCAATAAGAAAAAAATTCACGAAAAGAAAAAAAGTACATGGAAGTCGGCTGCCCAAAAATAATAGACGAATATAATAAATATATGGGTGGTGTTGACCTCTTTTTTTTTTTTTTTTTTTTTTTTTATAATTTGCGCGCGCAAAAGGGGTTATGACTACCCTTAAGTGTCCGGAATCAAGACACAGCACGGGCCGAAGGTATAGAGGGAGAAAGGGAGAGGATGTACCTGTGCACATTGGTCCTAAATGTCTGTGGATTGTAGTGAGTAGGAAATATTGGGCTGGGAAGAGCATTCCATAACCGTGTTGTGCGGCTGAAGAACGAACCCCTGAACTTAACTGTACGTCTGAAAGCAGGCTTAAGGGTAAACTGATGAGCATTCCTGGCAAGACGAGTATTGCGGGTGAATTCATGGAGGTGAGGAATACAATTGGCTAACTTATTTGAGCAACGGTTGTTAAAATAGCGATAAAATAGTGACAAGGAAGACACATTACGTCGGTGTTCGAGCGAGTCAATTGACTTTGCGATATTAGTGTCTCCTATAAGTTTTATCGCTCGCTGCTGTATCCTATCTAGTAGGTGCAGTGAAGTTTTAGGGGCACCAGACCAGATATGAGCGTTATACTCAAGCTTGGGGCGGATGTAGGCCTTATAAATTGAAGCCAAATCAGAGGGGGTGAAATATTTCTTGCATCGTTTGAGGAAACCTAGACATTTTGTCGCGTTTTTGGCGATTTTAAATATGTAATCATTCCAATTAAGTTTGGTGTTGATACACATACCAAGGATGGAAAGTTTTTCGGTTTCGTCGACACAAGCGCCATTCATGGATAATGGCTGATTATTATGGGTTCGCTTTAACGACAGTAGACAGCATTGAGTTTTAGAAGCATTGAATTCTACTCTATTATTTTTACCCCAATCGATTATGCTGTCAAGATCGGAATGTGCTTGACATACGCTGCCGTTCCAGTTCTACGGCCGAAGAGCAGGGACGTGAGTCCTGGAACGAATATGAAAAGCTGAGAGTACTGTCATCAGCGAAGGAGTGGATTGGATTAGAAGTAACAGATCATTTATAAAAATGAGAAAGACAGTCGGAGACAAAACAGACACCAGCATTTATTTGGTGAATATCAGACTTGAACCCATCCAAAACAACTTGAATTGAACGGTTCGAAAGGTAATTTCTAATCCATAGAAGCAGAGATTTATCGATGCCATAAGCACGCATTTTCGACAAAAGAGCCTGATGCCAAACTCTGTCAAATGCTTTTGAAATATCAAGCGCAACGATCTTGCTTTCGCCTTGATTGTGCAAAGATTGGTTGAACTTTTCGGTGAGATATGCCATCAAATCACCAGTGGACCTGTTGCTGCGAAAACCGTATTGCCGGTCATTAAGAAGCTTCCGCGATTCAAGATATTTCATAAGCTGACGGTTCATCAGCGTTTCCATGACCTTGGAAAGAAGGGACGTTAGTGCTATGGGTCGGTAGGAGGAGGGAGACGAAGATTCGCCCTTTTTGGGGACGGGCTGGACAAATGCTGTTTTCCATCTACTCGGAAAGAGACCCGAAGAGTAGGACAGATGAAAAAGCTTACGCAGAGGTTTTGCCAGCGCAGAAGAACACCTCTTCACAAGTATTGGGGGTATACCATCCGGGCCAGTGGATTTGTGTATGTTGAGATCTTTTAGTACTCTTGCAACTGTACGAGTGCGAAAATGGATTTGTCCCATGGTGAAATCAACGCTCTCAAGTACAGGCGGAGACAATGTGGAATCTGGTAGCGTTGAGCTACACGCGAAATGTGCAGCAAGCAGATTGGCCTTGTGTAAAGAGCTGACAGCTGGAATGTCATTGTAAATGAGCGTGGGAATTGAAGACGAGGCTGAATTCTTTACGTTTTTCACGAACGACCAAAAGTTTTTGCTACCCTTGGGACATTGTAGCACTTTCTGCCTCAATTTTTGTTCGTGGTAGAATTTTACACGTCTAATTAATGCTTTGCCGTCATTTCTGGCCCGTTTAAATTGTTTCCGGTTTTCCTCAGTACGGTTGTCCTTGTAGTTTCGGAAACTCAACTCTCTCAACCTGATTCTATGCTCGGTCTTTGTCGAATTGTCATACGATCCAAAAAAATGGTACATCAGCATTTTCTTCTACTTTTTGGATTTGGGTTTGTAGCGACAGAAGAACGATATATAAACGCCTCTTTTCATTTTTAAGCTAGCTATAGCAGAACACCTATGCAGGAGTAAAAAGTGTCTAGAAAGGAGGCGCCCTGCTTCAACTTCAAACAGTCCGACACAAAATATTCGCATTGAATCTAATCGTCCAACCCTTGTTTCCCCACCTCATCTTTTAAAAATAATAGGAAGGCGTAGAGGGTTAACAATTTCGACACATTGTTGATTCATGAAGCGTTCCATGGTAAACTGACGACCACGACAGAACAGTTGGAAGGTCAGAGTTAGCTCAGTTTGTCAGGGCCTTAGTGCAATAAACTATCAAGTTCGGACATAGTTTTTGAAAAATCCATTATATCATCTATGCATTTCTATGCGGCCCTTTAATTGAGGTTATCACTAGCACAGCTCTGTTGTTTGTACCCCCATTTAATCCAATACCGAAAAAGCAGGATCGCGAACCTGATCACCAATATGTGAAGCTAATTTACTGGACTAGAATTTACAGATAGATCAGTTAAAAAAATGAGAATGAAGACAACAGAAATTTAAATTTTGCTGTTTGGTTTTTCAGTGTTTTAATGTTAACAGCTCATGTGTGATCCGTGATATGTGCCAAAGTTGAAAATGCTCACCAAGCATTGCCATTTCATCACAGGACGACGTACATTCGAACAACATAGACAAAGTATTGAATTTTAAAATCGAAATTCGTGCTCTGTAAAAATGTTTTTTCGCGCACTTCGATCATTTTACGGTCGTCGTAACCGACCTACTGAGCAAGCAATTTAAATCAGAGTGACCAAATTTCTCACCAATTTCAAACTATTGGACATCAAGCCGCCTACTCGTTTGCGTAGAGGGCGTGCAGGGAAAAAGATTGTCGTTGTATCCGCCAGAGTTAATGGCTACTATGATTGGTCCACTCATCGCCCTTTGCGGAATTGGATGAAGTGAACAATTTTACGCAAGGATCTCGGTTTTGTTCTGGCAAGAACTGAAGCCGAACGATGCCATAGATTTCCAGTTAGTGGGTCATAAAAAAACTGGAGGAAGAACCGCTTTCCATCAAAAAAATGTCTTCAGCAACGAAGCCTATTTCTGGTTGAACAAAACTGCTACATTCGGTCCAATGAGTAACCGCTGGAAATGCAAAAGCTGCCAGTGCACCCGGGAAAATGCAGTGTTTGGCGTATTTTATGAACCAACGGAATCACCGACCCATATTTTTTAAAAAATGACCGTGAGAGCAACGGTGCCCTCGATAACGCCCGCTATCCTTCAGTGAATTCGAACCTCTTTTACCCAAAATACAAGAGCTGATCCTGGTCGATATGTGGTTCCGGCAAAAATACAGAATGGACCAATTCTTCTCAGTTGGTTCATGTTGTGTGGCATGTAAGTTCAATGAGTTCCGTCAGCAATTTGTTTTCGTTTTTGCCGATAAGCCAGCTTTGATTAGATCCTTGGAAGACGACATGACAACCATGTTAGAAAAAGAGACTCAAATTGCATTCTCCCCATGCACTGCTTAAAACGTAGTCGTGGTCAACATTTACAAGAAATAATCTATAAAAAGTAAATGGCAAGTGTTGATTTATGAACTCAAATGTAAATTTTTCTTACTCTTTTGCAATTATTTTGTGGCTCTTTTGAGAGCTAAAAACCAAATGCTTAAAAAATCACATGTTATAAAGGCGACATCAAATTTGAACCCACACAAAGCAACTTGAATTAGCCAATTTGAAAGGAAGTTCCTTATTAGTTTCTACCAACCATTGAAAAAAAATTAGACGTTCCCAAACAAACATTTTCAACAAAATGTTTTCACCCCAAACCCCGCCAATTACTTTCGACAATTTTGCTCCCGTCCGCTTGATTTCATACTTTGGTGAGATTGTCATCTAATCAGCGGTGTATGTTTTGCTTCGGAAATAATACTTTCGGTCATTGAGAGGTTTCCGCAACTAAGCTGACTATTTTTCGGCTTTTCCATGATTTTGGAAAAAAAGGGACGTTAGTGGATCAGTTATTGGAGGGTGAAGAAGATTTGCTAGAAAAATGTCATTTCCACCAGAAAAATAGGATTTGTGTCTGAAAAGATCTGGGAATGGTTCGAGTGGACCGTCCCCTCGCTAACATTGAAGAGGTGGAGAAAAAGCCCATACTTACAGCCCAGAACTGGCTGCAAAATAAGTAGCAAGCAGCTTGAATGTCATTGTTAATGAGCATGGGTACTGATGAAGAAGTTGAGTTCTTTATATTTTTGAGCGAACTGCCATATAAGTTTTACTACCTTTGGGGGCATTTCTTGCCTCAGTTTTTGGTCGAACCGAAATTTAAAACGGTGAATAAGAGGGCTGCAGTCATTCTCGCCTCGGGCATAAGAGTACCTACATCGATTTTCTTCAGAGGAATTTGTCTTATCTATTTGAGAATGTTATTATTATTACCGGCCATTGGGAACTCGAAAGTCCAAAGCCTCGTTGACCACCCTTCGCCAGGCGTCCCTGTCATGAGTAGGGTGTTGGGAGTTGGAATTAGTTGATAGCGTTTTTTAGTAACTCCACTTTCCAAAATACTGTCCAGCACTAGCCATTACTCTTTCATATATTTCGGGCAAGATACCAATACCATGTCGGAAGAACACCTCGTCTTTGGATGCAATTTACGATTTGACCTGCTTTCCAATCCTCACCAGTAGTAGTTTCTGGTCGGACAGGCCAAGAGACACTGACTGGAACAATTTATCCAGCTGGTAATTAATTGCAGCCGAGAGGGATCTACAGTGATGGTTTCATTTCGATTCCACCACATACGAGTACAGACCATGAGCTTGGGTGGACGGTTAACCTGGCTTGACCCGATTTTTGCGCTGCAACAACATTTCATGTTTCCTGTTGTCAATTCCCGGAGGCATTTGCTTATCGTTGACAAGTCAGTTTCCAAGGAAGCAGACAATTTTTGAAGTGTCTTGCATGTTCAATTTTTTGGGGCTGCACAGGCTATTTTATATATCAAATTTTCGAAAACCAAGTTCAATATATTCGATAATTAACGAGGTATTATTATTCACGCTTCAATCAAATTATGTACGAGGTTTGTTAAAAAAATAAGGCGACTTTTTGAATTTTGCGAGCTAAGTACTATAACATATCTACATTCGATTTTTTTTATTATGTTGGCACAAATGTTATGTTGAAACATAACGTTGAAATGTTGACTATGGCATTTGGCGAGTTTGCCCTGAGTAAAAAAAATGTTTGTAAGTGGTATAAGCTCTTTACAGAAGGCCGAGAAGATGGTAATGACGATGTCGGCTATGGTAACCCCAGTACGTCAACAACGGATGATAACGTCGAAGAAGTGAGGAAAATTGTTATGGAGATCCGTCGAATCACTATCAGAGAACTGGCATATCGGTTGGCTCATGCCACGAAATTTGGCAGATGTTTGAGGCATGAAAAGTATGTCAGCGAAGTTGGTTCCGAAATTGCTAAATTTTGATCAAAAAAAACCGTCGCATGAGCATCGCTTAGATTTAACTGCTGAATGACGTGAATGACGATCAATTTTCGCTAAAAATGGTAATCACTGAAGACTAAGTATGGGTGTATTGATATGTCGTTAAAATCAAAGCCCAATCATCCCATTGGTAGCGACCAGAAGGACCAGGACCGAAAAAACGACGCCAAGTTCGATCAAATGTAAAAGGTTTGTGGTTCATAATGAGGTCTTGCTGGAAGGTTGTACGGTCAATAAGAAATATTACCTTGAAGTCATCCGTCGTTTGGTGAAGTAATACGAAGAAAACGTCCGAATTTGTTAAAAAAAATTCATAGCTCTGCGTCACCATAATGCACCAACTCATTCATCGTTGTTGTGCGTAATTTTCTGGTCAGAAACAATACCTTAATCATGCGTTGGTATTCACCGGACTTGGTCCCCTGCTCCTTTTCTTCTTCCCAAAATTGAAAAAAAAAACCCATGAAAGGACGGAGATTCGCCATGATTGAAGAGAAAAAGACCGCATCGCTGGAAGAGCTCAAAGTTATACCAGAAGTGCTACGAGGATTGGAAAAAACGCTGGTCCAAGTCTATTATATCCAAGGGGTAATACTTTGAAGGGAAAAGAATAGATATTGATGAAGAAATAAATATTTTTTTCGAGAAAAATTAAAGGTCACCTTATTTTTTGAACAAACTTCGTATGTTTTTTTAAACTGACACTTCATGACAGCTGTTTTACAGAAAATACTTTGCGGAATAGATTGAGTATGTACTGCCTATGCCATCTTTGGTAATACGTTATGAGCTATACGCATCGAGCTACGACCCAAAGCACTGCGTATTGTATGTATTGATTCTGGGGTCAGGCTTGGTTGCTACATATATATGTACATATCAAGAATTATTATTAGAGTCTGTGTTATGGAATGCAATTCCTACACGAAATTATTCTTCGATCAATTGCCGGACTATTTTCTTGAACAAGTAATCCTTACCAATGACTAGCCACAACACCAATAACAAAAGGTTTCAACAAACCCTCTATGAAGAAATAACACCCAATCGGAGGGTAAATTGAAAGGAATAATAACTTTTTGTCCGGAATACCTCAACAATACAGAAAGGGAAATAAAAAAAAAATATTTTCTAAACAAACACTCCCTCAACACTCAATCAGAGATACATAATCCCAAAAGACTTCTATTTTCTACTTTTTTATTATGTTTGTTCTCACAGACCCTAAATAGCGTCTCTATACCCTCCGGCAAGTGTTTTATTTACTCGAATCCAAGTAAATTGGTTTCTGTTTGAATAAAATCTCAGAGAAAAAAAAAACCAAATCTGTCCACCCCAAAACTGGCGAGTGAGATAAATATTTGTTCTTCAAATTTATGGTTAACACCTAAATCTAGCATAGGGTATAGCTTCTGACCTTTTCAAATAGGTGAAATTTGCCATTTAAGGGTGGATTTTCTTTGATGTATTTCGATATTGGAAACAAAGAATAATTTTATTGACGTATCGTCGGAAATGAATTTAATCGAAAGGAAGAAGCCCCATTCGCCTACAAGTTTTACAGAAACCTTCTCAAAGAAAATCGATCGAGGGTAATAGCCTTCAATCCAACCCTCCCCTTCTGATTCTAGTCGGCGAAAAACGAATGACGACAGTGTGGAATATAAAATAGCTTTACCGTCACGGCAACCACTAGTCTAAAATAACTTGTCTGCAGTATAAATACCATAGCAACAACAAGAACAACAACAACTAAGGCGCAACGTCGATAAGAGTTCAACGCTGCAGTACTCCTACGGTCGTATGGTGCACTGTCATCCCAAGAGTGGCATTTACCAAAATAGCAACAACATAGGACCAGGTTGTGGACATGTATAAACGGATATCTTATACATGGTAGATAGGAGAGGTACAAGTATATAGCTCACATGCGGCTAAGCAGCATGTTTTGCCGGAAGTAGGAAGATGTGTGCAAGGATAAGGAGACGAAAAATCAATATTTTATAGTTTTAAGCGAAATTTTGCTGTCTGCGTGGAATTTCGGGTAACAATAATGGATTTTAGGAGTTCTTTCGAGGTTTGCGAATAACTACGAGCTTGGTTTAGAGTGAATTGAATATTTTTTTTTTGTTGAAAACACCGGTGAAAAAATAAAAGCCATTGTGATCAGCCTAATCTGTCGAAACATTTCTTAAGATTTGCAACTTCTGGAACAACTGACAAATTCGAAAATCACTTGCAGATGAATAACTTTAATAGAAAATTGAAGAATTAATTTCACTGCTACGAATCAAGCTAATAAAAATCACTTTTTTATGAACAAAATTTAATCAAATCAATTCTCACGTTCTGTAACCGCCACCATGATTGCAAATCCGCGATTGTATCCACACGACTAGACAGAAGTTAAAACACTAAAATCCTGTTCCTCCACGTGGTTGTGTACCGGCACTCGGGATCAGTTCAATTACTACTAATTGGCTGAATGGCTAACTTGCACGACTCGAAATGACAACGCGACTAACTGTGTATCGGAATTAAAAGTATAAAATTCGATGCCGAAATGTACTCGACTTCGTCCTTTCGCCAACTAACTACTATCCAAGTGAATGTGAAATGCTCGACAGCTCGGCCCGAGTGAAGCTGTGCAGTACGGGGGGGTGGTAGACGGGTGGACAAGGCGAGACGCTGCTGCCGTCGTTGTAGCTTCAAAAGCAGATTTATTATATATAAAACGAATATATGGATTTGTTCATGCAGTACCTACGACTATGTAGTACATAAAAAAAAAACGAGGACAGTCGATAGTCAATTCTATAATAATTTCCTTCTGCAACGTTCCTCATGGTTGTTGCTACTTTTTAATGCTTTTGCAGTTTTTTTTTTTCGCTGTTTTCAGTTCGTTCGATTTTGTTTTGAGCATGTCTCACGTGACGACCGCAGAATGATGCATCAATGAGTGGAAATCCACTTCATTGTCCCTAGCATCATCTCGACTATGCTACTCAAGTAGGAAGGACGACGACACATTCACATTCGCAATATGATTCATCGACCTACTGCACAAATACAAATCCACACAATCATCCTTGCACCCCTATACTTGGGTGGAAAGGAATTTCTCAAGGGTTTTGCGATAATCCTTTATGACTTTTCAACGGAAATTTCACTGCAAATAATTTGCACCCATGCAAGCGGGTGATGTGCCTAGAGGTGGTGCAATCTAGCCTGAACGAGGAAGTACCGTGGTACGACCAGGTATATTTGTTACGTTCACCGGATTATGTAATCGTTTCTACTTACGTAATTGAATTGAACTATTTCGTTTCACTTGTATGAAGGGAGACTTACCTGGAAAGAGAAGCAAATTTATGTCAATTTTATTAAATCGTTCAGAACAAGCTGATTATACAAATGAATTCATTACATAAAAAGGATGGAGATGATATATCCTTTAGAGATGGGATATGACTCATTGTTCTTGAATTACGACAAGGTTGGCATTCGGCCAGAAATTCGGAAGGGGAACTTAAAAAACTACTCAACTGGCAATCGTTCTTTGGGGGCGATGGCTTAACTTGGCAGACGCACTTAGGAGACAATTGTTGGGTCATAATGTGGACTTAGTGAAACAATTTGTAGAGAAACATACGCAAAGGCATGATATATGTTGGTATATACATATGTATGTATATAAGGAACCACAACAAAAATTATTGGATAAATTTCAGTGCCGTATCAAATGTCTTATATAGGATTTTTCAATAAGAACGTAACAATTTTGTACTTAAATAAAAAATATAGTAATTAAGATATTGGGTTGAAAAGTATTCCAGCTACACAATACACATGCTTAGTTTCAATATAAAATTGTTTTTCGGTTATAGGACCACCGTGAGCATGTTTGCAACCATCGATCCTTTGGAGACGAATTTTCACCACTCTTTCATACACATCGTCTGGGACGTTGACCAATTCAGCGAGGTTAGCATTCGACCGGACCATTTCCCCAGATTATCTGTATGGCGTAGGGTACCATCTTGTTAGGAACATCGAATTCTGGCCAAAATTAGTCTTCTAGCGCACTCCATTGAGCATGTGGTTCTATTTCAATACTATATAGAACAATCTAAATTAGTTTGACTAGGCATTAAATTCAATTCTCAAACAATCGGCACTGCAGTTTAAGCCTTCGTAATGTCATTACAGTATATGAAAACAGAATAGGCTAACAAAAAAGATGGCAACTTGGCAAGGGATATCCAATAGACAAGTCTATGGACATTGAAACCGTCAACCTTGTTTAACTATTGATTACCAATCGGTGTTGCTGAAACCATGTTAGCAATATATTTAAATCATTATTGACATTCAATACAAAAAACTCACAAAAAAAACTATTATTGGAATATGACAGGAGATCATAGAAAAAGCCTGCGATTTTCCTTTTGAAGGGTTGATGAAATAATGCATTGACAAGGATTAAAAACAATAACGGGCCAAAATACGGAGCCTTGAGGAACTCCGATATTTGAGTAATTTATAGAAGTGTAGACTATTTTTACTACTTGTTTATGATTCATTAAATATGAGGCAAAAAATTAATGAATAAAGCTCCCGAACCCAGATTGGGAACCCCCTGCTAGATAGGGGTTGTGCAAAAGAAACAATTGTCGGGGATTTCGACACCAAACGAAGCGATATACATGCCAATAATAGAAGAAGAAAGTCTCCATGCCTCGTCAAGCCATAACAATTAGTTTGCCAGCTCACAAAATTTATCATGAAAACCACAGCATTCAAACAGAAGAGAATAGAAAAGGCTACCTGGATAGGTATACGCGCAACCAAATTGATGATTTTCTGATGATAGAAGACACCATCCAACGTCTACAATGGATGTCAAAGCAAACAGAGCGGACTGATCTCATTCCAATCGCCAAAGCAAAAGCCGAATCCAAATTCACAGAAAATGAAAACGGGAATGTAAAAAAAAAAAACTTTGAAAAGTTTAAGAACCCTCGTATCTAGCGTCAATAACAGGATGACCGTTTTGCCCTAAGAAAACGCGACAGAAGCAGTGTGTTCAGGAATAAAAAGTGTTTTGTTGCAAAGGAAGAAGCGGAAATCAAATTAGGCCTTTGCAGGGCCCCCAAAGGCAAGCCTTGTTTCAACGAAAAATGCGGAAAAGAAATTGCACGTAATGTTCCAAGACTTCAAGCCCTGGAAAATAGTAAAGAGATTAATAAGGCCGCAGGGGAAAACCATATACTACCGGAAATAATCAAATATGCTGGAGATGAATTAACAGAGGAGTTACATGGACCCATCACAACTATATGGAACAATGGAACTATCCCCGAGTTCTGGAAAATCTTGATAATCAATTCCATATTTAAAGTGGGTGAACATTGGTGATGAGTGCTACGATACAACAGTTACCGAGAAAAATCGCTGCTATCAAGTTGTTAATGTCAAATATTGTCTTTAAGAGACTGACATCATGCGCTAAAGAAATAATCGGAGACTACCAGCATGGCTTTAGGAGGCTCAGCTTAGCTATAGTGACCAGATGTTCACTATACGATAGCTTTTAGAAAAAAAAAATGGGAAGTCCACGACATGGTCCACCAACCACTTGCAGATTTTAATAAAAAGGCATGAACCAATCAAAAATGTAACATGTCCTTGCAAAGATGGAAACCCAGAAAAAGTTGGTGAAATTGACAAAAGCATGCCTAATGTAATGGACGAGTTGAAGTACGAAAAGCCTTATCTGAAAATTTGGAGAAGGAGAAGAGATGCCTCGTCATCACTGCACTTTAATTTTGTGCTGGGCTATGTAATGGGTACCATTTAGAAACTATATCCGGTCTAGCTTACGCTAAAGGATCACCTGCTGGATGATAGTGAGGAAACAGTTAGGAGAAAGTCTAAAAAATAATAAAAACTTTGAGAAAGGCGACGTGTTCAATTATACTGACTGTCGAAAATTACATAAAAATCGAAATAAATAAAAGGCTGCATGATATTTTACGAATATAAAACCTCGTCTCCGGCAGGTTTATGATCCTTGGAAACAAGCTTTTAAGGAGAATCTTTGGTGGAAAACAGGACAAAGAAGTAGGTGAATGGAAAGAACTATATCAAGAAATCTAGAAAGAAGCATTGTCCGAGCAATAAAATCGCGAAGACTAAGATAAGTAGGAGAAGTGAAACGAATGGACAGTGGACGCACAATAAAAAGTATATGGTGTGGAAAATCCGAGAGAAAATACTGAACCGTAGATGAGAGGGCGCAGGGATGATGGACCTCGAAGAGAAGGAAATGGAATAGAACAGAGAAACATATTTATGATAGGCAGGCTTGATGAACGGTTGTCAACGAGGCTCTGGAAAAAAAAAATAAAAATAACAAGGTCCTGTAGAACCTGAACAGAATCGACAGTTTTTCTTATTAAAATGACAACAACCTGATCTCCGGGCTTACTAACCCAATTTTAGGTACCACCAGAGCACACTCTGATCGGGCAGAAGCATTTCTCCATATTAATTCTCGAAGACTAGTGCAAAATACAAATGGTATCCCAGGGACAAATGGCTCATCCGTGACGGGTACGTTGGCAGAGCTCATGTGCTAATTGGTCTTAATATTACAATGGCTACCAGGGATCTGTTAGCACGATAAACGCTTCCCAGAATTGCGTTACCCCAGTAAGTTACTACTAACATCGTAAGGTTAGGGCAGGGATCCTTTTCGAGGCTGAGCGCGTCATCATGCTTAGATGAACTTGAGAACTTACTAACGCCTATTGCCCTTGAAGAATGTAATCAGAACTATGGCCACTTGGAAAGAATTACATTGGCCAACCTGGTAGGTATATTAAGCTTTAGTATAACAAAAAAGGATGGCCTCAAAATATCAAAATCAATTTTATAATAATACACCATATTGATTTGCCTTGGCAATATCAATTGTCAACTATGTATTATCAGTTATTTTCAGATCCTGGGTCATTGTTTTAAAGTCCTTACGACAGTTTCTTGGTACTCTAAAAAATATAGAGTCTAAGCAATTATGAAGACGGGTAGTTTTCTTTAATTATGGGGCAAGTGCTAACATATAGCATGGGCACTGCGACCAGAGTAGGTATATTGTGACTGTTAGCCAATTAGACGAAGAGTTGCTCTAATTTCTTATTAAAGCTGAGGATGTTCCTCGTAGGGGTTGAGCTGATCTCCCTAGGAGTCATTTCTCTGGGGAGGATAGTCCTCTAGACCGAGAGGACCTTCGAACGAGAGGTTAATTTTGTTGAGGTGATATCTCAGTCTACAATGTCCCGAAAGGTAGCTGATCAGTCTTCTGATATCGACTCTTTTATATTTAAGAATATTAGTAGTGTTAGTTCAGGTACCATATGAATCTTGAGAGCCCTTGAACGCTGTTCCCACTTTTATAAGAGAAAATTAATCTTCGACTTTGGGGATTCCGCAGAAAGGTTCTATGTACCTTTCGCTGGAACCTTTCTGTTTGACTTTATTTCTTTTGTCTAGGTCTTGCAGGGCATTGTGGCGGATTCTGTGGTCATGCTATATGAGCTCTACGTTTTGAGCACTGCTTGACTGTCTGTGAGTCCACTGATTATTATACCTCTTATGCCAGTCTCTAAATTTAAGTTGACCGATGTCAGGATGGCGTATAGTTAGGCTTGGAAAAATGAAGACCATAGAGACTAAACAAAAATTGATTTAACTATCCATGTCTATAGCATCGATTTCTGATAGCATAAGCCTGTCGTCGTAGTGCAATGGTAATCATCACCGACTGTTGAGCCAAAGGTCTGTAGTTCAAGTCCGTCCATGGTTAAGAACAATTCCTATACGGAAAACTGTGCAACAACATCAGTTGTAAATGAGAGATGATCGAAAAGTGTTGACGAAGGCATTACACTCGCAGCATAAAGGATCACTTCAAAATTCATACTCTGAGTGTGTGCATTTCCAATATACCACCTTTATGACATGGAAACAAAAGAGTTACTGTGAACTACAAGCAACGCAAATTCAGTCGAATCTCTCAAATCTTATTTAGACAACCACCCCCGGAGAGTAGTGAACGAACTTCTTCGACACAAACCATCTGCACCTCGTCCAGGTTGTGTGACAAACACCATAAGAGCGTACACTCTTGAACCTGCACGAATTATAAAAAAAAAAAAAATAATAACATTGTTCGGTAACACATTCTATTTACCGAGGGTCACGTTAGTATCTTCTTAAAAATATATATGACAAGCTGTCACCCGTGGTGGACAGTGATGATTTTCCATTTTCTCTCTTGAGTTTTCGGAGACAAATGGAATAATTTTGAGTGAAAAAAAAAGGCACCGAATCGACGAAAGTAAAGCAGTAAAGTGGGCCATGCAACTGGCTTACATTTGTCAACTGGACTTTAGAAGCATTTCGATTAAGATTCGTATGTAAAATGCGGCCCAATTCCTGTGTTCGGGATAGGTTTGTAGTTACACTCCCAGTTACAGCGCCAATATTATCAGTTTACCAAAAACCGCCGGAAGAATTCGAGTGAAAGTCTACTCATTCTACCTGCTCGAAACGGATACCTACAAGGAGCCTCTAAATGAAGACCTAAAAGTATGAAAAGCTTCTGCGATATTTTCACTGTTTTTGTAGTGAATTTTTACTGCTCATATTGTGTGCATTGATCCATACGGCCTTGTCCATTATTTACAACCATGGGTGATCAGTTAATTTAACCACAACCTATGTTCGACATATGAAGCCAGATATAATGAGCCAGCCAGATAAGGGTATACCACAGGTCTGCACCACGCTACTAAATTAAATCCTCCACCTCTTCGACGAAGTGTTTTTGTCTACTCTCGTTAATAAAGTGCTACCTTTTACCCCCTCAAATAATTAGCTTCGCAATCCCCTCATAATACGAGTAATTTATGTCAACTGTACTAATTGCTTCTTTTCTCGCTACCTGCACGCTTATTACCACCAATTAATCTGCACCCGATGCGTGCAAGTCATTAGGAAAGCGGAAAAAGAATTGAAATCGATTCCTTCTCTAAACCCCAAAGGAAAAAATCCCATCAGGGATTAAAAAGCCTAGCACTTCAACGACCGTTAAAAGGCCACAAAACTATTTGTGATTCACACAAGCGGAACGAATCCGCCACCCCGACAGCCAAAGACCGGATTTTGCCGCAATAGAGAGTGCGGTCTTTACCCCCCCCCCCCGGACTTGGGGAGTTTCTTTTTATGCTTGACCATCGTGATAGACGTATTTATTTATTTTCATTCGGTAGTGTACACTTGAGGATAGTTTTTGGGGCGGAAAACCCAATGTTCCGGTTACAAAGTGTATGCGAATGTGAAAAGTTTGGGATCAGGTCCTGTTTCTTTGTAATTTCAATTTGAATCCTTTTTTGTTTCGAGAAGCAAAGGGCACGGCGACCCTTGTTTTATTGCGAATCCATAATGTGATTACGACGACTGAAGGAAAGGTTCGAAGGTGATGTATGTATGGGTAGACAGGAATCAATTGTAATTTTAACTTAAAATCTTCAATTGGGGAATTTCTTGGAAATTGTGTTATGTTTATCTGTAGCCTTGAAGGTTAACTTATCGATGGGTAACTTCCATCTGGGAGCAATCCGACCATGGATTATTTAAGAAGAATTTGGCCACTTATAGCTACATGCTTGGTTCAGTGGTTTTTGAATTATCAAAAGGGTGATTTCGGGACTCGCTAACTCAACATATTGCGATGAAGCCTACGTAGGCGGTTTCTACTTCATCATCCTTCAAAGCCCTGATTAGAAGCATGCATGCTACGATTGCAATTTTTTTTCTTATGATTTTCAGTAGCAAGTTTGAGAGCCTTTTAAGGCGGACATATCCCTGCCATTATCCTTTCGATCGAATTTACTATTACAAAAAACTCGAATAACCCTCACAACTCCCTTATCCTACAATGTACAATGCAATTATCGTCAATTTAGGTGCCCATCCATTCGCTACCTATTTTCTACACTACCAACTACTAAAGGAACAAGGATCTACCACCAAAGGCCCACCATGCCGCGAGCTCGGGGACATTTTCATAATTTTAACAGACTTTGGAAACTAAACTCAACCATAGTCATTCTCCCTTGTCTGCTCCCATTTGGTGGCGTGAGTAAAAGCTGACGTCGTTACCCTTGCGTGACCAGACATTTCGACTAGACACATGTCTCCCACCAAGTCGCGTGAGCTTTCCCGTCTCTCCTCCCTTCCGTTCTCATTATCGTAGGTTTTAAGCGAAAACTGTTTTACTGCTTCTCCTCGTACAGTATAGTGCTTCAATTTTGTTTTCCGGAAGATTCAAGTAGCGATAAAGTAGGAACAGCAATGGAAGGCAATATGCAGAAATAACAAAAACAAAAATAATAAAAGACAGAGCCCAGCACTCATTACCCTTATATCCAATGTTTTTGTGGTGATGGAGCATTGGGTGCCTGGTAGACGCCGGTCTCGTCGGTTCCACGACAACGACAACGAACCGTGAACCACGCGCTAGACCGGGCAATAATTCTTGCTTCCCAAGCCAGTTTTTTTTCTTTTCCTTTCTCCTTTAAAAATGGGATTTTGTCTTTTCGTTTTTTTCATCAGTGTTCACAGCCGCCATGGCACCAAGCTGATTGTGTCTTTTCCATGGTTCGCGGAGAATGCGGCAATGGACAGCAGCGCGAACGCGCTTGATTTTGCAGTAAATTGAAGAAGAAAATCGGTTTCAAGCCTTTTACTATCCAATAGAGAGGTGGCCCAACCCTCATAAGCCAAAGTCGCAGTTAGTGCCGGACATTCCCGGCGAGTATACCGGGGCATGTGGCAAGTATGTACTAGCAATGCATATTTGCAGAAGGTTACGAGGTACGATTTACGAGCGCTTATATAAGCGTAGCGTACCACTCCTTCAGATAGGTATGTATATGCACACCTAGGTATCTGGTTGCAAAAGTTTTCCACATTTTCTACTGCATTAACGGAGTTTTCGCCTTGTTCTCTCCCTTCCTTCTCCATCCCTTTGCAGTCGTAGTCGGATATCTCTTAATAGCTCTTCCACTTTTTGTTATTCGATTTGTTGTACCTTCTTCGACACAGAGAATGGATGGAGGAAGGGTGGCTAATAATGCGGTGAAAACACGAACTTCTTACACATGCAGAATGGAAGTGTAGCAGATCCATTCTGCACGAGTTCCTAGTAGTGGAGAGGGCAATGTTCCCAAAGATATTGATTGACATATTGCTGCACATGGCTAGGAGACGGGGCATGACGAGTTCAAACTGTCGAATTAGACACACCACGGCATGGTTAGAATTTTTCTTTATCGATTTAAGTCGAGGAACAGAATGGCGATGGGGATGTGGAAATGCTTCCTGTAACATTGTGGGCTTGTTTGACAAGTTGCCCGTTGTGCTCTCTGTCGGTGTTCCTAAGTTTTAAAATCTTCTTGTCGAACAAGAATCTGGAATACGACGAGCGGATGATGTGGGCGGAAACATCTAATTTTCTTTTTTTTTTATTTAATCAAAACACACATTCCTTTGAAGTTCCATCCATGATGGATGGAGAAGAAGCAAGTGTCGGTGATTTTGAAATAAATTATTGAAAATTTGTTTTCTCACAAGTATGATGTGCGTGTGAGCGGAAGTGGTGGTGGAGTGATAGGATATGGAATGAATTTGCACTGTCATCGACATCATTAGACAAAAAACAGGGGATGAGTAACAGCTTTTTTAAGATCTTTTGCTTCGGCAGAGTGAACTGTGAGTGATGGAACGAGTGAATTCAGTAATTCATTAGAGAACCGGAAGGCTTTCTTGCAAACATGAAAAGTGTTTATAATGACAGTTGAGGGCGTTGGCAGTGCAAGTCAATAACCATGATGAAATGAGTTTGCTAAGAATTCAGAATTGTCTCTACAGAGTTCTGCAGTAACGTGCTCTATAAAACCCTTTGCGTGCTCGAAGGAAGGAAATTAATGTTATTTAATTTTTTAAGTTTGTTCCCAGGCATCTATAGATCGATTTAACTCCCCAGTCGGCAAACTGGTATAGTCAAACTAGAAACTTCCTTTTATCTATTTTAAAAATGTTCTAGCCGATGAACATTTTTCAAGAAGTCTGGAGTAACTTTTCCGTTATAAAAAATAAACCGAATGTTTGATTTTTTCACGAACCCTACCACTCGTTCACTATGCAATGAGTTATGGAATAAAATTATTTCGACATCGATAACTTTCTTGGTTCTTGAGATAGGCTAGACGAAAAACATTTATTTAACCATAGATCTTTTCACATTAAAAAAAAAAAAAATTGATTAAGTTTCCCTGGAAACCTTATGAGGTGCTTATTATGTAATAATGCATTGAGCAATGGATTAATACCATTATTTGTTCTCGAGATATGGCACGGCTATAAAGGGTGGGCCACATGCTGATTTCTTTTTAAAATTGTTGTTCAATGTTTTCTAATGTTGAATGCTTTTTTGAAAAGAGCAAACCTTGTTGTGGAATATGATTCCACTCAAATGGCCCTATTTTGGGGAACCTTTTCGAATAGTTCGATTAATTATGTATGAAGATGTATTATAGCATCGGTGTTTGAGGGCACACCACGACTAAACGTCGTCAATTCCGTGCAGAACAAACGACAAAATTGCTGATTACACGATTTTTGCACTTAGCGTATAGCGTAATAATATCGATCGTTGCGCAGTTTGCGTGACACATACATATGTACATACATAATGGCATTTTGGTGGAACCGAATGTTAATTATTTGCCAAATAATGGTTTTCATATTTCTGTACTGCTAACTGTTACGTAATAGCCGTCTTCATCTTCTTTTCCTTTTTTCTTTTTTCCGGCGTTGTTATGGTCAGAAGTGTAGGACCATAACCTTCCCACTTAACTGCATTCCTACTGGTCCGCTTGTGGGGTCCACCGGTTTGACCTCAGAAAGTAGCGGCAGGCTTCCCGGTTTGGGATTACTTCATCACTGAGGCCAATCAAATGCTGGTGTTTATAGCCGTCTTCATCTTGGAAGAAAAATGAACCAAAATTGCCATCACTTCCAAAATCAGACCAAAAAGTCACACGCTAAGCCAAGTCTTAGTCCATTCACTCATGCCTGCTTGCTTGGAGGGCTAACCCTAAATAAAGCCAAACTTATCAAGGTGCAAAGATAGACAGGAACCGGTGACTCAGGGGTCATGGTCATGAGATCACGCCCAACCGAAGGCTTCATATAATCCTGCACATCATACCCTTCAAAACTTACTTCAAATATACTTCCGCCTATACTCCCGGCAAGGAGCTGGGATATTGGTCAGCTTGACCGCATTGTCGTTTAGTGATCACAAAAGAAGCTCGTAAGCTGATTTTAGATTACCAGATCCTGATAATCACTGACGCCTTCAAGATAGAGCTGGGCGTATGATCAGAGAGATTCCGCTTCGCTGTTCACTCGAATATTTGTCTCGTATTATACAAAACCTCAGTACAATCCGTCTCAACAACACATTCACAGCCATCTGCAATGGTAGTGAAGCTGCAGCTAAAGACCTATCCTCAGGAATCGCCACCTCCAAAATAACAGGGCTCCAATGGAAGGATAGGTAAGTGTTCGACATGGACGTGTTCGAGGAGATGCTGAGTAGCTCTATCATAAAGACTAATGGATCCCCTGAAAATTTTGTCTAGAAGGGTAGAAGACCGACGAGGCGCATCATAATATTGGTGAAATTATGAAATAAAACCACTCAGGGTGTACTGCCTTCAGGTCGAACGCGAAACCCAACTGTTTCGATGGGACGTTGATTTTCAACAGGTCTGAAGGTCTTGAAGCGAGCTAGATGGAAATCAAAGGCAATCAGACAAGATGTTTCAAAATTATCTGCAACGATACTATTGTAACACCGACCCAAGGGGCACGGCTTACAGAATGGTTATAACCAACTAAAAGCTTATAGATTCCCACATATAACATGCGCAATAATGCTTGTGGGGCACCAGTTCCCGCAAAGACCACAATTGTTCAGTTCAATAGAGAGCCCTTATCAGAATAGGAGACAGTAAGGAGACAGCTTAATAAGGAGCTCTACTATTGACGCCTCTAAAACAGTAGTCGGCATTGCGCCTTAAGCCATAGAAGAAATCTTGCATGCCGAGACCAACAAATACTGACCGCTTGCAAGGACAGAAGTGGAAAAGGTGCTTAGGATAGTCTCTAAATACCTTATCAAAAGGAAATGAAAATATTACATAGGAATTAAAAAATACCAGGTCCCAGCAGGAGTGACTCAAGGTTCCGTGCTGAGTCCCCTCTTATGAAACCTTATGTACAACAAAAATATCCACAGGCAGTTAATATCATCATGCTCTTGATGACATAGCTATTGTCACCGCTGTTCAAATTGTCTTCGAGTCAGACACAAACGCAGCAATTGTCCATATCAAACAGTGGCTTGAATTCGTTCTCGAATTAGCCGTCTCCAAAACGGAGCCGTTTCTATTACGTACTTATTATATTATACCGTACCGACTGTTGAGCGGAAGGTCTGTAGTTCAAGTCTGCCCATAAGCAAGAACAAAATTTCTATACGGAAAA
The DNA here is from genome assembly GCA_958301585.1 of Merodon equestris. NCBI lineage: Eukaryota > Metazoa > Arthropoda > Insecta > Diptera > Syrphidae > Merodon > Merodon equestris. The sequence continues at coordinate 18,347,528 of OY284417.1, read as the reverse complement.
CTGTGCAACAACATCAGTTGTGAATCAGATGATAAAAAAAAAATGCTGACGGAGGCATAACAGTCGCAGTATAAGATGACTTCAAGATTAATACTCTATATGTGCATTTCCAATATAACATATCCAATGAATTGGAAAAAAAAGTTACTGTGAACTACAACCAACGCAACAAATTCAGTCAAATCTCTCGAATCCTATCTAGGACAACCACCCTCGGAGAGTAGTGAACGAACATCTCCATCACAAACCATCTGCACAACGTCCAGATTGTGTGAGAAAATACCATAGGAGCGTAACTCTCAAACCTGCGCGAAGCCCTCAGGAGAAAAGCAACCTGCCGGCTTTATGCCCTAAAGACTATAAGCGGTGATTTCGGATAAAGCGGCTTTTGTAATTGTTGGAGATCGCCGTTGACATTCTCGTGGACCAGATGACGGAATTTATTGCAGGAGACTGTCGATATTACTGAAATTGAGACAATAAGTAGAAAAAAAGAAGAAGAAAGGACATGGTCAATAGTTCTATGGCAAACTCGGTGAAATACTAATCACAGACCCACACTCTGATTCCACCGATTGATATGTTGGTAAATCGGAAGTTAGGAATCTGTAACTACCACTGAAGCAGTTCACATCTGGCCATGGGGTTTATCGCAAATATCTATACCGACTTGGTCATGATGCATTGGTGTTCAACGGAGGACGTGCAGCACCAAATCTTCGACTGTAGACGCTCCGTGGAATGCCGAGGTATATGTTTAGTGTACCATAATCTAGCTGAGCAAATGTGTCGACTAGACTAGGAAGACAGAGAACGACTTGGATAGCCGTAAAAGTTCAAAGCTGAAGTATTGGAGGTACTACTCAAGAAAGGCGCAAGTCAAGCACTTGGAAGATTGTCTGAATCGTTAGGAATGGACGTGTCAACGGTAAGCAAACGTCTTAAGCCATGTGAATATTCCAAAAGTACTTGGTCCAATACGATTAAAAACTAAGGGACGTCGAAAGGCGTTATTTCCCTGTAAACAGATGCTTCAAGGATAGAATAGGAAAGGACTTACAACAATCTTAAGCACCGAATATCATAGGTTACGAACCGTGATTGATCTATGACTCCACGGAACCAAACTCATGCCCTATGTTTGGTAAAAACAGAAGGGTGTAATATGATCATCACTGCAGATCACTACCGGCTACAATGAAAATTCGGCAATATTCCGAAAGACTCGACAAATTGATTCTGCACGACAAGATTCTCCTCATGTCGCACAACAGTCCAAAACATAGTTGGAAACGATCTAATGGGAAGTTATATCATAACCGCCAGACACTTCCCTTTGTGATAATCACTTGATTCGATCAATGATTTCGATCTGGTCGTCCGAGTAAAAGCTTACTATGAGGATCGTTAAAAATGGATCGATTCACGAATTGCATCTAAGAACAAGGCGTTCCTCGGACATGGTATTCTTATCCTGCCGAAAGTTGGCAAAAAGTAATGCATAGTGATGGACGATAGTTTTAAGCTTTTTAAGCATTTGGTTTTTAATTCTCAAAAACAATAAGAAATATGCAAACGTATGTTATACAATTTTTATTTAAGTTAATAAGTCAATGCTTGCCATTTACTTTTTAAGCACAATTTTCTGTAAATACTGACCGAATACGTTCTAAATGGCCCATACGAAGAGTCTAATTTTGAGTCACTTTTTCGAGCATATTATAATGTTGTCTTCCAAGGCTGCAATTGACACTGGCTCATAAGCGAAGATGAGTGATTTGACGTATCCCCACAAAAAATAGTCTAAAGACCAATTGACTATGGATTGAGTTGCTTAAAAAGTCGATTATGAGGACCGTAAAATGGTCGAAGTGCGCAGAAAACATTTTTCACATAGCATGCATTTTGATAATTTAATTCAATAATTTGTAAACATTGTTCAGGAGTAGGTTTTTTCCACGATGAAATGGCAATGCCAGCTGAGTATGTCTGATGTCGACACATGTCACGAATGAGTCGTGGGCTGGTAAAAATAGAACACTGAAAAACCAAGGAGCACAAAAATCATCTTTAATATCGTTGAAATTACACTCCGTTGAGCATAAGAGACTAAACTTCTCCCAATTGTTGTACTTGAGTTATGTGTGAATCATTTCTTATCATAAGTGAAAGGGACTTGTTTATCGCCGACTCAAAACGGACATTTTCAAGGGGCTTTTTTCAGGGGCTTTTGTAAATGTGTGATGAGAAACACAGTGAAACAAGATTTCGAAGACTGAGTTGATGAGGGATTCGAACCTGTATAACCGTGAGAAGTCAATATACCAATATTTGACTCATGGTGCTCTTACAAGTGAATAATCCAAAGTCTCTATGCAGAATTGTTCCCAACTAGTGGGTTTAACGACCTGTCTAAGAAGTAGAATGATACCCCACCCTTTATAAGCAACTTCGATTTAGAAATACTACAAATACGCTACCATTTACCAACCCCATCTGGGTAAGACGTTTTTGATTAATAAATAACTTTCAAATAAATTAATTAACGTCTCGTTCCATAGTCATTTAGTCCCCTTCCAAGTATAGGTTAAGCTTCTTTAGAAGCCCCCTGTTGCGTACCGAATCCATTTACCAGGAATACGGCACAAATAAAGTCGACACTCCCCTAATCCTCCATTGCATTACCAATCTGCTCTATTTGTGTACCACAAACTGAAGCAGTTTATATACACCCAACACCTGACGCCTTTGGTTTCCGGTTCTCATAAAAAAGTTGATTTACAAATACCTAGCCAAGGCGATAGTTGCCATTGTTACAGGCTTCGCGTTCCCCAACTAGAATGACGCATAGGAGGGAAGAAAACGGAATTGAAATGCCGCGTTTATACGTACGTAGGCTCTTATCCTTATACAGAAAAATGAAAAGAGACAAGAAAAGGTTGGGGCAAGGGAGACTGAAGCATGTTTTCAGTTTTGTACAAACAGCCATCCGGAAAGACATAATCATGGCGCAGAAGGCAGTGACAGGACACAGATAGCAAATTGACGTCGTCAGTGACATACTCAAGTAACTGAAGCACAAATGGGAAACAAACAACGGCCCCAACGGGAGAGGGAGACACTAGGAACGCTGCTGTTAAAAATAATTTGATTTATCCGCATGCAGAAGCAGAATAGTACCACGCCACGCTGGCCATGTGCGTCAAAAGGATTCTAATTAGGTTGGAACGGTTCGCAAAATAAAATTAACAGATTTTAGTTAAGAGACATGTGGAGACCAAGGTCTCCCTTTATTGAGATGAATGCTGCACCGCTACGCTAGGGTAATTGTATTCATTTGCTTCAAGTGGCAATTTGAGATAATTAGTAGAACGCTATCATGAAGGGAGCGAACGTGACATTCATTTACCTAGTTTCTATGGGGGATTAAGACTCTGGAAGGGCTTCAATGTCAAGACGCGGTTCTATGATTAAGAGATAATGTCTATGGAAAGTTCAAGTGGTCGGAAGGCCAAACCCCTACATATGACATCAGTTCTGCGATCCCAACCAGGGAGCCACGCAGCGGGCACCTAAACGCCTTACATGCTACCAATGCAGTGGTGCCAGTCAACACTTTATCTGCATCTAAACCGGATACAAGTGGATTCGAGAAACTGCAACCATTTCACAATGAGGACGAACAAAACGCAAGTCCCCCATCGTCCTGGTGCCTGGTGAACAGCGAATAACACCTTGAATAGCTCATTCAAGAACTGTTGACATGTTAACGACACTTTTTCCCCAGTTTTTAGTTGGCACAAACGTGGCGTCGGCACTAATGTCCGCCCCACGAAATGACTTCATATCGTAAATTTCGATTTATGCCCTCCTGCCGAGTATGTTTTCTCCTTTTTATTTGATCCTTAAACGTCCTAGTCCATTCTATTGGACTTTTATTTGGTTCACCCGACAACGACTCGAGGGGATTTGGAAGGGAATACATTTATTAGCTTCCAGGCTTCGAGAGAAATGGACAGGAGTACGTCAGTCTAACATTTGAAACAGCTTATTAATGTTCGTATGACATGAAAGCCGGACAGAGCAGAGACCCACACACAGACTGAAATCAAATGAAAAGGATTTCGCCGCACGACCGGTGCATACTACGTTCGGTTTCGAGGAGACGTGGCTATGGGGGAGGATCGGATTAACACGTCCCTCTTATTTGCGGTCGCAATAAGGTGCATATAGGGAAATATCTGGCCCCCCGTTCCAGTGTTCCTCTTTTATGATGTAAGCCGAGGATAATACTATGTCAGTGGAGACGGATTAAGGCTTAGTGCAACTGCAATGATCTCGTATTGTTTTCAGGACGAGCTCGCACATGGGTTAACATATGTCTATGGAGTTACGTATACGAGCTCGTATCGTATTCGAGCGCTGCAGCATTAATATGGCTGCATGGTGATAAAGTTTACATCCTTTAACGTCGGTGTGAGTTTATAATAAATCATCCCTCGGACGGGGATTGTGTTTCGTGAGTTTTATGCTGAGTTTAGCGGTCGCATTGTCATTTCAATTTGACGATGCCCGACTGGACGGTCGCCGCCCTTATGGTCGACCGAGCGATGGTTGTGCAATAAAGGACATAGTGATAGTGACAAATTTATGAAAGCAAGGGAGTTGCATCAGAAATATTACCGAACGGAACACGATGGGGATATGGATTCATCGTATGCGGAACATAAAGTGTCTGGAAGCGGCAAGAAGAGCGAATTTAAATTGATTTCCAAGAGGATGGGTGGTCAACATGAAAGCGGATGTTAGCCATAAGCTTGGATTGGATGGTTGCCTCTTTAAACTTTTACTGGAAAAAATTCTGAAAAACAAAAAACTACGCCGTCAAGCTCCTACCCAGCTCAAACCTCGGGCACCTACTACATATACACGAGCATTCATCCTCTAGGACACCCTATACGTCACAATTCTTTCCATGCCTTTTGCACCGAGAATTTAATTTATAGGATCCACGACGACTGTCGATGGCACGCCGGCACTCCTTGTTGTACGAGCAATTTTCATTGACACCGTAGGAGGATTCCGGAGTTTTTATTTTTTCTATTTCTCTGCATTCTTCAGCGAGGATTCTCATCCTTCAACTTCTCCGCCCGAAAACAATAATGAATTTTCATTTGAAAATACAAATTGTTGGAAGGCTTTTCCATTTTTTCTTCCTTTCGTTGCCCCTCATTCCCCCATTCGAGGCAAGGATATATATAATAGTCTTCCTTTCGGTCTAATATTTTCTGTTGCCGACAGTTTTGTGTTGTGCCCTATGGCAGCCGCAGGCTATGGGCGACGGGCTAGAAGGATAAGAAGGAAAGCTTGTCGTTTCTGTGAGAGTGAAAATGAAATTAAATTAATGAATTTAATTTGTGTATAATAGACACGCTGGGGAGGTACGGATATCGGGGGGCAAACGATGTGAAAGAGTCGAGTTTGAAATTGTGTAGGCGGGGGTGGCTGCCTTTGAGATTGTTCTTGCCATTAAGCACTGTGAACTCACAAATAGAAGTGGTGAGGCTTTAAAATTCAATAAGAAGTAAATAACGCGAGCTGGAGTGACTGGAGGGGTTGGAAAATAAATAGAACTTTGTGGAATGGGTGCGGATTAAAGGCAATCGGATCAGTGTTTTAACTGTAAAGCTTTTAATTTTAGGGAGTTGAATACACTTGGGAGTAGAGATCAATTTGTTTCAAGGCAATACGGGGTGGTAGTAGAATGCAGATGTTTTTCACGTTGGATTATAAGTAATTGGTGCAATTTCAGGAACATTTATGAGGATTCAAGGATTTTTCTGTAGTACTGGTGTTGAAAGAAAATAACGAAACTTTAGAGGTGAAGATAACAAACAACCTCGTATGGGGACGGATCACGTATCTCGAAAACGTGTAAAGGGAACCAAGTTTCGATTCTGTATCTGAAATGTTGAACCAGCCGCCTCACAACGTATGAAAACTACCTTCGGACACTTTGAAAGTTTGTTCAAGAAATAAGGTGACTTTTTATTTGTCCCGAAAAAATATTTATTTATTCAGCAATATCTATTTTAACCCCTTCATAGTTATCTCTCTTAGATATTATACACTTCCGCCAGCGCTTCTAGTCCTTGAATGTGTGCTTTCTTGTATAACCTTGAGCCTTGCAGCGATGCGGTCTTTATCTCCTCAATCGTGACGAGTCTTAGTCTTTCCAGTTTTAGGTAGAGAAAAAAGTCGCAGGGGCCTAAGTCCGGTGTATATACATGCTAATACATGATTACGGCTTTTGGTCAAAAAACGAAGCATAACGATGATAAGTACGAGTAGATGCATTAGCCACTCACGGATTTTCACAAATATGGACATTTTTTTCGTACTGCTTCTCTTTTTTGAGCCACGATATTTTAATCGTAGAAAGCAGTGAGCAACACTCACATTTAACCGAACTTGGCGAGAGTTTTCCAATCTTGACTCCTTTGGTACATCCCAATGCAATGATTGGGCTCTGGTTTCGAGGTCATAACCATATATCCATGTTTGGTCACCAGTGATGACCCTTTTCAGCAAATCTGAATCGTCCTTCAAGTCATTCAACAGCTTCTGAGTGATGAACATGCGATGAAACTTTTGGTCGAAATTTAGAAATTTCGCAACAAACTTGCTGACAGTCGTTTCATACCCGAAATATTGAAAAAATTTCACGGCACAGGCCAACCGACATGCCGATGTCGTTAGCAACGTCCCTGATAATAACAATTACTCTCACTGTTTCAAGGTTTCCATCCGTTGTTGGCGTCATTAACATATTCTCGGCCTTCTATGAAGTGCTTGCACTATTTATAAACATTTCTTTAGCTCAGAGTAGACTCGCCAAATGCCACAGTAAACATTTCAATTTAATACCGAATATCTGATCTCTTTTTTTTCGATAGCAAAAAATAGCTAAGCACCCAAAAAACACTTCTAACCTTTAGGTTTGAGAAGAACAAATTAAATATCAAAAATGTCAACTTATGTAGGGGACATGTGTGTCAACATAATAAAAAAATAACGTAAATCATATGTACTTTGCTCGCGAATTCAAAAACTCACCTTATTTTTTGAACAAATCTGTGTCCATACTTTCACAGAAGAGAAGGACGACGCAATCAAGTAGAACCGCTACGAGCTCGAAGACAGAGTGTACGCTCAATGTCCAGCTGTGACACCAAAATTGTTCTAGGAAATTTCGGGGCAAGATTTTTGAACCCGTCGAAGAAAAACATAGCCTACACAACCCCATGTCAAAAAAGCGATTAAGATTTGTAGATTCTGTATCGGCACATTCCCACATATTAACAGCCATAAGACGATCTAGCGCTGGCCCTAGCAATTGCCATTCAAACTGAGTACACTGCGACGAAACTCATCCCTTCAACATCCTGAATACCCGTAACTTCTGAGGAAGACCGATTCGGCTCTTTTGGCACCATCGAATCAACGGAGTCGACCAAGAACATCAAAATGTAAGGTGGAAAAGCCGCAGTCGCAGGAGACCAGGAACGGAAACTTTGTCGATCATGTCTCTATCATGCCAACTCTGATGTGCCACCATCTACGACAAACCCCATGTAGAGATAGACACGTTGCATCGACGGACGAAAGCTGCTCATGATCTCTACGAACAGAGAAGGAAAGTGTATGGGATTCCGAGAAGAAACAGAGTATGGAAATTGCGAGTTCGAGAAGATTTTGTTACAGGAATGACGTCCGAAGGTTGTACCAAAAAGTAAACATGAGGAAGCTATAAATCCAGAGCGGAAGCCTCCATGGATGGGCACGGATAACTTGTTGTGGAGTCACAATCGGTGCTGACAATATGGATACGGACTTATGAAGACTGTATAACAGTGACTAGCGCCTTCAGCAGAAACAACCATTCACACAGGACGAAAACGAGAGATACATATGTATTCAGGTCCATCCCATTTAGACAAGGTTAAGATAGCAATATCGAAGCTGAAATCTAATAAAGATGTCGATGCAAATGATCTGGACTAAAGTGAAGTTGGTGAGAAACATGCAGCAACTTATACAGGTTTTGTATAAAATTGTAGCATCGGGGCACATGTCTTCAGCTTCTCTACAACTCGGAGGCTCTATCATAGACGGATTCCGAAAGGTTCTCAAGGGAAAAGTGCAAGCTTTTTTGACGGTACTTTGTGTCCTATGGTAGTGTCCTTTGAGAGAGTATTTCACTTTTAAAAATAAAAATAAAATTGAAAATTTTAAGTAACCCCCAACACAAAAAAAAAAATTTAAAAAGTAAAAAAATATTTTTTTTTCTTTTTTTTTTCGCTTTTAAGACAAGCGTCGTCGCGGCGGGAGGCCGCTCGAAAATCGACGTCGAAATCCACGAAATTCCACCGACCGATTATTGATCAAAAAAATCGACACAATTATTCCACGCTCTTGCGAAGTGTAGCGCTCCATTACTTATCTGTTTGACTGAGGTACGACGCTATTTGTAAAAATTATAACATCTTCCGATAGGGTGATTAATATTGCACCACTTAAAAGAGCTAATGTCCTTAAAACGCTTGAACAGATCTTCATATAATGTAGCTAAGAACCATCTCGATCACGTTAGCTTCCAAACAAAAATCATCAAAATCGGTCCATTCGTTCAGGAGCTACTATGCCACAGACAACCACACTTACAAGCAGACAAACAGACTTATAACACCCCTCTTTTTGCGTCGGGGGTTAAAAAAGAGGTTCACTGAGATGATGTTGGAAAATTGGGAAATAGTCGTAACGATGTTTTGCGCCACATAAAGCAGGTCACCTAAAAGCAGGTGTGGTTGGGTGCATTCTCATGTACATACTTTCCAATTTCGGGCGAAGGGTGGTTGACCCTTTTCTTCAGTCTTCTTAATACTTAATACTATTCGTAGTGTATAACCCCCTTGACGTCGATGGGCATGACATTATGACTTTTTAAACGCTTTATTTGAGGGGCTATGAGACTTGGCGAATCATAATTGGCGTATGGCCGTTCAACCGTTCTCTGCATTTACAGCTTGCACCGAGTCACTCAACAAAAGACCACTAAAAAATACGATCTGCCATTGCAGGCGACTGATGCGTAGCGCATTTTGATGGTTCGACCCTCCGCCACCGAATTCGATTGATGCGAGCGTATTGCGACTTACAGTAACATCGAAAAAAAAATTCCCAAAACTTTTGGTACAAACCTTGTTTGATATGATAATACATGAAGCATGCCCAATAAATGGAGTTTCAGATCAAAAATTCACTCAATCGCAAATCTGAGAAAAGACCAGCGCATTTTAGGTCCTGACACATAACCTCTTTATCCAGTTCAGAGATGAGTTCGTGTTTTTAGAGATGAGCTCGGCAGCCATACTAAGCATTAGAACCTCTGCCACGTTTGTCAGGCGCTACAAAATTACAACGGAGAACTTTCATTCCCAAATTAAGATCGGTAACGAGCTAACCGGATTCTAAAAAGGATTTGGTCAGGACGACGTCTTGTCGTTTGCGATTTCTATAATATCATCCTTATAAAGGTCGTACGAGAACCATAAGGGTATAGGGTTGGTGCATGTTCAAGAGTTACGCACTCATGGCGTTTGTCACACAACCTGCACGGGGAGCAGATGGTTTGTGTCGAAGATATTCTTTCACTACTCTCCGTGGGTGCTTGTCCTAGATAGAATTCAAGAGATTCGACTGAATTGTTGGTTGTAGTTCACAGTAATTTTTTTGTGCGTACGTCAAATCTGAACGACTGCTTGCATACGCTGGTGACATTGAAGTGATTGGACGAATCAACGAGACGTCAATGAAGGGACGTCAATATTGGAACACTGAATCAGAAACGGTCGAGGTGGAGCTAAATAAATGCTGCCATCAGAGAAATACGTGAATTCCCGATGTTTTGGCCAGAATTTCACATTGGTACTTGGCTCACAGGTAACAACAAAACTAGCGCTGAGGGACGGGTGATAATAGAGAATATAACCATCCCACCGAACATAGCGCACACAAGTTGCATGGGACTTCTACTAACTGGACATACGTCACAATAAGCGACCGGCTTAAGATCGTAAAGAACATCCGAGCTGAAGCACAATTTAAACGAATACGCTTTCAAAATACTCCAATTGCAGTTAATACTACGACTACGATGTGTTATCTAATTGATATTTTGCAAGGGCTTGGAATTATTACTCTTAATTGAAAGCGGTGTAAGACCTATTGACAAAATTATCTCAAATAAATACTCATTATTTCAAATGGCAATGAATCCTCTCGTCTCCTTAGAAACCCCAATTTTTCGTCTCAGATTTTCTATTTGCGACTTATTTTTTCACAAAAATTCCTGGAAACATCAATACCAAACATGCAATTACCAAAGCCCTCATCTCCCATCAGCCTAAGCTCCTAATTTTAAAATATAAATAGAAATCATGACTTTCATCACAAGGGAGAAATCCTTACCACAAATCTCTTCGAAACGAAAGACTTTTTATATATAAGTGAACCCCACTGGCCATCTTTGGAAAACAAGCAAGAAAACAAAAATGGAAAGAATCCCCCCATTTCGCAGACAAATGAACAGATAACGTCCTTTCTCCCTATGACTCATTGGCGACGTCGAAAAGGACAAAAGATGAGTGGCCCACGGCGCCATTCGTCCTGCTGCCGCCGTGGGGCTTAAACTGTCAAAATACAGAAGAAAGCAAAAACCAACGAAAAACCGTCATCCACCAATCCTCACGCACTGACTGAGTCACGAACATTCATTCCACACATACCAACTGAAAATGCTTAAATAAAACACCATAATTCGATTCCCTTCATATTTTGCTGTCGCTAGTCCTTGTTTATGATTTTCGGTTACGTGTATTATGTCTGAGTTCTCGTTGTTTTCCATTGACTAATACCACCAAACTCATTCCGTTGTCCTGTGAAACGTGAATTAATATTGCTACAAGTCACGAATGTCCTTCGTACTGGTGCCAGCGTGCGGGTCGCCTTTTTTCCGGCAATGGATAGTGGGAGAGTATTAAAATTGCTCACCAGTGGAAAACTAATATTACCTGGCATGAGAGCCCAATCCGGATTAAAGCTATTGGCCAGTATGATAGCTGGAAATGAATATAACGATAATAAAGTTGAGTTTTATATCGTTATGAAGACTGTGACCTTCGCGTAGTTCTGTGATTGCCTGTTATTATGAAAACAACTGCGGGTAGCCACACACGCGCCTTAAGTGTTCTTGAGCTCCATGGTGGCACGAACGTGTATGGGTCGGATCGTTGTATCCTGGTGGTCATTGTGAAGTCATCATACTCTAGTGTCTCCCAGGAGCTCTTGCTGTTATATCTTCAGACTGAGTCATCCATTATCATCATCTGTCAGATTAGCCAGACTAAGAGTCGTTGGCAATTAGATAATGAGTTAAGTCGTCAACGATTTTAATTAATGGCTTTAATATCCATCTTCAATTATAGTCTAGTCAATCAATCATATAATGCTTGGTGGTATCGGAGCAACAGGTCATTTGGGAGCCTGGAAGGAGAGCTTAGGGGGAAAGCCAAATCAATGTAAGGCCTTCAGATTCTAATTTCCCACTACCAAAATTTAACCAGGATCCTAAAAGGTCATCCATCAAAAGGTGTCATTTTTAATTTTACGCTGTTGCTGGAACTTTATTATTCAACTATCATTATGATGACTTTAGATAAGCTTAAGCTAGGAGGTTATTAAAGATAGACCGATACACATCCGCATAACATGCTGATAATATAGTGAAAATTCACTACAAAAACGCTCAAAATATCGTGGAAATATTTCGTAAAGAACGTATTGTTCTAAATCATCATCAAGCATCTTCCGGCACAGCCAACACAGCTGTTATAGTGAAAATAATCGATAAATTTGAACAGCATGTGTTTGCCGACAAAGTGAACTAAAAATATCACCGCCATAGCTAAACTGTGGACGTAAAAATCCAAACAAGCAGACCACGCACCTTGCTTCCGTGAATGGGGCTTGAAAATGAATGAGCAAGATTATGATTTTTCATCACAAAGTGGAGCGGCTATCCGCCTGGCGGTGTCGTTGGACCATACTTTTTACGAAAATGATGTTGAGGCATTACTGGACAATTGACTGATTTATATACCCACTGAAAATGTTGTCATTAGCTGGATTTTTCAAAAATTTTCAAATGTTGACTTACGAGGTGTGTTCAAAAAGTATCGAAACTTATTTTTGTCCGTGTAAGCCAATGAAATGCGGGTGACTTTCTTCAGTGTAGATATAGAATGGGTCAATCAGTTGAGTGTAGTGTTCGAATTTCAGTGTTTGGACAATGACAGCGATATTGCATCAAATTTTGTCAAAAACCTTGCGATACCCCAGCGGAAATCATATGCAAGATTCTACAGGCTTTTGGGGCCAATTCCATGCGCCCCACTCGAAACCGGCCGCACATCAATAAACAGTGACCCACGTTCAGATAGGCCCTGATTAAGTCGCACTGCCAGTTTCAAGTGAGCAAGTGCAGACTTTAGGCTGGTAGGATCGTCGCATTTTGCATGAGGAGAACGTCCGCGAAATTGTTACCGAAGCTGCTAACTATGGAGCAGAACCAATATTTTGAAGGACATACTGGACAGGACCGAAGTTTCTGGTACGACTCAGAAACTAAGAAGCAGTCTTCACAGTGGCAACATCCTTCATCACTGAGATTAAAAAAAGGACGACAGATCCGCAGCAAAGTCAAGGTTCTTTAATTCCCATAGTGTGGAAAACCAAGAATACGTCTCATAAAGCGAAACCATCACAGAAAAGTATTACCAGGAGGGTCCTTCGTTGCCTTTATGATGCTGTACGGCGTAAACCACCGGATCTGTGGGCAACTCCAACGTACCTGCCCATTCCGGACATTTGATTCAGGCTTTCCTTATCAAACATAACATTCGTATGGCTGACTTGAGACTATTTTGTACGGAATTAGCGTTTTGGATTTCCAAAATTTTTTGCAAGCAAAATTTTTGTTTTGCTTTTTTCTCAAAAGCGTGCTTTAGGCGGTTGCAGTTGATACCGTGAGCGGCAGAGACAAGTAACTTTGACTTTCTAAGAATAGGAAAGGCTCTTCGAACATGAATGTTGAGTGCTAGACTAACACTTTGTCGTATTCACTGAGTCTTCTATAGCCAGTGTAGGTGCGTTCAAAAATTGCTTGGATCCGTGGATTATATTAGTCTGATTCACTGGAGCTTTTCGTTGGTGAATATGTCTGAAACAAGAACGCAAATATGTTTTTGTACATTGCTAGTCAGACCGGTTATTTAGTCTGCTATCAGTTGTTGAAGAGGTTAAATGTGGATTGATACGATCGGTGGTTTTTCGAATGTTCATTTCCCGGCTTCTCTCCTCGGCGGGGTACTGGCAAATCCCCCGTAGTACACTTACCTTGAAACAGCATCTCGCCTATCGCCGTTCGTAATCAGCATTGAACTGCAGATCCCGTTCACTTGTGTCAAAAACAAATCGCACACAACGCAAGTGAATGAGAGAAGCTTGCCTCTGTCTCTCTGTGAGCTGTCTAAGAAGAAGATCTACGATTCAAGGCCGCTGGAGTTTGAATTTCTTGTTTTAAGAACGATGTCTGTGTGTATGAGGGTTCGTCCTTAAGAGTCATTTGTAAGCGATCACCCGAGGGTGGACTAGCCTTCTGTATAATAGGCATTTCTCGTCTCAGCGTTGAGGAATTAGGAAAACCAAAATTCGTAAGAGACTAATTAAACGAGTACAACAGGTGGTCGAGTATAATTAGGGCTTTGCACGATGGTGCACTGTCTTGCAACAAAAGCCAATTGCCATCTTTCTGGTACTTCGCTCGAACGCGATGAATTTTGTCTCACAATTTTCCCAGAATACCCAAAAATGTTGATCACAGTCTGATCCTTGATAATTCCCTTGGAATCGAAGAAAACGGTTAGCATCGTCTTGTTTTTGACTCATCTGCAGAAAGTGCAATGGGAACTTTCTTCAATTTCAGTTCGTCTGTTAACTTCCATGTCGCGCTCTGGCACTTGGGGAGTTGCTAGTAGAAGCACCAATTTTCGTCGCTAGTAACGATAAATGACATGAATGTTGGGTATTTGGCAATGACTCACTTTTTACTTACTTTCAAGTCTTTTTATTCCTCCGTGAGAGAATATGGAACGCGTGCAGACCTTTCTCTTTCTGAAATCATGGGTAAAAATGCGAGAACCACAATTTTAGGAATGCCAGTCAGCTCCCCAAAAACCTGGCCGGTCGTAGCGCAGAATTGTTCCGACATTCTCAATGTTTTCTTCATTTCTTCAAGTTCCCGACGTCGGTGAGCGTGGATTAGTGAGACAGCTGAGGCTGTGAGGATATCGGTAGAAAGGGTGCGAAACATCTTACATAAAGAATTAGAGATGCGAATGCTCTGCACAAGAAGGGCACCGCATTTCCTGGATGCCGTTCAGTACCAAAGAAAATGAAGTCGATTGTATTTGCCGGAAAGGTCATGGGGCCAGTGTGTTTTGGGTTATTGATTGCCTTGCGAAAGGCAGAACAATTACAGGCGAAACCAGCGGGATGTCAAATTTTGAGAGAAGGGGCCTGGCTCTTTGGTACCCAAGGATGCGTAGACGATGGGAAAATTGCGGAATTTGGAGTACTTTTTGCTCGGCTATGCCTCCTATTCTCCTAACTTCACACGTTCAGACTATCGTCTGTTTCAACCTTAAAGAAATTTGATTTTGGAAAGCGATTGGCATATAGTGAAGAAGTTGAGAGGACCGTCTGGAAAAAAAATTCTGATGTTGGAGAAGCGCTGGACCAAACGTGTTGAGGTCAAGGGAGATTATGTAGAAAAATAAAATAGTTTTTAATTGAAAATCGCAGCTTTTCATTCCCAGGTAAACAACTTTTCATCTTACCTTCGTATACAAGGCTATTCATTAGGATCAACTTTTAAATTAAATAAAAACCGCATATTGTGGATTTAAATTCATATCATTCAAATGGCCTCGTTTACAGAAACTCGATCAGAAATGTCGCATTTTATATGACCCTTTTGCATAAGTCGGGCGAGATCTCACCAATTGTTCGAATGATGTCGTTCTCTAGTTGTTGTTGAGTTTTTTGTCATAAACTAGCAACCCAACGTAGTCTTAGGGAAAATAGTTTAAGGGCGTTAAGTCGCACGATCTGCTTGGCCTCTTCTATGAATGTCATTTGCCAGAACCCCAATGCACGTTGCTACGTCTGATCTCATCCAGGCACATGACTTAAACAACATTATTGATGATATTTACATAAATTAACAATCGTTTTGCCGTCATTCTAGTTTAGGAAAATGTATGGCCCCATAACGCCGCCCTGCCCAAAGTCCAATACAATGGAGACTCTTGTTACTGAAATGGATTTCTCTCAAGCCAAATGCGATAATTTGGCTTGTTCACGAAGCTGTTCAATGAAAAGTGTGCTTTAATACGGAAAACAATTTGCTCGTCAAAATTTGGGTCCGTTTTCCACTGTCCTCAATCAGCGATCGTACGATGAATCAATTGGATCTTACATGGGCGCAAGTCTTTTCATAAGATTCTCAACAACAGCAGCAGTTTTCTTGATTGAAAATTGATCGATCAGCTCGATCAGTAACCGAACTGCTTTTCTTGGATATCATGGTAATTCGTCAAACCGCCCGCTGGAATGGACGATCGAAAATATTTCGTACGTCGAGCAAATAGAACGTGAAGTTTTACAAAAAAAATTTAGGAACATGGACGTGGTGTTTAGTGGGGTGTAATGCTCTGCGTTAATGAAACGTGCTATCGAGTAGACTTGTGTCTTCGCCGCTCCGTTGATATTCACATATTATTAAAATTTGTTACTTTTTCATATCCTTCGTACTATCGTAAATGTTTTTGCTAAACAAAAGCAAGGTTTTCAGCTTTGCACATTAATGAACAAAATTTGGAATGAATAAATTTCGTTGTCTTTTTTTGGTTCAGGGGTAGACATTATCTGTGTCTCTGAGACATGGTTCTCTTCAAAAATTTATTCAAAACGATCTAATTTTCGTGATGATAGAGTTAAACCTCCTGGGGGTTGGGTTGCTATGTACGTTCGAAATAGAATCTTCCGGAGAATAAAAGTTATATGTGAGTCCCAATGCACGTTTGATATGGACTACTAGCTCCTAGAACTATCCACTGCTGAAAACTCCATTCTTCTTGGTGTGGTCCATAGACCTAATAAGACGATTAATCTATACCAGCTTACTTCGTTGCTTGAATATGTCCCACTAACCGCTCCTAACCTCATCTTGGCTTGAGACTTAAACAACCTTATTGATGATCTATGTTCACTTAACCTTTTTTCCGGTCAATTCTGTTATCCCAACTCATCATGGTGGTACACCTAGCACCCTACTGGTTGTTGTTTTCGTAAGTGATCCTAGTAAGGATTTTTTCAATGATCAGTTGTCAGCACCCGGTTTCCCCAAGCCTGATCTCATCTAGATAACGTTTGACCTCACATTCAATGATTCTACCAACATATCTCAATTCAGAGACTTTCGGAGCATTGACTACTACACATCATACCTGTGCCTAAAAACAACTCAGGTTCCGGATTTCGAGAGTCATCAGTATAATCTCTTGACTTCTAAGCAGTCAAGCTTTCGCCCTAAGCATAGTTGCTCAACGACACTGCTTTCTCTGGTAGATGAAATAAGGCAGAAGATAGACATCGGCCAATGCACGTTTCTCGCGCTTTTCGACTCTTAAAAAGCGTTTGACACAATTAATCATATATTTTATGTAACAAACTTTTTAGGGTGTTCAATTTTTCAAATTCCGCTGTTATTCTTCCTAGCTGGGTAGCCGTCAACGAACAGTTTTGGCAAATAATTCCCTGTCGGAATTTCTCCCCAATAGGTGCGGTGTGCCTCAGGGATCCATCCTGGGTCCTCTTTTATTTTCCTTATATATAAATGAGTTACCCTCTTTAGCTTCTTACTCCACCATTGAAATGTACACTGAAAGCACCTAGCTACATCTTAGTTGTTCTCCCGACTCGGTAAACCATTATATTAGTTGCATCAACTCCGATCTTGAAAAAATGTACAACTGATCTAGACAGAATTTACTTCGACTTAACCCCTCTGTTTCCTCTGATCCATATCAACAACGGACCGATAAAATAGGTGGATACCGCTATAGTTTTGGATTTTCGATCTTCCACTTATATAATGTAGTCAAATGTCGATGTAGCGAGCTTTTAGCCCTCTAGCAGTAGAGATGATAGACCTTTTGATCATCCTTACTTTAAAGGGGGTTCTTAGTTCGGATATTATTATACATACAAACCTTCCCAAGTCTCGCCTCTTTATAAGTAATGAAAAGGTCTAGTATATATTAAAATAACATATTTATTAGGGATACTTACTGATAAATTTAACTTTCTTCGAAGACCTTGGCTGCTTGGAGCGTATTTTAGTCGCTTTCTTGATGGGTGCTGATCTCCTCGACACTATTCCCATTTGAGTTAAAATAAATTTGATTTTTATTGCAGTTTATGAATAAGTTGTATTTAAGCCCGATTGATATAGAAACTTTCCACTAAATGCATCGTTGAATAAGAAAAAAAAAAAAGAACCAAAAAAACAACGAAGAAAGGCAACCATAGAGTACGAGTATGACTGTCTGCTTCGAGCTCCTTTCAAACCCAGCCTTTTGAACTTTTTGTGCTGCGGTAGCTTTACATGGCAGCTCGTTTGCATTTACAAACACCTAAACCAGAAGGTGTTAATGTGGTATATTTCCTACCCGAGTCCTGGTTGTTTCTCTCCTTCGTTTGAGTAGCAAAAAAAACAGAGAAACACTTTACCAGAGTCGTTGACTGTGGAAAAATTATTTTGGATCTCTTACCGGCGCAACCCAAAAACCACAGGAGAATGGTGTTTTACAACGAGCGACTATAGCGTCAAGGCCTCTTGTGGTCTTGGGGCACGAATGTTATCGGGTTTCACCAGGATGCAGTGTAATTTTGTTGCCCTTTGATTATTTTGCAGCACGAGGAGATGAACTTTGTCATTCCTTTGACCGGAGTGAGGAAGATAAGGCATGGATTTTCGAAGCACTAGCAACACAAGCCAGACACAACGCACACGAAAATCATAACAAAGAAACTCTTTGTTCACCTGAATGTATGGCGTTTCCGACAAGATATCCCAGGCGACAAGTTGTATAACAAAAGATTTCGAGAAAGAAAGGAAAAAAAAAAGACAACACCATTGAATTATATGATCTTCTCGCGTAGACAGTGATAAGCAGTATTCCTGTAACCCTGTTCGAGTACACATTGTTACGCAATATAAACGTTTGCAATGGAATTTTATTAACAAAACACATCCAGTGGGACCATCTAAGTAGGCATCTCGTATTTACGCCACCCACAACTCCAGCGCAATTCGAATTCCTCTATCAACCCCCATTAGAGAGGAAAACAACAATCGATCCAGGTAGCAAGGATGCTCGGCAACTTCGAACGTGATTCACATGGATCTACTGCCACCATATCCTAATGAAGGTGATGGTTTAGTAGCGGATAGAGGAGTTACAGTGTTGAGCACTTGAACGGCGTTTCCTTTAAAACCCAGAACAGCAGCAAAGAGAACAGGAAAAATACCTGAAGTAAAAATAAGAATACCCTTTGGAGGCATAGTGCCTTTGAATGGAAGGGTCGGTGAGTGAAACCAGTGGGGTAGACGTAGGAAAAGTCTGCTAACCAGTCAAGCTTACCTCTCTTTGTTCAGATAGATTCATCACATATCACTGGCTTTTCGAAAATGCAGAGACTAGGTGGTAGGTGGTAGACAAGCTCCACTAGTCTTATCTGTAAAATTACAAAAACCGATCTAAAACAATGACGATGAATTCATGGGAAGAGAAAAGGATTTTACATGGCGCCCGACACGGGATAGCTGCCACAATGACGACGGGATTGAAATGCCCTCGCTTCAGTGCTCATAGATTGCTTCTGTAGTTGGTTTTTTTTTTTTAAGGAATTCGTGCCGAGAGAATATTCATTTGGAGTGTAATACCCAAGTCGGCGGTTGTAATCAGTTTTTTTTTGCGCCCTCCCCTCCATCACACCAAGAGCTCGAACTGCTCCTTGGATGAAACCATGTTTATGTGCGGTACAGAAGGTAATCTAAACTGGAAGCGCACAGGAGAGAACAATATTCGAGGAGAATTTTAAAAATGAATTCCAGTTGAGGCAAAATGAAATCCTTAACTCTCTATTCCGCTATTCTTCTTGGTCTCATCGTCCTCGTCGTTGTCGGTTGAGTTAGACTTTAATCAAGGCTGAATTATTTTATTTATCCGCAATTGTGTGAATGGAGGACGTACATGGATGGGTGGTAGGCCGGGATAGCAGGTAGTTAAATCTTGAAGATTTACGGATTAAATCATTTGTAAGGACCTTAAGGAGAGTTTAGAGAGTGAGAGAATGCCGAAAAAGGTGTTTACGTCGCTGTAATGTGGGATACCTTTGAAGAGTGATTTAATTGGAAATCCGCTGGCAACTTAGGGAATGCAATTCAAGCGAAAACGAAATTGACTGTTGGGGAACAATGTGGAGTGGCGGGAGACCTTAAGTGGATTTATGGTTCAATTTAATTTATTTTACATCAGGGAAGGGAACTTTACTCCGGGCTTAAACGAGCCATATGCTCTTAACAACCTTTGGGATGTTGTAAAGGATGTAGCTCCATGCCTGCCTGAGATATTTTCGGGAGAGTTTCATCGGGAAACAGGTGGTTCGTTCATTGATATAAGACTTTTCACTCACGTTGAGTACCCTAAATCAATCTTCATTGCGTTTTGGATATCCATTCACTGTCAACTACAGCTCGTGTAACGACATTACCACACCCTTCCACTTAGCCGAACCGATCTAGTGTGCTTGGTGATGATTGTATTTTAATTTGAAACAAATTTAGCATGAAATACAAAATTCAATCACATGGACGACCGAAAGATCCCGGCCACCCCCTCTATCCTGAACGGATAATCCTCTCATAATACGATGATAGTCGAGGGAAACCTTGTAAATAATGAAGGTCGCTTAATTTTCAAACGAAACCATCACAGAAAGGGCACCAGATGAGTAGGAGGAGAATGTTAACGATAATTGACATAATGGGGGCAACAAGTTTGAAAGGTGACGGTGGTGATAGCAACGACATTGCTCGTTCTCCGACTGCTTAATGCTTTGTGAAGATGAAATGTTGTTTACGGCAGAAGGACAATATCCATCAATCATACTTAACGAGCAATTTCTTAACCCAAATGGAAGTTGGTGCAATACTCATTGCTTGGTTACGCCACTACCCAAGTATTAGACAGCTGGTGTCTATGACACTCACGCATGGTAGTTGATTTCAGTGATTTCTTTTTATGGGGTTGGAGAGGACATCGTTAGTAATCGGGGTTAGTCGGTGTTTGGAAAACAAATGGAGGCAAAGTTGAAGTGATAAATCTCGGTCCACACTTGCATACATCATGCGGGTTTATAATATTTCACGTCTAGAGTCGTTTGTTTTACGGCTAGTTAACGTTGGCTACAAATTCGTCACCCACTCAACTAGAGCGTCGAGTTATATTACACTCAGAGCTTAGGTTCTCAATTTCTGGACACCTAAACGCTGTCTCGTAAAAGTAAGCTCAAAAACACGATTTTTCAATTTCCTGCAAAAGGTAATAAAGTAAAGGAGAAAACTCCATTAAAACCATACAATCCAACTTGTTTATATACACAGTTGGACATTCCCAGGATATGGTCGTTGTTCGGTGCAAAATGACTGCAACGCAGCAAGGATACGACGTCTCGAAATTTATTTCTTGAGCATTGCATTATGGGAGGACATAAATTTTATTAGCACCATCAGACGCTTGGAATTTCGACGCAGCGAGAGGGTATCCAAACAATCGTCTTTGTTGGTTCTCCATCGTCTGGGGATAACTCGTTGAGAGCCATAATGATGGAGAATCTTAAGGGAAATCTACGACGAGAAATAAAGAACAAGCATACAGGATACGCTGTAGAAATTCCGAGACTGCGGAAAGGCGATATGAGAAACACCTGTACCGCGGGATGGTTTTAAGGATATCCTTTTCCCCCATAAACCCAAAGGAAAGGGAAGAAACAACTTTTTTTTTTCCATTTCTAAGGGTAACCTGACCCGAAACTAGGGTTATGCATGATACAAATCTATTTCAAACCAAACCATACCGGGGGATAGCTAATCAAAAGTAGGATGTCTCCCGAAAAAATCGATTTGCTTTGTGAGTGTCATCGTTTCGCAAACAAGCAAGGATACGATATCGTTCTATAAAATGTAAATATTTTGTCGGGCAGATGTCGACATCTGTTACAACATCACACACAAGATAAAAGGAAGAAAGGAGATCGGAGTGGGATTACTGGTATTGATGCAGGGGGTCTGTGAAATCTATTCAAATCCTTCTATTCCTGTCCCAGGATACAAACTATTTCAACACAAAATTATACGACAACACCTCATTGTTGCAAAATAGGCAATATATGTATGTAAATACGAGTAGATCTGGTATACAAGTCAAAGAGAAGGGCTGGTGCTGGTGATTCCTTCCAAATCCCTATGTAATGGAGGGGAAATCCTTTTCCCTTTATTTTATTCATACATCTAGATGTATTGCTGCGACCTTTTCGGTGTTCACACATCAGACATTTGCAGACGGTCTCAAGCGGAGGATGGATCAGGACACTGTCAACGAAGATTACAGAACAGGAAGGCAGGAAGGAAGTCACTGATAACACAGGATCGGTTAAGTGTTAGCTGTCAAGTGTAAAGGATGTACATTTCTATATCCACGGCGAATTTGGAGCAAATTCAGTTTTTCCTTCTTTTTGGAATGAGTAGGAAATCAGGCGAGGGATACAAGTTGCCGTCCAAAGCGTCTTTAGATTGCTCTTACGAGTAATTATTTTTTGCAGGAATTGCGTCTACTTTAAAAAACGGTAGAGCCCATGCAAAAGTTGCAAAAGCGTAGTTTTAGTTACGATTCCCAGATAGGGCCATCCAACAAGAGGTGTCATTTTAAATCAATAGAAATAGAAAAGCAACATGTTCAAGAAAGCTTGTGATATTTTAACTTTAATCGAAGATATGAACTCTAAGGTTGAAAGAATTCGCATCTAGATGTCAGTAGTGAATCATTTCTGAACACTCATATCATCTTTGATATTTGTTAAGTAATTTTTTAAACGTTTGGTTTTTAACTGTCAAAAACGGTATAGGAAAATTGCTAAAGTATATAAAATTTTTATTAGAAATGATAAATATATGCTTGCCATTTTTAAAGACTATTTTGATCACAAATATGTTTTAAGTAGTCAACACCGGGAGTTAAATGTTGGGTCACTTTTTAGGGCATATTGGCTGCACACTAGCTAATAACATGTATAATGTTGTCTTCCAAGGCTGCTGGCTTATCAGCATGGATTCTTCCTCTGGATTTATTTGTAAAAGGTTACGCTGCAAAAAGCGCTCTCAAACTAAGGGAGTCCTTTTTGTGGAAACAAGCCAACTATGGACATGCGGCCATACTCAGAACAACGGATGACCTGGGAAAGAAACATGGTCCTAGTAGCCTCGCAGCTATAACCGACTATATTTCCCCCCCACCAATGACTTCTGTCTCAGAATACCAATCCTTTTCCCCTACAGAGAAGGGTGGCTATCAAACGCCGTGATCAACGACTACTAGGTTGCCCTCTCCACCGACGGATCGAGAATGGACACTGAGATCAAATGCTGTCATGAAATGCCGCGACTCACTGAAGTCCATCAGACACCACAAAGTCAAACTCTGCTGGGTCCCGGACCACAGCTCAATCGCAGGGAACGAAAGAGCGGACGAATTGGCTAGGCAAGGATCTGAAATGGACATCAGCGAAGTGGACAAGTCATTGTAACCACCGATCAGCGCATTATACCGGATCATAAATGACACAATTATAAAAGAAGCCAACTCGTCTTGGCTTACAGGAAAAGGCAGCCACACGACAAGATCACCGTGGCCAGAGCTCAATATCGGAAAAACAAAGAAGCTCTTGGCGCTGGACCGAAACTCGATCCGTATGCTCATCCAGAGTCGAGGCCTAGCTTCGCTGGCCAAAGATTCTTTACAGAGATTGTAGACGTAGGAAATGCAGATATGTATATCGGATCTTCTAAATTTCATAAAGAGCACGGGGTGGTTTCAGCCACAACCTGATAGGACGGGTTAATTATGTATATGTATGTGTACCCCACAAATGAAGGGAATCACAATGGGCGCTTTGGTCTCCGAGTGAAAGTGATGCTCAACCATCACACTCCCTTTCTTTAACCTTACCTAACCCTATCAGCATGGATGGGTAATTTTAAGTATTCTCATGAAATGGGTCGTCAAATCGCACGACTTAGCTGGCCCATTCACGAACTCGTTTTTCAGTTGGTCTATCAATTCGCGTGCTGTGTGACAATTGGTGTCGTCTTGCTGGAACCACATTTTGACCAGGTTTTAGACGTTACACTTTGGGCAATAAAAAGTTCGAAATCATTGAATGATAGCAGAGGCGCTAGTGAAGGTTCTCACGGCTACTTTTGAAAAAATACAGATGAATGAATCCGTCACACTATAACTGCACCAAACAATACACTTTTTCGGACGCTTGGGCGGTTCTTGTACAAAGAGCTTTTTTATTGGCCACTCACAGAAAATTCGACGCTGTAGCAGATCGTTCTGTTTCAACTCTACCACGAACTGTATACATATGTAAGGCTGCAGACCAAGATCCTTGCGTAAAATTTTCCACAATGTCGAGTTACACAATCTCAATAGCTATGAACGGCGACGAATGGATAAATCACGGTCTTCACTAACGGATGGATATAGCAGCAATATATTCCTCTGTATGCACTCTACGGATTCAGATAAATGACTTGATTTCCAATAGCACAAAATTGGTGAAAAATTTAGTCACTATGGCTGGAATAGTTCGCTCAGCAGGGCGATTATGATGATCGTAAAATGGTCGAAGTGCAGGATATTTTCCACCGAGCATGAATTTCAATAACTTGCAAGCGTTCTGCGGATATAAGCCTTTCTATGATGAAATGGCAATACTAACTGAACAAGTTTAACTTTGACACATATTGCAAATCGCTTGAAAGCTGTCGAAAATAGAACCCTGAAAAACGAAACAGTAGAAAAATCACCCTTTCATATAACATAGCTATATGCATTATTTTAATTTTGGATAGTTACACCCTCGAGAAGCGCATTAATCGCATTTTAGCAATGTGATTTTTTTGGTTGAAATACTGTCCAACAATCCAAAGTTTCATGAATATTGCAGCCGTAGCAGAGTGTAGCTGAAAAACCTTCATTATCGATATAATGAAGTTCCCGTTCGGTATTAGGCATTCAGCCATCGACTGTTCCTATTGAGGATTGACATAGAATGTGTCCGCACAGAATATAAGTAACATAAGAACTCTGAAGCCGATGGATCATAAGCAACGCCACTTTTGTCCACTGGGCTTTAGTGATGCAGCTCATCTCACATAGGATAAATCATTGCATCCACAAAAACGTATTTTTCGGAGTATTTTCAGACTTGTTGGATCATTGTCCATCTTCAATGGTCCAAATGAAAGAGCTTCATTTAAAAACTGAATATCAAGCTTTTTATTTGAGAACGCTTAAAAGAAAACTCCTTAGCAGTAGTGATGTTAAAGCAACTCTTAATCTTCCCAAAGAATTATGACAAGGTTCGCAGTAATGAAATACAGAGGTGCATTACGGCTAGAGAAAAACATGGCCTTTTGCGTATGGCATCTTATTTCAATCTTACTGCTAGGCAAAAAACTACACAAAAAATCTTTAAAAAAATTGAGAGGAGGTTTGCTGAAGAACAAGTTACGAAAATATGAACAAAAAAATTGAAGGTCCAGATGGGTGGTCATATAACCATGATTTGAGAAAAGCTCCGAAAATTCTTAGCCGCCAAGCATGCGGGGGCTCGGCAAATATATGCGCCGGTATTGGATATTACAGGCGAACCGAAATTAAGCTCAGTCCGCCAAGAACGAACAGCTTACTGGACTGAGTCATGATGGAGGATATTGACATAATTCGTGGCAACAATTTACTTGACGCCCTATGATTTTCCAGCAGAATAATGCAGCCATCCACACGGACAATATTCTAGAATGGCCTGTACCTTAAAATAATTGAAAATAGTTGAAATCTTCGTCGAAAATTGGCAGTTCTCACAGATCTCGAAAACAGCATTTCAGAACAGGAGAAGGAATACCACGAAAATATATATAAAAAAAAAATATTAAAGTCGCATCCACGAGGTATAATGGAAGTTTTGAAAACGCAAGGAGAACCAAAGGTGGGTAAAGTTCGTGACGACTTTTTAGTAAAATTCAACTATTTTCCTTATAGTGTAAAAATCTTTTTTTTAACGAAATAAACATTATTATACAAAAAGTGTCACCATTTTTTGGGATGATCCTCTGTGATTTTTTGATGAAAAACTGAATCAAGTAATTTCTCATAGGCTTTATTTAAAGCAGCTTAACTGCATTGAAAGAGTTCTGCGGAGGTCGAAACAAGTAATAGTCAGACGATGCTGTCCGGACTATACAGTGGATGCATCAAAACTTCTCAGCCAAGCTCTTACGATAACAGAAGTGTGTGGTCGGACGTTGTTATGACGGAAGACAACACATTTCCTATTATTCAATTCGGACAGTTTTCTTTTGATTGCCTCGCGTAATTTTCCAACTGGAAGTAGCTCATGGTGATCTATTTTCAGTCCCTCAATACACAGCATCAGCTTTTTCCGCCTCAATTCTGGCTTGCTGGGTCAATTCGTATCTGTCGGAACATCTTCTTGATATCCGTGGAAAAAACGTGCAAAAAGTGCATGCGCTAACGCAGGATTACATCAAAAATCTCAATCTGCAATATTGGGCCAACATGAAGACAATCATTGATATGTTGACCTCTTTGGAATTTACCCGATCCGTTAAATACTACCCGCAACTTCATTTCCTCGATACTGATTTTAAGAATACCATGATGCGGCAAGAAGAAGGAATTGTTGGAATCAGAACCGTCCTTTGATGGTACCAGCCTATGTGTCCGAGTTCCTCGTACTCTGTCATGAACTTATTGTACCTCACTCGAAACTCCGACTGGGACTTGAATCGACTTTCTGTACGCTGAAGCCTGCAAAGCGCAGACTGTCTTGAGTTTCCCTACTGATTCGTAGATTGCGTAAATGGCAGTCGTAGTATACAGGGTGTCCCACGAGCAGTGTGCCAAAAAGCTACAGCGTGTAGGTCTAGTTAAGACAAGAAAAAAATCGTATGGGAGGGGGGGGTCTATTTCCCCCCGTTTAGCCGGGTGGGGCAATTTTCTAAAAAATTGACTTAATTTGGAAAAAAAATTATTAAAAATCAACAGTTACATCCACAATGCCACGATATACCTTTTTGTAAAGCCAGAAACCTCTTCTTTCATACTGATTTTAAATGAAGCTGTTTTAAGGAGTAGTTTTTGAGAAATTAATTTTCAAACTCAAAATTTTGAAAAAAAAAATTTTCGAACTATTTTTTTTCAAAATTGTATGTAATTAAGTAGTATTTTTTTTTCAAAAATTCAATGCTCTCATTAGTTTTTAGTTAAAAGCAGAAAACCGGATGCAAAAATGTCTTGTAGTTTTTGAGAAAGTAAAAAAAAACCCGAACCATTTTTTTCTAAGAAAAACCTTTTTTTTGGTTTTAACGCGGCTGGACTTGTAGGCAAATTAATGTATGAAACATTGACCTCTTTTTTTATTATTTTTAAAAAATTCGGAGTTTTATGAGGATACAATAAAGTGATACAGTATTGGAATAACCCTGGATTAATTCTTTTTTTTCATTGATAACGCCTGAAAACTGACCTGCGAATTTCGTCTGGGTCCGCCCGCCGCCGATGGGTTCTACCCGAATTTTGGATTTGGTCCGACATAATCCCTCCCTTAGTACAAGGAGGATAGTTATTATGCTTGGAGTGCCCAAATCTAGAGTATGGAGAGTGCTTCATACCGAAAACTTACATCCGTACCATTTTAGGCCAGTTCAGGGACTCACCTCAAACGACAAGTTTTTGAGAGCAGAATTTTGTCGATCATTACTGCTTCGAGATGAAACTGAACGAAATTATTTTGCAAGGATATTCTGGACGGATGAAGCACAGTTTACCAGAGATGGGGTTACTAATTTCCACAATTTGCATCATTGGAGTAGCACCAATCCACACAACAAAAAACAAAATAAATCACAACACCGCTTTAGCTGTAATGTTTGGCTTGGTATTGTTGGACAGACTGTAATCGGGCCCTGGTTTTTGAATGCCGTTATTAATGGAGAATCATACCTGCAATTCCTACGAGACCTTTTGCCCGATTTGATGGACAACGTCCGTTTGGCCATAGCAGATAATTTAATCTACCAGCAAGATGGAGCACCAGCACACTAGAGCTTACGGGTTAGAAACTGGCTGAATGATCATTTTAGTGACCGTTGGATCGGAAGAAGGGGCCGCACGAAATGGCCACCTAGATCACCAGATTTAACTCCTCTAGATTTTTATGTGTGGGGATTCATGAAAAATTATGTTTACGAAGTGGAAATAGTATCTTTGGAACAACGGATTGAAGTCGCTGGAGTCAAATTGCAGGAAAATTTGTCAAGCATAGACTTACATATGTGCAGCCATTAGAAGGAGATATAATCTTTGCCTTCTAAAAAATGGGGATCATATTGAAAATTTATTATAATAAAACTCCGAAGTTTTTAAAAATAATAAAAAGAGGTCAATGTTTCATACATTAATTTGCCTACAAGTCCAGCCGCGTTAAAACCAAAAAAAAGGTTTTTCTTAGAAAAAAATGGTTCGGGTTTTTTTTTACTTTCTCAAAAACTACAAGACATTTTTGCATCCGGTTTTCTGCTTTTAACTAAAAACTAATGAGAGCATTGAATTTTTGAAAAAAAAATACTACTTAATTACATACAATTTTGAAAAAAAATAGTTCGAAATTTTTTTTTTTCAATTTTTTTTCAAAATTTTGAGTTTGAAAATTAATTTCTCAAAAACTACTCCTTAAAACAGCTTCATTTAAAATCAGTATGAAAGAAGAGGTTTCTGGCTTTACAAAAAGGTATATCGTGGCATTGTGGATGTAACTGTTGATTTTTAATAATTTTTTTTCCAAATTAAGTCAATTTTTTTAGAAAAATGCCCCTCCCGGCTAAACGGGGGGAAATAGACCCCCCTCTCCCATACGATTTTTTTCTTGCCTTGACTAGACCTACACGCTGTAGCTTTTTGGCACACTGCTCGTGGGACACCCTGTATATCGTCCATCACTTGCTCGCTTGTGCGTTGATGAAAAATGCCGCTCACACTCAGCTTCTTCATTGGTAAGCATAGGAGGATTTCAAAACCGTTCCAGCTGAGTTGACAGATCTTGGTCTAATATACATTGAAGACTGGTAAGCGGTGGTAACTCGGTACGAGAGTCGGGAAGTTCTGCCTTTGATGAACAAGATCCAGTAAGTATTTATCCTATACCTGTAGCTTGAGCAATTAGATTTTTGTCTTTGGACTTACGCAGCTCTTTTTCAATGATACGCGTAAACACATCAGCCCCAGTATCATTTCTATCGGTGCAGATGAATTGAAATTTGGATCTGCAAGTTCTAGGCCTGCGATAAACGATAGATCTGCATTGATGAGTTGAGGCATGATAAGTATTCGGTGAGTTTCGGCAATATAAGAGCATTAAGTTTCCATTTCATTTCACTTATGAAGCGAGGAGCAATGAACACTGATGGTTGAGTCTTGACAGTATGACATGAAGCACCTCCAACGTCTGTATTAGGGACGAATGCTGAACGTCCAGATAACTTTAGGCATTGGACCAATGATTCTCCAACAAACGATGCTTCAGAGCAGGGATCAATGAGTACCCGAACGGGATCCGAGCGATGATTTTCTGATGAGGCGATAACGATACCGGTGAAGCATGCGATAGGGCTGCAGAGTAATTGTATTCACTGTATGGACGGAAACCTTTGGACCTCGAGCAGAATTTGATTGAGCCGCGATGTCGTTGTTCAGTTGACGAGCTGAAAACACGGAAGAGTTGACATCAGCTTGGGTCATGTGCAGGAGTATGTGATGTCGTCCGTGACAAGAAGTACATCGTTTGGTTGATCGACAGTCACGCCTGCAATGTGATCCCAAACAATTAAACGAAATCAGAACGCTTATCTTGGGTAAGAGTACTAAATTTTTCACAACCGGCAATGTAGTTGAACTCTTTGGCAGTACGAGCAAGTGGACTGTGACAGTGGAGTTGGCTGTCACATGACTCGTGATTTTTAGCTGGAGATTCTTGGTTGATGGAAGTTTCTGTTTGTGAGCTGCGGCTGACGTGGTGGCATCTACTTCGGATCTTTCTCACGCTTGGATTCTTGTCTTCATAAATAAATTTGAGACCACGTAATAGGTACCGAGCTATAGTCGAGGGACAACTCCCAATCACGTCGAGTACGAAAATCAAACCGTTGCACCGTAATGAAGACAATGATATACATACTACATACCATCGACAGGCCTTTTAAGCATTTGAAGTGTTTCGATTGTTTCCGAAGTACCGTCCTTCAACAGATGAAAAAAGGAACTTAAGCATGCATATATGAGCGCTCTTTTATTATAGTAGAATGGCGTAAGTTTCTCCCAGGCTCGGTTGTAATTTTCAGAGATGATAGGAATACCCTTGATGAGGCTGACAGCTTCGTCACTGAGACTCGACGTTCGATAGTTCTTGAATGAGGGCCAATCTGAGTATTTTATTGAGAATGTTGGCACTTCAATCGGAGGCAATTTTCGACGGGATACATTATGAACAATCGCAGTGGTGTTGTTTGATGATGATGGAGAATGCGTCGACTGTGGGGTTGTTGTCGGTTGAAGTTATTCCAGCGCATCTATAAATTTAGCCTATTCATCCAAAAACACTCCTTTAACTTCCTCGAAGATATTGGTTCTGAAGTTTGGATTCCCATCGTCACTCTCGGCTGTGGAGCCTAGCACAATTTTCTCATGGCGCTTCTCGATTTCCGTCATCCTTTTTTGCAACTGTTCCATGCGGGCTTGAATTTGACCTCTGGATGAACGTTCTCCTTTCTTTTTGAGATTAATATATTGGGTCTATAACTTAATTTGTGCGGTGTGCTAAGAGATGGCGTAACTTGTATTATTCCATTGGAACATGCGTCGGAAAGCTACTGTCATTGTACGTCATTTCAGCATATGTCATTCATTTGAAGCGTAAACAACAATCATTTTTTTTCAGTCAAATATGTCGAACTTTGTGCCTGAAAAAGTGTTTTTGCGGGGAGTTCTTCTTCATTACTTTAATATGAAGAAAACTGCTGCCGAAAGTCATCGTATTTTGGTGGAAGTTTATGGTGAACATGCGCTAGCTGAGCGAACGTGCCAAAAGTGGTTTGCACGATTTAAAAGTGGTGATTTTGGCTTGGAAGACGATGAACGTCCTGGGCAGCCAAAAAAGTTTGAAGATGAAGAACTGGAAGCATTACTCTATGAAGATTGTTGCCAAACACAAGAAGAGCTCGCAGAATCTTTGGGTGTCACTCAAGCAGCCATTTAAAAACGTTTAAAAGCTGGATATATTCAAAAGCAAGGAAATTGGGTTCCTCATGAACTCAAGCCGAGAGACGTCGAAAGGCGGTTTTGCATGTCCGAAATGCTGTTGGAACGCCACAGAAGGAAGTCATTTTTGCATCGGATTGTTACTGGTGATGAAAAATGGATCCATTACGACAACCCCAAGCGCAAAAAATCATATGTGAAACCCGGCCAACCAGCCAAATCAACGGCAAAGCCGAATATCCATGGCGCGAAGGTAATGCTCCGTATTTGGTGGGATCAGAAGGGTGTGCTGTATTATGAGCTAAAACCGGGTGAAACCGTCAATGGACAATGCTATCGAACACAATTAATCCGTTTGAAGAGAGCTGTAGCCGAAAAACGCCGGAATATGCGACCAGACACGAGGCAATAATTTTCCATCATGACTCGGACCCACGTTGCTATTCCGGTTAAGAACTATTTGGAAAACAGTGGATGGGAAGTTTTACCCCACCCGCCTTATAGCCCAGACCTTGCCCCTTCTGACTACCATTTGTTCCGGTCGATGCAGAACGCCCTCACTGAAATACGGGTCACATCAGAGCAGAATATCAAAAAATTGGCTTGATTCATTCTTGGCTGCCAAGCCGGCGCAGTTCTTTTGGGATGGGATCCACAAATTGCCAGAAAGATGGGAAAAAGTCATAGCTTCAGATGGGCAATACTTTGAATAATACTATTGTACATGCTTTTCTTAAATAAACATTTGAAAAAAAAAACCCCGCACGAATTAAGTTATATACCCAATACGAGTATGCCCGTGACATCAGTCCCAATTCATTTCTTCGTTGTTTGATCACCTTTTCCATTATGATGATGATTATATTGTACTTTATGCGCTCTCGAAGGACCATAAAATTGTTCGAATAGAGAATAAAAGAAAAAGATAACCCGTAAACCACGTTTAAAAAAAACCGCATTTATTTTTCTTCTGTCAAAAAACTACAATACCAACACGAACGGTCTGAGGTTGTCGCCGATGATCTCAGGGTTTTGGAACAGGGTGCGAGTGGTGTACCGAAACTATACTAACTCACTGATACCTTTGAAGAAAATTAGAGATCAGTGTCCTGAAATTTGACATACAATTACTGAAAACCTATTAAGCTCATCACTACGCATATAATAAGCTCGGAATATGTACTGAAAAAGTTTAGATAATAGAAGAGAACGTGATCTTAAGCGTCGGAAATCATTTCGAAAAATGTAAAATGAAGTCCTTGTCAATTTTTAGAAAGTCGATACTTAAGTTGTCTCTGTTGCTGAATGCACGCCTTTGCCAACTGCTCTAGCCCCACGTCGCTCGCAATATATGGCATCAACAACGCTACAATTTGATTTCACAGGGAGCGGTATACAGGACAATATTTAGTTAACCTCAAACCTCGTCCCTCAAACAGCCGCCAAGCATCTAGCAGCTTTGTTTCGTTATAAAAAAATCAAATCGCCACTTATATTTTTTTGCAAATCCTATCAGGTATTCACTAGGGAATTATGAGTCAAACGAAGTTGCCCCGGAGTTGATGCCATTCTTGGTTCTCGAGATAGACGAGACGAAAAACAGCTCTCGAACGCACAGACATTTTTCAAACAACAATGGATTTCAGTTCTAGAGAACTTTGATTGAGTGTAAACCGAACCATATTTAGTAACCGTTTAGTTTTCACTCACCAAATATTATGGCTATGATAGTCAAACTATGACGCGAAATTTATTATAGCACCTCCTATTGGATGACCCTTTATTGGTATACTATACCGTTTCGTATTGCTTCTTTTCGACCCAGAAACACTGTGAGCCGTTTTCTTCCGCTCTATCAACACCAAAACCGACGCTACAAAGACAATGTTTCTTTTTAATTATAGCCGTTAAGACCCGAATTTGGGCCACACCAACGTGACAGCTCCTCCAGACATCATCTGTCACGAAAGCAAGCTGACAAATCTCCTTGAGCCCCAGGAATTAAGAGTCTCCTCTCACATACAGCTCGATACTCATATGAAACTGAAACCTTTATACCCTCTCAGCCCGTTTTAATCATTGTCGAGTGAAAAATTCCGTCCTGACAAACGGCGGAGGAATTAATTTGTCAAAAAAAGTGACACCGCCCCGCCATCGTCATACTCACTCACAAAGCGAAAGGATAAATGACTTCAAAGTTGCAAAGCTATTATAAAGATCTCGCTTGATTCTTGGTTATCTACGCTACCACTGTCATCTTCCTGCACCGAATGTCGTGTGAACAAAATTTCGAGTTTGCAAGTCATAAATTACAGCCATAGAAAGGACCGAAAGGACATTCTTTAAACGCTCCACAAATGAAGTAAAACATTTTGATATTCAACCCTTATCCTCGCTCAAATAACTAAGCAAGACATGAACTAGATACCAAAGAGAAAGTCAAAAACAAAAAAAAAAAAAAAGGACGACAATCATGATGAAGATACATCATCCATGCTCCCTTGACCAGACTCATTTCGGATGACTTTTATTTGAACCAATACGGCGTAGGCCACAATCGCCGACAATGGAATAAAGGACTCCAGTCATTTCTTATCCGGAGTGATGTGGTTCGTGGGGGGGGAGGGAAAAACAAAAACCGAAAAACATGGAATAAATGTCCGTAATCCAGGAATGAGGCCGCAACAACAGATGTGAAAGTTTGCAGAAATTTCGTGGTGTACTGGTACTCCGCACTAGAGGACCTATTATATCTAGTCCATGTCGACTACATATTGAAGATATGTATTCTTTTCTTCCGGTGAGGAATGGAGAAAAATGAGAAAAATCCACGTCGGCACGTAGGAAAGGAATTTCTTCTTATTATTTCGCAGTTCGCTGCGGACGACTGATGTGAATGATGGCATTGGACAGGATACCCGGAGATGGGGACGTACCCGATGGAGGATGTGTTTTGTAAGTGTGGAAATGAAAGAAACTGGTCATTTTTCTTTTGTTCTCGAATATTTGTCTCTCGTGTCCGGGACTCAGGATCCTGCAGGAAGTGAGAAACATTGCAGGGAAATGATTGGATTCAAGTAAGATTTGGAATATTGTGGATTTCCGTTCTTTGTCATTCTTTTTGTGAGAGAGTCCTTTGTGACTTATCCTGGGTGTCGGAATGAATGTGGAATTAAATTTATAGAACTCAGCGAACGTGAGATCTTTGCCGAGCAAGAGAATGAAGAGGTAGCGTGCATTCAGCCGTGCTTGAGGGACGAAAAACTATTTTTAGGGACATGCACCGCAAATGTTTTCCAGATGCTCGTTTTCCCGCACATAAAGTTGGTCCTATCAAGCAATCAAATGGAACACGTTCCAGCACTCGTTGTAGGAACTTCAACTCCTGATACGAAACTCGCGCAGATGTTGTCACTTCCTGCGAGTTGGAAAAGAGCACCCGTGGCAGTCTATCACTCACAGCAACATTACAGAGACAATAAATGGAGCATTCACCGCTCGTGATTCGGGACAACGCCCTCGCACTCCATCTCTGTAAAGTAATCGCCTTCGCAACAATAGCCGCCAACAAAGGCGTGTCGGTACTAATGCAACCAACAACCTTAAAAGAACTTGCTCCTGGTTTCTGGGATTGCGGATCCATAAAACTAAAGCGGACAAGTTGGTCGTCATCACCGCCATCGTCGTCGACGTTGTGGTTGCTATAGATGTCGGGATAAGAAAGAGGAGATAATAACCAAGCAGTTGCACTCAAAAACCAAACCGCCAACACCATTTCCACATTGAGTTGCTTCTATCCCGCGCCAACCATATCCAGTCAAGAAAAAAACCACCGAAACTATTGAAAAGAAGAAAAGGTGAAGAAATGTTGTTCTTGCTAATACCCCCCTTTTAAAGGAGCGTCTATAGTTCTGACATCGACAGCAGCAGCAATCCCACATGTGTGTCGCTGCCGCTGAGCTGCAACCCACTTCGAAGACGACTCGCATGCATGCCAAGACAAAAGCGTCAGCTTCAAGGTTTCTTTATGACACCAAACTAAACGCAGCCAGCAGCAGCTTCCTTTGTATGCCGCAGCAGATATCGTATCCATCTGCATGTCACGTGGGCTGCATTCGAAAGAACTTTTTTCTCATACCCTCTGTAATACTCTGCTGCTGTCTGTCTGCTGCCCATGCCAGTCTATGGATGTCGTGTCCCCATTCGTTCTGGTTCATTATGAGAATCTTCAATCCGTACACACCATGGCATGGCATATTCCCCTGCTGTGTGGTGCGCTCCTTCTTAATCGAGGACACCATACTCGTATGGCCGTTGTTTCTGTAACGGATTTTGATTTGAAAATTATTTATTCAGCAGCGAACACTTGTGTAGTTCGGGGCAAAATGATGCACTATCCCACGCGAGACAAGTTTGTCACCATCACGAACGACACAAGGAATTTCTCCTTACCCCAATCCACGCTACTGGGATGAACTTTCTTTGTTCCGAAAGCACGGAATGCAGTCAAGGATTTTTCGTTTGCCATGCTTAGGAGGTCCACCTCGAAAAACTCTACCAAGGAATACCTTCAACTTTCAACTAATTTAACATTTGGTCTTGAAAGTTCCCCAGGGTTTTCAGGATAATTATTTAAGACGAACGAAGTTCTATGAAATCCTGATTCATCAAGAATTAATTGAATTCCCTGGCATTGCTCGGAACGTCAATCATCGTCTTCAGCATTCTCCCAGGACTCAATTTCGTCAAGGACGTTCCCCCTCACCCAAAACAGTACGACTAACATGCGTATATCAGCCCTGCCCACACACGAGTCATGATTCATTAGCGCCAACAACGTCCTTGACTGACCATTCGACCAATACCACATTTTTATTTTCGTAATTATTCGCTCCCTTGCTCGAGGATATGCTGTTTTGTCATTGGGCCAACCTGACTTTCTGAAGGTGCGGCACGTTATATGGTAGGCCATAACGAGGATTGGAGATAGCCGTCAGCCTGGCGATTGCTGATATGCCAAGTTGAAAACGATTCAAATTACCATGCCTGTCGTCCGGTTTGTTTTGTGATTTTCTTTGTCGTTATTCTCGATAGATTAAATTGCCGTCCTTGCCAACGAGGGGTTTCTGGGTCAATGAGAATAAATGGAGATTCCAATATCCTGAATTCGAAATTAATATATGTACGCAATTGGTTGGCACTTTTAGGTGACACGATTCCCTTACTTTAAGGCACAACAAGTGCAGTGTGCTCCAGGACTTGGAGGGTGACGTATTTTCTATGATTTATGATGGTAGGACAGTGCCATCACGATTTATTTCAAGTGAACACGACGCAGTGCATTGCAGTCGTCTAGATGGCGGACATGGTGGGCATTAAGGAGTGAGTGCCATTTGGAACGTTGGAATTTAACGTCTCGAATTCGGAAGTGGTTCCGACTCAGACGGAAGCCATAAACAATTTTCGTCTGTATACACCACGATACTGTGCGGCGATAAAGGGCGAGTCGTACTAATGGCTTTGAAGCCGAAACAAGACCAAGTGCGTTGGTGTTCGGTATCAAGTTCTTTTATCGATGTCGTCAATATATGTTCACGACTCGCCTCTAATGGCAGCGATATGTTGCTTTTTATTTTCATCACTTTAGTTGAAGGGCTTCTTAGTCTGATTTTTGTACTTAAAGAGATTAAAGAAGGATCTGTGAGGGTTTCCAACCGCATAACCACACGAATCAGCACAAGCTATTACAAACTACCCTTCCGCGCGGGCTTAAATCGGCGGGGACCCATCCACCGAGGCATTTCGAACAAATGTCGATCGACAGTGCTTACATTTTACGGCACGCCATATTTCATAAATGTTCCATTCCGATTTGAGTGC
Source organism: Merodon equestris (assembly GCA_958301585.1). Classification (NCBI taxonomy): domain Eukaryota; kingdom Metazoa; phylum Arthropoda; class Insecta; order Diptera; family Syrphidae; genus Merodon; species Merodon equestris. The sequence goes on along the minus strand of OY284417.1, from coordinate 18,310,722 downwards.
TCAATAAATACCGACAAGTCCAATTCACTAAGGGCTATCGGCGGGCTACATCAACCTTGTTTCTCTCGCGCCTTCCCCTCGAGTATTTAAAAACAATTCCACAATCTAGGAAATCCCATCACTCCACCACCGCAGAACAGGGATAATCCGCTGTTGGTGGTTTACATGTGTCCTCTCCGCATCATTTCGAATTGCCAACAATAAAATTAAGTCATCCGCAGGACCGTTAATTTTTTAAAGACATCTCTTGTGGCCAAATTAAATACAAAAGCATAGATCATTCGAAGCCTCCCCCCGTCTCATTAGTTCAGTTTCAATGATTCCGCAAGCGTGAAGAGGACGCGGGAGAAATACATTTTATTGCCGTCTCGACTGAGTGTCAAATAGTACCCATAAAAGCGGACTAAGTAAAGTCGTTGACTTAGCTTGGTGACTTGAGGTGTGGCAGTGGTTGGTAAACGCGTAGGCAGCGGCATTATAAGAAGCGACGATAAAAATGAATTACTACAGTCTCCTTCTCGAGGATTCCATTCTTAAAATCTAATTGCGAGAAAAGAACCCATAAAATTATGAAGAAGGACACCCCCATCAGGAGAGGGAGAAAGCGAAATCAAGAAAACTCATCAAAGTTCTGCGGTGGATGAAAAGGGAGTGAGGCGAGAAGTTTTTCGACACCCCCTACTCGAGGGTGTCGAAGCGGAATCAAGTCGTCCTTTCTCCTTGATGAAAAGTTGTTTTTATCCTCTTCTTTCCTTAGATGTACTGTATAGCCAAATGGTGGTTTCGGGTCCCGGGGTAATAGTTGTGCAAGATGCCAACTGTAACTACAAGGGATTAGTTGAGCTTGATGGAAACTTTTCTCCATTCCATGCCTTCTTAGCTTCCATCTTAAGAATGAGAGAAGAAAATGGATGGAGAAGAATCAAGAAAGACTTTCATCATTAAGGACCATTTGGCACAAGCCGCCAATGACTATTTGTTTGATAGTAAACGAAACAGCAATGGGATGGAGTGGCAAGGAAGAATTGCTTTTGTTTAAAGACTAAGAATCCAGTCATCGCCCTTTATTCTCAAAAAAAAACAAACAAAAAAGGATCAAGTATAAAGGAGATGGAATTAAATATTTACAAAGAGCAATATTATCCATTTTTGTCCTCGGATACATTCAATCATTTGCTTTATGAATTTTTCATTTTCTACAAGGCATCCTTCGAGCGTGGCTGATTCGTAACAGACTTGTGTTACCCGGAATGCTTTTGAGTGCAAATTTAGCGGCCGGAAGTGGAAGTGATGAATGAAATGATAAAGTGGAAACTAAGAAGGTGTACTTAACGGTGGAATGGTAGGGCGCGTACTAATAAAATGCAAAAGAATGTTTGATTCAAGGCTAGGAAGATCAGACTTTTATCGCGATAATTAGATGCCGTGGAGGAATGTTAAGTACCTGTAAGTCAAAAGTCTCCAACTAAAAGATATTAGGGGACGGTAAATGGAAAATCTGTATTCAATAGATGGAGAACTGCAGATTTCTCATTTAGGTTATAATTCGCAGATGGTTCAGTCTACGCTTTAGATATGTCAATCGAAAATTGGCGTCACTTGATAGTGCGTGTTACAAAAAAAAAAAAAATTTTCTTTCAAACACCAATTAGCCAGTGCTAGAGTGAACAACGAAAAAACAACGGAAGCAATAGAGACAGCACTACTTCATCTTCAACAACGCACTAAGCTAGACCGAGACGTAGAAATGGGCAAACCCTCGACAGAGTTTAGCAAGCGGCGTGGGGCCCTTAATTCTTCACGAACATCACCTGCAATTGCGACCATGAGACAGTAAAGGGTGGGCCATCTAGTGGTTATCTTTTTAAATCATAGGTTATTTTGACACTGACAGCTGTTTTCCGCTCGAAATCTTGACAGAAAGTCAGTATCATACCTCCGCGGAACGAAATGACTCGCTTTACGCTTGAACAACGTTGGGAAATATTGAAAATTTATTTCCAAAGTGAGTGCTGTGTACCCCAAACAATGCGTTTTTTTTAAATAAGTTTTGGCCGAAATGAAGCACCCACCGCGACTGCTATACGCAACTTTGTGCAAAAAGTTCGTGGGACTGGTATGCTAGTGGACAACACTCATTATCCCCGTCGTCATATAGTCCAGTCAAATTAGTCCTTAAAATAGAGGTAAGGTTACAATAATTCCCATAGAGCTAAAAATTGGTATGAATGTTCAGAATACCATTATAAATGAATTGTGAAAAGTCCCCATCAATCCCCCTTGTGCAAAAAATTTTATCGATGGTGAAAGTTTGCAAAAATAGGTTTTTCGCGTTTTTCAGCTTAACGGTGAGTTTTACAGCAAAAATAGTTCAGACAAAAATTGTAGATCATCCGATTCTCTACAAAAAATGTATCTACACTTTTTTTCATAAGTATTGCCATTTCCGTGATATAGCGGTTGAAAGAATTGAAAAAAATATTTTATTCGTAATATGCACGTTAATGTACTTTTATATACATTTTTGAACCGTTATATGAGTAAATACATGAGTCCCTATGTCTTATACATACAAATTATAAAATTCTTAGAATATAAATGAACGTCAAAAACTCCTCCCCTATTTTCATTTAGTCGCATGGCCTTGAGTAACATCTGTCTTCCATTCAATTGTCAGCGTGGCGATGCTCGTATACCTGCTCCGTTTCGAAGGTCTCATACTCAACAAAATACTGTTAGTCGTAAGCATTCCTTCGTAGTGACAACTCGTGGCTATCGCTTATATTTTGTAACAAAGTTTGTGCATTTTACTGTTTTTAAAAAAAAATGTCGCAATTCTGCTTTATTTGTAGTCAACCTTTGACTGAAAGTGGAGTTGTTACTGTTGATCGCGGCATGAAAGCATTAATTGATGCAAGTATTGAAAGAGGTGATGAGTTTTCGGAGTACCTGAAAGACCAGACATCTGTAAAAATTCATGTGCAGTGTCGAAAAAATTATACTCGAAAAAGTAGCATTGATGCCGTGAAAAGACGGCGCCAAGAAGAAGAAGCTGGTTCATCAAAAATAAGTCCTCCTCGTACTAGAGCACGAGTAAGTGAAACTACATTTTGCTTCAACCAGTGTTGTTTATTTTGCGGCAATGAATTAAATGAAGAGTTGGAGAAGAAAAAAGCACTGCAGTACCGACGTAAGATTTTTAAAGTGACTACACTTTCGTTCAAAGACAGTATTCTAACTATAGCTAAAACTCGTTGTGATGATGTAGCCAAAGCTGTTGCTGCTCGAATTGAATTTGAATATGATTTAGTCGCTGCCGAGGCTAAGTATCATAACGATTGCTACAATTCTTTTCTGAAACCGACCACTGGGGGTAAAGTCGGTCGTCCTAAAGATGAAGCTACAAATATTGCGATGAGAGAAATATTTAAGTATATTGAAAATAGCGATGATTGTCAATTCACATTAGACGAATTAAAAAGTATTTGTAAAAAATCAACAAATTTAATTAATTGTGCTGAAGTTTTTAAAGATAGTAACTCTACTCCAGAAGTTATAATCACTAATGGAATTCGCTTTCTTCTTTCTATGTACGGAGCTCCAAAAAAAATTACCTGCTTGGATAAGCTCCGATACTTATCTTTTGCAAAAAAAACTTATAATAAAAAACAAGTGCAATTAGCTTGTCTTCCCCCAACCTCTGCTGCTGCTCAACAACATCTATTCCGGGTATATTATCAAGTTCAAGTGTGGCTTGGTAATAAAATGGATCCAGAAGACTGGGGTTGGAAGTTAGTTGACAATGCATTGGAACCAATTCATACGTTACTCCCACCTGCACCAGAAAAACTCCTTAACACCATCTTTTGCAATTGCAAAAAAGGTTGCAATGCTAAATGCGGCTGTAAAAAGGTTGGACTGTTTTGTTCTTTAGCATGCACCAATTGTCAAGGACAGTCGTGCTCCAATGTTGAATCGATATTAGATGAGGATAATTACGATATCAGTGATGAGACATATGATCCATCACTTTTAGAACATATTTGTGTCCAGCAGGAAGATGAGGAAAAAGAAGATGAAGAAAAAGAAGAAGAAGAAAACGAAGACAATATACTAGAAGTTCCATTGGATTATTATGAATCCGATGAATAATTTTTCCAAATTATTTTTTCATTTATGTATTACATAATTTACGCAGCTTTCATCATTTTCAATACTCCATTTGCATTCAATAGGATCATAATAGATCGTGGAATAGGCCTACCGGGGAAACCACGTTAAAAAAAAAGCGCCAAGCACACTACCTCATAGGTGGTGTGGAAACGTGTGCATATTACGAATAAAATATTTTTTTCAATTCTTTCAACCGCTATATCACGGAAATGGCAATACTTATGAAAAAAAGTGTAGATACATTTTTTGTAGAGAATCGGATGATCTACAATTTTTGTCTGAACTATTTTTGCTGTAAAACTCACCGTTAAGCTGAAAAACGCGAAAAACCTATTTTTGCAAACTTTCACCATCGATAAAATTTTTTGCACAAGGGGGATTGATGGGGACTTTTCACAATTCATTTATAATGGTATTCTGAACATTCATACCAATTTTTAGCTCTATGGGAATTATTGTAACCTTCAAAGTCTTATTTGACTGGACTAATACGATACGCAGAGATGAGAATGTGACTGCTGTGGCCGAGAGTGTGAAACTCAATTCACGAACACCAATCCGCTATCGATCTCAACAGCTCAACATTTCACGCACTAGCCTGAGGGGAATTCTGCCCAAAGATCTCGGATTATTCGCTTACAAGGTCTAATTGACTCAGCAATTGAAGGCGTGCGACCATCCGCTTTATTATCGCTTCACAGTTTGGCCCTTAGAGCAGCTTGAATTGAACAACGATTTTGGGCGAGAAATCATCTTTTCTGACGAGTCGTATTTTCATCTCGGCTCGGAAAACCCGCACGTTATTGTCGGGAAGGCAATGCATACACAGAGAGTGGTGCAGATTGTGGAGTGTGGCATCATTGGACCATTTTTCTTCGAAAATGAGGCTGGGAACAACGGTGGGCGTCACAGAACCATGTTAACCGACTTTTTTTTTACTGAAATTGAAGACACGGATTTGGATGACCTCTGGTTTATATGCAGGATGGCGCGCCATGCCATACAGCCCATGCCACATTCGATCTTTGGCGCACCAAATTCCCAAATCGTGTTATCATCCGTATTGGCGATGTCAATTGGCCACCTCAGAGCTACGGTCCTTTGGCCTTTTTTTTGTGGGGAACCGTGAAGGATCGATGTTACGCCAACATTCCGGAAACGATGCAAACACTTAAGGCCAATATCATCCAAGCAATCCGTGAGCTACAGACATCAACAAGGTCTTCGAAAATTGGGATGAGAGAATGCGCTACTGCGAAGTCAGCCGAGGCAGCCACTTGAACGACGTTGTATTTCTTAATTAATGGGAATGTTTGTTCTTACTAATAAAACCATAATACAGTGCTCTCGGTTGAGTGAACAATCCAATAGAATGAACACACAACTACTCTACAGAGTAAACAAGTAAACCTCTTTAGGGTGAATCCATATTTTTATACGAATAAACCAGCTACGAAGAATGCACAATCTTTCGAACGTCTGTCATCGTTCTACGTTTTTCATCCTACGGTGGGTAAATATTCTCTTGAAATTTCATTCGACTGATTGAATTGGTTTGGTATAGGAAGTGAAATTTTATCGGAAAATGAGTCGCAAATATTTAACTTAGAAATAACTGAAGCTTTAAAGGAGTTGTCGGCAGTCTTTGCCATGATCCATTGGAATTTTACAAAAAATAAAAACAGAATTCAATGTGTTTCGGGTACAATAAAATATGGAATAGCCAAATCGACTATATGTGCTATTAACAAAAAGAAGGCTGGTATTATAGCAGTTGTGGCCAATCCTTACTCTGGCCCTGGAAATAGGAGGACGCTGAAAGCATCTGAACTACCTGAGATGGAAAAGACGCTTCATAGATAACTCCTAGAACAGCGGACGAAGAATTTACCTATTAGTGGCTTAATCCTGAAGCAAAAAGCCATTGCCATAAATAGAAGCCTGGACGGACACCAGTCCACTTTCATAGCAAGTGACGGTAGGGTGCAAAAATTTAAAAAGAGGTTTGGTGTTCGGTAACTTAAAATATCCGGGGAAAAATGTTCGTCACAACCAAAACTCGTGTGTCCATTTTAGAGGCAACTTAAGAAAAGAAATCAAGATCTGGGTCTAAAACTAGACCAAATTTATAACGCCGATGAGTCGGGGCTATGTTGGAAATGCAAAAACACCAGCATTTGATTGGCCTCAGCGATGAAGCAATCCCAAACCGGGAAGGCTGCCGCTACTTTCTGAGGTCGAACCGGCGGACCCCACAAGCGGACCAGTAGGAATGCAGTTAAGTGGGAAGGTTATGGTCCTACACTTCTGACCATAACAACGCCGGAAAAAGGAAAAGAAGAAGATGGAAAATGTTGGAGTAATATTCTTGGATCCGATGAAACCTACAACGATAAACACGACATACTCCTTAATATTCTTTTTAGCCATCCAAACACAAATGTTGCCGAAGATGTGACTGATTTACTCAATCATATCAATGTTGAGGTAACACACACAGTGGTTGATATAAACAACTGGAATGAAGATCAAATGCCATCGGATATTGATGAAGCGAAAAAGGAAAATGAAGATGTCAACTAATTTCTGATCGTCCGGCAGTTTCTGTTTCTTCAAGAGATGCTATTCATTCATTTGACAAAGTACAGGTCCGCCATCTAAGGTTTTTTTTTTTCAAGTAGTGCATATTTCGTGAATGATAACACTTAGCTCATGTCTGATTTGACAGATAATTAGTTTTATTCTTCCGCTGAACGAATATGGTTGTGTATACGCTTGAACAACGCTGGGAAATATTGCGACATTACTTTGAAACAGAAGATGCCGATTTTGCCAAAAAAATCATCTTTTCAGATGAAGCTCATTTTGATCTTGGCGGGTATGTGAACAAGCAAAATTGTCGCATTTGGGGCACAGAAAACCCGCACGCATACATTGAAAAGCCGGTGCACTCAAAACGAGCCACTGTTTGGTGCGGATTTTGATCCAGAGGCATAATTGGGCCATTTTTCTTCTAAAATGAGCAAGGAGTGGCCGTTACAGTCAATGGCGATCGTTATCGGGCCATGTTGAACGAATTTTTGTTCACAAAAATTGAAGAGGAGGATATTGGCAACATTTGGTTTCAACAGGACGGCGCTACGTGCCACACAGCCGAAGCTACACTCGATGTTTTGCGCCCTGTTTTTGAAGATCGCATTATCAGCCGCAGAGCTGATGTCGTTTAGCCACCTCGGAGCTGCGATTTGACACCGTTGGACTATTATTTGTGGGGTGCCGTCAAAGATAAGTGTTACGCCGACAAGCCAGAGACAATTGACGCTTTAAAGGACAATATTCGTGAAGCCATTTGTGAAATACAGCTGCACACAATCGATAATGTGCTTAAAAATTGGACCGATCGTGTAGGCTACTGCATGGCCAGCCGAGGCAGCCATTTGAATGAAATTATTTTCCATTATTAACCGGAAGGATTGTACTTTCAAATAAAAAAAGAAACTTGAGAAAATATTCAGTAGTTTTTTTTTATAGCATTTTCAAAAAGAAAAAAAAAATATTTGGCGGACCCTTTACTTGAGTGGGCAGGATGTAATGACGTACACTGCGAAGATATTTTAGTTATCAAACGGTCGCAGGAAAAGACAGTGCAAATTGATTTAATTTTAAGGAAAAAACAAACAAAGGTTACTAATTAGTTTTCAAAAATATAAAATATTGTACCTATGTATGTACAAATCTTAAAAAATACATTCGAAATTAATTTTTATTTTTAAAAAAATTGATTAAGTTTATTGTTCATTCTTGATTTATTATGAATTAAAAGTTGTTCATGAATTTTGTTTTAGTTTTTGCACGCTCGGTAATGTGAACAATCTCGCTCGTATGGACAGACTTGGTTTTTATTAGTTCACTCTACCGAGAGTGTACTGTACTTGGAAAAAAAATTAATTTTGTTAATTTTATTGCATTTTTAAAAAGAAACTTGTATTTGGCCCACCCTGTATTTGGAGCGACTAAGAAACTAAATCAGCTGAGAACCTCGAGAGGCAAAAAAAATCAAAATTTTCAAATTCTTTAAAAATCGAATGGTCGGATCACAATGTGGCGTTCGAGCGCTCGGGCTTTTGACAGGCGTTGTACCGAATTACGGATAAAAATATGTCGAGCGCGACCTACGAATTTCTAGAACAAAATGTGGCTTCTGGCGCTTCAAACATTTGAAATATGACAGAATGCAAGCAATGTTTTCTCAAACAACCACATGCACACATTCAGCGCACCTATACACCTATACGCACGACCGTGTAGCCAGTAGCTCTACCCTGGCGTTGCGCTCGAGCTTACGATATTAGCCGGGACAACGCCTGAGGTCGCCTTCCGTGTTGCTCCATATGAGTTCATTGTTCCTACTCATGCTGTAGCGCTCGAACGCTGCATTGTGATACGGACATAAATGTCATCGTATTCTGATAATATATGGGTTGGATAATACATGTCGATGGAATCGAGAAATATTTACACTTATGACAACAGTTGGAATACCTTGGAAATCGCTACATTGTAGAACCAATTTCAGCACATATAGCGAAGCGCCTTGTATTCTAGTAAATATCTGTTCTGCGACAAGTTGATAATAATTCAAAAATTTAAATACGTTTTACAGCATGTCTAAAGAAATAGTTAACGTTATCATTATTTTAATTTTCCAATTTTTCAAGCAGTTATAGATTTTCTAAGTAAACGGTCCAAAAATGAATAATTGCAAAAGCTGAGTAGAGCAGAATTGACGTGCTCCACGCTCATCCGTTTTGTTTCTTATTTGAAAATATTCTTTAGACTCTTACCCAAACAACTATACCATTTCCAGCTGCGCCAACCTGCGTCCCCGTTTATCAGTTCAATAATACCGTTTAAAAGCCTGTTCTGGTCAAGTTTGTCATTATATGGAGATGTCACCATAACTCCCGTCGAAGCTATTCGATTTTTTCCTCATTTGGTCGTTATACTTTCTTCGAGCTAGTACGTACATAGGTACAGTAGTGGAAGTCAAAACAAAATTTTAAAAAGTTTTTTTTTTTTTTTCTATGGTCAGGCGAATCTAAAATCGTTTTATATGGCAGAAAGGGTTCTCGTCTTTATCTCAGAAGCCATCCAAAAACAGAATTCAATGCTGGAGGAAGTCATGCTGGCGAATGGTGGAAATGGAACTCATATCGGTCTTTCAACAAGTCCATGACCCGTAGCATACTAGCAAACAAGGTGAATGTAATGGAATGTCCCGCAGAATCCCCAGACCTCAACTGGATTTGGTGTGACGTTAAGAAGGCTATTACTTGTTGTAAACCTGCTAACAACAATAACCTTTGGGCAGCTGTACAGCAATCCTAGATGTCGTTATTGCTTATTGACCTATCGCTAAATGTACTTTAGCCAATGACCGTGATATTGTGAAATGCGTGGAGAAAGTGAAAACTAATTTTCCTTATTTAACACCAGATCACATATGTTCATTCCTTTATAATCATTGCTTGATCACACCACGAAGAGAGTTTTGATGACTAAAACTGGAACTCAATTCTATCAGTCATTAGCTTACCTTAGTTTCTAAATGGGGCTACGATGGCTCTTCAGGACACAGTGAGAACAAGGAAAGATTTACAGATCATAACAGATGCAAATATGTTCTTCACATGTGCAGTACCTTTGGCTGTTACTAGTAAAAACAACTCTAATCTAGCTTACTGGAAAAATCCAAGGCCAGCGTCAACAAGATTATGTAGACCTTTGAAATTCGAATTCATAAAAGAACGCCTGTGACCGTCCGGGAAGAGGTTGAATGAGCGAAGCAAGAGATTTCACAATTAACTGAATCAATTGTTGTGATTCATGATAAAACTTTCAGAATTCATCATGAATTGATTCTATCAATGATTGATGGAAAAGTGGTTCAGTCAATAACTGAGCCACCATCCATGGCAGTTTGCCCCATATGCAAGGGGAAAACTTCGAACAATTTTGCAGTTTGGAATTTGGATTTTGGCACTTCTACTTGGTGTGTCCAAGTTATTCGGTCCAATATATATATGTCCTCAATACCATATAAACCACATAATAGTGGAGCGACTAATATCTTGAAAGGGATTCGCAGTTGAAATAATTTTTTTCGCGAAACTGTGCGCAAGGATTATCTTTTCTATAAGGCTACCAAATGCTATTGCGACAAAAGACAAAATCACATCAGAGCTTGAAAGACTAAGAAGTAGTTCAACATGAAACAGATAAGAGCGGCCGACTTCTATAGGAGACGGAACCCCCACTAGTATGCTGAGCAGAGCGGTCGATTATATTATTATTAAACAGTCTAAACAACACGTCGTCACTGAATCGAGGAAAGCATATTTAACACTAAGGAGTGAGCCGGGAGATGGTGTGCATGCTGACAGCCAATTACTGTCATTTACTAAATTCAATATTGTGGACAATTTTGACACATGTCTATGGTTATTTTACTCACGTGTATCACGCAACAACGCATTTCGGTACCCAAAAGTCGTTGTGTGGTGTGGAGTAAGGGTTGGCGGATCCATTTGCTAGGACTTTTGGAAAGATTCGGTCTCATCTTTAGGAATTACAACTAATGGAGAGCGTTTTTTTTTTTGCTTTTACCTCCAAAAATTAAATGAATTTAGTCTAGACGACGCCGAAAGTATACGAAGTTTGTTCGAAAAATAAGGTGACTTTTTGAAATTTCGCGAGCTGGGTACATTCAATTTTCAGCAATTTTGGATATTTAGTTTAGTTTTCTCAGATATAGAGGTTGAGCCAAGTTGTTACAAGGTGCTGTCAAATATTCTCTTAAAGAGACTGACATTAGAAGATTACAAGTGTAGTTTCAGAAAGAATCGCTCGATGAGTGACCATTTTTCTTAACGGCAGCTTTTTGAAAAGAAATGGGGATTCCACGAAACGGTACCCTAATTAGATTGTAAAAAGGCATATGACTTCATAAACCGATCGAAAATGTATCACGTCCGTGTAAGGCTGAGAATCCCAAAAAAGTATTGTAGATGAAGCTGATACAAGTAAGTCTGAGAGGAAACAAAGGACAAGTTAAAGTAAGAAATATTTTTTCTGAAACATTCAAAATGAACGATTAAAATGCCTCGTCACCACTTCTTTTCTATAAATTGGTGCTAAAATGTGTAATGACATCCCTACAAGAAAATGAGATGGCAATTATCCTTAATGGGACCACACCTGTTCTACATAGCTGACGATCTGGACCTGCTGGGGAATAGTGAGGAAACACTTGTATCAATGATGGAAGTATTCAAAACAACTCTTTTGTCCCGCGACGTTAAAATCCGGAATTATAAAACCACAATAATGCAAAGGACATTTTAGGGATGTGAAACCTGGTCTAGATTTCGGGTCATTGGAAATGAGATCTTAAGGAGAACCTCTGGTGGAAAAAAGGATAAAGAATCAGGCGAATGGAGAAAACAGCTCCAAGCATTGCCTGAGTAATTATGTAAATCGCGAAGACTAAAGAGCCACCCATAATAGACATAAACAAGCATATGCTAGCTAACGGAAAAGTCTTAATACATGCTAAGCCTATGATGCTCCCATAATGGGACTATGAACGGTTTCGTTAAATGTTCGTTAATTTATGCGAGCAAATGGAAGGTCTTAATGAAAGAAGACATTCCGTTCTGAATTTTAACGTCGCCACACCGAAAATAAGCAAACCGTTGAAAACAATTGGCCCTTAGAAGGGCAAGACACGTAGAACGAGTGGACAGTGAACAGTCAAACGAATGAGTGGAAACCCCATAGGAAAAAGAACGTTAGGAAAGTTGCGCCGTATAGCCAGGCCAGACAGCAAACCATGGAAGAAACACACTCATGATAGGAAGACTTGGCCAAAGGTGGTCAACAAGCCTTTCAAGCTCCGAATTCCAAATGGCCGGTGTGTGTGAAAAAACTTGTAATATTGATTGTGGCAATTGGCGAGTCTACTTTGAACAAAGAAAAAAATGTTAACAAGCTCTTCACAGAAGACCGATAAGATCGTTTCTGACGATGCCCACCGTGGACGGATGAAAACGTTGAAGCAGTGAAGAAAATTATTATGGAGAATAGACGAATCACTATCAGAGAAATTGCTGAGGAAATTGGCATTTCGGTTAGCTCATGGCATCAAAAGAACCGTCGCATGAGCCTAGCTCAAGAGCTGTTTAATAACGATTCAGATTTGCTGTAAAGGGTCATCACTGGTGACGAAACTTGGGTTATGATGCTGTCAAAAAAATCACGGCAAGCAATGATTTCATGAATTACAAGGGCGTGATTTATCATGAGTTCTTACCGGAGGGTCGTACGGTCAATAAGGAATATGCTTGAAATGATGCGCTGTTTAAGTGAAGCATGAAATCGTTATGAAAGACCATTGCGAACCGAATCTTAGATCGATGTTATACTGAACGGAAGACTTCGTCAGGTTTACACAGCGAATTGTGACTAATGTAACATATAAATTAAAACTTTTGCTTGCACTGAAAGCTGATCAGAACGGAGAGCAGGGTTCTGACTCGGTTCTTACGCCATAGACGAATTCTGCCACTATCTATCACCTTTGGTTAATGCCTCAAAAACTAGTTCTCCGACTTGGACTTCAACCCTAACGAGTCTTATAATTAGTGGAATTTGGGGCCCTAGGCATATGGCATGTAAAATTCATACTTGTGTTTTACCCTGGGTTTAACGCGCTACCTTTATCCAGTCTTCCGAGTGGAAAAAAAAATGACCGTTGCCTCTGACCGCTGCTTACTTAACCGATATTATGTCTCAGCAAGCTTGTTGGCCAGACTTGGTCTCCTGCGATGTTTTTTGTTCCGAAAACTGAAAATACGGAGGATTTTTAACGATTGAAGATAAAAACCGCTTCGCTAGAAGAGCTCAGGGCTACGAGGGTGGTCCGATAACTACGTAGCCTCACCGCCAGGTGGCGCCAGTATCTCAAGAGCAACTTACTATCGTGTAGTATATTCTAGTAGGCAATTACTGTCGAAGTTTCAGCCGGATCGGACTCGTAATTTTGTTTTGCCAGCGTGTGGAAGCGCGAGTGTCCGCGGATTTTAGAAAAATGGAAAAAGAGCAATATCGATCAGCGAAATCAAAGAGCGTTTGGATGATGCTGTGTACGGTACTCTTCTCCTTCGATGGCGACCATCAAAATTGGTTTAACGAGTTTCAACGTGGTCGCACGTCGGTTTTTGAGGAGCCAAGTCCAGATGCCCCGAAAACGGCTACCACGGAGGATAACGTGACAAAAATCCACGATTTCGTATTGGCAGACTGCTGATTGAAGGTGCGCGAGATAGCTGAGACAGTAGGCATTTCAAAAGATCGCGTGGGTCATATCCTACATGAAATTTTGGGCAGGAGAAAGCTGTCGGCGCGATGGGTGTTTGCTCACTTCGGACAACAAGCGCAACCGTGAGACCACTTCAGAGCAGTGTTTGACGCTGTTTAAGCGCAATCCGAAGGAGTTTCTGCGTCGTTTCGTGATAGTCGACGAAACATGGATCCACTGGTATACACCAGAGACCAAAAAACAGTCGAAACAGTTGCGAACGGTCACAGGGAAGATTCGACGCCGAATTGAAGAAAAAAATGCTCTTCACCTTCACACCTCCGCCCTCGCCACGGCCAAATTGGTCGAATTGGACTACGAACTGCTGCCCCATCCACCGTATTCTCCAGATTTGGCACCATGCGACTTCTTTTTGTTTCCAAACTTGAAAAAGTCACTCGCCGGGCAGAAATTTCAGTCGAATGAGGTCATCGCCGCCACGGAGGCCTACTTTGCACACCTGAAAGCGCATATCAAAAGGTTCTTTCAATATTGGGAAAGCGCTGGCGCAAGTGTATTATATCTAAGGGGGATTACTTTGAAGGAGATATTAATGAATAAATAAATATTTTTGGAGAAAAATGAAGTCACCTTATTTTTTGAACAAACCTCATATGCCGACAACCCGTCTTGAAACATAACATCCAAACTGAAAACCGATTGACCTACTTATCCTTCCAAAAGTAAATGATAATTTTGGCTGGACGCCTGCAATAGGAGGCGTGGTGATCACATGGACAATACTGTGTTTCATTTGTGATTGCTATAGACCTAACTACATTAACCAATCAAGACGATTATACACAAATAGAGAGAACAGAACAGCGAGTGAAGTCTATACCTAATTAGGAAGGAATCATTAAGGACTGAATCCAAAAGCTTGGGGCACTTGGTCTCACTAATCCTTCAAGTGAATACCTTGATCAGACCACCACGTCTACAAGACTCTACAAGACTCCACTTTAGGCCTTAGTTTTGTTAGTGTTTTAATTGACTCTTCAAGGTATTAGACACAGACCTAAGCCCCCATCCAGGGGGATGAAAATGTTGTTCAACTTGTACGGAAAGTGAACTTGGCAACATCGTTTTTCACATTGACTAAAGACAGAGAACGATGATTCATGATTACTTTGGAGGTTTCATTGATTTTGTAGAGCATTGTGCGGCACTGGGAAAAAATGAAAATACAAATATGAAAAAATGGAATCCGACAATTTTAGGACTACTAAGCTAATGACGTAGATACTAGGCAGGTTGGAGACTAGAGCCCCTTTACCGAACATTACAAGTAAGGTTCACAGAGAGTTAAATTTAATTTTACATAGACTTTGATTGAAAAAGGCTTAACGTCTCCCAAAATATTCAATTTTCAGCGAAAAACATTTATTGATCGATTAATTGTTTTCCAATAGCCATTAAGGTGTATCGTTTGGGGATCATCACCATTACGGCTGCATTTCAGCAGAGGAACAATTAAAAATTGCCATCAGTTAAATGAAAATAAATTGCGAATTAATCGAAATCATTTCCAAGAAGTGCGAAACTGAGTTGCGCTCCAACCACGCAATTGAATCCAGATCCATCATTCGCCTTTATGGCTAACTACTCCAACGTAACAAAAGCGATATCCCTTCGCATGTCTAATCCCCACTACTGTACGATGGTCATTGGGATGGGGAATTAACGTCATGAGTCAAATAGTTGGAACACCGAATGAGTCACACCTCGCAAAGCGAGTGCCTCTTTATGTGCCAACATTCGCCTTCTGAATCGACACAGTCGGGAATTGATTCTATTTTTCGTCCTTTTTTTCCACTGAGTAAGACCGAATATGAGTCATACCTTAGGCGCCAGTCTGATTCCAAATCAAGGATACAGAAGTAAAATTAACAAACAGAACGAAAAAGGACTCGCACTACCAAACACACAAGGAAAAAGGACGATAGTAAAGAAGGCCGTGTGGAAAGCGATAAAACGACAGGTAATACGAGTATTAAGAGGCATCGCGTGTGGAAAGTTTCAAATCGTCGGGCAATTAATTTTAAAATGAAACCAACAAAACGAATAGAATGAAAAGATATTATAGGCAAAAGGATATCCTTACCAGCTGGCAAAATTGGTGCCCGGCACGTATGGCAGAAGCACTGCATGACCGAATCCCTTACTAATCCAATAATCATCGTGATGGATTTCTCTTTCTCTCTTTGTGTCCTTCCGATTGACTACTATATTAGCACGTATGTCCCTTGCCGAGTATCCTTTAAAGCACTCACACACTCAGTTTCGGGGGTTTTGTTAGCCGGCTAACGATTACACTCACACTGATTACAGCAGGTTGAATAAATATCTCACGTGGTTCGTGGGTTTTAGATCAATATGTGTATATTCGGTTTTTTTTTTCTTTTTTTGATTTGGCAGAGAACTTGTTTCGCTCAAGGATATGTTGTCGTCAGATTGATCCTCTTGATGGGATTTAATATGTGTATGTATGTAATGATGATAACACGTTGATGGGCGGGTCACTTCACGCGAATAATAGTACCCTTATTGACTTGTGGTAGAAAGGAAAGAAATACTCAAGCGAAATGACACGCGTTTCAGTAAAGTGCACTCGGACAAAATGAGGACGAAACTTTGAATTTTTGGCGGATAACCGAAAAAAAGTTCTATTATCCTGGCGTCTACGGCTAAAACACTGAACGGAATTTAGAGTAAGCGGCACGGTATGTTGGTATGATGGAATCAATCAAATATTCACAGAAATGATAGAAATTATCCTTTTTTCTTGTCCAGATGACAGAGTCTCTGCTGGCTTCACTAGACGTGTTGAAGATACGACTACTGAATGGTCGTGCAGCGTTTTGACAATCGGCTGGGAAGTAAGGACATACCTACTCCGAAATATACCCTCTCACATGCCATGCACCAACGTCGTCTACCAATGTGGGGGAACGTAGTGAGAAAAGTTACGATCATGCGCGCCATGCCGGGTAACCAACCAACCACCCACCAATGGATTTCGAATAGTTCACCAACATGCCGTCCTACGAAAGGTTGGAATTGAAACGTACGCTCACCCCTTGTGAATAGGATGAAAAAAAAAAATTAACAAAAAATTGGCAACTGCATTGGGGGAGAGAAATGGTATAGAGAATGCTGAAAACCCGGAGAATTAGTCATGGATTCGAAGAGACCGAAGACCGATAGTGTAAGGCTTTACTTTATGCTTTTTCGGATTTTTTTTTTCACTTCGTTTTACTACCGACCGGCGCCGGTTTTTCGAGAGATGATTCACATTCGAGGTAGATTTCTACTTCCCTCCTCTGGTGCTTTACATTTTTTCACATTTTCTCGATTTTCTTTTTGTCTGTTGCACTACAGGAATGCATTTGAGAGGACCGCGGATAGGATGAGGCGAAAACTGCAACTTTTACGTCTAAGGCCAGATAGTAAAAGAAATTCAAAGATATGAAGAAGGAGAAGCTGTCAAGTTTCGATAGAAAGTACAAGTACACTTCCATATGGATGGGACGTATTAGGCTTTACGATATCCTCTAGCCGGCAATGAAAAAAAAAAAAAATAGAAAATGTACGAATAAGGACCTCTATAAAAGCATTTTGTAAACCGAATGCTCATGCAAAGATTTACTGATTATGTTCTGATTAAAGCGTTACAGATACATATACATATTCCATTCGTCCTGATGCCATTAGCTGAACGAATTGGCAAGCAAAAGTGTGTCGATGTTTAGAAAAGAAAAGCGTTTCCACATGGCTCCCATGGGAACCGAGAGCATTTCTACTTAAATAAATTAAAATTATGTGCAGATACTGAAATGTTATATTGTTCGGTGGAAGTAGAGCAAGAAAATTAGCCAGTTCGGTACCGAAAAGTGGTGGATGGCAGGTCCATGGCTGGATATTTCGTCAATAAAGTAATGGATATTGCAGAAAGGGGAATAAAATATCAGGAGCCTTGGGTGGATGATTTATGAACTAAAAAATTATGTTTTCAAGAAACATAAATTCCCTAATGGTCACAATATTCGTCTATGCGACTGTATCACTAAGATCCCGGCGATTGGATTTAAAAGAGGGATTCCGTACTCCCTACTCTTACAATTTAACTAGGTTTCTAAACACTAAAAAATTCGAAAATGATGTAGGCAAACTTAAAATACTGTCCCCCAAGCTTCCCGTCAATGTTAATGTATGTATGCCACACTATAAAGGGTTATCCAACAAGAGGTGTCACTTTAGAATTCAAATCAATGTTGAACCATCAACACTGAACCATCATTGCGATGGTTTTCGATTAGTTTGAACGTGAATGTTGTTAAATAGGGATCAATACCCACTCGCTCAGTGTCTTCAAATAATGAAAACTCACTGCAAAAATGGTGCAAATATCCTGGAAATATTTCGCATCGCTTTCATTCACCATCAAGCCTCGCACAGCTAAATATAGTGAATTCAGTCGACAATTCCATGCAAAAAAAATCACTATTTGATTTCACTACTTTGATCACTACTTTGATTTTTAATGACACCTCTTTCTGGATGGCCCTATAACCAATGACCCCCAACCAACGATTTTCTTTATAGGGTTCGCGCAGATTCAAGAGTTACGCTTTGTTTGTCACACGTCTGGACGGGGTTCAGATGATTTATGTCCAAGATGTTCGTTCACTACTCTCCGGGGGTGGTTGTCCTAGATAGGATTTAAGATATTTGATTGAATTTGTCGCATTGGTTGTAGTTCACAGTAACTTGTTATATTGGAAATGCACACACAGGGTATGAATTTTGCAGTGATCTTATACTGCGAGTGTTATGCCTTCGTCAGTATTTTTTTTATCATCTCTCAATTACATCGAATGTTGTTGCACAATTTTCCGTATAGGAATTGTTCTTAACTGTAGACAAACTTAAACTACAGACCACGACCACCCCGAAATCTCTGTGATAATATTTTTTGCAGTGATGACACACATCATAGGTGATTGGGCGAAACTTCGGGTCTGGTCCTCCACGGGAGTCCGACTCTAAACGGCGAATGTCAGCACCCCGCTGAGTAGAAACGCCACGAAATATGCCGTGCGGCTCATTTAAACTACAACCAAATTCAGAAAGCTAAGTAGTTGATAAAACTGCGTCAATATTTCGCCTAATGACAGTTGAGATCATTTGTTTGCAGGCGTGCAGAAATATTTGCGTCTCAGTTTGGTGGAATTTTATTTATTTCTAACGATTTAACCTCATAATAGTGCGATAGAGGTGCATTTAAAAGGGAAGTCACAAGTTGTAAGAGCCTGCCCGCACCCTAATTTTAATAAAACTTTCGTGTCTCAATCCATAGTAAGTTACAAAAATAATGGCAGTGTTTTAAAATGATAAAAACTGCGTCGGCGGGGAAAAAAACTACATCGGCGCCAAGAGTTTCCCAAAGTTTATAGAGTCAAGGCTCAAATTGGACGAAATCCTCAACGCAGAGTCAGGAAAATTATTATTGAGCTGAAGATACTGAAGAAAACTCTGCAACTGATATTGAAAGAAGAGCTCAAACTATAATAATTCCTTAGAGGTTTCAAAAAGGAGCATCTTATCGATGCTCATAAAAAGTGAGGTTCGATAGAGCAAACGAGCAAAAACATGGCCAGTTGTCAGGTTTGTCGATAAGAAAAATTTCTCAATCGAAAAATTCGTCAACGATTTATAAAACTTTGAACGCTCAATTGCCCACCAGAAGTCAGGTCCACCATTTGTCATGTTTTGGGCGGCTGTGACAGCCGATGGGCATTCGCTGCTTGTGTCTTTGAATCGTGGCCTCTGGGTGAATGCGAATGTTGTATAACTCTTGGGCAGCCAAGCATTTTGGTGAGATAGAGAATTTACCTTCCAACAAGCCCCAGCACACCAGTACATCAAGCACGCGTCAACCACGAGTGGTTAAAAAACGAGAACAACGTCCCTCGCTTTATTTTGCCGTCTGGATGATCTCGAGAGCCACAAAATCCGCCTAGAGGCCAGATCGAGATTTATACACAACGAAATGGGGAGCTCGTTTCGGACAATGAAATGGTTACAACACAATGGAGGAGATCTTCGATAAACTCCTAAATGAAGATGGAGAGCTAGCAGCAAAACGGTGTTATCCACACAGCAGAAATTCAGGGAGAATTGCCAATTGTCGAGGAAGTAAAAGAAGCAAGGCATCGGCAAAAAATAACAAGGTCGCAGGAGCCGACCTAATACTATCGAACTTAATAAAATATGGTCGAGGCGAATTAACAGAGAAGTTAGATGGGCTGGTTACAACTATTTTCCCTATAAGACAACTTTTAGAAAAGAAGTGGGAATTTTGCGAAGCACCAACTATTGGTCGATTTTAAAGAGGGATATGACTCTATAAACGATAGAAAATGTATCATGCCTTTGTTGAATCGGTGGAACTGATATATGTAAATATGCCTAGAGGAAGTCTTAAGAGACTAGCATGCTTCCGCATTATAGGCGCCATGCCAATTTGTCTGACGGCAGCCCAAGAGGCACTGATGGGAATTACTCCACTGCATCTTTTCATTAAAAAGGTTTCTATACGTAGACTCCTCCGCTCGGAAACGGACCAGCCACGTAAACCATTGGGTCATGTCTTCAACCCTTTCCTGAGCTGGATACAGTTACTAAAGTTTCGGACGCACTATCGCACACCATTGACAAAAGATTTAATATAGGTACTGATCCCAAACCGCACAGCTTGAGAAATCGGCGATCCCGTGCTTAATGTCAAAGGCCTGAGGCGGCACGCAGATAGCTCCAAGATGGATTCCGGCGTTGGCGCTGGCATCTTCGGACCAATCAGGAAGATGTCGAAGGCCCTGGGAACTAGTCCCAGTGTCTTTCAAGCCGGACTTTACGCCATCCTAACCTGCGTCAACCTAAACTTAGAGACTGGCATGAGAGGTATAACCACCAATATACTCTCAGATAGTCAGGCTACGCTCAAAGCGTTGGGCTCGTATAGCACCGTCAAGGAATGCCAACATGCCCTGCAGGAGCTAGGCACAAGAAGTAAGGAGTATAAGGAAAACTGGAGGAAATCCGCAATCATTGAGCAATGTGTACAACACTTAGCGGCGAGAAATTCGGTTAGATACCTTGGCAGCTAGCTTGACCAGTATCTATATTTCAATAGTCATATATGTATATACATATGTACATATAATGTGGCGCAAAATTATTCATCCAGTTTTGATTTTGAATTACTTTTTTACTATGTAAATAGAAAAAAAAAATTATTTTGAGTGATTCAAATCTTTACTTGGACATTTACAATTTTTTCTATTGATTGGAAAAAATTATATCCGTCAAGTGACTGCCGCCAGTGTTGGTACACATTTGTTCCCGCTTTCTCACAATTTCCATGTTTGTTATATTACCTTTATGGGCTGCGATTGTCTGAGGCTTGTTGGCATAAACCCCTGACTTAAAGTAGCCCCAAAGAAAGAAGTCTGGAATGTTTAAATCGGGCGATCTTGCCAAAACGGGAGATTGCGCGACCAGGAAAAGCTTCTTTTACCATATCCATTGTGGCTCGTGTTGTGTGCGGTTCCATCATCTTGTTGAAACCACATCTTCACCAAGCCCCGCTCATCCAATTCCGGCAGTAAGAAGTCGTTTTTGATGGCCCTTCGTACATCACACTTGAATTTTCAGTGCCCCAGAAACAAAGATTTCCACAAAGTGGAAATGAATGCGCCTCGTCGGTCATGATGATTACGGATGGCTCGACATTAAACCACACGCGACTGATAGTCAGCAGGCATTAAGTGTTGCACTGTTTGCACTTTGTATGGGAACATGTCTAAGTCCGTCACTAAAGTTCGCTGTGGGCCATGTGGTGCTGTCCCATTGCCCGGCCCGTCGCCAGGTTTATGTTGGGCACTAGCCCCCATCGAAGAGGCTGAAGACCCCATCAAGGAGGACTTCTATGACCTACCGGACAACGCCTACGGAGCTTGCCCGGAGTACGATGTTAAAAAAGTACTCGGGACTTTAACGCCAAAATCGGTAAGGAGAACACCCTTCGCGGAATGATCGGAAAGCACAGCCTACACGATACAACAACAGAAAACGGCTTCCGGTTCCGACTCACGGACTTTGCTACAGCTCATAATGCGGTGATAAGTAGCACAAGATTCCCTCGTAAGCGAATCCACACAGCAACCTGGCGATCTCCGGATGGTCGAACTGCCAACCAAATCGACCATGTACTAATTGACGCAAGATACTCTTTAAACATGTGCGATCATTCATGCCTACACATGCCAACAGTATGTGGCTGCATTGCCGCTCAGCCATTCAGGAAGTAGCCGAGTCCACCTTAGGCTACCTACCATCCCCGAGTGTGAGCAGAAAAAGGCAGCAGCAAGAGGAGTACCGAGCCAGAAGAAGAGAGGAGAAAAAAACTACTGCGACAAAAGAAAGGAATCTTCTCGGCCTCGCAACTCAAGGATATCGAGGAGTCTAGGGATAAGTACAAAACTCGAGCCTTTTAAAAGAAAGCCAAAGGCCTTGCTGTAGGCTTCAAGAAATGCACCTAGACTCTTAGAAACTGCCGGGGCAATCTTGTCACCGACCCGCAGGGATTAGTTGATGCATTTAAGCAGCTTAACGAGCATGACCAAGAGAGAACGGTAGGAACCGAAGAAATACCAACTGCGCTGAAGTAGTTCTCCCACCCAGCATCAAAGAAGTCGGGACTTCACTTGCTTGCCATCAGAGCTCTTCAAGGCTGGCGGCGATGTTCTGGTAGGGAACATGCACCAGATCATCTGCAGAATTTGGGAAGATGAAAACATGCCCGACGACTGGAATACCAGCTCTATTTTCCCCATCCACAAAAAAAGGCGATCCCACCTCCTGCAAAACTATAGAGGTACGTATATCCCTGCTTAATTTCGCATACAAGATCCTGTCCAGCGTATTGTGTGAACGTCTAAATCCCTTTTGCATAGCACTAATCGGCAATTACCAGTGCGGCTTCCGGTCCGGCAAATCGTCTATAGACCAAATTTTCACACTTCGACAAATCCGACTGGAAAATACCAACGAGTTTCAAATCGATACACACCATCTTTTCATCGATTTCAAAGCCGTATACGACAGCATTCATCATAAAGAATTGTTTGATGCGATAGCTGAATTCGGAATGCCGGGAAAACTGATCCGGTTGCGTAGCGCCACGCTAAAAAATACGCGATGCACCGTGCAGCTCGGTTCTAGGACCTCTGAACCATTTGAAACATGCAACGGATTTCGGCAAGGAGATGCGCTGTCTTGTGTGACTTCTTCAACCTGGTGCTGGTGGTGCATAGAATCGCCCTTGGCAACCGCTGCTACTTCGGATTGTCCAAACAACTTGTGTCGAAACTCCTCACTCGAAGAACCAAAGTCATGCTTTACAAAACGCTTATACTGCCAGTCTTGCTGTACGGAGCCGTAAGCTGGACGATAAGCAGGGCAGCAGAGCTAATTTTAGGTTCTTTCGAAAGAAAAAGTCTGCGCCGGATATTTGGTCCTGTCTGTGGGGAAGGTGAAGGTGAACCGCGAACTCTACGAGCTGTACAAAGATGTGGATGTAGTCCAGAAGGCAAAGATCCGTCTACTTAACTGGTTCTGCCACATCGAGCGCATGAACACCAACGCCCCAGCTAAGAGGGTCTTCGACTCCGAGCCTCCTGGTTCGAAAAGAGAAAGACCGAACATCCGGTATAAAGACCAAATAATCGCGGATGTTAGACAACTTTGTCTTAATCCGTCATTGATGGAAGGCAGCCATAGCCCAGGTTCAGATCAGGCCTGTTAAGTAAGTAAGTTGACAAGTGTTGGACAATGGACTGAGACGGCGTACACGGTGGAATACTTTCTGCTTGGGATCGCGCAATACTTTCCTGATTTCCTCGGATTTCAACAGACGTCCCAAGTCGATGTTGGCTATCTTGGGTTGTGGTTAATTGTATAAGGGTTGAAGGTGTCTTCCATGAGCCGAATAATTCGTTAAGACGTTGGAAGACGGACTCAGTCCAGATTACAAAGCGTCCTACATTACTACCTGGCGCCAACTTCAAAAAGGTTCACTTCAACGTTCAACACCTGGGATGTTTCTGAGTGCGCCATGAAGACCTTCGGCCTTATAGTAGACAATCAATGGTCCACGACGAGCAATGCGACGACGACCACGCATCGTACCACGACCAGTACGGAAACGTTGAGATTTGAACACTTTCTGAATGTCAGCTCAAATCTTCATGCATCTTAGGAATACCACTGCTTGCTTGGTCTTCTGCAACTTCCGGACTTCGTCGGATGCGACCAATGGGAACTCGGAAACACCGTCCCTTCGATTGAACGAGAGCCGGAACGCCAAATGCTGCGATAGCTGATACCAAAGTGTAACGACGTTGGTTCACATTGACCTTGCGATGCCACCTATGAAAGTATTTGGTGGGTGCCAATATTCGACCACAACGACACATGTTACCGAGGCACCCTGACCCGAACGATGACTGCCTTGGTGCCTTGAACACAGCTGGAAGCAAAATGTTCTTCTCCTTGATTTGTTCATTCTTATCCGAATTCTTGTTTAATCACGTGTTTCGGCATCGTGTAGAGTCTGCCCGATCAGTAATCGAACTGGCACTGGAATTCGCCATAATTCGTTGAATTGCCCGCTCAGTTAAACGATCATTTGAGTCGTAAATATTTCGTAGCTCACGAAAAGTGTGGCGAACAGAACACTTTTTTATAATAAATTTTAGCAATTTCAGCGCGTTGAATAGTGTAGCACACCATATGGTCCAAATGGTGACTACGACAGCACAGCAACTGACAAAGCTGCCACTTGAAAGGTCAGGGCAATCAAATGTCAAGGCTCCGACAACACTTACCGACGATAGCTATCATACTTAAGGGACACTTACTTATTTAAGCACATTGAAACATGAGGATGTAGCCTCATTGCCTTTATGTAGACATAAAAATCCAAGATTAGGCTATAAATATGAAAGTAAAGCAAAACCAACGCATGGAAGTATCCCCAGAGCCTAGGAAAAAAACCTTAAAACCAAAGACATGTCAAAAGCCAAAAGGCACACTCGCCCCTAATAGCTTAGTAAACATTTCCAAACAGCCCACGGAAATAGTAGGGAGTAACGCAATGACCATCAAATCGTAAATATTTTACATATTCCGACCACTCTTATAGGAAATTTATTGAGATAGTCCCGCCGACAATGCGATAGTCGGAGCACTATCTTCGTAACTTATAAAAAAAAAGCCACAAATAATGGGTCTACTTACGGCATGCATATTACAAGTGACTTCAATTAAGGCTTACCTGGAAGAAAAGAGAAAAAATAGTTTACTACAAGTACAATCGCAAAAGGATAAGGAAAAAGGACGAACAGCCTGGCTATCCGGCATGGGATAAAAGTGATAAACAAAAGTCGCAATTTGCGAGAGCAATATTTAGTTTCTATTCGAAAAAAAAACCAAAATTTGCTGCATTCTGCCCGGACAAGGCGGAACAAGTGTCCTTGCTGGTGTAATGAACCTTCAACTTTTCCTCTCACTCACACACCATTCACAGGGGGTTAGAACCTCTTTTCACCAACCCTGAAATCCATGAGGGGTAGATAACAGGACGATTTTTCCTTGCGACTCCACCAAGGGGCAATGTTCGAAATTTTCGAAATTCACCAAAAACCCACCACAGGAATACGCAGTAGAACAGGATAAAAAAAAAAAGCAACAACCGAGCACGAGAGAAGAGAACTATAAAATCGATTTCAACATTCACCTCGATTCGGTGTTGGGTGCAGTTTTTCAACAAGGACCGATGGCGAATGTTGGTGGGAAGCGATGGTGGTTTTTTGACGGTCGGACTCTGATACGGAGTGTACGGAAGACTCTGGGGGACACAGGCAGTGTTCGAAATATCGTATGACTCACTGGTGTACACAGCAATATTGCATGCACGAGGACGTGAATCGAAATCTTGTCGCCAGGATTTCTTCATCTTTCTCTTTATTTTTATTTTTGTCGTTGTTTTGTGAGCGATGAATATGAGTTCAACTATCTGTGTAAGAAGGGAGTAGCGCAACGCAGGGGAGTCACGGAGCGATTGCGTTCTGTTTCATTTTCAGGTCTGCATGGACTCCCTTCTTCAACTGTGTCTTGTGATGCATTTGTTACCAAGGGGATTGAAATGACTCAAACGAACCATGAGAGCGAGAGAGAGACAAGAGAGGAGGTCCTGAATAACGACGTTAAGTGGAAAATTTTAAACGATAGATCCTCGAAAATCCGTCAAAGATGGCAACCCGGGATGGTGTTGATGAATGCGGTTGATTGCAAATACACCAGAACGCGCATTTTACATATTGCCATCCACCTGCATTTGCCATTACAGTTTCGTGGTGGTTGTTAGTGGGGAGAAGCCTGCATATACGAGGGTAGTTACTGTGTTTTCGAGAATAATTGAATGCATGCAACCGTCACCTTTAAAGGGTTGTGGCGCGACTGCAATTTACAAGCGAAAAGGATGCAGCACCATCAAACCAAGTCAATTTGCGACTTTACATATCTCCATAAACCAATTAAAGCCGATAGACTCATATCTGAATCGGTAACTAAGGGGTTGCCTCTATCGGATCAAAGGGAAAAGAAATTGGGTTTTATAAGTTCGTTATTTTCATCGAGCGGACCACCACTCTTCCATTGTAATGCCCACACCCTTTGTGTGGCTTCTTTAGGGTATCGGAACTTGCGTATCGGATTTATTGGGGTGGATAATGCCCAACGGATGAATTGTTTTCATTCCGGGCCTCATGGAGTGGCGATTACCGAACGTCGACTATTGATTTTGCGAATTTTTAAGGTTCACTGCCCGTTTAATGCGTCACACACCATGTACTCGGGCATATGATTAAACAGCTCCTTCCATACACAAATAGTCTCCACGAGCCGTCTGAATGACTCAGTTCTTAGATAAGCGGTTTCCTCAGTCGAAATGACAAAACACACTATTCCTGCTCGACCGTCTTTGTTTTTCCCATCTCCCCTCTCAAAAGCTATTTTTGATGACGACTTTTCCTCTTATATTTTCTTCATAAAGACGACGGACGTGGATGACAACGACAATTGGGAGTGGCTCTGCAACCAACAGCCAACACAAACAACTGTTGCCTAGCAGCGGCGGCGTCATCTTCAGCCACTACCTCGTAGTGCAAAGACTAATTCAAGAAACGTCTCTGCATGACAATCGCATAGAATAGTAGTTCGCTGAGGCAACCCATAAGGCTGTCTACACCGTTGAACAGTGCGTTTGGACGGAACTGAATCAACACTTATACTAACAGCCCTCATCAAGCAGTCCTTAGAAAGCATTTAAGAACGCCACCAGCTGACGACTGGACGACTATGACCATACGTTCCACATAAGGCAAAAGTCAACAATTCCATCGTTAATAATTGATGACCGTTGTTGTGGGCATATTCGTGAGCCCTCCTCCGTCCGATATGCTCGGTTTGGCCAAAAGTCCGAAGCTTGGAAGGATATATCGATTCGTTGTAGCCTCCATACAGAAATAGAATAATGTCCCGATTGTAAATACGGGGAGAGACACGGAATATGAAATGTATTCTTGCTCGATGGGTATGAGTATAGTCCTCGTCGTACTCGTTAGTAAAATAGTTACCGTACCTCGCTGTACGTTGCCTTTTAAATGAACGAGTGTATATCGCTGCATGTCAGATTGTTCTTCTATTCTCTTTTTCCCTAGTCGTCCGGGGGATAAATTGTGCTATTAGACGGCGGCTCATTGTCTGATTACCGGTATCGGAGTGGAAAACAGCCCCTGAGTTGCTCTTTGTACTGCATGACGTCCCCAGTATCCTATTTGGATACGGATATATGTTGAGTCGGTAGTGTTTACAGGAGTAGGGAATTTGCATGGTGTATGGGGAAGGTTTCGGGCTGAATTGACGCCAGAAAATAATTAAAAAGTAATTTTAACGATGAATAATAGATCATCACCGCGGCGGTGGGGGCCGAACCAAGTAATGAGTGGTGGTTTCTTCCTTTTCAAACGAGTGTGAATGGGCAGAAATACAACTCGAAGGGGGATGTCGGATTGAAGGCAGGTAATCACTGTTCTTTGAAGGCCGCAATCTTTGTCTGTTTTGCGGTAATCAAGAAGTACTTATAGCCAGTGTTGCATCACAAAGTGTGATTACAACTACTCGTAGAATAGGCGAGGGATTAGTGATAAAGCCGCCATTATCATTTGCAAACAATGAGAAAGGTTTTGATTGAGAACGATGGACTACGGAGCATTTAGACCTTGTACTATACCCCGGCTTCAGGGTCATTCCAAATAAATAAATACTCAATGCCATAACGTACTTCGACGAACGCGAAATGCAGTTGAAAAATCAGGGACGACCGGTTTACATTGGTGGAGATCGAAACATGGAGATTCATTCGCGCGACCTATTGAAAAAAAAAAACAGTGTGAGCAAGGGCTTGTTGGCATAAACCATTGACTTTATGTGACCCTAACAATCCAACGGAACTAAATCACGAGGGAGGTGGCCACTCAACCCGACTACTACCGATCTTCCATTTCAACAGACCTGCTGTGTGGCATGTGGCACGATACGTTCAAATCCCATGTAACTTATGTCAAGTCGACCTAATTTTGACCCAAAATAGGCTTCAAAAATGGCATAATAGCGAACTTCATTGATCATCGATCATTTTCATTGACGAAAAAATACGGTCCAATCACACCACCGGCATTAAATCCATACCAAACGATCACTTTTTTTATGGATCCTATGAAGTCTGTTGAAGAACTTGTGGGTTTGTTGCTGTCGAATATCGTATAGACATTAGGCCAAAAGCTTAATTTGCCATTCCATTAGCTTCATCGCTAAAAATAAGTTTTCGATGAAATTCAGAATTCTTGCGCACTTCAGCAGAGCCCAATCGGAGACGTTTTACCGGTTCAAATTATCAGGGAAAGTCGGTTTTTGAGTTAATGCCGATATCCTTGCGCAAAATTCGCCACAAGTCCCTATTCTGAAGATTCTCGATTTCCGGAACAGCGTGGAATTGATTGATCATTTTGAATAACTGATCACTATGCGTCCTCGATAGTGACGTGGATGCCGCCGATGAAGCCACCACGAACATACTTCTGCTGGGTATAAGATCCATCATTCCACATAGAGTGAAGAGTACCAAACCTAAAGCAAATGCGTGGTATGACTCGAGCTATAAGGAGGCTATCAGATTGAGAGAGCTGATTTTCCGGACTTATAAAGCCAGAGCCAGAAATGACTGTAACGGATTGATTCGACGTATCAAATCCTTCCATGAGCAAAAGCTGAAGCAAAAATTGCTAAATTGTCCCAAAGGCACCAAAAAACTTCTCGTCCTCAATCCCTTGGCTCATTTTCAATGACATCCCAGCTACCAGCTCTTTAAACAAAGCCCATCTGCTAGCCGCACATTTTGCAGCCAGCTTAATGTCCTATCTTCCATAGGACAAATCCACTTTCGCACTCGTACAGTTGCAAAAGTATGTACTTTAGGATATCAACGTGCACATATCCGCTGGCCCTGATGGTATTCCCCCAATACTTCTGAAGAGGTATTCTTAGACGCTGGCAAATTGATTGTTGCACTCGATATTTAAAAGCATTTGACAGAGTTTGGCATCAGGCTCGTTTGTCGAAAATGCGTGCTTATGGTATCGATGAGTTTCTTCTTCTATGGATAAGAAAATACCTTTCGGGCCGTTCAATTCGAGTTGTTTTGGACGGTTTCAAGTTTGATATTCACCAAATAAACGGTGGTGTTCCACAGGGCCCTGTTCTGTCACCGACACTCTTCATTTTTATAAATGATCTCCTAACTGCTACTTCTAATCCAATACACTCTTACGCTGATGACAGTATTCTTAGCTTTTCATATTCGTTCGTCACGTCTCTGCTCTTGGACGTCGACCGACTGCAACATCAGCTGAAAACGTGAAGGTGAGAAAAAAATTGGAACGAAATCCACGTCTTCGTGTCTGCCGCAAGCAGGTATTTAACGGAATAAACTGATGGTCAAGCCTTTCAAAATACAAACGGTTCCAGACTTTAAGGTTGCTCAGAAAACAAAACGGGTCTAAAGATCGAAGGCGGCTCATTCAGGGCAGCACTTCGTAAACAAACAAAAAGTTTGGACACGCTGCTATAAATGTGGATCAATCGCTGTCAAAAAACAGTATCCGTAATGGTTTGGGCCGACTTCATATTAAAGGCAATGGCCTTCGTCCTTACCCGACCACAACCAAAGGGACCTCGCTATATGAGGCATTTTGGAGGGCAAGGTTACCAACAAAACAAATACGAAAGGGTTGAAATCTTAAAACCGTGCACTAGTCCGTGAATGGAACTAAATTCCGCAGTGCCGTTTGAGACTCATGTAATGCCGAAAATGTTGGTAGTAATTTTTGGTAAATTCCAAATGACGCGACGCTCGTCTATGAATTGAACCATGATAAAAAAAAGGCAAAATTGGACTGACATTTTGGTATCATCAGATAATGAAAAAAGTCTTAGGATACGTTTGTATTAAAATATAAAATTGTTATGTCCTAATTGAAAATCCCTGTATTACTGTCAGCTATATGGCTGTGGCTTATGTACGAGGGTGGTCCGATAAGTACTTAGCCTACAAAAGAAAAACAAAAATTTTGGAGAAATGGCGATTTATTTTTCAATAGTCTCCTTTTGGCTCGATACACTTGACCCAGCGATGCTCCAACTTCTTTAACCCGTCTGAAAAATACGTTTTCTCGAGGTCTGCAAAGTAGGCCTCCGTGGCGGCGATGACCTCCTCATTCGACTGAAATTTCTGCCCGGCGAGTGACTTTTTCAAGTTTGGAATCAAAAAGAAGTCGCACGAGGCCAAATTTGGAGAATACGGTGGATGGGGCAGCAGTTCGTAGCCCAATTCGACCAATTTGGCCGTGGCGAGGGCGGAGATGTGAGCCGGTGCGTTATCATGGTGGAAGAGCACTTTTTTCTTCGCCAAGTGGGGCCGTTTTTTCTTCAATTCGGCGTCGAATCGTTTTGCCCTTCTCCAGGTAGTCGATGTGGATCACACCTTGTGAATCCCAGAAAACGGTGGCCATCATCTTTCCGGCCGATGGGACAGTCTTCGCCTTCTTCGGAGCACGTTCGCCGGGTGAAGTCCACTGTTTCGACTGTTCCTTGGCCTCTGGTGTGTACCAGTGGATCCATGTTTCGTCGACTGTGACGAAACGACGCAGAAACTCCTTCAGCTTGCGCTTAAACAGCGTCAAACACTGCTCTGAAGTGGTCTCACGGTTACGTTTGTTGTCCGGAGTGAGCAAACGCGGCACCCATCGCGCCGACAGCTTTCTCATGCCCAAAATTTCATGCAGGATATGACCCACGCGATCTTTTGAAATGCCTACTGTCTCAGCTATGTCGCGCACCTTCAATCGGCGGTCTGCCAATACGAGATCGTAGATTTTTGTCACGTTATCCTCCGTGGTAGCCGTTTTCGGGGCACCTAGACGTGGCTCATCAAAAACCAACATGCGACCACGTTGAAACTCGTTAAACCAATTTTTGATCGTCGCCCTCGAAGGAGAAGAGTCACCGTACACAGCATCCAAACGCTCTTTGATTTCGCTGCGCGATTTCCCTTCCAAAAACAAGAATCGAATAACCGACCGATATTACTCTTTTTCCCTTTTTCTAAAATCCGCGGACACTCCCGTTTCCACACACGGTCAAAACAAAACTACGAGTCCGATCCGGCTGAAATTTCGACAGTAGCCGTCTACTAGGATGTACTACACGATAGTAAATTGCGATACTGGCGCCATCTGGCGGTGAGGCTAAGTACTTATCGGACCACTCTGGAACACAAGTGAATCACAAAATGAAGATCGGAAGATGTTATAATTTTTGAAAATGGCGTCGTACGTCAATCATATTTAACATTTGTGAACTAGACAGCTGCAGTATACCATCAGACAAGTAATATACTCCGCAGGAGCGTGGAATAATTGTGTCGATTTTTTTGACCAATGATCGGTCGATGGACGTCGATTTCCTAATCATGTCGCGCCAACTGAACAAACATTCCGGTGCTTAGCTAATAGCTACTCGACTCAACAAGAGTGAAACCACAGAAGACCATGGCCGACACCAGACTGGTCGTTCGGCCGAGAATATCGCGGCTGTGGCTGTCGATGTCGCTGAGAACGAAGAAACATTAACATCGATACATCACCGGTCCGTCTGGTACAGCGAATTTAATAAAAGACTTCCCATACAAAGAGCGAATAGTGCATCAGTTAATGCCTGCTGACCATCCTTAATCTCAATAACAAAGAGGATGATTTTGTGTCGAACATCATTATTATAAGCAGTTACGTCAATAAGCAAAATCTTGGTTTCTGGGACACTGAAAATCCTTGTGTGATGCACGAAGAGCCATTACTCAACGCCACTGTGTGCTGCGGCATTCACCTGGGAGGAGTGATTGGGCCTTATTTTTCTGAGGACGCCATCGGCAATACGGTCACTGTTACTGGCGAACGCTACAGGGCCATGATAAAAGACTTCTTACTGGCGGAATTGGATGAGTGGGGCTCGGTGAACGTGTGGTTTCAACAAGACAGTGCAACAATGGATATTGTGAAGGGAGCGTTTTCTGGTCGCGTAATCTCCCGTTTTGGTGATTTGGCATGTCCAGCAAGATCGCCCCTTTTAACCATCCCAGACTTCTATCTTTGGGGCTACTTGAAGTCGCGGGCTTATGCCAACAAGCCTCAGACAATTGCAGCCCTTTAGGGAAACATTCGGCAGGAATGCGGAAAGGAAAATGCGATAAAACGGGTATAAATGTGTATCAACACTGGCGGTAGCCACTTGACGGATATCATCTTTTCCACTTAACAAGAAAAATTGTGAAGACCCAAATATAGGTTTCCATCACTCAAAATCATTTGTTTTGTATTTGGTAAAAAAGTAATTCATAAAAAAAATTGGATGATTAATTTTGCGCCACGTGGTATGAATACGTCAACTGACATCAGAAGACAAGTGTAAGATACGGGGTAGTAGGATTGAAGAATGCATGAAAAACACATCTAGATAAGCTAAAAGAACTTCAACATAGAGCCTTGCTTCCAACAACCCATACGCCACAACGTAAGCATATGAAGACGAGCATGAAGGTTTCTTGGAATTCCTGAAAAATTCAACCTATACGGAAGACGACAACTCAGCATTGCCGTACCAATGATTTTGAATCGAGTAACTTTACAGTCGTTTTTTCGTAATAAACAAGATGGCATCAGCTTGCCGGGAGCCAAGCTACAATTCCAGGTCTTCTACCTTGCATTTTGCAAACTTTTACCTAGATTTTAGTAGCCACAGTACCTAGGGTTCTAAAACCGGGCGCTATGAGCTCAGAACTCTGTTACACAATCAAGTTTCAGACTCATAGCTAGTCGGCAAGTTTGGTTTGATATATACGTACGGACAGACCTTTGCATAAGCCTTTCCTACCCCAGCTTTGAAAGATAGAAGCCTAAAAACAACCCGCCAACTGCAGCTCTTTGCAAACGTTATCAAAGGCTGAAGTCAATATCATTAGCAGTTTCAGAGATATCAGTGACGAAGTACATCAGGCTGACGCAGATATTTTTCTAAAAACGATGGAGTTCTAAGGATCTCGAAACACGGAGATATTTCAACATTTTTGATTCGGAAAGTACTGATGAAATCTTCCTTTACTTTTGGAAGATTTTTAACGAGATTTCGTGCACCTAAATTCCACCATAATACGCTACACCTTTACTGCGAGTCGACATTCAGTAATTAACCTAAAACAAAACCTACTCTCAGATAAGCAGGACGAAAGAGCTCCCACACCTTAAACTGAGGATGAATATGGCCATTAGGGACTCATCATTCCATACACACAACCACACAAGTTGCTTAAGAGCAGATAATATTTGCGTGACCTTTGATTAACCCGACAGCCCTCAACGGCCACCACCCCATTCATGGCCAAGGCCATAAAAGCCATATCGCAAGTCAATAGGAGCCCAAATTGCCTTCGTTTACTCGTAATCAAACAACACGCACGCAGAACTGTCACCGATTTGTTGGATTTTACGGTCTATGAGGTCATAATCGCTCGATGGTTATTATTGGTTTATGTCCTTTTTCGATTAATCGGGTTGCGGCATGCTTGGAAAATATCCAATCGATAAGCTTTAGGTCGAAATAGGACCGTGAGTGAGGGGTGGTTGTTTATGTTTTTCATGCCATCTCAAGCACTTGTTATTAACACTTGATGTCAATAGCTGACTCCACAAGTGATCTGTTTACTCGACAAAACTCACAAGTCTCCCAAAGTCAGGGGCATCCAATTTGAGTCTTTGGATGTACTCCAATTACCATGCTCACCCTATATCTCTCACCTCAATGTCAAGGCGATTTACTATTGTCATGTGTTGGCCCTAAACCTATGCCACCTGGACAACGTCTTTCCGCTCCATTGTTCTCTCTCAGTGTCCATTCATTACGAACAATAAACGGAATTGGAAAGTGCATGACGTCCAACCAGTCCTGCCGAGAATTTGTTTCTTTTTATGTCCCCCCCGCCTGTATGTATTAGTTTCTATTTAATATCATAGTCGTCTTCACCCACGTTGTCGTCACATAAAGAGGATTGATTTTATCCTTTCGTGTTCATGTTTCTGTCATAAGTCCTTCCCAGATGCCATGTATAAGCATCACAACCGAACGAGTAAAGAGTATGACCAACGACTCATGCCCCATGTGTACCACCGTGAAAGAGGAGGCACATTTATAGGTTCAAGTTCCCCAGAAGGATATCGATCTTCTTTATCAATATGTGAAATTGATGTTCTTCTTCCTCTAGCATTTACCGTCCACCACCTTACACATCCTTCGATTGGAAGTCGAGAAATGGTAGGCATGTGACAT
Organism: Merodon equestris; assembly: GCA_958301585.1. Classification (NCBI taxonomy): domain Eukaryota; kingdom Metazoa; phylum Arthropoda; class Insecta; order Diptera; family Syrphidae; genus Merodon; species Merodon equestris. The sequence goes on along the minus strand of OY284417.1, from coordinate 18,276,014 downwards.
GACTACCATTATTGGAGGATGTTATTCGAGTCAAATGGAGCTCGCTCCGTCGACGAAGAAAAACATGTTGATAAAAATAAATTCCAAGGATCCGACGAGAAGGAGTTTTTGCTTCTCTTTCATATCTTATTCTTGGAGCTTTCTTGGTGGAACTTTAATTAAATGAAAAAGGGCGACAAGGAGATGAAGTGACATATACATTTGCATTTTTTTGTGTAAGGACGAAGGCAGACCGGAGGCATCCGATGTCGGTGAGAAAACTATCATCATCAGAACGTCAAGGAGTGAATGGTGGATGAGTGGAAGGAGAAGACGAACTTTGATTATATATTAAGCCCTTGAGGCATGGAGGTCCTTTCATTCTTGGTGTCGTTTTCTTTTCTCATTTCTTTTTGCGTCGCGAACGGATTGTTTTGTGGGTTTTATGGCACTGCTGACACTTACACGCCATTACGTTCAGGTTTACTCTACACTTCCGTTCCCACCGAATACCAATGGAGCTTAACTGCAACATTACAGGATATACATATGTACGTCCTGGTTGATATAGAACTTTTCGCTTTTAACGATTAATTTCATTTTCCACCGAAAAGTGGACAAGTTTTCTACTTTGTCCTATAGTCGCATGGTACCCCTATGGCACTTGATGTAATTACCGTCATTTTCCTACGCCCATCAACGACGTTAGCTATTAAAAGCTCATAAAACAACTACGTAAATGGACCAGTTCAAAAGCCAACCATTAACAGTCGAAATAGTCTCGTGTGCAAGAAGTCAAGGACTTATTCGGGCTATGTCATCGCATTAGTCCTATTTTGGGACTACGTTGTCACTTTTTTTCATCCTCAAATCCGCCTTACAGCACCTAATCGGATTAATTACCGATTATCAATGGTTCGAACAAAAAGCCAGATGGAAGCGCAATCACAAAAGCACTCCGCCAGAAATATCCTTTAATTGTTTGCTTTGAAATCCCCGGACATTGGCAACAGTGTGCTGGCAGGATAACGAATGAACAAAAGACCTCGGGAGTTGTCTGTCTCTACCAACCACTTAAGCAGCAGCTATTCCGCCACAAAAACCGGGCGCAAAAATCGATTAAAGTGCTTTGGAGGAGTTGAACTAACTGAAATTACAAATCACTTTGCACTCATACACACGCAAGGATGCGCTTTAGTGGAACTTAAAACCTTTTTTTTCCTAGTTTTCTCTTTTTGCTTCCACTCATTCGTGGAGATGAAGGCAAAAGTGATCCTTGTGCCAGAAGCAGGAGCCACTGAATTCGGAACTCCGAGCTATGATAAGATGATAAGTGGTTTTCATTTCTTTGCTGACGACGGCAGGATATTGGATTATAATTCTACAATTTTTCGGAACACTGCAACGGAGGAGACGAAGGGCCAAAGCAAGAAGGACGAAGAATGTGATGCAGTAGGGGGTAAGGAGCCGAAGGAGTACGAGAAGGAGTATGTGATGAATGAATTCTTGTTTGAATTTGTAAGGAGGTGAATGGTTTGGCATGTTTTGAAAGGAGGAAAAATGAATGATAATGGTTTTGGAAATTGGATGAAAACAAGATGAATGAAGTGTGGAGCAGCCGCCATCTTTACCCTGTCAAGTGGTTCCTTCTTCCTCCATTCTGTTGGGTATGGTTGTGCCTAATACTCCATGGTGAAAGGTGTTAATTTAGGTGACATGCCAATTGGTAAGGACATTCTCGAGCAAATGTCTGGAAATATTGCCAAGACGCACGATGAACCATCAATCACTTGTGAACTGGGAAAGCTCTAGAACACAAATCTCAGTATGAAGCTCAACAAACTCAATTACAGACACAACAATCAGACAGTTGAAATGGCCTGACAGAAATTAATTAATTAGCATTCACTGAAAGTGAGCGGGAGAGGGAGACATCAGTCCTTCCTGATGTCGACCAAAGGATTCGCATTTTTGCATAACATCATTAGTCTGGAACAGCTCCTGGGAAGTGGGCTCCGGTTGGCAATAAATAAATGAAAATTGATAACTCAAATTGTAATTGACAGAAAGACCCTGACTATCCAGGATACAGGATAGATGGTGCGAAACAAATGATGGGAATCAATGCGTCACTTTGCGCGTAGAATTAAGTGGGCTTCATGGGGAAAAAATGGGAATCCACTTGGAATTGAGACAGATGATGGAGCATTGAGGTATGGATGATGGATTTAGGAAGTTATATTACAGTGAAGCGGTTGTTTCTTTTTGTCCGAAAAGTAGTGAGAGGTACTGGTTATAGTCAGCTTCGTATCGATCGTAATTGTATTGATAAATTAAGGAACCATCCAACCTCAGGTGTCATTTTATATTCCACGTCATTGAAATGGGCGGATCACCGAAAATTCGCTACGAAAATGGTGAAAATATCACGAAAATTGTATAAAATAGGCAAAAAAAAATGTGTTTTTCGTTTCGCGTATCTCGAGAACAGGTGATGATATCGTTTTCGGATCAACGTCATCTGACGTATAGGATCATAACAATCACTTGATACTATTAGAAGAAAATTCGAACCGGCAGTTTATTTTTTATAATGAAAAATTTACTTTGTCTCTTGAAAAATGTTTTTCGCCTCTAATATTTGGAGAATTGAAAATGAGAAATTGACAAGCACATGGTTCGAATAAATATGGATAAGGAGGTTATTGCCACGACGAGCTATGAATTCTTGCGTGGAATCGATTTTCTTTTTGCAATTATAAATAATCTTCTTGGGCTGATGGTAATGGATGGCGAAAGGGTGGATCAGTCGGGAGTGGGATGCTTTAGGTGATAATCGTTAACGCAGTGAGTGGCACTTTCTTTTCGCTTCCGGGGCTTGTTGGAGCTTGTGATAAGTATCGATTTTGTGAGTAAATGTTACATTTTACAAAACTGATTATTAAGGACTATTTGACCTATTCGTTGAGACTTCTTCAGTCATCATACGTCGGCAAGTTTAAAAATGTTCAGCTTGACACAGATTGGTTCATATCGAAGCTTAAAACTAATAAAGCCGCGGGCGCTGACGGCCTGTCTGCTGAGCTATTTAAAGCGGCTGGAGATGAGTTGGTAGGACACATGCACCAGCATATCTGTAAAATAGGGTCGGAGAAAAGCATGCCCGGCGAATGGAATGTCAACATCGTTTGCCTCGTCTATAAGTAAGGAGACCCCTATAACTGCGCCAAGTGTAGAGGAATAAGTCTCCTTAACATCGCATATAAGATCTCCTCTGACACCCTGTGTGAACGAATCTGATAGATTCTTATAAGTGTGGTTTCAAGCCAGGTAAATGCACAATAGACCAAATGTTCACACTGCGGCAGATCTTAGTAAAGACCCAAGAATTCCAATCTTTTTGTCGATTTTAAAGCATAGAATAGTGCGCATATGAACGAGCTTTGCCGAGCGATGTCTAGTTTTAACTAACTCGTTAGATTGTGTAGGCTGACAATGGAGAATTCTCGCTGCTCCATTAAGGTCGGTAACGAATTAACCGAGACCTTTGACGTTAAAAAAAAGGATTTAGACAAGTTGACGCACCGTCATGTAACCTTTTCAATATCGTGCTTGAAAAATCACACTAGACTCACTGGCAAACACAAAAGGTACGATATATTTCAAGTCTGCGCAATTGCTTGCGTACGGAGATGACATGATGTAATTCGATGAACGCAGCGAGTCGTCAATGAAGCGTTCGAAGGTATTGAAGTAGAAGCGGCTAAAATTGATTTTTCGGTGATCGAGGGTAAAACTATATATATGCTATCACCCAAGAAAGACGCACAACACCGACGTCTTGGCCAGAACGTTACAATTGACGGCTACAAATTTGTAGTTAATTTTCAATATAGTCTACTTTTAGCTCGATACACTTGGCCCCGCGATGCCTCAACGTCTAAAAAATACGTTTTCTCGAGGTCTGCAAAGTAGCTCCCCGTGGCGGCGATGACCTCCTCATTCGACTGAAATTTCTGCCCGGCGAGTGACTTTTTCAAGTTTGGAAACAAAAAGAAGTCGCACGGGGCCAAATCTGGAGAATACGGTGGATGGGGCAGCAGTTCGTAACCCAATTCGACCAATTTGGCCGTGGCGAGGGCGGAGGTGTGAGCCGGTGTGTTATCATGGTGGAAGAGCACTTTTTTCTTCGCCAAGTGGGGCCGTTTTTTCTTCAATTCGGCGTCGAATCGGCCCAATAATTTGGCATAGTACAGCCCTGTGACCGTAGCCCTTCTCCAGGTAGTCGATGTGGATCACACCTTGTGAATCCCAGAAAACGGTGGCCATCACCTTTCCGGCTGATGGGACAGTCTTCGCCTTTTTCGAAGCACGTTCGCCGGGTGAAGTCCACTGTTTCGACTGTTCCTTGGTCTTTGGTGTGTACCAATGGATCCATGTTTCGTCGACTGTCACGAAACGACGCAGAAACTCCTTCGGACTGCCCTTAAACAGCGTCAAACACTGCTCTGAAGTGGTCTCACGGTTGCGCTTGTTGTCTGGAGCGAGCAAACGCGGCACCCATCGCGCCGACAGCTTTCTCATGCCCAAAATTTCATGCAGGATATGACCCACGCGATCTTTTGAAATGCCTACTGTCTCAGCTATCTGGCGCACCTTTAATCGGCGGTCTGCCAATACGAGATCGTGGATTTTTGTCACGTTATCCGCCGTGGTAGCCGTTTTCAGGGCACCTGGACATAGCTCATCAAAAACCGACATGGGACCACGTTGAAACTCGTTAAACCAATTTTTGATGGTCGCCATCGAAGGAGAAGAGTCACCGTCCACAGCATCCAAACGTTCTTTGATTTCGCTGCGCGATTTCCCTTCCAAAAACAAGAATCGAATCACCGACCGATATTGCTCTTTTTCAATATTTCTAAAATCCGCACACTCCCGCTTCCACACGCGGTCAAAACAAAGCTACGAGTCTGATCGACAGTAGCCGTCTACTAGAATGTACTATACGATAGTAAGTTGCTCTTGCGATACTGGCGCCATCTGGCGGTGAGGCTAAGTACTTATCGGACCACCCTCGTATTGTCGTAGTATATGACTCTCTGTGATAAAATGGCAATGCTAGCTGAACATGCTTGACTTTTACACACGTCACCAGCCACGCGTGGGCTACCAAAAATAAGACCTGTAAAACCAAACAGCAAAATAATATATATATAAATATATAAAAAAAAAAACACACAAACAAAAGTTTATGGTGACCATGCTCTAGCTGAGCATATGTGTCGGAAGTGATTTCGATTTGGAAGACAAGAAACGACCTCGACAGCCTCAAAGTTCGAAGAAGAACTCGATAAGAACTAAATGCATAAATCATAGCCATAATCCCGTAAAAGCCATAGCGATGATTCAAAAACAAGGAAACTGAGCCCCTAATGATGTTCAACCATCGAAATCAATGGCTAAGCCCAATATCAATTAAACCTCAAAAGAGTGTTGATTTCGACATGGACACGGTATTCATATCCTAACCGAAAGAAGATAAGAGAGAGAGATGACCCTCTAGAGCTCAAAAGAGATGCATGTCTGAGTGCGTACGTGTAGACCAAATGGGAAGTTGATAGTTGGGTTATACCAATCGAACTCAAAACTATTTTTTTTTTCTTAAAATTGATGCTGACACAGCCTGTTTCACCTGCTCTTTTGTGTCGCAAATTTCTTGGAAGTGCAGTTCCTCGAAATTGATACTTCGATTGGGCGCCAAGATTGCAGAAGATAATACCATTAAGCCTCTGCCAATGATGCTATATTAAAAATCTAATTAACCTCAATGCTCTATCACCTATTCATGCACCGAAAAAAAATATCAGAGTTGTTATCTGCGACATAGAGCCTAAGTTGTGTGAAAATATTAGGAAACGTTTTATCTACAAAAAAAATTTGTCACACAACCTGGACGGGGTGCAGATGGTTTGTGTCGAAGATGTTCGTTCACTACTCTCCGGCGGTGGTTATCTTAGATAGGATTCGAGAGATTCGACTGAATTTGTCGCGATGGTTTCAGTTCACAGTAACTTTTTCTTTTTTAGTCATTAAGGTGTTATATGTATTGGCAATGAACACACAGAATATGAATTTTCAAGTGATTTTATACTGAGTGTTGTGACTTCGGCAGCATTTTTTTTTTCGCGACGTAAAGGAATTGTTCCTGGTTATGGACAGACTTGAACTACAGACCTTCCGCTCAACAGTCGGTGATGACTACCATTGCACCACGACCACCCTTGATGATCTATTGATTCAAAATGACACCTCTTATTGGATAGCCCTATGCAATCACATCAACAAACATGATTTACTATGATTTATAAGCTGAATGCAGGCAATTATCAGAAACTTTAAGAAAAAGTCTAAGAAACGTTACGAAACCCGCGATATAAAAGCCTTGGCATAGTCAATAGTCTCTGGTAGACTCTTCATGCATGTTTTAAGGAACTACGGACTCTTCCTTTGGCTATCTTCAACCACCCTCAACCGATCAATTTCGATTACCCAAGATACTTATCTCCATCATAACAAGTCTCCCCTCCAGACAAACAACATGATTGCAATGTACCAATAACAGAAAGTTCAATGTACTCAACCGACCAGATAAACACACCCGTCCATGGCACTAAAAATCCACCAAAGACGACGACATCTTCCCGTCAAAAGCTATTTGTGCCAATCATAAAAAGTCCATGCGAACGAAGCCACTGCCATTGCAACAATGTCCTTCCTTTCCTCCCACCCACTATTGTTGTATCCCTTTCATAGTATTACAAACATCTTAAAGGCATTCGCTGGGATCCTGGAGAGAACACCATAATCAGATCCCGGTTCCCCCCATATAGGAAGGCACTTTGTAGCAACAGTATCATAAAAACAAAAAAAATGTATTGCTCATGGGGAGTTCGGCATATCCTTGGGTGTCATGTGGGTATTTAGTGCCCCGTCGCATCCTTTCATCCTGTCAAGGTATGAATAGGGACAGGCTTTGAATGTCACGTTCCACGTTAACGTAATTAGAGAAAGCCCGTGTGTATGTAGATGGATGGATGGGTATGCGACGCTTATAGGTTTGTTGCTATAAAGACGAATTGATGACCATGGTGTTGGGTATGTTGTAAATACACGAAAAACGTCCTGTTTCAGGGTGGATGGATGATATTTACTACGTCCCTTCAACTACTACGAGTATATCGTCTTGACAAGGGAGGGCTATGGCCCATCGTGTAGTGTTATAGACGTGTTTGGTGTGTAATGTGGGCTAATAAATCCAATTAAGTTCGGGCGAATAGATGATTTGTGCAACTTGAAACTTTGTTGCAACACCAACCAGCAGATACCGGCACCGATAAATATGAAATCAGGATCCAACGGGGGTTTGTGTTCTCAATTTCGGGATAATTATCTCTGAGCTCATAATGGTGGATGAAGGAAATTGCAACAAACTTCCTCAAGCGGCGATAAATCGGTTATTTGTTGCTTGCTCTATGGAATTGGCAACGACGTGGAAGAGCATGTGGATGAGTTTATGTCGCACAGAGATTTGATGATTTATGCAACATTAAATGGGGCCTTACATGCCCTAAAGATGACTTTAATTTTTATATTAAACGCACACGCAGTTGGAAAACCCTCCCTTTGCATGTTACTTCATCAAATTTGCATGACAAACAACAGGCGAATGTGCATTTGTTACAAGCACTCGTATGCTGCGCTCCCTACCATATTGATGATTAACAAATCCTTTTCGCCTGCGTGTTGCTGCTTCCATGTTGCTCTGCGTCCTAAGGGACACATGACACGGAGCTCCCTTTTTTTCCGGACATTTTGCAATGCTCGTACGTACGCAGCACATATGCTATTGTGCTGCGAAGGCCCCCAGAGCATGCGGTGCATGGGGTAAGGGTTCGCTTATTACATGTGCGCTGCACATTTTCCCTGATTTTTTATTTTTTTTTTGATAAATTACACTTGCAGTGTCACTGGAGTGAAAGTGACACGTGCTCAAAAACTTGAAATTAATTTAATTGATTTTTCCCTGTTTTCCAGTACACGTAACCTGCGCCCGTCGATAGCAGTCATGAATAAATCAAACTTCGATGCGGAGCCCCCGGTTTAATTTTTAATTATAACAAATGGAGTAAAATGTAAAGACACGGTGCCGGGGAGCGAGCGACCAAACAATCCGTGCTAGACTCCATGCGTCAGCGGAGTTGAGTGCATGCGGTTGAAATCGTGCGAGTGCGTGCATACATACCCGTGTATGTAGCTATGTAAATGCGAATCTTTATAATTGATGCAGATGCATCCATCCACTTGTATCCGACGGAAATGAATGGGATTTATTTGCAGAATATATAAGTGAGATTGGGGCAGAAATAATCACTCGAGACACAAGTGGTCGTCTTGAATAAATGTGCGAGTACGTGGAGCAAGCCTGAGGAAGTTTGATGGCGACGCGGAAGACTGCTTTCACTTTCAAAGACTTAGGAAATGTTTTTTTTTTTTTTAAATATACACGCAAGTTAGCGTGGCTACGCAGCAGTAATTGAAAACGAGAGGGGTACAAAGCCATTGATTTCAGCAAGCTGACGCAGGTCCAATTACACTCATCGAAGAATGGAATAACACAGCCACATCTAGAATCGGGTATTATGAAAACTTGAGGACTTTTTCGCTTATTGTTTAACACTCTCGCTCGGCCTATTAACGACGGTCCTGTCATATAACATTTAAATAAGGCAGCGCTTACCCCTCATGCGGCATGGTGTCAACAACATTTGGTAACCAAACTACGTAAACCCAGTTGACGACTGTCAAGTAAATATTTGGAAAATGTCCCTTCAACCTATTAGATTCTATCCACCCCATTCCGGTTTCGCAATCTTCCATTCCTCCGTTTGGGGATGGAAAGTCTAGGAGGAAGAAAGTATAACAACCGTATCGCATATTTCGGTAATGGAGTGAAACTTTCGTCCCGAAAACTGTCGAAACAAATTCTAATATTGAAAACAGGACAACTTTGGGAAACATTGTTTGGCTTTTAATAGCGAACAACTCAGGCACGGATTGAAGAAGGCAATAGGGCGCCAAGTTGTTCTGAAAATGTACAGATATAAGGGTGAAGGGAAAGGTCCTTTTCTATATAGTTGCGGTTTCAAGGAGTTATAATGCATTGTGTTTTGAAAACGAAAGGTGTTTCCTTCATGTCAGATCCACTCCTGTAAATATGTTGAAAGGTATTGGAGATTCGAAACCAGTGTACCCAAACGGGATTAAAGTAACCTGAAAGCATGAACATACACAACAGGCAACAAGAAGCCTTGGAGTGCGACGTTTGGCAAAAGTAAGGACAAATGTAGCATCTCCGTTTATCGATGATCTTCAAGCAAAAAAGGTCTAACTTGGGAGTGGTTGAAGTACGCAGGTCGAAATTTTGTGCATATTTAGGCCTCTGGTTTTCGATAATCCCGGGGAGGAATTCATTTCTGAAAAAAGACTTTTGTTTGGGAGATGTGGGGGCTCGAAGTACTCAGTTCGGATTTTTTGCTGAAATTTTTAACTTCGGGATCTTGCAGAAAAAGTGCATAGTATTTAGACCTTTTCGTTCTTCGCTGATCACGGCAACGGGCTCTTCCTTCTGAAAAGGCTTGAGGGAGATATCGGCCCCGTGGCGCAGTGGGTAGTGTGTCGGCGAGTTCGGAACCCGATAACACCAACGCCATCGAATGATTATTTCGCGGCGTCCCTCCTCGGCGGGGACTGGCAAAACCCCCCGTTGTATACTTGCCATGAAAAAGCTTCTCGGCTCTGGCCGTTCGGAATCGGCATTAAGCTTTAGGTTCCGTTCACTTATGTGAAAAAAACAAATCGCACACAACATAAGTGAGTAAAAAGAAGCTTGGCTCTGGCTCCACATGAGCTCCAACGCCATCTAAGGTGCAGATAGAAGAAGCCTCCAAAAAAAAAAAAAAAAAAAGCATTGAGGCGGAAGCGGCTAAGATGGGTTTTAAAGTCAGTGAGGGTAAATCTAAATATATGCTATCATTAAAAAAAAACGAACAACACCGATGTCTTGGCCAAACCGCCAAGCTAGCGGCTATAACATCGAAGTGGTCAAGGACTTCGTCTACCTAGGGTCACATATGTTCAGCGACAACAACACCAGCGCAGGGGCAAAACGCAGAACTATTCTTGTCAACTGCTGCTCCCTTAGGCTCAAGAGGCAATTGAGAAGTAGAGCCCTCTCTCGAAAAATCAAGGTAGCACCATATATGTAAATCACTTATCATCCCGGTCCTCCTCTACAGCTCAGAGGAAACGAGAGGAGGAGGACTTTAACAAAAGCGGATAAGAAAGCCTTTGGTAGTTTCGAGAGGAAATTTCTGCGTTTAATAGTCTGAGTAAGAGTCTTCGAATCCAACCTTGAGGGACGACGCAGCAGAGGACGACCGAATCTGAGGTGGCGCACACAAGTGGAAGGGGACCTCTACCAACTGGGAATGCGGTACTGGAAATAACTGGAAAAAGATCGTGTCAGCTGGAAACGCTTGTTGGTTGACGCCCAGGTTCACACCGGATTGTAGCGCCCTCTAAGAAGAAGAAGATTATCGCCAGAGCAACGCATGCAAATTGTGCAAACTTATTTTGGAAACCATGATTTGATACGCCAAACGTATCGCGCCATCATAATCGTCCATCTTCGGTAGACCTTGAATCATTTTCGCACCACGTACACTCTAGTGGATAATACGAGTACACATCTCCAAAGACGGCAAACAATGCGAAGAGAAGTTATTGTCGTTGTGGAACTCAGTCCGAATTAGTCGATTCGCCATCGTACACAGCGATTAGAGCTATGCTCATCCACTTTGTGGAAGATTTTACGAAAAGACCTTTTCTTAAAAGCTTATAAGATCCAGCTTGTGGAAGAGTTGAAAGCGCGTGACCACTATACGCGTCGTAGGTTCGATGAATTTGCCGAAAACCTAATTCAGCTTGATCCTCATTTTCAATGCAAAATTTTGTTCTCCGATGAGGCCCTTTTTTAGTTAAATGTAAACAAAAAAAATTGCCGAATTTGGAGTGGAGAAAACCCAGAAGCCTTTATCGAGATGCCCTTACAAACATTAAAATTCAGTGTTTGGTGTGATTTACGAGCTGGTGGAATCATCGGTCCATATTTCTTAAGAACGATGCCCGTCAGAATGTTACCGTCAATGGAGAGCGCTATAGAAACATGATTTTTGACTTCTTCGTTCCTGAGTTGAATGGCATTGACGTAACAGAGCTTTGGTTTCAACTTTATTCAAATTTATTGCGAGAAACATTTGCTGAGCGCATGATGGACCTGTGAACTAACCCCCACGATCCTGTGATCTCAACCTTTAGATTACTTCTTTTGAGAGTTCCTGATGTCACTAGTCTATGCCAATAAACCAGAAACGTTGGAAGATTTGGAAGTCAACATTCTCCGTGTTATTGCTGATATACGGCCTCAGTTGCTCGATAAAGTTGCCGAAAATTGGACTTCATGATTGTGCTAAATTCGGGCTGACCGTGGCGCGCATTTGCCCAGTCATATTTAAAGTCATATATAAAATAATGGCATAAAACTGTCTATTAAATAAAGCTAATATCATAGACATTAACAATAGCTTTAACTATTTTATTTCATATTGAATTTGTATACCTCGAAAGAAAACACCCCTTATTGTCTGAACCTGTTTTTTGTATGCTCGTCACGTTTCATTTTTACTTCACGTCTTATGTCATACCTCATGCCTCATTTGCGTTTGGTATTAGGAAGATTATTGGTTTTCCGGTTTGTAAACTTAACATGAGATTTAGCTGCGTTTAGAGCTATGCGCCAGGTCTTTGTCCATTCGCAAATTTTGTTTAAAGCTAGTTGGAGCTTTTTAATTGCTTACCCGACTATGTTTCGGGTTGCTAAGACGACCGTATCGTCGGCAAACGTTGGAACAGTCATACCCTCTTGTTAAGGTATGTCTCGAGTGTAGAAAAGAAACAAAATCGGGCCAAGCACACTTCCTTGCGGAACATCAGCAGCGATTTCTTTGAATTCTGAATATTCATTTCCATGTTTGACAAGGAAGATCAGATTTTAAGATCTTAAATAATTGGAAGAACTTGTCTTAATATGAAGTTTAGGCCTTTAGTGTCAAACTTTGTCAGAAGCTTGAGAAACATCAAGAAATGTGCTAGGACATATTTTCTTTTCTTCTAAGGCTGGACCTGGTCAATACGAAAACCTAACTGATGGTTGGGAATTAAAGACCTTTCATCTACAGTTGGCTGCAAACGCTTTAAGAGTAACTTCTCAAATACTTTTGAGACAATCGGCAAAAGTGAAAATTACGAGGTGAATGAGTTTCACAAAGGCTTTTTTAGGCAATTGTTTCAGGATCTCTCCGGTGATAAGACCATATCCTTGTTGTTCTTTGAATTGTTAACGATTTTAAGAACCTCGGTCAAAGTTACGCGCCTGATTCTAAAGGTATCAGACATCGCGTCTGTACTGTAATCACTTTCAGTTAGTTCTTGACCATCAAATGGCTTAAATGTCTCTTTAAAAAAGTAAACAAATCCACCATCTCTTTGTCCCCTTTGTCCCATCGGTTTTCGGTTTTCTTTAGAGGTGATGAATGTTTTTGAGGTTTTTTTATCCTTTTGATTGCTTTCTCGAGCGAGTAATTTGTGACAGACTGACTGGTATTGATAAAGGTGTCTTTAAGGCCACGTTGAGTGAAATACATATTCGTCTCGCAATAGGTTCTAAACTCCTCCCAGTTTGTTTTGGTTGTTTGTTTGTTATGTCTTTGTCATTTCGAAGGGCCAGTAAGTTGGTTTCACCGTTGCAAAGAAGCCAACATCAATCTCCATCCCGGCTCTATATACATAGAACTCTACTCCTCGGAGAAATAACTCTTGATCCCAGAAAGTATGTTTCGCCAAAAAGTCACCTCCTATAATGAAACCCTTTCAGATGAATAGTATGCCAGATTCCTCTGTCAAGTGAGCTTCGGAAGATAAGCATATGTTTATACTACGTATGTTCCTGTAGCTCTTCCATCTTTCGTAGAAGAACATTCGCGTTCCATGTCAGTACTCTGAGCAGTGGCTTCTTCATGCTCGCTTCCGTGATTTGTACTCTATCGGAGTCAGTTTCTCGAGTAGAAGCTTGTTTGTTTGTTTTTGCTCCTCAAATTTAGAAAAGATTTGAGAGATCGGGCCCAATGTCGCATTGTTTTGTTTAATTGCTTGCGACGCGTTTTGAGCATACATATGTTTGGCCGCAATAAATTGCGATTTTGCGTTTATCGCATTTTACTTTTAGATTTTTCTGTGTTGACGTTCATTCGAGACACGCTTCCTAGTATTTTCGGGTTTATCCATCAAGGTTTTTCGATGATAGACCTTTTTTAGCTGTGTTTTTTACAATTCATTTGCAACTTGGCAACCTATAGTTCGCGAGGTGATTTCCTTTGCAGTTAATGCAAGTTCCTGCAGACTGGATTGGGTTTTCCAGTTATCACGAGAACGAGCTCTTTCTTCGGAAAAAAACCCTCATTTATGGGTGATACAAGTTTCGATTGGGGGTTTTTTTTTTAAATTTTGAGCTTCGAGATTCTTCATAACGAAGTGCCTATTCAGGCCTGTCCATTCTTTAATGATCATGGGAAGGAGCTTTTCTTCGAAAAAGAAGTCTCAGCTAGGGAGATACACAATTCCTAGATTTTTTTCTGAATTTTTGAACTTTGGAATTTGAAATGTTGAACAAAGAAGTGCATATTTAGGCCTCTGCGTTCTATGGCGCCCACGGCACTGAATGCTCTTCTGCAGGAAACACCTTAGTTTAGAAGACAGAAGGCGATTGTAGTACACAGTTCGGATTTTTTTCCTAAATTTTGAACTTCGAAATTTTATGGATGGTCTTTCCATAAGAGCGAGTAGATGTTGAAATGGAATAAAACAAGCTGCGTGTGAGGTATTAACAAAATTCTTTTTTTATTTGAAGATCCTTTGTATACCAGGGCAGGTAGGGGATTTTACAAATGCCAGCCTCGGCTTCTTATGGTGGCACGGATCCGAGTGGTCCAAATTTAAATGACTCTTCCGCATAGATCCGGCTAAATTTAAGCGATGGCCTGTGTTATGTTCAGGTTCGGTCGATTGTGGTTATTCCCAAAGACCTTCGACTTCAGCACACCGCATAAGAAAAAGTCTAGAGGGATCAACTCGCTCGACTTTGGTGGGCAATTCATGTTACCTTTGCGAGAGAAAACCTTACCCTCAAATCGTTTATGCAAAATGTCAATTATGGCGTCCGCTGTCCGCGAATAGCGCCGCCCTGCTAGAACCACATGTCGTTTAATGTCGGTAATACATGTCGCTAAATATGGCTAAATTTGGGCCATAAGAAAATGGTTATCATCATTTTGTAGCGCCCGCCATTGACGATGACCGCCTCGAGAATCTGCACCAAAGGGAAACTTTTTGACGATGCATTGTCACCTGGTGAGCCTCGTGTGGATTGGTGTCGTTCCATACACGGCAATTTTGCTTTTAACGCGCCTCGTCGCTTTTTGGCCGATGGTTTTTCGGCCAAAATTTGGATCTTCTTCCAAACGCTCCGAAGCCCAGTCAGCGAACAAACGGCGTTGTCTATGGTCATGAACTTTGAGCTTATGGGTTGGATCTTGTACCGATGTAGGCCCAAATCCCGTTGCAAAATAGGCCAAGTTCAAGTCTGCGAAAGGCCGAGTTATTGTGCACGACGAGGAATCGACTAGCTCGGACTCTCCTGTAAACTTTCACTTACCGCGCCGGTGTTCTAGGCAGATCGTGGTTGGCTGATTGATAACGGAACCAATCGTTTCAAATCTGGCCAAACAACGTTGAAGCGCTGATTGTAAAGGACCACTACGGCTACCGTAAAGTGGGCGCAACGTTTGCACTAACGAACACTTATTTTGATAATAAAGTTTCGTCATCATTTGGACGTGCTATTTAATCGTGTGATTTGGCATCAGTAACTGAATAATAAACAACAGATTTGGCAGATAGAGCTGGCATGCCAGTCGTCCGGCATGCTTTCATCCTTCCAAATAAGACATGATCTGGTGCATTATCTCCTACCAGAACATCACTGCCAGTTTTAAAGAGCTCAACCTGAAGACCATCTGGGCCAGCAGCATTGTTGGATTTCCGCTTATATACCTGAGCTAACTTCTTCTAACTGGGTGGGGGGATTAGTTCTTCGACTGGCGCTGGGTTTTCTTCTGACCCGAGTACTCTGTCTTGATCATCTCCTCAACTGTTTAGTTACTGCTTAATCACTATTTTCTGTGAGTCGATGACAAGAATACCTTCACATTTTTGAAGAGCCTGGGCGCTCGTTCTAAAGCCGGTTGGAAGGACTTTGGCTTTTTTGTAGAAGGCTCTAACTTTATGTCCATCGCGGGCCTCTTCGATGTCTTTGAGCTGGGGGGCTACGAAGGCTCTTTTATTTTTTCGCAGTAGATTCTTTGTCTCTCTTCTTCTACCCGTTATTCAAAAAAGGCGGGCCTATGTCTTGCGCCAAGGCATAATCCTGCTCAATAATGAATACAAGATCTTATCCAGTGTACTTTATTTGCACCACAATAATAGTCACGTTCCAGTGTGGATCTTCACATTACATCAGATCCTGGAAAAACCAACAAGGTCCAAGACGATATTCAAAATCTTTTTATCGACCTTAAAGCAGCATACGACAGCATTCATCGTCAAGAGCTCTACGGACGGTGGCCGATTTTGGAATTCCGGAAAAAAATTGATTCGGATATGTCGCGCCACACTGGAAGACCTGCGCGATGCACTGCGCGGTTTGGACCTAATATCTCCGAACCTCTCCAAACATGCACCAGATTTTGGCAGTTTGGGGGTAGTTAAGGAGTTTGTCTACCTCTACCTCGAGGCAAATTTTAACTCCACAAATGACAACCTAGCGGAGATTCAACGAAGAATCATCCTCGGCAACAGGTGCTACTTCGGTTTGTCAAAACAGCTGGGGTCAAAACTCCTAGCAAGGAAGTCCAAAATTACAAACACTGATCTTGTCAGTCCTGCTTTACGGAGCCGAATGTTGGACAATAAGCAAGAAAGCAGATATGATTCTGAGCTCTTTTGAAAGAAACATTCTCCCTCGGATATATGGTCCTGTCTGCGAGGAAGGCGAATGGAGGAGAAGACACAACCGCGAACTTTACGAGCTGTATAATGATGTGGACGTAGTCCGTAAGGCAAAAATCCGTCGACTACATTGGATCGACCTCATCGAGCGCATGGACGCCCGCGCTCCAGCAAAGACGTCTTCGAATCCCAGCCACCTGAGCCGAGAAAGTAAGTGAGCCCGAACCTCCGTTTCAGAGATCACGGACATCAGAAGACTTGGACTCTTGGACCGCTATTATTGGAAGCAGGCTCTCGTTCGGGCTTAGACCCTCCAAGGTTCCAAGACAAATCAGTAATATTCTGAACAAAAAGTGTTTAAGCTTCGCAGCATTTGATTTTTACGACGGAGCATATGCTTCATAAAGTGGTAATATCCCTGACACCCTGGAACGAGTTCTTTCAAATTTCTCCACATAAAAATATAGGAAAAATAAAGATATTTTCTGATCCACTAGCTATTTAACAGATGACCTGATAGTCAAATCAGAATAAATTGATATTTTTAAAGACTTTCTTTAGCTTTTTTTGGTAAGTTTGAATCCAGGCTTCATGGATTCTCGAGAACTTAAATTCATATTTTTATTGCATCCAAGTATGCCTTCGTGAGACTGTGACTTTCGCTTTTAACAAACAACGTGAAAGGTCCTTTTTACGACAATCCATTTCCCTTCAGCCGCAAATCTCCTTGTCCAAGCCATACAGTGCGGAAAAGCGTTGAGTCCATTCCCGTCCAAATGATCGCCTTCAATTGCCAAGCGACAACAACAATAATAGCAAACCATAAAAAATGTAATAATTCTAATTTGCAATTATTATCTTTTCGGTTTTATCAACTGGAGCCGGCATGCTTCGAGTCGTCTGTCTCCAGGATCCGCATAATCCAAATTTCCTTGCTTCGGTATCCTATTATCGCGCCATATAGACTTATGGTACCACCCACACGAAGTCGTATGTGACATGGTTGATGACGACATCCTGGTGTTAGTGCGTGTACGATTGGTTGTTTATGATAAGCCCATTCCCAGTTAGACTTGATGGCAACATAAGTCGTCGTACACGGGCTTATAGACTTGTCCCAACATATAGCTATGTCGGAATGATGATGTTGTCATACTGTCATCGGGATGTTGTACGTCGTTTTAGCTCTTCTCATTTCGATTTACCATTTCGTCCTTTTTGTTATCCTTTTTAAGGAAGTCTATGTTGTATTTGTCGTAGACGTCGTCCTCATTGAAGCAAGGCGCTTCATATAATTAGAATACATTTCTCATGAGACAAAAAGGACATGATACGAATTGATAATTATGTATCTGCTTTGTGAGGCGGATAGTCGCAGGATGTGACCGAAATATTGCCTACACATGAATGGTAGGATGATACACATGCGACGGATGGGTGTATTGAAAATCCAAACTGTCTTGAGAACAAGGAGCAAAGTTGGGATAGGGATAATAAAAATAAAATAATGATATGCAATGATCGCAATCTCCTTTGACATGGGGCCGGGTGTGTCGTGGTACGTAAGGACTCGTCGAGACTTGTAGTTATTTTTTATTGCAGGGTAAGGATGTTTCACGAATTGAATCGTGCGCTCTACAGGTTTTACTGGAGGATGGTAGGGTGAATGAGTAAGGGGGAATCATGTGAAATTGTTAGGATTTCATTGCGCAGATGTCCTTTGACAGAATTGTCCATAAATTATTCAGCTTTCGTAAATATAGGAGCGAGTTAGGCCTAAATAGGTGGGCAGTCATATAAACCATATATTTTGGGTATCAAGCCATATTTGAGGAAGTCAAATCTACACCCGGCTATGAGCTTAATTTTGGTTCTCCTAGATGTCATAGAGGATCTCCACATCAACAAGTCCGCCTTCCCTTCTTAACAGCCATCATTTAACCATTTGTCATCTAATCCTTTTCATTTAATACCCAATTAGTTAAAATTCCCCAAAATCCAAGCCAAGGGTGGATGGCGACAATGGACAAGGACAAGGGAAACCCATCACTGTCACACACTCCCATACTAATTAAGGCGCAGTTACAATGTCCTCAAAACACCATTAAATTCAACCGCAGATATTCCCACTTGAAATCTGACAAATAGTCCATCTAACTCCATCCGAGGTGACTTTTATCCCAGTGCACAGTCATTAAATCACTGAATTTACACAACCCCCACTCGTGGATGCTATGTGTTGAAAATTTCCCGAATGCAGATACAATCAAGACCAAGGGACTCGACCAGCAGCAACTGGTTGGCCATCATTTCTGAACGATGAGGGAAGGGGTGAAAAAAAAGAGCGAAAAACCAATTAAAAGGGTTGGAATTCGATTAATTGCCGAAACGTGTACGAAGAAAGGTCTTTATTATGTTGTTACAACCAAGATGAGGGTCATAAAACCGATCGTGGAGAGGGGGAAACGGTGCTGGACGCGGGATGTTTTATTAGATTTGCTCAACAAGATTAGATTGTTGCCGTGAAGTAATAAAATTTCAGCGCCATCTTCATGAAATGAATTACGACATCGACTTAAAGGTACACCAGGAACGGAAGAAACTCTTTCTTAATCAATAAAAAAAAAAAAAAAAAAAGGAAAAAGGACCTTGCGCAGGGGGTATTGTCTTCCCGACCTCAGACCGGGGGTATATGAACGGCAAACAAAGCGAAACTGCCTTCCGTCTCGTATGCTTTATACAGCCCAAGTACGAATGAAAGCAAAAAGGTATTGATAAAACGGAAGAGGCCTCCTGCAGTCAAGGCAACATGACACGAAACCCATGACGATTTGGCAGACACCAACTGACGGGAATTATATATCTTGATGTGCTCGAGGAGTCAACGTCTTCTCTCCTACCACTCGGCCATGCTAAATGGGTTCTTTCCTTCCTAATGCACGTTCAACAGGACTACATAGTTCAAGACGCCGCAGGATGGATATTGTTGCCCTCCGGCCTGTATTGTTATTTTCCTTTTTTTTGTTCCTCTCAGAAAGTTTCGACTTCCTTACATCGAAACACAATTATCCCGTTGTGGAATAGGAGAAAATGCATTGGAAACAGAGCCATATGGCTGTGATGTGAAGCTACGAAGAGGGATGTACGCGCCTTGATGGCTTTGAAGGGTCAATTATGCAAATTATTGTATCACGGATAGTAAGGTTTGAGTGAGATTGTAGCACTTGCGGCGAATGATTATGCAACAGAGAGAAGGGTGTTGACAGCATGCATATGTCCTACTTAGTCCACATTTTGAAGTGTTGACGAGCAACGGTTGCGCAATTATGCTCCAGGAGACTTAAAGTGCCCGTTCCTCATGTTCACTTTAAACTTTTCACCCACCGAATCGAGTAGACGATGAACTTTCGCTTCGTTTTCAAAAATCTGTTTGTTTTTTGACTTACACAAGAGATTTTTCGAAATTTTCACAATGTGTCTGCATTTTTTACATATCAAGTCGCGGCAGTGGGATGAAACAAAAAAAAGTCGTCGTGTAAACACCATTCGGAGTACATCAGAGTAAACATTCATATGCATCGGAGGATTTGAGGAGCATAGCG
Organism: Merodon equestris; assembly: GCA_958301585.1. Taxonomy (NCBI): domain Eukaryota; kingdom Metazoa; phylum Arthropoda; class Insecta; order Diptera; family Syrphidae; genus Merodon; species Merodon equestris. The sequence goes on along the minus strand of OY284417.1, from coordinate 18,256,191 downwards.
TCTGTACGGAATGTGGCAGTAGGGGACGTCATTCGTCCTTCCTATTTGTATGCATGGAGGACGTTCAACATAATACGAATATGTACGATGGGGGAGGGGCTGTTTTCGCTTGCATCTACTTAGAAAGTCGGAGAATGGAAGGATAAAGTGGAATGTGGAAAACCGTTAATATAAAAAGTTTCCCATTCATTCTTATGGATTACGTTGTGAAGTTAAGCTTCTTTGCAACAATAGGCGAGTGATGCGGAAAGATCAGGAAAAACGAACCTAAAACCAGGACACAGGATGTGGCTTAAAGTTTTAAATGTAACAGTCGGATCTGCTCCGGCGTTTCCAATGGCTTTAATGCATTTTGCTTGGTTTAATGAGTATTTCTCGTAACTGCTGCGGATTTCTTTGAGTGATTCCTATAAATCCCAAAACTGGAGTCTTATTTTAAGCCGAATACTAACTGATTTACTTGACAACAGCTGTAGGCTTGTCAGCCTCCATAACTAACTACAGAGAATTTGGTTCTGTGGCCACGTCCGCGGCGTTCGAACTCATATATTCAGTCTGTGAAGGCCAGTGTTCAAGGAGACCTAAGTTTGTCATATCGGCGCCGTTCCGAGAATTTTAAAGGATGATCCTCACTTACCATATTTCCATACAAAGTACAGATAACTCGAAGAATTTTGACACAAGATGAGCCACGGCGTTTGGCATACGCACAAAATATCGCTGCAATGATTAATGCTGAGCCGGAGTTCTGGCAGCAAATTTTGATGACCGATGAGGCACATTTTATGCTATCTGGCTCAGTTAATAAACAAAATTGTCGCTTCTGGGGCACCGAAAATCCTCACATTATTCACGAAGAGCCGCTATATCATCAAAAAACCATCATTGGACCGTATTTCTTCAAAGTTGGCGATCGATATCGGTGGATGTTGGCCCATTATGTCCATGCCACTGCGGACAAAACAATGAACCTTTTGCGTAAGAAGTTCCCTGGAAGATTGGTGTCAAAAAAGGGGCGATATTGTCTGGCCTCCAAGATCGCCGGATTTGACTTCACCTGACTTTTTTCTTTGAGGATACTTGAAAAGCGAGGTGTATACTAACGGAAGGTAATAGAATAGCTCAAAAGAAAAAAGCTTCGTGCGAAATCGCAGAAATTTCGACTGAAATGCTCGAAAATGTCATGGAAAATGCGCGAAAACGAACCCATTTTGCATCGACAATAAAGGTGGTCATTTAATTGACATTGTTTTCAAAAATTAATCAAAATAAATTGTAAAGGTTCAAGTTGAATAAAAGTTTTTGAATTTCCAAAATCGGTTGAGAATTGTTCAAGTTATTCGAAATTTACATCGACCCATATGAGATGGCGCACGCTGTAACTAGCTCAATATTGACAGACAATGAGGTGTCACCGAACCACTAATCATGTAGGTGACTACGTAGATTACAGGAAGTGTTACAGTCCGGTTGGAAGTCATTGTCAGCTTGAAGAGAAGAGAATTCTGTTTAATTGCCTCAAAGTTCCAAGGAAGCAATAATCGCGGAATCTTATGCGACTTCGAAAATCTGACGCAGGAAGGTGATGATGCAAGGTGGCCAAAAGGTATCACCTTATTGGAATATGGCATTACTTTTGTTTTGATTTTTGAGAAGTAAAAGGCTAATTCCCCCACGTCCTAAGCCAGTCGTTTCGAAGAGACTAAAAAAACACTTTTCATTTATTTCATTTCATTTATTTACTTAGTGTGAGCAAGAATGCACTAGACTATAGCTTATGAAGACACGACCTTATGACCATATTTGTATGATGGTAATCAAATAAGGCTAGCAGCAGACTCAACGCCTTAATTTTAAAGGTTTTGAAATACAAGTCGGGTATAAGACCAAGATGAAACAGTTGATGAGAGAACAACTTAGAATTCTGTTGGGTTAAGTAGTTATCCGGTAGGGGCAGACCAGAAAAAGATACCATTCGAATCGTCATTAACTAACGAGGCAAGTTTGAAAATGGTTTGGAAAGATGTAACTGAACACCATTAGCCTATAGATGTACTGAGAAATGTTTATACACTGATGAAAAATCATTAACGAACATGCAAAAAAAGAATCGGCCCCCATATTGAGCCCTGTGGAACACCTTCCTTTACTTCAAGGAGGGATGAACGACGTTTTCCCAGGAACCCCCTCTATGAAAAGGAAATTTGTCAGTAACTGGACCGCACCGTCACTAAAACGAAATAAGTTCTTCAGTTTCCAACACAAGATATCGTGATTTATTGGAAGTACAAATTAATTCGGTCCGTTTTTTTTGTGTTCAAAAATTTTTTTTTATTGAAAAAACCTAAAAAATACATCACTCAAAGTATTGTCCGTCGGAAGCGACTACTTTTTTCCCATCTCTCTGGTAATTTTCGAATACCATCTCTAAAAAAGGAGTCCTCTCTGGCATCGATCCAGTCATTGAGCCATTCTTCGATTTCTTCAAAAGACCCGTACCGGTGACCCCGCAAATCGTTTTGCATCCGTCGTAAAAGCCAGTAGTCGGAAGGAGCAAGGTCTGGAGAATACGGCGGGTGGGGTAAGACCTCCCATTTCAGCGTTTCCAGGTAGTTTTTGACCGCTACAGCCATGTGGGGCCGAGCATTATCATGTTGCAAAATCACCTTGTCATGCCTTTCGGTCGTTTCGGGCCGTTTTTCACGCGATGCACGGCTCAAACGCATTAGTTGTAGTCGATAACGTTTCCCATCAATGGTTTCGCCTGGTTTTAGCAGCTCATAGTACACCACACCCGTCTGGTCCCACCATATGCAGAGCATGACCTTTGAACCGTGGATGTTTTTCTTTGGCGTCGATGTAGACGATGATGGAACGGGTTCACCAGGCTTTACATAGTATTTTTTCTTCTTGGGGTTATCGTAGTATATCCACTTTTCATCTCCAGTCACGATCCGGTGCAAAAATCCCTTCCTTTGATGTCTTTCAAGAAGCAGTTCCGAGGTGAAAAATCGCCTTTCGACATCTCTCGGTTTCAACTCGTACGTACAGTAAAGCCTCCAATTCCTCATCTTCAAACTTTTTGGGCTGGCCAAGACGCTCTATGTCTTCGACGCTAAAATCACCACTTTTGAAGCGTCGAAACCACTCTCTACATGATTTATCGGTCGGAGCAGATTCACCATAAACTTCTACAACCATTCGATGGGCTTCAGCTGCACTTTTCTGCCAATTAAAAAAGAAAATTAAAACTTCCCGCAAATGCTGTTTATTTAGGACAAATCCGGACATTTTCGGAGAGGCAAAAAACTATGTTGTTGTCAGAAACAGACGCTGATGCACACTAATTATTGTTGACAGATGTCACACCTTTCCAATGAAGTAGGTAATCGCTTCCAAGATCAGCCACAACTAGCAGGTGGAGCCATTTTTTCAAAACGGACCGAATTAATTTGTACCCCCAGAAGCCTTCGAGAAGTCTAGTAAACAGAGAAGACAAACGTAGTTCCTATAAAAAAAATTGCCATATGTCCTCGGACATATCGTTGAGCATACAGTAGATTATTGACGGACAGATGTTTCATCATTTGTTTAGCAATAATGTTCTCAAATGCCTTAGAAAGCATGGCAGAAAGGTCTAAAGTCGGCACTAGTCATTGGGAAAGGTTTCTTTACGATAGGTGAAAGCCGAGGTCACTATACGGCGATTTATAATATAGGTAAGTTGGGAGACAAATAATGGCAAGATAAGTTTAACGAAGTGTAATCAGAGTTGATAGTTGTTACACTTTATAAATCATCCTGTCTTGGGAGCGAGCGTAAGTTTGATTGAAATCAAATTCACTTGAGCAAGGATTCTCCCCTAAAAAGCCATGTTTAGATTCATTCGAAAGGTCGTTACTGTTCGAGAATCCAGCTTTACGCAGGCTACTCTAGTCCCATTTGTTTTTTTCTTTTGAGGGAGAGATGTATTTAGTTTAGCGGCGAAGTACAATACAATAGATTCTCTTGGAGTTACGTACAATGGAGGTGGGTTGATTGCTTCCACTTGCTGACAACTTGTTTCTTCTTTTGATTGAGTTAACGACGTAGGATGTAAATCAGGGTCATGCGCGGTTTTGAATTTTAACTATTTTAGATGGTACTCATTGATTGCGATTGTAGAGTTGTAAATCAAGTGCCGAAGACCCATAGTATCAACTCAGTCAATGTATGGTGCGCCATTTACGCCGGAGATCTCATTGGGCCTAATTATTTCGAAGACGTCGTAGGTAACACAGTTTCTGTTACTTATCGCTCACTATGGATACAGAACTATGATCAACGAAAGGACATGTGATTTCAACAGGACGCTGTAATCAGTCCTAATGCCTGATGTCTCCAGATTTTTTAGAACAAGCCGCAGACTCCGGCAAGAGTGCAAGCATTTACATATCTCATAAAGTAATTGCCTACAATATTGAAAAGCATAAAACGAGCGCCTATCTGGCCGATATCTTCGAAAAGTAATAAAAACAAAAATTAAAACCCTAAATAAACATTTAAAAAACAGATTTATGAGATGATGTCGTCTAACCTGTCTGGTTAGGAACTGGCTTGAATCTTAGGAATCTTCTCCTTCGCAATTCCCGTCTATCCATTTTTGGATAGCTAATATGAGTCATTGGGTGTATCTCCCCTTGGTAGACTAGTTCTATCTCTCCTTCGATGATTCGCCGTTTACCTTCTAGCTTGGTATTTTTGAAGTTCATGGTCTTTTATTTTGGAGAAAGCCAAGCCAAGAAACCTGCGATAACACATATCACATTGTCTTACTCTGCCCAATATGCCCAGCAAACCCTGGGACATATTCAGTTAACCTTTCTCGGGTACGTGTTCGATTATGATTCACTGCATCAACCTTGATAGAACTAGTCTCTTTTTTGTCTCGGTCCTCCAATGGCTGAATTAATCAGCATTCACCTTTGCTTCTTCGTTCTTTCAAGGTGTTCCTTGTAAGCAAGCCTAGTATCGATCTCAGATCGCCGGTTTTGATTTTGCAAGACGATCACCTGGTCATCTCCCTTTTCATGCGACCGCTTCCTAATGGCTCTGATTCATCCAGTTTCGCCATTACAAAAAAAAAATATTTTAGCAAATTGTGTGTACATTTTTTTGTCCATCTTGTAAGCAAGATGATTGAAGCAAGTCATTCATTTTCATCAAGCAGCACTGTCTTTTAGCCAATGTTAACTAAACGCCTCCAAATTTTCGCAAAAAATTGTTTAGGCTGTCAATTTGCTCGTGACGTAGAACAATGGTCTACTCTTTTATAGAGTTGGGTCTTCAGGCATCCAAAATATTTCCGAAGTGTTAAACGACAATTACAATAGGATTTTTAGTAGTTTGAGTGCAAGCCATTGTAAGCCCCATATAAATAGAAGAATTACTAGTCGGCAATCGCCATTTTCCAAACGCGTCTTCTATCATCTCAAAAAAGGCGTGACAGCCCTATTTAGGTCCAGCTTTAACCAGCAATACGGGTACATACTTTTGAAGGAGGTTAATGTATTATAGTTTTCGTTTTAAAACTGGAATATCCAGTGAGCTGCTCTACGTTATTATGCTACCAATGTCTATTTGATCTAATTACCTATCTTTACCTAACTTGCTTAATCTTTTAACTTAATCTTTTTTTATAGTGTTCGCGCAGGTTCCAGAGTTACGCTCTTATGGTGTTTGTCACACAACCTGGAAATGTGTTTTGTGCCGAAGATGTTCATTCACTATTCTCCGGGGGTGGTTGTCCTAGATAGGATTTTTTGAGAGGTTCGACTGAATTTGTCGCGTTGGTTATAGTTCACAGTAACTTTTTTTTGTTTCCATGTCATTAAGGTTTTATATCGGAAATGCACACACAGAATATGAATTTTGAAGTGATTTTATACTGCGAGTGTTATGCCGTCGTCAGCATTTTTTTGATCATCTCTCATTCATAACTGATGTTGTTGCACAATTTATTTCCGGATAGGAATTGTTCTTGGCTATGTACAGACTTAAACTACAGACCTTTCGCTCAACAGTCGGTTATGGTTACCATTGCACCACGACCACCCCCCTGTCTTTGTACGAAGACCAGTTGTTCAAGAGCTACGCTTCCATTTGCTTCACAACATGTTTCTTTTTTTGATTGAGTTAACAACGTCAACTAGAGACACGTGTGATTTTGAATTTTCCCCTTTCGATTGGTACCCAGCGATCGTAAAAATGTAACAAGATATCCTTGGAAAGCCTTAATTTATCATATAGATCAGCCCTTACGCCGCATTCTTCCCAGGGGGCTGACAGCGTTTTGAACTGAAGTCTTTAAATATAAATTAATTAGGAGTACCATTTCTAGACAAGTAAACAATATATGTAGGTAATCAGAAACACCTAACGATAATTGATCAAACAACAGAAGAAGGGACAAAGTAAAATCTAGTTTGCAATCATTTAAGCTTCGCGCATTTAAATATTTTTGAATATTAATCACAGCATGACAGGAGTGGCCAAAAAAGTCCGTGCAGGGTCGGGTTAAGAATATCCCTGCAGCGATACCTCTCGCTTGTCGTAAAAGGCGACTAAAACAAAGGTAAACAAAAATCACATCCAGGCAATTTAGAAAACACCACCATTAAACTGCCCCACAAGTGTGCATGCAAATCAGTGGGTTGACACGACTGGAGATCACCGGTGTTGTAAGAGTAAGATCAAACAAAAAAAATCTGGAGCATGCCCGTGGCACAAAAAAAAAAAAAAAAAAAAAAAAAGGCAGGCCGAAAAACAATTGGTGCAAGCAAAAACACCAGCATTTGATTGGCCTCAGCGATGAAATAATCCCAAACCGGGAAGCCTGCCGCTACTTTCTGAGGTCAAACCGGCGGACTCCACAAGCGGACCAGTAGGAATGCAGTTAAGTGGGAAGGTTATGGTCCTACACTTCTGACCATAACAACGCCGGAAAAAGGAAAAGAAGAAGACAGGAGTGGCCAAAAAAGCTTTGTAGTGCTCGTTCTGACGAGAATATTAGCGCTGCGGCTGAAAATGTCACGGGTGAACCTTCAACGTCAATCTGGTGTGCCATGAAATTGTTCTGTAGACCCTCGCCTCTGAGGCGCATTTTGGTAAAAGACTTGCTAACTGCAGATAGTCTATCAGTTAAAGTCTGCAAATCGTCAGTAGCGTTCGTACTCTGCTACACCTCAACGATGAAGTGCACGATTCTCGGTCGAAATTAATCGTGAGTGACGAGATCCGTCTTCATCGTAAACAAAAAAAAAAAAATGTTCGCTCCATATTCTCAAAGACTCATTACATCAACTCAAAGCTACTGTATGGAGCACCATTTATGAACGAGATATCATTGGGCTTCATTATTTCTAGGACGCCATGAGCAGACTTCTTTTTTTTTTCTTGGGTTTTTCTTGAAATCACGGGTCTATTAGAACAAGCCAAAGTGAAGGAGGTTATCGCTAAGTTCTTGCCGAATCTATTAAGAATGCGAAGGAGACCAAAGGCCATCTACAATAGCAGCGGCTTCTTGGCTCATTATCAAAATGTACTGAATAAAAAAATTAAAAAAGTGTACAATTTTGCCGTTTCATTTTTCGGCTTGAATCTTAGGATTTATCCTGCTTGTCCATTTTTGGATAAACGATATGGGTCAATGAGACCATCTTTCCCTTGTGGGCTCGACTATCTTTCATTTCACGCTTTGCTGTTCATTTTCTACCTTAAATATCATTGGGTGAAGCTCATGGCTCCTGAATTTTAACATCATAGGTCCTTTGTAACTCGCTAGCCAGGAAATAATCTGGTAGAAGCATTTCAGAGTTAACACATACATAGAATCTGCCCGATATGCCCAGCAAACATTCGGGACATCCTCAGTTAATCTTTCTCGGGTACGACTTTACTTCACTTCCTTGAACCATAACTTCATAAGTTATGATTCACATACGAGGGCTGCCTTTTAAGTTTTTACAATCGAACAATAGGTGGCGTTAATGAGTTGTGGCACCACTGTATTTGTGAACATTGACGTTTGTTATTGCGAAGCCAGTGGCAATTTAGAAATTGACTGAGTAAGTTGTTGATAGTGAATGTTTAAAAGAAGCAAGTTTGTGCAAAAATGGAAATCACCCGTGAAGGCTTACGTTGGATGATTTTTTATGATTTTAAAAAAGGCCTTACTCAACAACAATGCATAGAATCGCTTCGTGCAACTTTTGGTAATGAAGCACCATCAGAGAAGACTGTTTACAATTGGTTTCCAGAATTTCGTCATGGTCGTGCATCCGTCAGTGATGAATATCGGGAAGGTCGGCCAAAATCGGTTGTCATTCCGAGAAACATCGATGCTGTGCGCAACATGATTAAAGAAGATCGGCATGTGACTTACAGACAGATAGAGGCGTCTCTTAGGATATCGCAGACTTCTATACAATCGATTTTACATGAACATTTAGGTGTGAGAAAGATATGTTCTAGATAGATTCCGCATAATTTGACCGAAGCGCAAAAAAAGGGTCATGTTGATTGGTGTCAGGGAATGTTGAAAAAATTCGACCGAGGACATTCACAATCCGTATACAACATTGTTACAGGAGACGAAACTTGGATATATTCGTATGATTCTGAAAGATGCGCGGAAAGCGATTTTCATCACCTCAAGAAGCTGTTGAAGACTTTCAAAACCATGTTTCTACGATATCAGCTTCAGAGTGGAAAAAATGTTTCCGGAATTGATTTACGCGTATGCAAAAATGTATAGACCTTAAGGGCGAATATTTCGAAAAGCAATAAAACACTTTGTTTCGAACTTGTTCGTTTCTGTTTCACTTTTTGTAAAAACTTAAAAGGTAACCCTCGTACACGTACAGATTGCATCACCCATCAACCCTCTTAGAGGGTTAGACAACACTTCCCTCTGCTGCTTTGTCGCATGTTTTTTCAAGGTATCCCTTGCAAACGAGTCTTGCAACGACATTGGATCACCAATCCGTCTTAATCTTACAAAACGCTTAAAAGGCCAAATCGGCTGGCAATGATTTTTTTTAAGAATAATATCTACTAAACTCCGATTAGTTTTGAAAAAAAAAAATACATTTTATTCTGTCTAAGCATTCATTTTCAAATAACTGTCAATGCTAAACGCTTCCGAAGCTTTGATAACAAACCATTTTTTAGATTGTCGTTTTGTTCATGATGTGGATCAATGGCCTACCCTGTTATACTTGGTCTTTTGGGCATCCAAAATATTTCTAAAATTTTGAAAGTTAATTATCATGGGATATAGCCTAGCGGGCAATCGACCTTTTCAAAACCCGTATAGCCCCAGGCAAAGAAAGGTCTGACAGCCCTATTTAAGTCGAGTTTTAACATGCGAAATATAGCTCAAATTTAGAAGAGGTGACCCAGTTTTCGTTTTAGAAACTTGATTATCCAGTGAGCTACTCTGCCTTATTAATTAATTAAATTAGCCTTACCTACCTTAGTCTAAACTTAAAAAAAGTTTGAAATTAAGGGACAGGTTTCGTCGAATAAATAGACGAAGCTGGAGTTATTGGTAAGGCATTTACTATAGTCATAACTGATGCGATGAAATTTCAATGGAGTACAGGGAAGGCTTTGTCACATATATGTAGGTTCTGGCAGCTGCCAATGAATGTTTTTTGTCGGTTAAATTGTTAATCAACTATGCACGATTCTGAAAGAATTCGAGAGAATCGGAATAAAGGCGGTTGCTTATGCCGACGACGTGGTCATCCTAGTATCGGGAATGTTTCCCTCGGTAATTAGCGAAATCTCAGAGAGAGCTCTGACTAAGCTAAGCGCCTGGGCCTCAGGATGCGGCCTAAGCGTCAATCCGAGTAAAACAGAACTGATGCTGTTTACCACCAAATATAAGATGCCGTCCTTTAATCTCCCTCGACTCAACAACCAGTCACTCTCCTTGTCTTCCGAGGCTAGATACCTAGGAATTATCCTAGACCCCAAGCTCAGTTGGAAGATGAACATTGAACATCGGGCACGGAAAGCATGTGTCGCTTTCTATGCCTGTAGCAGAACCTTCGGCAAAAGCTGGGGACTCCCACCCAAAATGGTGCTGTGGATGTACACGGCTGTCATCCGCCCCATCCTCACCTACGGAGCGCTCGTATGGTGGCCTGCCCTAAGTAAGGCATACAACATCAAAAAACTAAGCCGAGTACAGAGATCGGCCAGTATCGGGGTAACCAGTGCCCTTCGGTCTACTCCGACCGAGGCACTTTACGTACTCCTAAACCTCCTCCCTCTGGACCTCTTCATCAGATATAATGCAGCCTGTAGCGCCATTAGACTCAGAGAATCTGGGTTCTGGTCATCTAAACCCTACGGTCATAGCAAGGTGCTGGACCTATTACCTAGTGACCTGGCCACGACTGCAACCGATTTCACGACACCCATACACAACCCAAATAAAGCCGCCCATGTCCACTTCCCATCCAGGATAGCATGGAAACAGGGACTGCACTCTGAGAACCATCAGGTAGCTTTTTTCACCGACGCTTCGAAAATGGAGTTTGGGGTTGGCTCGGGTATCTTCTCAGCGGAACTGAATATCTCCAAATCGTTGCGACTTCCAGACTCGGCCAGCGTGTTCCAAGCGGAAATACTGGCGATTAAGGAAACTTGCAAGTTACTCACGCGCTATCCTATTACCAAGAGAGATGTCAATATATATATTGATAGCCAATCAGCTATCAAAGCTCTCGACTCTCACTCCATAAAATCCAAATTAGTTGCACAGTGTACGGATGAAATCAGCTGTGCAGGAGACTATTTCAACATTACTCTCATTTGGGTTCCTGGCCACAGCAAAATAGAAGGAAACGAAAAGGCTGACGCTTTAGCAAGGCACGGCTCTTCCCTCGACTGTTCTTTGGCGGAGGCAGTACTCCCCCCCATCAGACTGGTCAAGGCAAACCTTCTACAGCACTTTCTCTCGAGGGCGAACTCCAGATGGTGCAGTCTTAGCAACTGCGTCATATCAAGGAAAACATGGCCCTCCTATAACAGGAAAAGAACCCTCGACCTAACTAACAGACCCCGACAAGAGATTGCCAGAATTGTAGCCATCTGTACTGGCCACTGGCCTGTCGGTACCCACGCTGCTAAGTTAGGCATCCCATTCAACACCTACTGCCTAAGTTGCAAAAACCCACTGGAAAAGGAAACTCTCACCCATTTCCTGTGTGAATGTCCGGCTCTAGCTAGAACCAGACAGCGCCTACTCGGCAAAATCTCCTTCGACGACCTATCAGAATTCAGGGAAATAGGATTCTGTAATATCATCAAATTCCTTAATTCCACAGGATGGATATGAAACTCCAATAATAGCACACTAGGTCACTGAGTGGTGGCATCAAAACGGCGCATAAGCGCTAATTGGGCCTGGCATCTCGATATCAGGCGGCCACTCCTACCTACCTACCTACCTATGCACGATTCGATGGGATTGGAATTTGTCTGAAAAGTTCATTCCATGAGACCGTCAGTGTAGTTAGACGGAATAAAAATAAGCGGACCAAGATGACTACCTTGAGGGACGACGGAAGGAGCTGCGTGGGGTTAGACACAAAACAAAAGTTTGAATTGTCGTTCTTTGAAACACTATTACGATGAAAGCCAAAAGTTTTAAGATCCAAGAAAAGTTCCTTGTGTCAGGAAAATCGGTGGCAATTACATCGACACTTTTTCCATTCTCTATCAAATTTATGGTTATTGACTTTTCTTTAAGGAAATTCTTTGTAGATTAAAAATTCTTATGAGAGGGTAGGTATTAAGCAAGAATTCTTCCAGGCTGTAGGAAGGATTGCTTGCGACAAAGAGCCGCTAGTAATGGTTCATACAGTTTTTAAAATTGTAGAATACATTCCATCGGGAAAGAAGATAAGTTCTTTACTGGATTCAGTGATTTCTGACCACAGCTTCTCATATAAGAGTGTCGAAAGGCCGGACGAAATAGGTTTCTGACAATTTTAGAATAGAAAGGTAGTTGCTGTCTTTTTTCTTATTTGAGTTAATTACATGGAAGAAGATTAACGGCATACTGAAAAAAGGCCCCGCGTCATGAGTACATCGCTGCCAAATGGTTAGCGTATTTCGTGGTTCTCCTCAGTGAAATACTAACACAGTTTAATGTCATTTTAACCTTAAGGAAAAGGGGAATCACACACAAGAAGCTTCGGCTCTGGTTCCCCAGGTGCTGTAACGCCATTCTTCCAGAAAGAATAATCAATCGAGAACATCCTAGTCCATCTATCAGGTATACAAATGGGAATCCGCCGTTTCCAATAGATGGCGCTAGCAGTTATACTGCCCAAAAGCTTCGCATGGGCATCTGCAACACCACATTTCATTTGTGAATCTTCATTTTTCTGTGCGAGAAAGTTTCTTCTTCCAAGGGAAATAAGCATCACTGGAGGGAAGTTTTACCCTTCCCCTTCAATTCCATTCTGCGGTTTAGGCGCGTCTATTAGTGAAGAACGTATCATGACGACAAAAGTGATGATTTCGACGTGGAAGACAAGGAATGTTGAAAAAGTTCGGAAACTCAATTGGAAACACTGCTGGATCAAACAACACCACAAATTCAGTCGAATCACTCGAATCCCATGACAACCATCCCCAGAGAGTAGTGAACAAGCATCTTCGACACAAACCATCTGCACCCCGTCCAGGTTGTGTGACAAACACCATAAGAACGTAATTCTTGAACCTGCACGAATTATAAAAAAAAAATAAAAATCGATGTCAAAAGCGACAAGATTCATTGGTCGGAACTCAACAAGCTATTTTTCATCGGTTGAAACCCTTGGTCATGGTCCAAAAGCCATGAAATGGAGTGCCATTCAAATTGAAGCAGGACACCGGACGTTGCATAGTACTGTTACTGATAATGAGGTCACTTACGACAGCAAGAAACAATCGTCGTTTTAGGCCAAACTCATCCTGAGTATTGAGTTGTTGCCACTAGGTGAAACCTTCTAAATCCCGCTACCAAACACAACGTAAGCGTTTGAGCCGAGCATTGAGAGAAAACGGCTACAATACGATCAAAGACTTTGGTCTCGGCCACAAGTTGCTCAGGCCGCTAAAAACTAAACTGACTCGAAACACGAAAATGAGAACATCTCCCACGACTACACTGGTCGTGTCCCCAAGATATGGTCCCTTCAATGACGGCTGAGCAGCGCTTCGGATGTTTCGAAAAAGTCAAAATTTGGGTCGATTCGTAGGGCGACTGCGCAAAAAGATGGGCCAAAGTTGTAGCTAAACCGGCGATGGATAATACTTTCCAAAATAAAACTATCCAAGATAAAGCTCTAAATTTTGGGAAAAAAAATGGCGGATTCCCACCTTACACGTTATGATTAGCGACGTAGAGGCCAGCCTAACCTCAAAGAAGATTACTATTTGCGCAGTCCTCCATATCGTTAGCCCTGTCGACAGCCGGCTACATCTCGCAAGAGGGTCTATCGTTGCATTTACCGCTCGGTAGTCGTATTATTACAATAATATCGGGAGAGATCTCCGTGAGAGTATCAGCAGCCAGTGATAGTCCACCACATCTATGGTCATTAGCCGTTGATGACCCACACACATGATTAGCGATCTTGGTTACGTCGAACGATCTCCAAAAAATGAACCTATCCTCCTAGTCGAGTGCCTCAGAACACATACATATTATGTGATAGTGTACCCTTAGGACACTTAGAAAAGTCAGTGCATCCTCGCCTAATTGACTTATGTACATGACACAATAGATCTCCTCAGATCGCAGTGCCCTTCTCTTGCTAGATTACGTACAAACCACGTCACAATAAATCCAATAACAAATAAAAGTTTTGCTTTAAAACCAAAAAACACAGCTCTTTTGTAGCACAACCTCCTTCTTCCATCGATAATCTCAGACAATCTGGCTACGTAATGAACTACCACCCTAAATTTCAGAGCAAACACTTTCGTAACTTCCTAACCGTCGCCAATTGATACAGCACACTCATCCACTTTACTCGAATTGGATTCCTGGTTAGCCAGCCAACAGTACAAACAAAAAAACTCACCATGAATGGTGTGGCTTTTCCAACGATTTAAACGTTTTCCGCTTGAACCAAAACCAAATCCATTATTTAGTACAAACGACTATCCCCTGCTGAAACTTATTTCGGACGAGAGACAACGTATTTTAAGATGAAAACTTTGTCCTCGTCCTTCTGGCATCATTTCAAACTCGTCTCATAGTAACAATATGGAATACGTTAAGTGAAAATCGATCACGGCAGCAGGGGAAAGCGAGAAACAAAAAGCAATTTCTCAAGCCCAAATTAAAAGCGAGACAATTTGCCTAATCGATTAAATGGATTCGCACAGATGACTCCTCAAACGTTATCGACAAACTTATGACGATGTCTGGCATGAAAAATGGCACAACATCCGAATAAGGACATTGCCTCTCCTAAAATGCTCTCAGACACCCGCCGGTTCCGAGGGAGACTATTAATGGATCAACTTGTCGTTAAATGGTTTCTATTAGCCCAAAGGGGCCTTGCCAGGCTGGTTATAAATAATGAACTGTCAAATCTCTGCAAATTGTCTCCTCACTGGTCACATGAGGCGAATAATTTCAAAATTTTCAAAACGACACGATTATAAATAAATTAAGGAGAACGCACTTACCTTCTTTGGATTCGATGGTTTCTTGTTCCATGACGGGATTCTCAGCTGGATGAACCATGATGATGATAGGTAAACAAAAATCGATCGGGAAAATAAGCACAATTTCACTGAATAATGACTTTAGTCCTTACAGCCGACTGATTGAGTAAAACACACAACGATTGAGTAGTAGTGTTCGATCGGATGACTCTCGAAAGCAGGATCTGGAATGGAAATGATGTACATATGTGGGTCCAGATTAGTCGTGGTTTCCATTCAATTATGGTGCGATGATGAGTAAATGATTAAAGGAATAAAAAAAATCGTTTTAGAGTGGTTAAGAGCTTCCCATATATGCGTGCCCACAGGGGTGTGCTGGATTGACCACCATTCCTCTTAATTGAGAACAATTTCGCGATATCTATTCTTGTTGTGATTTAATTACACATGTGGCGCGTCTATGAGCCCGGAGGAGTAATGGGAACAAAGAGCTAAGAACAGATGTGAATGGCCTCTCATTCGATGGGTGATACTGGTCGCTGTGATTCATGGGATTAAATCACACTTGCGTGATGGCTGTCAATTATATCGAGTATATGGGTAGCTTGTAGGCGATGACAGTCGTGTCACAAACTGATCCAATTCTCAAACACATCAAATTGATGCAATCTCTTCAGAAAGAAAGTAGCAACGCTGGGAGTGCGCTGGGTTTGGGTGTTCCACCAAATCGGGTTAGGCGAAAGCCGTAATACCAATAAACGAGATAAGTGTTCTCTATGGCCATTGTGTATCACTTTCTACCTACACGCGTAGAGATGGTAGAAATGAAAATTTGCGGTAGGATCGTGTGTTAGGTGGAAATTTATCGCTGGAGAATCAACCTTCCCAAATAAGCCGACAATCAATTGTGTGATTCAAAGTTGAAAGATTGTCTGTCTGACCCCGATCAGGCCTCCTACACACAGAAGCCTGTCTGCCATCAATCTGGGCCTACACTCTCGTTGCAAAATCAGGGAATAAAACGGTCAACATCCAAACGAATTCGAATCCACCACGAGAATTACATTCCACAGAGTCCCACTCAGAACCTGCACTCCATAGTGACCCCATCTTCCCAACCGGTCTACGGTTCCATCGTCGCTTGGTCTAGCTCGGTGCTCCCTGCAGTGTAGAAAGAGAGCGAGAGAAGGAAAAAGAACCGAAAAAAAACAGATGTTTTTGTTTACCCAGTACTGACTGTACCAGCAGCCCAGATACATATGTAGGTGACAAGCTTCCACCCAGCGAACAGGGTGAACGGTTGACGAGATTAGTGAAGCAACAACGCTGGCTGATACTATATGTACCTATGTACGTGTGGGCGAGAAGGTAAACACGAACGCAGCGCGGGTAATTGGAGTCCTCTTCTCTCTGCAACAATCCCATTAGAATAACGATTACAATTCTCGCTCGAATGCGATTTACATACACAAGTGCGAGTACGCGTTTGCACGTAAACCCGATTACTCATTATTCGACTTTGTTTTCGTTCTTCTTTTGTGTTTATTTTCGGTTTTTGTTCAGATGCTTCCTCACTATCCATCCATATGTGGAACTACACGATGGTCATTGTCTTCTCATTTGAATTGCTACGGTTTAATGTAAAGTTCTTAATGCCTTCTCGATGGCGATACATAGGGTAGGGTGACCGTGTTTGGATTAGTTAGGGAAAGGTGGCCGATGCAGTCCCACGTAGAGGCTATTGAATGACTGCTTTCTGGGTCGATCCCCACCCACTTTTCTCAACATGAGTTTATTTGCTTATTTTTACCTTCTACAACTCGAAACAGTGATAATGATCTATCCCCGCTTACCCAGGTTGGAATTGGTGTCTACACTAACCCACACGCATCCAGCAGTGTAGAAAGGGCATCTGGAAAACTCCGCCAGCAGCAATCAGTTTAAAAACTTTGAACATTAATATGGGCTCATCAACATTCATAAGTTTGAAGCCTCAGTCGCCAGCATGAAGCCTCAGTCGCCAGCTTGAAGCCTCAGTCGCCAGCTTGAAGCCTCAGTCGCCAGTATGAAGCCTCAGTCGCCAGCATGAAGCCTCAGTCGCCAACTTAAAGCCTTAGTCGCCAGCATGAAGCCTTAGTCGCCAACTTGAAGCATCAGTCGCCAGCATGAATCCTCAGTCGTCAGCATGAAGCCTCAGTCGGCAGCATGAAGCCTCATTCGCCAGCATGAATCCTCACTCGTCAGCATTATGCCTCAGTCGCCAACTTGAAGCCTCAGTCGCCAGCGTTAAGCCTCAGTCGCCAACATGAAGCCTTAGTCGCCTCAGTCGCCAGCATGAAGCCTCAGACGCCAGCATGAAGCCCCACTCGCCAGTATGAAGCCTCAGTAGCCAGTATGAAGCCTCAGTAGCCAGTATGAAGCATCAGTCGCCAGCATGAAGCCTCAATCGACAGCATGATGACTCAGTCGCCATCATGAAGCCTTAGTCGCCAGCATGAAGCCGCAACAAGACTTTAATGAAGAGATCAGGACCAGCGGAAAATTTAAGAGTAATATGAAGACCTCGCGACCAGCATGATCCACTTCATGATTAGCATTAAGACTTCGCGACCAGTATGAAGATTTGACGACTAGAATGAAGACTTGGCGGCCAGCATGATATACTCACGAAGAAGAAGACTTCACAACCAGCTGGAAGACTTCGCAAACAGCACGAAGAGATCACGACCAGCGGAAAACTTTCTGAGCAACAAGACCTCGCGACCAGCATGAAGACTTCGCGACCAGTATGAAGACTTGACGACTAGAATGAAGACTTGGCGGCCAGCATGATTCACTCACGAAGAAGACTTCACGGTCAGCAGGAAGACTTCGCAACCAGCATGAGCAGATCATGACCAGCATGAAGAGATCACGATCAGCACGAAGATGTCGCGACCAGCATAAAGACTGAGCGAACAGCATGAAGACTTGTCGACCAGCATGAAGACTTCAAGACTAGAATGAAGACTTGGCGGCCAGCATGATACACTCACGAAGACTTCACGATCAGCAGGAAGACTTCGCAACCAGCATAAACAGATAATGACCAGCGTGAGGACTTCACGACCAGGATGAAGACTTCACCACCAGCAAGAAGACTTCATGACCTGCATGAAGACCTCGGAGCCACCTTGAAGGCTTCCCGACAAGGATCGCGACCAATATTAAGCCCTCGCGATCGCGACTAACATGAAGCCTTGACTAATAGGATGAAGCCCTCAGGACTTGAACGCTACGCATGGGACACGACTCCCTTTCCTAATGATACAGGGAAAGCAGCTGCAAAACTTCAGACGAGACAGCTGTTTAATCTGATCCCCTCACTCTGATGAAAAACATAAACTTTAAAACAAAGAAACCTTCAATTCCTATCACGAAACAGGATTTCAAAACTCAACCGTCATTACCCACCCTATGCCACCAAAGCTCTCCGTATGTTTTCCCTATTCTCCTCGATCGACTCAGTTCAGCTGTACTATTCAGGTTCACCTTCTTTTTCCCCATGCACTCAATGCCGAACACCGAATAGAACTGCGTAAAAACCTCGAGATTGCACTCTTTGTTCATCCCCACGTAAGAAAACAAAAAAAAAAAAAAACGAAGGGCAAACAACAAGGCGGTGGACGCACTTTAATATTGTTTTTTCTACGTCTAGCAATAAATTTTAAAAGAATTATTCACCTCTATTCCAACAGCCTTAAATTAAGCAGAAAATTAAATCCAATTTGCACGGAATTAGGGGAAAGGACACTTCACAAGCGACACGTCAATAATATTCGGTTAATTTCGCGAATAAATTTCAAATGTCTAACGGACGTTTCAAATAAATTACTAACTGTATTTGTTTATTGATCAGAGAGCACGAAATGACTCGACTAAGCAAGACTTGGAGTGAAAATAGCTGTGGATTGTGAGTGGAGGATCGTTTTATAAACAAAGACAAAAAAACAATTTTTGTTGTTTTTTCCACGATCGATGGAACAAGTTTGGATTTTGTCATGTTTTGTTTTGTTCGTTCCACAATCCACGGGGTATACAGTTCTCCGATGACAAAAGGGAAACGCAAACGATCGAAATCGAAGAGAGAGAGAGATTGGTGTTGCCGTGCAGCTAGGTTGAGTACAAATTTGTTTTAATAGATAATGCTCGCCTTGTACAAGTGTTTACTCCGCAATAAAGTATTACAGAAACGATATGGCCGAGAGGCATAGTTTAAGACATTCTGTGTCTTTCAGAGTGTTCGTATAGGTCCAGTAAGGTATTTCAAGTTTAAGTTATTTAAGCTAGTTTTAAGCATTATTATTAAGGATATTGTTAAGGACTTGCTTTTACCTACTACTACCAGCGATATGGTCTAGAAGTAGACCAAGAGGCTACTCAACGTCCCTTGATAAACAATATAAATTCCTTCGTGCCATATACCAAATCTAGGATGATTAAAGCCTTGTGAAGGGTTATCCAACAAGAGGTGTCGTTTTAAATCACGTTTAAAATCACCAAAAGATTGTTAAATTTGGACCGACGGGCACTATGTGAAGAAAAATATAATTTGCTACATATGTATTTTCCCCAAAGGAAAAGAATCAAATAGAAAACAAAATGAATTAAAAAATTATATTAAACTATTTTAAAATGTGGCCAAAGGTCAATGACAGTTCAGCTTTATCAAAGGTCGACGCATTGGCCAAGGGACTAGCTAGAGCCAGAACTCGAATTTGCACCCAAACGGACCATTTGCTATTAATCAGAATCCAGACTCGGGTTCTTATCCAGAAAGAGCTGACTGGATACTGTCAATGCGATAGTTTCGATAAGGCGACTAAGTTTACCTTTATGTGGCCACATGCCACACAGGTGATGAAACAATCGCTTTATAGCTCTACGAAATTTCCTGGGCCTGTATTTTATCCAAATATAGGCTTAAATTTAATGCCAAAAATGTACATGTCATGGAAAAGGAAATATCGCTATTTGCGAAATCATCAAAAGGTTACAATATTCAGGGTATGGAAGACATGCTGTTGTCGTCACTATGTATGCGGAATACACTGATTTAGAAACATCAAATTTTCTGAATTGCACCCGATCGTTCGTACATAAGGTTCACAATGAATTTGAAACATTAGCTTTCCTGTTGC
Source organism: Merodon equestris (assembly GCA_958301585.1). Lineage (NCBI taxonomy): Eukaryota > Metazoa > Arthropoda > Insecta > Diptera > Syrphidae > Merodon > Merodon equestris. Next base: position 18,236,287 of record OY284417.1, on the reverse strand, counting down.
AAAGTGTAAAAAACAAAAGGAACGTTCAGACACTATTCAAACTACGCAACTATTCAACAATTACAAGCGATCGTTGACGAAAACCCTTCGAAGTCAATGAGGGCCTTAAAGTTTCCGAGGGCCTAGTCGATTTGCCCACAAAAATCTTCGCTATAAATCTTACCTCTCCAGCTGGTACAATCTTACCCGTTGTACCCACAAACGTGCGCCCAGTGTACGCCGCCTTAGGCAACCTGCACTTTCGAACATGTTGTGGTATCTCTCTGACGTAAAAAATGTAAAAAATGATCGAGACCAAAAAACCAGCCGCAAAAAAAGATAGATGACCATATTCAGATTCTGTAAAGGCCCTCATTTTGCACATGAAATTTTCAACTACGGTCACGGTTTTAGGAGTTGTGAGCAGCGAAGGACATGTTATGTCCACTTCATTTCTTCTCTCAAGGACTCCGGGTTAATGCTGCCGCTTAAAACGAGGTTTTAGAAACATGGGGTCAGACGATACATATTCCAGCAGGGCTCTGTCCCTTCACGCAAAGTGGGGGTAGCACAAGGTTGGATGGCCGAAAATGTTTATGACCACATCATCCCAAACTTATGGCCTCCCAGCTCCTCAGATCTTAATTCCCTGCATTATTAGGTATGGAGTGTAGTCGAGGGTGAGACCAATAAAACTCCTCACAACACCATTTCTTTACTGAAGAATGCTATAACTGCCAGCATGGTATATCGTTCCCGGACCAGAATTGAGCTACTAATTACTAATCACAACCTATACTTATGATTAAAATACAATTTTTACCGATTTCTATAAAAATGTCGCGTTTTTCCAATGATTTAAATTGTCACCTCTTGCTGGATAACCCTATATAACTTCAACCTGATTATCCAGGAGCGAGCAGTGTGACTCAGTTGCCTACGGAGCTCCAAGAAATAAGAGATGGTCCACTGCTAAATAAATTGTGAGTTGAAGCCTGTTATTCGTTCGTCAAACAGTACCCACGAGAGATTAACTCCTAGTATACTAGACCCTGTTTTAGGTTTCACACAAATATCACGCTTCATATTCTCTCTAAGCAGGTTCCATCTATTAACTCCGAACGATCGGTTCAGATCCTTCATCATCTATACTTAAATGGAAACTTAGGAAGGTTGCTGCCGGATATACGAGGGTGGTCCGATAAGTACTTAGCCTCGCCGCCAGATGGCGCCATTATCGTAAGAGTACTAACTATCGTGTAGTACATTCTAGTAGACGGCTCCTGTCGAAATTTCAGCCGGATCGGAATCGTAGTTTGGTTTTGACCGCGTGTGGAAGCGGGAGTGTCCGCGGATTTTAGAATAATGGAAAAAGAGCAATATCGGTCGGTGATTCGATTCTTGTTTTTGGAAGGGAAATCGCGCAGCGAAATCAAAGAGCGTTTGGATGCTGTGTACGGTGACTCTTCTCCTTCGATGGCGACCATCAAAAATTGGTTTAACGAGTTTCAACGTGGTCGCATGTCGGTTTTTGATGAGCCACGTCTAGGTGCCCCGAAAACGGCTACCACGGAGGATAACGTGACAAAAATCCACGATCTCGTATTGGCAGACCGTCGATTGAAGGTGCGCGACATAGCTGAGACAGTAGGCATTTCAAAAGATCGCGTGGGTCATACCCTGCATGAAATTTTGAGCATGAGAAAGCTGTCGGCGCGATGGGTGCCGCGTTTGATCACTCCGCACAACAAGCGCAACCATGAGACCACTTCAGAGCAGTGTTTGACGCTGTTTAAGCGCAATCCGAAGGAGTTTCTGCGTCGTTTCGTGACAGTCGACGAAACATGGATCCACTGGTACACACCAGAGGCCAAGAAACAGTGGAAACAGTGGACTTCACACGACGAACGTGCTCCGAAGAAGGCGAAGACTGTCCCATCGGCCGGAAAGGTGATGGCCACCGTTTTCTGGGATTCACAAGATGTGATCCACATCGACTACCTGGAGAAGGGCAAAACGGTCACAGGGCTGAACTATGCCAAATTATTGGGCCGATTCGACGCCGAACTGAAGAAAAAACGGCCCCACTTGCCGAAGAAAAAAGTGCTCTTCCACCATGATAACGCACCGGCTCACACCTCCGCCCTCGCCACGGCCAAATTGGTCGAATTGGGCTACGAACTGCTGAACCATCCACCGTATTCTCCAGATTTGGCCCCGTGCGACTTCTTTTTGTTTCCAAACTTGAAAAAGTCACTCGCCTCGAGAAAACGTATTTTTCAGACGCGTTAAAGAAGTTGGAGCATCGCTGGGTCAAGTGTATCGAGCTAAAAGGAGACTATATTGAAAAATAAATCGCCATTTCTCCAAAATTTTTGTTTTTCTTTTGTAGGCTAAGTACTTATCCGACCACCCTCGTAATGTCTTACACATTTAAGCATGCTTTTCTAGGGAAAAGCTAGGGGGAGCATAGTTGACTTTGTTAAGGCGATGTTTTCTGGAGACATTTCAGTTTAAATCGTCGAAAGCCTTCTCAAGTAACAACTGCCAAAGAATTGAGAAGAGGATTGATCGAGAGATGTTCTGTTAACATCAGCACACGAACTGCTCAAAGCCTGCTAAATAAAGTAGGTCTACAAGTCGACCTGCACAAAAGCCTCTACTCTCAATGGGCCAAACAGCACCGGAATGGATTCTCAACAGTTCGAAAAGGATCATACTGCATGATGTGTCCAAATTTAATTTGATTACATACAGAAAGCCGACAGTGTAAAGGAGAGCTAAGGAGCGATATTCAGATCAATGTTTCCTTCCCAAAGTTCTAAATTTTCCTGAACCTTTGGGTATTTTAGGCTTAACTGGCTTTTTTTAGAAAATTCATACCTAACTAAGTCGTCGAGCCTTTGTCCGACAGAAGAAAAACTCAACATCTCTCCATTTTGGTTGGCCAAGAACCTCTTCTCTTATATAGGGTTTTCCAAAAAGGACTTGACAACTTTTTTTTTAAATAAAACGCAAACCATTTGAGATATTTCGAAAACTTTATTATCGGCTTGAAGTACAATCAAAACATTTATGAATGGAACTCGACTTCGTTCATATGGCCACCGCGAGCACGTTTGCAGTGGTCGATTCGTTGGACCAAATTTTCGATGACTCGGCCACACATTTCGGCCGAAACGGCCGCTATTTCGCGTTCAATGTTGGCTCTGAGTTCTTCCAACGTCGTCGGCTTGTTGGCATAAACCAATGACTTAACGTAGCCCCAAAGAAAATAGTCTAGAGGCCTTAAATCGCACGAACGAGGCGGCCCATTTCTTGAGATAACACGCTTATCAAACTTACTCTTCAATAAATCGATTGTAACGTGTGCTGTGTGACTTGTGGCACCATCCTGTTGAAACCACATGTTGTCCAAGTCCATATCTTCCAATTCGGGCCATATCTTCCAATAATCGGTAATCATGGCGCCATAACTCAGGCCATTCACAGTAACGTGACGATCGTTATCGTCGACGAAAAAAATATGGCCCAATAACGCCGCCGGCATGCAAACCACACCAAACAGTTATTTTTTGTGGATGAAGTGGTGATTCATGAAGCACATGCGGATTTTCACCCAACCAATAACGCATATTTTGCTTATTGACGAACCCATCGAGCCAAAAATGAGCTTCGTCATTGAAGGTGATTTTGCGATGAAATTCATCATCTTGGCGCATCTTCTCCAGAGCCCAATCGGAGAATGTACATACGTCGCTTCAAACGGTCCATCGGCTTGAATTCTTGAGTCAGCTTGATCTTGTATGGGTGTAAACCAAGATCCTTACGCAAAATACGCCATAATGTGGTCTGAGCGATGTCCAATTCTTGAGAACGCCGTGGAATTGACTGATTTGGATCGTTTGCTACGGACGCCTGAACGGCAGCGATATTTTCGACACTTCGACTAACCCGTTGTCTCACTGACACCGCAACATCACACAACGAATATGTAGACTCAAATTTTTGCACTAAGCTTGTTATTGCCTGTCTACTAGGGCGAGAATTATGACCGAAAATTGGAGTTAACGCTCTTAAAGTTGCGGTCACCGTCTCCGAATTTCGGTAGAAATTTTTTTATAACTTGCAGACGTTGCTCGTTCGTGTACTTTACCATGATGAAAACGTTGAGTTTACTGAATAAATTGAGAATGACAGTTCGATGATTAGTGAAAGGGTGCGTTCACAAATCAAATTCAAAGCTGTCAAGTCCCCATTGGAAAAACCTTTACCGATTAATCCGGCGTTATACATGGAATTGCATACAAATGCAAGCAAAGCTGGTCTTGCACCTGTTCTACTTCATCTTCACGATGGAGCCTTATGCCTCTTATTTTATCTAAGTTTTCAAACTACGACCGCAGACGAAAAAGAATATCTCAGTTAAGAGTTGGAGGTGTTAGCAGTGATAGTGATACGTTCCATTATAAAGCTTCGTATTTCATTACGAGGACTTACTTACAAAGCGTTCCAGCTAACAATGCAAAAGAAAGGATTTTGTACAAGAGCCTTGTTATTCGAGAAGTTCCAAGCAGATCAGGAATTGTTTTTGTTATGTTTCGTAACCATGGACGAGACCTGGATATACCATTTTCACTATTTCGCGGTCTTACTACGTAGACCAAATAGGCCATTAAAAATAAAAAGACGCGGTAAGCCGCGAGCTGGAGTACTGTTTCACCACCGGCTCGCAAGTACTCGAACAGCTCGAACGACCGCCCTACTCGCCAAATCTAGCTCCCAGTGGCTCCAGCCTCTTTCCTCGGCTCAAGGTCCACATCCGAGGCAAGAAATTAAAAGACGATAGCGAAGTTATGGCCGCTTCTGAGGCGTTTTGGGAGGGTTTAGGCGGTCCTGGATTCAGAAAAAAAAGACGAACTAACTGTACTGACTTGTGAGGAGACTACTCGTATGTAGAAAAATAAATCATTTTTTAAACTATCATCTCCGCGTTTTATTTTCATTATCATTACTTTTGGATCGGCCCTCGTACGTGTGGATTTACTGGAAGAAAATCGAGTTGTGGGAAAAAGGTATTCAACGTCAAGGGCTCACCAACAGAACCCCATTTAAAACGTTCATATGCATAGGCCCATAGAAACGGAACGAGATCTTGAGATAATCGAATCGCTATAAGAATAGCTAAGATGTGAATCCGAAGAAAGAGCTCGGAAGTCAGAGTATAAGCTAAGCACAACGCTAGTCAAATTTGGTCTGAGAAGAAGAAAACATTGAAAAAAAAACTCAAAAATCACCACAGAAATACGTAGTAAAGGACTTAGTCGCAATCCAGCAAACGCAATTCGGACTGGGACTCAAAGCTCTATAAGGTTACCAAAATTAAACGCAACGATCGTTATGACGTTCAAGAAATCACAAAGGTCCCAACAAAACTTCATCATCTCAGAGCAGGATTTCCTTCATTATCAATAACCTCCTCCACCTCCCGGCATATTTCCTGTTTTATTCCCTTTTAAAGATTTTGGTAAGCCAGGTTCGAACTCTTACTATGCCTACCCAAGTTAAAAGTACCGTTAATTCCTAGGGCTTCTGCGGTTGCATTCATGCTTTTCTTGAATTGAAAAAGAAAATTGCCCTTAAATCATTGGTATATTGGTGAAAATACATTTTTACTTTACAAAAGCTTAGTGGAACCTTTGAAGATTCCCATCTCCCCACACTCGCTCAGTAATTTTTTTTTTCTTTTCCCATAATGCCCATTGGCAACACTTCTCGTATAGCCCGGCCATAGGCTCGAGAGAAAAAAATCGGTTAAATCAAATCTGACATCCGAGTTCCAACTAGAAAGTGACCTTGCCCCAACCCAAAAACAGAAAACAGCTGATCACAATGAAATAAACTACGCTAACCGTCGGATTTCAAAAACTCATGATCCAAAAAACGACATCAACAACAGTGCCGGCACCTTAATGATTTGTTTATTGAATCTCCGGTTCTCACATCTCAGCTGGTTCTTTTCTTTTCTTTCTTTTGTTCGTTAGGAGCACTTGTGGAGCAGCTAATGATGTCATTTATCGCTTGGACACTTCGATGGAAACGGTTGAATATTTAAAAAAGAAAAAAAAATCCAATTGGAAGCAACCGATTCCGTGAACTCTGAAATGTGTCAATCGAAATGTAATTACTCGGACAGTATCTGTCTAGTCATCATAGAAACTCCTCCGGCCACTTGTTAGGCCTCCATTCAGCCGGAACTCGATGTGATTTCTTATGCAGAGACTTTTCCATAGAAGATGATGGCCGACCAGGCTGCAGCCAAAAGCCTGTTTTTCATCTATCTCGAGAGCAAGTGGTTTGAAAAGAAACCATCAGTCAGAGATAATGTGCCGCAAAATGATGCGGTGGCAGAATGCATGGATTCAATTAACCGATTAAAGTCGCACTGCGTGTCTATCTATGTACAGTATGTATCTGCAGGCCTCTACGTGATGGTGACATCCGATGTGAATTTTCACAACACACTCGCTGATGAAAGAGATTGGAGAGTGACAGTAGTTCACAGTGCCCATGGGTATGGTCCCTATATCACTTGGAAATGCTGGTCATAGATTGGATGGAAGAGGGGCCACCCCTCTGTCGATTCCATTGAAGATGACCCCTCGTCGGCTGGTGGAGATAATAATTGTTTGTTGTTTTCTGGTTTGTTATCAATCAAGTGTTGTCTTGTCCACTGCTTTCTTCGATTGCGGTCCTACGAAAGTAGTGGATGTGGGCAATTTACTCATCGTGTCTCTTTGCCTAATATACTTGGGTCGACAACGCCCCGCATCGCAACATCCCTGCTATCATGTTACACGTCACCCGAGTAATACCATTGATCTAAGAATAACGTCGTCTTTTATTCATAAACGTTTCACCGAAAATAGAAAGGGCACCCGTGTTGAGCACTCTGAACCGGAAAAAAAGGATGCGCCCCCGTTATACATATGTCCCCTTCCCACCCAAAGGTTTACGAGAAAAAATACGAGTACACAATAAAGCGAACGACCTGTCGAGGATCAAACGTTTTTTATTGTTATTGCATTTTTAATAACAGCCAGGAGATAGGAGAGCCCTGCACCGAGTCCCAGTTTAACAATGGATACTCCAAACACACAAAAGCAGCAACAGTCTCGCCGCTTTGTCATCGAAATCGATTGCCTTTTTGTCACGGAGTTCAAGCTTCAGCTGCATTTGGAGTAAAGCACTAGATACTAGGAGTGAGCCCTCGGGTGGGATTAAGGAGTATGTAGGTAATAAAAAAAACAGGAATTCAAAGGTCAGCAAGAGGGGAGTCCAACAGTTTCGCAGTGGGTATCGATGGAAAAATAAATAAAAATGTACTAAAAGGAATTTGAGAAGCGATGGACCGGTATCGAGCGAACCTACTGATGCAGTTGGGCTATGATCCAAATACGGATTTGCGTATGTACATCGTTTCGCTCCAAGCGACAGGAGAAGTGGGTGAAGTAGTAATTGGTTATCTTCCCACATACGGCTAGGGGCCGAGTGGAAATTGGCGATGAAATACGGTTTGAATGACTTTCCATTTTGCTACTTTCTTCGTGACCTTAGACCGTGAAGGCGATTGCCCCGCAGTTGATGATGGGATTTTAAAAGTCACTGTTTCCACGAACTGCGAAATGTGGACAAAGTGATGGATAGGAGCGCTGCAAGCAAGCAGAAAATGATGTCAGAGTTTTTTTTCCGGAAGAGTTGCGAAAATTGGTTCGGGTTCAGCAGCCAACGTTGGATGGGGTAACAGTGCCAATATGAATTCGTCGATTTTTTCTCTGATCGCCGGGCAACAATATGCTTCATGTCAAACGAGATTTTTTTTGACAGTTTGATCGAAACATCCACCAATTTTGTAATGAATTTTTAAGTTTTGAGGAAATCCAATGGTTTCGTGACATACTGCCTAAAACAGGCCATCCACCGCGAATTTGTTCGCGAAATTCTTGCCATCCATTGACGAATAGGTATGTTCAAAGGAACATAGTCAAGGTAGAAACATTTCTGTTCTTGAACGTCAAACACTGAAATCTGTTCGCGAACACCTCCATTAACGTCGAACATTTTGTCGAACTGAGCTGTGAGCCTGCTTAATATGTTACCACTAAAAGTGTGACCATTCCTGACGAACAAGATGTGTAACAGAAAATGGATCTATAAAGGCGTGTAACTACATTTGGAATTGTAAAACCCACTTTTTGTAACACTTTAACCATTTTAGGGGATCATCCAATAATAGGTGTCATTTTACATTTCGCGCCATCGTGAATTTAATCAATAAATTTGAACGTCTTGGAAAGGTTAGTGATGCGAAGACTTCCATTGAAACGTTGATAACTACACCGCCTTAACTAAAGTGCGATTGCAAACCAAAGCTGATCGTTTCGAGACGATCACACGAAACTGTGGGAGCGGCGTGGCGCTATGGGTAGTATGTGGGCCTCTGACGCGCAACGAGCGAGTTCGGATCCCGATAACACCAACCGCATTAAATTTTTATTTTTCGGCTTCTCTCCTCGGCGGCGAAACCCCCGTAGTACACTTGCTTTAATAAACAACCAAAAATAAATGAACCTCTTCCTTCACATTCCTTAGGTTTCACGAGCTTTGTGAACTTATTGTACTCTGACGCGCATATTCGGGTAGCTACTTTAATCTATCTACCTAGTGCCTTTGTACCACAATTCGCATGTACTGTTAGGTTAGGTTAGAGAAGGGGAGTGTGATGGTTGGACATCACTTCCACTCGGAGGCCCTTCGTTTGTGTGGGTACACATAAAATTAACCTGTCCTATCGCGTGGTGGCTGAAACCACCCCGTGCTCTTGATGAATCTTAGAAGATCCGATATATCTTCATTAGCCACGTCCGCAATCTCTGTAAAGAATCTTTGGCCTAGCGACACTAGGCGTCGATTCTGGAGAGCTGGACAGTGGCAAAGCAGATGTTGGATCGTCTCAGTTTCTTCCTCATCGCCGCAGCTCCGGCAGAGATCGCTGGATCCCGAGTCCCATTTCCGGAGCATTGCTCCAATGGGACAGTGTCCTGTGATCACTTCGACGAGCATACGGATCGAGTTACGGTCCAGCGCCAGGAGCGCTTCTTTGTTTTTCCGACATTGAGTTCTGGCCACGATGATCTTGTCGTGTAGCTGTCGTTTCTTGTAAGCCAAGACGAGTTGGCCTCTTTGATGATTGTGTCGCTTATGATCCGGTATAATGCGCTGATCGGTGGTTGCAATGACGTGTCCGCTTCGCTGATGTCCATTTCAGAACCTCGCCTGGCCAGTTCGTCTGCTCTTTCGTTCCCTGCCATTGAGCTGTGGCCCGGAACCCAGCAGAGTTTAACTTTATGGTGTCTGATGGACTGCAGTGAGTCGCGACATTTCTTGACAGCCTTTGATCTCGTTATACAGGATTCTATTTACTTCAGTGAAGCCTGGCTGTCTACGAAGATGGTGATATCAGATGGTGGGATATCGGCTACCTGTAGGTGTTTGGCTGCTTTCTCTATTGGCAGGATTTCTGCTTGGAACACGCTGCACAAATCAGGGCCCCAGTGCCTGTGTCCATTTTCGATCCGTCGGTGAAGAGGGTGATCTCATGGTCGTTGATTACGGTGTTTGATAGCCACTCTTCTCTGTCGGGGAAAGGATAGGTATACTGAGAGAGAAGTCATTTTGGGGGGGAATATAGTCGGTCGTAGCTGCGAGGCTACTAAAACCATGTTTCCTTCCCAGGTCGTCTATTATCTTAAGTATGGCCGCATGTCCATAGTTGGCTTGCTTCCACAGAGAGGACTCCCTTAGTTTGAGAGCGCTCTTTGCAGCGTAGCCTTTTATGAATAGATCCAGGGGGATTCGCATGTACTGTTGTTGACTCATGAATGGAAACCGCCTAAACGGGTGGAGCAGAAGGCTACATAGCAAAAAATTACAGCATAGACCATCATGCATGTTTTGCAGAAAAAGCGACCCAGAGCACGTAAAACACGTAGCCGGGAGTGGAAAACGCCCAGTTTTTAGGAGAGCTATCGCCAGCAAGCAAGAAGATTATACAAATAAACCTGAACCACTGCGAGACAGCTCAGGATATTCTGAAGCAGACGGCGAAGGATGAAAAAGCGGATGTGGTTTTAATAAGCGAACCATATAAACGCCTCGATAGCGACGGGGTACGCTTCAGTATGGATATGCGGAAGCCAAGCCTTTCAAGACATTGATGAGAATGAGGAAGGTTCCGTGCGTGCAAGAATAAATTCCATCACATTCTACAGCTGTTACGCCAGACCTAGCTGAACAACTAGCTAAAATGAAGTAACATTGGACAGGATACCGACGGATGCTCAGCAAAGAACCGAAGTTGTCATTGGCGGAGATTTCCATGCATGGGCGACGGAATGGGGTAGCAGGTTCACCAATTCGAGGGGGCGAATTCTCCTTCTAAAAACACTCAAGGCATAGTGCTTCCAGGCTCGATATAAAGTCCAAAGGTCAATAGGAAAATTTGGTTTCCAATAACACCTTGATACCTTTAAAATGATGAGGCGGGACCTGCTTTAAACGTATTTGAATGGTGATGACCAAATTCAAAGGGTGCAAGTTCCCACAAATAACATGCCCAAAAATGTTAAGAACAATTGTAGAGCATTTGTTTCCCAAAAGGCCAGGTACCATGTCCATAACCGTTTGGGAAATAGAAGTTAACAATATTCCAGCCATCAACCTGAACGAACTAGAAAGAGCAGTGATAGTGTAGGAGACAAACAGGTGCCTGGACCCGACGGAATTCCAAACAAAGCATTGAAGGCTGCTGTCCAAACAAGACCTGAAGTGTTCATAGCAGTTATGCGGAAATGCTAAGATGAAGGATTGTTTCCAAAAACATGGAAGTTGCAGCACCCGGAGAACCATTGTTATACCGCCTGATATGTCTTCTACGTAGATACAATGGGAAACATTTTGGAACGGGCAATATACGACAGGCTATTGACTGTAGCAGAAGAGAAAGGAGCCCTCTCAAACCACCAGTATGAATTCAGAAAGGCACGCTCTATTGTCGATGTAGTTCAAAAAGTAGTTGATATTGCATCTAAAGCCATAGCAGGACACGTTTAGAAGTGAGGGTCAAAGAAATACTGTGCAGTGGTGACACTGGACATCGAAAACGCGTTTAATTCTGCCGACTGGACCCTGATAAAAATAGTGTCGCATTACCTTTAAAATAGAAAATTGAGGTATATCACGGAATTAGGGATCAAATATGACATCTCCGCCGAGGTTCGTCAGGATTCGGTGCTGGGCCCCCTCCTTTGGAACCTAATCTATGACGAAGTTCTGCGACTAAGGTTTCCCTAAGGAACTAACATCATCGGATTTGCAGATGACATAGCTATCGTGGTTGTTGCAAAGCATACAGACGAAGTTGAGTCTGTCATAAACGCTGCAGTCGTCCTGATAAAGCGGTGGCTTGAATCTGCAGGCCTTGAACTGGCAGACAATAAGACGGAGGCCGTCCTTAAAACAAGCAGGAAAACCGTAGAATACATCGATATTCGAGTCGGCAACCAGAATATCCGATCCAAGGTAGCGGTTAAATACCTAGGAGTGATACTTAACAACAGACTGCAAATCACACGCAGACTATGTGAGCAAAAAGGCATTTACACTGCAGATAGCACACTCCAGAATATTGCCAAACGTTGGTGGACTGGGACATGCATTGAGGATTCTGTTGAGTAAAGTGGTGAGCTCAGTCATGCTGTATGCTGCACCAGTCTGGGCAGAAGCGCTTAAGAGGAAGGAAATATGCCGAAAACTATCATCGGTATACCGGCTCTGTGCCCTGGGGACAATAACGGACGATTTCGGACGAAGTCGCATTTGTCATTGCTGGGATTGAGCACGAAATGTTATTTTTTGACACAACATATTGAATCTAAATGGGCCGAGATGACTACCTTGAGGGACTCCACATGGAACATAATTGGATTATTTAGAAATAAAAAATCTAAAAATAACGTTACACTGACGATCTTCTAAATAAGATTTGATCTAACCTGCAATCAAAATTAAGCTCCGACTTTCTAAAGAAGAAGGTTAAATTATATTCTTTAAACATTACTTTTTAGGGCTAAACGTATGTCTGTATGTATGTCTTTCGGTGAACGGGGGTAAAACCAATTATATGCTGTTGTCCAAAAAAGACGCCCAACACCGACGAATTGGCCAGAATATCACAATTGACGGCTACAAATTTGAAGTGGCCAAGGACTTCGTCTACCTTACCTCACTAGTGACTAGCGACAACACTAGTGCTGGAATCAAACGCAGACCTACTCTGGCCAACCGCTGTTTCTTTGGGCTCAAAGGCAATTGAGAAGTAGAGTCATCCCTCGAAAAACCAGATAGCACTATACTATCTACGTATGCACGTATCGGGTGGTCCGATAAGTACTTAGCATAACCGCCAGATGGCGCCAGTATCGCAAGAGCAACTTACTATCGTGTAGTACATTCTAGTAGACGGCTACTGTCGATCGGACTCGTAGTTTTGTTTTGACCGCGTGTGGAAGCGGGAGTGTCCGCGGATTTTAGAAAAATGGAGCAATATCGGTCGGTGATTCGATTCTCGTTTTTGGAAGGGAAATCGCGCAGCGAAATCAAAGAGCGTTTGGACGCTGTGTACGGTGACTCTTCTCCTTCGATGGCGATCATCAAAAATTGGTTTAACGAGTTTCAACGTGGTCGCACGTCGGTTTTCGATGAGCCACGTCCAGGTGCCCCGAAAACGGCTAGCACGGAGGATAACGTGACAAAAATCCACGATCTCGTATTGGCAGACCGCCGATTGAAGGTGCGCGAGATAGCTGAGACAGTAGGCATTTCAAAAGATCGCGTGGGTCATATCCTGCATGAAATTTTGGGCATGAGAAAGCTGCCGGCGCGATGGGTACCGCGTTTGCTCACTCCAGACAACAAGCGCAACCGTGAGACCACTTCAGAGCAGTGTTTGACGCTGTTTAAGGGCAGTCCGAAGGAGTTTCTGCGTCGTTTCGTGACAGTCGACGAAACATGGATCCACTGTTACACACCAGAGACCAAGGAACAGTCGAAACAGTGGACTTCACCCGGCGAACGTGCTCCGAAGAAGGCGAAGACTGTCCCACCGGCCGGAAAGGTAATGGCCACCGTTTTCTGGGATTCACAAGGTGTGATCCACATCGACTACCTGGAGAAGGGCAAAACGGTCGACTTCTTTTTGTTTCCAAACTTGAAAAAGTCACTCGCCGGGCAGAAATTTCAGTCGAATGAGGAGGTCATCGCCGCCACGGAGGCCTACTTTGCAGACCTTGAGAAAACGTATTTTTCAGACGGGTTAAAGAAGTTGGAGAATCGTGTATCGAGTTAAAAGGAAACTATATTGAAAAATAAATCGCCATTTCTCCAACATTTTTGTTTTTCTTTTGTAGGCTAAGTACTTATCGGAACACCCTCGTATAAGTCATTGATCCATCCGGTCCCCCCTTACGGCTTCTTCGTGCTCTGTTTAGTAAACTTTTAACGAGCTACGAAATATTTAGGCCGAAATGATCGTCTATCAATCGAGCTGATCGAGCTGATTGACGTTGAAACATGCAGTCCTCGTCGTGCACAATAAGTTAGCCTTTCTGCGAGAAGTATTAAACGGATCCGGATTTTGACGAAACAAGTATCTTCAGTGACAAGGAATATTTTTAATTGAACGGCAATCGAGACGTCCACGGCAGTGTCACGAGTCTCCATTGCATCCGGAGAAACTTACTGTTTGGTGTGGATACTAGGTAGGCGGCGTTATTGGGCCGTACATTTTCCGAAACAAGAATGGCCAAATGGTAAAGGTCAACGGCAAACGATGTAAGCTTTTGTAACTAACTCTTTGCGCCTTAATAAAATGATATAGATCTGGACGACATGTGGTTCCAACGTGAGAGCGGTTCGTGACACACGTCGGACGTTACATTGGAGTTGTTGCAAGAAAAGTTTTGTATACGCATGATTTTCAACAGCGGTCTTCGAGTTCATGTGGCTTTATCCCACTTTTTCCTCTAGGACTAGGTTAAATAGCTGATTTATTGCAATAATCCAACAACTTGTAAAACAGAACAACAACATTTAAGCCACTGTTCACTGTTCAGATCAAGTTGGACTTATGAAACAGAGTCATCCAAAATTTGACTTTTTCGATTTTATAAATTTTAGTATTTGGTATTAAATGTACTTCAATGATCAATAAAGGATTCTATAATACCTCACACACAACTTGTTTTATTCCATTTGAAAGCTAAGAAACGCTTACTGAATCATGACTAAAAATATCGCATTTTTCCAATGATTCAAAACGACACCTCTTGTTGGATGGTTCTTTCTGACTCTCTACTGGTCAGGAATTTACTACATAAGACACAAATCCACTATCTTCCCAACCTATCACCTCTGCCTGCATGTATACGAGCCACTGAAGCGTGTTCAAATGTCGGTTTTCCAATCACTTCTTCCGGCCATCGCACCCATTCCGAATCTGTTTCAAAAGTTCAATTGACAAGAAAGCAATCTTCAGGCTCTTTGCCGACACACTCACTTCTTTTCTAAGGTCATTTTCCGGCTTAGGATTGTGTTTATATTTTTTGCTCCTGCTCCAAATCGAATCTGATAAGTGCGAGCCCTCTGCGTCGTACGTTTGATGACATGTACCATTCGAGAGTATACTTGCATGGATACAAGTTCAAGTATCAGTCGTGCTTTGAAGTATATTTACATACATTTGCATGCATGCGCCAAGGACAAGGATTTATTATTCTATACGCTCTCGTATGTGATGTCTTTTTTGCTTCCGATGTAGCTGTAGTAAACAGATATTCAAAGGTTTGTCGTTTTCTATTATGAGGGATTTTGCTACTTTTCAGAATTCCGACCCCTAAAGGATCAAAGGCATGTGTGTAGATTACATTTTGTGGCAAGTTCACAAGTGAAACGAGGGGAGACATGGGTCAGATTAG
Source organism: Merodon equestris (assembly GCA_958301585.1). NCBI lineage: Eukaryota > Metazoa > Arthropoda > Insecta > Diptera > Syrphidae > Merodon > Merodon equestris. The sequence continues at coordinate 18,221,216 of OY284417.1, read as the reverse complement.
AAGGACATGATAACAACATCGAATCCTTAACTTCTGATTTAATTTCTTCGGTGCCCCCGTTTACAGGTTTTCGTTGTAATCCTACAACTCAGAAGCTGAATGACTCCAAATGGAACTGCCATCGTCACCCCTCCGTGGATGATGACTTTTTTGTTTTTTTAAATCCAATTTCCAAGATTCAGTTTGCCTTTAAGTTAATAAATAAAACAAACTCCACATCGTCGTCCGGGAGCGTTCCCGTCTTCCAATGGGTAATATATCTCGTCGTATTTAATACGCTCCTTAAAGTCGCATCCCCTTACATGATTCCCGTTGATCCCTATTTGTGTTTGTCGTAGATTTTTCCCTCACGCTAGCGTATAACGAAATTCAGGACACGATTCCTTAAGGGATGTCGTAAAAGACGATCTAATAGTCCTTCCTGTTTTTGCTTCCCATCCGTTGTTTTCATTTTTGAAAGCCTAAACCATGTTGCATGGAAGAGGAATAACATACTCGTATACCGGCTCCTGGATACTGACTACGGTGCCCCATATGCGGATGGTGGGTTGAGTGGTGGTGGACCCCCCCATGGGGGATGAGAGGGTAAACAGAAAAAGCGGAAATAAAATTTAACACTCATCATCGACATGGCTGCAAGTAGGAACTATGGAATGCGCAACAAGACACGGGAGGTTTACAATCTACTTAGGTGAACGTTACTGGTTACCGAGCACCATGGTAGAGGCATGTTTTTGAGGTCACCTCCCGTGCAATTTCATTCTCTGGGTGATAAAATGCATACGAGTAAACGAAGTATAAAAAAAATCATATTCCATCAGGAGGAAATGAGCTTTGAGTGTGACTCACCATCCGAGCCAATCGTGGAGGCGTGAGAGTGCACCATCGTTCCTTTGTCACTGTTTCCTGATTTACCATTTTAGATGCACTGGTTCCCACAACTTACAGCGGAATAAATAAGTAGTTTAATAACCTTTGTCCATGACAATAGCGTTCTTGTTGACAGAGGGCTGCCTAATATGGGCGACAACCAGTCTGAGACGAGCTTGCTTTGTGACTCTTTCTTTCAGGAGTGGGTTCAGTAGAATGCAATGCGATGCTTGAACTTGTTCGTTCTTTGTAATCGTCGATTCTTGTCGTCATCATTGTCTTTAAGTCACCCATTCCGGGGGTCGGCAGTTCAATGTGATTTGGCTCTTCCTTCAACCCACTATCTTAAGATGCTCCGCTGTCCGGTATGAACACCTTTTTAGTCCCAAGCAGATTCGTGTTTATTTCCATCCATGTACCCGTGTTATTCGTTCGTATTCACATCATCATTCCTCATATCGAAGACTTACTCGTATTTGTGGTTTCATAACTAGGCCAACGCAAAAGTTTTCTCTCGAGCTCAGCGAGGTATTTATGAAGTCAGTGTCACTGCGGTAGTGACGCTATTACTACCTTGTCCATTCTAGACTTTGCTAACGATCAAAAGGTCAGCTTTATGTGTCTTACCCTTTTCCCCGATCAAAATAGAACCAACCAATTGATCATATTGTGATCGATCTGACACTACAGACACTCCTGTAGCATGTTCAGATCTTTCGGGGAACAAACGTTCACTCGGATCATGACCTACGAAAATCGGACGTCGAATAGATGCACGAAACTCCGTGGATCGTTGCCGATCATGCTTTCCTTATGCTCTCCCAAGACACGATGTAATCTGCCCCAACTCCTAGGACGAGATCGAAGAAATGTAGGGATGATGACGCCAAAATGACGTTCGAAGGTTTTACCAAAAGTATCAAGGCCATAGAACCACAGCGGAAACCTGCAGAGATGAAAACAGGTGACTTGTAGAGGAGTCACAATCGATGATGAAATTATGGAAAAACTACTTCTGCAATCGAACGGCGATCACAGTTAGAACTACTGTCAGGCAGAAAGACCTATACACAATGGACGAAGTTAAGATAACGATATAGAAGGACGCCAACTTATCTGTAAGACTTAGAATCTGAAAGCGATTTCGGAGCCGCTTTGCCTTAAATGGACAGGAAACACTCATTGCTTAATAATTCGTGCAGGCTCATTAGTGTACGTTCTCATGGTGCAGATGGTTTGTGTCGGTGGTGTTCGTTCACTACTCTCCGGGGGTGGTTGTCCTAGATAGCATTCGAAAGATTCGACTGAATTTTTCGCGTTGGTTGTAGTTCACAGTAACTTTTGTTTTTCTTTTTTTGTTTCCATAACATTAAGGTGTTATATTAGAAAGGCACACATAGAGTATGAATTTTGAAGTTATCTTATACTGCGAGTGTTATGCCTTCGTCAGCATTTTTTGATCATCTCTCATTCACAACTGATGTTCTTGCACAGTTTTTCCGTATAGGTATTATTATTGACTATGGACGGACTCGACCTACAGACCTTCGGCTCAAGAGTCGGTGATGATTACCATTGCACCACGACCACCACATTTAGAAATATCTGGGCCTGGGGGTGGGCACCGATTTCCTCCTAAGAACGTCCGCACGGTACAGGAATTAAATCTGCCGTCGCAGACTCTCGACGCACAGAAGTTACTAGCTAGAGACAAGCACCTGACAGGGCTACCTCTGACGTCTTATTTCCATGGCTTTCCAAAGTTGCTAATTAGGCTAAATAATAGTAAGCTTGGACTGAGTTTACGATCAAGGGTAGGTTCTGAATTCAGACCTATAGCCGAGAAAACTCCCCTTGGATGGACCGTAAAAGGTCAGCCCACTACCGTAGACGAAGCAAGCCGTCACGTCTTTCATATGTGCGACTGTGAGATTCAAACAAATGGGGAACTACTTGAGATGGTATAAAATTACTTTTGCCTAGAAAACCTGGATATAAAGCCGAAATTTACACGTAGGACGGGCAATCGCTTTGAAATTACATTGTTGTGGGAAGGCAAAGACATACATACTTTCACAGACAGCGCTCCTATGGCAAAAAAAGAGCTCGCTGCCTATATGCTAAGATGCAGAGAGTTCCTTCTTTAGGTAGCGTCCTATAATCTAAACTAGATGACTACATTGTCGAAGGATACGCCAGGAAATTGAAGGCGGATGAAGTCGATGTCAACAGATGCTGGTACTTGGCTCTGTTTTTTGTAAGCAATCCTAACAAACCCGGAAACTTCGGCTAGTGTGGTACGCTGCCGCCAAAGTAGGTGGTCCGGACCTACTCATATCGTTGATTTCAACCATTCGTAAGTTTCGATAAAGGAGAGTAGCAATTGGAGGGGACATTGTCGAAGTTTGATTTTGATTTTGGTTTTGATTCAGGTTTTTGATTTTGGTGGGGGCGTAGCCCCCATTTATTTGGCTTATTCCAAGCTACATTTCTAACTTAACGCGAGGTAGCTTAGGTACTAAGGAGGTAACTTAACACTAAGGGGGAAGAATTGGGGTTAAGGCAGGTGATTTAGAAGGCGGAGTTTTAAGCAGGGTCTACTGAGATTGAAGTCAAAATGGGGAGTCGGGTTAACAGGTCGGATACAGGTTCTTTGGAGCCATATGTGGTACGGGGGGTGGATAGATAGAAGAGAGGTGGATTTCGCACGTTGCGAGGGTTGGTATTAAGGAGAACAGAGTTGTAAAGGGTCGGGCAGTCAATGGAACCTGTAAGGAGTCGATGAATAAAATAAATGTCAGATACCCGTCTTCGTTCTTCCAAGGTGTTCAAGTTGATTAATTTAAGGCGGTCATGGTAGGGAGGTAAGATCAAGAGATTGTTCCAGGACATACTTCGAAGGGCGAAACGTAGAAAACGACGTTGAATGCTCTCTATTCTGAAGGTGTGAATACGTTGGTAAGAATACCACACTTGAGAGGCGTATTCAAGAAGAAAGCGAACGAAGGTTAAGTAGAGGAATCGGATTACGTAGAGGTCGGACAATTCCTTAGACCAGCGCTTATTTATTATGTCCCACTTGGACGGTGGGAATGGGTTGATTGTGAAGAAAGTAAAGACGGGGAGGAGATTTGATGCGTTTACGGGAGAAGGTGATTGAAATGTTGAGTTCCAAACAGTTTTTGGAGCACCAGGTGGAGAAACTGTTGAGATCGGATTGGATAAGGGAAGAGTCGTGTGTCGAGGAAATAGTCTTGAAAATGTTGGTGTCATCGGCATATAGAGAGATGTGGGAATATTTGATGACCAATTCAGCATCGTTGATGGTAAGGATGAAGAGAAGTGGACCTAAATGGCTGCCTTGGGGGACACCGGAAGGAGCTAGGAAGGGGCTAGAAAAGGCAGATCTGAAACGAACGCTATAATAGCGGTTTTCTAGGTAAGAAGATATCCATTTCAATAAAATGGGTTCAAAGCCAAGGACAGACAATTTGTAGATTGTGGGAAATCTTGTCAAAGGCCTTACTGAAATCCGTTGAGATACAGTCGACTTCATCGCCGTTTTCTAACGCAGCAAGGGTGAAAGATACAAATTCAATGAGGTTTGTGGTTGTAGACCTGAATTTGAGGAAGCCATGTTGTCTGGAGGAGATTAGAGATTTGGAATGAAAACTTAGGTTATCGTACAGAATGCTTTCGAAGATTTTGGATATGTGTGACAGTTTGGCAATGGGGCGATAGTTATTAATGTCACCCTTTGGACCTTTTTTTTGAATGGGTGTGATAAAAGAGGTTTTCCATATTTGGGGAAATTTAGATAGTAAGAAAACTCGCAAGGGGTACGTAGGAAAGTTTCCCACAGCATGTTTCTCTTGTTTCTCAGCGAACGGAGCCTCCGGTTATACGAGGTTTTGTGTCGGGAGATCGGGACGTAAAGGGCGATGTTAAGATATTCGTTGATTTGACCGAAATTGGCTTTGTGGAAGTCGTAAGAGGATACAATTGTAGGGGTATTGTTTTGTGTTGGGGGAATCGTGAAAGAATGAGAGGAGAAGGGGAGGATGGAAATTGTCGATGGTGGATAGGGAAAGGGGGCAATGAGACTCTGAGGAATTGAGGGGATCAATGGAGAAAATTAGGTCTAATTGTCTACTCAAGAAATCTGAAATGCAACTGACTTGGCGTAGGTTTGAATCGGTTAGGCGATCAAGGAAGAGAAACTCTTTGGTGGTGGTGGGATTAGAAGCGACAAAGAAGGATTGGTCATCGAAGGAAGTCCATGTCAGGTGGGGAAGATTTAAATCACCAAATATAAGGATTTCATCAAGGGGGTCCCGTAAATCGATTATTTGGTCGATAAAGTTGATGGCGAATTCGTAGGATTCAATAGGTTGTGAGGGCAAGATGTAGAAGCAAATAACGTAAAGCGACTTTTGGGGTAATAGGATCCTGATTGAAACGAAGTCGAGGTGCGGGGAAGGGGATATTGCAACAAGGGATGAGTCTATTGAGTTTAGGACGGCTAGAAGGACGCCGCGACAAGGGCGGTTCTCAGTAGGTCGATTGAGATCATCATCACGGTAAACGTTAAAATTAGAGGGGAACAATTCGAGGTTGTTTATGCTAGAGATCAGGTTCGTTGCAGTCAACGCGAAGACATCTAAGGGCAAAGCATATGATTGTTGCAGGACAGCTTGGGTATTCGAGCGGAGACCTCTTTTTTTGATAATAAATAGTAAGAGGGAGGTTTTCGCAGAGGGTGTGGGTAACAGGGGGATGGCGACAATTAGGAACGAAAACACCTATTGTGGTGAGCTCGGCTACGCCGGAGATGCGATATCCGATTTGAGTGTATATAATCCCGGAAAGTATCGAGATCATTTAAGACTTTTTGAGGGGAAATATTGAAAAACTCTTGGTATTTTATGAAGAGGTTTTTGAGGCTAGCGTAATCAGCAGGAAGACCTTCCTGTTCGATTGATACCCTTACGCTGGTGTTTGTCATGAAGATAAGCCATGAAGAGATGAATGTTCTCATAGAGAGCGTATCGACATTCGTTGGGGTTAATAGATTGCTGGGTAAGTTTGACTGAAGGTGGCAGACAGATGTTGAAGAACATTGGTTTGTAGATGGTGGGAGAGATGAGGATCTGACTGTAGCTGAGGTATTATATAGGGCGGGTGTCGAGGGATTAAAGATGAGGGAGCTTCGAAAATTAGGATACTTGGCTCCGGACTTAAGGTCGAAATTTGGAAATGAGTTTGGGTCCGGGTCGTGTGCTATGGTTGGAGGTGATAAGGTTGTATTGGCAGAAGAACTAGTTGGGTTCAGATTAAAGCTGACCCGTTGGCGTTGTGGGTTTAGTGGAACTGAGGGACTGTATATGGGAAATTGATGGGTGGTTAAAAATTGGAAAGAGTTTGGTTTTAAGCTCCAGTTATAGTGGGGATTAGAGGGGGGTTTAGAATGCTTATTACTAGGTAATATTATTATTCTTATTACTATGCTTAGGTTTAGGCTTAGTGGTAGATTTTAGGGTGGGAATCATTATTTTCATTTCGTTTGGTAAATGTTGTTCTACCGAGAGCGAGTGGGCGGCCGGAATTGAGAAATAGCCAAGCATATTTCGTTGCGATGGAGAGCTTTAATATGTTCGGTCCGAAATGTTGAAGCATTTGGTAGCTGAGTATTGGGATTTTGTAGTGCTTCGTAAATTTTTGTAACCATTTTTCTTTAGCGATGGGGTCCTGTCCTTCAACCAATAAAGTAGAAGTATCCTCGTTGCTACTTCGAAGCTTTTGGAGGCTCTGATTCCATTCCCATAAGCTCCATATATGGCCAAAGCGTTCGATACTGGTTTCGACGGCTGGCTCTTCTGGTTCAGGAAGTTGGTTTGTTTTGGTGTAGGCAGATGATGTTGTTTTCTGTAACGCCCACCGTTGACCGAAACGTTGTTCCCAGCCTCATTTTCGAAGAAAAATGGTCCAATGAAGCCACCACTCCATAATCCGCACCAAACTGTCACTCACTGTCGATCCATTGGCTTCTCGACAATAACGTGCGGGTTTTGAAATGTATTTCAAATTGTGCAGGTGAAAATGCGCCTCGTCAGAAAAGATGATTTTTCGCCCAAAATCGTTGTCCAATTCAAGCTGCTCTAAGGCCCGACGACGATGGGGACCATGAGTGTTGTCCAGTAGCATACCAGTCTCACGAATTTTTTGCACAAACTTACGTACAGCAGTCGCGGTGGGTGTTTCATTGCGGCCAAAACTTATTTTTAAAAAACGCACTGTTCGGGCTACACAGCACTCCCTTTGAAAATAAGTTTTCAATATTTCCCAACGTTGTTCAAGCGTAAAGCATCTCATTTCGTTCCGCGGAGGTATGATACTGACTTTCTGTCAAGAATTCGAGCGGGGAACCAGCTGTCAATGTCAAAATAACCTATGAATTAAAAATAACCACTAGATGGCGCACCCTTTATATTCCCTTCAGTCATGAGGAAGAAGAAGCGCTAACGCCAAATAACTTTTTGTTGGGCAGCTCCAGTAGGACGAAACCACCTTTAGAATATTCGAGTGAAGGAATACAGCTGAGATGAAACTGACAAGCAGCACAACAGCTTTCTAATGGATTTAGGAAGACGAATATCTCCCAAAAATTACTCGGCGCAGCCAATGGTTCGACGAGGTGAAGCCAATCGAAGTCGATGATATAGTCTATGTAGTCGATCCCGAGCACGTTTTGCCAAAGGGAAGAATAATAGCAATGGGCTATATGAAACACCTGTAGCGAAAATAACGGTTCTCGATATCTCTCGGCCATTGAAGACATACTGAGCAGAGATGAAGAATGAGATATGCAACTTTCGTACGTCTGTTCCCGTGACACCCTAAATTTTTCAGGAAATTTTGACAGGAGTTTGTGTACCAAGCCGACAACCCCCGTAATAAACGACTCTATCCGTGAATACGTGTGAGCTCATTTCATTTTACCGCAGTGTACTCCCGCCACACACACTCATGGAATTATAACAATGTGCGCGATTGTTTACATAATTTTGACAGGACTTTATGTACCCACGTGCTCGCACAGCTTGTAGGCAAACGTCGGCGGCCATTTTAAGTTGCATATCTCATTCTTCATGTCTGATACTGAGGGACGAGTGTTGCGACTGATTTGGCAACGCATCTGCCGTAGTTGGCAGATATCACCAAACGTCATCGATTAAAATTTAAACCGCATGCTTTTACGCCCTGCTCTGAGAGGGCTTTGCGGTAGACGGAAGTTCAACTGGAGGAAAGAAACTGAAGGAAAGGAAGGAGAGCTTCTGACTCAACTTGGCATTTATTGATCATATTATATCAAGTCCTTGAATATATGGGGGCACGATATCCTCTATGTGCCAGAATCATCTTAATGGTCAGAATATTCAAGAATGAGTCAAATCTCTTCAGATTTGAGCTGCCACAAGCTCGAATCTCGCAATTGACCAAAATACCATTTCCTTCAACGGCATATTTAAGCTTAATTCTTATTCAATTCAATTTTAGATTGTAATTACCAAATCGCCTCTTAATAACTTAATTTTCCACTTTGTCTTAAATGGGATCGAATTGGCATCACTGCACGTTGTGGAACGTACTAGCCTCCACACAGCAGTAGGCCTTTGCCGGCCAGCTGTCAAAGAATTTTTTTTCCACATTACCGACCGACGGATAAAAATTTATTTTGTTCGTTCGTATCATATAAACAGGATTTTCCGATAGTTTTCTATTTTGTACTCGTTTAAATTGTCTCTTTTGTGTCGTTCGAATGTCTGCAAGTCGCACCAGGATGCCGAAATTCCGCTTGAAAATGGATTTATCACAATTTTTCGAGGACGAACGACGACTCGGTTATATTCTCGTAGATCCCAAGTGGGAGGTTGTTTGCCGCTTGGAAGAACACGTTGCGTCCTTGTTTAACGTATCGACTGTGTACTTTCTGACAGACGATGGTGTATACATTCCGTCTCAGGAATCAATTGATATAATCAAACCCAGTGACACGCTAAAGTAAGGACACAGGATTCCCTGTGGATGAAGTTGTATTGATTGTGTTCATTTCAGAGTTGTTGTCCCGCATAAAAGCAAGAGGAAAAGGAAAAAGGAGCAGGACCTTGAGCAGACTGGTGTCAACGGTGACACGGTGACTATTAATGAATTTAATGTGGAAGAGGAGGGTTCCAAGAACAGACTCGACGTGGACGATCGATTAACTTCATCGACGCCAAATGTTCGTTTGCGAAAAGTACAGAAAACATCACTTGAGGCTACAATCTCGTCGGCAGCTGTGACTGGCGATGGTGTGTCTAGTACGAATTACAGCTCGACTGGATACGAGACCGAGGTACCGCGTCTCGAGGAATCGGAACTGAATGAAGAGACAGCGAAAACCCATAAACGGAAACGTATTCGCAAGAAGCCAAGGATCGACAGCTCCGTCTCACGTCTTTCGCAAGGTAAGGATGTTGCCCTTGTTTAGGTGGTTCTTTAAAATGCTTTTTTGGTTTCCGACAGTTCCTGTGCCAATCTCGTCGTCCACCTTCCGACAATCGCAATCCATGGCGAACCAGCATTTGTATTTTACAGACAGACAATCGAGCGAAGAACGCGTAATCTTCCGTTGTCGCCTCGCCAATTGCGATGGAATAAAACCGCGCGAAATTGAAGCAGAACCTCCGCCAAAACCCCGAATCGAGGTTCAGGAGGACATAGTACTTGTCAAGGCTGCGCCAGCGGCGGTCAATAATTCGAGTGTGATCGAAGTCGAAGACAGCTTCACGGCGGAAGACGCGATAGAAAATGCATCTCTAAGTTACGAGGAGATCCAGGACCTAACCTGCCCAATGTCCGGCTTTCCTGATATCGGCGATAAGTTTATGTTCAGGGTACCTCCCAACCAAAGCAGACCTGTGACCCAGACACTGATATTTGGCATTTTGCAGATGATAAAGCCGAATGGCTCACGTCCTCCCGAGGTCTCGGAATACCTATGTGCTCGTTGCGAAGATGTTAACGCGACCAAAATGACAGTCACCTGCCTGCTGCTCGGTAAGACCAATCACATCTATATAGACTCATTTCCTCAGGTTTTTCCATTGCAGGCGGTTCCGAGAATTTCGACGGCATACGACCCGGAAGCGGGGATGAAACTGCTCCGAATCAAAATCGCGTCGAACTGCGACTAGACGAACTGATCGACAAAAGATGCTTCCGAACCTGAATACCCTCCTCCCACTCCATCCTTTCGATATGTGATAAATAACAGTAAAACCAATAAAACTTGTCTTAAGGTGCGCAAGGTGTTTTCCTAACTACTACGACCGGGGCTTGCGAAATTGCTTTTCTTTTCTTGTCAATTCACTAGTAGTTGGTGTAAAATTCTCCGTGAGATTTGGATTTTCGTTAGTTTCGTTTTGTTTCGAGAAAATTTTTGTGATTTTTTGAACCAAGTATGTCTGGCACGATGTCCATGGACAGCGGCAAGATGCGTAAATACAGGATGCTGATGGATCTGTCGGACATCTTCGAGGACGAACAGGTCCTATCGTTCATCCTGATCGATCCGAAATGGAATCGAGTTTCGTGCGTGGAAGATCATGTAAAGTTCTTGTTCGGCGTTCCTGAGGTATTCTTAGTCACACAGGATGGCATTTACGTGCCTTCGCAAGAGTCGATTGAGGTAATCAGACGCACGGATATGTTGAGGTAAGTGGTCCGCCTCATGTCGTGGGTGGCGATGGGATATATTCCTCCTCGTTATAGGGCGATTGTGCCCAATAAATGCAAGAAAAAGAAGAAAAAACTTGGCCTGGCCGATGGCTTTGGGGACGGGTTGAGAACAATCCGTTTTCAAGGTCGCAAGCACAAGCGCGATGAGGCCGATGAGCTTTCAGCTATGTCGACCGCTAAGAAATGTCGGACTTCTGTGCCTCCCCGGAGGAGAAAGCTTAGAGTATCGATAAGGAGGGAAATCGCTCCTCCGTTCCGTATGTACGAACGTTTCAAATGAAGTCAGATTTAACAACTTCCATCGTAGGACAAGAAGCGAAATTACGCGAGAATTCAGAGGCGTTGGCCCAAGAGGATCCTGCCATTAAGAAACCATTCCCCGAACAGGCAACGAAAAGTGCGGAGGAAACCATCCTATCCACTTTAACGGAGCCCCTAAACGGCTTTCCTTGCGAAGGCGACCTTATCCTTTTCAAAGTGAGCGAGTCCCCCGCCCCCATATGCAGAATACATTTCTCGATTATCTTCCAGATAACTCAATCCGACGGCAAAACACTTTCGGACTACATTTGCGGCTGTTGTGAGGAGGTAGATCACATACGGCACACGGTTACCTGCCTTTTGCTTGGTGAGTCTTTCCCTCTTAACAGCCCCCGAACCCGCATAAGGCCTTGTTCTTCCCTCTTTTCCAGATGACGCCGACAAGTTTGATCGAATGGAAACTGGTATTACAACCACCAGCGGAAACGGCGTGGACCAGGACGGGACTCTGGTCGAATTAAACCTGGACGATATGCTGGACAAGAGAATAATAAAAATTCCAGTCTAAATAAACCCTTAAGACTTATTCCTTTGGTTTTTAATTGACATGGAACACAATGTAATTTGTTTATAGGTCTATCGTCTATTCCTCCTTGTTGTCCACGGCTGTGTGATCCCAGAAATGCTGGGCATTTTGTCTGACAACATTGCCTTTCTGCTCGTCACATCCTCCCGGCAGGTACATTGGTGTGAACTCTCTGTACGCTATACAGACACGACGTTGCTTAACGTCCTCGCGCAGTACAGAGTGTTCCATTTGATATCTCGGCGGTCCGTACAAGACGATCAGGGACAGGCTGTGGAGGAGAGAACCTATGAACGGCATTCCCGGTCATATCACATTTGTGTTCGACTTACTTTGGCATAGGGATTCGGATGACTGCTTTGGAGAATCGTTCCAAGAACTCCTTCGATGCTAGATCACATCTCAGACTCCCTCTGTAGCTGTCCACCAAGTCGCAATTGTATTTCTTCTCATCCGTCGCCTCGTAGGGGGAAAGTGTTAGCACCGAGTTACCCAGACAGTTCACCGTGACTACCCGTTCGCCCCATATCCAGCAATCATCGATATGCGGATCAATCGAAGCACCCTTATCTGGATTGTATTCCAAACTGCATTGTTCGATTGTCTGGAAGCCACTGAGCAATGGAACTCCCTCGAATCGTTCCTGAATAAAGCGTGAGAACGCTGGGAAACCATTGAAATTTCCATTTTGTAGTTTTTTCTTCTTAAAATTTGTCTTTGGTCCAAAGTTCTGTTTCCTCCTGCCACTTTGCGATACCTGCCACGGGAGTTCGTCCAAATTTTGCAATAAACTTTGCCCTTCCTTTGGTGTGAGGAAGTTACACATCACTTGAATCCCAGGAAAGTCAATGCCGTCTGCCGGGCTGTGGGCAGGATGAGCTAAACACACCGTGTCTACATCCCAGCCGGGGTAGATTTTATTGCACGCGGGACAGTAAACAAATGATTCCAGTGCCTGTAAAGCGAGAAGATGAAGATTCTGATGTGGGTAGGGGGATAACTGCTGTGGGTGGTGTTACCTTAAATTTCTCGTAGAAAGTTGGTTTGTCAATACTAAATTCCTTTTCGCAGAGGAGACAGGTTCGGCAGCCTTTGCAGCCACATGGTCGTATTGTGTTCATTTTAAAAAGAATTATTTTAAAAAATGCACCAACTTTTGCTGATCCTTTGTTTGATTTGACTTTTTCGATGGTATGACAGATGAACTGTTTTATCGACAGTCACGTGTGGGGTCAATGCGGATTATATGTTGCCTTGAGGTGGTAGCACAGTAAAAAAAAATTGTGTAAAAGAATTTGTTTTTAAGTGAAACGGTGTTCGAAATTGTAAGGCCTTCGAAGGCCGAGTTTCTTTTAATTGACGGTGCTAAATACGCTTCTGATATAGTATTATAAATATTTTAGAATGTTTTTGTTATCACCCGTCATTTGGTACTCGGAAATTCAGAGCCTCGTCGATAAGCCTTTGTCAAGCCTCTCTGTCATGAATGTGTTCTTTCCATACTCACTGCTCTGTTCCACATTTTCTAGGCCTATCTTAGTATTATTCTCCAATTTAGCGATCTTTTTTCCTTGGGTTTTCAGATCATTTTTCATTTGACTGTTTGTCCATTGTCCATTTGTTTTACGCATATTACTCAGACAATGCTCGCGACTGAGGTATGTCAACGATTTCTGAAGCTTTTTTAATTGAAGTGATGTGGGTGTGCCTAGTTGCAGATTCATTAGTTCTGCGCCTATTTTTGCTATTTTATTTCATGGAGCCTCTTACAACTGACATTCTGAGCCGCGGGTAGGATGTACGAGTAGAAACCAAGAAATTCAATCACCCTCGGATCTTAATGCCCCATCATACCCTCGTTATTACTCGAACGCCTTTCACAGGTTTATTATTACTTTCTTAGATGGCGCCATAACTCTGGTGAAACCTTTTCCAGCCAGACACCCCGGATAGCCCCTTGGATCCTTCAGAATCAACAACCTTATATCTTTGGTTAAGGTTGCCTGATTAGCTCAAGTATTCAATTTACCTCTCCCTGCGTTTATTTAATTGCGAACATTTTCCCACCATCCAAGGTCTCCGATATTCCCTTCCACCTGATACCTTATAACAATAATAGGATTGGCAACCAAGCTTGACTTGTTCAGAGACCGCAAGCGTCTAAGGGGAAGCGAGTTTTGCGTGGCGTGTAGCTGAACAATAAGATAATGCTGCAGACATAGCCGCACTCTAAGGGTAGTGATGTATTAGACATGGTAAAAAGCAGATGAAATGGACCATGGGCCACTTCAACACCAAAGTAATCTGTGGCCACAACAACCTTAAGCCCCTTATTGGCCGACACAGCCTTCACGGAGCCTCTGCTCCGTTTATCACCTCTTTGTTGGTGGCACCAAGTTCCCCCACAAAAGCATTTACAAATACACCTTGCAGTCTTCGGATGGTAATACTCGCAACCAGATCAATCAGTTTCTGATCAGCAGAAGATTCCTTGGTTCTAAGCGTGAAAACGACATATACTCGTATAACGAGGTTCCGTCCGGCAGCGGCCTACCACCAGGCTCGTTACGACAACGTTTTGACACCGAGCGGCTCCGGATACAGGTGATAGCCAGGCAATTTGTGGGGAAGATCGAAGGAATAGCCCGGTCAGACACAACACCGTCGTTGCTATGGGAGAAACAGTGGGCTTTCGATAACATAAACGAAGGGTTGGATCAGCGACGCTATTTGGAGACAGATCGAGGCCAGAAGGAAACTCAAAGGTCAACTACACTAACTCGGCTCAGAGAGAAGACGATAGATCCAAGTTGAATATAATGAGGCCGAGAAATCAGTCAAGTGCATGGCGCGAGAGTACAAAGGGAACTTCTTCAAGGACCTGGGAAGAGAAGCAGAGATTGCAGCTCACTGTGGCGTCATGAAAGGTGTTTATGCTGCCACGAAGAAACTCTGTGGAGATGGGATGGCTACCGCTCCTCCCCTGAGATACGGATGTGGAAACACGCTCACATCAGATCAACAACATCTTGATTGCTGGAGGGAAATCTTCTCAGAGTCACTTGCAGCTTATGGCGAGGCGCAGAAATCGACGAAGAACGATCCAGACGACCCCTCCAACAGTTCCTGAATTGAAGCCGGGATTCGCTGACTGAAGAGCGACAAAATTCTGGGCTTGGACACCTTGCCTGTGGAACTATTTATTGCTACTGCGTTACAAATGGCTTTGACTCTGCATCCCATCATCGCAGAGGCCGAGATTTGGAAGGGGCATCATCATCACCATCCCGAAGAAAGGCAACCTGAGTGAATGTAAAAACTGGAGAGGCCCCATGATAGTTTCGAGGATTGCACTAACCATCGAGGAACACCTTCGACAAGAACAGGCTGGATTTAAACCTAATCATTCTCGTGTTGGCCACACAAACCGTTAAATGGAACAGCTCGATCTAACTCGTGTTCGTCGACTTCGAGAGAGCTTTTGACATGGACCGCAGATATGCTAGTTGGAATGCCTTGGAGAACATTGGGATCCCAAACACTATCATCGACTTCGTACGCGAATTGTACTGAGAGGCTTCATGCACTGTGTGCTTCAAGGATTAAGAGAGCACACCCTCTATCAACAAGAGAAGAGTGAGACAAGGGTGCGTTATATCTCCCATGCTTTTCTTCGACCTATGCGTAACAACTCGGAAGCTCCCAATGGAATCCAATGGTTTCTGACCGGACGACATCTGTCTCATGTCTAACTTGTTCACTGACATCCAGGAAAAATTTAACGCGCTCAACGTCAACGTTTCCAAAGCTAGACTCAGAATTAATATCTCCAAAATGAAGCTGATGAGAACCGGCACGAGATGTGATCAAAAATGTTGACAAGTTTTGCAAACTCGGCAGCATGCTCTGCAAAGACTGGCAGTTAAATTTCCATGGCGTCAGGACTAGGCTCTGGCCAGATACTGAACCTGACAAGGAAGAATGGAGCCAAACCTTTAAAGGCAGCATCTAATGTGGAAATGGACCCCAAGCAATTAGGCGACTCGCACTGGAAGCAGCTGACCAATGATGGTGTCGGTTTGGGAAACTTGGTGATTATGGCTCAGTTTCAGCTGGAGCTGAAGCGCCATTTAAGTATTTCCAATACGACATCCTAATGACATGGAAACAAAAGAGTCTATGTGAACTACAACCAACGCAAATTCAGTCGAATCTCTCAAATCCTATCTTGGACAACCACCCCCGGAGTAAACGAACATCTTCGACACAAACCATCTGCACCCCGTCCGGTTGTGTGTTACAAAACACCATAAGAGCGTGTTGAACCTGCATGAATTATTAAAAAAAAAAATTATTTTATAATTCGGCTAAATAAAAGTTTATATTAAACACTGCATTACCGACCGCACGTTACCTAAGCACTAGATTCACTTAACAGCACCAAAGGTTCACCACTTCATTCCAGCTGACATGACATCTGTCACTCATATGACGTACGTCAAACTATTCTCCGAATTCGTTGGAAAAGGAGAAAAAAAGTGATTTTCTCTGTGCTGGTCATGGATACGTGGAACTTTCAGAGATATTAACGAAAATAACTAACATTTCTGGCTGTGTTTAGCAAATTTGTAAATAAACCAATTCACACGTGATGGCTCCAACACGTCGACCCAGCGATGGCCTATTGGCTCGAGTTAATTTTCCACTTTATGCCATTGAAATGCTGACTAGTCGTCATGTTTTGGTCGCCGGCGGTGGGGGTTCCAGCAAAACTGGTGTCGCCAATGGATTTGTAAGTAAAAAAACCACGAAGATGAATGGAATATATTCGATAATGATTGATTTGATAGGAAATCTATGAGATTTTTCACAATGGCCAGCATTTCGTAGCCGAGGAAGTGGTACGCCATGAGACTGGTGCTAATGTGGTAATGAATTTCGCGGTGAAGAATGGTGAGCGAAGGTCATACCTGCTAGCTGGTCAAGAGTCACACTGCCAGATGTACATTGTGAATCCAAAGGTTATTATCGAGGGAGAAGGTGATGCGGCGGAGGTGAAGAAAAAGCCCGTGGAGAGGCTAAATGAGAATGGAGTGCGGAGACGGGTACCGGGACAAGCGTCTGGGGTGGAGGATATACCAAATGGACGTGGCGCGTTGAAGAGCGACGATCTGAATGGGTTGAAGAAACGCGTTCGGTTTGAGATCAAAGCGGCCGATTCGATTCAAACCGACTTTCTTAGCGCGGAACCACTTCAACGGGTGGTTCGTATATCGCCGCAGGGAAACCTAATGGCGACCGGCGGCACGGACGGCTATCTGAGGGTATGGACGTTTCCACAGATGTTGAAACGAAGTGATGTGCAGTGAGTAGATGCCGTTTCCGCGTGGGTTGTCTTATTAACGTTTTCATTGTAGAGCACACCAAAAAGAAATCGATGATATCGACTTCAGTCCAGACGGGAAATACATCGCAACAATCTCTAAGGATGGCCAGGGTAATATATGGGACGCCAACACTGGCAAAAAACATCACGAAATCAAATGGACGACACCGGAAGGATCGAAATATCTATACAAACGCTGTCGCTATGGAACTGTCGAAGCGAATCGTGACAAATATCGACTTTTTACAATCTCGAATCCGCTCGGTAAGGTGGGAAAGCTGCGTGGCTACTTGCAACAGTGGAATGGTGCAGATGGCACTGCCAGACTCGCTGTGGGGATTGATGAAAGCCTTGCGTCGTTGGCAGTGCGAGACGATGGACGATTTGTGGCTGTGGGAACCATGTTCTCAGGGAGCGTTTCGATTTATATCGCATTTAGCTTACAGGTAGGCCATCTAGGTCTAGGTGTGACGACCAGTTCGAGACTAATTGTTCCTTTTTGTATTGTAGCGTGTCCTTCACATTCCTAATGCTCATTCAATGTTCGTTACCGGTCTAGAGTTTCTACCGATTACCAGCGAGGAAGGGCCACCAATATCGAGTGATACGGAGGCAGCTGTCTTGTCCATTTCGGTCGACAATAAAGTCTGTATACACAGCCTGCAGTATCGCCGTAAGTTTGGATTCCTTTTGATGTATAAATCCCGGCTTATGTGCTCCTTTTCTGTCTATTTCAGGAAGTGTTCCCTTTTGGATAGCTATAATCGCAATGGTTTTAATGATAATGGGCTCATTTGTGTTCTGCTCGTATCTAGGACTCTAAGACAGGACAGTTGTCGCCAGCGATAGCAGCCGATCATTGTTCAAATCCACAGAATGACAGACTTTTCTTGTACCTATCTTAACTCGTTCGAGAGGTCCAACCAAAGTCGCGTAATATCTCTCTCCATTCATCAATCAGTTCTCACGTCAGCATGTGCCTATAACAGTCGATCTACTAACTAGCCATGTCGTCGAATATGTTGTTCTCTCCCCAATTCTCTTTTATTCTCCTCATTTCCGCTGTTTTTTTACTCTCCCCATCTAGAAAAGCAATAAAACTACATTTATTGTGACCTTCTGCGTTTCATTTACCCTTTCCTATCGCCGTTTAGATAGGTGTGTGACAGGATGACCGGATTCGATTCACCCGACGTGGCATCTGGTTTTCAGGCACAATAGCTGGCCTATCTGTGACGTCAATCTACATCATCACAGCCGAACAATACCGACCAGCCACCACGCTAAAAATAATCGAACAATACCGGAAGCAGTGCAAGCTTCTCACGTACTATCATCACGTATCAATAATAACCCTCGACAGTGAAGGGTACACCTAATTATAGTTTTCACGCAAATTAGGGGCCGTCCAATAGCAGGCTGAATCGTTCCTGTAATTACACAACCTCTACTCAAGACTGCTGAGATGTTTCAAAGCCTCTTCGAGTCATTGCTTTGTTTCGGTGATGTAACGTGTATTTTGGATTGCCGTCTTCGAACTTGTTTTTAAATTGATTCCAAAAATAAGTACACACGCGGGGCTTCGAGGAACCCAAGTACCTATTGGGAAACCAGTTTACCCCAGTCAGGTAAGAAATAAACAAAATTTGAAAATAACAATCAAAACATGGACGGATGACATTTCCAAGTTCAAGAACCGAAATACTATACAATTCTGTGGGCGAAAACAAGCGTCGCCAGATGCCCCCGGGGGAAATGAAAGGAAATGAATGGACTTTTGCGAAGAGATGAGATTCGGTGCTGATAAGAATGCAAATGAATGGAGAAAGTTATGAGGCAGATAAGCTTTGATTTATTTTTAGCCACCGTTGGATGAGACTGCTTGACGTTATATGTATGTACTGCTTGGACCGACTCGTTTGACTGGCATCAGATGAGTGAGATCCAGAAGCTTTGCAACGTTGATGAATCATCAGAATTGTTATGGGCAGCTTATTGGGACTAATGAAATGCATACTGGCAGGATGGGAATGGTAATATCCGAGGATCTCCGAATACCAGGCAATGTCCGGTATCTATTTAACCTTCCCCTAGCGTGTCGTGCTCCGTTCGTTAATTTTCTTAGAGATTCGTCTTCACTTTCCGATTCCGACACTGCGTTGTATGGGAATTCTGCGCTCGTTGTCTCAAGTGGACTTTCAGCATCCACGAGAACTGAGCCTACGCTGCAACTGCTCTCGAGGTTGGTCAGCAGACCATACATGGTGGTCTGGGGTGGTCATGGTGCAATGGTAATCATCACCGACTGTGGAGCCGAAGGTCTGTAGTTCAAGTCCGTCCATAGTCAAGAACAATTCCTATACGGAGATGATCAAAATGTGCTGACGAAGGCAGAAGTTAGCAGTTAGCTCTTTACCTGTGCGGACGTGCTTTTGAGTTCCCCCAGTTCTCCTTTGCAAATCACAGCAAAATAAAAATCAGCGGTTAACACTATAATAGAGGAACTGAAATGTACGCCACCCAAATCCCCGGTAACCACCTGGATTGCAGGACTACCTACAACGTCTCCCTTATGGAAGAGCTTGATAACGCGACCATCCGTACCACTCCAACGCCTCTTACATCCTCCGTCCAAACGCAGACCAGCATGAGTCATTTGAAGTCCCCATCTACCGCACCTCCTCCCACCTCAGCGCCGACCATTGAACGTTTCGGAGCTGTTTGGACCTGACTGGAAACAGAGAATCAACAAGCTGCACAAGAATAATGCGACGATACAGTCTACCTACATCTTATGGGACACTCCACGCGACGCTGACGACCGCTGGGTATTTAACTTCTTCCGCAAACGATATGCAATCAACCTCGTTAAGTGCACGCAGCTCACTCCTCCCAAATTCCATCGCAGAAACTGTTTTGAAATCACCATCCCTCCGCAATATGAATGGCTTTTTCGCAGCCTCCCCAATAAGGAAATCAAAGTCGACAGGATGCGGATTACCATTATGGATCGTAAGAACAACACTAACATTAAAACTAAAAATAAACCTAAGCACAATCCCTGAGCGCGACCAGCAAGTTGGTTAAAGTCCTCAAACGAGGAAAATCGACAAGGCTGGAGGTACTCAGAAAGTCTGATGGTACCTTTACCGAGTCTAAAGCAGAAACTCTTAGTTTACTGTTGCAGACCCATTTTCCGGGAAATCAGACTGTCATCGGGCCGTTGCACACTCCCTCATTGGATACTGCGGCTGTAGCGATGAAAACAACTCGGCGTAGCTGGTATGTTGCGTCACGCGTGGCAACTACTGAGGCCATTGAATTTGCTGTGGCATCCTTCGATGGCTTTAAGTCGCCGGGCACTGATGGGATATACCCCGTTATGCTGCAAAAAGGTATAAGACAGCTGCTTCCTATACTGAAAAGAATTTTCACTGCTAGCCTGGCACTTGCCTACATACCTATCCCTTGGCGCGCGGTGAAAGTGGTCTTTATTCCCAAAATAGGGAAAGAGGATTACTCACTAGCCAAGAGTTTCAGACCAATAAGTCTAACATCATTCCTGCTGAAAAGCATGGAAAGACTAGTAGAGTTGCACGTGCCCAAAGTTGCCCTTCGAATGCATCCTCTGACGGACATGCAACATGCTTATCAGCGCGGAAAATCCTGCGAGACTGCGCTTCAAAACCTAGTTGGGAGAATTGAATGCGCTCTCGAAAGGAAAGAGTAAGTACTAGGCATTTTCGTCGACATTGAGGGAGCTTTTGATAACGCTACTTTCGACAGCATGTGTAACGCTGCTGATGAAGCACTGGTTTTGTGGATCGAAGCAATGCTCGTGCACAGGACACTGATCGCTGATACAGGCTTCGAACATTGTGTCAAGTCTGGAGTAAACAGGGGCTGCCCGCAAGGTGGCGTCTTGTCTCCGCTGTTATGGTGCATGGTGGTCGACTCTCTGCTAGATGCTCTCAATGCCTCTGGAATCTATGCCCAGGCCTATGCGGATGATGTTGCTGTTCTCTCTGTCGGCTCATGTTTATAATGTCTGTCTCAAAGCGCAGGCGGCGCTAAACGTGATCGAAGAATGGTGCACGAGAAATGGGCTGTCGGTTGATCCTCTTAAGACCGATGTCGTTCTCTTCACGAGAAGGAGGAAAACAACTGGCATTGCTCAGCTGGTGCTAAAAGGCATTCCCATCCCTATATCCAAGGAAGCTAAGTATCTGGGAGTCATTCTAGATAACAAACTTCTCTGGTCAAAACATGTTGAGTCCAAAACCACCAAAGCGCTGTCAGCTTTCTGGCAATGCAAAGGTGCCTTTGGCAAAACATGGGGCTTATCGCCGAAAAAGGTCCTTTGGATCTACACGGCAATGGTAAGACCGATAATCTCATATGCATCGGTTGTTTGGTGGAGCAGGCTGACACGAAAACACGCTGTGACTTCACTCACCAAACTCCAAAGAGCGGTCTGCCTCAGTTGCACGGGGGCTTTCCCCAGCACACCGAAAGCTGCTTTGGACGCTATGATGAACCTTCCACCCCTTGACATATATATCAGAGAGTGTGCACTGAAAACTATTTCTCGCCTAAAGAGGAATGGTCTTTGGTACAACTCGCAGTGGAGTGAAAGTGTACTTGAGAGAGAAATATCCTACGATCACTGTCTCATGGATATGCCCTCTGACGCAATGACGCCTGCCATCCTACTGCGCTGTAACTACACAGTCACATTTCCTTGGCGTCAGGACTGGCTTTGGCCAGACACTGAACCTGGAATAGAATGTCTTCGCATCTTCACAGATGGCTCCAGGACTGATCAGGGATCCGGCGCCGGAGTTTTCTTCGAGCGCGAAAATATTCGACTGCACTTCTCGTTAGGAAAATATGCGTCTGTCTTCCAGACGGAGATTTACGCAATCCTAATGGCCATGCACTATGTTGTGAAACACAGATGGAGGGGAAAGAGCATATGTGTCTGCAGTGACAGCCAAGCTGCACTCAAAGCTGTATCCAATCCTCTGTCCAACTCCAAACTAGTGCATGAACTCAAGACCTTCTTGAACAAAGTCGGAAGACTTAATTCACTTAGGCTCTGGAATCCCAGGAAACGAGATCTCCGATGAACTCGCTAGAAAAGGCTCAGAGGAGAGTTTCTTAGGGCCTGAACCCGCCTTAGGTCTACCAGCTTCAACGGTTAAATCTGACATCAATGACTGGGTCATTAAAGTACACAGTCGCAGATGGAGGGAATATCCAGGATGCAGGATGACTAAGCGCGTACGCCCTGACGTCTCCTTAAGGAGAAATGACTGCAGAAGGCTAACGGGCGTCATTACGGGCCATTACAATTTTGCCAGGCATCTCTACGTGCTTGGCATCAGTGAGACGCCTACCTGTGCTGCTTGTTCCGAGGAGGACGACACAGCGGAACACTTTCTCTGCGACTGTCCCGCCTTCGTTAGTGCACGGTGGCGCACCCTTGGGGCCGACGTGGTGGGTGCCGAATCTCTTAGCTCAACATCACTGAAGCCCCTCCTCACTTTTCTCCGGACAACGGGGAAAATACAACAAAGACAAGGTGCCTGTCTGGTAGGACAATGGACCAGTACTTGTGTCTGAGTGCTCCACAGCAGATAGTAGAAGCCTCCAAAAAAAAAAAAAAAAAAAAAAAAAGCACAATACTCCCAAATCCCCTAACCAACCCAAACCTGGACCCTCGCCTCTTTCTCAAACCCCTCGCAATCTAGGAACTTAAGGAATTAGAGACTGAAATAATCCCCAATTTCTCCCGACCTCTTCCTCTCTCAATAGCTCCCAAATCTCCCAACTAACCTCAACATCCCTCCACTCAATAACTCTCCTAACAGAGCACGTACCCACAACCGCGTGTCCTTCAACCTTGCGCCCGACTCCCGACCCTCATCCCCCCCTCGAACATTGTTAATTCAATACCCAATCCCAACACCCAGGCTTCACGTAACAGCCGCACGTATCCTCAGTACCCAAACTTTATACACTCTCACACTCTGAACCCAACTCCCTCCACCTCCTCAGCTTCTAACAACACCCCCTCCAGCCCCTCCACCTCCTCAGCTTCCCACAACTCGACCTTCCCTCTCACCTCCCCCTCTTTCTTAGATCCACTTCTCCCTCCCACGGCCAAATTCACCAAACATCTTGCCGAGCTTAACGCCGAAGACCGCTATGTTATGTCACGTTTAAGAGACAGAAGAATCTACGAAAATGTACGCCTCTATCTGGCCTACCTCCACTACAAACCTGACTCCATTTGTATCGACGGTAAAACTAAAACCAACGTCCTAGTTTCAATCCACCAAGAAGGCCTACCCACAGACCCCCACGCGTTAAAAAAGACCTTTATACGATTTCACGAAAGCCTTAATATTTCTCCCATCGATTTCTCCACTTTCGCAGCCCACGTCAGTTCAAAGCGCATTGCACACTTGCAAAGTACCCGTTCTAATCTCAAAAACTATTTTAAATTCTGACCTAAATACCTTTACATCTCTCCACCCATCAAATAATAACATATCCCTGTACTATCAGAACGTCAGAGGATTACGCACCAAAACCTCCGCAGTACTCCTTAACTCCCAAAACCTACCCTACGATATATTTGCGTTAACTGAAACGAATTTATGCTCCAGTATTGGAGACAGCGAGTTATTCACATCAGATTTCATTCTGTTTCGGGCCGATGGACGCGACAACTCTGCCGATCCTGACGGTCGCGGAGTTCTCTTAGCAATCCACAGTCGCTATGATCCCTTGCCCTTCAAATCGTCCAATTCCGCTGACTTCAACTTCACTAGTGGCACAATAAGACTCCCTAAACAGAAACTTTATCTTGCCTGCTGTTACTTAAGACCCTCACAGCTAACATACTGCTACCAACTCGTCGTTGATCTCGTCGACTCCATATTTGATATCACCGAACCCAATGACATCATCATCATCTGTGGCGATTTCAATCTCCCGCACCTGAAACGGGTTCAATCCGATGATGAGACCCACTATATCGCCGCTAACCCCTCCACAGGTAAAGAAATCCTTTTCACGGATCATTTTTCTGACTCTGGCCTTCTGCAACTCAGTAACATCACCAATAACATGGACAGACAACTCGACCTGATTTTCTCATCTGATGCCGTAAACTGCGTTGTTAACCCAAGCAACCATTTTCTCTCTACTTTAGACCCCCTTCATACACCTCTATCGGTAACTCTTTCACTCGAGACCCAACTCACTATCCTTCCCTCTGAAAATACGTACTGTTTCAATTTCCGCCAAGCAGACTTCGCGAAACTAAATAATCTGCTCAACAATGTTAATTTTAACTTCCTCCTTAACCCTAACTCACACATATCCTTAAACGAAACCCTTGCGCTATTTTACACCAAAATCCTCAGCTGCTTCATTCTTTCAGTCCCATACTCACCAAAAAAGAACTACACTTCATCACCACCCTGATATACCAAGGAACTACGCTCTTTGCGCAATAAAAGAAACAAAAATTCCTATCATAGATCCTCCTCTGCATCTGACCTATCTAATTACATGCAGTCCTACACTTAATTTGCACAGCTAGTGAATCACTCTACCTCCGATACCTGAACAGAATGCAATCCTCCCTTATCTCTGACCCCAAGTGTTTCTACCACTCCATTAATACAAAAAGAAAAACCGATAGCTACCTCACTACACTTAACTTTCCCAATAACTCTTCCAACGAACCCGAAGTAATCGCCAATTTCTTTGCTTATTTCTTCAGCCAATCATTCACTGACCAAGATCTTCAACCCGATCACGACTAT
This sequence comes from Merodon equestris, assembly GCA_958301585.1. Lineage (NCBI taxonomy): Eukaryota > Metazoa > Arthropoda > Insecta > Diptera > Syrphidae > Merodon > Merodon equestris. Next base: position 18,196,492 of record OY284417.1, on the reverse strand, counting down.
TTTCGATATTTGAAAGACTGCCCACAGATGTCTCTTGTTTCATTGAACATCACTCCCGACCTAATCGCCGAAAAAAATTCGCAACTTAAAGGACGAATACTCCCCCGGTCCCGACTGTCTGCCTGCCATAGTATTAAAAAAGTGCGCGAACCATCTTATTTTACCCCTTACCGCTCTATTTCAAAGCTCTATCTCTCAAGGACTCTTTCTTAAGCTTTGGAAATATGCTTATATCATTCCAGTCCACAAAAAAGGACTGAAAAATGATGTGTCCAACTATCGTCCAATTGCCAAGCTCTCACATATACCCAATATAACACCTTAATGACATGGAAACAAAAGAGTTTCTGTGAACTACAACCAACGAAAATTCAGTCGAATGTCTCAAATCCTATCTAGGACAACCACCCCCGGAGAGTAATGAACGAACATCTTCGACGCAAACCATCTGCATCCCGTTCAGGTTGTGTAACAAACACCATACGAACGTACACTCTTGAACCTGCACGAATTATAAAAAAAAAAAACAAAAATACCCTCGTGACGGAGCCGGTATAGCAGTATTAGGGTCGAGTTAACCTCCAATACAGATCAGAGACTGCTACACAAGAGGCAATTAGCGATAGATCATGAGAGCTCTTGGGCAAAGCTTCCAAGACCCACTTGATAGGTATAACAATTACTTGTTTTGACTGCAGCACTGCTAAATGGAGGCGAATTAACTGGGCAAAGGGTGTTGATATAGCCAAAATCATTGGGCACAGGACGAACTTCTGTTTACCTATCACTGCAGGGTACTAAGCTCTTTCTTGTGGCAATCGGCGACAGCTGCTGAAACTGAAGTGCAAAGTGGTACATGTCGATGGTACCTGGGTGCCAGGTCACGCCATTTCTCATTTGCCTGTTGCAGTGGTTGTTTTTGCATTTCCATTGGCGGGTGGATTTCCCCTTTAACAGTCGAGAGTTTCAGTTTAATGCCTTTTTTCGCTACTTCATCTGCTTCACAGTTGCCTGGTGGTGGCGCAAAATTAATCATCCAATTTTGTTTTTGAATTACTTTTTTACTAAATAAAAAAAAAAAAATTTAAAGTAATGGAAATCTTTACTTGGACCTTTACAATTTGCTATTTGTAAGTTAAGTGGAAAAGGTGATATCCATCAAGTGGTTGCCGCCAGTGTTGATATACATTTGTACTCGTTTTATGGCATTTTCCATGACTTTCCGCATTCCTCTCGAATATTCCCCTTAAGGTCTGCGATTATCTAAGGCTGTTTGTATACTGCAGCTGTCTGGTTCACAAATCTCAAATATGATTGATGTACGACGCCATTCGCAAAAATTATAACATTTTTCGATAGGGTGATTAATTTTGCGCCACCTTGTATATCAGTAAGCCCAAGTACCCAGCACAACATTACAGCGCATCTACTCGATATCTCATTTAGAGATGTGTGGCAGTGCTTGACGAATTTTGATCTTATTATTGGTAATTCGAGTGCTCTTACTGCCGCTTAGCTATCTGTGTAGATGACGATGTCTCCACTGCTTATCGATCATCGATCTCACGTTAGTTCAGCTTGGAATATGCTAAAGTGGTGCGGTAGTCTAAAGGATTGGCTGATTTTTAGGGTTGGTGCATATACACTGGCACCAACACCATTGCCTGTTCTGGACCCGTCTGTGTATATTTTCAGTGCAGTGCTTTTCTTTAGAAATTTATTCCCCTCCCTTTGTCGTCGGTTGGGAATTGTTGTTCTATAATGAATCTTGAAGTCTAGGGTCGGGATTAAGTAGTCCGTGACTTCACTTAGATCATTGCTTTGGGGTAGAATACCGGCGTGCCCTATTTCGGAGAACTTCCAATGAGCTGATTCCTTAAGTCACAGCGCCAATTTTTTTGCCTTTCCTTGCCGAAAATACCCAAGGGTAGTAGATTAAGCATCGTTTTGAGAGCTGCAGTGGGGGTTTGCTCGCAGTGCCCCTGTTATAGCTATGCACGCCATTCTTTGAACTCTACTTAGAATTTTGGCATAGTTAGATCTGCATACTGCCGGCCACCAGACTAAGCGATATCCAGCTGGGGTAAGATATGGGGTTTGACACTCCTGGTGCCCAAGGCTTTTTTGCAGATATATATCGCAGTTTCTGTTTTTTTGATGCCTTCTTCTGCATCTCCAGTTGAAATTCCTGTCGAGTATCACGCCAAGGTATTTGACATAATCTGCAATTCTAAAATAAGTCCCATTGAGTTTTGGTGGAGTGTTTGAGGAATCTGTCCTTGTCTTGTGAATGAAACTGGCTCCGTTTTGGGGAGCATTACCCAGCCCGCAGTTCTCTGTCCATTTGGCCAGTTTGCCTAAGTCTGTTTCTATCAAATCTCTGATTATTGGGAGATATTTCCCGCTAATTGTTGATGCAATATCGTCTGCATACGCAATGTCTTTGCACCAGCTGACCTCCAAGTATAGAATTACTTCGTTTACAACTAGCACCGCGGTGCAATGGTAATCATCGACTGTTGAGGGCAAGGTCTGTAGGGCATGTCTGTCCATATCTAAGAACAATTCCTATACGGACAAACATCAGTTGTGATTAATGTGATTAATTAATGCTGACGAAGGCATAACACTCGTAGTATAAAATAACTTCAAAATTCATACTCTGTGTGTACATTTCCCATATAACACCTTAATGACATGGAAACAAAAATAAGTTACTGTGAACTACAACCAATGTGACAAATTCAGTCTAATCGCTCGAATTCTATCTAGGACAACCACCCCCGGAGAGTAGTGAACGAACATCATCGACGCAAACCATCTGCATCCCGTCCAGGTTGTGTGACAAACACCATAAGAGCGTAAGTTTTGAACCTGCGCGAACCCAATACAATAAAAAAATAATTGATGATAATACTCTCCCTTGTGGTGTGCCACCTTTTATTGCCCTTTTTGTGTAATAGCAGCCGAATTTCGAATGAATCAATCAAGTTGAAAGCATTTGTTTGATCCAAAGTCCACTCGTGATGGCATATCTCACCGAAAAGTGGAACCAATGTTTGCACCATTTCGGCGAAAGCAAGATTATTGCGCTCGATATTTCAAAAGCATTTGACAGAGTTTGGCATCAGGCTCTTTTGTCGAAAATGCGTGCTTACGGTATCGATGAGTCTCTTTTTTTATGGATTAGAAATTACCTTTCGGGCCGTGCAATTTGGGTTGGACGGTTTCACCAAATATACGCTGGTACTCCCCAAGGCTCTGTTCTGTCACCGACACTCTTCCTCATTTTTAAAAATGATTTCCTAACTGCTACTTCTAATTCAATACACTCCTTTGCTGATTTTGTAAAGTCGTTCAGGTCCTGTTCTTCGACCGTTTATTCTTGAATGGCGCTTGTGTCGATGAAACCGAAAAACTTTCCATCTTTGGTATGTGTGTTAATAAAACTCTAAAGAAAGACCAAATATTCGAGGTCGCCAAGAACGCTGCGAAATGTCTAGGTTTTCAAACGATGCATCCGCCCCAAGCTTGACTATAACGCTCATATACGAGTATGGCCTGTTGCTCCCAAGACCTCTCTGCACCTGCAGATAGGATAGATAGAATGTAAAAGCGGGCGATAAAACTCATAAAAGACAGCAATATCGCGAAGTCGATTGACATACTCACAAGGGGAATCTCACAACGTGATTGTAGCGCCTAGCACAGCACAGTCGACTACGACAAGAGGTCAACCGGTTGCGGTTTCTAAACCCCCAGTTGACAGTGGGCCGGCTTCCTCATTGAGAGTTAGGTCACTAGACCACTTTCATCAGAATTGCAAGTTTAGCTATGGCAACAACTGACTACAGCTTATGAATGACTTGGCCAATCGTCGCAAAAATTATGTAATTAAGGGTGCTGCAGGGTAATATTAATATGCACTATGAAAAAGGGGTTGTGGACACCTTTAGCTTGCAATTTCCTCGCGACATAGCATTGGGATGCATTCAAAAACCTTAGGTTCAGGGGGCTAACTAATGAGCCTTCAGAACGCATCACGTAAGTTAATTTATGCTTATGAGGGGGGTAAAATCCTAGGGCTGGCTGCATATAAAGGTTCCTTCAATAGCGACGTAACAATATTGCATTTGGATGTAGGCGCACCCTTACATTTTTTTTATGTCAAAATGTCAGTCAAGATTTTAATTTTTATCACCGTTTAAGTTGATAACCGAGAGATCATGGAAAATCCTGGTCTGTGGTAGCAACTTAAGAGCGCTTATTCAAATTTTGGATTGTAATAATCATCCCACCAGGTATACTATGCGTGCCATAGTGGATAAATTGGAGTCAATATATTCAATACTGAATGTTCCTGGGCCACTGAAGCAACGCACCGATCGAACGACCGAAAATCTTACAGCCGTAAGTTCTTCAGTTCGATTACACACCATTCAGAGAAGGTGGGAACCTCTTAGTCCACTTTGTGGCGAATTGCACGTCAAGCTTTTTTGACCTACATACTTACCAGATCAAATGAACTTTCGTCTCTTGAGCCGAAACTTCTCCGAATTGGCTTTGCAACGGTTGGATGATCGTCTTTAATTTCATCGAAAAATCATTTTCAGCGATGAAGTTAATTTTGGACTTGACGGCTTTGTCAATAATCAAAGTATGAATTACTGGACTGCAACAAATCCATATGTGGTTCGAGATACCCCCTGGGGCCCATAAAAAGTAATCGCGCAATCGGAGGCGTGATTGCACTGTAACGTAATTTTTCGTCGATGGAAATGATCGCCATGATTGATGGATCGGATTATTGAGTCAAGGTGAAAAATATTTTTTGGCCAAATTTGGTTGGAGATGATATCATAGATATCATTACAGCGAGTCAAATAATTTATCTATTGAGGGGGAGTTCCGCTGTCGTGTAATCTCTATAAATGTTCCGGTCGAATGGGAACTCCCTTGCGTTGGATTTCTTTTTATGGGCTTACGTTAAGCCGTTTTTTATATCAGTATATCATCAAGAGGAGCTCAGGAACAATATCGCACTCTTTTCGGCCAAGAGTGAAAAAGTGGTGAAAATACGACTCCGTTCGTTACAAACGTGATCGTCGTGGGCACATAGACAAGATCGAACTTCATACTTTACTATTAACATATGTATGTACTGAACCTGGAATAAATTTCAACTCAATATCTCAAATAATCTGGATTTTATTAAGAAACAAAATTGTTATCTCCCTATTGAAAAACCTTGTATGAACAATTCTTAAATCCATTTCCTCCCGTGGAGGGCCGAGTAAGACAGGTCGTATGTGACCAGAGATGGTGAAAATATTGACACCACAGTAAAAAAAAATCTCATAAATGGATGCATCGCCAATAACCATCACGTCAAGTAGAGCAGCAGCAAAAACAAAAACAGACGAGATAGTGACGCATCCTGAATAGTTAGGTTAGGTTAGGTTTGAGAAGGGGAGTGTGATGGTTGGACATCACTTCCACTCGGAGGCCAAGAGGCCCATTGTGCTTCCCTTCGTTTGTGGAGTACACATATAATTAACCTGTCTTATCACGTGGTGGCTGAAACCACCCCGTGCTCTTGATGAATCTTAGAAGATCCGATATATCTGCATTAGCCACGTCCGCAATCTCTGTAAAGAATCTTTGGCCTAGCGACACTAGGCGTCGATTCTGGAGAGCTGGACAGTGGCAGAGCAGATGTTGGATCGTCTCAGTTTCTTCCTCATCGCTAAGGCAGAGATCGTTGGATCCCGAGTCCCATTTCCGGAGCATTGCTCCAATGGGACAGTGTCTTGTGATCACCCCGATGAGCATACGGATCGAGTTACGGTCCAGCGCCAGGAGCTTCTTTGTTTTTCCGACGTTGAGCTCTGGCTACGATGATCTTCTCGTGTAGCTGTCGTTTCTTGTAAGCCAAGACGAGTTGGCCTCTTTGATAATTGTGTCGTTTATGATCCGGTATAATGCGCTGATCGGTGGTTGCAATGACGTGTCCGCTTCGCTGATGTCCATTTCAGAACCTTGCCTGGCCAGTTCGTCCTCTCTTTCGTTCCCTTCCTGAATAGTTACTCCGTAAGAATCTCACCGTTCCCAACAAAAGCCTTCACAAGGGGAGGACGTACTTGACCTCACATTCTATAGCCCATTCATGATAAATCTCATTTGAAACTGGCATGTTTCTCTGATCACTGAAACATCAGATTTAAAAGTGTGATCCAACAGCCAAGGCTAGACCTAATTCAGTGACTTTTCTGTCAAGAGAAATGTTTACTTATCTCCTTTTTGAAAAATACCTGTGTCTTCAAAAAAAAGGCATAGAAAAAAGACGTATGGTCGCTCATCTCAAATTATCTAGAAAAAGAGTTGGATCTCTGTTTAAACAATCTAGGAAACCCGAGAGAAACAATCTACTCGCTATCTACAGCAGTCCGACTCTACAGAGCTCTGTCCAAAGAGGCTACTAATGAACTGGTTCTGCGTCGTAAATTGGATGACATTACTGCCAATCGACTGCCAACCCTGAAGGCGCTATTCTGTTCTATCCACTATGCTATATTTCACGAATTACCGTGAGACCTCCGAATAGTAAAACCAACAGCCTACGTATCTCGCAAGCTCTTCACTACTGAGGTAGGCAATCGACTTCGACTTAAAATTGACTTAAAATTCTACAAAGCATCAGGAAGACGAGATCTTTTTAGCACTTCTTCAGAACTGTTTGATACGTACGTATCTGGGTACGGCTTCAATCCGGGGTACATTCCATCTGGGGTAGTTTTCTTGCCTAAAATTGGAGAACTCAGTAACCTGCTATAGCTTTTTCAGTCTGACGTTGTTCTTCCTAAAGTTGATGGAAAAGCTCCTCGAACTTCTTACCAAAGGCATACTGGAATGAAATCAGCACTTTATCAATATGCGTTATCTAATAAGTCACATACGAGTGGAGGCCAGTTAAAAATTTTTGCTCTTCCTTAATATCGAGGGGCATTCGATAATATTGACTAAAACCTGGTCGCGAGGGGCTCATCTCATAGGAGCATCGATCATTTCAATAACTCTTAGTTTAGTGTTTACCAAATATGGTAGTTAACATACCCATTCAACCAGAAATAAGCTTCGTCGCTGAAGGAAATTTTTGGATTCTCGTCTTGTTTTTCTAAGTCCCATTCACCGAAAATTTAACGCTGAGGTCGTTCGGCTTCAGTTCTAACACGAGTTGTATTTTGTAAGATTTTGGACGAACATTTATGAGTAAAATCTTACTTAATTGCTGCGAATGATGATGAATGTCTTCAATAATACTTGAGGAAACACTCATAATTGCTTACTTGAATTGCTTGCTCAGTAGGTCGATTATGACGACCGTAAAAAGGGGAAAGTGGGCGAAAAACATTTTTTACAAGCATAAATTTTGGTAGTAAAATTCAATGATTTGTAATTACTATTCGAATATAAATCTTTCTATGATGAAATGGCAATGCTAGTTGAGTATGTCTGACTCTAACACATGTCACGAATCATGCGTCAGCTTTTTTAAAAAACAGAAGACTGAAAAACTAATCCGCAAAAAAATAATCTTTATAAGACATTGGATCTTTGCTCCATTCAACGCAGTTTAATAAGCAATGTGTATAACAAGTGGATAAGTGAAAAGTGGTTCTTGAAAAGCTTATATCTAGCAAACCATAGTTGTAGTCAATGGGCAACGTAACTAATTTCAGCAACTAAATTTAAGATGGTAACTGAATCGTCAATAAAACATTACCAAGAAATGAGATATCAAAAATAGAATTAATATATGTAGGGAAAAAAAAAAAAATTGATTTAGGGGATTTAAATAAAACACGTTTTTGTTTGAGGATATATGGTAAGAAATTTAATAATTTAATTCACGATAAATCTGTTAGTTTCACGCTAGTGTTTAAGTAACAAGAAAAGATTAAGGGACAACTTCACAGGTTATGTGTATCTATGCGTAGCTTTCATAACGATTTTATAAAACGTTCCGTTGTTCTCCGCGTCTATTGATCGACTCTCCTAGTTAATTTGCGTTCTCTCTTAAGCAAATCGAATGATGATAACGATGACCAAATATGTTAATAAATGAGTTGCATTGGAAGTATAGTAAATTACTTCTAAGCGTCTGTTGCCCGCTGTGAATTTACTCCTCGGCCCGATGGTCCCCCTGCCATATTACTAAAAAAATGTTCCCCCATTATATCTGTCCCGTTCTCAAAAATATTCAACTTATACCTGTCAATTGGAGAATTTCCCCAGATATGGAGGACCACTTTCATAACCCCTATTCACAAAAACGGCCCGAAGAGTGATGTTAACAACTACCGCCCCATTGCCAAACTGTCACATAAAAACTTTTCGAAAGGTTCTTGTATGAGACTCTAACTTTCCACTGCAAATCTCTAATCGCCTCTAAACAACATGGCTTCCTCAAATAGAGGTCTACCACCACAAACCGAATCGAGAATGGGAATGAAATCGACGTCATTTTAACTGATTTCAATAAAGCTCTCGACAAAATCTCCCACAAACTAACACACTTCAAACTGTCTTCACTTGGCTTTGAATCCACTGCGTTGAAGTGGATATTTTTATTTTTTTTTTTTGTGGTGGCTTCTGCGATCTGTTGGAGCACTCAGACACAAACACTGGTCCATTGTACTGCCAGACAGACAATTTAGATGGCGTTAGCCAAGCTTCTTTTATATCATTCGATGGCGTTGGTGTTTTTGGGATCCGAACTCGCTCATCTTGCGTCAGCATTACCGACACACTACCCACTGCGCCACAGCGGTCCCCTGAAGTGGATATATATTTATTTAAAAAATCATTACTGCGGTGTTCGTTTTGGATCTGCCTTTTCTAACCCTATCTTAGCTTTTTTCGGCGTTCCCCAAGGCAGCCACCTAGGGCCACTTCTTTTCATTCTTACCATTAACGATATTGAGTTTGTCATCAAACATTTCTACCTCTCACTGTACGCCGACGACACCAAGCTCTTCAAGACCATTTCCTCGCAATAAAATACTACTCTTAGTCAATCGGTTCTCAACAGCTTTTCTCGGTGGTGCTCCAAAGATTACTTGGAGCTTAACATTTCCAAATGTCAATCAATCACTTTTTCACGTAAATCACGTGAATTAAACCTCCTCCTCGTCCTACTTCCTCGATAAGCAGCCCATCTACTCCGTTCAGGTTATTCGCAATCTTGCCATACCTATTGACCCAGAGCTCACTTTCCGTGTTTTTTTCATATCAAACTTGATATGAGAGGATGAGATGTCAAAAGTAGCCTATTTAAAAAAAAAGAAATAAATAATAGTACAACATATTATGCTTATTGCGCGCTTCTGCTGCTTCTTCCGATCCGATTGGCAAAAGAGCATTTTCAATTACTTCGGATCCATGCAGAAGAATTTTGTGCATGGTTGGAGTCATCGGATGCCATAACTCAATATAAAGCTTAGCCGTATCGTGTGCAAATATCGCAAACTTTGAAGTGTTTATTTTTAATCCACTAGATAAAACTTCCAATATTACCTTCAATGTTGAAATTAATTGCACATCAACACCTGTAATTTCTGCAACTTCTTCAAGATCCCTAAAAAAATTTCGACTAGTATTGCCGTCATTCGAACTGCCAAACCCTGGTTTTGGAACATCTACAATGAGCCCTAGTTTGGTTCTGAGCTTCTCCTTCAGTTTTTTTCTTCTTTGCAACACTTTTATCTTCCTCTGTTCGAAGCTGCCATTTTTTAAAAGTAAGTTTGTAAAGGGTGTTTTTTATAGAGGTATAGAACTTTGAAATGGAATAAAACAAAGGTGATTTTTTTAAATTGACATGAAATTGACTTGATTCGAAAGATAATCTTCTAAATTATAATTTAAATATAATTTCCCCACGAAAATCAAGATGTTTTTTGCTGTGGTTGACGACTTTTTACTATTGGAAAAAGTCGGTCAAAAACTCTTATAAAATTTGTGTGCAAAGTGAAATTAAGTGCTCCAATGGACTTGAAATTATGACTGCGGTACTTGTCGAGTCTACTCTGAGCAAAAAAAAGGTTTTTATAAGTGGTACAAGCTCTTCACAGAAGGCCGAGAAGACGTTGAAGATGATACCCGTCGCAGACGTACCGGCACGTCAATATCATCCGTTATTCACGTTAAGGGAGTGAAGAAAATTGTTGTGGAGATTGGTCGAATAGCTAGTTGCTAGTGAATAATGGCATATCGGTAGGCTCTTGCTATGAATTTTTTCCAGATATTTTGGGTATGGAACCGGTGTAAAGACCGAGGTTGCTAAATTTTGATAAAAAAAAACGTTGCATGAGCATCGCTCAAGAGTTGTTGAATGACGATCCCGATTTGCTAAAAATGGTCATTACTGGTGACGAAAGTAGGGTTTGGAAGCGACCATAAGAGCCAAGACCGAAAAAAGTACGCAAAATTCACTCTTCAATGTGAGAGCTGTGTTCACTGTTTTCTTCAATTACGGTGGCTTGGGATAAAATGAGTTCTTGCCGGAAGGTCGTACAGTCATTATATGACAAGGAATATAACCTTAAAGTTATGTCCCGTTTTCATGATACGAAGAAGACATTCGGATTTGTGGGAAAAAAAATGTAAGCCTGTTACATGATGAACCTGCAATGAATGACCTGAATTTTTCAGTCCAAAATAGTACTGTGGTCATAGCTCAGCCACCGTATTCACCGGACTTGGCCCCCTGCTACTGTTTTTCCTTTCCAAATCTGAAACGACCCATTAAACGACGGGGATTTGCCACGATTGAGGAGATAAAGACCGCATAGCTGTTAGAGCTCAAGGTTATACCAAAAACTACGTATCAGCGTTTGGAGGAATAAGAAAAGCACCGGAGCAAGTGCATTATATCTGAGTGGCCTAGTTGCCAACAGGTTAGTACCGCCACAAGTCATCACTAACCTCGATCCAACTCACATCGATAATTCAGGCGAAAATCTTGTGAGAATTTTGAAAGCGGCTTTTAACAAATCCTGTCCTTTGCAACGTGCTCGCAAGAAGACCAGGGCAGTCTGGTGGACCACAGAGCTAAAGCAACTCAGGATCAGGACCCGCACTCTATTCAATAGAACAAAGATCACTAAAAGAAGCGAAGACTGGAATAACTACAATACAAATCCAGCTTCAATACATAGAGCAGCAAAGTCTTAATCCTGGCGGGAGTTCTGCGAATCAAAAGAGGATCTCAATGAAGTCGCAATGTTCAGAAAGATCCTATCCAAGGACCCCTGCGGCCCGGGATTCATCCTTAAACCAGATGGTTCTTGGACAGAATCCAGTCAGAAATCCCTAGAACTGCTGACTGAAACCCACTTCCCGGGTTGTAAAACCCCTGAAACCACAGTCCCCTTCATATAAATTCGTTCAAACCTTTTAAATCTCCGGGGGCGGACGATATCTTGCCAGCGATGCTTCAAAAAACACAATTGCTTGCGCGCCGGGTACATCCCAACACAGTGGAAAGAAGTAAAGGTAGTTTTCATACCTAAGGCAGGTAAACCAATCCATCCTGCCGCAAAGGACTATAGGCCAATTAGTCTCTCGTCGTTTCTATTAAAAGCCTTGGAAATACTCCATCAGAGGACCTTTCAACTCACACAATTTATGCAACACTCAACACGATTACCTTAAAGGCAGATCAGTGGAAAGTGCTCTGCATAGTGTTGTTCGTGAAATTGAGAGGTTATCTTCTATTCTATTGTATATACAGCTAGAGCGTGTAGGTCTGGTCAAGACAAGAAAAAAATCGTAGGGGAGGGGGTCTCTTCCCCCCCGTTTAGCTGGGAGGGGTAATTTTCTAAAAAATTTACTTAATTCGGAAAAAAAATTATTAAAAATCAACAGTTACATCCACAATGCCGTGATATAGTTTTTTGTAAAGCCAGAAACCTCTTCTTTCATCTTGTTTTTAAACGAAGCTGTTTTAAAGAACAGTTTTTGAGAAATTAATTTTCAAACTCAAAATTTTGAAAAAAAAAATTTCGAACTATTTTTTTTTCAAAATTGTATGTAATTAAGTACTAATTTTTTTTGTTGATTTTTAATATTTTTTTTTCCAAATTAAGTCATTTTTTAGAAAATTGCCCCTCCCGGCTAAACGGGGAAGAATAGATCCCCTCCTCCCATAAGATTTTTTTTTTGTCTTGACCAGACCTACACGCTCTAGCTTTTTGGCGCACTGCTCGTGGGACATCCTGTATATAAAAATGAATGTTATATGTCCTTTATAGAATCGTATACTATGCATTTGATCATGTGATGATCTTTAGCGAAGTTGTTCTGCATGAGCCCACGAAGGTTTCCGAGTTGGTACGACCAATTTTCGACAGATGGCGCCACTGTCATTCCAATGAATATCATATATTGCCGTGACAGTTCATGCTGATTTGAATTGAAACGAAAACAGCGAACGAATGATGGCGTTTCGAGTTGTGGGTGACATAAGAATTTATGTAAATTGTGAAATTCATGTCCGGCTCACATTGAACAGACAATATTGTCGTTTTTCGAATAGTTTTGTGCATTTCATTGTGAGTTAAATTAATTTAAACAAATAATTCAATCGAATTGAAATTTCGTAGTTTCCGTGAGCTGATTTTATTCATTCTCTACAGTGAACTCACGAAGGTCATCGTATGTATGTGTATGTGAAGGATCTGACTGCTGATTGGCGTTCCGAACGCATTTGCTGTGCAGTTTTTTTTCGGATATCATCGTGAGTGGAATTAAAATCGATTTCAACAATTCTCGAATGCTGATTTTTTTCACTTCAAATTTTCCTCAGCGAATTGGTGATCACCGTTAATATCAACATTTCCATCCGTGTATAAACAGCCGGTTCAATTGGATTGGATACATTGTGAGATTCAGATTGCTGATTGACATCTAATAAATTCAAACGCATTCTTCACGTCGTTCCCGTACAATTATGCCTCCAAAACGACAAGCAATTGGCCGATCTACACCTCAAGCACGGAAAAAAAGAGCATTACGAGCCTCAGAATCAGACGAGCAACGAGCATTAAGGCTGGAAAATCTTCGAGTATATGCCGCTGAGAATCGTTCGTCTGAATCATCTGAACAACGAGAAGTGAGGTTAGAAACTGATCGAATACGTACCTACTACTCAGGCCCGTTCGTCTGAGACAACTGAACAACGGGAAAGAAGGCTGCAAAATGTTCGAATAAGCACCGCTCGATCAAGACGAACACTGCACGCTGATTCAAATCTTGGTGCATTCCATTATGACAGTAATAATGATTACAGTCTTCATCCAAGTGTCGTCTTTGGAAAAATGGATAAAATTTGCATGCATTGTAGCGCCCTCAAATTTAAGAACGAAACGCCAGGAATGTGCTGCACCAGTGGAACAGTTAAACCGCAGAATTACATCCACCAACCACTATCAACGTTGCTATCAAGTGTTACACGTGAGTCGAAGCATTTCTTGGAAAACATCCGCAAATACAATTCATGTTTCCAAATGACATCGTTCGGTGCAACGAACATCGTGCGCGAAAATTACATGCCAACATTCAGAGTCCAAGGGCAAATTTATCATCGTGCCGGATCGCTTCTACCATTGCCGGACGCAGATCACAAGTTTCTTCAAATTTATTTCATGGCAAACAGTGATGAACAAAGTGAACAACGATGTCATTACAATGCGGGCACTAGACATCGTGCTGCGTTACAAGCCCTTTTCGATCAACACAATGAATTAGTTCAGTTGTTTAAAACCGCCATTCAACGAATGCCAGCCGATGACCCGTTGGCCAACACGAAAGACAGTTCAATGCACCAACAATCGATGAAGTGGCGATCGTGATAGTTGGCGAAGAATTCGAATCGCGCGACATAATTCTTCATCGCAGAAGTGGTGACGTTCAGCGAGTCTCCGAAACTCATCGCTCATATGACAGATTGCAGTATCCGATTCTGTTTTGGCGAAGAGAAGATGGATATCATTTCAACATCAAAATGAGAAATCCACAAACAGACGAGGAAACGAATAACAAAGTCAGTGCCATGAATTATTATTATTCGTATTGATTGATGATTCATCAACCGAGATGCGTTCTGAAGAGTACATCCATTTACGAGACGCAATCGTTAATGATGGTAACGTGAATCCCAACGAATTAAGAAGAATGGTCATATTACCGTCTACATTCACGGGGAGTCCACGGCACATGCATGAATACGCACAAGATGCGATGACATACGTTCGCACATATGGTCGTCCAGATTTGCTTATCACATTTACATGCAATCCAACATGGGATGAAATTAAAGAACTTCTGTTAGCTGGACAATCATCTTCAGATTGTCACATGCACATATGTTGGTTTGGTTAATCAACAAAATTACGCCAGATCAAATTGACCAAATCATCTCAGCAGAAATACCAGATAAGGACATTGATCCAGACTTATTCGACGTCGTTACCAAAAATGATTCATGGTCCATGTGGCGCATTCAACAACAATTCACTATGCATGTCTGATGGGAAATGCACGAACCGATACCCAAGAAACTTGGTTTCCGATACCATCACTGGCAATGACGGGCACCCACTGTATTGTCGACGATCAGTTGAGGATGGCGGCAAATCCATCGTTCTGAAAGTACGAAACGTTGATGTCGAAGTCGATAATCGTTGGGTTGTGCCATATTCACCGTTGCTCTCAAATACCTTCAAAGCACACATTAATGTTGAGTATTGCAATTCAGTGAAGTCGATCAAATACATTTGCAAATATGTCAACAAAGGAAGCGACATGGCAGTCTTCGGAGTAGGGAATGTGGCCGCACCGCTCGATGAAATCAACCAATACCAACTTGGACGCTACATTAGCAGCAATGAAGCAGTATGCCGCATCTTATCATTTCCAATCCATGAACGACATCCAACAGTAGTACACTTGGCGATGCATCTCGAGAATGGACAGCGCGTGTACTTCACAGCAGATAATGTACGTGCAAGAGCAATGGTTCCACCGGCAACAACTTTAACTGCATTTTACTCATTGTGCCAAGATGATCTTTTTGCAAAGACTCTACTTTATTCTGAGGTACCGAAATTCTACACATGGAATGCATCGGCTAAAAAGTTTCAACGTCGCAAACAAGGTAAAGCAGTTGAAGGACATGCCAATTTGTATTCCAGTGACGCATTGGGTCGTCTGTACACTGTTCATCCGAACAATACAGAATGCTTCTATCTGCGATTGCTGTTAATCAATGTACGTGGACCGACATCCTTCCAAGATTTAAGAACAGTCAACAGTCAGCTGTGCGCCATTTATCGCCAAGCTTGCCAGGAACTAAATCTTCTTGAGAATGATGCACATTGGGACATTGCACTCGCTGATGCATCGAATACTGCTCGACCACAGCAAATACGCACGTTATTTGCCATAATATTGACAACCTGCTTCCCATCTAATCCAAAAGATGTTTGGGAAAAATACAAGGACTACATGAGTGAAGATATTCTACATCGTTTGCGCGCTGCGAATCAAAATCCGGACATTCATTTCACACCAAACGCGTATAATGAGGCATTGATTTTGTTTGGCAATCGCTAACAAGGCACTGGTGCAACTGGAAATGCCTGCTCCGAACCGACCAGCGAACGACCTTTTCGATCGTGATTTGCAACGAAAAACACACTTTGATTCTGACGAACTGGGGACATTTGTTCAGACAAATCTTCCGCAGTTGGTTCCAGAACAACGCATTGCGTATGACAGAATTATGGGTGCAATCACAGAACAAAGCGGTGGACTGTTTTTCATAGATGCGCCCGGTGGTACAGGCAAGACTTTTCTTCTTCGGGTTCTACTCTGATACCTTACACAAACAGGGCTCCCTGATTTGTGCAGCGTTTTCCAAGCAGAGATCCTGGCAATAGAGAGAGCAGCCAAACACCGATAGTAACTGATATCCCATCGTTGGATATCACCATCTTTGTAAATAGCCAGGCTGCACTGAAGTCAATAGGATTCTGTACAACGAGATCAAAGGCTGTCATGAAATGTCGCGACTCACTGAAGTCCATCAGACACCACAAGGCAAGCTCTGCTAGGTCCCGGGGAAACAGCTCAATCGCAGGGACCGAAAAAGCGGATGAATTGGCCAGGCAAGGGTCTGAAATGGACATCAGCGAGGCGGACACGTCACTGCAACCACCGATCAGTGCATTATACCGGATCATAAATGACACAATTATAAAAGAAGCCAACTCGTCTTGGCTTACAAGAAACGACAGCCACACGATAAGATCATCGTGGCCAGAGCTCAATATCGGGAAAACAAAGAAGCTTTTGGCGCTGATCCGAAACTCGATCCATATGCTTGTCGAAGTGATCACAGGACGCTGCCCATTGGAGCAATATTCAGGAAATGCAACTCGGGCTCGGGATCCAGCGATCTCTGTCGGAGCTGCGGCGATGAGGAAGAAACTGAGACGATCCAACATCTGCTTTGCCATTGCCCAGTTCTCCAGAATCGGTGTCTAACTTCGCTGGGCCAAAGATTCTTTACAGAGATTGCGGACGTGGCAAATGCAGATATATAAATTGCCCTCCGAGTGGAAGTGATGCTCAACCATCACACTCCCCTTTTTTAACCGAACCTAACCCACTTTTTGAACAACCCCTTCTGTGTTCATATTTATGTACGTATGTTCCAATAAGGGAAAATATTCATTGAACTCATTGGTTACTATTGATCTGTAATATTTTCTGGAACATATAATTGTTCAGGATTTCATTTAATTTTACTGCTGGTTAAACACTAAAGCGTTTAGCCGCTTGCTCCGAAGAGAGTAGATAGGAGAGGCACAATGGGGCCGTGTAGTGCTTCCGACAAGAAAATCACGCGAAATTGGTTTTTACAGGCCCATGTTGAAAAGAAAAATAAAAGGAGCCCATTTGGTCATCAGTGGCGTCCACTTGATCGATATCGGTGTTTGTCACACAACCTGGACGGGGTGCAGATGGTTTGTGTCGAAGGTGTTCGTTCACTACTCTCCGGGGGTGGTTGTCCAAGATAGGATTCGAGAGATTCGACTGAATTTGTCGTGTTGGTTGTAGTTCATAGTAACTTTTTTGTTTTCATGTCTTTAAGGTGTTATATTGGAAACCCTTCAACAAGCTCTTTAAAAATATCTTAAAACTCAAAAAAGCTACTATCAAGGCTTGTCGGCTACTTATCGGGACCTCTCCCTCGAGGCACTCTGTTTTGAGGATGATAAGATTGAGAATGAGAATTTTACCTCTTTTCCCCTCATCTAATTAGTTGCAGTGCCCTCCTCGTTGATTGTAGCCGCTTAAATCATGAAAAAAATATCCGAAGCAATAGTAATGGATAATGACATTTGGATGTTGACAGTTCAACAATGGCGCGAAATTTAAAATTACGAGAGACGCATGAGGTTAAGAGGGACCCCAACCAACCTACTACTGCACGCAGCTGCCTACGGTGGCGTAAGAGGCTTGTTGGTTAAGGTAAGTAGCTCCGGTTTCATTTCACAACTATATATATAAAAGCCCTTAGGTTACAATACTTAATCTGAAATGAGACTAAATTTGAATATCACCGACCCCATGTGGTACTGCTAGATGTATCGAACCATAAAAACCCCACTTTATATAACCTTCAACCTCGCCACACCGCAATCGCTTCGTGATTTGCCAGTTATTCCACCAATTGCCTCTGACGAAAGCTAGGCTATTGACCGCAAAATATTCTCTGTAGCCTTCACCCAAAGCTCTGAACGTGCCAATCGTAGCCTTATCACTCAGTGAAAATAAACAACTAATCGCACTTCAGACTAAAGTCATCACCCGCATCCTAATGACTTTGATTCCTGTTCCACCGCCCGGTTCCGCCAGCATGAATTGCTTTTTTTTTTTTGTTACCCCCTAATTATTCATCAATTGGATGCAAATTTATGGATGAAATCAAAAAACCCAGGCACGTACAAGATCGGTGTCCATTCGCCGTTCGCAAATGACCAATGAATTCTGGATTGCCATCAATGGGTAATCACATCCACTCGAGAGGCGAATTCTCTGTAATCATCGAGATTATCTCAAGTCTGCGGTCGATTACCACTTGGTATTCTCTTGATCCGGTTGATCGTAGAACGAGAACCGAAGGAAAGAAAAAACAAAACACTTGAAGAGAAACCAACGATAGAGATGGCAAGCGGCGGCACCGCGACTAACTCTGAGCAACCGTTTGGCATTTGCAATTCAGTACACCTTCGGAACCCGTGATGATAGCAGGTGAAGCGGCTTAACTCGCGTGCCAGTTATTTAAGAACAATGTTCCTACCTTGGGTGTTTAGCGTCGTCATCGTGATCTTCTGTCAAGAGTTGACAGCTGCGCGAATACCAGAGAAGGCTGTAGATGGAAAGACTGCCTGGGGTTTGATGGAGGCACTATCGGCTTCATCGGGCATAAAATCGTTCAATGGAACGTGGATTACAGGTGAGTGGTCGTCATGCTATCTCTTATCAATAATCTTGTACGGGACAAGATAAAACTCATAAATCCGTACTTGGATTTAAGAGAGTCGTGAAGCGTGTTCCCTGGTTACGAGCTGTTGCGCGGTGGTAAATGGTGGAATGCGATAAGGTGGACGACGACTGATTAGATTGATTTCGGGAAGATAATTGATTATTAATGGTTACAGTGGGCTGTCGGCTATAGCGGTTTCTGCGCTCTTATGTAACATAACACGAAAGCTGGAATTCAACCTTTTTCTTGTTTCCAGATGAGGAGTTCTACTATAGAGGCGTCGACAAAGCGATTTACATATACAACGTGAAAGATCAAGAGGAAAGACTGTTTGTGGGCAAGGATTTTCTGGTAGGCAGACCTTTAACTTATAAAGTTCGACAGATTTATGCCCGCTTCTTGTATGTAGGAGACCTATTCCGGTGGAAGATTCACACTATCACCGGACAACAAGAAGATCCTCATACGGTACGGAGTAGTGGCAGTCTTCCGGCATTCCTACACGGCGAACTATGACATCTTCGATATCGAGACCTCGTTCGTACCCCATGATTAACACATGATCCTTTCTCCTTGTTCATTAGTGTCTTTTTCCAGGAAAGTCGAAAAGGTGAACAACGGCGAGAAGCTTCAATTCTGCGAATGGTCCACGGTGAATGACCGCCTATCATTTGTCTACAACAATAATGTCTACATACGATTCGAGGCCGGGCAGGAATACCAGCTGACCGACGACGGTATACCGGGAGAGGTCTACAACGGAGTGCCTGATTGGGTGTATGAGGAGGAAGTTATCCAAACCGATAGTGCCATGTGGTGGTCACCAGATGGTACCAAGCTGGCCGTTGGTTTCTTCGATGACACGCATGTCCACAATTTTACGTACATCATCTATGGCGAAAGCGAGGATCCTGCATATCAGTATCCACAGGAAGTAACGCTCAAGTATCCGAAACCAGGCACCGTGAATCCCATTGCGTATGTGAAGGTTTTTGAGATTGCCCAGACTAGCGCCAGTCCCAACAGTCATACGAAAATTGATGCACCAAATGACATCGTTTCGAGAGAACATATCCTGCAAAATGTCGCCTGGAGCGACAAGGATACAATGCTGATCACATGGCTCAATCGGAGGCAAAACAAAGGAACTCTTCAGTCGTGCAGCTATACCGGACTATGCAAAGAGGTTCGATGGGATGCACTCCAAGTCATTCGTGATTTCACGCGTTTTTTCTTTCAGATTAAGCGCCTTGAGGAACCTGATGGCTGGATTTCGATCGGATCACCGATGTGTCTGTCGAACGGCAACAATTGTTTGATGCGGAATTGGATCGGAAATTGGTTCCAAATCTGGAATCTAGATCTTGCGAGGGGTGAAAACGTGTGGACCGCGTTTGCTGACAACACGATCACGGGACTCTATGGATACGACGAAGTAAACAATCATGTTTACTACCAAGCCACACTACCCGGAGAACCCATACAGATTCATGTGTTTCGAGATAAAACCTGCATAACATGCGACCTGGTCGATGCAGATGGTCAAAAGTGTAAGCAAGCTTCAGCGAAATTCAGTAAAGGCTTCTCCTATTACACTGTGACGTGTTCCGGACCAAACCCAAGCTACACTGAGATATATGAAGCGAAGGTGAGTTATCTCGGATCGATTCTTTCATCTCTTAAATACGTTACTCTCCCAGGACAACAGCAAAGTAATGACATGGGAATCAAACAGTGGCTTCCGGGAAACAATATCTAAAAAGCTTCGTCCAAGGATTGAATTTCTGAACGTTACCCTTGGCGGTGGATTCACTGGCAATGTCCATCTCGCCTTACCTCCCGGATTGGATTGGGCGAATCCCGATCAGAATAAGAAATATCCATTGCTGATTTACGTATATGGCGGCCCGAACTCGGTACGGGTAACCGAGGCCTTCACAATCGGCTTCGAAGGATTCGTCACCACAAACCGGAGTTACATCTATGCCATCATTGACGGTCGAGGAACAGGTAACAAGGGCAAGGACTGCTTGTTTAGTGTGAATAATATCCTAGGAGAGCATGAAACCGAGGATATTATAAGTGTGACAAAGCACCTCCAGGACACTTACAGCTTTATCGACGCAAGCAAAACCGGAATATGGGGTTGGAGCTACGGTGGCTATATGGCCGCTAAGACTATATCGAATGACACAGATCTTGTCTTTAAGTGCGGCACCTCCGTGGCGCCTGTCACTTCGTGGATATACTATGGTAAGGAAATCTGCCTATAATCGAACGAGGATGGGTATACGAGTATTGTTTTCAGACACGATCTATACCGAGCGGTATATGGGCGAGCCCACTGTGGAGGACAATTTGGAGAACTACGAGTATAGCAGTATTCTGGAGAACGTTGAGAACTTTAAAACTCACGAGTTCCTTCTGATTCATGGGTCCGGAGACGATAACGTGCACTACCAGCAGAGCTTGATGCTCGCGAAAGTCCTGCAAGAGGAGGACATCCTATTCAGCCAAATGGTAAGAATTGTTATTCCAAACTAGAAGGTTTCTGTGGTATGCACTGGCCTTTTTATTTCTTTTGCAGACCTATACCGATGAAGCTCATTCGATTGGCAACTACCTGCCTCACTTGTACAATACTATCGACGACTTCTTCCTAAACTGCTTCGATATTGACGCTGCCAATGAGGTCTAAAGCTTGTTTCATGAGTCTTTGTATTCCAATAGCTTGTAAGGTGTTGTCGAAAAAATAAAGATTTGTTCTCGTCATAAATATTTTCGCGAAGTCAATCTTGAACTTTATTGGTTAATGAAGCTCAGTCTATGGCTATTATGAGTGGAGCACAACGTAGATCATGTGACCATCACGGCTTCTGTCGTGGATCATCCGAAGATCCAGGTTACCGATGAGTTTTTTGTAAAATAAGTTAGTCAAAGGCCGTAATTTCAGTTGGGATGTTACGTATGCCTGAGCCCCAGAATTGTACCTGAGTTAATGGCATAAGTTATCACCTCGAAGGCTTCTCGACTTCTCAAAATAGTGCGATCTTCGGATTTCGTATGCAAAAAAATTATTGTTTGAAAATAAAAGCCTGTGTGGGCGAAAGCTGCATCCTGTTGAAACTAGAGATCGTCAAGATCCATCATCCAACTTTTAAAATCAAAACATTTGATTGACATTTTAAAATTTCTTGTACGCGCTCCATTACGACCTCGGGCAGCTAAGTTACCATGAAGGAACCACCCAAGATTTGACTTAATAGGCTAGATCTGAAGTCACGTCAACTGCTTGCCATCAAAATCCAGTCAAGAAAGTCGCTGTGGAGCCGAGAAATGGGATCGACCATAAGCACTACGGGGCGTATACGTGACATTTTGATTTTTGTTCAAAAGGTAAGCTAATTCTGGAACAGGCCATAAGTTATCGATTGGGACATCGGAACATTATAATCGAAGGAAACAATGTCTGGAGAATACGGACGGTGGGGTAGGGCCTGTCATTTGACGGACTGTCGTGCTCCAAGACCACTTTGTTATATCCTGCAGAGTACTCAGGCTGCTTTTTCTAGCGCATTAGTTGTGGTCATTGGCGATTAGTCCTTTTGATTCTACTAAATACAGAGCATGAGCTTTGGTCCGTGAATATTTGGCCTCCTCGAACGGTTGGTCGAGCCTAACCCATGACTTTAGGTGCTTGGGATTTGCTTCTCTTCCTATTCCCCGTCCCGGTCAAAGCACGGACAAATGGACAAACGCCTCTTGATGTTTGCCTGGTTTGCATTCCAGTGAGACCCAGTTTCCTTGTTTAAGATCATGGCTTTAAGACGTTTTCATATCGTTAGCAAATTAACTCCCAACGATTCAGACAATTTATGAAGTAATTGACATCTAATTATTCATCTTAAAATTTTACTACCTTTCTACATAGGTGGTCCAAGACAAGAGAGAGTAAGAGCAGTATTATTTTTACTATCGGCTATTTGGAATTCGGAAGTTCAGAGCCTCGTTGACAGTCCTTCGTCAAGCCTGCCCCTCATGTTCCTTTCATTTATTTTCTACCTTTTCTCTGTCCATACTTATATTGTCCACCCCTCTATGGCGCTGCCTTCCTGACGGTCCGTTTTTCTCGATCTTTCACACATGATTCATTTGATTGTTCGTCCACTGTTCATTCGTTTTACGTGTCCTGCCCATTTTAGTCTTCGCGATTTTATTACTCGAACATTGCTTGGGGCTGAATAGATTTAAGGGCGGGTAGATGTTAAAATGTTTATTGAAATTGTACATCGTTCAAAAGCCCGCTCGGTTTTTTTATGGTGGTCCGATTTCCAATGACCTTTCCGCATAGATCCGGCTGATTTAGAGCGATGGTCTGTGTTATGTTCGCCTCATAGACCTGCGACTTGTGGAAACTCTACAAGAAAAAGTCTAGCGGGGCTAAATCGCATGTCCTCGGTGGCCAATTAACGTCAAACCCTTACCCTCAAAACTTTAATGTGGAATGTCAATATTGGCGTTCGTTGTGTGGCACGTAATGCCGTTCTGCTGGAACCAAATGTCGTCTAGGTCCATATGCTCCAATTTGGGTCATAAGAAATTAGTTATCATCGTTCTGTAGCGCTCGCCACTGACGGTGACCGTTTCACCAACGTCGTCTTCGGAAAAGTACGGACTTAAGACGACGCCGGCCCAAAATCCACACCACCTGGTGAACCTTGTGTGGTTTGTTGTCCTCCCATATATGGTGAACACAGCCATTCATCCAAAAAATGCGCTTTGTCGTTAAAGGTGATTTTTTCGGCCAAAATTTGGGTCCTTTTCCAAACGCTCCGAAGCCCAGTTAGCGAACAAACGGCATTGTCTATTGTCATGAACTTTGAGCTCATGGGTCAGTTGGATCTTGTACGGGTGTAGGCCTAAGTCTCGATACAAAATTCCCCAAGCGAGGAATCGACTGCCTCGGGCTCTGCTGTACAATTTCACGGATCGCGGCTATGTTCTCGGTCGATCTTGCATTCCTTGGACGTACGAATGTTGGCTGATTGATTACCGAACCGTTCGTCTGAAATTTGGACAGCAAACGTTGAAGAGTCCACTGTGAAGGGCCACCACGTCTACCGAACGAACACTATCATTTGGAAGTGCTGTTCAATCGTGTACAGGTTAGGTTAAAGAAGGGGGGTGTGATGGTTAAGCATCATTTCCACTTGGAGGCAAAAAGACCCATTGTGATTCCCTTCATTTGTGGAGTACACATATAATTAACCTGTCCTATCACGTGGTGACTGAAACCACACCGTGCTCTTTATGAATGCCTACGATGATCTTGTCGTGTGACTGTCGTTGGCAAGACGAGTTGGCTTCTTTTATGAATGTGTCATTTATGATCCGGTATAATGCGCTGATCGGTGGTTGCAATGACGTATCCGCTTCGCTGAAGTCCAGTTCAGACCCTTGCCTGGCCAATTCGTTCCCTGCGATTGAGCTGTGATCCGGGACCCAGCAGAGTTTGGATTTCGGCCGCACTTTTTTCATATAGAAGTAACGAAGTAGAACTCCCTGCAAAAACGATCCATCCAGTAAAAGATTCGACAAATTCGATCAAATACAAAGTGCTGTTATTCGCGGCACCTTTTCACATTTTTGCCAACATATCGGCCGCATAAACCAACGACTTAATGTAAACTCACAAAGAAAAACGAATGAGCCGGGTGTTCATTCGACCAGACCATTTCTCGAGGTTATATGATTTCCGAATTTCCTTTTTAATAGATCGACTGTAGTCTTATCACATCACCATCATGAAATCCATATCACAGAGTCACTTTTTTGTGCATGCATTGGAGTGTCTTAAAGCACAAGATAAGTAAGTTTGTTGCTGCCGAATAACGAACTTCGTCGCTGACAATACGTTTTCGACGGAATTCAGGATGTTTGTCAAGCTATTGCAGAGGCCAATCGGAGGAGTTTCAAATGATCTCTAATAAGCCTGCATGTCAAGATATTATACAAAATTAGCAGCAATGTGGACTGGGGGATTCCCAATCCCTGTGAATGGCGATTGACTGATGTTGAACTGAAGCATTTGGGGCTACGACATTTTCGGTACTCCTCACTGGCAAGGAAATATTCAATAGTGAATATGTTGGCTCAAATTTATCCACGCGCAGGTTATCTGGAAAGACGACCAGTGCGACTGAATTTTGGAGCTTTTAAACCTGCTACATCCGACTCAGAACTCGGTAATCAAAAATGAAAAATGCTATTCGTTGGCAAGCGCTTCACTTGACCGATGTGGCTTATTCAGTTTAGTTTTCTACTTTGCAAAGCTGGGGTAGGGAAGACTTTTGCAAAGGCTCATGAGCTCATAACGACCGGTTTTAGAACCCTAACTATTGTGGTTCCTAAGATCCAGGTAAAAGTTTGCTAAATTCAAATTAGAAGACCCGGAATTGTAGCTTGGAGCTTGCACACGCCCGGCGAGCTGATCCCTGCTTGTTTCCTTCTGTAAATTAAATACTCTCTTAATATAGTAAACTATATGAACTAAGTACGAGGAGGTTATTACTTATTTATAATAATTTCCCAACGTTGCTCGTCCATGAACTTAATTACAATAAAAATGTAAACCAAAAGTAACGTTTTAACATTCACAGCTTATAAAAAATTATTTAAGGGTGCGTTTTTACTAAAATACAAAGTTGTCATGTCCCTAATGGAAAAGCCTGTGCCACCTAGGCCATTTCTTGTAAAACCGTGTACATCTATCGTAAAATATCGGCAGCGAATGAAAACTTTGAAGCAGTGAAGAAAATTGTTATGGAGAATCGTCAAATCACTATCAAAGAAGTTGCTCAGGATATTGTCATGAAACTTTTTCAGATATTTTGGGCATGAAACGCGTGTCAGCGAAGTTTGTTTCGAAATTGCTAAATTGTTACCAAAAGAATCGTCGCATGAGCATCGCTCAGGAGCTGTCGATAGATGTGAGCGATGATTCAAATTGGCTGAAAATCATCGCTAGTGACGAATTTTTTGGCCAAGGACTCAGCCACAGTATTCATCGGACTTTCCCCCTGCGAGTTTTTTCTCTTCCCAAATCTGAAAAGAACTGTGAATAACCGCGTGGCTGTAAGAGCTGAAAGTTATACAAAAAAGCGCATATCAGAAGTGCTGCGAGGATAAGAGGAGGACATACGAGTAGATATTGATGAATAAATAAATATTTTTCGAGAAAAATAAAAAGTCCCTTTATATATTGAACAAACATCGTATAAGAACATGTTGTTTTGGTCCTAAATTGCGCAATGGGAATACATTTTGGGCTTATTTTGGTAGAAGGGGTTCCACACAACACAACAGTTTTCCAATATAGACTTAACTTAGGAAATTTAACAGGTTTTAAGTGAACAAGAACCATGAAAATCCTTAGTGTTGCGAGGTAAGAAGCCTAACATAGATTTCGCTTTAGATCAATATGCATCGAGAAGAAGAAAATGTCAAAAGGTATTCTAGAAAAGGTTAATACAGAGCACTTATTAACGTTAGAGCGTAGTTCATTGGTGCGGCATCATTCTGTTAACTATGGATGTCATTTTACAAATCAAGCAGCGGACCAAGGTGGCTGCCTTGAGGCACCCCTAAGTAATTAGCAATTACATCGACAGCATCATTCCAATGCGTACATACTATGTACTGTGACAACGGAGATAAGTTTTAATACATAGCAATAAATTCGAGTGGAATCCAAAAAGGCAAATTTTCAAGATAAATACGTTATACTGTCGGTGTAGACTGTGTCGACTGTGTCATTGCGTCGGCTCATCGACTCATGTCCATGAGACAAGAGTCGTAGGTTATTTCTCGCGTAAGTACACTGTC
Source organism: Merodon equestris (assembly GCA_958301585.1). Taxonomy (NCBI): domain Eukaryota; kingdom Metazoa; phylum Arthropoda; class Insecta; order Diptera; family Syrphidae; genus Merodon; species Merodon equestris. Next base: position 18,169,995 of record OY284417.1, on the reverse strand, counting down.
GCTCCAATGCTCTCTTGAGGCGAGACATGACTTTCAGTGTGCATCCTCTGATAAATAAGTCAAAGGCTGGAAAGTTCATCACAGCATCTACAGTAGCTCCCGGCGGACTGGGAAAAGCCCGCGTATAGCTAAGACAAACTGCTCTTTGGAGTTTGGAGAAAGATTCTACGACGTGTTTGTTGCGTGTTAGCCTGTTCCACCAAACAACTAATGCATATGAAATTATCAGTCTTGTCATTGCCAAGGTCCTGGGTGCTTTATCGGTCCATGTTTTGCCAAAAAGCTGACCTCGCCTTGATGACTCGACATGCCTGCTACCTTTTTTTTATTTTTTTTTTATAGCGTTCGCGCAGGTTCAAGAGTGTACGGTCTTATGGTGTTTGTCACACACCCTTGACGAGGTGTAGATGGTTTGTGTCGAAGATGTTCGTTCACTGCTCCGCGAGGGTGGTTGTCCGAGATAGGATTCGAGAGATTCGAATGAATTTGTCGTGTTAGTTGTAGTTCACAGTAATTTATTTTTGTTTCCATGTCATTAAGGTCAGCCGACAGAGAGAACGACAACATCATCCGCATATGCGTGGGCATAGAATCCAGAGACATTGAGAGTATCGAGCACAGACTCGACCATAATAACGTTAACTTGCGGGCAGCCCCTGTTTACTCCAGATTCGATACATTGTTCGATGCCTGTATCAGCGATTAATGTCCTGCGCACAAGTATTGTTTTAATACACAAAACCAGTGCTTCATCTACGCTAAGCTGTCTCAATGTCGACCAAAATTCCCAGCAGTCATGCAGGATTTCCCGCGTTGATAAGCATGTTAAGTAATTACATCGCTAACCCTTTTCAAATCATTATTCGTTATGGGTCTTGGTATTAGAGTTTTTAGATTAGACTTGTAGGTAGTCTAGAGTTTAGAAACGACCAAAAGCATTTACTGTCATCGATCACTCTGCGCTCTATAGACAACCTATATCTTCTAAAAGTGAACCATCTTAAAAGTCATATTCTGTCCTAAATTGACCTTCGGAAGAAGTCAATTTCTTTCTTGATTTACAAGCTCTAAGCATTGTATTCTTCAGACGAGATGAACTTTTTACGAACCGGATAGACAAGCTCTTTGTAGATGACTGTTTGATAAGATTGAATGCCATACAACTTGCCATAAAGCACTATTTATTAAGGTTTGTCTTTCAATTCGATGACACATTGTCTTTGCGGTCTTACATCTATTTAACAAATCGGTAAACATCTTCAATTGTTATGTAATTTAGATGTGTAGGTGTCCCAATGAAGATCAAACCTTAAAATTCGCAGTAAGCAAACCGTAATGAGGGCCAGTTGTTGATTTTGGGGAAAAATTGAGGTGCCTGGCTCACTTGAACACCGTCGTTCATAGCGTTGTTGCCTTGGCGGGTTTACTGCTTGAGATTGTTGATGTGAAGCTTAACCTGACACCGAAGCAGCTTTTTCAAAATGCTTCAATATTAAGCAATTCCGGGCCCACTAGGGTGTTTATGTCGACCGAATTTACGAAAAATGCGTTGCTGTGAGGTTAACAACTCCATGACTGAAATTGCCAAAGACTGTGCTTGACCAAAAAAATCATCCAAACCTGAATTCAGTAAAGACAGTAACTGACAGCCAACATCCATACCATCTGTTGGATCACTCTTTATGAAATGTGCTTTCCCACTGTCCCTGTACCATATTTCTAATGCGCATACGCCATAGTGTGTTGGCGGCCACTTCAAGTGCATTACTGGATGAGAGAGTAAAATAGAAATACTCAGAAGCACGTGGTGACTGGAAAGCCCGCCAAAAAATCCAGAGAGATATAAGAGTATAAAGATTCCGGCTCTGTTAAATGGGCTACACGACAGTCTCTTCTTAGTTCTCTCTTCTATCGGCGTCTCGTCACGGTGCTTAAATCGTTTCGAGGTGTATCGTCAGGACGTTCAAAATAAAATTATATAAAAAAAGGTCAGCAGATATGGTGAAACTAAAATGTTCACGTTTTCAACTTGGTTTAATTGATTGGTCTTAAGGCTTTGCACATCCAAATTTGCAGCAACCAATTGACTTAAAAATAAGCAACCTATCAAGAGTGCTCAAATAAGTTGTTTCCTCTTAAATACTCAAGTTTAATGACGGCAACTAAATAAATATACAAATTGCTGCCTCGATTCTGTGTTTGAGTTTCAGCGCTTCCACTCGGGAGCCAATTAATTTTTAAGTAACGAAAAAAATTAAGAAACGTGCTGTTGTAAGTGCCTTATTGACTTTTCCCCATCGACGCAAGCACTTACCACATACAACATCACGCAAAGACTCAAATCAACATTAGACTTATTTACATTCCCGACAATAAAGCACTTGAAACCTCTTCTGAAGAAAAACAAAAACACGCGACGGTTTGTCACCAGGAAATTTAAATTATTCAACCACCGCGCCGTCTAGCTTGTACACAACCGCGGGAAAGTGATAACAAGGATTTCATTGAACCCCTTCGTAAGTCGATCCATCCGTTGTGATTTGTTTCATTTTAATCGAATTATTTCCTTGCCTCCCTATCCATCGGTTATTTTTTTACGGCTTCTCAGACTCCTGTTCGTCGTGAGAGGCATCATTCCGCTGATACTGCTTGTTCCTGTTGGTGTGGGATTTGTTTCAAGTCATGGTGAGTCAATTGAGAAGATAACCGAAAGCATGCTGACAGAGTGATTGATTACCATTGGTCTGGCTGAGAGTGGCGATGGGGTGGAAGGTCGGTTTTATGAACTGTTCTTTACGGCCCTGCAAGGCTATGGAGATTAATTGGATTTTGCTTTTGTTTTAGGGTTGTTTTGTTAATCCTGGTTTTGGTTTTGTTTATGTCAAGCGACGAAGTAGCTCGAAATGCTATGTTTTTATTTAAACAGGACGATGACAACCGCATTCGGGAGGATGATTGATTGAATGGATGGGATTAGCATGTGGCCGTCGAGAGACGTGCATGGGTTTCGTCCCTTTTTAGAAACTTTGTGTCCATGCTCGGGTTATTCCTACTCATAATCTGTGGTGCGTCGTTTGTGGTGGTAGTTGGGGTTTGTTTATTGGAATTCATGGTTTTAATGTTGAAGGTATATTTCACTTTTTTGAAGGAACACCTTGTCTTTCTGTCCAAAGTTGTGAGACCAGAAGATACAAACTCGTCTATCAGTATTACTTTGCCCATTAATCTTCCAGTAAAGTGAGTTGCTCAAGATGTCGTAGAAGGCCATAATTTACCATTTTTAAACCAATGTGTCACTATTGACAAGAAGTCAATATTCTGGTGAAACACTTTAAGCTCTCTTAGATTGTGAGGCTACTCAAAGGCAGGTTGCAGAATCCCTTCTTTTCCTTCCATTGATTGGAGAGATTATGTGACAGAGTAATTTAGAAATGCGTCGTAACTAACAGACTGTTGGTCATAGATGTGTTCATATTAAATGTTAAAAGACCACAAAGAAACCCGGAAATATCGACATGATTACCTCCCCTCGTCGTAAACTGAGTGATGAAGAGACTATGATAAGCTTTGTTATTTCAAGACCCGCCGAGCATTAGATTAATTATTCTTACGAAATTGTCATGCCAAATCAAAGACAATCCCCGAGACAGGCGAAAACAGCATTAAATCAGGTTCTTTGAATCATCCACCAACAAAGATCGAGGCCATCCATCAGAACAGACCATAGACCTAATCATTCTCATTCACTTAATTCCACAAAGGCATTAAGTCGGCGACACTCTGACAAATGCCATTATACTCATACGCATTTGCAGCGGAATAATTGGATGCTGATGAAACTCGCCGAAGGCAAAGACAAACAATTTGGTTGGGAAGACCCTACCAAATTGATTCATTAATAGGTAATTGCATCAAGGGAAACTTGCTCGAGATTAAAATCAATTTGACTCCAGTAAAGCACTATCGCCGCCAAATACAGTTCGGTGAAACACTGCCGCGTTGTGAACAAACTTTTTGCTGGAACTGAAAGCAAGAAAGAGGCTCTCGCGTGCGGCTGGTCTACTTAGATTATCAACCCTTAAAGGTGTATGAAGGGCCTCGACATTAATACTCGAAATATTTAAATATTTATAATTCAATGATAGTGAGCTGCTAAAGGGTGAATTATGCGAAGACACAAGCGTCGACACTTAAGCCTCCGAACACAAACTCCTACCTTTACCTCCTGGCATGTCAACTGCATATTGAACAGACCCCTTTGTGAGGTAGTTGAGGACAACAAACTACCGAGTAAGGGAGTCTAAACTGCCACTGAGGCTAGGCTCCTTTTTCAGGATGGTGGCACCCATAATTGGAATGAGTAGGTGAACACCTTAATTGGGTCACTGCCAGGCAGCACAAAATGTAATGCTATATTGGAAGCGGCTATAATTTTGTGAAATAAACAGATGTTAAAAACATGTCGAGAAGCCATGATAAGTAATTTTCGGTGTAGGTTTCCTGACCGTTCTATGGCTAATATTGAGACGTTGCCTCGAAACGAACGAAACAACGCTTGAGACACTGAAATGCCCTTTAGTTCTCGTTGATGAAAGGCTTGAAGATGTTCATGTTTGAAGTACAGACAGTTGATCAGCTGCTGCTTGCAGCGACGAATTTTTTATACGGACTGGAAGGCCTGTGGTTCCTGCAGAACGGTGCAGCCTTACACAGAGCTCGCATGACATTGGACGTTATGAGGGATGCGTTTCGGGGTCGCCTACTGTCTCGTTTTAGCGATTTACAATGGCCGGCAAGATCACCCGATATTAATGCTCCAGACTTATTTCTGTAAGGGTTTTTGAAGTCATGATTCTATCAGAAAGAGCCATACACTTTGGGAGCTCTCAAAGAGAGAATCCGACAAGAGGTCGATTCGAAATGCCGTAAAAAGATCCCTTATGGTCATCATCAATGGCGGGTCCCACTTGACCGATATCATCTTCAAAAAGGATTGGGAGGATTGGGAGGAAATATTTAAGGGCCCAAATAGTACTAAGAAAAATTGTGAACTTACGTCGTGTTATTATAAAGATAGCTAAACAATGTTTGGGCCATTCAATATAAAAGTTGGAGCTCAAGACTGTAAGGTACACACTAACTCTTTTTCAGGGGGCACGTAAGAACTTGGCAATGACTTGGTTTGATGGTAACAATATCGGATACAAAGGAATTACATGTTGACGACCCTCACAAATGTTTCTGGAAAGTCAGGTCGCTCAATAGACTGGGTGAGTCCGGGCATTTAGAAAAAGCCTTAACTTCAATAGAACATATATACCGCGCTCCAAAAAATACGATGAGATGGATCGTTTAAAAGGCGAATGGGAAAGCAGCTCACGCAAACTGCTGAAGCCTCTTTCGACGCGGGATTTGTAATTTGAGGCAGAGACTAGGGAAAAAAATTTTAACCTTTTTGCATGTCCTCGAACTCCTCTCGGGAATATAAGCTTAACATGCATTTCCGCCTCCACTGAAAAGAAAGCCATGAGTCTAATGGATGACTTGTATGTTAAATACCGTAGGAGAATTTAATGCCACACTGGGTAAGGAGAACAGCTTTGAACGAGTCTTGCGAAAGCATAGCTTATATGAACAAGGTGGCGCGAAATTAATTAATAAGATGTCATAATTTTTGCAAATGACGTCGTACGTCAATCATATTTGACATTGGTAGACTAGATAAACAGATAAATTGTCGCGCCAACTGGGCAAACATTCTAGCGCTTAGTTCCTCGACTCAGACAGACTGGAACCACAAGAGACCATGGTCATTCGGCGGAGAATATCGCCGTTGTGGCTGCCAATGTCTCTGAGAACGAAGAAACATTAACTACACGACGGGCCACGCAATTGGGCATCACCGGTCCGTCTGGTGGTCTACAGCGAATTTTTAAGTTAATGCCCGCTTACCGTCAGTTGCGTGTGAATAACTGTCAAGCCACTTTTAATCCCAAGAACACATTTCCACTTAAGCGTCACTGAAAATCCACGTGTGATGCACGCAGAGCCATTACATTCACTCATAACCACTGTGTGGTGCCGCGTTCACACGGGAGGAGTGATTGGGCCGTATTTTTTTGAGGACGCCATCCGCAATACGGCCACTGTTACTGGTGAACAGGAACATGATAAATTACTTCTTACTGCCATAATTGGATAAGCGGAATTTGTTGAACATGTGCTTTCAACAAGACTGTACAACCGCACACACAGCCCGAGCCCCAATGGATATAGTGAAGGAAGCGATTCCTGGTCGAGTAATCTCCCATTTTGGCGATTTCGCATGACCAGCAAGATCGCCAGATTTAACCATCCCAGACTTATTTCTTTGGGGCTACTTGAAGTAGCGGACTGCGGACTTATGCCAACAAGACTCGGTCGTTCGTGTTCGCAGACCTTAAGGAGAATATTCGACAGAAATACGAACATTTATCACTGGAAATCTTGAGGAAAGCCATGGAAAATGCGATAAAACGGGTACAAATGTATATCAACACTAGCGGCAACCCACTTGACGGATATCATCTTTTCCACTTAACAGAAAAAATTGTGAAGGTCTACGTAAAGATTTCCGTTTCTCAAAATCATTTTTGTTTATTTAGTAAAAAAATAAATTCAAAAACAAAATTGGATGATTAATTTTGTGCCACCTTGTATGACACAGCGTCAGACAATAAATTTAAGCTGGTGGACTTTGTTACGTGATACACACTTTCAGTACGAATAACACCACTCCACCACCATAAGGCGCCCAGGCGCTCCACGGATCAATTGACATTTAACCAAGTCGATCATGCTGGGATCGAAACCAGACACTCCTCCATTATCTGAACCTTCATAGGAGCCAATTTGGTCATCATGGGCTGCAACCATGTAATAATGCGGATATCGCGTACACATTACACAACGAAGTTAAGTAAGATCACCAAAATTTTACGTTAGAAAGTTGTCACGAGAGATAAATAGGACCTCTGCCGACCATTGACCATCCCAGTCAAGTTCTATCAAGGCTGTACAAAGTACAGAATAGTGATAGAGACGTTGTCAAAGTACCATCAGAAATATCGCGTCTGATGCGCTCGGTTTTAAGACCTACAAGAAGGCCGTGGCTTTGAGGAGAAAGCTTAGGGGAACAGAAAACAAGGAAGAATCAAGAACGCGAGAAGCGTAAGAGCGAAGGTTTTTATAAGAAGTAAAATTGACATGCAATGGGAACTAAGCCAGTTTGGAAGCCTGAAGGGATGAAAGATTTATAGTAGTCTTAATTAATTTCGAAATTATGAAAAGTTTGCTTTTGCAGACGTGACGCAAAATGATCTATTCTAACCGCTGAAGACCATAGACTATTCAGTCCACAGAGCTCAAGTCTAACAGAGCTGCTGGAGCAGATAGACTGCTAGAGTTGGAGTGAGTCGGTTTGGAACACACATCAACTTATCTGCATGATATGGTCGGACGAAGGCTTGTCCGATGAATGAAATTTTAGCATCGTTTGCCCTGTCCATAAGAAAAGAGAATATACATAAGTATGTCCTTAATATTGCATACAAGATCGTCTCTGCCGTCCTGTGTCAACGCGGAAACAGGTCATGGACAATGTGATAGGTCGCCATTAGTAAATCTTAGAGAAGACTCATATTTAAGTTGACGCACATAACCTTTTTGACGATCTTAAAGTTGCACATGACAGTGTCTATAGAGACGAGCTTTTGCTTAAGGTGTGACATCTCTGCCAAGTTACTCAGATTTTGCCATATGACAATGGAGGTTTCTCACTGTTCCAACAATGTGGGTAACGACCTAACCGAGATCTTCATTGATAAAAAAGGATCATGTAAGAGGGGCGCATTCAGTCGCTAAGCAAGTGCCGAAGTGCTCAGTCGACTTGGGAGTAGTACGCACAAGTGATTAAAGAGTTTAAGTAGAGACTTAGAAAGTGACCGTTTAATTAGTGGTTTGGCCCGCTGGTTCCGTGCGGAGCTGAGACGCATTAGTGTGGACTTCAAGTCCCCACGGGGAATAGTACAAATTTGCTTTTTTTTTTCATTAATTGAAACAAATAGCATACTCGAAGAAAGAAGAGACCAGTCCGGGGTCAATGGACTCGCGGAAAGAGAGAGAGCCGCAATTTGCGGTGCCGTCATCTGGGCAAGAATCAGATCGTACGGAAGGAGCAAAATTCGCCGTTCCATATGAAATGGTCAAGCGAAAGAGGAGACCGAAGCTGACATTGAAATTAAAAGCAAGGAAAGTTTCCACCGATGGAGTGGTGGTCACGACGGACGATGGGGGACGATGCAGTGAGGACAACAGTGACTCGTATGACTCAACTGATAGTAGAAGACAATATGTTGGGAAAGACAACCAATTCTACGAGCTGGTACAACAACAAAACATGGAAGATGAAAACGTCTCCAAAGAAGAAGCCGAATTAGATAGGCTAATTGAAGAACTGGTCGCAAAGCGCGACAAAATACGACAGCAAAAAAAGCAACAACAAGAGCAACAGAAGCAGCAACAACAACAAGAACAACAGAAGCAGCAACAACAATTGCACGAAAAAAAACAACAACAGCAGAAAAGAAAGGAGGAGCAGAAACAGCAACAAAATCAGCAGCAGCAGCAACAGCTACAAGAACAACAACAGAAGCAGCAACATCAGCAGCAGAAACAACAACATCAACAGAAGCAGCACCAACAGCAGCAGAAGCAAATGCAACCCCAACCCGTGAAAGAGAAGGTTCCTCCAATAAATGTAAGTGATCTAGAAATTAAGGATAGTATTAGATTATGTAAGCTAGCCTGTAAGAATTTTCATATAAAAAGGCTTAGTGCCCAAAAACATATTATTATGTGTGGAGATATGGAGGACTACCATAAGGCCCGCACCGCACTGGGTAAAGCTAAGGCCGAATACTTCACCTACACGCCCAAAAATGAAAAATTAAAAACCGTAGTTCTAAAAGGCGTTGATCCCGCAATTACGACGGATGAGCTCATAAACGAGCTTAAGAAAGTAGAGAGCGACGACCTCAAGTTCGTGGGGGTCAAGCCGTTTACCACGGCCGCGGCTAGGGGTAGAAACCGTGTTTTACCGTTTTATTTGGTGCAACTAACACCCAATAGTAAATTAGATAGACTGCGACACATTCATGTCCTGTGCCATCATACTATTCATTGGGAAAAATTAAAAAGGGCAGATCGTGTACTTCAGTGTATGCGGTGCCAAAGGTTCGGCCATGCAGCAGCTAACTGCAACATGCAGTATAGATGTGTTAAATGCGATAAGGACCACAACCATGGAGAATGTCCTCTGGGTAATAATAGAGTAGAAGATAGGAGTCAGCTTGTATGTGTGCTCTGCAAAAATCAGGGGCATCCGGCTAATTTCAGAGGATGCCCTAGGTTTCAGGAGCTAAAGAAAAAGATCCAGGCTCGGAAACAAACAGCTGATGAAGAGAGACGTCAAAAGAGTCGCTCGTTCTCAACCATCGTGACACCGAACACGTCTTATGCCCAAATGGCATCCGGTGTAACCAAAAGTAAGGTACAAGATGTACCAAAGGTTATTGAAAAGTCCCAGGTAATAGATATGGATATGAAAGCGATCTTGATGTCCCTCCATGGTAAGATCGATCAGTTTCAGAAACAACTGAATGAACAAGCGACTCGAATAGACATCATCTATTCCACGCTGTTTGCCGAGTCTGGCGCGCCATAAATCATGATGGATACGCTGGATGAGACAAACTTTAAGATCCTTGCAGTGAATGTAAATTCACTGGTCAGAATTGAGAGAAGAGCTAGCCTCTCGAACATGTTGTTAAACGAATGCCCTGATGTGCTTTTGGTTAGTGAAACTAAACTAAATCAGAAACACAAATTAGGCTACAAAGACTACAATGTAGTTAGAAGAGACCGCCCCCACCCCTCAAAAGGGGGTGGGGTTGCGGTCTTAATACGAAAAGGATTGCGCCATAGTGTAGTGTATAGCGGGATCGTACGAAGGTTTCGAATATTAGAAGCGTGTATTATATGCATTCCTCTCCAAAGTAGGAGACGTATGTATGTAGTTGCTCTTTATGCACCTGATGCACCTCAACCTAGTCAGTTTATTACAGAGCTTGAAACACTTTTTCGACATCTTCAATTGCAGTCAGAAGAAAATTATTATTTCTTTGGCGGTGACCTTAACGCCAAACACATAACATGGGGAAACGCAACTCCAAATACTAGGGGTAATCTGTTGTTCAATTGGTGGTGTCGAAATACGGCCGAGTACAGACTTGAGATGTACGCGACGGATTCGCCATCCTTTCCAAGAACCGGCTCTTTTTTGGACTTAGCCCTAACAGACGCAAGACTTGAACTAACTACCACAAATCGCTACAGTCGAAATTGCTTACGAACCATCGACTACGACAGTGACCATAACGGACTCGCTACAGTAATACGAATACCTAACGAACTTTCGCAACTGGAACAATACGAACCAATATGCACCTACAACTATCAACAGGCACGCTGGTCACTCTTTGCAAGATCGTTGAGAAGAGAGATACGCCTGAGCGGAATTAATCCACCGGTAAACCGAAACTTGACTAACGACGAAATTGACCGTTACCTGCGACAAATGGACACCGTCATTAAACGAACCATGGACAAATCTATCCCTCGGATAGAACAGACAAGTGACCAAACTGATAGATATAGAACACCAACAATCGACGCGCTCCACAGGGAAAAAAGTAGAGTTCTCTCTAGGCTTAAACGGCTATACAGACAATTTACAGACCCACACGACCCGGAGATAAGGATGCTAAAATCGGTGATCAAAAATATCCAACAGTTACTAAAAGAAAATTACAGAATAGCTGTAAGTTTGCACTGGGGCAATAAGATTCGTTCTATAAAATCCAATAGTCCGAATATGTTCCCGCAAATAAATAAAATATTCAGGAGAAAAGATCATAACGATATTCCTTATGTCCGAATCCCCCAGACGACAGACAATACAACGATGCTACGGAATGTGGGCATAAATCCAGAAAGTGTCGAGACAGGAGACGGTTTTTTTGTGATCGAGGATCCACAGGAGAAAGTTAATTCGATCGGCGCTTTCTTCGAGTCTGTGTACATGGTGAACAACTCTGTTCATCGAAATCACGAACTTGAGAATGCGGCCTTTTTGAACCACTCACATCTTCGTGCAGAAATAGAGAATTGGCGATCTGAGAATAACAGCTTCACAGTATTCAATGATGAAAACCATGCAAACGGCATTGTCGCCAATGAACGAACTTCTCAATCTTTGTTTGTGCAAAAGGATGAACTCCTGTGCATCCTGGATTCACTAAAAAATAAGAAGTCAACGGGAATAGATGGTATCCCAAACGTCGTTTTAAGACACTTACCACTTGAGGCAGTAGATATTTTCACCACGCTGTTCAACAATGCTCTGAATAATAACCACTATCCAGTGCAGTGGAAAACAGCGGTGGTCCATCCAATCCCTAAACGGGATAAAGATAGTACAAACCCTACTAATCTCCGATCAATTAGTTTGCTTCCGAATGTTAGCAAGGTGTTCGAAAGAATTGTAAATAGAGCTCTGATCAAATGGGTTGAGGAAAAGAAAATAATACCGGACAACCAGTTTGGTTTTAAAGCGGGGCATGATACCATTCACGCCGCGTCAAAACTAGTTTCCGACATTCAGTGGAATAAGGCCAAAAACCAATGTACGGGTGCTTGCCTGGTCGACTTTGAAAAAGCCTTCGATACCGTATGGTTAGAAGGTTTATTCTACAAGCTCACTAGGTTAGGCATGCCAAATCACCTGCTATACATGATTTATGAAATGACTATGGGAAAGAAGTTTGTTGTTAAATGTAACAATATTACTTCGAGCAGATTCTTTGACATTAAAAACGGTTTACAACAGGGGGCGGTGAACTCTCCAATACTATTTAACATCTACACAAGTGATCTTGTAGGTTTCCTCAACCATTCAATAGCGTACGCAGATGATTTAGTAGCGTACAGATCAAGCCCAAAAATCGAAACTATCAATGCAATGCTGCAATGTGACTTCGATTATATTAAGAGATATTGCGATGATTGGAAGCTGAAAATCAACTTCCAAAAGTCGGAAACGATACTGTTTAGAACTCCGTTGAACATGGCCTCAAGGGATACGAAAAAGAACTGGAGGAAATTCGCAATCATCGGGCAACATGGACAACAATTAGCGGTGAGAAACGCAGTTAGATATCTTGGTATCTGGCTAGACCAGTATCTATATTTCAACAGACATATAGATGCTTGTCTCTCCGGAGCTAAGAGAGCCTTCGGTATGACAAGAAGCCTGTTTCACAGCAGTCAACTTGACCGTAGGGTTAAAATCATATGCTACGTGGCCCTAATAAGGCCCATTATCGCTTATGGTTGTCCAGTGTGGTTTAATGTAGCGCCATCTTATATGGAAAAGATTCGTATGTTCGAAAGACAGTGCCTTAGGGTCTGTCTTAGAATGTACAGAACGCCAGAGTCACAGTTCATTAAGTATTACCCAAATAAGGTCCTGTACAACGGAGCAGGACTAAACAGAATTGACAATTTTCTAATTAAAATGATTCGAAAGCACATTGTCAGATGTATGACTAGCGAAAATAACTTGATTTTTGGAGCTTATTACCCGAATTACATATATCACGAGAGCACACTCCGATCAGGCTTTATTCCCCCAGAGGCATTTTTATATATCGATTCCGAAAGGTTAGTGCACAATAGAGATAGTATCCCGGTAATCTATCACCGCCACCGCAGCGCCAGGGACAAACGACTCATCCGCGACGGGTATGTTGACAGTGCTCACGAACTCATTCGTTTTAGCACCGCAATGGCGGATTGGGATCTCGCCGACGTCGCTAAGCAACATGCTGAATTCTGGTGGCTGGCAAGTGCCTATGCTCCCTAGAACGGTGCGTTACGACGGTAAGGTCCTCCCTACTCCTTAGTTTGTAAGTTAGGTTAGAGTCAGCTAGGGGATCTTTCGGAGGCTGGGCGTCATCACATTCAAGTGAGCTTGAGAACTGACCCATAGTCTGGGTGAGATCTCGGGCATGCTGAATGAGTGAGATGGAATAAAATCCATAAATGGTAGCCAATCCGGTTATACTTAAGTTTAGGATTAAGCAGCTTAGGGTAGGTTAAGATATTTAAGTCAAATTAATAATCTAGGTTTTTTCAAAAATTTTTTACTAGAAAATCCATTGCTAAATTATAAGTTTAAAATATAATAGATAGATTTAGGCTGAAAGGCATTAGTAATTAAGAAATATAGTTAAACTTAGAGTGCCCGCGAAGGGCCAGTAAGACATATGTATTAAGTTATTTTTAAGTTAGATTTAATCATTTTTATCTAGGAAATAAGCATAGTGTAAGATAAATAAAAATGAATTTAAAAACAAGAGGGGCGCATTGCTGTGTGATTCATTCAACGTCATCTTTGAAACGATCGTGCAGAACCCACTGATCAGCACAAGACGCACGATCGGTTTCAAATTTGTACAATCGCTTGAATACTCAGATGACATCGACGTGAGTAAGGCAATTAGGAGTTTGAAGTTGAAGCAGGTATAGTGGATCTGAGGGTAAGGGCAAAGTCAAATATTGTACGAGGTTTGTTCAAGAAATAGAGTGACTTTCTGAATTTCGCGAGCTAAGTGCATTCAATTTTAAAATTTTCTTTTTGTTATGTTGGTACAAATGTCTCCTAATATATGTTGATCTTGTCTGTTATTTCGGATATTTAGTTTGTTTTTACAGGTACAAATTTGGACGTATTTTGGTGTGTTTAGCGATTTTTCGCTTCAAGAAAAAAATGCATTAGAAAACCTGGTTAAATTTTGTGTGAAAAATAAAATTACGTGCTCCAATGTATTGTACTGTGGCATTTGCTCAATCTACTCTGAATCTACTCTGAGTAAATAAAGGTATTTATAAGTGGTCCTAACTCCTCACAGAGGGCCGAGAAGATGTTAATGACGATGCCCGCCTTTGAAGCCCTAGCACTTTAATATCAAATGAAAACGTTGAAGCAGTAAAGAAAATTGTTATGGGGAATCGTCGAATTACTATTACTAGGGAAGTTGCATAAGCTACCCTGTGTCATGATATTCAGATATTTGGAAATGAGACGTGTGTCAATGATTGTTGTTCTGAAATCGACAAATTTTGATCAAAAGAACCTTCGCGTGAGCATTGCTCAGGAGCTGTTGAATGATGTGAATGACGCTTCAGATTTGCTGAGAGGAGTGACTGGTGATGAAACATGGGTATTTGGTTATGATGTCGAAATCAAAGCTCAGTCAATGGAAGCGACCGAGTGGAAAATACACGTCAAGTTCAGTGGAATAATATGAAGCCTTCGCTCAGTGGAATGAGCTCATGAGCCTTTTTTCCGGAAGGTTGTACGATGAATAACGAATATTAGCTTGCAGATATACGCTGTTTTCATGAAGCAATTCGAAAAAACGTACAGATTAATGGTTGTTGCATCACGATTCTTGTATCACGCCTCAGGCACCGTATTCAGTAGACTTGGACCTCCGTGAGCCATGGAGAGCGCCAAGAAAAGACGGAGATTTAGTACGATTAGGGATATAAAGGCTATACCAAAAAGTGCATATCAGAAGTGCTTAGAGGATTGGAAAAAGCGCTGGCGTAAATGAATTTTATCAGAAAGATATTACTTTGAAGGAGAAATATTTTTCGAGAAAAATAAAAAAGTCACCTTATTTCTTGAACAAACCTTGTATAAGCTCTCATTGAAGAAAGACTCCAAGGATTTCGTCTATTTTGACTCACTAATGATATGCGACAACAACACTAACGCAGCTGGTCGAGGACGACGTAGCATAGGACGATTGATGCTAGCATTGTGCACATACGTTTCAAGAGACCTTAACTAATTGTGGGCCCGGGACTGAAATTGCTGGCTAAAGAAGGTGTCAGTTAGAGAGCCCCAAGTCCACCCCAAACTGTAAGTAAATTATACTAATAAGGAGCTGCTAACTTCGTTTGTTCACAAGATAGGCGAGACGAAAAAAAGTACATACACAAATAAAGGGTGTTTTTTTTAGAGGTATACAAATTCAATATGAGATAAAATACTTGAAGCTAATGTTAATATCTATGATATTAGCTTCAGTTAATAGATAATTTTATGCCATTACTTAAATTTGATTTCGGGCAAATGCGCCTAACAGCAAGCTCGAATGAAGCGCAATCGTGGAGTCAACTTTTCGACAACTTTATCGAACAACTGGGCCGTATATCAGCAATAACACGGTGAATGTCGACTTCCAAATCGTATAACGTCTCTGGTTTATTGGATTTATTGTTTATAAAGGAAGCAATCTAAGGTGTGAAATCACAGGATCGTGGAGGCCAGTTCACAGGTCCATTACGCGAAATTATACGCTCAGTAAATGTGTCCCGCAATAAATTAATGGAGTGTGTCGCGCCGTGTGGTATGTTGCGTCTTCTTGTTGAAACCCAAACTCTGTCAAACAGTGAGTTTTTATGGTTGGAAAGTCGTCTCGACAAAGGCTCCTGGGTTTTCTCCTTTCCAAATTCGGCAATTCTTCTGGTTTCTATATCCATTTAACCAAAAATGGGCCTCATCGGAGAACAAAATGTTTCGGCCCATTAACCGAACCTACGACGCGTATAATGGTCGCGGTTTAAATTCTTGCACAAGCTGGATTTTATAAGGGGGTGGTCGTGGTGCAATGGTAATCATCATCGACTGTTGAGCGGAAGATCTATAGTCCAAGAAAGTCCATAGCCAAGAACAATTTCTATACGGAAAAATTGTGCAACAACATCAGTTGTGAATGAGAGATGATCAAAAAAAAATGCTCGAAGCACAAGATCACTTCAAAATTCATACTCTGTGTGTGCATTTCCAAAATAACACCTTAATGACATGGAAACAAAAGAGTTACTGTGAACTACAACCAACGCGACAAATTCAGCCGAACCTCTCAAAAAACCCTATCCAAGACAACCACCCCCGGAGAGTAATGAACGAACATCTTCGACAGGAACCATCTACACCCCGTCCAGGTTGCGTGACAAATACCATAAGAGTGTAACTCTTGAACCTACACGAATCCTATAAAAAAAAACGCTTTTAAGCCAAGTTCTTTCCGTAAATTCTTTCACAAAGTGGATGGGCTCCAATTGCTGTGCACGATGGCTAAGCAACTCATTCCGATTCCCTTCAACACTGCGCTCCATACTGGCAATAACTTCATCTCTTTGCACTGTGTGTCATCTTTGAGATTGCTTTTTATCCACTAGAGTGTACGTGGTGCGAAAACGATTCATGGTGTTAAGATTATGTCGACCGTAAAATGGTCGTAGGTCACGATAAGAACCATGGTTTTCGAAATAATTTTACACAATTTACATGCATTATTCTGGCATTAATCTATTTATTGTAAAATGGCAAAATATACTAATGAAAAATCAACTTTCAATTGTCAAACTGACAATCCTGTCGAAGCAAGGTTGCCAGTTAAAAAACCAAACCTCTAAAAAAACACTCTTTATACACTCCCCTTACTCTCACTGAAAATTTCTATCTAAATTATAAGGTAGGCCAAATATTTCTTCGGACCCAGACTCTTCCTTCTGCTACCTGATGTAAAGCTTGCAAAAATTTAAGGACATAAAAGAGAAAATCGCCATTTTCTGTTTTTTGCCGTGTATCTCTTTAAAAGCCATGAATTCTGACTCCAGAGGGTTCAAGAGTTAAGTCAACATTTTTAATTTGAAAAACCTGACCCTTTACAATGCCTTTGAAATGGGAAGCTAACAATGAAAGGTTAATCAATTTGAGTGTGCTGTTCATCACTTGCAGACACTCAACGTTATTGCTGTTACGAATGTAATACAAAAGAAACAGCGGTAATTTGTTTCGCGCATAAAAAAAAGAATTCGCTTCTCTATATTTATCATTGTACAACCTCCAAAATTGTTCTTGTCTCGTGCGTTAGTCTCTCTCCTTTACTGTCCGTCTTCTTAGAAGAAACATTCAAGACTCAACAACCGGAAGTCAGCGCGTAGCTCTCAATCACCATCATTTACATTCTACAGTTGAATGAGGAATAATGGTACGGAATGGCATGATGCGATTTAATTTTCCCATTTTCGCCTTTTCTTTTCTCTTTCCACACCGAGAGTGGACAGATTACTCATTTCTCCTCACTCCTCTGCATCGTCGTAGACGCTCATTCTCATCCTTTAGTTCATATTGATTGTCTCATTAAATCTTGTAGACGTTGATGTTAAGGACACTAGGACACGTGCCGATTAAGAAACTGGCCGATAGTTTAATGATATTTTTAATTAACTGTCACCGTTAAGCGATATATGTTTTGGCGCGAAGCCATGGCGGACGAGATTAATAAATCAATAAAAATGGAATCAGGTCCTTTCAGGATCATAAATTAAATATCTTCCACTAACACATTAAAGTAAAAGTTCTCGAAAAAGAAATCTCTCGCTTCGGTTCCGGAATATTGATCAATGAATTTTGTGGCTTGTGGAAACAAAAGCATTGAAGGGAGTAAGGCAACATATTTCGAGGACTCGACCCTTAGGTCGGTGGGTAAGTACAAATTTATCGACAGTATCCAGAGTTGGATGGTATTTATTTGAACTTAGAACTTTAAAGTCCATTCCCCCAAGGACTTTCCTAACGAGCATGTGCAATATGTGGAACCGACGCGACGCTTAAATTAAGTTTCTACGGCTTCGTGCAAACAATGCAATATTTTATCTCAGAACGTCGAGAAATTATTTTTTAATTTAGATAAATTGTTTGATAAAAAAAAGGATCCGTCGTCACGATTATGAGAGCCGGGGAGGCAAATAATTCATTACATGGGGTGAAAAGCTGGATAAAAACTGAATTTATTGGCAAGCTCATTCACCCGTACTTGCCAAGATTTATTTTTGTTGGTATCACGAGGAATGTTTTGAATTTCAAACAATTAGGTTACACCAGACTGCACGGCATGTAGGCGCTTTAACATACACATTCCCACGTCAACGCATGTGATTGCAATTATTCTTGCCCCTAAGGACATTCCCATAAATCACTGGCTCTCGAAATACCACCCCAGTCCTATAAAATACCACGCAATATCCAGAATCTGGTCCTAATTCCTATGTATCCAAATACGATTACACAATTCATGCATGGAACGAATGTAGGACGGTCTTCGTGGGTCTTATTTATGCTCCCGTTTACTTGTGATAATTTATCAAAGCGGAAATTGTCCTTCGGTCTCTGCTTATGCGAATAACTTGACGATGTATGCTGTTGGCTACCGTTCTTCACTGATTTTGCGGAAAGTTGACATCAAATCTAATGAAAATGTCGTGGGAAATGAATGAGTCCTATCAATTCAGTTTTTATTGAACATAAGACCAACAGAACAGGACACTGAATTAGGCAGTTACAGGGAAATAAATGGGACACAGATAGGTTCCGTGTTAGACCAGTGGTTATTACAATTATAGTAAATCTTTGTGGACTTCGGAAACTGCCATGGCATTGGAAGGATGTTCCTGAACTTGGCCGAGAACTGAAGGTTTGTTTAGGTTTTTTTGGATTTGATTGATAGTTGGTATACAGTAATCCATGCTCTTAGATGTTGTGGGTAGCGTGTAGGAGTGAAATTGCCGGCTACTGGGAGTTTTCTTCATAGGTAAATGAGAGACATGTCATCATGAATGGGCTTCTAAGCTTACATCACATGCTCTAGCTGTTCTTGTTTCTGATAAGTTCGTTTGAGCGGCCCCATTTCGATGCCTGCCGATTTGTTTGCATGCCATACTCGAAAAGCCTTTGCCTCGTCATCTGTATTGATACGTTCCATGAAAGTGGGATTCGAATTGAGTTGTTCTTAACGCGTCAGCTGCGACGCATCTTATGAGTAAAACATTCTTGATGGAAAAGTTCTCTCACAAAACAGCTACGAGGGTGGTCCAATAAGTACAAAGCCTACAAAAGAAAAACAAAAATTTTGGAGAAATGGCGATTTATTTTTCAATAGAGTTTTCTTTTAGCTCGATACACGATGCTCCAACTTCTTTAACCCGTCTGAAAAATACGTTTTCTCGAGGTCTGCAAAGTAGGCCTCCGTAGCGGCGATGACCTCCTCATTGGACTGAAATTTCTGCCCGGCGCGGCGAGTGACTTTTTCAAGTGGAAACAAAAAGAAGTCGCACGGGGTCAGATCTGGAGAATACGGTGGATGGGGCAGCAGTGTGTGAGGCTAATAACAAATGGGAATTGTGAATCCCAGAAAACGGTGGCCATCACCTTTCCGGCCGATGGGACAGTCTTTGCCTTCTCTCTCTCGGAGCACGTTTGCCGGGCGAAGTCCACTGTTTCGACTGTTCCTTGGTCTCTGGTGTGTACCAGTGGATCCATGTTTCGTCGACCGTCACGAAACGACGCAGAAACTCCTTCGGATTGCGCTTAAACAGCGTCAAACACTGCTCTGAAGTGGTCTCACGGTTGCGCTTGTTGTCCGGACTGAGCAAACGCGGCACCCATCGCGCCGGCAGCTTTCTCATGCCCAAAATTTCATGCAGGATATGACCCACGCGATCTTTTGAAACGCCTACTATCTCAGCTATCTCGCGCACTTTCAATCGGCGGTCTGCCAATACGAGATCGTGAATTTTTGTCACGTTGTCCTCCGTGGTCGCCGTTTTCGGGGCACCTGGACGTGGCTCATCGAAAACCGACGTGCGACCACGTTGAAACTCGTTAAACCAATTTTAGATGGTCGCCATCGAAGGAGAAGAGTCACCGTACACAGCATCCAAACGCTCTTTGATTTCGCTGCGCGCGATTTCCCTTCCAAAAACAAGGATCGAAACCGACCGATATTGCTCTTTTTCCATTTTTCTAAAATCCGCGGACACTCCCGCTTCCACACGCAGTCAAAACAAAACCACGAGTCCGATCCGGCTGTAGCCGTCTACTAGAATGTACTATACGATAGTAAGTTGCTCTTGCGATACTGGCGCCATCTGGCGGTGAGGCCAGGTACTTATCGAACCACCCTCGTACATGTGGATGAATGTACCAAAACCATCTTGCCGTGTTCCCATTCCCATGATGGTTTCTTTCAGATTGAGAAACTTATTGTATAATAATTACACCTTGCTGATCCCACCAAATCCTGAGCAGGGCCTTCAAGCCATGAATATTTGCCTCTGCCGACGATGTTGATGCATGGCCGGGTTTCTACCACCATCTTTTACGCTTAATGTTATCGTACAGGATGCACTTTTCATTGCCAGTCACCACACGATGCTGTTGGAGCAGCTGTTCACACATGAAAAAATACCGTCAAACGTCCTTGCGTTCACTAAATGTCCTTGCTTTTGAACCATTCCTTTTTTTTTTGCTTTCAAACGTTTCATTATGATTTTGCAAGTCCAGAAAAGCATTTAACTTGCGTCTTTATGAAGTGATTCATTCTAATTCTTAACCTTCGAAGTTTTTCGGTGCGTCAGACCTTTTTGAAAAATATTTCCGACGAGGCAAGTTTCAATAAGAATGGTGTGTTCAGCTGCAGATTTTTGTGAATAAAATAGTGAAATGAAATTCCTTTTAAATTCTTTTCTCTCTGCACGAAACTAAACGGGTTTAGAACTATGAAAATAAAAAAACGAGCTATTCACATTTCGACACATTGACAAACACTTGAGTTGAAGCTTCAGCATAATACTGCCTTATGAATAGGTTACCGGCTTAGGCTAAACGCAAATTGAGACACGTATAGCGCGTGGGAGGTGGCGCAGCGTGACGCGTGTTTTTGTAAACTACAGGATTGAACACAACGGCGCAAATTGGTAAACACGTGTGACGTGCCGCGACCAGCGCGAGCCGACCGTCGCGCGGCGCAGTAGTCGAGACATAGTTTCACATGCCATTCTCTCGCGTTGGTTTTGGAGACATAGCAGAAGAAAAATTAATAGATTAATAGATTTGCAAGACGGTAAGTTTTTTTATTTTGTATAAATATACAGGGTATCCCACGAACAGTGTGCCAAAAAGCTAGAGCGTGTAGGTCAAGACAAGAAAAAAATCGTACGGGAGGGGGGGGGGGGGGGTATATTCCCCCCCGTTTAGCCGGGAGGGGCAATTTTCTAAAAAAAATGACTTAATTTGGACAAAAAAATTATTAAAAATCGACCAAATCCAAAATTCTTTCATCTAAGATTCCTGATCCATCCATCTTCGATGCTCTAGCACTCCGTGCTCTCGCAGACGTCGGTGGATTCTTGAAAACATGCTACGACTGGGACATCTCCGATTGGGATATCTTTCAGCGTAGAGTCTTTCGGCTTCACGATCTCGACCATTAGCTAAACCGTAGCAGAAGTGCATGTCCGTTAATTCTTCTCGAGAATATGAGTTTGACATCGTAATGTGTTGATGAGTTAACATCCAATTTGGAAATGGTTTTTTATTAAAAATGCGATGCCTTTTATTTACATTTGGGTTGCAAATATTTTGTTTTTCAATAAAGAAAAATTGCGGTTTTATTGTCTTAAGGTCCTAGCGGGTAGAACCCACCAGCGGCGGACGGACCCAGACGAAATTGGCAGGTCAGTTTTCAGGCGAATTTTTTAAAAATAATAAAATGAGGTCAATGTTTCATACATTAATTTGCCTACAAGTCCAGCCGCGTTAAAACCAAAAAAAAGGTTTTTCTTAGAAAAAAAATGGTTCGGGTTTTTTTCTAATTTCTCAAAAACTACAAGACATTTTTGCATCCGGTTTTCTGTTTTTAACTAAAAACTAATAAGAGTTGAGAATTGAATTTTTGCAAAAAAATTGTACTTAATTACATACAATTTTGAAAAAAAATAGTTCGAAATTTTTTTTTTAAATTTTTTTTTTCAAAATTTTGAGTTTGAAAATTAATTTCTCAAAAACTATTCCTTAAAATAGCTTCGTTTAAAAACAAGATGAAAGAAGAGGTTTCTGGCTTTACAAAAAAGTATATCACGGCATTGTGGATGTAACTGTTGATTTTTAATAATTTTTTCTTATGATGTATATTGCAAATCAGTTTCGTATCCTACGAATTACATTACACAACCAAAAAATATGTAGAAATGAAGAGTTCTGGATTGTCAATATTTTCCAAGCATAACGGACTGATGTTGCCATGGAACTGCTCCCCAATTGTTAAAATAGGTAGTGAACTTCTCTCTTACTGTGAAAGCAGCTGATGAAGTCCTCACTTTACTTTTTACTTCCCTGTACATGCAGAAGCTGAGTTCGTGGCGACAGTTCTGTGTTATTTACATCTTCTGCTGCCACAACTGAGCATAGTAAAAAGTTGTGCAAAACACAGGCGGATTTCACAATATCCCTCACAGTGTCCACTTTATTTTCAAATAGTTTTCTAAACACTCGGAACCGTGAGGCAAGTATACCGAAAGCACATTCCACGGATTTGAAACGGCGTTGAAAACTTGGTGCTCATAATTTCCAGTTACACGTCTCCTTGGATATGGTCTCAGGTTTTCTGACAAAGGAAAAGCCTCATCCCCCACAAAAACGTACGGCAGCGATTCAGCAATCGTAGGTATTTGTTTAGGTGTAGGAAGCTGTAGAGATTGTTTCATAATTTTCTTGTCCAAGCCGCTAGTAGCAAATACGTTTCCATCGCTGAATCTCCCCATACCACCAATATCAATGGTGGTAAATTTATAATCCGCGTCAACTGTTGCCATCAGAGCTATGGAAAATGTATGTTTATAGTTAATATAAGACGACCCGCTTTTGCCAGGTTTTTTAATAACAACATGTTTGCCGTCCATTGCCCCAACACAGTGAGGGAATTGTCATCTTTGCTCAAACCGCAAAGCTATGGATTGCCTCGTTTGTGTGGTGGGTTCGGGTAAATATATTGGCTGCATACGATTCCATATAGCGACGGCTACCTCTTGTACTATATTGGACATTGTGCGATCTCCCAACAGGTAGTTATAAGTGATACTTTTGTAGCTATCTCCAAAAGCCAAATACATGAAACAAAACGAAATTGTAACTAATACAAATTATTATATTGTAAAAATTGTTTCAGGGGACGAGGCAAAAGCTCTGTGGCTAAAATTACGAGGGAGCTATCGAGATGCACGACGGCGACAGGCGAGGTGCATGAAGAGTGGAGCTGCTCCTGAGACCATCAAGTCATGGAGGTTTCAGAAGCAGATGTCGTTTCTGGATCAGTTTATGTCAACTGGGCCGCGTGAAGCGAATGTATTTAATGACAGTGATGACGATTCGGAACTTCCACCTGCAAGACCTGGCGAAAAAAAATTGGACAGGAGGGAAATTGAGGAGGAAAGTTCTTGTCAAAGTGAGAGGCGTGACTTATCCGAAGTTGCTGAAGACAACACAGACAGGAGAGCGGAATTTACTCCCACGCACAGCAAAGAATCTAAAAAGAGGAAACAAAACATGCAAAGTTTATTCAAGCGATTCTTGGCCGAATCACAAGCTGAAGAAGAAATTTTAGACATCCCACGCCGATCACTTTCGACATCTTCTTCTTCGTCTAATTACCAAGCTTCTTATCCGTCGCCGCAAACTTGGACTGATTCTCAGACACTTTCCACCATTCGGATCAGCAAGGAAATCAGCAGTGTTTCATGAAACCTAGAATTTCCGGTTTGGCAGAGTATGTAAGCCGATTTGATGCAGAATGATCCAAATAATATAGTAATGGCATTTTCTTCTTTTATTTTTTTCGAATCTTATAATGTTTTATGTTTTAGCATTAGTAAGACTAGGTCGCCGCAGTTGCGTGTCATGTCGCTACGCAGCGGCATATTAAAGCGGAGCTAGTAAATACAATTTTTAATGAACTATTTCTTCAAACATTGGCTGTGAAATTACCAGGTACATCTAATATACTATTTTGCATTTGCATGCTGTTGATGATAAATTCGTATGATAATTGGAGACATTCATCAACCTGATTGTTGCCCCACAAAATGTCAACTTTCTTCATACCGGCAATTGATTTTAGGAACTTTTTCGCATCTGAGGTGACCACTGTCGCTTGGAAGACCTTTAAGTTATTCAGCAATTTTTATTTCTAGAGTTAAATTTGTTAGAATAAACGTATGCATTTCTGGCCGACAAAATTTACTTTTTAAGCTTGTATGAAACTTATTTATTAATTGGCATTGTCGAGTTCCAGACCATTTGCCTGTTCCTGTAAAGCTAAATTGATATTCGTTTAAATCCATTATTTAATACTGAGTAATTAATTGGAATCAAAACAGAACAATTTTTTTAGCGCCAAAATGGTCGCGCGCAAATGCAAGGCCACAATTAAGCCACTGCTCAGCAACGATTAAGGCACTGCTCAGCAACAATTAAGGCATTGATTGGCAACAATTAAGCCACTGCTCAGCAACAATTAAGGCCAAGGTTGGCAACAATTAAACCACTGCCCAACAACAATTAAGGCCATGGTTGGCAACATTTAAACCAATGCTCAGCAACAATTAAGGCCATGGTTGGCAACAATTAAGCCACTGCTCAGCAACAATTAAGGCATTGATTGGCAACAATTAAGCCACTGCTCAGCAACAATTAAGGCCAAGGTTGGCAACAATTAAACCACTGCCCAACAACAATTAAGGCCATGGTTGGCAACAATTAAGCCACTGCTCAGCAACAATTAAGGCCAAGGTTGGCAACAATTAAACCACTGCCCAACAACAATTAAGGCCATGGTTGGCAACATTTAAGCCACTGCTCAGCAACAATTAAGGGCATGATAAATTTGATACGCAATCTTACATAGAGAAGGAAATCTGTTAGATATGTCAATATACTCGTCTTTGACCACGAATATCAGAAATGGCAGGGAAAGTACAGTAATTTTTAGTACAGATTATGAAAGTGTATATCAATAACATTCATTCGCTATAATATCTTGCTATTCGAGCCACAACTTTTGAAAATCCCTCTCTATGGACGTTAACCTACCAATCCTGTCTATTTGATAAACTATATGTCTAATAAAAAAAATAAAAAATAAAACTTTACATTGAAAATTTTTATGTCAATTATAAAAAAATTTGTAGGCCAAAATTAAAAATTTGGGCTTCGTCATGACGAGCGAAATTTTACATATTTTAATCCAGTTAAAAAATCACAGAAATCCGTCCAGAACTCGAGGTGCTACACACGGGCAAAGATTTGCCTTTTCTTACAGCATGAGAGCTTCGCTTCGCTCGCTCCTCTCTAATATTAAATAATACTTGAATTAATATAGTTTTAATATTTTTATTAAAGTTTTAATGTGAATAAAGTGAAATTAATAAATAATAAATAATTTCATAAACTCCTAATACCTAGTAAAAAATAATAACAATGTTTATTACTTACCTTAAGAAGACTGCAAGTTTTTCCTCAGTTGGGATCGGCTTTTGGGCATTACATCCATTTGTCTCAACGTCTTGTCGAATCATCTCATGTACTTCGGAAAACTGGTTTCGATTCATATGAAAGTAATTGGTAAAATCATCATCACTCATCTTATTAGTTATTATAAATTGACCACTCTTTTTTCTCTCAGACAGAATATATTTATTACGTGATTTAAATTTTCGGCTCATTAACCAATTCAACAAAGTATCCTCTTCAGCTTCATCTCACTCCGATTCAGAACTTACGTTCAATAATATCATTTGTTTTTATCGCGAATCGGACATTATACGATCGATCTACGAGTATCTGCCCCTCAATTTGCGGATCACCACGCTACGCGTGCCACACGCGTCATGGCACTGGTGGCATGTCACCTCACGCGCGCTATACGTGTCTCCATTTGCGCTTAGCCTTAAAATATACATTCATAATATGTGATTTTTAAAGCGTTTGGTTTTTAATTGTTGAAAAGAGTAAAGGAAAATAGCAACAGTGTACACATTTTTAATTTAAATTAATTAATCAATATCTGCCATTAAGATTATATACAACGACGTTTAAAATTGTCCATACGGACGTGTAGAAATTTTAAACATACGAGTGATTTCACGTCTTCCTATAAAGACAACTTAGTCTATTTTGCTAAACTTAAGACCAAGATTCTTGCGTAAAATCCTCCACGCGCTCTACGCATACAAGGAGATGGCTTGATGTTCAACAGCGAAATTTGGCTTTCAAAAATCCCAGGATAATCTGTCGCCCTACTATAATCGTAGGGGCGCTTTTGGACATATTTTGCCGTCTCTACAAATTCGTTTGATACTGTCTTCACGCCACTAAGTCCGCAATGGTCACTGTCATATACGAAAGTCCAAAGAAAGTTAGCAAGCCATTCGTTCATGTCAGCCAGTCTTAGTCGAGAATCAAGCAGCAAAAGAGAGAGGAGCCAATGCTAGGAAGTTTCATAAGATATGAGCAATTACAAACCAATTTTTCTTGTTCATGTATTTAGTAAAGTTTTTTTTGGCAAACAAAAACGTTAAGGAGATGATGATAGTTTCTTCTCCAAATAAAACTAAGTTTTTCAGCTTAGTGCAGTTTGGTTTTTAGCGAAGAAAATCTATTGAAAGGCTCTTTTTAATTTTTTCTCTGGCATTTTTGCTAATCTCAATGCGATCGAGTTCACTGCTGGCCTATTTATAGATATTGCGAAAGCTTTTAGCAAGATTAATCAGATTATCTGATTGGGAAAATTAGAAAAATCAGGGTATCGTGGATTGATGCTCGATTGGTTTAGGTCTTACTTCTCAAATTGATCCCAAAGTGTAAAGATTGGAGAAATGAGGAGTGGTACGATTTTTTAATTTGTAAGTGCCTGAAGGTTCTCTCCTGGGACCTATTTTGTACTGGTATATATTAATTGTCCGTTTAAATTAAGCTTTAAACTTAAAATCACTATTTTCTCTGATTATGTGCGCTGTACTTATGGTTCCGACAGTGCTTTAAATTGCTCTAAGTCTCGGTTCTGGCATGAATTTGGATCTTAATCCACCAAAGCTCCAATACGGTATTAAGTTTTGGGGAGGTATGTCCGTGATATGAATTAAAGTCCAAACACATTCCTTATAAGGTAGAGAAATCCTAGTTGTAAATTGATTTATGATTATAATTTACGTAAAAACTTTCGTTTTTTTTTATTTAGTCTCTTCGTATCACCTCTTTAATGGACTATTTCCAGGAGGGTTGGTGAATTGTTTAAAATTTAATTAATTAATAATAAATTTAAATTCTTTTAGATCTTGATTATGTTGCAATAAAAAACTTTTTCTCTAACGATCTGGTATAGCTAGGGTCTGTCTATGTTGTCTTCTTTAAATCTCTTTTCTTTTGTATAGCTACTAGCTACTAAGCTTTCTACCTCTCTATACTAATTTTTAATTGAAATAAATGAATAATAAAAGTTATGAATATTATACAAAAACCTCTGCATCTTAAATAAAAAGCTCTTCATCTCCATCAAAAAACTTTTATTGCCAGTCACAGAGCGATGCAAAACACCTTTCATTTTCTGCCGTTCAAGCAGCAGTTCAGAAGTGAAAAAATTGTCATTCGACTTCTCTCGGCTTCAACTCCTATGGCACCCAGTGTTCTTGCTTGTGAATCACTCTTAATACTTTCAGACGTTTCGTCATCTATCCACTTGTAATAATTTTGCAAATTCAGCTATAACATCTGACATGACTTTTCATGAAGTTATCCCTCCGATTCTTCGTCTTCATTTTTTGTCGATGCAACAGAGCGCTCTTTATCTTCAACGTTAAGATCATTGTTTTTGAAGCGTCGAAACAATCTCTGTACGACAGAGACAGAGGAGTTCTGTCGCAAAATTTTAAATGAAACCTTTTGCTGGATGGCCTTTTATGTATATAAAAAAGTGGGATATTCAAAAAACCAAAGCTTCCCTCATTTGCATTTTTAATCATAGTTGAAAGCGAGCTATTGTGTATTGTCGATGGCGAATTTAAAGGAGCTTTTCTTAGGCGAATGTATCAGAGTGGGATTGGTCAGTAATCCGCTGTGGAGAAGAACCCCGAAATACTATTTGGTGGTTCGAACCCCATATTATCTGCATCAGAAACCATCAAACCAACCACTGAAAGTAAAAGTTAGAAACAAAGAGTAAAAAAGAAGGTTAAAAGAAAAAAAAAAAAGAAATTAGATAAAGAAAATTAGTCACCACACAATCTAGGTAAATTCTGTATCAAAAATCTAATAAACTGACCTCCAGATAGCTCCATCTTTTATGGTATTGAGGTGCTTAGCTAAGGTGCTAACTATAACGAACCATTAGTATACCTGAAAGTCTAATGGAGTCAGTTCTTTTAGGGATAAGAGCGTATAAGTTTCGTCAGCGCACACCCAAAGCAGTACCGTGTATACCTGGGGAACTCAGTCGTTAGAAAAGGTACCAACAAAGAATGTAGACAAATCTAAAGCTGGTTAAAGTTCTCATCTTTTTTTTTTGTTTTTTTATAGGGTTCACGTAGGTTCAAGAATTTCGCTCTTATGGTGTTTGTCACACAACCTGGACGGGGTGCAGATGGTTTGTGTCTAAGATGTAATTTACTACTCTCCGGGGGTGGTTGTCCTAAATATGATTCGAGAGATTCGACTGAATTTGTCACGTTGATTGTGATTCACGAGAAACTTTTTTTGGTGATCTCAAGGTAATCCTGAGTTCGTTCACTATTATGGAAGCGTTAATAGTAGTAGCTTAGCAGTCACTGTAAAAGTTCTTCACATTCCATAGTCGCTCCGCAATATAATGCATCGGGAACAGCGAATATTTTTGCTTGAAAGACAGACGCACAATTGCCTAATGAAAAGTGCAATCGAGCATGGTTCCCAGCGTCAAGCCATCAGATCATGCCACGGAAAGTTGGTTGTGTAATTATGCTGCAACAGGATAGCTGACTACATTGCATCAGATGGCAGATCCATAAAACAGGGGACATAACAGATTACATACTCAAGTTCATCAGAGGTCTAGTGCCGACTGTAACAGGTGTGTGAATACGAAAGGTCGATTTGGCTAACAGAAGCCTTAACTACTAAATATGGTGAGGGTCAATAATTTGGTATTTTGGAGAATAACCATCTGTAAATAAAATCCGGTACGTCATCATCAATCTATAGTGGTTGTACAAAGAACATTTTTTATCATCTTGAGAAGGTCGAATTTTGGGCCAGATAAAACCCATTTGGGAGCTGTTTTATTAAATTTTTCTTTTTGTAATGAAACCCATTGTTGAACGTCATCGATTGTTAAATAAGTTTTTGGTGAATATCCAACTTCTCCACGTTAGTCTGTTCATTTCGAAAATAGTGAATGTGGCATCGACATCAAAGACCGAGGAAGACTAGAATAAAAAAATGTAAGATGCGGAACGGCAAGCATTATTAGTTGAAAAGTCGGCTTAAGCTCAAGAACAGATCACAGAAGCGTTGACAAACATCACCACAAAAAAAAATGTTTTTTTGCATCTAATTGTTGCTGAAGCGTAGATCTATTTTGTCAATCCCGCCATATCTACAGAAGGAAGGTTATGCTGTATATTTAGTGGGAGCAGAAGGGTATGGTGTACTATGAACTGCTGGTGACATGGTTACTGGAAATCGCTAACGCCAAAAACTGGTCAAACCAGCATTAAAGCAAAAATTACCAGGATATGCTCAAAGACTGGTACCAGTTTTTTTTCTATCATAATAACGCTCGTCCCCATGTTGCAGGCCAAGAAGTAAAGTATTTGGCAAATGTTAACTGACAAGTTCCGCTCCACGCACGCCCACCGTTTTCATCAGACTTCGCTGCTTCTAACTATTGTTGTACAATACTTGTTTCGATCGATGCAGCAAGAACTTTCGAAAAAGCACTTCTACAGGGTGGGCCAAATACAAGTTTTTTTTTTAAAATGCAATAAAATGAACAAAATTAATTTTTTTCATGTATAGTGGCTTTATTAGTAAGAACAAATATTCCCATTAATAATGAAATACAACGTCGTTCAAGTGCTGCCTTGGCTGGCTTTGTAGTAGCGCATTGTGTCAACCCAATTTTCCAAGACCTTGTGGAGAGTTTCGGGCTGTAGCCCAAGGATTGCTTAGATAATATTGGCCTTAAGTGCTCGAATCGTTTCCGTATTGTTGGCATAACATCGGTCCTTCACGGTTCCCCACAAAAAAAAGTCCAAAGGGGTAAAATCGCAGCTCCGAGGCGGCCAATTGACATCGCCAAGACGGCTGAACACGATTTGGGAATGTGCGCAAAAGATCGATTATGGCGTGGGTTGTGTGGAATGGCGCGCCATTATACATGGACCAGTGGTCGTCCAAATCCATGTCTTCAATTTCAGTAAAAAAAGTCGCTTAGCATGGCTCTGTGACGCCCACCCTTGACCGAAACGTTGATCTCAGCCTGATTTCCATAAAAAAATGGTCCAATGATGACAGTAGTCCACAATCCGCAGCAAACTGTCACTCTCTTTGAATGCATTGGCTTCTCTTTTCTTTGTTAAAGTAGCCGTCGAGATGAAAATGTGCCTCGTCAGAAAAGCGCCCAAAATCGTCGTCCAATTGAAGCTGCTCTAAGGCCCAAACTGCGAAGCCATAACGAAGCGGATGGTCGCGGCCTTCAATTGCTGAGTCAATTGCATCTTGTAAGCGAATAATCTGAGATCGTTGTGCAGAACTCTCCTCAGGCTGGTGCGTGAAATGTTGAGCTGTTGAGATCGATTGCGAGTTGATGTCCGTGAATTGAATCTCACACTCTTGACCACAGCAGCCACATTCTCATCTGCGCGCACCATACGACGACGGGGATCATGAGTGTTGTCCACTAGCTTACCAGTCTCACTAACTTTTTGCACAAACTTGTGTTTTATTTCTGCCAAAACTTCTTTTTAAAAAACACACTGTTCGGGCTACACACAGCACTCGCTTTAAGTGAGAAAGAAATTTAAGAAATAAGTTTTCAATATTTCTCAACGTTGTTTAAGGCTAAAGCGACTCATTTCGTTCGGAGGCGGTATGGAAAACCACTAGATGGCCCACCCTTTATTCTTATGAGAAGGTGAAAAATTAGCTTGATTAATTGTTGATGTCAAAAGACGAGCAGTGATATTGGCGCGGAAAATATCAATTGAAGGAAGATGGAAAAAGTCATAGTTATCGATGGCCAATAATTTTATTATTGAATTCATTAAGTTTTATGAGCAAAAAATTCGACATATCATATTCACATCGTATTAGCAAAAGCTACCCCTCTTAAAACAAAATAAAGCCTTCAGAGCCTGCGATAGAATTATCAAGAGAACGAATATTTAGAATTCTCGTAGTATATAGAGCAGAGCCCGGGTAATAGGAAAACTTAATGTGTAGCTGAAACAGGCCGTTGTTTCGAGCTTGGCGACTAGTGAAAGCCTGTCTCTAAAAAGGAAACCTTCTGGATTATGACTCTCATATTTTGCGACATCGACGTGTTTTAACCAAAATATCTTAATGTCTATGATGATACCCGGAAATTTGGCTTCGTTGGTTTACTTGTATGCAAGCCTTGGCTTTTATCTTGCTAGCATAGGTCTAGTATATTCGATTGTCTCGAGTTAACAAGGCACCCATACGATTCCAAATATTTTTATGAAGTCCAAGGTAGGACTTTAATAAACAGGGTCATCAGAGTCTGACCTTAGCTATTAAATGACACTCTGACTTCGCTACGTATGACACTCTTAATACGTGCCCAAAATGTCTTGCCTTGACACAAAGACCAAAAACTTTTCCTGATGAACAACTTAGATACGAATTTACTAGAATAACATCGAAAGCAAAAATAATAACATGAGTAAGGCTACTTGGTAAGCACAGTACCCTGTACGAGTATCAGGGGCGAAACGTATTATTATAGTATTAATATCTCCTCAGAAAGTTAGATAGTAGACACTCGTATATATTCGTTTATCGATTAATAATGAGATATTGGTGTATCGCTGTGTCTAATTATGGTAATTATGGTAGTGGCAAGCATATTGCTTATCTCGGATTATGGCTTTTAATTGAAGTCAATCTCGAATATTGGCTTCATTGGAATGGGAAGTTTGAAATAACTTTGATCTCGGAATAATAAGAAAAAGCCATTAAAGTTAGAATAAACCACACTTTTTTATCTGCGTAATTATTTTTAACTGAAAAATAATCATCGCCACGTGGAGACACATAAAAACAAATCCAATTTAAGCCGCAGTCGTCTGCGTTAAAATACTTAAGATTCCACACCCTCTGATAGATCTCGGTTCCCTAAAGTTGAGATTAATTTATGTTTGATTTTAATTACCAACTGCTCGATCTGTTAAGTACCATCAAACACTTCATCCGTCAGATTAAGATAAGAAAATGGAATGTCTCTAAAAAGCCTCCTGGAACGCAAGAACAACTGGGAAGTTCCCAACAGCTCTACAGACCATGGAAAATCCCCTTAAAGTTAGTCATACTCAAAGTAAAAACTGACTTATAACACTGCCAATGGCCCAAAGAAAAACGTTAAAATTATTATCCATCGCCCACTCGTAAGGCAACTTTCAAAAAAAAAAAAACTGCAAAGGACTCGTCCTGGAGCCGTATTAAAAGCATTTCTTCAATCTGAAGATTTATGCCCAAAGTCCAAATGTACAAGGACTATGTGTGTATGGAGGAAGAGGAGGGTTCTGGACTCCCACAATCGGCCGATAAGGATGCGAGGGATTGAAATGGCCAAGTTTTTATCCGCCTGGCATGTGCGGTAAATCTGATTCTGTTTGGGTATTTATCTGGGTTGTAGCAGTCGTGGTGGTAGGCGACAACAAACCAGCAAATAGAGGGATTAGACCCGTAAGGGATTTGGCCGAGTTCCATGTAGTGTGGAGGTGACTTGATAAATGTTAGTTTTGGGGTTGTTGCTGTTGGAATACTATTTGCATTTGGTTGGTGCCTGGAAGTTTAATGTTTTGTTTCGGAGTGCAAATGACCGGTTGGAATAAATATTCGGACAATCTGTTTAATCGGAAGGGATTCATTAAAAAAGGACCTGGCAAGTCCTTATATTCTGTTTTCAACATAAACTTTGTCTGTTAGACACATACATAGAACGATTTAGGGAAGTAGGTGGCGTTGCAACGATTAACTTTTGCATGCTCGTTGAGGCTAATTCGTAAACCTTTACTTGTCCACATCGATGTAGATTGCAATAACTATTTATATAAGAAAGGACCTCTAGGTGAAGTAGGAACAGACTGAGCAGATTCTCCTCCAATTTGGTGACATTGAGGCAAATCGACACAGTAGCTTCAGGTTGCAAAAAGTTTTCCTACCCTCCCCTGCTCCAATTTGCTTGTCTCATAGGATTCTTTTTCCTTTTTGAAAGTTTAAAATAAATATTTTAGTTCCAATCAAGTGATAGTTTTAAATTATTTTAAATATACAAAATTGAACATCTATAATTAGAAGTGTATTTTCGTTATTTAAGGCAAGTGGGATGCTCTTTGGTCCTGTTTCGTGGAACTTATTTCTTTACGTACATTCCTGGTAAATTGTCTCGTTGGTTTTAGGTTCTAAAATCTCCTTTTTTTTGAAATATGGCAATTTGTATGATGTATGTAGGTGTTGGTATCCTTATGGAATATCGAACACTTGAAAAGAAGAATTCTTTCCTTCTATTAATGAAATATTTAATAGAATAAAGAAAATATTTTAATGAAGCAAACAGCCTATAAATCGCACCCCCTCTGACTTTTTTTGGGTCATGTTGACTTTTCTTTAATCCCGCGTGGGTTTCCCGGTTCTCAAAGACGAACATTGTGTTTGCGTATCCATCCATCCGGAAATTCACCAGAAAATCATTCATTCATCAAATTCTTGCCCCGATCCAAGGTCCTTTTAATGAATCGGCGGCATAATAGATGGTCTGAAGGCTCCATTTGTTGCTTAAATTGGATTTTACAGCGTGACAATGAAGATCAAATTTTAAAATTTGCCATGAAGTGAGGTCGAATTATTGATTTCCGCGACCACTTGAGAAGCTTGGCTGGTTTCCAACACTTTCGCTTACAGCTGTATTTTTTTTTTTCTCGTGAACTCGTTTGACCTGATATTGCGTTGTGTTCACTGGAAAATTTACGAATTTCACGAAATTGATTGCCCATTTCCTAATCATTTTGAATAACCTAAATGTTTTCTAGTACACGGCTCCATGACTGAAAATTCCCAAGACTGTACTTGATCAAAAATATCAATCATATCGAAGTCAGTAAATGACAATAACTGACTGTCTTCTGCTGTTTTTCGTATGACGTACAAGCTGCAGATATTTGGTAGAATCATTGACATTTCCATCTTTCAAAGGTTTGTAAAGGGTCCGCCATCTAACTTTTTTTTTTTCAAGTAGTGCTTATTTCGTGAATGGTAACACTTAGCTCATGTCTGATTTGACAGATAATTAGTTTTATCCTTCCGCTGAACGAATATGGTTGTGTATACGCTTGAACAACGCTGGGAAATATTGCGACATTACTTTGAAAATCATGGTAATGTTGCAGAATGTGTGCGAAAATTGCGTACGGCTTTTGGAAGAAGTGAAGCACCGTCAGCTCCGTATGTTCGTTATCTTGTGAAAAAAGTGAAAGAAACTGGCATCCTCATCGATAAACCAAAGCGTGAAAAGCCAAAAACAGTGCGTACACCCGAGAATATTGCTGCTGCGGCAGAAAGTGTGCTTGAAGCGCCATCAACATCAATTCACCGTCGTTCTCAACAATTGAACATTTCGGAGACATCATTGAGACGAATTTTGCATAAAGACCTTGGTATGACGCCGTACAAAGTCCAATTGGTTCAGGAGTTGAAGCCAACTGACCATCCAATGCGTTTTCGCTTCGCTAAGTGGGCCTGCGATCGACTTACAGAAGATGCCGATTTTGCCAAAAAAATCATCTTTTCAGATGAAGCTCATTTTGATCTTGGCGGGTATGTTAACAAGCAAAATTGTCGCATTTGGGGCACAGAAAACCCGCACGCATACATTGAAAAGCCGGTGCACCCAAAACGAGCCACTGTTTGGTGCGGATTTTGGTCCAGAGGCATAATTGGGCCATTTTTGTTCGAAAATGAGCAAGGAGTGGCCGTTACAGTCAATGGCGATCGTTATCGGGCCATGTTGAACGAATTTTTGTTCACAAAAATTGAAGAGGAGGATATTGGCAACATTTAGTTTCAACAGGACGGCGCTACGTGCCACACAGCCGAAGCTACACTCGATGTTTTGCGCCCTGTTTTTGAAGATCGCATTATCAGCCGCAGAGCTGATGTCGTTTGGCCACCTCGGAGCTGCGATTTGACACCGTTGGACTATTATTTGTGGGGTGCCGTCAAAGATAAGTGTTACGCCGACAAGCCAGAGACAATTGACGCTTTAAAGGACAATATTCGTGAAGCTATTGGTGAAATACAGCTGCACACAATCGATAATGTGCTTAAAAATTGGACCGATCGTGTAGGCTACTGTATGGCCAGCCGAGGCAGCCATTTGAATGAAATTATTTTCCATTATTAACCGGAAGGATTGTACTTTCAAATAAAAAAAGAAATTTGAGAAAATATTCAGTAGTTTTTTTTATAGCATTTTCAAAAAAAAAAAAGTTATTTGCCGGACCCTTTACAATTTTTAAGCAGGCGGTGTTGATGTTTCAATATTTCGTTCATGTGACTATTTGTCGCATTCCCCTAGCTTGGGATACCATGTTTGATTGTTGACCCTGCCAGAAAGTAGAATACTTCTTTCTGCACGTTAAAATTAGACTATCTTTTGAGATATACCATTGCAGAGTGTTCTCTTAAGTTGAAGATGTAAAACGTGATTTATTCCTTGATTGCTAGGTTGTCAAGCCATATGGGCTGGTATATCGCTAATAACATTTGTAATGTTGTCTCTTAAGGCTGCAGTTGACGCTAGCTTATCGGCATAAAAGAGTTACTTAACGTATGCCCATAAAAATTATCAAAAACCGGCAAGACTAAAACTATCTAGCCTGCCGATTCGACAGTTCAACACGAGAGAAAAATTGCTCACCGATCTCAATTGATCTATTGATTCGCGTGCTATGTAGCAGACAGCGACCTATTGCTGGAACCACATGTCGATAACATTCAGCTTGTGCATTTTAGGCAAAAAAAGTTGGAAATAAGTGAACGTAAGCGGGCCCTATTTACGGTAGTGATGTTCTCACGGTCAGTTTCCAAAAAAAAATAGGAGCCAATGATCTTATCGGTTTTCTCAGCCATTCAGTAGCGTATACTGATGATTTATTAGCGTACAGATAATGTCCACAAATTGAGGTCATCAATACAATGCTGCAGTGCAACTTCGATCATATCAAAAGATATTGCGAAAATTAACTTCGAAAAGTCGGAAACGTTCCTGTTATTGTACAGAGCCTCAAGGTATATCAGAAAGAACTGGAGGATATTCGCGATCACTAGGCCACATGGACAATCATTAGCCTTGAGAAATGCATTTAGATATCTTGGCATCTGACTTGACTAGCATCTATATTTCAATAGACATATAGATGCTTGTCTTGCCGGAGGTAAAAAAGCCTTCGATATGAGAAGGAGTCTATTTCATAACAGTTAACTTGACTGCAGTTTAAAACCATATGCTACGTTGCCCTAATAAGGCCCATTATAAAATTGTTGTCCGGTATGGTATAATCTAGCGCAATTTTATATCGAAAAGATTTGTGTATTCGAGAGGCAGTGCCTTAGGTTCTGTCTTAGAATGTACAGAACAGATTCCCATTAAGTATTAACCTAATAAGCTTCTGTGCAGAAGAATTCGCAACCCGCAAGCCGACAAAAAAAGCTACAGTAGTATAGCAGGGAGCGCCGTGGCGCAGTGGGTAGTGTGTCAGCCGCTGACGCAAGATGAGCGAGTTCGGATCCTGATAGCACCAACGCCATCGAATGATTATTTCGCGGCTTCCCTCCTCAGCGGGGTACTGGCAAAACCCCCCGTTGTAAACTTGCCTTAAAAAAAAAGAAGCTTTTGGGCTCTCGCCGTTCGGAGTTGGCATTAAGCTTTAGTTCACTTGTGTGAAAAACCAATTGCACACAACATAAGTGAATAAGAAAGAAGCTTGGCTCTGGCCTTCATCAGCATTAACGCCATCTGAGTTGTCTTTCTGGCAGTACAATGGACCAGTATTTGTGTCTGAGTGCCCCAACAGATAGCAGAAGCCTCAGAAATCCATTATTTTATTTGTCATAGCTGGAAAAACAAGACTTACCACAGCACAAATGGCAATAATTCAAGAGGCTGTGATTGACACCTCGATTGAACTGCTAGGTAAAGGGGCAAAACCACACTTCCAGGGGTCGACATATAGATCAGGGGGTGATCGTGGTGCAATGGTAATCATCACTGTCTGTTGAGCGGAAGGTCTGTAGGTCAAGTCTGTCCATAGCCAAAAACAATTCCTATACGGAAAAACTGTGCAACAACATCAGTTGTGAATGAGAGATGGTTAAAAAAATGCTGACGAAGGCATACCACTTGCAGTATAAAATGACTTCGAAATTCATTTTCTGTGTGTGCATTTCCAATACAACACCTTAACAACATGGAAGCAAAAAAAAAGTTACTGTGAACTACAACCAACGCGACAAATTCAGTGTAGTAGTGAACGAACATCTTCGACACAAACCATCTGCACCCCGTCGAGGTTGTGTGACAAACACCATAAGAGCGTACACTCTGGAACCTGCCCGAACCCTATAAAAAAAAAAAGGTAAGGTAAAAAATATGTGTAACCAACCAAAGCCGATTGTATGAGGTCCAGCTTCACGGCTATAAAATATAAAAGCGAACCTGATGTCAAACTTGTGGTAGAAGACGCCTTCCTGAAACCACACATCGTTCGCGGCTATTTCCCACCGAGTGTTGGTCTACGCATAACTAAGGTTTTGGCGATACTCACAAAACGAAGGCCTGTATGCACAACACTGGAGAGCCATGCAAAGCACGCGAGATAAAGAAAAAGGTCTCCCGCATCTAGTTCTAGTAATAAGCGATAGGTCCTTGGACCGGTTATTACAACTAAAATGCAAAGTTGCGTATCATTTGAATGATGTCAAAATCATTATAAGAAGCACCGATACCAGTAAGGTGGTTGCACATATTGCCGTATGCGCGGCATCAACTACCGGCGGCTCAAAAACTACCACAATGCCACAGGTAGCAACTACCAAAGGCCGTTCAACCAAAATAATAAAACACCACCCCATCAAACTCGGGGAATCATCGATAGGAAGCAGATCGGTGGACCACTTCTATCGAACAAGAAATAACAAACCACACCGCGTGAAGGACCCGGTTTACTGTCCCAAGTAGATGAGTGGGCTGCGTGTACTGCAGGGTAACCTGCACCATGACAGAGGTGCCTCGGACACCTTTAGCCTGCGTTTCCACCGCAACAAAATATATCTCGGACTCATACAAGAACGCTGGGTTCAAAGTAGCAAGGTTTTGGGCGGTGGCGTAAATTAATTTACACTACTGGAGAATCTTCTCCTAGGGCCGCATGCTTGATCGATTCTAAAATAAATATATATTTAAAAATAATAATATAAATTTTTAGAGACTTGATAGTTGTCATCGTGGAAGTTCCCATTGAAGGTGAAGTAAGGAAGATCATGTGCACCTCCGCTTACTTCCCAGGGGACGGCGACCAAATCCCACCTACTGAGGTACATGGCCTGGTAGATTATTGCCACCAGCGCAAACGACACCTGATCATCGGATGCGGTGCCAATGCTCACCATGTGGAATGGAGCAGCAACAATTCAAACAAAAGAGGTGAGACACTTATTGAATATTTATTTAGTAATAATCTCACCGTTGCCAATAGGGGCAAAAAACCCACATTCATAAACTCTATTAGAGAAGAGGTGCTTGACCTTGCAATCTCTAGCCCTTCTGTCTCAAATATAATGAATCGGAAGACATCCCTAGGAATGAGTCCTAGTATCCTCTAAGCCGAACTATCAGCATCAACCTAATACTCTCAGACAGTCAAGCAGCACTCAAAGCGTTGAACTCGTATAGTACGAACTCAAAATCGGTCAAGGAATGCCACGATGCCCGGTGAGACCTGAGTAAAAGATATAAGGTCAAACTCTGGTGGGTACCAGGTCTCAAGGGCATAAAAGACAACGAAGTCGCCGACCAACTCGCTAGGAAAGGTTCAATCGAAATGAACATAGGTGCCGAACCATTCTGCGGAATCCCCAAGTCAACGATTAATTTTCTCGTAGACAAGTGGGAAAAATCGCAACACCTGCGCTTTTGGAACGGCGTTCAAGGACTCTGACAATCGAAGAGATTCAAACGGCCCCTGAACAAATGCTCTATCAATATTCTCAAATATAATAGGGTCGATCTCAGAAGACGGATCAGCTACCTTTCGGGACACTGTAGTCTGAGATATCATCTGAACAAAATTAACCTCTCGTCTGAAGCCGAGTGGTGACTCTGTCTAGAGGATGAGGACACTGCTTAGCACATACTATACAAGTGTGATGCCCTCTGCCATCTTAGGAAGCGTATCCTCTTCAGAGAAATCATGATCCTGAGGGGATCAGCTCAGCTTCTACAAGGGATATCCTCAGTTTTATTAAGAAAGTAGAGGAACACCTCGTGTACTTGGCTAGCAGGCTGAATAGAACTACACTGGTTGCAGTGATCTATGGTATCTAACATAGCTAGCACTAGCCCCCAAATAAAATAAAAAAAAAAGGACCCAGTACAATGGAGCAGGCCCAAACAAAATCGACAATTTTCTTTTAAAAATAATCCGAAAGCACATGGCAAGGGCAATGACTAATGAAAATAGCCTGTCGTCCGGGGCTTACTATCCCAATAAAAAAATCATAAGAGCACATTCCGATCAGACTTTATTCGCCCAGAAATATTTTTCCATATCAATTCAGAAAGGTTAGTGCAAAATTGAAATGGTTTCCCGGTTGTTTACAACCATCACTGGGACGCCAGGGTCAAAAGGCTCATCCCCGACGGTTACGTTCATGAGCTCAATCGTTTTAGTACTACAATGGCAGACTCGGATCTTGCCGATGTTGCTAAACAGCACGCTGATTATTGGTGGTTGTCGGGTGAAAACGCTTTCCGGAGAAATGCGTTGAGATCCTCTTCACTTCTTAGTTTGTAAGTTAGATTAGGATTAGGTAAGGATTCTCTTAGAGACTGAACGGGCCATCATGATTAGGTGACTGAACTGACTGAGATCTGTTACCCTTGGTGAGGTCTCAAGCATGAGCAGTGAACGAGATGGGGAAGCCTTTTGCTGAAAGATGCAATCAGGAGGTTGACCATTTGGAGCGAAACACACGAGTGCTAGCCAAACTGATTATTATTTCAGGCTAGAATTAAGCAGGGTAGGGTAGGTTAAGCTTTAGGATAAGAAAGAGAAAAACGAATTAAGGTTTTTAATTACCTTTTCCTAGAAAATCTAATTCTAAAATGCAGTCATATGAAAGTAGAGTAGATAGGTTCAAGCCTTAGAGCATTAGCAATTAAGAAATATAATGAGACTTACATAGAGTGCCTGCACAGGGCCAGTGAGACACATTTAATATGAAAATATTTTTCAGTTAAATTTTAACATTTTTGTCTAGCAAGTAAGAATAGAATAAGAGTAATAAAATTGAATTAAAAAACTAAAACAACAAAAAAAAAAAAACAGGCAGACCATAACTGCACCAAACACTGCTATTTTTCCCAGGGAATTGGCACCTCTTGTACTACTGGCTGGGGTAGATATTGCAATAGTTTATTTTTCAATTCACTGATTTTCGCGATGGTTTTTTTCAGCTGTGTGAGAGTGCGTTACCCTGATGAAAAATGATTTTTTTGCTTCTAATTTGCTCACAGACTCTTACATCCAGTTGATTCGAAAGGTTATAATAATAATCGACGTTTATTGTTTATTATTGTAAATAATACACAAACAAATTTCTTTTTACTTCCCAAAAAAATGGATGCTAAAACCTTCTTGGCCGGTTTTTGGACGTTAACTCTGGCCTTAGAGCCCAAGCACCGGGTTCACAGTCCTCTTTAACCCAAAACTTCAAACAACTTTCAAACAATCAGTTCGGCTTCAGAAATGGACGATCAACGGTCGACGCCATAGAATCTGTAGTAAGCCAGCCCGCAGATGCCATCCAAGGAAAGAGGTGGGGGGGAGAAGAAATATTGCGCAGTAGTTAAGCTGGACGTTAAAAATGCTTTTAACTCAGCGAACTGGACGCATATACAAATGTCCTTAATTGCCATAGGTACCCCTCCCTATTTGCTTGGATACTATACTTCGCGTGGATTATTATCATCAAGACTTGTATGCCATTTTTTCTAAAGTTCGAATCCGAGATACATTTTTAGCAATCATCTATGAATTTGTTTGATGCAAAACCCTTGAAATATTTCATGATATTCAGTTTTGTTCATTTAAAAAAAATACTGTGGCACGTCAACCTTCAACTTGTTGTAAATATACGAACGAGTTAAAAGATCTGCGAGAAACTTACACACGCTCATGTAAAAAAAGTACTATTTCCATAAAAGTCTTATCATAATAAAATGGCAATACTAGCTTGGGGTATCTGACTTTAACATATATCACAAATCATGCGCAAAATGCCAAAAATAGGACACTAAAAACCAAATGGAAAAAAAATCACTTTTATGTTTATGGGACAAGTATGTTCATCAATAGGTATTTTATTATATTCACCACATCGATTGTGCTGTTATTTAATAATGTAAACGAGATCTAAGCCTTTCGTCAAAGCCGTGTTTGGCATTTACTACCAAATTTCAAAGCACGGCTTTAACGAATTCGCTAAGCTCTCTTTTTCATCCTTTTCTAGGTGAATCTAAAAGACTGAACTCTCTTTCATTAGCCGACAACAACCGAGGATAGAAGCGGAGAAGAACTCCCCATTAAAACTAACATGTACCAAATTAATTGGATTAAAAATAAAAGAACATTAAAAATGAACAAATGTGTCCCCAGTTTGCCTCCTTGTGGAACTCCATAGGTTTTTGTTTTTTCCTCACTGAATGTGTCTGACACTTTGACTCTTATTGTTCTTATCAGAAAGTCAACATCTGTGCCATCTAGTCACTCATTCTTTCCATCATTTAAGTGTTGCCCCTTTAGTCACACACACTGTTGAAAACGGTTCATCTTGTTTCGTGCCACGTGCTGCAGTAGTCCTAAATATTGTGAACTTCACGGCAGGTATTTTTCTTTAGCTCCGTCACGGGTAAAATACTCTAGTCCTTCTTTATAATTCTCTGAACAACAGATTTTAGTAGAGCAGACGATTTTTTCCTTTATTTTTGTACTGTTTCCTTTGTTCCTTGATGGTTTGGTGAGCGCTGACGAAGGTTCACTCAAAGTCGAAGTTTTGGGAACTATACACTCACGAAAGGCACATAGCTCAGATCACGCAAGGAGTTGAGTGAGCATTTGTTGTTGAATATACATACTCTCCTTTCTGCATGTGGAATTTATTAAAAAGTATAACCTTTTTTTCCTGTGATGCAGAGAATCATTTAGGCCATCCAACAAGAAGTGTCATTTTAAATCATTAGAAAAGCCAAATATTTTTACGATTAGTATATCCCTATTTTATACATTTATACT
This sequence comes from Merodon equestris, assembly GCA_958301585.1. NCBI lineage: Eukaryota > Metazoa > Arthropoda > Insecta > Diptera > Syrphidae > Merodon > Merodon equestris. The sequence goes on along the minus strand of OY284417.1, from coordinate 18,127,083 downwards.
TAAGTAGTGGAAGACGAAGCCTGTCTAATGAGATGGTGCATGTTTTGTTAATCTTAAAGCTTGTATAACTTTTGTATATCATGTCAGCAGTTAGAATAACGCCATTCAACAAAAAATAGTTCCCTTCGTCACCATTTATGATACTATGAATAAGTCTTCTACATTAAAGCGCATTCGTTTAAAAGCCAATTCATCGCACCTAAGGTGGTTTAGTAAACACCCTGTTAACAGCTAAATTGCTCGCACATTCACTCCAACCACGTGGTGTTAGTTATTGCACATCGTTTGCGGTGAGATGAAATCTCTTCCACTACGCTTTCTTGGAATGCAAACATCAAGCCACGACCCATGACAACCACACGTCCTTAAACGCGCATCTAATGCATTCAATGTAGACATAACATAAGCACAGATGCACGTGATGAAATATGAGGATGCGGGAAGCACTCTACAGCCTACAAGGCATTAAGGTTGCATGAACACTCATAATGTTGTTCATCCTTGGAGGCAATTAGGTCGTTGTGGGTGACAGTAAATTCCTCTTTGTGCAGGATGATCGTCATGATGAGGGTTACGTTCGAGTTGAGGATATGGTGCTAATAAAATGGATTACTGAAATCCGCAATATTTTCCATTTAATTTAAAATTGCGTTGTTTTCTTATCTCCAAAGGGGTGTTAGTGGCACGGATGACAGAAAACAAAAATAGAAAATCCTGCAGCCCTTGCTTCCCCCAGCCAGTTCCAGAAGATTCCTTCTTGTATAACCGAGTTGAGTGTTGTTTACTTTTGAGAATATGTATATCAACGCGTCATAAAATCCGTTCTATCGTTGCCAAAATAGATACGACATGACGATGTAGTTCTTCTTCTTAATATCGACATGGGTGATTTATGCTTTCCTTATGCGCTGACGGCTGTGGCAATAACATCCTCTAGGATACTACACAATATTTGAATGGTTCCGAAATACCTGTTGCGACGTCTTATTTAATGCGACCGTATCCTATGTGTCCCATAAAATGCTACAATATTATCCCCAAGGTAAAGCATTTTTGCAAATAAGGCAATTGTTCATTCATTCCATGGACTGATGGAGAGAAATTCAATTACCCTAACCAACATGTCAGCATAACAGAATTATGATTGGAAGCTAATCCTACCATAAAACCTGGAAAATATTATAGGTTCATACTCGTATATCGAGGCACAAGGTCCTTTGCCACAATGAGAAATCCTTTGAATCTAATCTCATAAACCAATCAATGGGGAAGCGGAATTAAGAAGTCCAAAACATACTGAACGACTCCTTTGTCCACGTGTCACGATGGTGTTGATTTTGATTATTTGTTTTTGCTTCATTGTTTCCACAAATTGGATTACGACTTACATATGTCCTTGCAAGTTATGCTGAATTCAAATGCACACGTACTTGATAGATCTTTTCACTTGTAAAATGCATGTGGCATGACAGACTTTAGGGTTGTTTCAACGGAAACGAGAACTTTACCTTTAGCCAACGCAGTGCTAAGTAGCAACAGGAGTGGGATTGAATCCTAGATGAACTCGCGATTTCGTTCTGAAACATTAATCCCCGACATTCTATTCCGCTGGAGCTTTTTCTAGGTTTTTCTTGCGTACATGGAAGAGGCCTACAATCGGGGGTTTTAAGCCTGCTCAGGCTGAACAGATTATATCAAGTGACTTGTTGCTTAAGTGGGAAAAAATGAACAACATTATCACCCCCGATAGCCTTCATAGCTCTTATTATTTAGTTCCCTCTTGGATAATGGACAATGCATGTCTACTTCGTACGAGGTAGAGAAGGCAGTCTCGACATCTCCAGTAGTGCATGTCTCCATATATTGTTTTCGTCGCTTTTCTTTACAAAGGTTCAATCGAATCCCATTGTTATTTTGCTTACTGTCTATGACCTTATATTTTTTGTCCTGATTCCCCTATCAGACTTTCTATAAATAGCCCGATATACGTAATGTTTACACAGATATCAAATAACACTGCTTCGTCCGCTTTCCCTTTCGGGTATGACTTAACAAAAGCTACCAAGCATCCCAAGAGCAATCATATTATTCTGTACGCCGTTCGGCAAAAATCAACAATATCCTGTCTACGCTTGGGTACGTCCATATAAATTAGGTTTTTTTGCTTGAGAATGATGGAAAAATAAAAAAAAAATTGTCATGTTACATCGGAATGGATAAGTCCCGAAATACAGTAAGCCTGTTGATAAAATACTATTTTTGGAAGTACATACCTGTCTTTGTAGATTTTATTCGATATTGCTAATGAAAAAAACACTTTGAAAAATAAATTGGGATAGTAGGTCTCTTCATTCCAGGTAAAATACCATAATCCTCTTACCTTTTTACCTTTTCATGTTGATTTTTAAATGAAGCCGTAGCTGGCCAACATCACTGCGTGCCAGCTTAGGGAATTCAAACGCGAGCGGTTGTCCATCAAACCTAAACATCCCATTCCCTCAGCTTGTCAAATAAAACCTTGATTGCTATTGCATGATACAATACACGTGAACGTTCTACTCATGGATATATTTCTAAGGAAAATACACAAAGTCTTACTTAGCTATGGAGCATGCAGATAAGAGACTATCCAACAAGAGGTGTCATTTTAATTTTCGGGCTATTTTTAACTTATTCAATATAAATCGAAAACATCGTGTAAAGTTCGTACATTTTTTGTCATAATCAACCAGCTAAAAAATGGTGTATTAAATCAATAGCCTTGAACGTTTTGGTGAGGTTTTTTTTCGTTGGAGGCTTCTACTATCTGTTGCAGCACTCAGACGCAAATACTGGATCATTATACTACCAGACAGACACCTTTATTGTATTTTTCCCGTTGTCCGGAGAAAAATAAGGAGGGGCTTCAGTGATGTAGTGCTAAGAGATTCGGCACACACCATCTCGGCCCCAAGGGTGCGCCACGGTGAACGAGCGAAGGCGGGAAGTCGCAGAGAAAGTGTTCTGCTGTTTCAGCCTCCTCGCAGCATGCGGCACAGGTAGGCGTCTCACCGATGCCAACACCGACAAGATGCAAAAGTGTAATGGCCCGTAATGACGCCCGCAAGCCTTCTGCAATCATTTCTCCTTAAGGATAAGAAGAATGTGGCGGACTTCTTGCATACATCAGGGCTTAGTCATCCTGCATCCTGCATCTACGACCGTGTGCATTAAAGACCCAATTGTTGATGTCAGATTTGACCGTGGAAGCAGGTAGGAATCAGGTGCTGAGAAAATTTCCTCTGAACCCTTTCTAGCGAGTACATCGGAGATCTCATTTCGTGGGATCCCAGAGTGAACTGGGAACCATACAAGCCTTAGCGAATTTAGTTTTCCGACTTTGTTTAAAAAAGTCTTGAGTTCATGCATTAATTTAGAGCTGGAAAGAGGGTGGGACACAGCTTTGAGTGCCCTTGTGCTTCACAACATAGTGCATGTCCATTAGGATTGCGTATATTTCTGATTGAAAGACAGACGCATATTTTCCTAACGAGAAGTACAGTCGAATGTTTTCGCGCACAAAAAACCTTCAGCGCCAGCCCCCCGTCCAGTTCTGGAGCCACCTGTAAAAATGCGAAGGCAGTCCATTCCAGATTCAGTATCTGGCCAGAGTCAGTCCTGACGCCGTGCCATGGAAATTATAACGAAAGGTGTCATTGCGTCAGAACGCATATCCATGGGACAGGGGTCGTAGGATATTTTTCGCACAAGTACATTATCACTCCAATGCGAGTTGTACCAAAGACCACATCTCTTGAGGCGAGACATGGGATTCAGTGCGCACCCTCTGATATATATATCAAGGGCTGGAAGATTCATCATAGCATCTAGAGTAGCTCCCGATGTGCTGGGGAAAGTCCCCGTTCAGCTGAGATAGACCGCTCTTTGTAGTTTGGTGACAGCGCTTTGGTAGTGTTGGACTTGCTTGCAATCTAAGATGACCCCCAGGTACTTAGCTTCCTTGGATATCGGGATGGGAATGCCTTTTAGCACCAGCTGAGTAATGCCAGTATTTTTCCTCCTTCTCGTGAAGAGAACGAGAACAGTCTTAAAAGGATTAACCGACAGCCCTTTACTCGTGCACCAGTCCTCGATCACATTTAGCGCCGCCTGCACTGTGAAGGAGACAGTCTCATAACACCGGAGACAGGTCTCCGCCTTGCGGGCAGCCCCTGTTTACGCCAGACTTGACATATTGTTCGAGGCCTGCATAAGTAATCAATGTCCTGTGCTTTGATCCACAAAACCAGTGTTTCATCTACGCCATGCCGTCTGGAAGCGTTACACTTGCTGTCGAAAGGAGCAACATGGAAATAGCATTATCAAAAGCTCCCTTCGAGTGCGCATTCAATTCTCCCAACTAGGTTTTGAAGCGCAGTCTCCCAGGATTTTCCGGATGCATTCGAAGGGCAACTTTACGCACTTGCAACTTTACTAGTTCCTTCATGCTTTTCAGCAAGAAGGATGTTAGACTGATTGGTCTAAGACTCTTGTCGAGTGAGTAATCTTCTTTGCTTATACTGGGAATAAAGACCACTTTCACAGCAGAGTAGGAAGCAACTGTCCTATTTGCAGCGTAACAGGTTATATCCTATCAGTACCTGACGACTTGAATCCATCGAAAAATGCCACAGCAAATTCAATGGCCTCAGTAGTTGTCCGTGTGACGCAATATTTCAGTCGCAGTTACCAATGAATGAAAGTGCAACGAGCCGATGACAGTTTGATTTCCCGGAAAATGGGTCTGAAACAGTAAACTAAGAGTTTCTGCTTTAGACTCGGTAAAAGTACCATCAGACTTTCTGAGTACCTCCAGCCTTGTCGATTTTCCTCGTTTGAGGACTTTAACTAACTTGCTGGTCGCGCTCAGGGATTTGATCTCTTCGCAGAATGACTTATAGGAATCATTCTTCGATTTTCGAATAAGCTTCTTATATTCCTTCTGCTTCGATCGATATTTATTCCAGTCATCTTCCGAGTTCGATTTAAGCAATCTGTTCCGAAGACTTCTGGCTTCCCTACGAAGCCGTTGGAGCTCAGCATTCCACCAGGGAACCGGCTTCCTGTTGGGAGGTTTTTTGACAGGACATGCGAGTTCAAAACAGTTGGTGATGGCGCTACTCAGGTTATGAACGGCATCCTCCACCAATTGCTTCGTTCTGAGTGTAGGTATGGCTTGAGTGGATTTCTCAACCTCCTCTCTAAGCCGTATCCAGTTCGTCTTTCTCAGATTCCGCTTGGGCTGCGAGCCAAGCCATGTGCTAACAAATGGAACAAGAGATAGTCAGAAGCAAAATTTATGGTAGATATGGCGGGTGGAGTAGGATATTCCATTAAAGTGTCTCCAGCAAGTTTTCACCGATTCTATAACATACGGGGCTTGTCCGAAAAATAAGGTGACTTTTTATATTTTTCGAAAATAATTTATTCATCAATACTATTTTGTCCTCTTCAAAATGTCTATATACATATATCAAAATTCATATAATACACTAGCGCCAGAGCTTTTTTGGATAAGCTCAAAGTAGACTCGTCAAATTATTCAGTTGACATTTCAAGTACGTTGGAGCTCTTGAGCATATTTTTCACTCAAAATTTGATACAGATTTTCTGATCCATTTTTTTTCAATAGCAAAAAATCGCCAAGCACACCAAAACACATTTAAACTTTATTACTGAGGCAAGCGTACCAACATGACAAAAAAAAAAATCAAAAACCGAAGGACTTAACTCGGGAAATTCAAAATGTTACCTTATTTCTTGAACAGTGGTTGGTCATATAGTGTGGAATACTTTTTTAAAGTCAATCGGGCGATGAGGAGCTATTGATTTTCCTTTTTGTTTTATTAGGTATCCGAAACAAGCTTAGGCGAATTAGTTATCCGGTATTAAATTTAGAAATGTAGGTAGGTAGGAGTGGCCGCCTGATATCAAGATGCCAGGCCCAATTAGCGCTTATGCGCCGTTTTGATGCCACCACTCAGTGACCTAATGTGCTATTATTAGAGTTTCATATGCATCCTGTGGAATTAAATAATTTGATGATATTGCAGAATCCTATTTCCCTGAATTCTGATAGGTCGTCGAAGGAGATTTTGCCGAGTAGGCGCTGTCTGGTTCTAGCTAGAGCCGGACATTCACACAGGAAATGGGTGAGAGTTTCCTTTTCCAGTGGGTTCTTGCAACTTCGGCAGTAGAGATTGCCCAAGGAGGGCCATGTTTTCCTTGATATGACGCAGTTGCTAAGACTGCACCATCTGGAGTTCGCCCTCGAGAGAAAGTGTTGTAGAAGGTTTGCCTTGACCAGTCTAATGGGGGGGAGTACTGCCTCCGCCAAAGAACAGTCGAGGGAAGAGCCGCGCCTTGCTAGAGCGTCAGCCTTTTCGTTTCCCTCTATTTTGCTGTGGCCAGGAACCCAAATGAGAGTAATGTTGAAATAGTCTCCTGCACAGCTGATTTCATCCTTACACTGTGCAACTAATTTGGATTTTATGGAGTGAGAGTCGAGAGCTTTGATAGCTGATTGGCTATCAATATATATATTGATATCTCTCTTGGTAATAGGATAGCGCGTGAGTAACTTGCAAGCTTCCTTAATCGCTAGTACTTTCGCTTGGAACACGCTGGCCGAGTCTGGAAGTCGCAGCGATTTGGAGATATTCAGTTCCGCTGAGAAGATACCCGAGCCAATCCCACACTCCATTTTTGAACCGTCGGTGAAAAAAGCTACCTGATGGTTCTCAGAGTGCAGTCCCTGTTTCCATGCCATCCTGGATGGGAAGTGAACATGGGCGGCTTTACTTGGGTTGTGTGTGGGTGTCGTGAAATCGGTTGCAGTCGTGGCCAGGTCACTAGGTAATAGGTCCAGCACCTTGCTATGACCGTAGGGTTTAGATGACCAGAACCCAGATTCTCTGAGTCTAATGGCGCTACAGGCTGCATTATATCTGGTGAAGAGGTCCAGAGGGAGGAGGTTTAGGAGTACGTTAAGTGCCTCGGTCGGAGTAGACCGAAGGGCACCGGTTACCCCGATACTGGCCGATCTCTGTATTCGGCTTAGTTTTTTGATGTTGTATGCCTTACTTAGGGCAGGCCACCATACGAGCGCTCCGTAGGTGAGGATGGGGCGGATGACAGCCGTGTACATCCACAGCACCATTTTGGGTCGGAGTCCCCAGCTTTTGCCGAAGGTTCTGCTACAGGCATAGAAAGCGACACATGCTTTCCGTGCCCGATGTTCAATGTTCATCTTCCAACTGAGCTTGGGGTCTAGGATAATTCCTAGGTATCTAGCCTCGGAAGACAAGGAGAGTGACTGGTTGTTGAGTCGAGGGAGATTAAAGGACGGTATCTTATATTTGGTGGTAAACAGCATCAGTTCTGTTTTACTCGGATTGACGCTTAGGCCGCATCCTGAGGCCCAGGCGCTTAGCTTAGTCAGAGCTCTCTCTGAGATTTCGCTAATTACCGAGGGAAACATTCCCGATACTAGGATGACCACGTCGTCAGCATAAGCAACCGCCCTTATTCCGATTCTTTCGAATTCTTTCAAAATTTTATCGATAACCAAGAGCCATAGTAGAGGCGATATTACCCCACCTTGGGGTGTGCCTCTATCTACGGTCTTAACTATAGTGGTGTTGCCCATCTGGGCCTGAATGATCCTTGTTCTGAGCATGGATATGATCCATCTGCTAACAAGTCCCTCTACCCCTGCCGTGGTGAGGGCTTCTTGGATCGATTCAGTGTGAACGTTGTTGAAAGCAACTTCTATATCTATGAAGGTAGCTAAGGTAAATTGTTTATGGTGGATGGATTTTTCGATTGCCTGCACGACTTCATGCAGGGCGGTCTCAGTGGACTTGCCTTTAATGTAAGCGTGTTGGGACTTCGAAAACTTTGTGTTTCCTAGGGAGTCGCGGATGTGCCTGTCTAAGATGCGTTCGAGGGTCTTCAGGACGAAGGATGTGAGGCTGATAGGTTTGAAATCCTTTGCGGATTCATGACCGCGCTTGCCAGCCTTCGAGATGAAGATACATCGAACTCTTCTCCAGGCTAGGGGGATGTAGTTGAGTTTCAGCATTATAGGTAATATCCCGTCAAGTCCCAGTGACTTGTATGGGGGGAAGCTGCTGATGGCCCAAGATATATTATCGGGGTTGATGATCAAATTAGCATCGTCCCGTGGTGTGTGCTGCGTATGATGAGGGACCTGCGTAGTAGTCCCGTAGTCTTTACATCCGGGGAAGTGGGTGTTCAAGAGAAGTTCCAGGGATTCTTCTGTGGAATCTTTACAAAGAGTCGGAGATAAAACCGCCAACGCCTAGTGACTTTAACTTTTTCATCAGTGGTAATTTGTTCGAGTTGCTCTAAGGACTTTCCATTTTTAATCCGTGCTGTTGGCGAAGTGGTCAGTCCACCTAGGAAAGAAGGTGGAAGTCAGAAGTGCCAAGGATTCCATTTCCTTGTTTAATAAAGGAGGAGTGGTCGTTGAGCGGAAGGTCTGTAGGTCAAACCTGTCCATAGTCAAGAAAAATTCCTTTACGCAAAAACTGTGCAACAACATCAGTTGTGAATAAGAGATGATTAAAAAAATGCTGACGAAGGCATCCACTTGCAAAATAAAATCACTTCAAAATTCATTCTCTGTGTCTGCATTTCCAATATAACACTTTAACGACATGGAAGCAAAAAAAAGTTAGTGTGAACCACAATCACCGCAAATTCAGTCGAATCTCTCAAATCCTATCTAGGACAGCCATCCCCGGAGAATAGTGAACGGATATCTTCGACACAAACCATCTGAACCCCGTCCAGGGTGTGTGACAAACACCAATAAAAAAAGAAAAACAATAAAAAAAGAAGGACCGTCTGCTGGACAAGACTCAGACTTAGGTGCGTTTGAGACTTCCATTCCTTTCGTTCATGATTTTTCTTATTCCGATGCCCTAATCAAGTCTTGGCAACATGGAAAATACATTAATAAACCGAAAATCACACACGTCTGATATCCTCTTATTTCTATCCTCAATTTCACAATTCCACGGCAATCAGGAAATCAAATATGATTGCTATCTTAATAGCACATCCGTTTCCATTAATCACATTCAATCAATAAGCAGTCAAGCGACAGATGACAACACCCCTAATACTCCGTCAAATGGAATTCCAAATTCCATTGAAAGTCGCTACATAAATGTAGCCATGCTTAGTGCCATTATAAAGAGCTTTTCATCATTATATGATCCGCCCTTTGCTGTTATATGACATCCTGCATCAACTGTGTTGAAAGGTGATATATATTCTGACTAGGCTTAGTCTCAAATGTCACTATTGATGGTCGTAGTCATATTGATAAACTGGATTTGAGTTCCTGTGTCTCAAAATATTTGTACTTTAACCACTATGTTACGTCTCAAAAATGATTGATACTTCAGGAAACGACCTATATCAATAAGATGTCTCACTGAGTGGTAAGCAACATGCCAGACATTTATTTCTCCATTCCTCTGGAATGGCCATACTCCCCGGTAAGACCTAGGGCGTAAGGCAATTTATTAAACCAATTCAATCCCGCCTCTCACAAGGATGGGAAAAAATCTCTGTCATTTCCAAAGAAATAATACTTTTCTTCCTCCTTTAATCGACCATTAAACATGGACGCCATCTGTTTGTTGAAGTACCTTCTTCACATCGTTGCAAATCACATTGATAACAGTTAAAAGACAATAAAACGAAAGAAACGTTAATAGCGAAGCCAGTTCTGCTCTGTCGTTTGTTTATTGCCTCCCATTCCACTTGATATTGTACCCTAGGTACGACGAGCAAGCTGTTGAGAATCCTTGAAATTGCCCAAGGGGCTTGCAATAAACGTCAAATCGATATAAGGTAGTCTCGCTTTAATGTGCGTCAACCTTGCTTACAGAATTTAATTAAGCAACTCAGGAATTGGGTCGTTTGTTTAATTATATCGTTGTTGGGCTCGAGATGATGTTAGACTGGCCTTCGGTTATGTCCTTCAGTCTGGTGTCTCCGGGCTTGTGGTTGTATAAAAAAGCTTTCAAATCTTCAATTTATGTCCACTGATTTGACCATTGAATAGAAATAAAATTGACGTGCCAGACGGCACGAATACATTTTATGAAATCTAAGTGGTGGCTATGGCCTCAAGACCATATTGAGCGGAGAATCGAATTTATAGGTTAAATATTACGTTTTTTGAAGGACACAAGTGCATGGGAAGAGGAGCTATGAAAGTACATTTTGGTTGGTCTCGTCTAAAGCCGTAAATTTTATGGGCACACTTTCATTGATTTAATAGACACCAGCCTCCCATACCTAAGGTTACTCTGAGGCGTGCTTAACTAGCCTCGCCCGGACTTTAATGCGTATTGGATTTCTACTCGTTTCATCGTTCTAGTCAAGCAACAAATCGTGATCACCATCCACAAATTCCATTTTATCCTAACGATTTTCTACCCAGATAGCTATGGCGCTAAATTAAATTGATATTCAAACAAGGCGTCAAGGTATGCTTATCGCAATTTACATTCCTACGTGCCAATGCGATTTCCTTCCTGTGCCTGTTGTAAGGTTCTTCGCTGACAGACTGTAAATCAGCAAACAATTTTTAAGAGATGCTCAAAAGCCAACTTTTTCTCCTTTCTGAATCGTGCAGGATACGTATAAATTTGCTTCTTGGGAAGGATGTAGGGTGACAAAATCGTCCCCACGGTATCCTGTTACGTAGTGAGCATTATAAAGATGTTGACAATGCCGTGATATTGACGATGGAAATCAGTCCTTTTATGGATGTTTCCTCAGTTCTATTCGAGATATTAACATGGGATTTTGATAATTAACTGCAAAGGAGCAGTGATGTTGGGCATTGAAGGGTTACGCTTGGTAGTCTTTGAAGACTTCCATTTTTGTAGAAGGAACAAGGAAAAAATCTAAACAGTAGTTGGCAACCCTTGTATTCTTTTTGTTTCAATTTGCAAAGGGCGAAGGAAGAGATTCAGACAAAGGGAAAACATGGCCTTCTTCCTCCCACGGTCTGGGTAAAAGGAGGAAGGAAGTGGCTCCTCAACTTTACAGTGCGGAGAGGCAATATAAGGAAGTACCTTAACCCTTTAATGCATGATTTTTTTATTTTTGACGAATTAAATATATGTTATATAAAAAGACAATTTGAACTAAAAAAAATTATATAAAAAAAATCTGACGATTGATTTTCTTGGAAAATCGAATTTTCACTATGATGCAGATATGCAACGCTATGCATTTAGGGTACGTATATACGAGCAAATATGAATTTATGAAAATGAAAACCAATCCTTTTTTTGGGAACTAAAACGTTTTTTTTTATAACTTTTATTAAAAAATTAATTAATACAATAAAACAATCATTACGAACTAAAAAAACACATTAACATAAAACAGAAGTAAAAATTTAATTTTTATAAAAAAAGGCCCACACATAAGTCTTCAAAGCAAACATACATACATATGTATATTTATGTTCATTACTTACTTTAGTTATCATATTTATTATTATAATTATTATTTATTTATTTTTAAATAGGAAGTGAGGAAATAAAATAAGCTAAATATGGAAATTCCTGAAACAGTTATTGTTTTTATTTAAACAGAGGGCTGTATCACATTTTTCACATTTCACAAATGTGTATCCACTACAATTAGGTAGCTTACATCGAACCCTTTTTTCCAAAAACACTGGCCAATGCGAGATTTCGTCTTTTCTAACATTTGTCGATGGAACATGCGACTTTGGAAACTTCCTTTTGCGTTCTTGAAGAAGAGCTGATGGTGAGCCGCATGGCCTTCCTCTTACTTTTGGAAACAGAGTTCCACTTCGGCAAAGAGATTCACCTAAATCTACCCGAAATTCGGATAAATTGATTGGGACTTCATTGCGCATCTCACAATTTTGCTTATATAATATCCATGCGTTTACGACAGTGATATCGACCAAATGATAAAAGATCCGCATGTACCATTTACGAGATTTCATTTTAATTCTACCTCGTCCAATTAAACTGTCAGTAAGGTCAACGCCGCCCATATGTTTATTGTATTGCTTTACAATGTTTGGACAATTAATGTCAATGCGCTGCGACAGAGCCAAATCTGTCGTACCTTTTAAGTGTTTCAATAGGCAGTGCGCCAACGAATGTAGACAACAAGTTTACAGGTTTATTGTCTTTCCAACAAAGCGTACAAATATCAATGTTGTCGATGTTTGCGAAAAATTCAAACGATTTTCCTCGCAGTTCCTTGGACATTTGCTTATCATTCGGAAGCTTGCAATTCGTCAGTCTATTACGCCGAATAGTCCCAACAGTGTATATACCTTTCTTTGCCAATTCAACAGCCAACGGAACTGTAGTGTAGTAGTTGTCGAAATAAAGCTTATGGCCAAGATTAACTGGTATACTTCGAGCCAATCTTATAACGACATTGGCACATGCACCCAAGTTTAACTCTGTTGGTAAAATTTCGTTAGTATTTTCCTTACCGGTATAAATTTCGAAATTATACGTAAATCCCGACACACCACTTAAAACAAATAATTTATACCCCCATTTATGCGGCTTGGCAGGCATATACTGCTTCATGTAGCTATTTGCTTTAGTGGCACATATCTGCTCATCAAGAGATAAACACTCTTCGCGAGGAATCGTTAAAAAATTGTTGGTAAGGTGAGTAATTTATAGGTCGTATTTTGTGAAGCCTGTCGTGATCTGGACTGTCTTTTGGCAGCATGTGGCTATTTTTATTAAAATGCAAGTACCTGCGAATTCTTTCAAATTCATTGATTGTCATGGTACCCATTATTATGCCATTACCAGTTATCGGAGCCCAATATCGCCGAATATTTGAAATATGAACGACGGACATAAGGATGCAAATTCCAAGATACTTTCTTATATGTGTGCTTGTTAATAATGCAGGACGTTCTGGAGTAATCTCAAGAGAATACAAATTTGTTTCCGCAACTATGATATCAATCAATTCAGCGGGAAAAAAGTAATCAAAGTGGTCTAATGGTGTCAATAGTTTCAGAACAGTATCAGGTAATGAAGTCTTTCCTTTAAATGAATATAGTCCTTCATCAAACTGGAAATTCTTACGCTTCCATGTAATTCGTCTATATTTTTCTTTTAGTTTTTTAATTTCGCTTTTAAAATTCCGTTGGCATGTTGATGCAGTGGATTCCTCTTGCTTATCCTGTAAAATATGAACAGCCAAACTATCAAAGTCCAACAATTCATTAAGTCCGTCTTCTTCTACAGTGTCCCGCCTTGTGCTTGTTACAAAATCTTCTGGGTCTAACATATGAACCAAAGGTCCGTTACCCTCAAAATCATCCTCGCTTTCCACCCAATCATCCAAAATTTTCTCTAATTCCCTATCGGATAAAACTTTCGGCATGCTGGAAAACGAAAAAAGAATCTAGATAAAGTATGTAGTTCACATATCCAAAGACCATGTTTCACATACGGTAAATGCATAATGTTGCAGATAAGCATCATACGTAAAATACAAGAAAAAGTCTATCTTCAACCATTCTTTGTTTATAATTTTTATGCAGATGTCAAACTGAATATATAGAAAACAATAAAAAATTTACTTACATGAACTAAAACACTTAATTATTGTACTTTTTTATAAACAAAACTCACAACATCTGCTCACTTTCACCGCACTCCGTTTTATGACTTGGAATGTGAATTTACGCGCTAAAACTTAAACTCAAACTATTTCAAGGAATTGACACGGATAGTAGAAACAGTCAGGAAGGTAACAGGACAAAAAAATATAAGATAGCGGTTAATATTCTCTTACGAGAGCACATATTTGAGTATGATACAGATATGCAACAGTATGCATTAAAGGGTTAAAGGAGAAAGGTTTTATCCTTGATTTTGCAAAGTAATGATAAAGAGGATTTATTGTAGTCTCGTTAAGCTAATCGTTGCATTTTAAGAGGCCCTGCTTGTACCTCAATTTATTTATACCTATTACCGAGAATTGTTGGATAGCATTATATTTAGTTTTATGGACTCTATTTAAAAGTGACAATTCAGTCTTCCGTATGTCCTGAAAATTTACGAAAAAGTTTGTTTGTTATCTTAATTTCTAAGGCATTTAATCCTTTGCACAGGATCTTAAACGCTGAACTAGGGCTATTCCCTTTCCACTAAGGCCCACAGCAATACGTGTTTGCTTGGCCAACGTGGGAAGTTCAACATAATCCAGGCTATTAAGTAACAAATCCTATCCGGTGTTATGAGACATTCAGGTTTTATTCACCCAAATCATTACTCCTTGAAGCTAATAGCCAAGACAAATAAGGTTGCTGACTATCACAATGCCGATCGTAAACAGTGGGCGAATTTTAAGAGTCCATCCAACAAGAGGTGTCATTTTAAATTAATAGTTAAATAATTTTTTTTTTTATGAAAAGTGATTCAAACTCTGAGGTAAGGAATGGAATAGAATATCTGCCAATTGCCTGCCTCCATTTCATCTACAAAGTCACTATTTTGATTGAAAATTTTATGTCGTTTTTGGGGATGAAACATTCTCGTAGACCTTATCTTAAACATGCCCCCGAAGTGGAAGTCTGATGTTAGATTGCACAATCCCGACGGCCGATTAGATTTTTCATTTCGAGAAATCCGATGTTCATAAATTTGGAACAAATTTCACAATTTGTCCGCCCTTCTTTAAATAAATGTCACCCACAACCCGGATTTTAGGCAAAAACAAAAGTCAGTCACGAGCATCATACTGAAACAGTCGCACCAGCATCATTACGAATATATACCTATATACCCCAATGACACCGCAAACTCAAAAACAGTACCAAACTGTCACTCGTTGTAGATGGAGACGTTGTTTTACTATTTTCCTTGGGTTTTCGGAGTCAGAAGCAACAGTTTTGTTTGTTTTTGCACTCAGACAAATCGAAATAAGACTCATCTTACTTATCCAGGTGGCACTTCAGTTTGGGATGGATTAGATCCTCAACATGTCGATTTAGCTCGGTCTGGCGACCAATCAATATCAGCGCTGCACGTCCAGTTACACCTTCCACCTATGTGTGCCATCGTAAACATCTTAGCTGCGTCGACCATCAGACTGTTGGTCAGGGAGAGAATAATGGTCTTGTACAAAGTCAACTTATTTTTTCGAAAGATTTACTATCCAGTTGTCTCCTGTTAATAGAAAAGAGTCACAGGACAGCGCGTCGCCTTGTTTCTGCCTTCAAGAACATCGATAACCCTTCAGCATGAACCTGAAAATCTGACGAGTGTGATACGGCTGCTTTTAGAGCCGAAAAATAGGTCGGAATTCGGAAAGTGTTTACAACAATTTTCGGTCATAATAATCCTACCGCTGACAGGCTGTGTGTGTTAAGCTGGATAAATTCGCATCAACAAAGTTACTGAATTTTCCTGTGTCGGTTAGAAAACCCACAGGTCGAAGTATCGAAAATATCGTTGCCGTAAGTGCTTTAATTCAAAATGAGGCAATTTAGTCGATTCCAAGCGGTTCACAGGATTTGGTAATCATTCAGTCGTGTGGAAATGAGATATAGTCCGGCCCCCTCGCTCATGCGATTTGCCGTTTTTTTTTTTTTTTTTTTTTTTTTTATTGGTGGAGGCTTCTGCTATCTGTTGGAGCACTCAGACACAAACACTGGTCCATTGTACTGCCAGCCAGACACCTTAGATGGCGTTAGCCAAGCTTCTTTTTATTCACTTATGTTGTGTGCCATTTGTTTTTCCACACAAGTGAACGAAACCTAACGCTTAATGCCGATTCCGAACGGCGAGAGCCGAGAAGCTTTTTCAAGGCAAGTGTACAACGGGGGGTTTTGCCAGTACCCCGCCGAGGAGGAACGCCGCGAAATAATCATTCGATGGCGTTGGTGTTATCGGGATCCGAATTCGCTCACCTTGCGTCAGCGGCCGACACACTACCCACTGCGCCACGGCGCTCCCCAGCCGATTTGCCGTTGGTGGACTCTTATTTACGTTAAGTTGTTGGTTTATACCAACAGGCAAACAATGAGGAGTTCAGAAACAGTATCAAATGCGAAGTGGGTAGCTTACCGGTCGATATGTGTGGAAGAGCGGTGGAAAAATACTTTTAGAGAACCGTTCATTGCAAAGGTCGTCGCCATGGTTTTCTACAGCTGGCATACATTTTAGGCCGATGCCTTAATTATTAGTATTTAGTTCCGCCATCAGACTCAAGGAGGCGGATTAGTGGTTATCATCCTAGCCCGAGCGGAATGAACGATCCTCATCAGTTCCTGATCTTCACTATAAGATCAACTGACTCAACGACTTAACTGAAAATTTCCTATTCCTGCAGCCTCTCTGTACATTTGAGAATTTTTCAAGTAAAAAGGAAGGCATGTTATGAAAGAAATCCAAACTAAGTTTCTTACATCCAAATTAAAACCCGGCTTAATCACTAACCAAACGTAGAACACAACTCAGAAGACTTTAAATTTCTTTTTTTATTTGAAAGTACAATCCTTCCGGTTAATAATGGAAAATAATTTCATTCAAATGGCTGCCTCGGCTGGCCATGCAGTAGCCTACACGATCGGTCCAATTTTTAAGCACATTATCGATTGTGTGCAGCTGTATTTCACCAATGGCTTCACCTTTAAAGCGTCAATTGTCTCTGGCTTGTCGGCGTAACACTTATCTTTGACGGCACCCCACAAATAATAGTCCAACGGTGTCAAATCGCAGCTCCGAGGTGGCCAAACGACATCAGCTCTGCGGCTGATAATGCGATCTTCAAAAACAGGGCGCAAAACATCGAGTGTAGCTTCGGCTGTGTGGCACGTAGCGCCGTCCTGTTGAAACTAAATGTTGCCAATATCCTCCTCTTCAATTTTTGTGAACAAAAATTCGTTCAATATGGCCCGATAACGATCGCCATTGACTGTAACGGCCACTCCTTGCTCATTTTCGAAGAAAAATGGCCCAATTATGCCTCTGGACCAAAATCCGCACCAAACAGTGGCTCGTTTTGAGTGCACCGGCTTTTCAATGTATGCGTGCGGGTTTTCTGTGCCCCAAATGCGACAATTTTGCTTGTTTACATACCCGCCAAGATCAAAATGAGCTTCATCTGAAAAGATGATTTTTTTGGCAAAATCGGCATCTTCTGTAAGTCGATCGCAGGCCCACTTAGCGAAGCGTTGTTCAAGCGTATACACAACCATATTCGTTCAGCGGAAGGATAAAACTAATTATCTGTCAAATCAGACATGAGCTAAGTGTTACCATTCCCGAAATAAGCACTACTTGAAAAAAAAAACGTTAGATGGCGGACCCTTTATATAATGCATCCCTTCTTTTGCACATTTGGATTATATTAGGTGTGATTTGTTTTGGCGTTTCTTTTTGCTTTGGAATGTTTTTGAGGATTCTGTGTATATGTGGTTCATTGTGTCTATAAATTTTTTGTAAAGGCATTCAAGGTTGCTTTCCTCACAGAGCTGTTGCCAATCAGTCTGTTCAATCAAAAGATTTACTTTTTGTTGGTTAATTCGTCTATGCAGTTCGTGTACACCTTCATTCTCGGGATCCTTAAATGTAGCATACATCAGTGCAAAATGATCTGATATATCCGTTTCGATGACAGCGAACATTATTTCCCTCTTTGTTATGCTTACAAATAAATGATCTATAAGTGTGGCGATGCTTGTGCCAGGGACAACACGAGTACTTTGTTTTATAATATTGGTTAATCCCTTTGTTGCCATCATTTCCAAGTAGGAAATTATCTGTGAGTCACCTATCTTTTGTAAGCTTAGATTCATATCCCCCAAAACTATCAAGTGTTTTCTAACTTTTATATTCTCATCAAGTTCTTTGGTGAAATCTGGTACGTTTCGCTTAGGTGGTCTATATATAGCATGGATGTATGTCTTCGCACTTGTTCCCACGATGACTATGTCTATACTTTCATAGGATACAGTATTTGTACTAACTCTTTCATCCCCTTCGCTCTTCGGGCGCCTTGTCGCGGCGGAGGGGCTTAAGAGGTCAATGACCTCGAACTAAGACCCGGAGAACCCCGAGTTAGTCATGAATGAATGGACAACCAGATGGATGGAAATACTCCAGGTGGCACCCGCAATAGCGGAAATCCACCCGCGATCTCCCTGATCGCGGCCGGGGCAAGGATTCTGGAGGCCCCACCAGTCATTCTTAACTCTCCGGCAGCCCGGAACGACACCGACTCCTGCGGCTCATTGTCCGACCACCTGGTTGGACTGAGCGTGAGCGGTGCAACCGATAGAGGCGACACCGACGATGGTGCGGCACGGGAAACCGCCAAGGTTGAACGAGCCCCAGAATTGGGACGTGCTGTAGATTGCACTGCTAAGTGCCCAAAAGAAGGAGGAAGAGGCGTGCCCGAAAATCGTGCAAAGAGGCTGGCACAGCCGAAGGCACGAAGATTGAGGGCGAACCTCTGGGAACCGCACTTCTTGCCGGCGCGCAGCGCAGAAAACGTCGGCGGCTAGTAAAGGCTGCTGCTGGAGGCACAAGCATGCCAGCACTTTCGGCATGCGCCTCAAACACTCCTCCTCTTATTGGTGACGGTCAAACTCCCAATAAGAGCGTGCCAAGTTCCAAAACGATGGAACGTGTTCCCCAGTATGAATCCATGATTTTTACTCAGATCAACCTACAGCATTGCAAGGCTGCTACCGCTCTTCTAAGCAGCAGAATTGCATGCAGTAGTACAAATCATCACATTGTATCCATTCAAGAACCATGGGTATGGAACAAACGCCTGTGTGGTCTTGGTGGCATACGTGATGCTACAATCCTTTATGATGAGCGAACCGAAAGGCCCAGGGTCTGCCTCATCATATCGAATACACTATCAGCAACCAAACTTGGTCAATTCTGTGGTCAAGATCTGGTAGCTGCGAAAGTGAGCTACAAGGCGCACGGAGAAATTGAACACTTCGTCGTGGCGTCTGCTTACTTCCCCTACGACTCGGTACTACCCCCGCCACCTAAGGCGGTTTCCGAACTCGTAGAGTACTGTGAAGCCAGAAGGATTGGACTCATCATCTGTTGCGATGCTAACGCTCAAAACACAGTTTGGGGCAGCAGCAAATGCAACCGGAGAGGAGACCATCTTTTAAACTTCATTCTTTCGTCTGACCTTTTCATCAACAATGTTGGCTCTCAACCAACCTTTGTGACGGCGAGACGACAGGAAGTGATTGACCTAACCCTATCTAACAGGCATGCGAAGGCCATCACTAACTGGAGAGTTTCACCAGATGTTACGCTGTCAGACCATAGATACATCGAATTCCAATTGAAGTGCGGGATCTCCCCCTCGCAGCCCAAGCGGAATCCGAGAAAAACAGACTGGGTGCGATTTAGGGAGGAGCTTGAGAAATCCACTCAAGCCCCGCCTAAACTCAAAACTAATCAATCGGTGGAGGATGCAGTTCATAACCTGAACAGCGCCATCACCAAATGTTTTGAACTCGCATGTCCTGCCAAAAAACCTCCCAACAGGAAGCCGGTTCCCTGGTGGAATGCTGAGCTCCAACGGCTTCGTAGGGAAGCCAGAAGTCTTCTGAACAGATCGCTTAAATCGAACTCGGAAGATGACTGGAATAAATATCGATCGAAGCAGAAGGAATATAAGAAGCTTATTCGAAAATCGAAGAATGATTCCTATAAGTCCTTCTGCGAAGAGATCAAATCCCTGAGCCCGACCAGCAAGTTGGTTAAAGAAAGTCTGATGGTACCTTTACCGAGTCTAAAGCAGAAAATCTTAGTTTACTCTTTCAGACCCATTTTCCGGGAAATCAGACTGTCATCGGCTCGTTGCATACTCCCTCATTGGATACTGTGGCTGTAGCGAATAAAACAACTCGGCGCAGCTGGTATGTTGCGTCACGCGTGGCAACTACTGAGGCCATTGAATTTGCTGTGGCATCCTTCGATGGCTTTAAGTCGCCGGGCACTGATGGGATATACCCCGTTATGCTGCAAAAAGGTATAAGACAGCTGCTTCCTACACTGAAAAGAATTTTCACTGCTAGCCTGGCACTTGCCTACATACCTATCCCTTGGCGCGCGGTGAAAGTGGTCTTTATTCCCAAAATAGGGAAAGAGGATTACTCACTAGCCAAGAGTTTCAGACCAATAAGTCTAACATCATTCCTGCTGAAAAGCATGGAAAGACTAGTAGAGTTGCACGTGCGCAAAGTTGCCCTTCGAATGCATCCTCTGTCGGACATGCAACATGCTTATCAGCGCGGAAAATCCTGCGAGACTGCGCTTCAAAACCTAGTTGGGAGAATTGAATGCGCTCTCGAAAGGAAAGAGTACGTACTAGGCATTTTTGTCGACATTGAGGGAGCTTTTGATAACGCTACTTTTGACAGCATGTGTAATGCTGCTAGACGGCATGGCGTAGATGAAGCACTGGTTTTGTGGATCAAAGCAATGCTCGTGCACAGGACACTGATCGCTGATGCAGGCCTCGAACATTGTGTCAAGTCTGGAGTAAACAGGGGCTGCCCGCAAGGTGGCGTCTTGTCTCCGCTGTTATGGTGCATGGTGGTCGACTCTCTGCTAGATGCTCTCAATGCCTCTGGAATCTATGCCCAGGCCTATGCGGATGATGTTGCTGTTCTCTCTGTCGGCTCATGTTTAGCGAATGTCTGTCTCAAAGCGCAGGCGGCGCTAAACGTGATCGAAGACTGGTGCACGAGAAATGGGCTGTCGGTTAATCCTCTTAAGACCGATGTCGTTCTCTTCACGAGAAGGAGGAAAACAACTGGCATTGCTCAGCTGGTGCTAAAAGGCATACCCATCCCTATATCCAAGGAAGCTAAGTATCTGGGAGTCATTCTAGATAACAAACTTCTCTGGTCAAAACATGTTGAGTCCAAAACCACCAAAGCGCTGTCAGCTTTCTGGCAATGCAAAGGTGCCTTTGGCAAAACATGGGGCTTATCGCCGAAAAAGGGTCTTTGGATCTACACGGCAATGGTAAGACCGATAATCTCATATGCATCGGTTGTTTGGTGGAGCAGGCTAACACGAAAACACGCTGTGGGTTCACTCACCAAACTCCAAAGAGCGGTCTGCCTCAGTTGCACGGGGGCTTTCCCCAGCACACCGGGAGCTGCTTTGGATGCTATGATGAACCTTCCACCCCTTGATATATATATCAGAGGGTGTGCACTGAAAACTATTTCTCGCCTAAAGAGGAATGGTCTTTGGTACAACTCGCAGTGGAGTGAAAGTGTACTTGAGAGAGAAATATTCTACGACCACTGTCTCATGGATATGCCCTCTGACGCAATGACACCTGCCATCCTACTGCGCTGTAACTACACAGTCACATTTCCTTGGCGTCAGGACTGGCTTTGGCCAGACACTGAACCAGGAATAGAATGTCTTCGCATCTTCACAGATGGCTCCAGGACTGGTCAGGGATCCGGCGCTGGAGTTTTCTTCGAGCGCGAAAACATTCGACTGCACTTCTCGTTAGGAAAATATGCGTCTGTCTTCCAGGCGGAGATTTACGCAATCCTAATGGCCATGCACTATGTTGTGAAACACAGATGGAGGGGAAAGAGCATATGTGTCTGCAGTGACAGCCAAGCTGCACTCAAAGCTGTATCCAATCCTCTGTCCAACTCCAAACTAGTGCATGAACTCAAGACCTTCTTGAACAAAGTCGGAGGACTTAATTCACTTAGGCTTGTATGGGTTCCAGGTCACTCTGGAATCCCAGGAAACGAGATCTCCGATGAACTCGCTAGAAAAGGCTCAGAGGAGAGTTTCTCAGGGCCTGAACCCGCCTTAGGTCTACCAGCTTCAACGGTTAAATCTGACATCAATGACTGGGTCTTTAACGTACACAGTCGCAGATGGAGGGATTATCCAGGATGCAGGATGACTAAGCGCGTACGCCCTGACGTCTGTAAAAAGTCCGCAACATTCTTCTTATCCTTAAGGAGAAATGACTGCAGAAGGCTAACGGGCGTCATTACGGGCCATTACACTTTTGCCAGGCATCTCTACGTGCTTGGCATCAGTGAGACGCCTACCTGTGCTGCTTGCTGCGAGGAGGACGACACAGCGGAACACTTTCTCTGCGACTGTCCCGCCTTCGCTCGTGCACGGTGGCGCACCCTTGGGGCCGACGTGGTGGGTGCCGAATCTCTTAGCTCAACATCACTGAAGCCCCTCCTCACTTTTCTCCGGACAACGGGGAAAATACAATAAAGACAAGGCGTCTGTCTGGTAGTACAATGGACCAGTACTTGTGTCTGAGTGCTCCAGCAGATAGTAGAAGCCTCCAACAAAAAAAAAAAAAAAAAAAAAAAAAAAAAACTCTTTCATATCGAATATTATTTTTCAAAAACACAACTAATCCTCCTCCTTTGGAATCTTTTCGATTAAAAAATTCCGCATTGAAATTATTTATGTAGAAGAATTTATTTTCTTCTTTTTTTATATTAATTTCATTTAAAACAATAACATCTATAAAGCATAAAATATGTTCAATTTCAGCGAGAAAAATATTCCAGTTTTTACTCATGGATACAATGGACCATTGTAATATTATTTTGTTTTGTGTTTCTATTTTAGAAACAAGAGATTAAATGAGTATTTTATTAACATAGCTGGCTGAGCTGATGTTAATTGATGCTGCATTCTCTTCTTTTCTCGCAAATATTTTACCACCTGATTCCCACACAAATCTCCAATTGCAATTTCTAGCCTTGTGTTTTGCAAGCCATAGTAAGTGCTTGTTTGTTGGTATAAGGTGGTTATTAACAAACACAAGTCCATTGCCCTCTGTCTCTCTGTTTAAATTTGTTTTTTGTAAGTTTTTTCTTACTTTTGACAGTTGGACTTTTTTTTTGTGATTTTGCGTTTCTTATAAAACTTGCCTTTTGTTTGTAACTCGTGAATGAAACGATAACTGAGGATTTCTGTGCATTTCTTATGTTTGTTCTATAGATGTCTGCTATGTCAGTCGGTCCAACCTCGCACTTAATAGTTTTACCTATAGCCTGAACAATTTCAGTCAAATGTTCGTTAGAAGTCGGTGGGATATTCTTTACTTCAATGTTGTTCTTTAGTAGTTGTTGCTCCAGCGTGTTGACTTTTGATGAGTGCAATTTGTTGGTCTTTGCGTTCATTTTTTTCTTTTAATTCTTGTATTTCGTTTGCTAGCTTTTTGAGAAGATCATTATTGTTTAACATATTCTGATTGATTTGTTCGTTCTTTAGTGCCACAAATTCGCAACTTGATTTAATATCAGCCACCTCTTTATGAAGTGTTTTTATCTCATTAAGCATGGTGGTGTTCGCGTTATTTACGAGAGGAGTTACGTGTAGATTCTCATTAGGAGAACTTGGGCTTCGTGTTCTTTTCGAAGCAGGCTATGTTGGGGATGAAATATTTGAGTTTGCGGCTTCTCTCCTGCAAGCCACGCATCGCCATTCCTCTTTTTTGGCCAGGGTCATTTTCCTATAGGATCGCTCCGAGATTGTCGTGCAACCAAAGTGCATATGACGATTACACCAATAGGACGTCACGAAATCCCCCTCAGCAAGGAGGTTGGTGGAGCACTCACTACACGTATACATAATTTTTTATTGTATGTTTTTATTATTAATAATTTGAAGACAAGGAGAAAAACTAAGATCGTAAACGATACCAAGATTTACAGCTGATTGAATTCAGAAAATTTCTTGATTTTTCTTTTAAAGAAAAGCCTTTTTATGCGTAATATTACACAATAAAAAAAACACTTATTTTCATGTCTCTGTCTTTACACTCACTATATCGTACATATAGTATATCTTTACTATACTATATTATATGCCTCGTTAACGAGTTATTCATAAAAAAGATATTTATAAAAAAGATTAAAAATAGGCGCAAATTTTAAACACAACCGTTTACTTTCAAGTTGGCAGAATATCAGAGTAAGAACTAAGTCATGGTGTTCAAAATAGACTCCAGGTTATTATACTCAAACTCAAAAAGCCAGCATTTCAAAAATTTAACAAATGTGCCAGATGAATGTACTATTTTTATGTTGTTATGCAGTTTATTAAATGAGCGACACGAAACTACAGAGTAAAAATTTCGGAATGCAGTAGTACGATAAATGGGTATAGATACTTGGTATATTGTAATAAATTGCTAGGCAAGCGGAGACTATCAAGTACTTTGTAGTTTATATTTCCAGATCTTAGGAACGATTCTTTTAGCACTTTAAAGCAATAGAGGTGACGAAATGAAAGAATATTCAAATTATGAGATGACGAAAAACTAGAATGCATACGCTACTTATTGCATATTCTTCTTAGAACAGCTTTTTGTTAAATCAACAACCGCCGTAATCTATTGAAATATATACCACCCCAACATATAATACCTTATTGCAATTTGGAGTGGAAAATACTATGATAAACTATTTTTAATAATTTGATAGAGCAAACGTTACTGAGGTAAAAAAAACTTTCTAAGCGTATAACGAAAATAATTTGTAAGCAAAGCAGCATGGTTGACAAAATTACTGTCGGTGATTATTCCCAAGTATTTAAATTCATTAACTACCTCAAATGAAAAACATTTTTCACTACAGCTCATATTATTGTAAAAGGTTAAGGAAGAACAACTCAGGAGCATGAAAAAAAACATCGCACCCAAAACAATTTTGTCCTGCTAAGCTAAAGTACATAATTTTGATTTTAGAGCTAATCAATAAATTATCCTTAGCCAACCAAATCCTCAGCAAGTTTGGATCAAAGTTTATGTCAGAAATTAAGTATAAGGGACTATCGGAACCGTACGTAAAAGCAACGTCATCAGCAAAAGCTGTGGCGACACCTTTAAAATTAATATCAAATAGAGAGTTTATATACATTAAAAATAGCAAAGGATCTAGTACAGGTCCTTGGTACACTCCTAGCTTTAATTCTCCAAATTACTTCTCACATCATCAATCTTAATGCACTGTGATCTGCTTTCCAATACCATGGTTGCCAGATGAGTTTGAGTTTTTTAAAAAGCCTATAATTTTTAGGACCTCAAAAGCGGTTATTGGCTCGAAAACAAGACTATTGCTCTTAAGATGCTCAGAGCAGTAATTTGAGGTACAATGAGATACAATGCAATAGCGGCCTGTAACGCGAGGATGAGCTACAAGAGATGGAAGCGAAATATTCGTTAAACAGCTCAGCCATTTCAAATTTGTCAGAGGTTGTGGATTCGTCAACACGAATAAGAGTTGGCGTGTTGACTGAGGTGGTTTTATTTAGAGTAAAAACAATAACTTTCCATACACCTCTTAGATTGCCTCTCACTGGGTTGAACACTTCACTATAGAGACTATCCCTACATAAAGGCATTTCCCTTTTTAATCGAGCACACAGTTTCTTGTTCATTGTGATTAGTGCGAAGTTGTTAGGATGCTTTGCACATTTAATTCGAAGCGGATTTTTTAGGATAATTTTATTAACCAAGTAACTAGAAATCCATGGCTTTAATTTTTTCTTAGCTTTCACTGGTTTAATTCTGATACTGCAGCGATTGAAGCGATAGAATGAATATATCATAAGCCTCGGAAGCATCCTGTTTAGTATATACATACATACTTCCTACCAAAACTCAAGACAAAGAGCTGATCTCAGCTGTTAGAAATCAATTTTGATAATGTCGCATTGAGACCTTTCTTTCTTAGTGAAGGCATTAACCAACAATCCTCTGATGGAATGATCAGTTATATTTAAATCAAATACACATTTCTCATAAAAGCTTGGAGACACTTTTGAAAAGCGTCCATAAATGTGGTCTATATACTTTGCCGACTGTAATCTGGTTGACTCGTTTATAAACGAAGTTAAGCCATGTTCATACAGAATGTTGTTAGAATCTAAGATATCTATGTTAAAGTCGCCAAAAAAATAATATTTTTAGATTCTTCATTACTTAAAAGATTGGAAAATTCTTCAATAAAGATCGAGGCAGATTTATAAATCTGTATACGCAGTAGACGATATAGTCTTTATTATTAAACATAAACGATTATTTTAGAATATCAGCACTTTTGAAATCTAAATTTGAAGCAACACAATCATATTCAACCCTAATAAAAGAGCCAACGCCACCCGCTACATAATTATCGTTATAATTTGCAAAAAAGTTAAAACCCGGCATACTATAATCGTTAATTTCGAAATTGTAAATCCATATAAATTCAGGAATGCATGCAAAAGAGTCTAATTGGGAAACGAGATCAGAAAAATGTTCTCCTATGCTTCTAATATTTTGGTGGATGTACATGTACATAGATATATCTATATAACATGTAACACGATATAACGATATAAGATCTTAATGACATGGAAACAAAAAAGTTACTGTGAACTACAACCAACGCAAATTCAGTCGAATCTTTCGAATCCTATCTAGGGCAACCACCCGGAGAAAAGTGAACGAACGTCTTCGACACAAACCATCTGAACCCCGTCAAGGTTGTGTGACAAACACCATAAGAGCGTAACTCATGAACCCCCGCGAACCCTATAAAAAAGTACAACTTTTAAAACCCAAACGGGGTTGCCTCAGGGATATATCTTGGGGCCCCTACTGTTCGCAATGTTTAATGAGAACATTCCTACCATTCTCAAGCAGCAAAGGATATCCAGGCCGTTATGCGATAATCATATTAAAACGACTTATACTCACCTGCAACAAGAGCCTTTGGTGCCATTGTTATAGGTCGTACTATCTCAGACAAAATTTGGTAATTTCCCACCATTCCAAGCCAACGTAAACAATATTGACTATTTAAAGACTAGGAGCAATACCTACTATGTAAAGACTGTTAAAACCCTTGGAGTCACTTTTAATAAACGGCCTACACGGGGAGATCACAACACCAACTTACAGGTAGAGTTTACCGCGTCTTACGTATATTATGCTACTTTGGAAATTGTCTCAAAGTTAACATTAAATCAATGATCGTCGAGACGATCGTGACTGCGATCTCGATAGTCACAGCTCACGCAAGCAAATAGTTGCGTTTAACAACACAGTGCGCCTCATTTAAAAATTACGGCGATGGGATTATATCTCGTCGTTGAAACCCTGATTGGCATGAACTTTCAAAGCTTCCTTACTTTTAGGATACTAATCTTCCTATTCGAAATCAAACGGAGCTAAGCTCCACCTTTGTCAGGACTTCGGTTTGCTAAGTGGAACCTTGATTTTACCTAATTTTAGTAAATTTCAAACCCCTGACGGGGGGAAAATCAGTTTTTCAGGCTCAGATCTCATAACATCGGCATCTTCGGGCATTTTAGCACTACGTTTCAGAATATTTTTACAAGCAGTGCAGTGGCCGTCAAGTCACCGCCAAAGCCCTTTTGTTAGAAATCATCTCGCTTAGACCGGTAGAGTAAAGAAATCAAACTGGCTAGCAGCAGAAATCTAGGAAGGACTGGGAAGGCTAACGAGATAGCAAGTCTCGGGGTCACCTGCAATATCAATATCAAATTCAAAATAAATATCACTTCCTAGCCACCGCTATCAAAAGGTGGATCAGATCAGCCAGGTATGGAATATCTAAAAAATCCTGAAAATCCTAAAAGACGTCGTTTCGATGTCGCCAGAATCATATCAGTCAGTACGGGGAATGGTCTTTAGGTAATCACGCCGCCAGAGATGGCCTATAATCAACTTTAAACACTCCGGAGGCTGGATATGAATACTCCCAACAATTTCTACCTAATTTAAACAGGGCTGGGAGTCAAAACAGTAGTTTGTATGACCATCGACCTTCTTCTATATTTATAATCACAATCCCTTCTCCATATCCTTAACGTCCTTCACGTACTTAATATTAATATACGTTGAAGTGCAAAATCATCCAATTATTCCAATCTAACCCTCGAGTGATTGTAATACATCTTCGAAAGAGAACGTCACAATATTGCGATTGCGATCACATTCACAAACTGAATCACTGTCATTATCAATCGTCTCGAAGACAGACATTAAATGCAGGATATACAATTAGGCATATATACGTTATCCTATCAGACACCGTGTCTCGTCTCATTAAAGGGAACAAGAATCCCATATCCTTTAAACGACGTCTTTCGACGCACATGCGTCGGAGTTGCAGATTCAATTGAAAGTGATTTCTTTGGAATACACTCATTCCAAACACATCGAATGAGTGATAAATTAGGGTAACAAAAGGCTACCCCTCGGCCCCGAGCGTATTTCAAGGACCACTCTGTTTGTGTAGCCAAATTAAATTTGTAGGTCACCTTAAATGCATGTCTCTGAAGGAGAGAAAATGAAGGATATATGACGAGTCACTTCATTGATTTTTGTGTCATAAAAATATTCGAAGAAAATTTCATATTCCGAAGCGTGTGAATAATTTTTTTCCTCACCCATCCAGGATGCTTGACATCCGGTGTCTCATTTAGTAAATAGTAAAGCTCTTTACGCCGACACCGGTGTCCGATCATAGGCTATTTACTTCTCATGAGACGATAAACATAAAAGAACATTGGGTATCGATATGCTAGATTACGATCGGTAGAGGGATGTGTCTACGGGTATTCAAGGACAACAAACTGCTTTCGTATGAGTATCAATATCACCGTATCACAATGTCACAATGCGTTCCCCTACTAGTTCAATATGCTTTTAGTCATTATTCGATTACGATTTTCCTTCCATCTGTATTCGTATACTTATTTTGGTTTCCATTTCATTTAGGCCATTGTCATGAAGAGAGAATAAAGGAAGACTAACGAGGCGAATCGAATTTGTTAAGATATCCAGGACTTGTCCAGAGAGTAGTACGTCGAACTTACCTTATCTGATTGCCTGGTTTGCGTTATTTGACTTAATTCTCACTTTCTCCGGACCTTAAAGCTGAAGGATATATGAGGCAATTTGGAATGAGACCTCCTCTCACTCCGTTTTTCTCTAAAGCTTTTGTTGTCGATTGAATTCCATGGGAAAAGTGCGAGTAAAAGGTTATTCAACAAGAGGTGTCATTTTGAACGTTTTGAAAAAGTATTTTTTTTTTTACTTTAGTCTATTTATAAGCTCTCAGATTAGTAAAAGAGTACAATGTATTTTAATGCACGTATGCTTTGTGGAGTCGTGGGGTTGAAATTAATTTAAACAATGCTCTTAACAAAGCCTTCATTTTTTCGATTAAATTTAATATATCTTTCTGAAACGGCGCTTGATGATGACCAAAAGCAGCACATTATTCAACACATTTTACTGGTGTGTATCGCTCCATATTTAATAGTCGCCTTAAAAGTTATGGCAATGTCAGTTGGATATTATTACTTTACAAAGGCGCGAAATTTTAATTGACACCTTTTGTTGGATAGCTCTCATCCTCAATTTTCTGAAAGAACAATTAGTTTAAATTATCAAGTGAGCCGTCACCGTATGCAATTAAATCTAAAACAGGAAAAATAATATCATTTTTAAGTAGACCGCAAGCACATACATATGTACGTAAAGATTAATACCCATGCCATACAACTAGTTGTGAAAGTTAGAAACGTCATAAAACTTCTCCGACAAATCCCGCATCCCTGAACAATATATCAACATAATAATCAAGTACACATGCTTGGCTCCGTTTATTGTTTAACTTAATACTTTTCAATTAACGTTCCCATTCCGAACTCAAATACCTATCCTACCTACGTATAGGTAGAATGTCACAAGTCTTAATCCTCTCATGTAGATTTATCTCCTAATTCGCAGCGCATACTTCCAGGAGAACAAAAGGACAAATCTGAAAGGATACCTTCTACTTCTACTACAAGTATGTTGCTTAAAAGGATAACTTGTTTATGGGATTTCGTAAAAGTTTCGTTTAAGTTGGCCTCAGCTTGGGGATTTATGTGAGGATTACTGTTTAGTGTTAGGATATAAAATCTACGAGAGTTTATCGCTAGGGATCTGATTTATTGATCTGGGTTGGAGGGTCTGACCAGATACAGGGAATAAATTAAAATCACAAATGTTGTGGAAATGTGATTCACCTTTTGGGTTAGGAGCAATAATAATTTATTTGATTATTTGCAAGGAAACGTAGGTGTCTTGGCCCCTAGGACTCGTGAAATGCCATTTGCCTATCTCATTTTCTTTTTGTTATGTGATGATTTTAGGCACATATTAATGCTTATATTGCTCAGAACGACGTAAGGATAGTATGAATTAAATCCCGATGTTCATATCAATCAGATGATACCCCTATATGGGTGCATGTTTACACGGAGAATACGAGAAAAACATGCGTTAGTTAATTCATCCTAGAGAACTATGTCGAATTTTAACATTAAACTGCCAGAATGCTTTAAGTGACTATGCTGTCAAAGGTGCATGCGACAGCATTCAGCGCACAGAATTCTTTAATGCGATGACGGAATTTGGGATCTCGGGAAACCTGATTCGGTTGTGTCGCACCATACTGAAAAAAAAACTAGTGATGCACCTTACACCGTCAGAACCATTCGAAACATGCACCGAATTTCAGCAAGGTGAGCCGCCTTGTAACTTCTCCAATCTGGTACTCGAACAGATAGTGCGGAGGTTAGGTGTAAACACGGATGGCACCATTTTCTTTAAGTGGGTCCAGCGGTTGGGATACGCAGATGATAAAGACATTACCGCGCGCTCCCAACGTGACGTTGTAGAAATCTCCAAAGCGATTGAAGAACAGGCGAGGCGAGTTGGTCTGAAGGTAAATGAGGAGAAAACCAAGTGCATGATGTCGAGCAAAAACATATGCTCGGGGCAAACGTGAACTCCACAAACGACATCCAAATGGAGATCCGGCTCAGAATCACCCTTGGCAACTCCTCACACAAGACAAGATCTTCATCCTGCCAATCTTGCTCTATGGAGTCAAAAGTTGGACGATAAGCAGGACGGCAGAGTTGATTCTGGGCTCCTTCAAAAGAAAAATTCTGCGACGGATGTTAGGTTCTATCTTTGAGGAAGGCGAATGGAGGATAAGACACTATGAGCTGAACAAAGACGTGGAGTCCGAAAAGCAGAGATCGAGAAAGAGAGGAAGATCGAACCTCCGATTTAAAGACCAGGTAATTGCGGACGCCTGATGACTCGTTCTTCACAAATGAAAAGCGCCAAAGAGGCAGTTTTAGCTCAGGCTCGGACTCTCCATGGGTCACTAGCCTGATAAGTAAGTAAGTAAGTAAGTAAAATAATCTGAGATCTTATCAAGAGCTATTGTATTTGCAAGGTGTTGTAAACGTTAAAATTCTGGTGTAATCGCTGGCTCCGCTGAGAAGAAATAAGCAATAAACAATCTTCCTTCGTACTCAATCCCCAAATGACTGGGTAGCTATCACCAATTTACCGCCCTTCACAACTCCCTCTATCAACGCTATTTAACCGAAATGCTAGCCAATCTAATAAGTGATCCTAAGTCCTTCTTCGACAAAACTACAGAAGAAAATCTGACCCTACCTCACTCTCCTTTCATGATCAAACCTCAAATGACCCCAATATCATAGCCAACGTTTTCGCCAGCTTTTTCAAATAATCTTTCGACGACGACTCCTTTGTTCCGGACTTTGCTTACTTCGAATTATTACCGAATTCGTCATTGGATCATTTCTTCCTCGTACAGTCGATCCCTATGTCATCGAAAACAAATTAAATCTACTTAATGACGATCTCCCTGCCATATTTCTAAGAAAATGCTCTTTAACCCTCTTTCTCCCTCTCTCAAAAATCCTCAGTTTATCCCTATCTCGAGGTGAATTCCCCCGCTTATGGAAAATCTCATTTATAACCCCTATACACAAAAAAGGTCCGAAGAACGATATTAACAACTTTACTCCCATTGCCAAACTGTCACATACACCTAAACTTTTCGAGAGTATTTTGTACGAAATTCTAAGTTTCGAAGTCGACGTTATTTCTATTGATTTCAGTAAAGCTTTCGATAAAATCTCCCACAGACTGATACTCTTCAAATTGTCTTCCTTTGGCTCGGACCCCATTTCTTTGAAGTGGATATCTTCTTACCTGGAAAATCCCAATTACAGTGTTTACGTTTCAAATCTGCCTATTCTAACCCTTTTACAGCTTCCTCCGGCGTCCCCCAAGGCAGCCACTTAGGTCCACTTCTTTTCGTTCTTACCACAACGATCTTGAAATGGTGATCAAACACATGCCACATCTCATTATATGCCGACGACACCAAGTTCTCTAAAGACCATTTCCTCCAGTCATGACTCTTCTCTTATTCAATCAGACCTCAACAGTTTTTTCACCTGGTCTTCCAAAAATTTCTTGGAGCATAACATTTGCAAATGCCACTCAATCGCTTTTTCATGTTAACGAATCAAACCTCCTCCTTAACTCTACTTCCTCAATAATCAGCCCATCTCTACTATTCAGGTTGTCCGCGATCTTGGCATATTATGTGATCAGGAGTTAAATTTTCGTATTTAAAACTAATTCAGCATTCGGTTTCGTGAAGCGATGAAACTCACATTTCTAAGAATGAGAGCATCCAATGCCGGTTCCTACATTTTGCTCTTCGAGGTCTCCCCAGGAACAATCCTTTGCTTTTATCACCTTATCAAGACCGTCTTAAACTAATCAACATGAACACGTTGGAGGAAAGAAGAACTGTACCTGAAATCCTTTCAGGTACCATTGACTGCGCGACCCTCTACAACTCTGTCTCTATGTACGAAATAGCCGTCTCTTCTATCTACCCACTCCCCGTGCCGCCTATGGCTCCAATGAACCCATTTCACGTATGCTGGGAAGTGCTAATTCGAGTCCTCACTTCGATTTCAACCTTAGCACTCCATGCCTAAAAATCCGTCTTTTGAATCGGGCCCCCTCTCCCGTTCTTCTTAGATATTAAATTAGATTAAATACGGTTAAGATAGATTAAGTTAGTATGAATTAAGCTCAATAAATGGGGGTGTACGCCCCCACGAAAATTAAAAAAATTAATAAATAAGACGACCGAAGAAACCATACCCGTAAATATGGCTACATGAATTGAATAATGTGGGACCGGGGACCGATCCTTGAGGTTCGCCATAAGAATTAAGTAAACATAATATTTTCCGTACTTATTTAAATGGTACGGTATATGTTGATTGAGCTACGAAATATTAACGGCCGAAATGCAAGCAGTTCGACGAATTATCGTGAAATTAGGGTTTCTGATCGAGCAGTCCTTGCCGCTCCTGAAAGCGTGGCTAAAGACCTAAACCTTCTCGTCCAAAAAAGTTGACTTTTCGCGACCTCAACTTAGCGAAATTTTAGGATTCAACTAACACACAACAATTATATTTAGTGATGAAGCTTTGAACGGCTTTCTGAATAATCAAGTGTCTCTATTGCATGAAGAGGAACTTTCGGTTTGCTGGGGATTTTGGTCAGGCGGCGTCATTGGGCGTCATTGAAGCTTGGCAATAAAGTTCCACAAAATGTGACTTTTGGGATTCAGTATTATAAACGTTTCCTTAAACTTTTTTATGAGCTATCAATGATAAAACCTCAGTCAAGTCTTACCTTTTGTGCAATGGTGAAGTTCGCGATCGAGCACCGTTTGAAACTATAAAAAATTACGGTCGAAGCACTAAGTCGCAATTTTAAGAGCGCTTACTCCAATTTTCGGTCATAATACTAGTCTTACCGGACAGGCTATGTGTGCTTTAGCAAATATATTCACTATTGAATGCTTCTGTGTCAGCGAGACAATACAAGCCTATCCCGCCTTAGGGAACTGCGAAAAATAAAATAGAAACAAAATTGGGAGGTTCAGGTTTTATTCGCAGTTTGCAAGTAACAACTGCTTTTTGCTATTTTGACTATTAACGATCGCCTTCTCGCACAGATTAAGGGAATTTAGTCGATAGATTTGAACGTACCGGACAAGTTAGTACAAAAAAGATTCCAACTCATGTCTGTGTGGCAAGGTTTGCCGAAATGATGATCACCGTAGCTAACTTAACGGCGCATTTTGTGTTAAGAGCTTGGCCTACACGGTTATTCCAAGCACAAAAAAGAACTTTCGCCGAGTGGGTGCTAGAAATGGATAAACAAGATCAGAATTATTATGGGTGATAGGGCCTAGAAAATCTATTCTCAATTCTTAGTAAGCTACTGATTTAAGGGAGCGCCGTGGCGCAGTGGGTAGTGTGTCGGCCGCTGACGCAAGATGAGCGAGTTCGGATCCCGATAACACCAACGCCATCGAATGATATTTCACGGCTTCCTTCCTCGGCGAGGTACTGGCAAAACCCCCCGTTGTACACTTGCCATGAAAAAGCTTCTCGGCTCTCGCCGTTCGGATTCGGCATTAAGCTTTAGGTTCCGTTCTCTTGTGTGAAAAACAAATCGCACACAGCATAAGTGAAAAAAAGAAGCTTGGCTTTGGCTCCACATGAGCTCTAACGCCATCTAAGGTGTCTGTCTGGCAGTACAATGGACCAGTATTTGTGTCGGAGTGCTCCAACAGATAGCAGAAGCCCCCAACAAAAAAAAAAAAAAAAGCTACTGATTTCTGTGGGTATTGGGCTAGGAAAGTTATTGGTCCACATTTTTTCGAGAATGATGCTGGTGTGATCATTTTCATGAATCGATTACATTACCGAGCTATACCGATGGAAATAATTTCCACTTGAAAACGGTGGTATTTATTTCAGCAGGAGTTAAAGGGTTCAAAGGTGATGGATGGACGGTCCAAGAGCAAGGGCCAAACCAATCGATCCCAACCGATCGAGACGTATGTTCCTACAACGATGGGAGTACGGTCCCAACACAGCGAACTGGACGGGCGGTCCCAAACAACAATTATAAAAACCGGGGCCTGACCTAATCAATATTGTCTGATAAAAAGAATGAAAAGAACATTTTACATTACTTTTGGATCACCCCTCCTATGTGAACGAAAACGTCAGGAAAAATGTAGACGGGTAGCCCAATATTCCCTAAGCACAATAAAACCTTTTCAAAACTAGGAATAACCGTTTAAGCAGAGTCTAATTTAGAAATATGATCTTTTTGTGATAATTCTGGTTATGTTGGCCAAGTTGAGGTTGGCTACCTCTGAGAGGTCATCGACGAAGTATTTGCTAATGGCTCAGAGTTGGCCAGTGCTCGGCATTTGTAGAGAAAATGGTGCAGGATTTCCTCTGTGTAGATGACAACTACGGCAGTGGGCGTTAGACGGGATGCCTATTTTGGCCGAGTGAGTTCCTATAGGCCAATGGTCTGTACTGACCGTCTTACTTCTACAATAGCTACGTTGAAGTGGTATCTATTGAGGAGGTCGTTTGTTTTGTTTGTTTGTAATAGGAGGGTGAGGTTTTTCTTGATATAGTTTTCTAGAGCTTCGTCGCTCTGAGTTAAACAACACTTTGTTTTTTTTTTCTTTATTTTATTTTTAAGTAACAATGCGTTTTTCTATTCTTTATTTTACAATGATTGGCTTTTCACCGCGGAAGCTTTGCCAACGTCTGCACGATTCGATGGTCCCGAAAAGAAAGAGGCTGAGTGCTCCACTTCATCTTCTAAGGAGAAGAGATTGGAGCAAAACGAGGTCGATCCTCGCATGCGACGGAAACTCACACTTGGCGCGTTTGCGGAACCAAACATGCCAAGTGTGATAGTTAGTTATGCTAGCCACACATAGGGGGCTTGAATGTATAACACCTCCCCCCTTAAAAAATTTTGGACCCCAAAATTCTTAATTTTGTATTTTAATTTTTCTCTTTGCTACCGTTAAATAATAAAAGTGGCAGCACTGATCGTTAATCTTCAACGTCAAATTTGCAAAAGCTTCAGGGTGTTACAAAATGTATTTATCTAATGACCTAGATTAATATCTTACAAATTTCATATTTGCTTATAGTACTAATAACATGTTAGAGAATAAAATAACATCTTAAGACAAAATAACAACATAAATAAACAGATTTCGTATTCATTGGATTATAAATTCATTTTTTTCTGAAATACCATTATTTTTCTTCAGAATATGACATTTATTTAACTTAGTTCCTAATTTCCTACTTTATTAACAATTCTTATTGAATAATTTAACAACTTTCTAACTCTACTGAATTTTCTTCGCTGTCAGCCAAGATAGTAAAGTTTCGTAATTCGCGGTTCTACTTCCCGTCTCAACAAGCAAAAAATCTATACTAAAATCTAGTACGATTGTCATCATTTGACATATGTTGGTTTTTTCCATTTTTATTCTGTAAGTTACTTTGAAATTTAAATTTGGAAGTTTGTCCGATTGGGTGTTGAATGTACAAATTTAGTTTTTTTTTTTTTCATTATTATACGTACGAAAATTACTGTGATTGGAAAATCGGTGTGTTCTGGTGAGTATATTTTCGTTTTAATTGTGCCGTATAGTATCTTGTCCGACGTTTGTTTGAGTTGTCTGTAACGTAGTTGTCCCTTGTCGTATAGTTGTCGAGTTTTTTATATTTCGGTTTCGATTTGTAAACAGTCCGGTTTTGAACGATATTCGCGCACAGATTTGAGTTACGGCCGTTAAGTCGTTTCGCGTTTATTTTTCGTATCCTATTCTCTTTTTCCTCCTGAAATTTTCCTGCTAATGACTTTACGTTCTCTCTTGTTAGATTTTTGTGAAGGAAATCAATTGGTCTCATGTGGGTGGTGGTATGTATAGTGTTATTGTAATGGCAAATAATTCTAAATAGTTTTTCGTCTAATTCAGATTTATCTTTAGCAGCGTTCATTATTCTGAGGT
The DNA here is from genome assembly GCA_958301585.1 of Merodon equestris. Lineage (NCBI taxonomy): Eukaryota > Metazoa > Arthropoda > Insecta > Diptera > Syrphidae > Merodon > Merodon equestris. The sequence goes on along the minus strand of OY284417.1, from coordinate 18,090,131 downwards.
GTTCGTTTAGCGTACCGTGAAGCCTTTCGACGTCGGCATTTCCTGTCTTCCGGTGCCCTGTGGTTTTGTGGAATACGATATCATTTTCGTTAAGAAATTCTTCTACTGCCGAATTGATGAAGCAGGTATCACCATCTAATATGATTTTATTTGGCTTACCGAGAAATTGTATTCTTTCTTTAAGCGCACTTAATACTGCTATCCAATTCCTATGGTCCAATTTGTGAAGTGTCGCATATTTTGAAAATTTATCTATTGTTGTTAGATACATTTTGTTTCTCTCTGGGTACCATATGTCAATATGAACTATGCTATTGAATTGTGCAGGTGTTTCTGTTGTTTGAAATGGGATTACCAGAGGCCGTCTATCGTGCTTCGAAAGATTGCAAATCTCGCAATTGTTTATAACTTTTTGTATTTCTACTTGGAGATTAGGGTAGAAATAGAGATTTTGCATTTCTGCGAAGACTTCGCTGATCCCCCTATGATTTTTGCTAAGATGTTCCTTCTTTATTAAGTCGATAATCTGGTTTCGGTCTACGATGTCTTTAAGCTTTTTGCACGATCTTAGTATTTTTAGATTTCTGTTCATGGAAAAATATCTGACATATAGATCTTGGAAATTTAAAAACAGAGAGAGATCATCGCAATATATGCACATGAGGCCCTTATTTATTAGAATATTTTTCATTATGTTAAGTAGATTACTACTACCTTTTTTTACATATACGAAGTTTTGTACTTTTCTATGTATTATTTTCAAGCAAGTCCTTTCTTTGTCGGCGTATGACAGATATATCTGGTTTTTGTAAAGATTAATAGGTTTATTGGTTATATATATGTAACTACATTCGTCTTCCTGAGCGCTATGTACAGTAGCGGCTGTTGAAAAATTGTCCTGCTTCCTGATTGCACTTATGACTTCGTCGTCATTATTGCAAACATTGCTAACAGTGGCCTCATTATTGAAAATATCACCTAGGATGGTTTTGTCGTCACTAAAAACATCAACTTCATCGTTTTCATGTTCAGTAACGACTCGACTTAACCCATCGGCAACACAGTTTTCCTTTCCTTTTAGGTATTCAATAGAAAAGTCATACTCATTTAGTTGAATCTTCCAACGCTGAAGTTTCATGTTGGGTTCCTTTATACCATTGAGCCAAACCAAAGGTTTATGGTCGGTGCGTATGATAAAATGTCGCCCATACAGGTAAGTTCGAAAGTACTTCACTGACCATACGATAGCCAGAAGCTCTTTCTCGATTGTGGAGTAACGCATTTCATGGTTGTTCAAGGTTCGAGAGGCGTAACAGATGGGATGACCTATTTGACTCAAGACTGCTCCTATGGCATAATTAGACGCGTCAGTGGTAAGGACAAATTGCTTGCTGAAATCAGGACTGCTAAGGATGGGGTCGCTAGTAAGTAATATCTTCAAAGTATTAAATGCCTTCAGGTATTCCTGATCTCTAATGTTAATTTTTTCCGACTTCTTTAGGTATTTAATCATGGGGTAGGCTACCTTCGCATAGTCCTTTATGAACTTGCGGTAGTAGCCCGTAATACCTAGGAACTGTTTTATACCTTTCGTTGTAGTTGGGATTTTCATGGATAGGATAGCTTTTATTTTCCCTTCATCAGGTTTGATACCGTTACTAGTTATAGTATGTCCTAAATATGTTGTGGAAAGCTCAGCGAATCGACACTTATTGATTTGTATTTTCAGGTTATACTCCCTAAGCCTTTGCAAGATTTTTTTCAATGAAGTCAAATGTTCCTCGAAGCTTGTGGAGAAGATAAGAATATCGTCAATATACACTACACAAATTTTATTTATGAAATCTTTCAGGATGTTATTCATCAGTCTTTGAAAAGTTGCGGGAGCGTTCTTAAGACCGAACGGCATTCTGAAGAATTCGTAATGACCGTTCCTTGTCGAAAATGCGGTCTTTGGTCTATCCCGCGGCTCAACTTCGATCTGATAGAAGCCTTTCGCCAAGTCAATTGTCGAAAAGAAGTTACACTTTCCAAGCTTGTCGAACATTTCATCTATATTTGGCATTGGAAATCTATCTTCGATCGTCTCGTTGTTTAACTTCCTATAGTCCACTACAATTCGCCACTGTTTATCGCCGTTTTCGGCGTCCTTCTTCGGAACTACCCAGATGGGCGAGTTATAGGGACTATTACTCGGAACAATAATTCCTTGTTGAAGCATCTCTTCAATTTGACGATCTACTTCTTCGACATGCACCTCAGGATAACGGTACAGTTTACTATAGATTGGGATATTGTGTTTGGTGTTAATTTGGTGCCTGACTTCATTAGTGAAGGTAAGATTATCACCGTTTTTATAAAAAAGAGATTTGAATGAGTAAAGCAATGATTTTAATTTATTGGTATCGGGTTTCGGTAAATGAGCAGAAAAGATTTTGCTGTCGATTTTGTCTTCGAAACTTTCATTAGACAAAATTGTTATCGCTTCGTCGCTATAACAATTTCTTTCATAATCTTCTTCCTCTTTGTCAAAGTGGAGTCGAATTTTAGCATCCTTTGTTATAAGAAGTTTTTTACTGTAGTCGATAATAGGATTAAGATAGAATAAAATGTTATTTCCAATGAGACCGTCGAAAAATGTGTGGAAGGGGTATTCGAGAAAGTTAGCAGATAAATCGTTCCTATTAAATTCGGCAAATAGGGGTATCTTGTATTCCGTATGGGTATTAATGCGTTGCCCGAGTACTTGCAAGGAACGATTGAAGGATTTTACTTTCCATTTCGGATGACAAATGTTTTTGTTAATAATGCTGTACTCAGCTCCACAGTCAATAATAAATCTAAGGGTTCGTATAGGGTTTTTTATTATTATATAGGGTAATAGTCTTGGCCTGTTTTGTAAAAATTTTGTCCTGTGGAACCGGAAGGAGAACTTGCCTCCTGATTCAGTCCTATATCCATTGGTTCGTCACAATGGTACCTATTTGACTGCCTGGATTGAGTATTTCTATGGGTGTTATTACTTGAAGAGCTTGCCCTGTTATTGAAATGTTGTGTTACTTTTGTACTTCCTTGATTGTTGTATCGTTCTGTACGTCCGTTATTTAAGTCTTTGTTTTGTCTTTGATTATGGAAGTTATTTCGGAAATTGTTATGTGAGAAAAAACTGTTAGTGTCTCTGTATCTGTTATATGACTGGGGGTTGTACGGCTTTTTATTCGGCCCTACGTTTTGACTTCCTGTTTCCGTGATAATTTTGTACGCTTCGGTTAAAGAGGAGGGGTTACGACTGAGAACTATTGTTTTCGCTGGTTCGGGTAGGTTTTGTTTAAATGTTTCGAATGCGATCCTGTTATTGGAATCGATTAAGCTCTGATTGTAGCTATTAGGTTCGGAAGAATAAATATTATTTAACCGACTCAGGTAGGAGGTGATCGCGTTATAATAGCCCTCTATGTTTGTCTGAATCTTAATCGTCCTAATTTTGTCCATAAGCGCGGTAGGGGACAGTTTTTCACCAAAATTGTTTTTTAGAATTTCCCTCATTTCCAACCACGAGTTTATCCTGCCATGTTTAAGGAGTTCGCGTTTTGCTCTACCTACTATCTTGTCTTTTATATAACCCGCAATAATGACGCGCGTAGCCTCATCGAAACTTTCTATCAAGACTGCTAACGAATCAATTCTTTCAATGAAATCTACAGTATACAAGTTGTCTCCGTCAAAATCTCTTATTTTACTAATTAAATCTATCACTATCCTAAGCTTATCTATGGGTTGCATAGCATCCATTTTATAAATGCTTTTTTTTTTTTTATTCTATTTACTTATCTATTATCTATGTATTTATTGATTTTTATTTTTGCTTATTCTATTTATTACTTATCTATGTATGTACATATGTATTGAAATTTTTTTTTTTTTTTTTTTGCTTATTTCAAATTCCGCTTACCCAACTTCGTCTTCGACTGCTCCCTTGTTTTCCGGATTGTCTGCTATTCCGTGGTCTTCTTTGATGTCTTCTTTGGATGTCTTCTTTTCCCCTTTTTTTTTTTTGTTCTTCTGTCGGAATCCGCCAACTTCTTGGAGCACGTGTTCGGGATTTTCTTTTTGCTTCACTCTCGTTTTTCGATTTTGGTTTTTTTTTTTTTTTTTTTTTTTTTTTTTTTTTTTTTTTTGTGTTTTTGTTTTGTTACATCAATGAAATACCGAATTCAATGAAAAACGATTTCTCACTACACGAGGTTTTTATTTATTTTTTGGTTTTTAACGCCACGCGGTTAAGACACGTTTTTTCTTTCTTTTTTTTTTTCGTTTGCCGACTGCGCCAGTTTTCTAGAGCTTCGTCGCTCTGAGTTAAACAACACTTTGTTTTTTTTTTCTTTATTTTATTTTTAAGTAACAATGCGTTTTTCTATTCTTTATTTTACAATGATTGGCTTTTCACCGCGGAAGCTTTGCCAACGTCTGCACGATTCGATGGTCCCGAAAAGAAAGAGGCTGAGTGCTCCACTTCATCTTCTAAGGAGAAGAGATTGGAGCAAAACGAGGTCGATCCTCGCATGCGACGGAAACTCACACTTGGCGCGTTTGCGGAACCAAACATGCCAAGTGTGATAGTTAGTTATGCTAGCCACACATAGGGGGCTTGAATGTATAACAATATCCTGTATCCAGTTGATTTAGCCCACCTATGATTGGCTTTGTTGAAAAAGTGTTTCAGAACGTTGCCTTTGAGAAGGTTCAGTGGCAGACGCTGAGAAGGGGAGTTTGAGGTGGTCTCGAGCTTGGCTAACTCATCGGCCTTCTCATTACCCTCTATGTTGCTGTTTCCTAGAACTAAAAGGAGCGTGATATTAGACCAGCCGCCAGCTCGTTTAATCTCTTTCTTACATCGATCCACAAGTTTAGAGAAGGTGGTAGAAGACGAAAGAGTTTTAATAGCGGCTTGGCTTCCCAAATCGCCAGCACTTCAGCTTGAAAGATGCTCGAGTAATCGGGGAGACGAAATGAATTTGAGACATTCAGTTGTGTCAAGAGTATGCCGTGTTCCGGCTCGAAGCTATCAGGGAAAATCTGAAGTTAGTCTGACGGCGCCACAGTCCACGCGCCTTCATGTATTTGATGTGAAGGTCTAAGGCGAGGAGATGCAGTAAGGTACTGATTCTTTTGGAGGGGCAATCCTGCCGATTTTTAGATCTTATTAAGTTTGTCGATGTTATAAGTTTTGCCTAGGGCTGGCCAACAAACTAGGGGGCCATAGGCGAGGATAGGATGGACAACGGCTGCGTACGTCCATAGGGTTAGCTTAGGTCTGAAAAGATTTGCTGCAGGCGTAGAAAGCCACCTGGTTTTCTATATTGGACTTCCAGTTAAGCTTTTAGATCTATTGTAGGATAACACCTGGGTACTTAGTCCTGGAGGAAAGAGATAAGGTCGAATTGTTTAACCGTGGAAGTTTAAATGGCGGTATTTTGGTCAGCAAAGTACTCTTTAGGTTAATATTTAGGTCACAGGCTGTAGCTCATGCGTAAACTCTGACCAAAGCTCGCTCCGTGATCTACTAATCACAGAAGGGAACGTCCTTTATACTAAATTTACCACATCGTCCGCATACGCTACCACTTTTATTCCTTTGCTATCCAGCTCAACTAGGATACCATTGGTGACTAACAGCCATAAAAGAGGTGTGATAACTCCACCTTGGGGAGTACTTCTTATAAGGAGACTTGCTAATTGCGATTGTATGAGTCTGGTCTCAAGCTTGGTGGCTATCCGCTTACGGATGAAACCTTCTATTCCAATGGCCATTAGAGATTGTTCAGTAGATATGGTGAAAAAATTTTTGAAAGCGAATTCGATATCTATAAGAATCGTTAAGGTGTATTGTTTAAGGTGAATGGATCTCTCAACAATTCGCACTGTCTTGCGTAACGCCGCTTCTGTGGATTTACCCTTGAGATGGGCATGTTGAAAGTTTGAGAAGGGGTTCAGGGGGACCGAGCACCCGCTCTTTTTAACCGCGTTTTAAAGAGAATGAATGATAGACTGATGGGGCGAAAATCCTTGGCTGATTCGTGGCGTCTTTTCCAACTTTTGGAATGAAAACTACATGAACCTTTCTCCACGAGACGGGAACGTAGTTCAGGAGCAAGCAGCTTCGGAAAATCGCCCTGAGGGAGGGAATGACATGCTTCAGATTTTTTTGCGGAATGGCGTGTATTATGCCTCCAGGACACGGTGACTTATAAGAGGAGAAATTGCTTATAGCCCAGAAGATATTTTCTGCGTGATGATTGCATTAATTTGTTCCCGAGACTCTTCATTTATGACTCGTATTGGAGGTGAGAAGCCACCAGAGTCAGTCAGGAGTTCCAAGGATTCCATAGCTGAGTTGGTTCATGTTCCATCCTCTCGTTTGTAGAACATCGTGAACATTGAAAAATCATCTTCAGCTATGAATTTCTTTTATGCCCCGATGGCTTTGTCAGCAAGCAAAATATGAAGTATTGGGCAACGTGTGCTTCAATAAACCCATCACAAGAAGTGATCGTACGGAGTGGATTTCATGATGGAGGCGTGCTTGGACCTTGTTTTTTCGTTGATGAAAGTGATCACCATTGTTGTCGTGTCATGTTGGAAGACTATTTTGATTCAAAATTGGATGGATTTGACATCCGTAGTATATGGTTCGAACAAGATAGTGCCACATGCCAGAAAGTTGGTCAAACAGTTAACCTATTGAAGGGAAAGTTCAGTAACCGTGGTCGAATGGTCATCTGGTTCATGTGATTTAACACCATTGGATTTTTTTATGGATTTACCTTAATTCGTTGGTTTATGCTAAGAAACAAACAACGGAAACCGATTTAAAATAGAAGAAACCCTGAGAATAATTGCCTTATATTAAAAACAGCTGTAGGATGGAGAAGGTTTGGCTATTTATCCTCAAGAAGACAGTCTACAGATCACTTTATCATAACCAAAAAAGGTAAAGCTCACAATTTAAAAATTCTATCACAGACGATATATGTAGCAAGATACAAATCGGCTATTCAATATTAAATCGACCACGTTCGACATGACATGTCTATGATTGTGTTATGTAACGTCCGAGGGCATGTAGCACAGCGTCATGTCCACATCTCTGACAAGGCAAACTTTTCCACTACAATTCCGAGGAGTATTCAGACAAATGAATGCCACCCACGTGTACCTGGAATACATCCTTCGGTAGGCGTTGCTCCATTTGCCAAATTAATGCACGTGCCGCGATTCCCCTTGATTATAATATGCGCTAAAACGGACACGACACGAGAGCGTCACAGGCTGGGCGGGAGAACTATTTGAATGGTGCGGGCATGGGTTCATGGTGAAGTTCATGAGGTAATTATGGTGTGGAAAATGATACGAATAAACTGTGGCTATTTTCAGTTTACGCGTATGTTTGATATTTCTTTTAAGGACATGTGTAATGACCACTTCAGTAATTGAGACACGAGCTAGGACTAAATTGTTGACGAAATAATACCTTCTCAGCAAGGGATAAGGATCAGTAAATAACATAACATTTATAAGAGTGAAGCATGAGGGAATTGGTGTTCCTAAAATTAACGAATGCTTTTTAGGCCTTCTAAAGGAATCAAGGCGTTTTTTTTTCCTCATAAATAACTGCTCATTAAAGCTGCTTGTTTAAGCTTCAAGCAAGTCGGATTGAGTTGTTCTATTGTATAAAAACGGAAGTGAACTCTTAATGTCATAAAATAAAAATGTTTTCATGACTCTTTCGCTTTTAATGGTTCTTTTTTACGGTAAAGCAATAAAGCCGTTCATATCTTGTTGCCAAAGAATTAAGACAGTTATACCACAAAGCTGAAACGTTTGACTGAAAACATGCGCCTTATCTCCGTGTCATGGAAATTGTAATTATTATGCGTGAATAATGATTTTTTTCAAAATTTAAAATTAATTCTTAATATCCCTTGAAAGGGGTTTCAAGGACTCGGAATATTACTGAATTAAATGCTTCGAAGACAAATTACGTCCACTCGGACGTATGTGGAACTCATTTTCTACTTGTTTACCGATCGGGTTCAGAAATCTACTTAAAATACTCTGATTGCCCAATTATGTAAGTCTTGCGACAGCGAATTTGTTCAACCTTCAATTACCCTGTAATTTATGTCGTAGCTTGTCGTCTCGTGCGGGCTTATATCCGGCACCGAACACAGAATGGAAAAAAAAATCCAACTCACTGGTAATGAACCATTACATCGACGACACTTTAGTGGAGCACAAGCAAAGTGTTTTCAAGCACGACATCCAATAAATTGCTTCAATCCACCTCTCCTTCAATGCTGGAATAAAAATCGATTTAAAGAGCGGTGCATCGAAGCTAAAGGAGTGCTTAATTCCATGGAATTGATTGCTCGCACAAGAGTTCGTGTCACGGGCCATTTCTTAATATAGGTCCTAACAAATAAGGGCTGAGGAGGAATTTGCAATTCATAGTTGGTTGAGCTGGTGCGTATCCGTGTCGTGTGAAGTAATTTTCCGGTTGTTTATAAAAGCCTTACTTAAATTTAAGGTACTTGCGAACAACTTGCCAGAAGGTTGAGATGGGCGTCTGACATTTGAATTCATGCATAGGCTCATGAGGTCGAACTGAGTGTCATTGATTGAGATGAGACTTTCACGATATGCCTCCCATACCAATTGAGGATTTACACCTTATATGCTCTCCATGCTGACGAGGAAACGTGTCAAAACACAGAACAATAAAACATACATCTCTCTGCCTGGAGAATGGCTTTCTAGAGTTGAATTCATTAAAGCTACAGACAACATGACAGGTGAGTGTGCAATCAAAAGTGAAGGACGTGATCCTTGAGATTTTAAAACGTAAAATTACTTGAAGAGGAAGTGAGTGAGAGTGGAATTGAACAACTTGTAGCAGGCGGTAAACCTAGGACTGTTGTTCCTTTTCAGTGTTATGTTTACCGTTCCAAGATCGGGATTATTTGTAAAATTGAAAGTTTATTTGTATTCTTCAAAATCCTGTAGCAAGTGTGTCCTTTTTTAAAGACCATGAAATCCTCGACCCATCCATTCGTCCTACGGTTGCTCCTTCAATTTTATGAGAACAACAAAAAGGGCTTCCAAGCCGTAACGCATTTCTCGTTGACACCACGCTCAGATGGATTTGCTTTACACGACAGTGTAAATTGTCAGCCCACAGAGTATTTTCACAAAGTATTTTCGTCCCCTTTGTTTCATAGTATTATCTGCTTTAGGTGTCTTTCAATTGGATATTTACAACATAATTTGATTCGTGTCTTTATCGTATTCTTTGCTTCCAAGAACAAGGGAAAAACGCATTTATCCTCTGATGACAAAAAATTGGAATTGCATGCCAGTTACTGCCGGACAGCGTAGAGTTTAACCTTCCCTCCTAGCTGAGCAGTGTACTCCATACTACGTAGTAGAATCATACGTTTAATCGAAAGGAATTTAATATGGAAGCAAAATCACATGCCTTTGAAAAGGGTCATCCAATAAGAGGTGTCATTTTCAATAAATAGAAAAACACAGCATTTTTGTGAAAAAAAGTATTGTGACAGTCTTACTTTGATTCAAGGTACTTCTCAGATGTAAGCAAGAGTACATTAATTGTCAAATGCCTACAACGGTAATTTTTTCATGATTTTTTTCTTAACCACGTTTTCGTGAGTAATTGATCTGGAATATTGGCATGTGAAGTCGTACTGCTGGAACGCATTCAATTATCCGAACAACGTAATCGTTCATTGAGAAAGTCGCACTAGCATTATTTAAATAAAAAATTCGACAATAACTCCTCCAGCCCAAAAACCACATCAAACTGTCATTAAATACGAATAGGAACGTTGGTCCACTACTTCTTTCGCTTTGCGAGGCTCCATCGCTCATAATGATTTTCTTCATCTTTTAGACGGCGATACAGTCCGATGTAAACCTCAGTCCTCTTTGGACCGGAGCCATGTTGTCCATTCGCTCTACAGGGCCTAGCCCTCTTAGACGTTGGATACGGAGACGTTGTACTAAGCCGATATCGTTGCATAGCCCGTACAGTTTGTAGTTGTATTTTCTCCTCCTCTCTCCGTTTATATAAATGGGACCATAGATTGAACGCAGAATTTTCTCTCGAAGCGACCAAGGAGGGACGGGATAATCAGTGATTTATATAGTGCTACCTTGGTTTTTCGAGAGAGGGCTTTACTTCCCAATTGCCTTTTGAACCCAAAGGTGCAGCGGGTAGCAAGAGTAATTCTGCGTTTGATATCAGCGCTTGTTGTTGTCCCTGCTCACTAGTTTTGTTTTTTTTTTCATATTTCGTGCAGGTTCAAGAGTGTACGCTCTTATGGTGTTTGCCACACAACCTGGATAGGGTTTCAGATGTATTGTGTCAAAGATGTTCGGCTCTTCGGGGGTGGTTGTCCTAGATAGGATGAGAGACTCGACTGTATTTGTCGCATTGGTTGTAGTTCACAGTAACCTTTTTGTTTCCATGTCATTAAAGTGTTATATTGGAAATGCACACACAAAGTATGAATTTTGAAGTGTTCATATACTGCGAGTTTGTCAGCACTTTTGGTTATCTCTCATTCACAACTGATGTTGTTGCACAGTTTTGCCGTATATGAATTGTTCTCGACTATAGATGGACTTAAATTACAGGAATCCGGCTCCAACAATCGGTGATGATAACATAACCACTGTGCCACGACCACTCCAGTGAGCCAAGGTAGACGAAGTCCTTAATCACTTCAAATTCGTAGGCGTCAATTGTAACGTTCTAGCCAAGATATCGATGTTGTGCGTCTTTTTTGGATGAGAGCATATGTATATTTGGTTTTACCCTCGTTCACCGAAAGACCCATTTTAGCCGCTTCTGCTTCAATGCTTTCGAACGCTTCATTGACGACTCGCTGTGTTCATCCAATTACATCAATGTTATCCCCGTACGCAAGCAATTAAGCAAACTTGAAATATATCGCCCCTGTTGTGTTCGCCAGTGAGTCTCTCTTTCTCTTCTCCACTATCATACTGACCAATCTGACGGGATGTTAAAATTAGACATGGTTCGGTATAGCTCGTTCCTATGCGCACTGTCATATGCGGTTTTAAAATCGACAAAAAGATGGTTAGTGTCGATTTGAAATTCTTGGGTCTTTTCCAATATCTGCCGCAGTGTGATAATTTGGTCTATTGTGTATTTATCTGGCCAGGAACCATACTGATAGAAACCTATCAGACTATCCGCAGAGGGTTTGAGGTATCCACACAGTACGGCAGAGAAGATCTTGTACTTCTCTTCTTTTCTGCTCGTAGAGTTCACGAGCGTCTGTCGTCCATGGTTTATAGGCTGTTTGCTTTGCTACATGGGCTTGTTTGCATAGCTCATCAAAGCAGGAGTTTCTAGCTGGCGGCGGCGGCTTGAAACCCACATCAGGGGCAGCGTCTCTGATGGCGCGCTGGTAATGCTCCCACTGTTGCTCTGTGGATTGTGCCGGTGCCATCGGGGACTTTGCAGGAGGTTGAGGCGAAGATCCTAGCGGTCTCCTGCCATTGTGCCTTTCCGACGTCAAACTCTTGTTGCCCTGTTCGACTCCGTAGCATCCTTGATATCCTCGTTCGTACCTTAGCTCCAACAAGAGTCGATGTTGGATCCTCGGAAGGTTCACACATCTAAGATGCTGAAAGAGTGTCTAGCATCGATCGCAACGTGATCCATCTGGTGGACTGATCTGGTGATCGCCAGGTTCTTTACTGGATGATGAGATTTGGGAATCGTATGCTTGCTACAAATAGGTTACGCCCTGCTAGGAAGTCAATTAGCCTGAGCCCGTTGTCGGATGCTCTATTATGTAGGCTATATTTTATTATGATCGACTCACATACGGCGGTGGTCCGATAAGTAGTTAGCCTCACCGCCAGATGGCGCCAGTATCGCAAGAGCAACTTACTATCGTGTAGTACATTCTAGTAGACGGAAATCGCGCAGCGAATTCAAAGAGCGTTTGGATGCTGTGTACGGTGACTCTTCTCCTTCGATGACGACCATCAAAAATTGGTTTAACGAGTTTCAACGTGGTCGCACGTCGGTTTTTGATGAGCCACGTCAAGGTGCCCCGAAAACGGCTACCACGGAGGATAATGTGACAAAAATCCACGATTTCGTATTGGTAGACAGTCGATTGAAGGTGCACGAGATAGCTGAGACAGTAGGCGTTTCAAAAGATCACGTGGGTCATATCCTGCATGAAATTTTGGGCATGAGAAAGCTGTTGGCGCGATGAGTGCCGCGTTTGCTCACTCCGGACAACAAGCGCAACCGTGAGATCACTTCAGAGCAGTGTTTGGCGCTGTTTAAGCGCAATCCGAAGGAGTTTTTGCGTCGTTTCGTGACAGTCGACGAAACATGGATCCACTGGTGTGTACCAAAGACCAAGAATCAGTCGAAACAGTGGACTTCACCCGGCGAACGTGCTCCGAAGAAGGCGAAGACTGTCCCATCGGCCGGAAAGGTGATGGCCACCGTTTTCTGGGATTCACAAGGTGTGATCCACATCGACTACCTGGAGAAGGGCAAAACGGTCACAGGGCTGTACTATGCCAAATTATTGGGCCGATTCGACGCCGAATTGAAGAAAAAAACGGCCCCACTTGGCGAAGAAACAAATGCTCTTCCACCATGATAACGCACCGGCTCAAATCTCCGCCCTCGCCATGGCCAAATTGGTCGAATTGGGCTACAAACTGCTGCCCTATCCATCGTATTCTCCAGATTTGGCCCGTGCGACTTCTATTTGTTTCCAAACTTGAAAAAGTCACTCGCCGGGCAAAAATTTCAGTCGAATGAGGAGGTCGCGGCCACGGAGGCCTACTTTGCAGACCTCGAGAAAACGTATTTTTCAGATGGATTAAAGAAGTTGGAGCATCGCTGGGTCGAGTGTATCGAGCTAAAAGGAGACTATATTGAAAAATAAATCGCCATTTCTCCAAAATTTTTATTTTTATTTTTCTTTTGTAGGCTAAGTACTTATCGGACCACCCTCGTATGTCCCCTTTGCCAAATTTTGCGTTAAAATCCCATAGTACAATTTTGGTGTCATAACTGGGGTATTGGGAGTACGTTCGGTGCAGAAGATAGAAGTCATTCTTGAGTCGATCATCATTTTATTACGTAGGGGCATGAACGCATATTAGGCTTATATTCCCGAGAATGCCTTTGATGTGGATTGTTATGAGGCCTTCGCTTACATGCCGGAAGTTTAAGACTTTTTGACGGAGTCTTCTTCGAATGACGAATCCGCATCCAAATAGGCGTTGTTTATTTTCCTTGTAGCAGTTACCGTAAAAGATATCACAGTTTTTAACCTTTATTTGCCTGGTCCATCCCATCGCACCTCTTGAAGTGCGGTTATATATGCTTTGTAGCAGTCGAGGGTTTTTTCGTTGTTGCTTCGTAATAAGATTTGTTTTCCCGATAGGGATGTTAACCCAAAGCACAATTCTCAACCTTGAGGGCCAGGTTCGCTGCACACGTTGGTTCCCTACCCGGCGGATGACAAGCCAGCTATCCAGGAAAGGCCGCCTGGAGGCGGAGTATAAGCTTGAATTGAGCAAGGACAGAGTTCGAAGCTGGTGTTTGCCATGTTAAAGACGATCAATTTTGCTCTGTTCCCTCCCTCACTCGCTCATAATAATATTGTGGAAAAAAAACATTAATTTCTAGCATCCAATAGGCGAAAGTGCGTCTTTGTGTTCGGTCTACTGGCTTCAATTCGTATATCATCTGGACCATATAATCAGGTAGGCCAAGACCTTTATGTATATTTGTGTTTCCTGTTACACTTTTAGCTACGGTGGTGATAATTTCGGTTAACTTTGCTGAACGGTCATGAGTTAAAGTCTTCGATTCAATAACCTGTCCGAGAGGTGACAATTTTTCTGAGAACTGAGATTAGCTGTGGGGAAAAGCGTTCGATAATCCCGTCTCTCCTATGTTTTTTTTATCTCGTATTTCTCCGTGGTCTTCTAAGGTTGAAAGAACTTGCACGTGTTTCCATGGTGAAAAAATGAACCATAGCGTGGCTCGATTCAACCACCCTAAAGGGCTAAAAAATGTTTGAAAGATGCTGGGCGAATGGTCACACAATCAGGGTGGACAGTTCCGTAACCAGAGGGGAACTTAATACCGTCAACTGTACGCGTGGCCTGAAACAACAATTATAAAGGACGGGGAGCAATCTCAAAAACATTGTTTGGTGAAAAGAATGAAAAGTGCCTGGGGACTAGGAAACATTTTTAAAGTCAGAAATACCCATTTAGGTAGAGCCTAACTGGAGGACATGACCTTTTTAGATATCTGCAAATTTTAAATTTAGAGTTCGGTGGTGAATGAGCTTCAATAACCCCAGACAATAACCACCTTACAACCAGACGAATGTCCAAAAGTTCATTGTTATTCTGGACGTGATTTCCTTTGTCCCAATGACCAATTATTATGTGAGTTCATACGTGTGTTTGGGCACTAGTTGGACAGGACGCAGACGGAAACAAATCAATCACCAGACGACTGTCAAGCAAGTCGGAAAGTACCCGTCAGGAAAGAAAATAAAAAATAGGATTAAAAACGACTACAAAAAAGGGGAAAACGTAACAAAAGAAAATGTAACAAGGCAAAGACGAATAAAACGAGAATCAACTTTCTTACGTACGTGGTTGGACTCATCGAAATGGAAGGCAAGGGCCGCATTCACCGGTGAATACGAGCACTCCCTCTTTTTCTTTGTCTTTGACTTGTTTTCTTTGTTCATCCCTCAATTATAATATCAACCGAATCCTTCCGATTTTTTGTTGCCTTAAGCCGTTTGCCGAAGTTTGCAACAGAGATATTATGAAAGCCTAACCTACTCGTCTCATAGACCTCTCAGATCGAGTCCTGTAAATTAGGCCACGGAGCCCTTTCGAATGATATCATTTGTAAGACTGGCATTAAATGTACTTTAATTGGCAAAAATGATTTCCGTCGTTTGCCACACACAACTTTTTCGAGTTGAAGTTAAAAACATCCTTAATGAAGAAATCCTTGTATTACCACAACTAACGAATGCACTTGAGGTTGCTGCTATAAAAAGCAGCAGCATCATAAAAGGACAGTTTAATTCCACAAACGAAGGCGATAGTGCGATCCATTAAACTTTCAAAAAATCAATTTGCTTCCTAAAATGAAGCCATTCGAACGAAGGAAAAGAATGGCCAATGAAAGGTTAAAGAACTTAAGAAAAAAGTTCTCGTGCAATTCATAGAGATGCGAAAGGAGTTGAGTTTTTAGTTTTCACGAAAGTTTGAAAGTTTTCGTTATCTCGGACTGTATAGAGTGACGTTGTGCTCGTTAAGGAGAATTGATGTAGTAATTTAATTGTAATGACAAGGGAAAGAAAAAAAAAGACAGGACAAGGCGACAGAAGTTCCATCGAGATGAAGATAACATGAAAAACCAACTCACTTAAAGGGTTTTTCAATAAGGGCGGGTAGATGTTGAAATGGAGTAAAGCAAGCTGTGTGTGAGGTATCAATAGGTAAAGGTATTCTTTATTTGAAAGGCCCATAGCCGTCCTTAATACAATTGACTCTTCCCTTATTGCAGTATCATCCTCCCCACTTCTCGACTTTGTTTCAATTAAGATTGCTCTACCCCAGAAGACACTATACATCATTTGTTTCTACATCTTGCCCTCACAACCTATTGAATCCTATGAACTCGCCATCAACACAATCGACCAATTAACCGATTTAAGAAACCCTCAAGATGAAATCCTTGTTTTCGGTGACTTCAACCTTCCTCATCTTAAATGGACCCAATTAGACGATCAATCGTCTTACACTGCCACCAATCCCACTACTGCCAAACAATGTCTCTTCTTGGATCGCCTAACAGATTCAAACCTCAGCCTAGTTAGTGGCGTACTAAACTACATGGGTAGACAACTCGACCTCATATTCACAACCGATCCTCCCAACTCTTCTGTTTCACTTAGTCCCCTTTTCCTTTCAACCATCGATAACTTCCATCCTCCCCTCCTCCTTTACTTCTTTCACGATTCTCCATCACAGAATAAACCTCCTACAGTTCTGGCCTCTTACGATTTCCACAAAGCAAAATTTCATCTAATAAATGAATACCTTAAAAATGCTCCTCTCAATTTTGATAACCTAACCATAAATGATGCTATATCCATACTCTACAGGGAAATATTTTACTCTATCTCTCTTTACGTTCCCGTTTCACAACGCAAAACTTCGTCCACCTCCCCACCCTGGTATAATCGCAGGCTCCGTTCTCTAAGAAACAAAAGAAATAAGCAATGGACAATCTTCCTTCGTACTCAATCATCCAATGACTTTTCTAACTACCTGGGCAGCTATCTCCACTTTACCGCCCTACACAACTTCCTCTATCAACGGTATTTAACAGAAACGCAAGCCAATCTTATAAACTATCCAAAGTCCTTCTTTAAGTTTGTTAACTATAAAAGAAAATCCGATGGCAATCCTACCTCCCTCTCCTTCCACGATCAAACCTCGAATGATCCCAATATTATCGCCAACTTTTTCGCCACATTTTTTAAACAGTCTTTCGCCGACGACTCGTTTGCTCCAGACTTCTCATACTTTGATTATCTACCGAATTTTTCGCTTGGACCATTTCTCCCACACACAGTTGATTCTCATGTCATCGAAAACAAATTAAATCTACTTAATGATGAATTCACTCCTGGACCCGACGGTCTCCCTGCCATATTTCTTAGAAAATGCTCCTCAACCATCTCTCGCCCTCTCTCGAAAATCTTCACCCTATCCCTATCCCAAGGTGAATTCCCCCGCTTATGGAAAAACTCATTTATCACCCCTATACATAAAAAAGGTCCGAAGAACGTTGTTAACAACTATCGTCCCATTGCCAAACTATCACATATACCTAAACTCTTCGAGAGTGTTTTGTACGAAACACTTAGTTTTCGCTGCAAGTCATTAATCTCCCCTAGACAACACGGTTTCCTCAAATGCAGATCCACAACCACTAACTTTGTTGAATTTGTGTCCTTTAACCTATCAGCCTTAGAGAACGGCAAAGAAGTCGACGTTATCTCAACCGATTTCAGTAAAGCTTTCGATAAAATCTCCCACAGACTGATACTCTTCAAATTGTCCTCCCTTGGCTTCGACCCCATTTCTTTGAAGTGGATATCTTCTTACCTGGAAAATCGCTATTATAATGTTCGTTTTAGATCTGCCTTCTCTAACCCCTTTTTAGCCTCCTCCGGCGTCCCCCAAGGCAGCCACTTAGGTCCACTTCTTTTCGTTCTTTCCATAAACGATCTTGAATTGGTGATCAAACACTCCCACATCTCATTATACGCCGACGACACCAAGTTCTTCAAGACCATTTCCTCCAGTCATGACTCTTCCCTTAGTCAATCTGATCTCAATAGCTTTTCCATCTGGTGCTCCAAAAATTGCTTAGAGGTTAATATTTCCAAATGCCAATCAATTACCTTTTCACGTAAACGAATCAAACCTCCTCCTCGTCTCTACTTCCTCAATAATCAACCCATCTCCACGGTTCGAGTCATTCGCGATCTTGGCAAATTATGTGACCAAGAGCTTAATTTTCGGGCACACATCGATGAGATAATCCTTAAAGCTAATTCTGCACTCGGTTTCGTGAAGCGATGGTCTAAAGAATTCTCGGACCCTTACGTTACCCGATCTCTTTACATAACCTTTGTCCGGCCACTTCTTGAATACGCCTCCCAAGTGTGGTCTCTCTACCAACAAACCCACATTTCTAGAATCGAGAGCATCCAACGCCGATTCCTACGTTTTGCTCTTCGAGGTCTCCCCTGGGGCAATCCTTTGATTTTACCACCCTACCAAGACCGCCTTAAACTAATCAACATGAACACGTTGGAAGAAAGAAGAGTTGTATCTGACATTCTTTTTATCCATCGTCTCCTTTCAGGTACCATTGACTGCGCGACTCTCTATAACTCTGTCTCTATCAACACTAACCCCCCAACGTACGAAATCCCCGTCTCTTCTATCTACCCACCCCCCGTACTGCCTATGGCTCCAATGAACCTATTTCTCGTATGCTGGGAATTGTTAATTCGAATCCTTACTTCGATTTCAACCTCAGCACTCGACGCCTAAAAATCCGCCTTCTTAACCTCCCTACCTAGTAAGTGAGATTAGGTTAAGATTAGATTAAGCTAGCTTGAATTAAGCCCAATAAATGGGGGCGTTCGCCCCCACGAAAAATAAATAAAATACAAATATTGGCTGATTACGAACAGCAGCTTCCACAATTAACTCCACCGAAACTCAATGGGACTTACCTCAGATTCGCAGACAACGTCAAATACCTTGGCGTGATACTCGATACGAAGCTCAACTGGAAATTGAATGCGGAAGAACGCATCAAAAAAGCAACAACCGCGCTATACACCTTCAGAAAAATCTTAGGCACCTGATGGGGTATCGAATTCCATACCATATACTGGCTGTATACCGCGGTTGTTAGACCTATACTAATCTACGTGTGCTTAGTTTGGTGGCCGACATTGTGCAGGTTTAACTATGCCTAACTTCTAAGTAGAGCTCAAAAGATGGCATGCATTGCTATAAAAGGGGCAATGAGAACAACCCCCACTGCAGTCCTCGAAATTATGCTTCACCTACTCCACTTGGATCTTTTTGGAAAGGAAAAGGCAAGGAAATAGGCGCTGCAGCTTAAAGGGGTGACTACTTCGAAAAATCGATTTTTTGTTTTTTCTCATATCTCGATAGTAAAACCTATCGAAAATATGCGGAGTTTCTGACGTTCAACTTTAGTATATTACCTACCTGTGTATATGTGTATATAAATTTTTGTCGTGAATACCTATATATGTATATGAAATCCTAGAACAAATGTAGTAGTGATGGAATAATTAGCATTAGCAAAAATAATTAGTTGTGAAACCTTTTTTCACATTAGCAGTATGAAAAGCTTTTAATCCGTGCAGGGACGGGTTAAGAATATCCCTGCAGCGATACCTCTCGCTTGTCGTAAAAGGCGACAAAAACAAAGGTAAACGAAAATCACATCTAGGCAATTTAGAAAACACCAAGGTGAGCCTAGGGACACATATACCACCATTAAACTGCCCCACAAGTGTACATGCAAATCAGTGGGTTGACACGACTGGAGATCACCGGTGTTGTAAAAGTAAGATCAAACAAAAAAATCTGGAGCATGCCCGTGTCACAAAAAAAAAAAAAAAAAAAAAAAAGGCAGACCGAAAAACAATTGGTGCAAACAAATGCAAAAACACCAGCATTTGATTGGCCTCAGCGATGAAGTTATCCCAAACCGGGTAGCCTGCCGCTACTTTCTGAGGTCAAACAGGCGGACCCCACAAGCGGACCAGTAGGAATGCAGTTAAGTGGGAAGGTTATGGTCCTACACTTCTGACCATAACAACGCCGGAAAAAGGAAAAGAAGAAGAAGCAGTATGAAAAGCTTTTGCTAAATTTCATGAAACGCTAAGGGAATTCCAATGTATATGATTATGAGACTGCTATTGCTATCGTTGCTACTCAGAACTATATTGCTCAACATATCTGTATTCAAATGTTTCAGTTGCATGTTAAACCAACTTTATGTATGTATGTTTCATAGAGGCTCACACCTTTCCTTTTATATTGTTTTACTACGCTAGCTTAATTTTCTTGACAATGTATTTTGTACTAAATTAATATTCGTTAAAGCTTTAGAACATGCTATTCAAATCTGCTAAATGAATATTCGTTAAAGCTTTAGCACATGCTATTCACATATATTGTACTAAATGAATCTTCGTTGCCATTTCGTAAATAACGCTATCAAGTTGTGCATTCAATCTACAAGTATCAAGAGCGATTTCTTTTCCCAGTGAATTTTTATTATTTTATTCACTCGAACTTTGATTGAGACAGTAAGTTTAGTAAGTTTTTTGTCTTGTTTAATCAGTATTATCTCTGTAGATCTACATATGTTTGTAATAATTGTGTTTTGATTTTGATTTCTAATAAAGGAAACATTTACTTGTCTACACACATACAAAACGCAATGGCATCCCTAATTAGATGTTCCAATGCAATTTGGGAGTTCTTTTCTAAAGTGGATGAAATTAATAAGATTGCTAATTGTAATCAATGTTCAAAACAGCTTTCATACCGGACGTCTGTAACTAATTTAAAAACACACTTAAGACTAAAATATATTGGACACTACAACCGTTTTTCAACAGAATTCAAAACACCCCTTCAAATCAGGAAGCAGAGCATTGCAACAGAACAGACATCAGTTTCAACTTCTTTACAAACTATCGAACTTTCGCAGACAGAACAAACTTCTCCCCACAACCAAACTGATCCAGTACCAGCAAAACGACGACGAATGGCACAAAACAATATTCTTGCCTATGCCAACAAACCGTTGCGTGCTGCTTAGAAAAAACGTATTGATGCTATGCTGGTAAAATTCATAGCTCGATCTTACCAACCGTTTTCCTTAATAGAAGAAGAAGATTTTGTTGAATTTGTTGCTGCCTTAAATCCTAATTACATCTTGCCTAGACGAAAAACATTATCAGATAGACTGATTCCTTTCCTTTACAACAAGTGTTTGGGGGATCAGAAGCAAATAATAAATCAGGAAGCAATATCTGTGTGTCTGACAACGGATTGCTGGACATCGGTATCTATGGACTCTTTTATATGTGTCACAGGACATTTTATAAACATTAAATATGAGTTTAAGACTGTAGTGTTAAAGTGTAGTCAAGTTCATTGTGCAAACACAAGTAACAATTTGGCATCAATTTTAAAAAATACTGTCCAAGACTGGAATCTTGTTCATAAGATTAATTATTGCGTCACAGATAATGCGACAAACATCGTCAATACCATAAATGAAATAGGTTGGGATCACTGTGGATGCTTAGCACACAAATTGAATCTTGTTCTGCAAAGTGCTTTGAAGCTTTTTGAAAGTATGTACTTTTAAAAAAGTAAGAAGGATCGTGAGTCACTATCGCTCTAGCTACAGAGCAAAAGAAAAACTTGAAGAATACCAAGTTAAAGTGTTGGGGAAATCTAATCCCTTAGTCCTTAAAAACTCAATAGTAACTCGATCTAATTCTACATATTATATGTTACAACGATTTATTGAATTGCAGGATGCTGTACGGGCAACTATGCCGAATTTACCAGTTATAACAGTGGAAGAATGGCAAATTCTTAAACAATTGTGCCAAATTTTAAAACCTTTCGAACAGGCAATACGGGAACTTAGTACAGAAAAATACGTATGCGCATCAAAAGCGATTCCCCTCATAAATAGTTTATTTGATGTTTTGGAAGAATTAAAGAAAAAACCCGATTATTTACCAAATATAGTGCATTTAATAGAACACCTCGAAAGAGAAATGCTACATTGTTTTGAGGGCATAGAATCAAATGTTAATTTGGCGTTTTGTACAATTTTAGATCCCCGGTATAAAACAACAATGTTTTTTTAATGAAGAGGCTGCAGAGGACATTAAGAACAAATTAATCAACGAAGTAAAAGATATGATGGTTGCGGAACAAATATGTAAGGAAAGGTCTGCAAACACCGCTTCCCTATCATCAAATGTAAATAATATCGAAACATGTGAGGTAGAAATAGATCTTTGGAGACGAAAACATTCGTTACATAAGAAAAGAAAACTTAATCCAGTTCCGAACAGTACTACATTTTCCAAACAAGAGGTAGAATCGTATTTGCTTGATGATTTCGCTGACAACCTTTGTGATCCTTGCAATTGGTGGCGATTAAATGGATACAAATATCCTCATCCATCAAGGATATTTATTAATAGATGTAATTTGGTTGCAACATCTGTGCCAAGTGAAAGGATATTTTCGAAGGCCGGCTATACAATATCCGATAGAAGAACCCGACTTTCTGCTAAAAAAGCTGAGCAATTAGTATTTTTAAATGCTAACTTAAAAAATTCAGACTACAACACGTTTATGCAGTAATGCATATAAGTTTGTATAAAAGTATCCATTTTGATACAATGCCTTCGAAGTGTAATAAAAGGATTTAAACTAATGATCAGTGTTTTATTCGTAGTTGTGAAGTGTCATTACATGTGCATACACAATTTGCAACGATTTTTTATATTAATTTAGCATTAGCATTTCACATGCTAACAGTCAAAAATTCGCATGCTAATTAAATTAATAGAAAATCGCATTAATTTCCATCACTACACACAGCAGTACACTTTTGATGGTCTGTGTGTCAATATCAAACAGGAAAAAAAACAAAAATGGATCGAAAAGGCTCGAGAAGCTCAACAGGACAATAATGGAGATTTTTGGCACGCAAATTGGCCGAAACGCCTACTCGTATGCTGAGGAGTACGATGAACGACGAATAACCCGTGCAGAGCGATCCACGTCCGAGGCATCCAAAAAGGCAACGGCTTCCCTCAGGTCACAAAAACTGGCAGAAAATGATGCGTATGAAGCCACCGAAGGGTTATTGTATGGTCCTATATATACCTATCATGGTCCTATAAAAATAACTATTCAACCGATTGCTTTGAAATTTATATATGTTCTTCTACTCATTAATGGTTATCGGCCGTACCAAAAAAGCTTATTTTCGAAAATATTTTCTTATTTTTTTTAAATGATTTTTAACAAAAAAATTAACAAAATTAAAACAAGATTTTTTCTACAGTCCGCCATTTTTTTTTTCAATGAAATTGATTAATTTTGGTAGGGCCGATAGCGACAGACCTACTGAACAATAATCCATTCGATTTTTTTATTTCAGAAAACATGAACAGCCGCTATTACCATGATCAGTGACCTGCTTTTTTTTTTGGTGTCTAATTTAATTTAAAAAAATATATAAAAAATGTAAAACATGAAAAAAAAATTGTTTTTACACAGTTTAAGATACAAATAAAAACACATAAAAAAATTAAAATGATTGAATTTTATTGTCTTATAAAAAAAAATTCCCTAAAAAGAGGTAAAACTTATGGGTTCACATGAGACTACCCCCTTAAGGAATCGGCTCATTAGAATTTCTCCGAAATAGGGTACGCTGGTATTCTACGCCAAAGCAATGATCTAAGTGAAGTCACGGACTACTTAATTCCGACCCTAGACTTCAAGGTTCTTTATAAAACAACAATTCCTAACCGACTACAATGGGAGGGGAACGAATTTCCAAGAAAAGACACTGCACTGAAAATATACACAGACGGGTCCGGGGTCTATGCTCCGACCCTAAAATTCAGCCAATCCTTTCGACTACCGAACTACTGTAGTATATTCCAAGCTGAATTAACGGCAATTCGCGAGGGGAATGGAAACGCAAGAATATAAAATCTCGAAAAATGCATTGCAACAGGCAAATGGGAGATGGCGAAACCTTGAAACATGCAACTACGGAAGACAAACCTGGCCCAAGTATTGTCAATGTAAAACCACAAGCCTGGTAAAAATACGCAGGAATATTATAAGTGGCCTAACAGGACATTGTGCTTGAGGAAATATGCCGCAAGATCAGGACTGCCATATAACGACTACTGTTATGATAAAGAACAGGAAGAATCTCCATCCCATTTCCTATGTAATTGCCCTGCCCTAGCCTCCCCAAGAAGATAATGGTTCTAGGAGTGGCGGTGACCAAGCCGACTCAAGTGGTAGCACAAGGGACCGATCTCGGTCTAAGTGATCCCCGCCGCTTTTTATGGAGGGAAGCCACATAACCTAACCTGCCGGACCGGTTGGCTCAAATTTGGCACTCAACCGATGAAGAGTCGATTGTCGAGTCGATTGGGCCTAACGCGCGGAACATTGGCATTAACAGGCAATCATGTTGATAATAAAATTTTATCATTTGGACATCTATTTAATCATGTAAATTGACATAAGGGTTTGTCATCAGTAACTGAAAAATAAACAACAGATTTGACAGATATCACCAAAACGATATGACCGCCAAAATCTACTCGCAACAATTGAAATGCCACCAAAATACAGAATCAAATTAAATCCTTCTCCTCGCCGTTCGATTGCCGCTAAAAATGTTTTATTCACTGAATGTGGCATGAATTGACAGGTGACATTTTAATTAACAGTGAATCATTCGTTATTGCTAGCGAAAACTGTCGTTTATTTTGGAATTACAATATATTTTGACATTAATTAGATGTCGGGAATGTAATAAATGTAATTACAACTCTCGCTTCATTAAAAAAAATGTAAAAAGTCTTGAAAAGCATTTATAATTCTTTGGATAGGAACAGATAGGTTGGAAGAAAGGCGCCCAATTTAGCTGCATTTAGATCGATTTTTCTGAGGTCGATGGACACATATTTTTTGTTAATTAATATTTTTGTTAAATAATAATATGACATTTTGACGGGCATATATCCCCTAAAAAGTATTTTTCTTTTCGCTACCCCTCAGTAAGCTGCCAAATTATTTGTCTTTCTCAAAAGATAAGAGGCCCCCAACAAGTCCTTAAGCCGATTTAGTAAGTAATCAAGGGAATCAACCAAACAGACTGTGCTTCCCTTCCCCTTTCGGTTCAAAAGTACGCCCGCACCATTCCTAAATCCTTTTTGTGTCATTCAAAACTTTTAATCAAGAGTCTTTCAAGGAAAAAAATCGATTTTCATTTCTACTTCATCCCGCTGAGGGCTTAACAATTGTGTCCTGGAGTACGAAATTGGAGCCAATTTCGAATCATCATCATCTGTTATTTTGCCTGCCGAGACGGACCGAGTATGTATGTGTGTTCTAGGAAACTCTCTTTGACAGCCTTTAAGGGAATATTTATTGTTTGCCTGAAATTGGATCGAAGCATACAGCATAAATCCGAAGGTGTTAACAAATTAATCATTCAAGGACTCAGCAATTAACTCTAATATTAAGCATAAAACTTTATCATGAGGGTTAGCCTAACACATCACGAAACACATCAATACGATATCAGGCACTTAATACCCGAAAAGGATCCAAAGTTTTATTTTCCTTCTGCATATATGTATCACTTCCCACACCTTCAACTCGAACTAGAATGTACATCTCTTCACTGTAGTCGTAAACAGTTTTATATCCCTTTCTCGATTAGTGTGGCGTGTGTGACGATATTCATCAATATAGCTACACTTCCGTCGACATTGTCGTAGTCATTCCAAGGATATTTACGATGTCGACGGATTGTAATTTATAATTACATAACTCGCATTAGCACACCATAAAAACGAAGGAAAACAAAAATGGCAAACACTAAAAGGACGAATAGAGCCGGACCGTGGAGGATATAGAATGTATTAATTATGCTTCATGACTATGGACGTTTGGTTAAATGGCAAACGTTAAGAGCAAGGTAACATGTGCCACCACACATTAGTTTTTAAAGGTTTTAGGGCTGGTGCGAGGAGTTTTTGTCGCAGATGTTTTCAAGGATATTTCGTTTAACTTTTCTATTTCGAATGACTTAGGGAAGAATTCTAATTTCGATTGATTTATGGCTGGAAATATTGTTTTGCGAAGGTCAAGAGAAAAGCTCTTAGAACAAATATTAAGCTCAATGGCTTAGGGAATTTCAAAAATAAGAAAATACTTTCGCAGGATTTTCCAGACGGTATACATAAATGTCGTATCCTTTCGTTCAATCATGGGACTTTGTCAGATACTTGATTGATTGATGGATTCTTAATTCTTTGCAAAAGTTTACAAAGGTTGTCGTAAAATTTGCATTGTCTGATCAGAAATTTGATTTTTATGAAAAAAAATAATTACATTCCAGGGTTGGTACTTCAAATTATGGGAAAAAAAGAAATAAATTAATAGGTGCATAGTTAAAGGATTCACGTAAGGAGAACCCAAAGAAATCAGAGCTTCCTTAACAGTTCGACTTACAAAAACGTAAAAAAAAGTGAACGTCTCAGTCGTGGCAGCCGTAAGAAAATATATGGGGGTGAATAAATCGTGTTTTTTTAGAGGTATATAAATTCAATATAAAATAAAATACTTAAAGCTACCAATAATGTCTGTGATAATACCTTTGTTTAATAGACAATTTTATGCCATTAGTGCCTAAATATGCTTTCGGCCACTTACGCACCACGGCTAGCTCGAATGAAGCGCAATCATTAAGCCTGTCTACTCAGCTATTTAAAGCGGCTAGAGATGAGCTTGTAGGGCGCATGCACCAGCTCATCTGTACAATATGGTCGAAGGAAAGCATACCCGATAAATGGAATCTCAGCATTGTTTGTTGTCCATAATAAAGGAGACTTTAACTTTGCTAACTATAGGGAAACAAGTTTCGTTAACATCGCATACAAGATCTTCTCTGCGGTACTGTGTAAACGCCAGAAGCCTTTTATGCATAGCTTGATCGGCTCTCATCAGTGAGTCTTCAGGTAAATCCATAATGGACCAAATTTTAACATTGCGGCAGGTCTTGGAGAAGACCCAAGAATTCCAAATCGGTACAATTTCAAGTCGATTTCAAAGCCACATATGAGAGTGTGCGTAGGGACGAGCTCTACAGAGCCTTGTCATGTTTTAACATCCCTGACAAACTCGTCAGATTGTGCAGGATGACTATGGAGAATTCTCGCTGTTCCATTAAGCTCGGTAGCGAACTAACTGAAACCTATATTAAAAAAGGATTTAAGCAAGGTCATGTAACTTATTCAACATCGTGCTTAAAAAGATCAGAAGAGACTCACTGGCTCACTCACTCACAAGGGATACGATCTGTTTCAAGTCTGTGCAATCGCTTACGTACGCAGATGACATCGATTTAATTGGGCGAGCACAGCGAGACGTCAATGAAGTGTTCAAAAGCATTGAAGCAGAAGCGACTAAAATGGGTCTTTCGGTCAACGAGGGTAAAATAAAACATATGCTTTCATCCAAAAAAGGCCCACAACACCGACGTCTTGGCCAGAATGTCACAGCTGATGGCTACAAATTTGAAGTGGTAAAGGACTTCGCCTACCTTGGCTCACTAGTGACCAGCGGCAACAACACCAGCGTTGAGATCAAACGCAGAATTACTCTTGTCAACTGTCGCTTCTTTGGGCTCAATAAGCAATTGAGAAGTAGAGCCTTCACTGGTAAGACCAAGGTCCTCCTTTACGGCACAGAGGCCTGGATTCTAACAAAAACCGATGAGGATGCCCTTGGTCGTTTCGAGAGGAAAATTCTCCGTTCAATCTGCGGTCCCGTTTATATAAACGGAGAATGGAGGAGGGGATACAATGACGAACTGTACGGGCAGTACAGCGACATCGGTCTAATACAACGTCTCCGGATCCAAGGTCTAATATGGCCCTGTAAAGCGAATGGACAACACAGCTACGTCAGGAAGAGTCTTCGAATCCAACCCTGAGGGACGACGCAGCAGAGGACAACCAAATCTAAGGTGGCGCCCACAGGTGGAAGGGGATCTCAACCAACTGGGAGTGCGTCACTGGAAACAGCTGGCAAAATAGCGTGCCAGCTGGGGACCGTTTAAGTACTTTCATTTTTACGACCTTTTTTATCTTTCTCTTTTACAGCATAGCGCAGCAGAAGCAATAGCACCAGGAAGTGTCGTCAGTGTTACTAATTTTCCGCTACCTACTAAGGTAGGAATAATCTTCAAACTCAATGGCCTTTATCCATACACGATATCCGGGTGTTCCCATGGGTACTTAGAAAGATTGCGCTCAGTGTTGCTCTACTGTGTTACCATCGGTAAAGCGACGTGCACTTAAGTAGAGCCTTCTAGTCCTGATGATGTGTAGATCCTCAGGTAAAAAGGACACAAATCCTGGCGTGACACTTTTAGACTCA
The DNA here is from genome assembly GCA_958301585.1 of Merodon equestris. Taxonomy (NCBI): domain Eukaryota; kingdom Metazoa; phylum Arthropoda; class Insecta; order Diptera; family Syrphidae; genus Merodon; species Merodon equestris. The sequence continues at coordinate 18,062,129 of OY284417.1, read as the reverse complement.
CTAGCTGTGTTGTTGCTACTCTCTTCGTCTGGATTATAGACCATTCAGGACACTTGTTCATAGTAGCACCTCGGTCGTTTCATTCTGACACTGGGTGAAGGTCGACTGCTACCAAGCCCGAATCAAGGCTTCACTTGACGCACACTTAGGATCCTCAAAGCAGAACGAATTCAAATTCTGCTGCAAACGTAAAGGGTTGGATATGGTTTTTATGATTTTGTTATCATCCGCATACCTTGATATATCGGAGTTTTTAATAAAGTTACAGACATCACTATCAGTCAAAACAAAAACGAATGGGCCAAGGTGACTACCTCGTGTGACACCCAAGGTTGCGTTAGTGGGATCAGAGATAGGTGAACGACAAAGAATTTTGTATAGCCGCCCTTCCAGGTAAAATATTAACCAGGAAAGAGGCAGATATGGGAAACCGAATGCTTCTAGCTTCAGATAAATTATTTCTTATGAAAGGTTTTGCTTTATGATGTAAAGACTGGAAGAAATATATCAAGATTTTGATTTGGGCCATTTAAAATTATTATTTATTATCTGTGATCTTTGACCATGTAGTGGGCAGTTCCATTATTTCATCAATGTAGAACACCAAGAATTTCTGACGAATGAGTTAAGACAACTCATTTCCTTTTCATTAAGGAATTTTTGTAGAGATCGAAATAAATAATAATCTAAAGTTGCAAATTGTGCAATTTGCTGTATTATTAAAGATATGTGCGGCTTGGCATGGCCACGATGGAAGACAATGCCTTTCTATTGGTCAATTCTGAATGTTTTTTTTAAACTGCGGTAATAGCTGACAGAAGGGATTAGAATCTATTGTTTGACTCGGTTCAATCGCCTTGTAATGAATGACATGATTTCTTGCCAATTCCACCATACACAAAACGTAACCCTATGGGGCGCCCGTCCTTGCTTTGAAGTTTCTTGTGGTGGTTTACCTCAACGACATTCTCCTATTTCACAGATTTTTCATCTTTCCTTTTACATTCTTAAGAAAAGGGTCGAATTCTTTTTGATTCAATAGGTTTTTTCATACACTGATTAGATCCATCAAATTATTTATGGTTAATTGAAGCGGCATCCAAACAGTGAGAATCTTTGTTCATCCAGCCTTACACAAATGACTCAAAATTCAATGTTCAGTTCTTTAACAATAACACTAGTGCTTATATGACAATAGGTTAACCGGAGCGAGGTGAATTTTTGAGATTAAAAATCCAAAATAACAAAACATAGAATTTTTTTTTCCAAATTTCACTCAGAAATCCATGATCCGCGTCCTCTCTGGCTATAGAATGTCGGCGATTTTCCCGCTCTCAAACCGCAGCGATAGAACAGCAACGAGTTAGTATATTTATCAGACTAAATAATGAATGTTAGTCTTATGTTGGAATGCTAGAGGCATTCGGAATAAAGCTGTAGAATTTTCCGCTTTCTTAAGCAGACATAACGTTGACATTAGTCTAGTCACAGAAACTTGGTTAAGTGAAAATGTAGACTTGTCTAACAAAGAGTGTAGTTTCTGTATCTAGTACTCGATAAAAACCAAAATCACTTTTTATCTTTCTTATGTGAAAGTATTTAATGCACATATTAAAAGGCTTATCGCAAATTTTAGACCATAAACTTAAAAAATTAGAAAAAGGATAATTAGAAGAAAAAAACTGTCGTATTCCTGCTTTCAAAGAAGGAAATTCTGTGTTGTTATCAGATACAGAAAAGGCAAATGCATTAGCTCGCTAGTTTTTTGCGAACCATCATATAACAAGCAGCAACGTATTGAATTCTCCAATCGAGAGCTCTATTAGCTTTCTTAATTCATGCACGGTAGTTGTTAACAATAGCCTTATACATCTCGTTGAGCTGAAAGCTGTAATATCCACTTTGAAAACTAGAATATTAATTATAGACCTCTCAGTTTGTTAAGTTCGTTAAGCTTCGAAAGATTAATTAATCGTAGGTTGCAAGCCCATATAGAGACTCGCAAGTTTTTGCCACCGGAACAGGATGGGTTCAGAGCTCATCACAACACTACACATCAGGTTCTTTTGGACGTCGAAAAGGATTTCGATACTGTTTGGCATCATGGTTTACTGCATAAACTTATCTCATTCAATTTCCCGATCTGTTTAATAAAAATCATATACTCGTTTTTATTTGGAGGTACTTTTATAGTATCTCTTAATAACTGGGCATCGGACGACTTTTCCATTATTGGAGGTGTACCGCAAGGTTATGTGCTCGGTCCTGTGCTATTTATCATCTACACATTACCATTTTACGGATACTGTGAATCTGCTATGTATACGGATGATATCTGTATCTTCTCGTCAGATGAAATTGGTTTCTATATTGAAACCAACTTACGATCTGCCTTGAATACAATCTTAACATATGTACTTAAAAGATTGGAAGATAAAAATTAATGCTCCGAAGTCGCAAGCTATCTTTTTTAACGAGGAAAAAGAAAGCTTGTTACTTACCAAGCAACAGACTTTAAACTAATGGTGTTTCGATCGAATGGAAGCTATATTGAGGTGTAGATATTAGCTAAAACGCTAATATTTGACATACATATACAACAAATAATAAATAAGGTTTACTATAAAAAGAAATTGATAATTTTCAAAACAACTTTTCAAGCCATAATGTTTTACGAGTCTCCTGTATGGGGAAACAGTGCAAAAAGTCATATACGGCGGTTGCAAACAATCCAAAACAACTTTCTTGAAATGCTGTTGAAGCTCGCAAATATCGAAAAAGTGCCAAAATGTACGAGTATACCTAAATATGATGAGCAATTCCACTGATAATATCTTAATATCAGACTAAGCTTTCTAAATAAAGTAATCTAAAATGTATTGCTAAATTATTTATTTATATTTATTTCATTTAACTAATTGCTTATTAACTTTGTAATTTCTATTTTCTCCTCCATTCTTTCTTCCTATGGTGATCTTTCTTTTTCCTTTAATCTATGTGAAGTTTTTTTGTAGTACCTTTTCCTACGAACACTGTAAATGATTATGATAATAATATATTTAAGACAAATATTATTAATATTTCAGTAAGGTAATATATGTACATGTATCATATCTCTGTAAATTGTGCAACATAGTTATTAAAAGAATTGAATTTTAATCACTGCTAATAAAAATGAATGAATGAATGAATGGATTGAAATTTTGCCTTTCAATCGCTGGTCGAGACAATCAGGTTAATCTTGCCTGATATACGATGCCAAATACCATCCGGTAATAGGTGTCAGAGATGAGAATTTACTTCATTAATTTATTTGTATCCATCTGCTACGGAGCAACTTGTTTCTATTACTTTTAACTTATTTTTATCTAACGATCAAAATTTCATTTGATTTGTTGTATTGATTCATTTTTACAAATCAATTGCTTGATCTGAAGGCAGTCATCGCAAAAAACTACTATATTCATTGTAAATTTGTTTTGCCTTCAGTTTTTCTGGGCAGGAAATAGGAAATTGATATATAGAAAGGGCATATTGGGTGTAACCACACACTAAGGCACAAAATGCAAATACTTTGGAACAGTAGTCGTTCCAATGAATTTGAATTTTTATAAAAAGGGAAATCGAAGGGTTTTGCCTTTTAGGCTGAAAACACACCGGATAAAGCAAAACGTTTTTGATTCGTTAGTCAAGATCAGGTAACATTTGATAAGTTAACACAACGAAGACGAATTCCTTGTTAAAGCTACAAACAACCGTTCACCGTGTTCCCTTACGAAGAAACCACGCTCCAAGCGCATGTTACCCACTTGCAGCACAAATCTTCCCTCGGGGCCCATGCATATCATCGTCCGATCGATACCTTTCCATCAACACAGCACATTCCAGCCAATTTGTTACCTGACCTAACACAGCACACCTACCCATCCACGGTGTACTTGCAAACCAACTCGTCACCTGATCCAACAACATGCACCTACTCATCCACGACGCACTGCCCAGTCAACCCGTTACCAGACTCCTCAAGATAATTAGTATTTAAGGTAGTGTAGAAAATAATGTATTTCTAGTTGTAGTTCATCAACAGACGTGTAAGGGTAGGCTCTGTCCAAATAGAGTCAAGTTCAATAAAATAATTTATTTTTTTTAAATTTAATAAATAAGAATCTTAACTGATATACGCAATGTCATAAACACATCGACAAAAAAATTGATATGTGAACTAACGTCCGTATTTTATCTGGCAAAAAACTCTCTTCCTCTTTCCACAATGGAATCGTTTAAAATCTGTTTGTAATGAGCCCCATGTTAAATCAATAAAATGTGGAAGATTTAAGGCTCAGTCCATGATTAAACAGGTTCCATATTGCGAACAAGAAAATTTTCAATTATTTGCGATGAAGCAACAGATGGTTTTACGCAAACATGTATAATGTTATTAGTTCGTTATTATGAACAAAGTACGTCTAAGATAGTTGATAAACTGTTAGCTTATATAAGACTGAAGCAGTCTACTGAAATTTTTTTTAATGAAACTATAATTTTTTTAAATGGAAACCAGATTCCTTTCGCAAATCTTATCCGCCTGGCAACAGACAACCTTTCTGTGATGAAGGGAGCGCTCACGGGGATAAAAACTCGACTTCAGAAATTATCTGAAAATCTAAAAGGCAAACAGAATATTGTGAATTTCAAGAAGCTTTTGGCCTTGAAGTAGATAAAATCTTACGCCTAAGTAAGACTAGGTGGTTGGAGCTGCATATGGCTGTTGACCACATTTTAGAGCAGTGGTTGCCGCTTATTAATTATTTCCGTTTAATAGTTTTTGAAAAAAAAGCCAAATCACAATCGTCTTCAAAAGCCAAAAAAAACTTTGAATAATTTTAATAATCCAGAATTTAAATTTTCACTTTTATTTTTGTCATATATTTTGGAAATAATAAACAGTTTGAATAAGGTATTTCAATCGGAAAAGACACAGATACATATTTTGCGTTAGCGTGTTCCCATGATCTTTAAAACCATTTTATTAAATTTTGTTAAGGCAGAACTATTCGCTGATTCTTTAATACTTTTCGTGGAGTATAAAGAAAAATCAAATTATTTAGATCTAAAACAAATGTTTTTTGGATTAAAGTCGGCTTTGTATGAGCAAGACTTAAACGCAAATACGGACACGGTGGTAGATTTATGTCAGACTAAAATGTATTTAGTTCCATTTTATGTTGAATTGTGTGATCAACTAAAATTTCGATTTGATTTAACTGACAAAAAGTTAGAATTGATAGAACTTTTGGATCCAAAAGTAATACATACTGAAATATATCCGACGATTCTTCCGCTTGTAAATGATTTTCCTTATTTTGATAAGAATATAACAAACATAGAATCCCTGAGCTCAGAGTTCAGAACGCTTATGTTTGCTAAAAATATAAAATTGAAGAACGACGAAAACGTTGTTGATTTTTGATCGAGTTTATCCTCCCAGAAAAATACATTAGAAGAAAATATGTTTAAGATTTTGAACCTCCTAAGGAATTAATACGATATTTTTCTAAATTTAAATATGTTCAGGAGTGCTACGTCTTAAAAACTGCTTAGCATTTTAGTCACAATTCACAATCTGTATTGTATCATATAGAATAATATTTTATGAATTCGTATTATTTATCCTTTAAAGGCGAATCTATGTAATTGATGTTAAAAGAGAAAGTTCCTTTCTATAAAAAATATAACAAACAAACTAATGTATGAATTTGTGAAACTTATTTTTTAAAAAGCTGTCATTGTTAAACGAATTACACTAGTCAATGTTATGTTTTTGTTATGAGTTATTAAATAAAATGAAAATAATTTCTATTATTATTTTTTTTAATATATTTTTGATCCATTATCTGCTTCACATTTTTCAAATCTACTTCGTTTTTTTGGTCATTTTGTTTCAAATTCCGAGCTCAGCATTCTCATCCCTGATAGGTATCTCTAGAAACTTAGTCTCCAAATCAATTGTTTACAGACGTGTGCGTGGTATTATGTTACATATGCAGTATATTGAGATAAACCAAAATCAACTATCAGCGTTTAGCTTTATTTTCCATTTCTTGTAGGGATTTTCTAACAAAATTACAGAGTTTTTTAAATTGGTTTTAAAATTGGCTTCGAAGGCATGAGATGATAAAAATATAGCTATTATATGTACGAGTATAATTGGATCAAACACTAAACCCTGTGGGACTCCTGTAAAAAAAAAATTAACACAATTGGAAATAGCAGTATTGAAAAGAACTCCAAAATTACGGTTCGTCACAAACATTTTAACTCTGTCGTGCCATATTGAGTCTTTCCTATTTCAAGTAGGATCAGGCCAGTAGACCTGCCTATTGCATTTTTCCTCTTAATAACATTAGCGTCCTTTAAATGGTATGGTATGATACACGATGGTAGCGTCTTCTAGCACTTTAAGAAGATTTTCCTATGTTTATGGATCTAGAACTATCGAGTTTGTCAGCTACTTTGCTTTTCTTTGGTATTGCAATCACTTTTGCTGAATTATATGTGACGGAAAAATACCGAATTTTAAGTACTCCCTTTTTGTAAATTTGTTTTCAGCGTTATTTATTTTACCTAATCCCTCCCTCTAGCTCCTTAAGTTATTCATAAAAAAATCGGTTTCTGCTTCCATAATACTCGTAAATTAAATTGACGGAGCTAAATGGTTTTATACATTTAAAGAATTAAGCACACTCCTGCTGAGATTTTGCGTGATTTTCGGCGAAATTGCTGGCTAAAGAACTTGTTCGCTCTTTATCTGTACAATACACATTACAACCGCTTTTGAGGCAGGGTATACTTCTGTGTTTGATTTTAATAATTATCGTATTATTCTAAGAAAACTTGGAACCTTTATAGAGTGAAGTTACGTTCATTATTAAGGGGACTGGTAACCGCAGGCAGGAGGGGGTGAACGTGGCAATTTTTGGGTACACTTTACAGGACAACTAGACGAGGTATCGACTCGGACTTTTTTTTTCTTTTATTCTGCTAGCTGTTCCCCGTCTACAAAGTTACTTTCATAACTACAGATCAAAGGATAAGCCGTGGGAAAGCTTTTTTTTTTATTTCGGCTCCAAGGACGAAATTAAAGAAAAATTGGCTTTATATTAACCACCAAGAGCAACTCTACACGTAGTAAAAATCTCGAGTCGAAAGAGTTATCCATTCTGGAGAAAAATCAACCAATGTGTGAGAAAAATCGATTTTAAGTGAAAGGTTACTTCTCTCTATGGGAATCTATCCATAGCCCGATTATTTCGATATATACTTTCCACCTTCCAGTGGTTATTGCTTACATTTTCATTTATTTTCATGCGTCTGTAGTGCTTTTTGAATCGAAAAACAGCGTGGTCGTCGTCTGTCAAACTTTGACTTGACTTGTGTGTGAAGTTTTGTGTCGTTTTATACCTTTGTACTTTGGGATGTAGAAACCCATATAATGCTTATATAAATGTTCAGAAATGTCTTGAGAATTTTTCAAACAATTGAAAATAAAGTATTTTTTTTCATTTTCTTGTGTTACCAGTAGCCTTAAAGACGTCTGCGATTTTATAAGGTTTTGTTTTATTAAGCTGTTTGACTAAACTGCACATGGGTGGATGACGATATCTTTGCCAGACAAAAAAAATATCGTTTAATATTTGAATATAGTGATGAGGATTGACGTTGATCGTTATACTTTTCTCACTTCAAGGCTTTCACCAACGGCAGTCATATTTCTTGCATTTTACTAATGAATAAGCCTCTCTCTCTAGGCTTTCGAATTTTTTACACTTCTTCGTCTAGAAAACTCATCTGATGGACGATCATGTTTACCATAAACTGTTTGTGATGCGCGAAACTTGGCAAATGACGCTGAGTGATATGCTGTTAATTGAAAGTTTGAGACAAAAGATCCATATTATGAAATGGAGGGTCTTGAACCAAACATATAGAGTCTCAGATGATAGTTTGGTATGATGTATATGATTGAAGTAGCGATTTCAAATCAGGTCAACGAATTGGATAACTCTGTATTTTTCCCATAATTTGTCCATTCGGCGTTATTCAGGTCCATTCATTTTGAGAACAGGCCAATGAATCGATCAGTTTATTTAAAAAGACTGGGTGCGCCGTTGGTTACACAAAAGCCATGAAAAGGCATGAAGGTAGGACTTAATGGCAGCGTGATAGATGAAGGGAATATTCAAGATTGATCAGACAATACATTATGCAACGAATTGTCTCTATTGCAACCTCAATCACCGTGCCCTTAATTTAAATCACCAATGAACACATCGTTCATGGCAAACATTTTTCTCAAGTCCTTTATCGAAATCAGTTCCCTTGTGTTCGCGTCCAAAACTTGTTATTTTGCCTTTCGTGATCACTTTCTCGTGATTTGCAAAGATTAGTTCGATACGTACGTTTCGAGTTTGCCTATATGGCAAAATTTCATGATTAACTGACTTTTTTACCAGTACTGCGACACCCTAGCTTTTATGACTGAACTTGTAACTGGCCGGAAATTTTTTTTATGGTTTCGCCAAAGGATGTGTAATCTTCGAAAGATACCTGTAGCCCGGGCAATTGGTATGCATAGATGTCAGAAATACGCCTTCGTATTAAACCACATCGTGCGCACCTCAACCTCTCTTCCCCCGCGGCTGCCGTTACGTATTACTTCGCGGGGCTGGTTAGCAATTTATGCTATGTGCTCTGCATCTGCCGTTTCAGCTCTTCTTAATCTTTCGACTCTCGTTAGCCCATTCTGCACGCTCGGAGCAGATCTACAGCCAGTAGTAGTAGGAATATTGCGTGCTCTGTGTCTTCCTCTTCCTCTGGACATTCTCGTTAGAAGGGCGAGCTATCGTGTTAAAATCTTTGAAGATATTTTCGATCTAACCATTCCTGCGGCCTAACAGGAATGGTGTAAGGTGGTAATTGCAATCAACGTGTGCTCTTTATCCTCAAGCCTCGATCGTGGGGATCAGCTTGTGGGTCCATCTGCCTTGTGCCATATTATCCCACCTGCTTGCCACAGTGCCACATATGTCGGACTTTCTTCTGCTTTTATCGTCCGTATAACACTGGTCTCTGGACGGACCGTCGTTCGCCTAAGGTAAACCCTGTGTATCTCGTCAGCGAGGATATCGATGGTGCATCAGGATGCTTCACCCAAGATTGTCCGAAAACCACATACTGTCCTTATTGCGCAAAGCCTGTATGCAGACGAGAGCTTTCTTTTTATCTCCTTCGTTATGAGAGCTCCCGCCCAGAGCACCGCAGCGTCTTCTGCTGGAAAGCAGAATCCTCCTCGTATATCCTGGTTCATCGATGTTTGGCAGCATTCGGGAAAGCCCTACCTACCTTTTTATTGCAATATTCGACATATGTATGTCTTAAAGTTAATTCGGTTGTCGAGCATTATACCCAAGTATTTTATTGCCTCCTTAGGCCTGATTGATTGGCTCCCAACCCGGAAGTTTACGTATTCCAAAGTCTTTCGGCTGGTTATTAAGACATCCTCCGTCTTGTGGTCAGCTCCAGCTCGGCGGACTCTAGCTAATGTTTGATCTTGGCGATCGCTTCATCCGTGGCGGACTCAAGGATGTGTTTTGCTAAGGCGATACCAGCAATGACCGATGATCTTGATTCCTTGTGGTAGGGTTAATCGCAAAATTCCATCATACATTATGTTCCACAAAAGAGGCCCAATGACTGATCCCTGGGGGACTCCCGCAAACATTGTAACATTTAAAGCCACCGTCCGTCTGGCTAAAGTAGTTAAGAATTATCTTCACAAGGTAATACGGTACATACATTCTGGTCACAGATCTCCTAATGCAGGATCAGTTTATGGAATTGAAGGCATTATTAATGTCCAGCGTTACTACTGCGCAGTATTTCTTGGTGCCCCCTCGTTGTCCATGGTTCAAGGAAAATTCCCTCATCAAGGTACCTTTGCATCGTTGTTATAAAAATGTCACGTCTCCTTTTAACGGCTCGCTCGCTATATTTAGGACGCCGTCAGGTCCAGGCGCTTTCTTGTCACCTATCTTCCTGCATGCTTCATACAGTTCATCCGTACTTAGAGGCGGGATCTGGTTCATACTGGTATCCCTCGTGGCGGTGCACTATCCTATATGCTAGCCCCTGGGATTTATATCTGCTTCGTTGCAGAATTACTTGCGGTGCTCTGAAGGTATCTAGTCACTCTGGTCTTCTCCTAGATGGCTGTAATCTGCGTCGGGCCAGCAGGCAGTTGCTTGATAAGAAGTCGACATTTAACATTGTCTTGAAAGCCTCTTTGTCGAACGATGCGTCTCTCCACCTCCACGCTGTTAATTTAGGGCGCTGCCTAGTCTTCTCTTTGTCAAAGTTGAATATAATTGCCTGATAGTCGCTGTGCGTAGTTCTATTACCCCATTCTTTAGTCCATGCGTTGAAATCACCAGCAATAACCACGGGGTGCTTCCCACGTGTGATAGCTACAATATCATCCAGTAGCTTCAGATAGTCCTTGTAGACTAGGGGTTGCTTAGCAGCTGTAGAAATGGACCCCGTTTACTCTAGCGGTGAAGAAAAAGTTCGCTGGACCAACGATTTTTTGTAGAGCGTGGTTTCCACAGAACCATATCGCCACCTTCTTTGAGTTATCGTCTTTCCAGCTACAACCATCGAGAGGTTTGTATGGTTCACTAATAAGGGCAATGTCGACTCTTTTTTCCCTCGTCATTTGTGCCAACAAGTCCTGCGCGGGCACGCAGGGGTTAAGGTTTGTCTGCACAACCTTCATCATGGCTTACTAGTACGGGCTTTCTTCAATACCGGGGACGTGTCCAGCGTTGTTTGTTCTTTGTCTTTTGGCGTTGTTTTCTTTACAGTTTTTCTTAGCTGTGCCATCGTTTTCGGGGTCAGTTTTGTTCGGACGTACTTTCGTCCTTTCCTGTTGGCGATTTCCGGGCTTTTCTCATTGGGTTCTGGTCTTTTTGAGCCCGCTAACGCCTTGTCTCTTGTCTCTTGTCTCTGTAATTGGCCGGATGTTTCCTTAATATTGTGATTGTAGCAAGACTTGTTCTCCTGAGTTTCGTTTAAGTTATGATAGTAGCGAACGATAGACGTCACATCTGTCGTAGCTATTATTAAATGAAGACTATAAAGACATTTTCTAAAAGAACAATTCACGAATCCTCTACTTATTCCACAACGGCATTGTAAAAACCAAACCTCCAGAGAAGTAACTTAAAATAATTCCACAATTTTAGCACGCAACTTTATAGCCCTTAACATTATTGTTCTTAGGCTTTAAAAACTTTACCACAAAGCTCACGAAAACACATTACGTCAAAGTATACTGAAATGAGCCGTGGTGGAAAATTTATAATTCTCCCTTCTCCCCAGTGTGGATGGTGGATTTATTGTTCAAGTTTTTATATTACTTTTTACTACATACACTTCCATCCTGAATAAGATTTATCTTTGCCTCGGCCAATCAAGCATTTAGCGGTAACTTCCGCTTCATCACAAGAAGAAGTACGATTGGCATGAGTAAATACTGTTCCCACGGGGATATGTCTCTACGATTTTATGATAATTTTCTGTCACAATCAGTGTCCCAATACCAACATCCTTTATTGGATTGTTTCATATTACTACTCTCTTCTGCACGACTGTTCAATAATGCTCACGGCTGTACATGCTAACCCCTGAAGCAACACCCCAATTTATGAGTACAAGATGAAGGTACATTTATTCCAAGCACACACGAGTATCTTCTGCATGAATGCCACTATCTCGAGCGGTGAAGGATAATGAAGATTGAGAAGCATACAACACCTTGTCATCCTTATACTTATGCTTCGTTACATACACTCCCAGAACGCCACGGAAAGTATCGCTGTCAAAGCAATATTTATGCTCCTCGCATAAATCCAACCTTAAATTCATCCTGCAAATCCTGCCAAATTTGCTTATTTCATTATTGAATTTACTCCCTGCCTACTGTATTCTTGCTCCCACGTCTGCTGTGCCAGATAATGCCAACTCGGGATTAATAAAGTATCCTATTACCGGCTAGGTCATTTGCCTGCGCAGATAAATTAAAGCCTGTCCGAAGAATTTCCAAGAATTTCAGCTCTTCAATGAAAGGACTTGAAAGCTAGATGATAAGGATGTAAGCCGAATCGAGTAGGTTTTGTTCTCGATTTCATTGGCGTAGTGTGAGAGTTGGTGGTGGTAAGCGGGCTTTTAATCGAAGTCGATTGGCAAATGACGCTGAGGGACGCGCGGTTGATTGAAATCAAATTAAAACCGATTATGTGGGGAACAACAGTCGCCTGTGGTAATGGGATGGACCTTTTGAGTGATGTAAAATCAATTTCGGGTATTATTCTGGTTTTTGTCTGTCAAGTCACTTTAAAGCCTTCAATATTTGAATCTATGGAATACGTTCTGACAAAGCTGACTGTGGCCATACATAATTAATAGTTGCCAGGGGTTGGATACTCGTGAACTAATTTTAATGGAATTCAAAAGGACTTCCTTTTGGTTCCTGTGGGAAATTATGACACTTCATGTCCTTGTCCTTTCAGTGAGATGGACGGATTACAAATGCGGAATAGTGTTTGCGGCAAATCTCTGGGCACTGAGCTGGAAACTAGTTTTGTTTTTGGTGTGGCATTATTTGAATTCTTTTGTGTCCATCATTATCTCTTGACGATTTCAACCTTCGTCGATGAGATGAGAAATATTAACTTGTTTTTCTAAAATGTTGACATTTAAAAAGACTACTGAATTGCATAGTCTGGAAGAACATATGTCCTTATATAAGGCCAGTTTACAGAAAAGAGCTCGTTGCCGTGATTTCCAAGGAATGGAACTGAGGATTATGCACTTGTTTTGCCAAATGTCGATCTTCAACATTTCACGAAAGACGCTCGATCTGTATACGTTAGGAGGAGGATCATGAAACCTGCCTTGCTAAAACTCGACCTTCAAAACTTCACAAAAGACACTCGATCTGTATACTTTAGGAGGAGGATCATGAACCTGCTTTGCCAATCCTCGATCTTCAAAATCTCACAAAAGACACTCGATCTGTATACGTTGGGAGGAGGATCATGCAATTGGTTTGCCAAATCTCGCTACTTTAGGAGGAGGATCATGAACCTGCCTTGCCAAACCTCGACCTTCAAAGTTTCACAAAAGACACTTGATCTGTATACTTTAGCAGGAGGATCATGAACCTGCCTTGCCAATCCTCGATCTTCAAAATCTCACAAAAGACACTCGATCTGTATACGTTGGGAGGAGGATCATGCAATTGGTTTGCCAAATCTCGCTACTTTAGGAGGAGGATCATGAACCTGCCTTGCCAAACCTCGACCTTCAAAGTTTCACAAAAGACACTTGATCTGTATACTTTAGCAGGAGGATCATGAACCTGCCTTGCCAAACCTCGACCTTCAAAGTTTCACAAAAGACACTTGATCTGTATACTTTAGCAGGAGGATCATGAACCTGCCTTGCCAAACCTCGACTTCACAAAAGACACACGATCTGTATACTTTAGGACGAGGATCATGAACCTGCTTTGCCAATCCTTGACTTTCAAAGTTTCACAAAAGACACTTGATCTGTATACTTTAGCAGGAGGATCATGAACCTGCCTTGCCAAACCTCGACTTCACAAAAGACACTCGATCTGTATACTGTAGGACGAGGATCATGAACCTGCCTTGCCAAACCTCGACTTCACAAAAGACACTCGATCTGTATACTTTAGGACGAGGATCATGAACCTGCTTTGCCAATCCTCGACCTTCAAAATCTCACAAAAGGCATTCGATCTGTATACGTTAGGAGGAGGATCATGAAACCTGCCTTGCTAAAACTCGACCTTCAAAACTTCACAAAAGACACTCGATCTGTATACGTTAGGAGGAGGATCATGAAACCTGCCTTGCCAAACCTCGACTTCACAAAAGACACTCGATCTGTATACTTTAGGACGAGGATCATGAACCTGCTTTGCCAATCCTCGACCTTCAAAATCTCACAAAAGGCATTCGATCTGTATACGTTAGGAGGAGGATCATGAAACCTGCCTTGCTAAAACTCGACCTTCAAAACTTCACAAAAGACACTCGATCTGTATACGTTAGGAGGAGGATCATGAAACCTGCCTTGCCAAACCTCGACTTCACAAAAGACACTCGATCTGTATACTTTAGGACGAGGATCATGAACCTGCTTTGCCAATCCTTGACTTTCAAAGTTTCACAAAAGTCACTTGATCTGTATACTTTAGCAGGAGGATCATGAACCTGCCTTGCCAAACCTCGACTTCACAAAAGACACTCGATCTGTATACTTTAGCAGGAGGATCATGAACCTGCCTTGCCAAACCTCGACCTTCAAAGTTTCACAAAAGTCACTTGATCTGTATACTTTAGCAGGAGGATCATGAACCTGCCTTGCCAAACCTCGACTTCACAAAAGACACTCGATCTGTATACTTTAGGACGAGGATCCTGAACCTGTTTTGCCAATCCTCGATCTTCAAAAGACACTCGATTTTTATACGTTAGGAGGAGGATCATGAACCTGCTTCGCCAAACCTTGACCTTCAAAGTTTCACAAAAGACACTTGATCTGTATACTTTAGCAGGAGGATCATGAACCTGCCTTGCCAAACCTCGACTTCACAAAAGACACTCGATCTGTATACTTTAGGACGAGGATCATGAACCTGCCTTGCCAAACCTCGACTTCACAAAAGACACTCGATCTGTATACTTTAGGACGAGGATCATGAACCTGCTTTGCCAATCCTCGACCTTCAAAATCTCACAAAAGGCATTCGATCTGTATACGTTAGGAGGAGGATCATGAAACCTGCCTTGCTAAAACTCGACCTTCAAAACTTCACAAAAGACACTCGATCTGTATACGTTAGGAGGAGGATCATGAAACCTGCCTTGCCAAACCTCGACTTCACAAAAGACACTCGATCTGTATACTTTAGGACGAGGATCATGAACCTGCTTTGCCAATCCTCGACCTTCAAAATCTCACAAAAGGCATTCGATCTGTATACGTTAGGAGAAGGGTCATGCAATTGGTTTGCCAAATCTCGCTGCTTTAGGAGGAGGATCATGAACCTGCTTTGCCAAACCTTGACCTTCAAAGTTTCACAGAAGACACACGATCTGTATCCTTTAGGACGAGGATCATGAACCTGCTTTGCCAATCCTTGACTTTCAAAGTTTCACAAAAGACACTTGATCTGTATACTTTAGCAGGAGGATCATGAACCTGCCTTGCCAAACCTCGACCTTCAAAGTTTCACAAAAGACACTTGATCTGTATACTTTAGCAGGAGGATCATGAACCTGCCTTGCCAAACCTCGACTTCACAAAAGACACTCGATCTGTATACTTTAGGACGAGGATCATGAACCTGCTTTGCCAATCCTCGACCTTCAAAATCTCACAAAAGGCATTCGATCTGTATACGTTAGGAGAAGGGTCATGCAATTGGTTTGCCAAATCTCGCTGCTTTAGGAGGAGGATCATGAACCTGCTTTGCCAAACCTTGACCTTCAAAGTTTCACAAAAGACACACGATCTGTATCCTTTAGGACGAGGATCATGAACCTGCTTTGCCAATCCTTGACTTTCAAAGTTTCACAAAAGACACTTGATCTGTATACTTTAGCAGGAGGATCATGAACCTGCCTTGCCAAACCTCGACCTTCAAAGTTTCACAAAAGACACTTGATCTGTATACTTTAGCAGGAGGATCATGAACCTGCCTTGCCAAACCTCGACTTCACAAAAGACACTCGATCTGTATACTTTAGGACGAGGATCATGAACCTGCTTTGCCAATCCTCGACCTTCAAAATCTCACAAAAGGCATTCGATCTGTATACGTTAGGAGGAGGATCATGAAACCTGCCTTGCTAAAACTCGACCTTCAAAGTTTCACAAAAGACACTTGATCTGTATACTTTAGCAGGAGGATCATGAACCTGCCTTGCCAAACCTCGACTTCACAAAAGACACACGATCTGTATCCTTTAGGACGAGGATCATGAACCTGCTTTGCCAATCCTTGACTTTCAAAGTTTCACAAAAGACACTTGATCTGTATACTTTAGCAGGAGGATCATGAACCTGCCTTGCCAAACCTCGACCTTCAAAGTTTCACAAAAGACACTTGATCTGTATACTTTAGCAGGAGGATCATGAACCTGCCTTGCCAAACCTCGACTTCACAAAAGACACTCGATCTGTATACTTTAGGACGAGGATCATGAACCTGCTTTGCCAATCCTTGACTTTCAAAGTTTCACAAAAGACACTTGATCTGTATACTTTAGCAGGAGGATCATGAACCTGCCTTGCCAAACCTCGACCTTCAAAGTTTCACAAAAGACACTTGATCTGTATACTTTAGCAGGAGGATCATGAACCTGCCTTGCCAAACCTCGACCTTCAAAGTTTCACAAAAGACACTTGATCTGTATACTTTAGCAGGAGGATCATGAACCTGCCTTGCCAAACCTCGACTTCACAAAAGACACTCGATCTGTATACTTTAGGACGAGGATCATGAACCTGCTTTGCCAATCCTTGACTTTCAAAGTTTCACAAAAGACACTTGATCTGTATACTTTAGCAGGAGGATCATGAACCTGCCTTGCCAAACCTCGACCTTCAAAGTTTCACAAAAGACACTTGATCTGTATACTTTAGCAGGAGGATCATGAACCTGCCTTGCCAAACCTCGACCTTCAAAGTTTCACAAAAGACACTTGATCTGTATACTTTAGCAGGAGGATCATGAACCTGCTTTGCCAATCCTCGACCTTCAAAATCTCACAAAAGGCATTCGATCTGTATACGTTAGGAGGAGGATCATGAAACCTGCCTTGCTAAAACTCGACCTTCAAAACTTCACAAAAGACACTCGATCTGTATACGTTAGGAGGAGGATCATGAAACCTGCCTTGCCAAACCTCGACTTCACAAAAGACACTCGATCTGTATACTTTAGGACGAGGATCATGAACCTGCTTTGCCAATCCTCGACCTTCAAAATCTCACAAAAGGCATTCGATCTGTATACGTTAGGAGAAGGGTCATGCAATTGGTTTGCCAAATCTCGCTGCTTTAGGAGGAGGATCATGGACCTGCTTTACCAAACCTTGACGTTCAAAGTTTCACAAAAGACACACGATCTGTATACGTTAGGAGGAGGATCATGCAATTGGTTTGCCAAATCTCGCTACTTTAGGAGGAGGATCATGAACCTGCTTTGCCAAACCTTGACCTTCAAAGTTTCACAAAAGACACTTGATCTGTATACTTTAGGAGGAGGATCATGAACCTGCTTTGCCAAACCTTGACCTTCAAAATTTCACAAAAGACACTCGATCTATATAGGTTAGGAGGAGGATCATGCAATTGGTTTGCCAAATCTCGCTGCTTTAGGAGGAGGATCATGAACCTGCTTTGCCAAACCTTGACCTTCAAAGTTTCACAAAAGACACACGATTTTTATACGTTAGGAGGAGGATCATGAACCTGCTTTGCCAAACCTTGACCTTCAAAGTTTCACAAAAGGCACTCGATCTGTATACTTTAGGACGAGGATCATGAACCTGCTTTGCCAATCCTCGATCTTCAAAATCTCACAAAAGACACTCGATCTGTATACGTTAGGAGGAGGATCATGCAATTGGTTTGCCAAATCACGCTACTTTAGGAGAAGGATCATGAACCTGCTTTGCCAAACCTTGACCTTCAAAGTTTCACAAAAGACACTTGATCTGTATACTTTAGGAGGAGGATCATGAACCTGCTTTGCCAATCCTCGATCTTCAAAATCTCACAAAAGACACTCGATCTGTATACGTTGGGAGGAGGATCATGCAATTGGTTTGCCAAATCTCGCTACTTTAGGAGGAGGATCATGAACCTGCTTTGCCAAACCTTGACCTTCAAAGTTTCACAAAAGACACTTGATCTGTATACTTTAGGAGGAGGATCATGAACCTGCTTTGCCAATCCTCGGTCTTCAAAATCTCACAAAAGACACTCGATGTGTATACGTTAGGAGGAGGATCATGCAATTGGTTTGCCAAATCTCGCTGCTTTAGGAGGAGGATCATGAAACCTGCCTTGCCAAACCTCGACTTCACAAAAGACACTCGATCTGTATACTTTAGGACGAGGATCATGAACCTGCTTTGCCAATCCTCGACCTTCAAAATCTCACAAAAGGCATTCGATCTGTATACTTTAGGACGAGGATCATGAACGTGCCTTGCCAATCCTCGGTCTTCAAAATCTCACAAAAGACGCTCGATTTATATGCTTTAGGTGGAGGATTATGTATTTGCTTTCCCAAACCTCGATGCCTTAGGACGAGGATCATGAACCTGCTTTGCCAAACCTTGAACATCAAAATTTCACGAAAGACGCTCGATCTCTCTGCTTTAGGTGGATGATTATGCATTTCCTTTCCCAAACCTCGATCTTCAAAATTTCACAAAAGACCCTCGATCTGTATACGTTAGGAGGAGGATCATGAACCTGCTTTGCCAAACCTCGATCTTCACAAAAGACACTCGATCTCTGTGCTTTAGGTGGAGGATTATGCATTTGTTCCACCAAACCTTTCGTTTTGCTTTGGGAGGAGGATCAGGCACTTGCTTTGCTAAACCTCGTTCTTCAAAATCTCACAAAAGGCATTCGATCTTTCTTCGTCACTAGGAGGATCAGTTGTTTTGCCAAACCTCGATCTTAAAAATTTCATAACATACACAAAATTTTTATATTTCAAGAGCCAACATATCCTTAGAAGCTATTTACAGCTTATTGTCATGATCAGCAAGAAATGGAAATGAGAATCATGCCCTGGCTTTTATAAAACCTTGACCTTACTTACTTAATTACTTACTTATCAGGTCAGCGACCCGTGGAAGATCTGAACCTGAGCTAAAACTGCCTTGCATAGTTATATAATATTTGGTCTTTAAATCGGAAATTCGGTCTTTCTCCCCTTCTCGAACTAGGAGGCTTGGATTGGAAGACCCTCTTTATAGCATTAGTATACATGTGCTCAATGTGGCCGAGAGAATGTAGTCAGCGGATCTTTCATTACCGGTCTACTTTCATATTTTTGTACAGCTCATAGAGTTCGCGGTTGTGTCTTCTCTTTCATTCGCCTTCCTTGCAAATAGGACTTTGCCATCCTGTTTATCCTCCAGCTTTCAACTCCATAGAGCAAGACTAGCAGGATGAGGATTTTGTAGAGCTTAATTTTGATCATGCGAGTGAGGAGTTTTGTGTGATGAATGCTGTCATATGCGGTTTTAAAATCGATAAAGAGGCAGTGGGTATCGATTTGAAACTCGCTGGTCTTCTCTAGCGCAGCGTCTACAGTCGACTTGCCGGGCCGGAAGCAACACCGATATGTACCGATTTGCGTGGTGCAAAAGGGTTTTAGACGTTCACACAGTACGCTGGAAAGGATCTTGTAGGCAACATTTAGCAAGGAAATATAATACCTCTGTAGTTGACGCACGAGGAAGGATCGCCTTTTTTTTGGGGATGGGGCAAATAGAGTTGAAATTTCAGTCGTCGGGCATGTTTTCATCTTCCCAAATTTTGCAAAAAATCTGGTTCATGCTCCCTACCAAAACATCGCCGCTCTGATGAAAGTCCGTCCGAGCCCGTGGGTTTGTTGTTTTTCAGCTTTTTGATAGCTGTGCCGACTTCTTCAATGCTGGATGGGGAGACTCCTTCGTCGCCTGGAGTTGGACTTTCTTCGTTCCCAACCACTCGCTCTATGCCTTCCTTGTCCGTTTAGCAGCCTTTGGAAGTGTTTATTAAACATATTCACCACTTCCTGCGAGTCAGTAAAAAGGTTACCTTCGCAAAACCTTGACCTTCCACATTTCAAATAAGACATCGATCTGAACATTTCAGGAGCTAGGCAATGTCTTTTTTGCAGAACAGAGCTCGTTTCTGTGATCATAATGGGAATGAAAAACATGCCCTGACTTAAACATAACCTTTACCGTCATAAGGTCGAATATTAGGTCATTTTAATTCCTTAAGATAGTTAAGCATTTTTACCTATTATTATAAGACAGGTCTGAGAATGTGAAAAATAAATTCTATTCAAACTTGTTTTGCATGATTTCCACAAACTTATTTCTTTGCCACCTTTTGCGTAGCCAGACGTGAAATCATTTTTTTTCCAGTCTGAGGAGACCTTAAAAAGTGGAAGAAAGTTTTCTACGAATATAAAATCCCAAATAGTCAGCAGACCGTCAAACTAATTTCAGATAAGTTGCAGACTAGTTCCCATCATTTTAAATGCAGAATTTATACCGAATACCAACGAGTAGCCATCCGATATTAGTTTTTAAAAAATGCAGGTAAACTTTTTCATATTCAGCAGCCATCCCGGGTAAGGATATACGAAGGAGAATATGCAACTACCTAAGCATCCTTCGTCGTGAAACTTTGAGTATACTATACTGCCCAAGGGTAATTATCAGGTCGAGGAAGGTGTTGCAAAATATTTAGGAAAAATTTATGAGGAAACTTGAAATTTTGTAATTTTAAATTTTAGCACTCTAAGCTTCATGTGAAGGTTGAGTACGACTGGCATTTCGAAAGGCGTTACCTCAAGCTACTTGACATGTGTATAAATGACGACAAGCATAACCCCTTAAGCGACATATGGATCAGTTAAGTGGAGTTTACAGGGGGGTAAGGAACAGTGTTCTAGGAACTTGTACATGTCTGAATAACTATTATGGTTTCCGAGGAAGACGTGGATGCCAGCGTATAAATACGATATTTCTAACCGAATACAGATGTGAAGGGTCGTTTTTGAGCACTTATTGTTCACATGGGTTCGAAGTGAAGTTTATTGTGGTTGTCCTTTTCGTCCTTTTGTGGTGTCATTTTTACCTCGATGCAGTAGTTGCTTTGAGTTTTTGAAACTCAAGCTTCTGACAGAAGACAGTTGCTGAAGTTTCAAAGTAATACAACTCACTGAGTTTACATGGGTTAATTAGCCCTTAATTATTAAGTTCTTTGTGTAAACATCCGATTCTGGTCTACTGAGGCTTTATTGAAGAGAAGGGTGACAACTCTAGTGGTAGAGAATATGTTCGGCACAATAACCAAATTACCAAGTGGTTGCATTAATCGCCTGTTGAACGGAACCTTGAATGAAGGGGGGCCTTCGCTGTTTTAATTGTTTTTTTTTTTAACGTCGTGGAGGCAGTGTCGAAGGAAAAAACATGTTTATATGTGTTGCAAGCAGTTCCAAGAAGGCAGATAAAGTTGTAATAACAATGTATTGTAGTTCCTGAACGGCGAAAATATCAACTGATAAACAACACTTCCAGGAAGCTTAAAAAAAACACTCAATTTCTCTAAAAAAAGAGCGACACGTTAACACATGTAAAAATACGCAACTGAAGATGAGACTGGGATCTAGAACATTTAGGGGACGGATTAAACGTGAATCGTTTCCTGAAGTAAAGGCCAATTCGGAAATCAAGTTTAAATATTGTTTTGAGAATTGCAAAATACGTTGCCTTCTATGACACATACAAGGTGGCCTAAAATGAATCATCCTATTCGAAAATGTTATTACTCATTCAAGTGGCGAAAAACAAGTGGAAAAGAAGATATCAAGATCATAACTTTCATAAGGAGAAACCCTCAGGCGTCAAGCCAAGGTAGAACTACAACTGACTGTTGATCCATCAACAATAAGGTGCAGATCTCTACAGGCCGGTCTTCGTAGCTACAAACCAGTCAAAAAACCATATATTTGGAAGAAAAATTTGAAGGCTCGTATAAATGATGCCAAGACTCACTTGCATTGGAGCATTCAGAAATGGAAAACGTTGTTATTTTCCGATGAATCTAAATTCAATATGTATGGATCAGATGGAAGGCAACACGTAAGGTGACCGAAGGGCGAGAGGCTGAATCCGAAATTCACCAAAGGAACTGTGAAGTACGGTGGTGGGAATGTTATGGTGTGGGGCTGCTTCTCTTGGCAGGGGATTGGTCCAATTCATCGTATTGAAGGAATTATGAGGTCCGCAGATTACAGAACATATTACAAAATGTCATGTCCCCTTACGCAGAATGGGAAATGCCGCTTGTTTGGTGGTTTCAGCACGATAATGACCCCAAACACACATCTAAACTGGTCAAAAATTGGATCGCAAAGCAAAATATTAACATTCTGCAATGGCCACCGCAGTCCCTAGACCTTAACCCCATTGAGAACTTATGGGAGATTGTAAAGAGGAGAATAGGAAATCAAATATTCAAGTAAAAAGAAGAACTCTTTGCAGAGGTTGAAAAGCAGTGGAGAGACATTCACAAATCATTTATTGAAAACTTAATTACTTTAATGCCCAGAAGATGTTCATCTGTCATTAAAAATAAGGGGTACGCAATAAAATATTAAGATATTTTTGATATTTTACACAACTTCAAAAACAAATGTATCTCAGTTGCAAATGTTTTGCACAGCAAAAAACCGAACTTTTTGAATTCTCAGCTGTATATATATTTTGTATATTTATTTTCTTTGAATAAATTATAATATGCAGGTCCCGTTCACTTGTGTGAAAAACAAATCGTACACATCATAAGTGAATGAGAGAAGCTAGGCTGTGGCTCGTGGCTCATGAGCTGTAACGCCCTCTAAGAAGAAGAAGAAGGTTTATAAAACAATACATTGCATTTTATTTCTGTAAATATTTACATATCAAATACACGTTAAAGTTTTAACTATAACTAGTTGCAAATGCTTCGCACAGCACTGTATCTATAAGTCCGGGAAGAAAAACGATGTTTCGAACTATCGCCCTATCTCCGTCTTACCAGTAGTTGAAAAAGTGTTAGAGGAAGTAATGGCGAGAAGACTACAAGATTATATTGGCAAATACAAATCATCAATGTAAACCAATTACTGAAAGAATTTGCCAATAATATAAACAGTAATCTGAATCAGAACCTACGCTCGCTGGTGATCTTTGTAGATTTCAAGAAGGCTCTCGACACACTTTGTCACACCGGAATCATTCATATGCTGGAGAAGATAGGCATTCGTAGTCGAATATTGGATTGGTTTGCGAGTTATCCTCGGAACAGAGGTTTTATGGTGAGATTATCGCCCAGTTGTAGCAATCTGCAAAATATTGAGTTGGGTGTACCTCAAGGATCTATCCTGGGGCCTCTTCTCTTAATTTTTTTTTGTTTTTTATATAATTCGTGCAGGTTCAAGAGTGTATGCTCTTACGATGTTTGTCACACAACCTGGACGGGGTGCAGATGGTTTGTGTCGAAGATGTTCACTACCCTCCGAGGGTGGTTGTCTTGGGATTCGAGTGATTCTGAATTTGTCGCGTTGTTTTTGTTGTTTTATAGTAATTTTGTTCCATGCCATTAAGATTTTATATTGGAAATGCACACGCAGAGTATGAATTTTGAAGTGATCTTATACTGCGAGTGTTATGCCTTCGACAGCATTTTTTTTTATCATCTCTCATTCACAACTGGTGTTGTTGCACAGTTTTTTTTTCCGTATAGGAATTGTTCTTGGTTATGGCCAGACTTGAACTACAGACCTTCCGCTTAACAGTCGGTGATGAATACCATTGCACCACTACCACCCCCCTATATACGTGAATGATATAATATCTGTTCTACAACACAGCGTGGGTTTCCAGTATGCGGATGACACTGCCATATTTGTGAGCAACAAAAACCTTGAGATTGCTACTCAAACAATGCAAACAGAGTTTAACAACATCCTACGGTGGTGTCATGACAATGGTTTAGTTATAAATTCGAAAAAAAAAACAAAATAATGCATATCCGGTCAAACCCCTTGGTAAGAAATCCAATAAAAATACGATTCCATCGTTTTGATTGCCTGCACAAGTCTCAACAAACACCTGCAGACAGATGGCTGCACAGAGTATATTGATACAGTTAACGTGTATCGATATCTCGGAGTGGAAGTAGACTGCAACTTTAATTGGGACATTGGGACTACCATATAATATGCAGGCGACTTCGGCAGTCGACAAACGCTCTTTACCATCTGAGCAACAAGACGTCGTTTGAAGTATTGAAGCAAGTATTCTACTCTCTGGTGGAGTCGGTACTTCAAAACGGAATAACAGCGTGGGGCAATGCAGCGCACTACAGTATTATGGAACTCCAAAGGGCTTAAAACCGATTTCTTGTGAGCTAAGTATGATAGTGGGGATGTAGAAAATTTGTATAGTCCTAGTGAAAATTTAAATGTACTAACCGTCCAAACATTTTTCGATTTAATTTAATTAATGAGACGTACAACGATCAACGCTCTAAAGAGCCGATTAATTACGGCGTCAACACAAGGCAAAAAGCTAATGGACTTTTGAAAATACCAAGGATATACAACTCGTATGGAAGAAAGCAACTTTCCTTTGTGGTACCAACAGTATACAACCAACTCCCACGCTCCCTATGAAGTATACAGTCTGTGCACACCAGAAAAAAAGAACTAAAGAAATATATATTGTAATATTGACCAATATTAACTTATAAAATTATACAACAATTAATCTACGTTCCCAAAATAACGAGAATTTACTCTATATCATTTTATATGTAAACTCCATTTTCGAATAATCTTCTGCAGAAAAGCCTCTAGGCTTCGCAGATTTTTCTATTGTCTTTATGTAATGCAAATGGGTAACGGCTCATAAATAATGTACTGTAAATGTAAATGTAATGTAAATAGTGTACATTGAACTTTGTAATTTTACATACATTGCGCCAGCGTTTTTCCAACCCTCGAAGCACTTCTGATGTGCGCTTTTTGTTTACGCCTGAGCTTTTCAGCGATGCGGTCGTTGTCTTTACGCACGAATACGCACATGATCAAATGAATGAATAAATCAGGATCGGTGACCGATATCTATGGTCAAAATTTGGCAATTTCGGGAAAAACTTTGCTGACGCACATTTCATGCCCAAAATACCTGGACAAATTCAAGGCATGAATCAAACGATATCCCAATATCCTCAGCAACTTCTCTGATAGTGATTCGGTGATCGTCCACAACAAATTTTTTTTTCACATTTTCACCCGTTCTTGACATGCTGGGACATGGTCATTAATACCTTTTGGGCCTTCTGTGAAGAACTTGTTCAACTTATCAACATTTTTTTGGTCCGAGTAGACTCACCAAATGCCACGGTTAACATTTCAAATAAAGGGGTTTTCAATTCGCGCGGGTAGATTTTGGAGGCATCTGTCAAATCTGTTGTTTATTATTCAGTTACTGATACGAACAACATGACAAATCAATTTTGCTCCTATCGTCCGCATACTTACCATACGATGAGGAGGATCCACCTTCAGACGCAGTCCGAAAACTCGTGCGACACGCCAAGTCACGCGGACTGTGTCTATTGATAGGCTGCGACGCCAATGGACACCACACTCAATGGGGAAGCAGCGACATCAATAAAAGGGGTGAGTCCATTTTCGATTTCATTATCTCCACCAACCTCAATATTTGCAACAAAGGTAATACACCCACGTTTCGCAATCGGGTTAGGGAAGAGGTAATTGATCTCCCTTTACTAAGTGAGTCCGACTCCATCCGAGTAGAGGATTGGAGGGTGTCCACTAACTATGTATTCCTTCTCGGACCACAGCCGGATACTCTTCAACCTTAACGTCATTAAAGAAAAACCGAAACCTTTCAGAAACCCTCAGAAGACAGACTGGAAACTTTTCTCAAACCTAGTTGCCAACAGGTTAGAACCGCCACAAGCCACCACTAATCCTGATCCAACTTACATTGAGAATTCAGTCGAAAATCTTGTGAGAATTCTGAAAGCGGCTTTCCACAAATCCTGTCCTTTGCAGCGTGCTCGCAGGAAGACTAGCGCAGTCTGGTGGACCACAGAGCTAAAGCATCTCAGGACCAGGACCCGAACTCTATTCAATAGAGCAAAGATCTCAAACAGAACCGAAGACTGGGATAATTACAAATCCAGCTTCAACGAATACAAGAGCAAAACAAGAGCAGCAAAATCTAAATCCTGGCAGGAGTTCTGAGAATCAATAGAGGATCTCAACGAAGCCGCAAGGCTCAGGAAGATCCTATCCAAGGACCCCTGCGTCCCGGGATTCATCCTTAAACCAGATGGTTCTTGGACAGAATCCAGTCGGGAATCTCTAGAACTGCTGACTGAAACCCACTTCCCAGGCTGTAAAACCCCTGAAACCACAGTCTCCTTCGAGACGACGGTTCCTACGGTTGACACAACCGAAGAAGTGATAAACAAGATTATCACAGCGGATAAAGTACCATGGGCAATAAATTCGTTCAAACCCTTTAAATCTCCGGGCCCGGACGATATCTTGCCAGCGATGCTTCAAAAAACACAGATCCACACTGTACCCCATCTCGTAAGCATTTTTTCCAATTGCTTGCGCACAGGGTACTTCCCAACACAGTGGAAAGAAATAAAGGTAATTTTCATACCTAAGGCAGGTAAACCATCTCATACTGCCGCAAAGGACTATAGGCCAATTAGTCTCTCGTCATTTCTATTAAAAACCTTGGAGAGACTCCTTGACCTATACATCACAAATTCACGAAACTTATGCAACACTCAACACGACTACCTCAAAGGCAGATCAGTGGAAAGTGCTCTGCATAGTGTTGTCCGTGAAACTGAGGGCTCGCTGACCTTTAACCTTCAACGGACCTTCAACAATGTGAACACAGAGGCCATAACAACAGCTCTTGAGGACATAAAAGTAGACAAATCCATTGTAATCTGGATTGAGAATATGTTGAAGAACAGAATTATCAATGCAGACATTGGACACAGTTCTATAAGGAAAGTGACAACTAGAGGCACACCACAAGGAGGAGTTCTCTCCCCCATACTGTGGCTTATTACAGTCAACAAGATCCTCAAATTCTTTATGGAAAAAGACACAAAGATCATAGCGTACGCGGATGACCTGGTTATCTTGATAAAAGGTAAATTTCTACCAACTATCAGTGAACTAATGGAATCTGCGCTGAGTGAACTCTCCTCGTGGGCAAAACAGAACGGTCTGAGAATAAACTCCCAGAAACCCGCGCTGGTCTTGTTCACCAGGAAAAGGAAAATTCCGGTATTTGCTCCCCCAAAGTTAGAGGTCATTCTTGACTCAAAGCTCTCCTGGAAAAGGAACCTGGAGGAAAGGATGAAAAAAGGATTGAACGCTTTTTATGCATGCAAAAAGACCTACGGATAAAGATAGGGCTTGCAACCGTACATAATTCATTGGATGTACACAGCAATCATCAGACCCATTTTAACTTATGGGGCCCTAGTCTGGTGGACTGCTAGCAGCACAAAAAGCTATATGAACATGCTCAACAAAGTACAAAGGTCAGCCACTGTTTGTACAACGGGAGCCATAAGAAGCACGCCGCAAGCAGGGTTGGACATGATTCTTCACCTCCTCCTCCTGGATCTATTCATAAAAGGCTACGCTGCAAAGAGTGCTCTCAGACTAAGGGAGTCCTCTCTGTGGAAGCAGGCCAACTATGGACATGCGGCCATACTCAGAATAATAGACGACCTGGGAAGGAAACATGGTTTTAGTAGCCTCGCAGCTACGACCGACTATATTTCCCCAAAATGACTTCTCTCTCTCTCTCTCTCTCTCTCAGTATGCCTATCCTTTTCCCCGACAGAGAAGAGTGGCTATCAAACGCCGTAATCAACGACCATGAGATCACCCTCTTCACCGATGGATCGAAAATGGACACAGGCACTGGGGCCGGGTTCTACTCTGATACCCTCCACAAACAGGAATCATTCAGACTCCCTGATCTGTGCAGCGTGTTTCAAGCAGAAATCCTGGCAATAGAGAAAGCAGCCAAACACCTAGAGGTAGCCGATATCCCACCATCTGATATCACCATCTTCGTAGACAGCCAGGCTGCACTGAAGTCAATAGAATCCTGTGTAACGAGATCAAAGGCTGTCAAGAAATGTCGCGACTCACTGAAGTCCATCAGACACCATAAAGTTAAACTCTGCTGGGTACCGGCCCACAGCTCAATCGCAGGGAACGAAAGAGCAGACGAGCTGGCCAGGCAAGGTTCTGAATTGGACATCAGCGAAGCGGACACGTCATTCAACCACCGATCAGCGCATTATACAGGATCATAAACGACACAATCATCAAAGAGGCCAACTCGTCTTGGCTTTCAAGAAACGACAGCTACACTATAAGATCATCGTGGCCAGAGCTCAACGTCGGAAAAACAAAGAAGCTCCTGGCGCTGGACCGTAACTCGATCCGTATGCTCGTCGGAGTGATCACAGGACACTGTCCCATTGGAGCAATGCTCCGGAAATGGGACTCGAGATCCAGCGATCTCTGCCGGAGCTGCGGCGATGAGGAAGAAACTGAGACGATCCAACATCTGCTCTGCCACTGTCCAGCTCTCCAGAATCGACGCCTAGTGTCGCTAGGCCAAAGATTCTTTACAGAGATTGCGGATGTGGCTAATGCAGACATATCGGATCT
Organism: Merodon equestris; assembly: GCA_958301585.1. NCBI lineage: Eukaryota > Metazoa > Arthropoda > Insecta > Diptera > Syrphidae > Merodon > Merodon equestris. The sequence continues at coordinate 18,033,427 of OY284417.1, read as the reverse complement.
TTTAAGATTCATCAAGAGCACGGGGTGGTTTCAGCCACAGGTTAATTTGATGTGTACCCACACAAACGAAGGGAATCACAATGGGCCTCTTGGCCTCCGAGTGGAAGTGATGTCTAACCATCACACTCCCCTTCTCTAACCTAACCTAACCTAACCTACATGATTGAACAGCGCATCCAAATGATAAAAGTTTACTATCGAATTTGAGACTACAGGTTCAGTAAGAAATCAGCCAACATTCGTACGTCAAAGGAATGCAAGATTGGCAGAGAACATCGCCGCGGACCATGAAAATGTACAGAAGAACCCGAAGCAGTCGATTCCTCGCTGTGCACAAGAACTCGGCTTTTCACAGACTTCCGTGCAAGATCCAACTAAGCCAGGAGCTCAAACTTCATGACCATAAACAACGCTGTTTGTTCTGTTTGTTAACTGGGTTTCGGATCGTTTGGAAGAGGACACCAATTTTGGCCGAAAAATCATCTTTAGCGACGGGACGCATTTTTGGATGAGTGGCTGTGTTAACAAGCAAAATTGCCAACCCCCACAAGGTTCATTAGGTGATTTGGGATTTTGGGCCGGCGGCGTAATTGGTCCGTACTTTTCCGAAAACTAGGTGAACGTTGTTGAGGCGGTTACCGTCAATGGCGAGCGCTGCGGAACGATGATAACAAATTTCTTGTGGCTCAAGTTGAACCATAAGGACCTGGACGACATATGGTTGCAGAAGGACCGCTGGACGATACCACTAGGTTCCACACAGCGGATGCCACGATTGATATTCTGCATGAAAGAGTTGAAGGTAAGGTTATCTCATGCGATTTGACTCCGTTTGACTTTTTCTTGTGGGGTTTCCTGAACTCGGAGGTCTATATGAATAAACAACAATCGACAGATGCCCTTAAGTTGAACAAAACGCAGGCCATTGTTCAAATTCAGCCGGATCTATGCGGGAGAGTTAATTGAGAAAATTGTAGCGCCACTGTAAGAAGTCAAGGTGGTAATTTGAATGATGTTATATTTCATAATATAATGGTATTCATAGGCCTTTCAAAGAAAAAAACAACTTTTTTAATACCTTATGCGCAGCTTGTTTTATTCCAACATCTACTCACCCTTATTGAAAAACCCCTTACGTTGGGGCACTTTATTTTATTTTTCACCCCAAATTTAATACAAATACTTTGATTCACCAAAACACGTCTAACCTATCTGCGAAAAATAGACCAGCAATGTCACCATAAATAAGGGGTTATATGGTATGTAACAACATAACAAAAAACAAAATTGAAATTCGAATGTGCTAAGCTCGTGAAACTAAAAAGTCACCTTATTTTTTGAACAAACTTTGAATTCCTCAAGAATATCCGCGACTATTTTTTCATGGAAGGTGATTTCGCTTGGAATAACACGAGGCAGAAGACGTGCCCTAGCTAAGTTTGAATTCCCTTACGGATAAATCAACAAAACTGAGACGAAAATGCTTTTGTATACTTGAACTCATCGCTCAATAGTCGTAGCAATTTTATCAACCACTTAGGAAGCTGCAACCATCTGAGGAGGTCTGTAGTTCAAATCGGTCACACTAAAGCTGTAGTTATAACCGCTCAGAAGAATAGAACCGAAGCTTATCTTAATGACTTGTGTATATTGGATGAGATTAATTTTTTCCCATGGGTAAAGGGTCTGAGGATTTTAAATATGTTCCTCCAACATTGCAGTCAAACTCATATAAAATCTGCTACCAGACCCCGTTCAAATATTTTTCTCTCTTTGCCATTTTTTTCCACCTTTAGAGGCAGTTCTGTTTACTCGTACACGCAAAAATCGGAAAGCAATAAAATGATTAACGACTTATTAAGTAATTTTCTGCCTTTCTTCTTTTACCGTGTATTAATTATTTCACGAGTAATTATCTCAACCTTTCCCTTATTTGATAAGGAAAATAATTAATTTCAGACCAAAAATGATTGCTTTCATGTGTAGACTTACCTTAATTACATTCGGTATAAAATCTTGAATTTTAGGAACGAATTTCACCCAAACCCGGAATTTGTAATCATTCCTCATTATCCCTTTCCCCTTTTTTTTTTTACAAATTCACTCTGCAGAAGGAGCAAGAAAACATTTCTCAGAAACGTCCTACACAATCATTTCAACCTGAATGCTTCCACCGATAACATCCTGCTTTGTATGTTGTTTTTTTTCGACTCCTCAACTCTAAGCCTTTTCGGTTCTGCTTCGCAGAATATATTGTGTACCTGAGTATCTTGAAAGGATAAAAAGAACTGTTTTGTGTCCCGTCGGCGATTTGTCACATATACCAACGTCAACTTCGGGCTAAGATAAACGATGTGATAAACCGAAATATACAAGAAATGCTAACTGATGGTTGCTGTTACAAAAGGTAAATTAGAGTTGCTAATGAATTATTCATCGGAAGGCTACTTTCATATCCTTTTGTGGTTTTAGTATTTTTTCGAGCCACATTTATGGATGATTGGTGAATGGTTAATGTATTAACTTGATTCGAGTGCTGTTCTCTTTAAAAATAACAGTTGGATTTGTCAGTTTTTGATACTTTTAAACATTTACTCCAAAAACAAAAACTTTCCAGACTGCATAATATCTGGGGAGTTGCTAGTCATCTTTAAATTAATTTATAATTCATAGTAGTTCAGACAATTTGGCGAGGGACTATAATAATTATCGAACCACTGTATAATATAGGCTTTTTAGTTAGCTGGTTATATATTAACAATATCAGCCGTATCACCACTTTTATATGTATAAACGGTAATCCAATAAAAGGTGTCATTTCAGAACTGTCAACATTCAACTACTATTCCGATGACTTTAATAAGAAGGATAAGGGCATGGAGGATGCTAACTTCACATTCATTTGATATGGTGTAATATGCTGAAAATATTGCAGAATCCCTTCGTAAAATGTATCCCGCCTTTGATAAGCGTCAAGCGCTTACTCTTCTTAATCAATCAAGTTCAAGTTCTCAGACAGTTCAATTTGCAATGAATTCAACTCGTTTTGCTCTAGCAAAATCAGCTGATAATATCACACCCGTAAGTAAGTGACTAAAAACCAAGCTCGTCCCTTGGAGATGATTATATGAATTGTACCCATCTAAAACCACTTTGCGCTGCTCATTAGAAAGGATTTTTACAATAAATTTTTTGGAGTGATGAGGTTCATTACCCTTACGGAAAGAGCAGAACAACATCTCCATCCACAATTAATGGCAGTTCGGTGCGAATTTCAATTTCAATTTTTTTTTTATCGAAAACTGACCGTTTCGATCAATGAATTATGTTAACGATCGCCACATACTTCTTCTTCTTAGATGGCGTTATAGTCCGGTGTGAACCTGGGCCTCAACTAACGAGCGTCTCCAGCTGGCACGATATTTTCCCAGTTGTTTCCAATGCCCCATTCCCAGTTGGTTAAGGTCCGCTACCACCTGTGTGCGCCACCTTAGATTCGGTCGTCCTCTGCTGCGTCGTCCCTTAGGGTTGGATTTGATGACTCTTCTGACCAGGGCTGTATTCTCCATTCCCTCTATATGGCCCAGGGAATTTAGACGCTTGATCCGATGACGTCGTGCTCGGCCGATGTCGCTGTACAGCCCGTACAGTTCGTCGTTGTATCTTCTCCTCCACTCTCTGTTTATATAAACGGGATCATAGATTGAACGCAGAACTTTCCTCTCTAAGCGACCAATGTCATCCTTATCCGTTTTCGTTAAAGTCCGTAAAGGAGGACTGGGATGATCAGTGATTTATATAGTGCTACCTTGGTTTTCCGAGACAGGGCTCTACTTCTCAATTGCCTTTCGAGCACTCCATACACAGCAGGGAAAACAGTGATTCTATTGCGGGACGAATTTCTTGAACTTGTGAACGCTAAATTGATCGCCGCGAGTTTGCGATTCAGCACCATTCGACTTTTCCCGATTTACACTCGAACATTAATAGGAAATATTGAACATATATTTCCAAAGTGAGAATTGTGTTGCAACAGTGCTAATTTTTCGTGAAGAAAGTTCGTCACAAAAAGTGTCTCAAGACACTCAAATCGCTACAGACCTAGCCGGAATAAAATCCTCCACAAGTACCTTGGATTAGTCTGTTACAAGGTCCAATTTACTGAGGCATTGAAGCATTACATAACGTATTATTGACATACAGACCATCAATGACATCGATAAAATGTCATTAACATATGGTACCCCCAGAACTGCATAAGTACACTAATGAACGAAATTCATCAAATAAAAAATGTCAGACGAAATTAACGAAATAATAAATATTAACTTTAAAAATCTTAAATCACAAGAGGATGCATGTTGTTACATAAAAGATAAAAAAACTGAATTTTCGTGTCTATCTCTAAATGTGAGGTCTTTGAGAACTAATTGGAATGCTTTTGTCTTATATATAAATGACTTTTTGTCCAGTATTGATGTAATTATGTTGTGTGAGATAAATATTACGAAAGAAGAAAACGATCTGTATAAAATTGAAGGATATAACAACGAATTCTTCAATAGAAGCAACTCAGGAGGAGGAGGAATAGCAGTTTATATGAAAAACGATATTTGTTATGAAAGAATTGATCGAAGAAGCAGTATGTATGAAAATGTGTCTCTCAACGTTGTACGTGGAAACTTCATGTTGTCAGTCATCTCAGTGTATAGACCACCAAAGCTAAATGTAAAGAGTTTCATTCACGAACTTGGTGAACATATCGATTCAGTTGGAGCGGGAACAAACCTGATAGTTACGGGAGATATAAATATCAACATTAAAGACAAAAATAATGTAGACGTCAGTAACTATCTTCTAATGATAGCATCAAAAGGACTTTATAGTACTATTTTTTCCCATACTAGAATTGACCTAATCAAAAATACAAGGACATTAATTGATCATAACCTGGTAAGAATAAAAGGTGGAGAAATTAAGTCTGCATTGATAGAGACATGTACATATATCGGACCACTACACCTTATATCTCGGACTGAATAAGAATGAAGTAACAAAGAATGAACCGGACCAAGAACGACACATTAAAACACATCTAGTAGCAGAGAAAATAAACAACTATAATTGGGAAGAACTAAACGCTTTCACAGACGTCAATTCATTTTACAATCATTTTAAACAGACGATGAACACAATTGTTACCTCATCAACGGTTATGCGAAAAAAACGAAACAACGAGCATAGCTGGATAACCGCCGAACTAAAACGTGATTGCAAGGAACGTGATAGATTATACAGACGATACAGAAACAATAGATATAACGAAGATTATCACATGCAATACAAAGCATACCGAAACGAGCTAAATAAGAAAATTGCAAGAACAAAAGCACAATTTTATAAACAGAAGTTCCAAGAATTTAGCAATAACCCAAAAGAGACGTGGAAGTTAGTAAACTCAATACTGGGAAAAGTGACTAGCAATCTGGACGAAACCTTGAGAAAAAACTTTGCAAGCGAGACAGACTTCAAAGACCTTGCAGACAGATTCGCAACCACATTGTCATCAGAAGTAGTCAATATTGTACATGAATGCAACGAAAAAACATATGTTGGTCACTCGAACAGTAGACAGAACTCAATTTATGCAAATGGAGTATCCATACAAGAAGTCAAAAATGTACTTAATTCGTTGAAATGCAATAAATCTGCCGGAATAGATGACATTCGACCGAAAGACCTGAAGAACAATGCAGAAACTCTCGCGCCAACGATAACAAAGCTAATAAACATGAGTATAGACCAAGCATCATTCCCAAACTTGCTCAAAATATCTATAGTTAGACCAATATACAAGAGTGGTAAAAAGAATGAAGTTGCAAATTACAGACCTATCTCAATATTATCAGTTGTTGACAAAGTTATGGAAGAACTACTGGCAAAAATGTTATCCGAGTATGTAGAAAAATACCAAATCTTGAACAAAAACCAATTTGGGTTCCGCAAAAACAAAAGCATCAACCGGTTGCTAGGAGACTTTGCGAACAAAATATATCAAAGCTTGGATATAAATCACAACTCACTGGTTTTATTCATTGACTTCAAGAAAGCGTTCGATACATTAAGTCACAAACAAATCCTGAGGCAATTGGAAAAAATAGGAATAAGAGGGGGCATTTTGGCATGGTTTGAGAGTTATCTATGTAACAGATACTTCAAAGTTAAAATTGGTAATTTCTTCAGTGAAGAGCAAAAAGTAGCATATGGAGTCCCACAGGGATCAAAATTGGGACCGCTTTTGTTCATTATTTACGTCAACGATCTATTGTCAGTGTTGAAGTATAGTACGGGATACGCGTATGCAGACGACACAGCGATAGTAGTTAGCCACAGGATCGTAGACGAAGCTGCAAAGATGATGCAATTAGACTTCAATGGCATAACAGCTTGGTGTCACGACCATGGATTAATTATCAACGCACTGAAGACAAAGTTAATGCACATTCGTCCGCCGCATATCACAGAAACAAAACTTAAGATAAAAATGCATGACATAGATTGCTTGCACAGAAGTGGTAATAATGAACACATAAGAGAAGATGATAACTGCAGTAAATACATAGATATCGTATCAACATACAAATATCTTGGCCTGATTGTTGATTATAACTTTAAGTGGAGGAATCATATAGAGGCGCTTAAGAACAAGTTGTATCAAGCAGCGTATGCACTATTCCATCTAAGCGATAAATGTACACGTAATGTCCTTAAACAATGCTATTTTGGATTGGTAGAATCGCATATTAGGTACGGCATACTAGCATGGGGTAGATCTTCGCAAATGCAACAACTACAAAAGGTACAAACACGACTACAAAAAATTGTACAAAAAGCAAGGTATAATGGTGAAGAGCAGAATCAAACAACGAATATGATGAACATCACACAAATACATAATCTCGAAATGCTGACACACTTTTACAACGATAACGCATACAGAATCCAGACGCAGCAAACTATCAACACCAGAAGACGACAACACCAACTATACGAAATACCGAGGTTCTGGAACGAATATGGTCGAAGAACATTCAACGTAGCAGTCCCAACGGTATTAAACAGCCTCCCACGAAAATACCGCAACATCACGAGAAATGAAGCGCTGAAACAGATTAAACAAATGTATACACAATCATGAAAATGAGTTTTCAACTTGTGTTAATTTTAATTCAACATCTTTTTTTTCTCTATTTTTATATACTTAAATTATTTTACTTTTGAACAACAACAATAATAATATAACAAATATTGTACTCAGTCTTCTGCAGACAAGCCCTCTTGGCTTTGCAGATATTGTAATCAAGATACATTGTTATTGAATAAAATTGTTATTGAATTAAAATAAAATAAAATAAAACATAATGACCATCCCCTTCGTAATCGATTAGCCTTAGATCGGCTGGGAACTAATATACAGGATGGCACAAGACAACTTACCTGTCATTGATGATGACCATTTGGGCTTTCTTCGCACCCTTGTCAAATATTTTCTTTGAGAGCTCTTTAAGAGTATTAGCTTATTACGTTAGCTTCTTTCCCAAAGGAAGAATTCCGGAGTGGTCAATTCGAGCGATCATTCGGGCCAGTGCCAATTGGTAGAATCAGACATCAGGCGACTTAGAATCTTACTGTTCAAATATCACGCGAGCTGTGCGTGATTCTACGCTCTCCCGTTGTAACCACATATCCTTCAGTCCCAATTTAACAATTTACGACTATTAAACACGTTGATCATGGTTGATCACCAGTTACAAAAACAGTGTTACCCACGGCGTGCGGCAAAAAAGTGCGGTCCGATGACACCTACAGCATAAATGGCACACCATGCAGTAATGGATTTCCGTGAATATGAGATGGATCTGCACTTTTTTGAATGAACTTTTTTTTCAGATCAAAATTAGCCCCGTCGTAATGAATTTCGACCGAAAATCGTCGACTTCGTCGTTAAGGTCAAGCGTAGGTTAGATGCGATTGATGGTTTGGCTTGAACAGATGGGAGAGAGAGATTTTTTTCGATTGGGTTTTGCGACCCTGCCATTAGGGTGAATGCGAATATTTATCACGATAGGCAACCAAACATGAGTAACGAGTCACTTAAAAGACAGACATCAAACAGTGGAAATTGCCATTCATTCGTCAGTAGAGAACGCTTAAGTGTTCCACAAGGCGGTCATCTAGGTCTGGCTCTTTTCAACTTGTATACTAATAATTACCCATCATACCCAAATGGTTCTTTTTGCTGATGATTGAAAATATTCCTAAAAATTACACAGCCCATTGGTGTAAACAAACGTCTGAAATGGCATGTTCCTACAGCATATCGTATTTAAAACTATTTACCTTTTCATATATCATATAATGCAACTTTAAGGATTATATACTTTCAGTCCCAAACCATAATAACTCCTCTATATATCATATGGAATCCTCTCTGCGGGATAGCGATATGGCTCGGAATGCCGGTTGTAGGAGGTGATTTAATTCCGGATGGATATCGGCTCCTTGAAAAAAGGGGAAAAAATGACAGAGGTAGTCGCAGAGCTGACCGCTCGACGAGCGTCCACGTTTTCACTATGCGACAGCTTTTAGAAAAGAAATGGGAATTCCACGAAATGCTGGCATTTAAAAAGGCGTATGACGCTATAAGCCGGTCGAATATGAATCATATTCTTGTAACGTAGGGAACCCCTAAAATATTGGTGATACAGGGATGCCTAAAGAGAAGCAAAGGACGAGTTAAAGAGCGACACGCATTATCTGAAAAAAACTCGAGATACGTTAAGTATTAAAACAAGGCGACGGACTTGTCACCATTTATTTTTAGAAAAAGGAAGAAGTTCAATAATGACAGGAAAGGAAGAAATTAATAAAGAGAAAACCGACTTGGAGTTGGTCGTGATGCAATGATAATCATCACCGACTGTTGAGCGGACGCGTCCGTCCATAATCAAAAACAATTCCTATACGGAAAAAATGTGAAACAACATCAGTTGAGAATGAGAGATGATCAAAAAGTGCTAACGACGGCATAACACTCGCAGCATAAGATTACTTAAAAATTTCTAATTCTGCTTATTCCTTTCCAATACAACACCTTAATGACAATGAAACAAAAGAGCTACTGTGAACTACAACCAACGCAAATTCAGTCGAATCTCTCAAATTCTACCAAGGACAACCACCCCGGGAGAGTAGTGAACAACCATCTTCGACACAAACCATCTGCACTCCGCCCAGGTTGTGTGACAAACACCATAACTAAGCGTAACTCTTGAACCTACGTGAGCCCCATAAAAAAAGACAAAGCACGGATATAGTACGTCATCCAAAGCCAACAGAGATTTCATGCATTTTTTAAATATCATAATCGCCAAAGATAAACATAAATTTGTCCGTTCTTAGTGCTTAAGTTTGATGCTAGTACCTCTAGCCCTTAAGCGATGTAATTAGTGGTTTATTGAGCCAAAAAGCAAAAAAATTAATCCAATTTAGCTGAAAGAAGGAAGAACATTTGTGACGAACTGATTAAAAATGTGTGATTCTCAGGAGCAAAAGGATACTTCGGGAAACATATTTTCCTTTTCATTGATTGCAACACGAGTTCATCATACTATATAGGATGGGATTACCGAGATAAATGACGCACATGCCAAACGAAGAGACATTATCTTAGTAACCTTTATGAAGAAAACATGTATGAATCACTGTCAATCAGTCTCAGAGTTATCTTCTGCTTTGAGTCTAATTTTTCATTGTCAAAATGTTGACATAGGTGAACGGCTGTTTTTGGTGGGTTGTCAGATTGTTGGTGTTTGTATCTTCGGGTGCGGAATTGGGTAGAACACCTCTGGAGACATTTGCACCCGTAGAATTAAGAATAGCAAATATATGCCGAGTTGACTCATATCGCAAGGCAGGATGGGATCTATCGTCCAAGCCTGTGCAAGGTGTCAGCGAGGATATCAATCACAGTGACCACCAGATATCATCTACGAATTCGCGAAAAGAAGAGTTATGCGCTACTCATTAATAACAGGTCCATAGTAAAAGGATAATCTGTTCGATAGGGACACGTTCAAGTGGATACTAAGGGACCATCACTGAACATTTGCCATGTTAATTCAGGCAAAATATCTTTCAAGCTTATGATGCGGCTATGCTTCGAAAAGCAGAAACCCGCGCTTCATGATACAAGTGAAACGATAACACAAATTGTTCAGAGGAGTTGTTGATTTCGATTAGAGGGAATTAAAAGCGGCAAGAGAGCAAAGCATGATGCTTAAAACCAAACATTAGCTCATTTTAGCCACAGTTCGTCCGATGGGAGTTGATGCGGAAGAGCGGCATGGACCGGAGGTTCCAGGAATAGGTGCTAAGTCGAATCAATTAAAGCAATGAGGGTAGACAGTATTACCGGTGGGTTGGTCATGAATAAAAAATACGTCTAATAATATATAAGTATCAGCCAAAGGAAGTCCGAAGGCGCGAAGGACGTCATTGGACGGTCTCAATGCTCGCAGTAGTGTGTATAAGGATTTCGTAGCGTCAGGATTCGAGAACTCCTTGGACCAAAGTTTCATATAACTGAGAGTGGAATTGGCACGTTTTAATGATGTCGATGTAAAGGCGAAAATACCTTAGTCAATCAAAAAGTTGACAGGAGGGCAACTTCAGGACAGATAACGTAGGTCCTTGGAGGTGAAGGCGAGCTATTCTTACGGGAATAAGTTGTAGCTTGACATTTGCTAACATTGAGGATGAGGTGCCTTCTTTGACACCATATAGTGGACATGTTTTAGTCGGATTTGTGGGAGGAAGAGTCAGCAGGTTTTCAGGATTTTCATATATGCGAAGATGAGCGTTTTTGATAACGGAGTTAACATTATTGATGGAAAGGCTAAATATCATTGGGTTAGAGTGACTTTTTGGGGAACTCCGGAGGTAGAATTAGTTGGATCAGAATTATAAGATCCGAAAATAATGGAGTGGCATTGAGAGCCGTGAAAATACTAAAATTTTTTGCGAGGATTTGTTGAAGGCTTTGCTGAAGTCTGCGGCAAATATACCTACTCTTTGCCATCCTCAAGAGGTTGTCGATCGAAATGGTTAGGAACCTATGAGAATTTGGAGAGAAAATGGGCTTGAAATAATATTATATCGTAGGGGCTTAGCAATAGGCCGATAGTTGGACACCCTATTCTTCTGTCCTTTTTTGTGGATTGGGATTGTGTAAGCATTTCTTAAGACCTGAAGAAAGTCTCTATGAAATGGAACTTTGAAATAAAGCCGTGAAGGATAGGCATGGATGGTTGGTTCATTTTTTTAAACTGTATAGGGGGCAGTCAGGAAGTATTGACAAAATTAAAGATAGCTTTTGGTTTTGGTTCAGATGTCGGAGGTTGAGAAATTCGCATAGTTGTGAGAATTCCGTATAAGACTGTAGATAGCTAGAAAGGTCGGAAGCAGAGCGGGATTTAAGGTAGACCTGCCTCCATCCCTGTTTGATACACCAGGGTGAAGATGAGGTGCAATTGGATAATGTCGTTATACGCAATCGATGGAAATTTGATAACAATAAGTGGATTATTGAGGGCAAATATAACAGCAGGCAAGGTAAAGCTTCCGTTTAGGGGAAGTTATTTAGGCGCGTGCAAAATTGAAATCAACGGAGATCGACGCCTCTAGATCTCACAGAGAACATGCTACGAAGTAGTGTGGAACACCTGTTTCCCCAAAGGCCATATAATAGGCCCACAGCTGTTGGAGAAATAGATGTAGGAAATATGCCAGCCATCACGTCACGAGAGCCTTCATCAGAATAGAAGACAAAAAAGCGTCCGACACAATGGAATTCGTAACAAAGTATTGAAGGCCGCTGTCCATTGGAGGCTCATCGCAACTCTGAAAAAATACCAGGAGAAGGTGTGTTTTCGAAACTATTGAAGCTGGGACATCCAGATCCATTAGCTAAAGGAAATAAACTAACCACGGCCAGCGCCATATTGCCCCATATGTATGTTAGGCACAGTGGGGAAGGTTTTAGTGCGAATAATATTCGACAGATTGTCAGACTTTATAAAATCTTTCTCTATTGTAGAGGCCATTAAAACAGTAGTCGGAATCTCGTCAAAGAATGGAAGGACTCCTATATATGGAGGGCCAAAGAAAAATGTAGAGGAAATGTGTAAGAAAATTGCTCGCAAGGATGGAAACGATTTTCTATCCAATCGTTTTACCAACAGGTATTAAGGGTTTTCGCAGGAGTACCTCAAGGCTCTGTGCTGGGTCCCCTACTAGAAATGGGATTTTTCAATAAGGGCGGGTAGATGTCGAAATGAAATAAAACAAGTTGTGTCTGAGGTATTAGGAGAATTCTTTTTCATTTGAAAGGCCCATATATACCATTATGTATGGAATATGACATCTTTCAAATCCCCGACTCGGCCACTTACTGTGGCACGGAACCAATTGGTTCAATGACTTTTTCGCATAGATCAAGCTGATTTGAGCGATGGCATGTATTATTTTCATCTTAAGGGTATCGATTGATTGCGGTTTATTCTCATATATTTGTGACTTCATGAAACTCCACAAAAAAATCGAGCGGGGTCAAATCGCATGACCTTGCTGGTCACTTCTCTCAAATCGTCTAGTTTCATATGGTTCATTTTAGACCATAAGAAATTGGTTATAATCCTTCAGTAGCGCTCGCCATTGACGGTGACCGCCTCACCTCATGTGGGTTGGTGTCTCGTCGCTAAAGATGATTTTTCGGCCAAATTTGGGATCCTTTTCCAAACGCTCAGTCAGCGAACAAATGGCATTGTCTATGGTAATAAACTTTGAGACCCGGGGTTAGTTGTATGGGTGTAGACCCAAGTTCCGCCAAGGTATAATCAACCGAAACACTTCCATTTCAGACGCACAAAAGTTGCAGTACCTCAAGGGAAACTTAACAGGAGAACCGGCGCGTTTACTCTGGAATACGGAGCGGTATCAGAATGTTCGACTACTAAAAGAGAACCAATTCAAGTTGCCAAGACCGAATCATCTATTGATCTGAAGGCATTGGTAGATGTCATCAATGAAGCGAAGCAGTCACTAAAACATCTTGGAGTATACGTGGAAGCTTGGGAAGACGTCCTCATCTTTCACACGGTTCAAAAGCTTCCGGCAGTAACTCGAGGGTATTGGGAAGCCCACATCGCATCGCACTCCGATTATCCAACATACAACGTCCTGGAAGATTTCATCCTAATGAGAGCAAGGACGCTGGAGGTAATGGAGCCGCAGCAGCAGACGATGTCTCAAGGTAAGATTAGACAGAATCCGATGGGAGTTGTTCACGCGCACAACACAACAACATCTAGGTGTAAAATGTGCCAAGGTTCACACGCCATTCGAAACTGCTTCAAGTTTAAGGCTCTTGACACAAAAAAAACGGCAAGAATTGGCAAAAACCAAGAAGCTGTGCTTCAATTGTCTATCGAATGCACACTTCACCACAAGCTGTCCCAACAAATTTACCTGTTCCACGTGTCAACAAAGACACCATTCATTGCTACATGCAGCTAAACCAACCAAGGTAGCGCAAGGCCAGGAACTCGATCAGTCAGATCTCAATCCATCCCCATCCTCTTCTCACCTTTACCAAACAGGAACTCCTGCCTCCACTTACAGAAAGGCCTCAGCGAATAACGCGTCGGTAGTCGGAGCCAAGTCGGTACTTTTAGCTACGGCCCTGGTCAAAGCATTGACCACATTGACCTTGTTAGATCCGGGAGCAGAAGCGTCGTTTATTTGCAATTCCGCAGTTGAGGTGTTGGAACTAAAACGGGAAAGGAGTACGGTAGAGATTCTCAGCATAGGTGGAAGTAGCGCAAGCGTAACAGAGTTTCGTTCACCATAATGTCCAATGTAGGGTCTGGTTTCAAATTAGAAGTAAAGGCTTGGGTATTACCTAAGCTCACTGCCATGCTACCACCTCGCGATCTGCAGCGAACCGATTGGAGTCACATACGAGGACTGAAGCTTGCGGATCCATTATTTAGCAAGGCGAACAACCAGACTACTAGAGTCCACTCCAAAGGATGACAGAGAAGTCAACCTACCCCTTGCTTTCGATGAGGGCAACACGGTGAAAACATTAGGCATCCAATGGCACCCAGAAACCGATAAGTTCACCTTCAGAATCGAATTACGAAACAGCGAACGTACCACGAAACGTACAATCTTATCAGACGTTGCCCGTCTCTACGACCCCATGGGTTGGAATTCGCCCTGCATCTTCTTCTTCTTCTTCTTTTCCTTTTTATCCCGGCGTCGTTATGGTCAGAAGTGTAGGACCATAACCTTCCCACTTAACTGCATTCCTACTGGTCCGCTTGTGGGGTCCGCCGGTTTGACCTCAGAAAGTAGCGGCAGGCTTCCCGGTTTGGGATTACTTCATCGCTGAGGCCAATCAAATGCTGGTGTTTTTGCATTTGTTTGCACCAATTGTTTTTCGGCCTGCCTTTTTTGCGTGTTGAAATTGGAATGTTGATTGATAACGCCTTTTGGACGGGGTTCAAAGGATCTCTCCTTTGAACATGGCAATACCAACTGAGTCGGTCGCGCTCTATATTTCTTGTGATGGTTTCTTTTACGTGGAGGCTTCCTCGGATCTTTGAACTTCTAATTCTGTCACGCTTTGTTACTCCCGCTGTCATGCGAAGCATCTTCATCTCAGTTGCCGTTAATTTGCTCTCATACTTTTTGTGCATTGTCCAGCATTGTGAACTGTATGTGAGCGCCGGACGTACAACTGAAGTGTAGAGCCTTCCTTTCAGCTTAGGGGGCATTTTTCGATCACAGAAGATGGCGGAGTTTTCCCGCCACTTCATCCACCCTACGCTTACGCGATGTTTGATGTCGTCATCACAAGTTGCTTCTCTATTAATCATAGATCCCAGATATTTAAACTTTTCACACTTGGGAAGCACTCTTCCATTCAAGTAAATGTCTGGAATAGGCTGATGAGGGTCAGAGAACGGGCAGCACAGATACTCTGTCTTCTTTGAACTAATACGATACCCGTGTCCCTCAAAAATGTCCACCCACACATCAAGTGCTCGTTGTAGGGACGCCTGATCATCACTTATAATGGCCCCATCGTCAGCAAAGAATAGCTGGTGCACATTGGGGTCCGTCACTTTTCCTTCAAGCAAGCAATCAAGGACTGCTATAAAAAGCAGTGGGCTGAGGACGCTCCCTTGGTGTACACCGACTTTGATTGCGAACTCTTCGGTGACTCCTGCGGTGCATCTTACTCTTGTCGTTGCTCTCTCGTACATGTCCATAATCACTCGCACGTAGGTTTCTGGAACTCCTTTTTGTCTTAGCGCTACCCATAAAAGATCTCTTGGTTGCCGGTCAAAGGCCTTCTCGAAATCAACCAACACCATATGCAAGTCCTTTGAAGAATCACGATGCTTTTCCATCATGATCCTTATACTTTGGATTGCGTCTGTTGTTGATTTACCCGAGACAAACCCGCACTGGTCATCAGATAGTCGTATTATTTTCCGCAGTCGGCTATCTAATACCCGTTCAACGATCTTCATGGTGTGCGACATCAGCTTGACAGAACGGTAGTTATCACAATTTCGCGTATCACCCTTTCCTTTGTGCAATGGAAGAAGATAGCTTTCCCTCCATTGATTAGGCATAGTGTCGCCTCTCATAAGTTTGGAGATAAGAACCATGAGCCATCTAGACCCGATGTCTCCCATCTTTTTCCAGAACTCAGAGGGTATCCCGTCCGGCCCAACAGCTTTTCTTTTCTTGGAGTTTTTAACCGCGTACCGAACTTCTTCGACTGTGATGTCGGATATTTCGGCATGATTCGGGGCGGCTCTTGGAAAGTACACTCGGGGAAACTGTTCGTTCAGAAGTTCCTCGCAATACTGTCGCCATCTGTGGAGAATTTTTTCGTCTTCCACAAGGAGTTGGCCTTCAGCATTGTTAATAAACTTTGGGAAACGAATCTCCTGAGCATTTCTTCTTCTCTGGGCGGCTATCTTAAAGATATTTGCTCCTTTGTTCAAATTGTTTTGTCGAAGCTCCTGGGTAGCCTGGTTCCTGTCAGACGCGGAAGACGATATTTCTTCCAACTCCTGATAGAGGCCTTCCATGCTTTTCGCTTTGAATTCGGCGCATTTTTTCTTCAACATCTATGTATATACCTTTTTCGCCCTGCATCATCTTGGGAAAAATGTTGATGCAACAAATATGGAAGGAAAACCAATCATGGGACGAGCAATTTCCGGAGCCGATTGTACAGAGAGTGTGGATGAAGGTTGTCGTCTTGTCGTTTTTCGCCTCGCTTATCTCGAAATTAAGTCAGGATTTCGATTTCTGACTTATTTCGTTCGATAAATAATTGCATCTACACCTCCTGATTAGGTCTATAAAAAATTGATTTTTGCTGTTTAATTTTTATAACGAAAACACCTCCGTAAAATTGGAACCAAGGAAGCGAAGTTGGTAGATTATTCGTCTAGAATTCTAGATCTACATAAAAAAATCATTTTCCTTCCATTATTCATAAAATTAAAGCACAAATTACCCGGAGTTTATCGACATTCAAAAGTAGGTTGATGGGAATTCACTAAATTCTCAGAACACCGGCTGTTTAGGTAGTGCACAAATATTCCAGACTCTCTTCATTCCTCTGAATTCCTGTTGCTATAGCTGCCGACATCTGTAAAAAAACATATCACTCCCCCACACAAGGACCGAAAAAAACTCTTGAAAACGCTTGAATTACTTGTGAAACCTTACATACAGGCAGAGAAGTTCCATAACCAACTTCTCAAATGCAACATTCTTTCCACAACTAAGGCAATATTGAAGTTAAATGCTTTCGCTAGAATTTTATAATGTCTTCCACCTTCTTCCGCTTCCTTTTTTTTTCATCTAGGAATTTTGAATTTTGAGTATACCGCTTGGTAGCACAGAATTTGAAAGTTAAATAAACGAAATTGGCTTCGAGGATCCTGTATGTACCATTTCACCAGCCGAATAATTTTATTGCTCCGTGTTTCATGAACTTGAGTCATTATGAATCCATGGATATCGTTCAAGGTCTAAGTCGATGACCTGCTTGTTACATTAGCTTAATTAGACGAAATTCCACGAAGATCCTTTGAGGCTACGTATGGGTATATGAGTATAATCCCAAAATGAAAATGGCACGTTTTGGTTCTGATCCAGTTAAAGGTAGAAATTAGCAAACGTTTCTGTATGGGATTTTAAGTGGATTCGACATCATGCAGTAGTCGTGCTGTATCGTTATGCAGTGCACAGCATTGGCATGAGTGCAATTGATGATAACAAAAAGGCCAATTACATGGGTTAACATGAAAGAGCCACAAGCCATGGATTATAGCTTCTGTGCTTGTGGCAAAAAGGGATAATTGCATTTATTATGTTGAGATTCAGTCATGTCAACTAGAGTTACGGTTCTAGTGTGGTTCAATCAACCATAGTGGCGCGTGCACGAATGATTCGGTTACTGACCATCAAGTGGACTCTTGGAACAGTTGTCAGAGGCGTTTGATAATCCTTTACACTCCAATTCCCACTGTCAAAGGGGCAGGGAATCCAATTCACTTTCATTACTTATTCAATGGCCAACTCGACACGTGTGTGGTTTGGTAGGCCTCTAGCTGTTATTTCAGTTTATTTTATCCGCCGTATGTAACTTGCTTTATCCACATCCGTACATGGATTTGTCATTAATCATTCATCTGAGTGGTGTGAAAGGGGTGCAAAGGGTTGCCACAAAGGTGACAGCTACTACGAGCAAGCTACTTTGCATTTTTTTGCACATGTACCTTCTCGGGTGTGATAAGGCAATAAGTTAGGATGCACGGATGAGAAAGAAAGGAAGAATTGACAGACACAAGAGTTGGCTCCATGCCATAGAAGTTGTGTAATCAGATTTTGGGTATAAACCGGTTTGAGGATTTCTTTGCTTGCAGCTTTATGCAAGAGTTCAACAATGTGGGAAAACTGTATTTTTGGTGATGGGGACATGACCACGTAAGTCTGTGGTTACTAATTGGATTACGGGATTACGAGTATGTTGTGCAATTTTTGTCAACAGAAACCTAACAAAGAAGTGTGCTACTGGGGTGAATGGGCAAGAGTTTTTGTTATCGGTGACAACTACCTTAAGCCCTTGGCTTAGAAAGCGATTAAGGATGGTCGTTATCGTCTAACAAGAAGAGTGCTGCCTAACCTAAGTAACTGAAGTTGTGTTTTCAAGTATTTACACCCTCAATCTCCTTTTGTAAGAAAAACAAGGTCGAAGCATCAATATCTACAACTAAAGTATTTAAAAGGTATCAGTAGACTGTGATTGTTTTCTTTCTCTCTTTGAAGACCTTTCGGTCCGGGTTCTTTATTACATTTTGGCAAGGTAACAAGTTTGAATGGTATCAGTATCACAATTTAGCTTGACATTCGATTTAATGAAAGCGAACAAACTTCTTGAACCAGCACGCAAGGCCGCCTCTCTTTTATGGAATATTATTTAATTTATAAAAGGTAATAGAGCGGAGTATGCTCAAAAAACGTTATTTTAATAGTTTCCCAACCAATCACTAGACTTTTAACTTAAGCCCCTCGCTGCTTTTTTTGTCAGAGAAGGGCGAACAAATAACATTTTTGCATTCTAACGAATTCAATGATACTTGACCCGTTTTTATCTCGAACAACAACGTTTTCGTGCCCAAGAGTGGTTAAGCAGTCATACATAAGTATACATATATGTATGAAGTTATGCAGCTGATATTATTCGGAAAAAAGAATGTCGAGCACGTATGCCCTGTGCGAGCAATTATCATGAGGAATGAGAATTCAACGAAGTGGATGACAGAATATTGATTTACAATAAAAAAAAGCACTCACAGATGGAGAGGACATATTTCTGAAAAGTGGATTTCTGGAAAATTGATAAAATTGGAAACAGTATTCGATTTTATTGGGTGTCGAGGTTGACGGTATTATTTTTCTTTTAATTTGCTTTGCTGGCGTGGTTTTTCCGGCTTGTTACTTTGCCATTATTAAAAACCCATGGAGGGTCTGGGCCTGAGTTGATGCAGGCTTGGAGGTCCCGGGCACGTTGCTTCCAGTCGGAGAGACCAAGCTGTCTTGCGTCCGTGGTCTTGGTCTTTATACCGGAAATTGTTTTTTTTTTTTTATAATAGCATAGAGAACTGCAACCAGAGTAGGTTTGTCGTGCCTGCTACCCAATTGCACGAGGAGTTCAGAGGGCAGCACACTCGCATATGAGACGATGATATCTCAGACTACAGTGTCCCGAAATGTAGCTGACCAACCTTCTGAGATTGACTCTATTATATTTGAGAATATTGATAGAGTATTTGTTCAGGGGCAGTATGAATCTCTTCGATTGTCAGAGTCCTTGAAAGCTGTTACAAAAAATGCAAAATGCAGGTGAGAAAATTAATCTTTGACTTGTTGATTCCTATGTACCTTTCGCTAGAACCTTTCGTTGCCTTGAATATCCTTGTGACCTGGCACCCACCAGAGTTTGAGCTTATTACTTTTGCTAGGTATTCCAGGGCATCATTGCATTCCTTGACGGATTTTGAGTTCGTACTATACGAGTACATCGCTTTGAGCCCTGCCCGAGTGTCTGAGAGTATATTGATGGTTATACCTCTTCTGCCAGGTTCTAAGTTTAGGTTGACGCACGTTAGGATGGCATATATAGTAAGTGTCGCAAATATGGCCCACCATTAACTTTTTTGTGAATAAAATGACAAAATCAACTGGAGTTCATATATTTATTTATTTATCAATCTTAGAAAGTGTTAACATTTCAGTCTTATATAATGAAAAAAATAAAAAATAACCTAACAAAAAAATATTCACAAAAAAATTAAAAGAACCTCATTTCAACAAAAAAAGGACCAGGGTGGTCCATATTTGAAACAATGTACTTCAAATATGTTGTGATCCTAAGACATGCAAAATTCGCATATAAAATATTGCTTTTCATTGCCTGAGCAGTCTTCATAAGCATCTTGCTGATTAGTTCGATCAGGGCTCCCATCTAATGATTCATCTGGAACGAAATATTCTTCACTTTCAGATGAAGACGACGATATTCTACGAGAAATTTTCTTTTCTCTACGAGTAAGTTTTAAATTCTTTAGAACCTTCTGAAATGTAAACCAAAAAAGAATATAAGCTGAACCCTATCATTGTCTGATTTACCTACCTTCTTGTCCAAAATATTTTTGACTTCCGTACCTGCCTTTGGCCTCTTTAATTCTTTTTCCTCTTTCTTCTTAATAGATTCTTTCAAGGCTTATATGGTGAAGATGAAATAATTTCAGATTTTCCTCGTTTTCTTCCACGACTTGATATTTTTTTGGTTCGGATGGGAATCGGAGAAATTTCATGAGGTGTTATGTAAGGTGAAGCCGGTTCTGATAAATTAATATCGTTTTCTTCTGGCCTTGAGTTAGATCTCAATGTTTCAGCAATGGACTTTATTCCCGCAGAAGTAGAAGGTTCTCCAGAATCTGGTTCCGCCTGTATATCTCTAACTGGATTTTCTTCATTGGTTATGGATGCATCTTTCTCCTCTGCTGGCAAAAAATCATGGTCCTTAAAGATATGTCTATCAAAAGGACATATACCAGTGGAGGCAAACCTTTACCGCGATGTCTCCTGTTTGAGTTTTTAAATAGGACCGCCCGAATAACTCAATTATATCGAAATGGGTCAAAGGCCTTGTGTTACTGATTACCCAGCGTCTGATTTCTTCCGTTAAATATATTTTCAGGGGTCCCATAAAAGTCTTATCCAGTGGTTGAATTTTGTGACTTGAGTGTGGAGGAATCGAAAGAATATGGACATGGTTATTCCTAGCCAAGTCCACAAGTTCAATATTCCGTGTGTGGCTTGTATGTCCGTCCATTATTAGAAGCACAGGTGAAGATGCCGATGGCTTCACTTTTTCCAAAAAGTGTTTGAACCACTTTGTGAATTCGTTTGAACCCATCCGGATGGATGATTAGCGGAAATAGAACCTGGTGGTGCACCTTTCATGAGAATAGGATTGTCCCTCTTCCTTGGGAAAATGAACATTGGTGGTACAAAGGATCCCCCAGCACTCATGCACAAAATTGATGTTATCAACGAACCTCTTTCACCTGATGTTAGTGCTCCTATCTGTTTTCGGCCTTTGAGCGCCAACACTTTTGGCATTTTAGATGGAACAACCGAAATTCCTGTTTCGTCCACATTAAATATTTTGTCTGGAGAGAAATGATACGTCACCATTAGTTTTTCAAGGTGAATGAAGAAAATTTCGACGTTTTCTCTTAAAAATCCACTTGCTCGAGTAAATGACGTCCCAGTCGGCTGGCGGAACGACAGCAACGGATGACGCCTAAGAAATAATCCCAACCAGGCTCTACCTGCAGCTTCATTTACCAATGAAAACGGGTTTGGTAGGTTGTTTCTTAATGCAAGCTGAAATGCCAACGATCTAATGTCATTTCGAGTAAGTCCAAATAGTTTGCCTTCCATTTGGAGTATGTATTCAACCAAAGACTCCTCGAGTTCTGGCGGAAAGGTGGGCTTTCTGCCTAGTTTTACATTTACTATTTTTTCTAAAAGCTGGCTAGACTGTGCTATCAACCGCCGCAATGTGGTTTTGGGCACGTTGAATAATTTTGATGCTTTTAAGAACCCCATTTTGTTGTCTTTATATGCAGTGATTGCTTTTATCATGTTTTCTTTTATCCAACTTTGACGCTGTTTTATAGGCTTTTTAGCACTTAAGCCATGATGTGATTCTTTAAAACAAAAAATCAAAGCATAAAACTCCAGTTTGAACCATGTTTCAAATATGGCCCACTGGTCCATATTATCAACACCGGAGTGGGCCATATTATCGACACTATGACATTTTCACTTTTTTTAATTTTTAATACACTCAATTGACTGCAATCAATATTTTAAATTCAGATTTTACAACATAAAGTATAACACTATGTATATTTCGAAAAAACATATTAAATTTCCAAAAATTTTAATTCGAAAATCCTTAAGTAAACTCACCCAAAAAATATAACAAAAACGTATAAAAGTAACTAAATGCGCTCACTTCCACCGCTGATCAGCTACTGTCTCCAAAACATTATGATACAAAACCGGTTTGAGTGTGTTTGATTTGAACGGTCAGTTCAGTGCCTACTATGTTTTATTCAAAAAATATTGCGGTGGGCCATATTACCAACGTGGGCCATATTTGCGACACTTACTATAGTTTGGTTTGGAAGACACTAGGACTCGTTCCTAGGTCCTTCGATATCTTCCGATTTGGTCCAAAGATGCCAACGCCGGAATCCATCTTAGAACCGTGGTGCAATAGTAATCATTACGGACTGTTGAGCCGAAGGTCTGTAGTTCATATCTAACCATAGTCAAGAACAATTTCTATACGGAAAAACTGTGCAACAACATCAGTTGTGAATAAGAGATGATCAAAAAAATGCCGACGAAGGCATAACACTGGCAGTACCTATAAGATCACTTCAAAATTCATACTTTGTGTGCACATTTCCAATATAACACCTTATCGACATGGAAAAAAAATAGTTACTGTGAACTACAACCAATGCGACAAATTTAGTCGAATCTCTCAAAAAATCCTATCTAGGACAACCACCCGCGGAGAGTAGTGAACTAATATCTTCAACACAAACCATCTGTACCCCGTCCAGGTTGTGTGACAAACACCATAAAAGCGTAAACTTTTGAACCTGCAGAATCCTACAAAAAAAAAAGAAGGTCGAGTAGGGCGTCGATGTCTATTGTCTATTGTCTATTGACCAGAGAAGGGGTGAAAGGACTCCACCTTCTGGACATGATATAATACGGCTCTCAAGCCTCGCCTTAACCCAATGGTTAGTGGGGTGGTCTACCCCTCAAGGACAGTGCTCCATGCGCTCGATATGGCCGAGCCATTGTTGTTGACGGATTTGGGCTTTCCGGACTCTATCCACATTTTTGTACAGCTCATAGGGGTCGTGGTTATGTCTTCTCCTCCATTCGCGTAACTCGCAGACAGGGCCGAATATCCGTCGCAGAATTCCTCTTTCGAAAGAGCCAAAGATCAGCGCCGGATCTCCCCTATGATGTTATTCGTGAAATTTATGTTTGTCCCGAGGTATATGAACTCCTTATAGATTTCGATGGTTATATTTTGCCCTAGGTGATGAGTAACGGACCGCTTTTTTGTTGACAGCATATATTCCGTCTTCTCATCGTGATCTTCGCCTCATCTATAATCGCCAGGAACGCTTCCATAATTGTGCTTTGGGGACTTGCAACAATATCAATATCGTCTGCATAGCCCAACTGGACCGATTTGTGGAAGATAGTGCCTTCCGTGTTGACGTTGGCCAGTCGCACTATTTGTTCCAACACGAGATTGAAGAAGTCGAATGACAGCGCATCTCCTTACCGAAATCCAGTGCAAGTTTCAAAATGCTGGGAAGTTCTGGAGTGGAACTGCAGAGTGCATCGAGTATTCCTTATCGTGGTTCGACATATGTACATATCGTCGAACGCCATCGCATTAAATAAGACTTTCCGATGAATTCTGTCTAATGCGGCTTTAAAATCGATAAAGAGGTGGTGGGTATAGATTTAAAACTCGTTGGTCTTCTATAGCCGATTTGCTGGGCTAAAAGCCGCACTGATATGTGTTGATTAGTGCGGTGCAGAACAGTTTTAGACGGTCACACAATATACGGGATAAGATCTTGTAAGCGAGCGATGTTGAGCAAGGATATACCTCTGCAGTTTTTGCAGATGGATTTTTGTGAATGGGGCATATATAGCTGATATTCCTGTCGTTGGGCATGCATTCATCCTACCAAATTCTATAGATGATCTGGTGGATGCTTCCTACCAGAGCACCGTCTTCAGTTTGAAGAGCTCCGAGCCTGCGGCCTTGTTGTTCTTCATCTTTTTAATGGCTATGTATACTTCTTTAATGCTGGGAGAGGGGGATCTCTTCGTCCACTCTTGCTTCTCCATGCTCGTAAAGCAACCGCTGGAAATGCTGCATGAAACATTCAATATTCCCTGCGGATTGGTAACAAGATTGTTCTTGCAATTTCGAAGAGCCTGGGTGTCGTTTTTAAAGCCCGCTGCGAACCTTTTGGCTTTTATGAAAAAAGGCTGTTATCGTATTTTGTACCTGGACTCTTCGATGTCTTGGAGCTGGGAGGCTGCTAAAATTCTCTGTTTCCGCTGCAGCGTTCTTTTCTCCGCCAAAGGTGTTCTCCTTACGTCTTTTGGCGTTGAGGATCCCGAGTACGATTTTGATGTCGTACTCTGGACAGGCTCAAATGTTCTTTGATGCGTTCTTCAGCTTCGTCGGTAGAGGCGTGTACACAGATGAGGCTGATGTTGTAGAATCTGCCTTGGGGATGATGCGGATCACAGCTAAGCGATCGTTTATTGGTTTCAAATCGATGACTTTCAATTGATAAGTCTTTGTCCTAACTTCCTCCTTAATCATAGGTTATTTTGACACTGACTGCTGTTTCCCGCTCGAAATTTTGACAGGAAGTCAATATCATAGCTCCGCGGAATGAAATGAGTCGCCTTACGCTTGTACAACGTTGAGAAATATTGAAAACTTATTTCCAAAGTGAGTACTGTGTAGCCCAAACAGTGTGTTTTTTAGAAAGAAATTTTGGTTGAAATGAAGCACCCATCGCGACTGTTATACGCAAGTTTGTGCAAAAACTTCGTGAGACTGGTATACACATAATCCCCGTCGTCGTACGGTGCGCACAGATGAAAATGTGGCTGCTGTGGCCGAGTGTGAGACTCAATTTACGAACATCAACTCGCCATCGATCACAACAGCCCAACATTTCACGCACTAGCCTGAGGAGAATTCTTGAGTTTCAGCTTGAATTGGACAACGATTTTGGGCGAAAAATCATATTTTCTGTCGTGGCGCATTTTCATCTCGGCAGCTATGTTAACAAACCCTCTGAAAACCCGCACGTTATTATCGAGAAGCCAATGCATCCGCAGATAGGACAGTTTGGTGCGGATAGTGGAATGGTGGCATCATTCGAAGATTTTTCTTCAACGTTTCGATCAACGGGCGTTACAGAGCCATGTCAACCTACTTTTTTTTTTTACTGAAATTGAAGACAAGGGTTTGGACGACCTCCAGTTCATTCAGGATGGCCATACCATAAATCGTGTTATCAGCCGTCATGGCGATGTCAATTGGCCGCCCTGGAGCAGAAATCTGACCCCTTCAGTGAAGGACCGATTTTATGCTAAAAATTCGTAAACGATTCAAACACTTAAGGCCAATATCATCCAAGCAATACGTGAGCTACAGCCCGAAACCATCAACAACGTCTTGGAAAATTGGGGTGACCTAATGCTCTGCTGCGACATCAGCCGAGGAAGCTACTTGAGCGACGTTGTATTTCATAATTAATGGGAATGTTCGTTCTTACTAATAAAGTCATAATGCATGTAAACATTTAATTTTGTTAATTTTTTTGCTTTTTTTTAAAAAGGAACTTGTATTTGGCCCACCCTTTACTATCCGTATACTTGAGGGTTTTTTCTATTTGATGAGTAGCTCCAGGAGTGTAGAGAGTTCTCACATTCCAGGAGAATATTCACAAAACGTGGTCCTTTTTCTTTCCGTGTTGGGTTTCCGTCCTTGTATCCGAGGCTAAACAGGTTCTCGTTCAAAACAGGTTTTTCTTTTTCACATGGGCGGGTTGTTAGCCCTCCTCATAACTGCCATCCTGCTCGGGTTGGGTCCTCTTGCTAGGGCGGTAGTTCACCTCCCAATGGGTGTTGAGAAGGCTATCCAAAGGGTACCGCGAAGAGGCTGTATGTCAACTTGACCTGAGCATTAGCAGAGATCGTTGCTAGCGTCTCGCCATATTGAGTGCAATCCGCAGCTTTATCCTACATGCCCAGGCCCTATCCTCGATCCACTTGCCTCGATCAATTCACTTCAGACCCGTAACTCACACCCATATATGACTCACACTCATCCAAGACTCACACCTATCCCCGACTCACATCACTCCCAAGGCACATGTTACTCTTGTTGCCAACATCACACGTCTGCTTGGCTTAAACCATTCGTCACTCTACTGGTCCAGCTCATCCCACTCGCTTCGATCACTTCCCTTGCCTGTATAATCCTAAACCTGTGTCTCCAATCATTCCCGTGATACACACCACTTCGGCGAATCACAACACTATCACAGTCCTATCAATCCCATGGCATCCAGCATTAATCAGGCTCACATCACTCGCTCGAAACACTTTTTTTCAATTTATATTAATCGTCCGGTTCCCACCATTTCTCACAGCACTCTCCCAACACACACTTCCCTCGCAGCTTTCGTAATCTCATATCGAATGAGAAGTGCCGTGAGTTCGTCCTTTATTTAATAGCTGTTATAATTACTTGGGCCTCCCAGACCCTATCCCCCCTTATTACAACCAGTGAGTAATGAGAAAAAAGAATCAATCATCCAGGCGCTGGCTAAGTCTTATATCACTTCTGATCCCATTCGTCCCTTATTCATAAATACTTTCAATATCTCTACCCCGAATATCCCTTAATACATTTCGACAGTTATTTTAAAATATAGACATTTTTCAACCGATTTAGCATCTCAACCAAGTCCACCTTCATTTCGAGATTAATGACGCGTGATAAATAAACAAAAGGAAACCTTTCCGAATCGCACTCCTTAACATTTAGCGTTTACCCACTGAGTCGAGGAAGCGCCGGAAATTGCTTGTAACATATCTTACTCCATTCCATTTCCATTTCGCCGAATATTCATAAAGCACGGGCGGGGCGTCGGGTAACGGATCGTATTCATTTAAATCGCGGCCTAATCCAACAGACCGAGAAAGGGCACGTGTGTTAAGGATGTATACGGGAGTTCGAATAACTCATTACGACGGTGAATTTTAAATCATTTCTTTAACAACAATCAACACATTGCAGCCAAAGAGGATGAACAATCTTTGAGCCGACACGCGAGTAGCCTTGTATTCCGGGAGATCAGATAAGATGTTGCCTTGAGAGCAAAATATTAGGTTATTGCCCCAATTCATGTTGCTTCTTCTTCGGTGTATTGATTTAGAACTTTTATCTGATCTCAGAGGATGTGTGTTCATATTTTCTGCAATTTTCCAACTCATATACCGTGAAGTCAACCCGAAAAATGGCATGACACGAACGCGAAGAGCAGACGGATTTGTTTGCATACAGTAGCTTCCCCTTATGTACATAGAAGAGGAAGGAGCTTCTGGCTTATTGACGGTGTGGCTCCGGAAAAATATAAACTGTGAGTCGGCGAAGATTGCAAACGGGATGTGGTGTGTCTAATTGCTTTCCCGGATGTTGGAAAAGGTTTTCTCCCATACGCGTGATTCATGTGAAACTTTGCGGGCTTCATACGATGGCGGAAAAAATATATTGAAGACGCGCTGAAAAACTGCGACCATAAATCAGAGTTAACGAGCATAAAAAAAACTCATCCAAGAAAAGTTTATAAGGTTTTTGAGAGCACCAATATATCATTAAGCTTTCCAGCCAGGCACGATGGAACCAGTGAACACATATGATATGACCTCGTTCACGCCGTCCTTTAACCACATTCAACATAGCACCGAAGTCATCATCAAAATCATCATCAACTCGGTAGGCAATGGCTTTTGCGGTTTGTTGGTCAGCTGGTTATCGCAGATAGAAAGTAGTCAGTCGTATGTAACGGTGTAAAATCAGTGGCGCGGTCAGTAATTATTAGGATTAAATCACGTGGGAATGAGCATGGTGTGGTTAATATTCTCGGTCATGTCACGGCTGTCGGATGTTCATTTGTGGTAATGTACCCGACGGTGTGACCTCGGTGTGTGCTGGCGCCTTTTTAGGGTGGGCGTAATGCCAAAAACGTCCTAGAATGAAGAGTAAAAGTAACGAAATGTGAGATTAAAACGAGTGATTATGTGCCACCAAATTATGTCCTTTACTACGGCTCTAACTCATGTTCATGCGAGAATTAAGGATCCGACACCTATAATGACAAAATTGCTTTTCGCTTTCAAAAAGTTTGTTTAATTACGGGCCTTGCAAAAAGAGGCTTTTGCTCACCCCAAAAAGGCGCAAAAATACCAAAGTTAAAATCTAATAAAAGTCCTTGAAAGGATACCTAATTTGATTTGATTTATTTGCTTTTTAATGTTTATAGCAAGTGCTTGTTGTCATACGAGGAATGGAATTAAGTTTGTTTGCGTTTCCCAATTACGCGGAACGAAATCTACTGTCGAGACACAATTAACGATAAGAAACGTTAAGCATCGGCCGGGCAAACACGAAAAGCAATTCCCGAGTTGCAACCGAGTGTTCATATGTGATAACTGATTTCGAAGGTTTTAAGCTAAAGTTTTCTCTGTTTTCAAAACTGGACCAAGTGGGATGGTGTACAGCTTATCGGGTTCCCACAGACTGCTACAGAATGTAAATGGAGGTGTTATCCCCATCTTGTTTGGTTCAGAACGTCCTACATTGCGTTCGTATTTTGTTCTCGACAGGGATAATCATATTTTTCCCAGTGTACGTGTAGGTAATTGAATTTCGATTTGCTTGACAATCAGTGGTATGCCCCTTATGTGCCTTGGCTAGAGGGGAATGACGGCAATCCAGACACATAAATTTAAATGGGAATGTAATTGATGTAAAGGAACGTGAGAATATCAGAGATTCGTATGTCGTAATCGCTTGTTTATAAGTTTTTATTTCAAATTTAAAACGCAGCTTGCACTGTACGAGTTGGTTATTAGCCTCCTAGCTTTAGGGATCTCGGCGAGGGTATAGGTGGAAGAGTGATGGAACACTGCACAAATGTAAATGATCCATTTTGAGTATGTGACTCAATTTGTTGATAAGTCATTCTATTTTAAATTGTATTAAGGGTTATCCAACAACAGGTGTTGTCATGACAGCAGGTTAGCCGACGGCAGATCCCCTCTAGAAGAATAAAAATCCAACTCTAGATTCAGGAATGATTTTATTTTCTAAAATTCACAAATCAAATAAAATAAAAGAAAACGTACATATACGAGGGTGGTCCGATAAGTATTTAGCCTACAAAAGAAAAGCAAAAATTTTGGAGAAATGGCGATTTAATTTTCAATATAGTCTCCTCTTAGCTCGATACACTTGACCCAGCGATGCTCCAACTTCTTTAACCCGTCTGAAAAATGCGTTTTCTTGAGGTCTGCAAAGTAAGCCTCCGTGGCGGCGATGACCTCTTCATTCGGCTGGAATTTCTGCCCGGCGATAGACTTTTTCAAGTTTGGAAACAAAAAGAAGTCGCACGGGGCCAAATCTGGAGAATACGGTGGATGGGGCAACAGTTTGTAGTCCAATTCGACCAGTTTGGCCGTGGCGAAGGCGGAGGTGTGAGCCGGTGCGCTATTATGGTGGAAGAGCACTTTTTTCTTCGCCAAGTGGGGCCGTTTTTTCTTCAATTCGGCGTCGAATCGGCCCAATAATTTGGCATAGTACATCCCTGTGACCGTTTTGCCCTTCTCCAGGTAGTCGATGTGGATCACACCTTGTGAATCCCAGATAACGGTGGCCATCACCTTTCCGGCCGATGGGACAGTCTTCGCTTTCTTCGAAGCACGTTCGCCGGGTGAAGTCCACTATCTCGACTGTTCCTTGGCGTGTACCAGTGGATCCATGTTTCGTCGACTGTCACGAAACGACGCAGAAACTCCGTCGGATTGCGCTTAAACAGCGTCAAACACTGCTCTGAAGTGGTCTCACGGTTGCGCTTGTTGTCCGGAGTGAGCAAACGCGGCACCCATCGCGCCGACAGCTTTCTCATGCCCAAAATTTCATGCAGGGTATGACCCACGCAATTTTTTGAAATGCCTACTGTCTCAGCTATCTCGCGCACCTTCAATCGGCGGTCTGCCAATACGATATCGTGGATTTTTGTCACGTTATCCTCCGTGGTAGCCGTTTTCGGGGCACCTGAACGTGGCTCATCAAAAACCTACGAGTCCGACCCGGCTGATCCGACAGTAGCCGTCTACTAGAATGTACTATGTACGATAGTAAGTTGCTCTTGCAATACTGGCGCCATCTGGCGGTGAGGCTAAGTACTTATTGGACCACCCTCGTATGTATGTCCCTTTCAGAAAATATTGCTGGGGCGATGTGTCTCTATCATCTTCTCCAAATAGCACGGCATTTGGCGTTAATGTCTTTGGATCTTCTGGGTCAATAGGAATGTGTGTAAGCGGACGACGGTTGATCTGACTTTGGGCCTCCATTCATGTATTTCGTAAGACGTTTTCGCGAGGAACCACGCCATAGGCGCAAAATCAACACAGCCTTCACAGATAAGCCGTTCCCATGCTGCTCTCATCCATGGCGAATATGCTGGAATAAACCTCCACAAAACAGCTTCGTATTTAGCCGCATACGATCTGCATTTCCTTGACATCTTTGTCCAGCTAATTCTTGGTCCCAACAAAGTTCAATCCAAGGTAACGAGTGACGACACGTGTGATAATAAAGCGACTCAAAGCTATTGTGCATTGATCCGAATTGAGGTCATTAAGAAGCCCGATTTGAACTGCGCGGAAAGTGAGACAGGTGAAGATCATTCCAAACCGCTTCACTGTACCTCTGCCAAACTTGACTAACATTGGCCCAAAACAGTCTATGCCCATATGGGTGAACGGTCTTAAGTGGAAGGCTAAGCGTGCTTCAGGAAGTTGACCCATAGTCGGCATCACTGGCTTCGCCTTACGCAGCTTACATATATTGCACCTTGCTCTTACTGACTACTACTCGTATGTTTATGATCCATGCCCTCTCTCGGATCTCTGAGATGACAGTAGCAGTTCATATAATGGAGATTTTTCTCATGATGATGGATGATGAGTAGATCGACTAGAGGATGACTCTTAGGTAAAATTGCTGGGTTACGTGCTGCATACGAGACCCCTGCCCTTTGAGCTCGTGAATTCATTCGAATAGTACCTTCCTCATCAAGAAACGGCGAGAAGTTGAAAATCGTACTAGAAGCTGTTACCACTTGTTTTGTTTTTGGAGACGCTATTTCTACAGGACAAGTATCCATTTGGATTTTTCTGAGTAACCTTTTCAGCCCGCAGGTATTCGTCCGTAGTGATGAACAGCTTTTTAACTACAGGTTTTCTACGTAGGCAGTCATTCAAACGCAGAAGATAGGCAATCACTCTAACAGACGGCGACCATCGTGCACGAACTCTGGTTGCGAGCTCATTATAAACGGTGTAGGAAACTGATCTTTCTTTCCTGTGGAGCAATACTGTAATTGGAACAAATCATTCGGTACTCATTGGGTCCTCTAAATTCTTTCCAGGCATTACATGCCAAACATCTTTTGCTAACAGCAGAAAATCAGGTCCGGTAAACCATCGTGACTTCACATTCCCCAACGATAAATCGTTCCACCCTGTCGCGTCGTCAGTAACGCTATCTCCAGACTTCACATGAAACCATTGGCGTGGTGAAGAGGAGTCCAGTTTTTCTCCCACACGGACAGCTACAAATGACGGGAACTTGAATTTTGTGGAGTTAATCCATGAAAGGATAGTCTTGGAGTCCGAGAAGAAAAGGGTTTCTGGTATTGTGTGTGATCACTTTACAGTCGCTGCCAATTGAACACCGAGAACAGCGGCTTGCAACTCTAGCCTAGGCACTGACAATCTTTTTAATGGAGCTACTTGCAAAAACTCCACGTCCCCAGCATGGTCGAAGCACAGATAACAGCAGCAAATTCCTTTTCCGAGGCGTCAACAAAAATCACCGAGCTGATCTTTGATTCATCTGGATTCCAAGAAGCGGGTTATCTTGATGTTTTCAATATTTCTGAGTACCTTGAGAAACTCCACCCAAGCGATGCTTAAGTCACGCGACATTGATTCGTCCCAGTCGGAGCCTTTCCTCCAGACTCCTTGAAGAATGATACGGCCACGGATGACATAAAAGGACACGAGTCCAAGAGGGTCAAAAATCCTCATCGCCGTTCTTAGCATTTCCCGCTTAGTTATAATGGCGTCTCGCAGCATTATCTTCTCTGGAGCTTAATCGAAAGATAGTTTGTAATTGAAGTAATCCGAAGACGGGTTTCAAGACATTTCCAGGACCTTGGAAACGAATGATTCGCAGCTAATCGGATCGATGCTGACTAGCGTGGCATTAACATGGCTTTCTTAAGTTAACGGGGGAAACCCACTGTTGTTTGACTGCACACTCACAAGATCGAAATTCATTGATTTGCAGATTCGAATCGCATCCTGAGTCACAGACACGGCTTCCTCCACCGTATCATGGCTGTTGAAATAGTCATCGCTTCCGGACATTCTTCCCTAAACAATTCTGCGTGGTGGTTCTTAACAAACTGAGAACACGTAGGAAAACACCTCGGTCCAAACATCATTACTTTCATAATGTAAACAACAGGCTCCCTCAGCATTTCTTCATAGGATTCGTTGACACTGCCGATCCTCTTTCAAGATCTGAATCCTGTAAAACATTTCCTTCACATTAGCGTTAACTGCCGCTGCTCGTTCACGAAACTTGAAAAGACCAGCATGCATGGGGACTAGAACGTCTAGGCTTTTAAGCGGATATATGTATGTTGATTGAACCCCGTTCACCTCAGCAGCCACATCGGCTACGACCCTTGGTTTTGGAGGACATTTATTCGGGTTCTCCACAATAAAGGTAGGTGCATGCCACACTCTTGGGCACGGCTTTTGCAACTCTTCTTTTGATGCGATTCTTGCGTAACCCTTTGAGACTAACTCCTTTATATGGTTGTTTTTCCACACTAACACGTGAGGCTTTTTCTTTAACGATCGCTCCCAGCCTATAAGCTGACTCAAAGCCATCGGGTAGCTGCATGAGTCGCATGACATCAACTGCTCGACGTACTTCCTGGCTTTCTACATTTTTCTGGATGCCATGACCCCAAAATTCTCCTTGGTAAGATGTTGTTTCACTAGCTCATGCAATTCATCCTTAAATCTTATCGCATCATGGAACAGAAAATGCATCGAAGGTTTGACTGCTCCATTGAGACCCGATGCATTCAGGCAGCAAAAACATATTCGCTTATCCCTGGCGTATACTAGCCTTTGATCAACCGTCAATCTTTTAAACTCTGGACACTCACTCAGTGCATATTTTCGGCCATAATTTAGACAAACACTCACACAAACACGACAACTCTCGTTGGTGTGTTAAAACTAGACCAACAGCCTTCGGAAGTCTTGCTGGTTTCTTAAAGTCGGCTAGCTCCCCATGCTTTGATACCTGAGGTGATAGATTGATAAGCTTTTCTGTGAGAAAATCTGCGAGATCAATAAAGTTTGCGCGAGGATTAGCAGCCTTTCTCTTTGTCCATTCCTGATAAAGTACAGCACCCAACTTCCACAACCCAGCCACAAACCCATTCAGCTTCACTGTCCACACTCCGATCTTGGGATCGAACTTCGAAGTAAGCGGTGGGTGATTCAACAAATCCGCAGTCAAATCATGCACAAGGACATCATGCCGACCAAAGATAGCTCTAAGTGCATCCATAATACTATCTGCGAGTGACGAGTACTTTAACCAGTTGATAGGCTTCGCCCTTGAAAACATTCCGCAGCCGAGAAACATTCTTCTTTCCACTAAATCTGCCCTCGATTGTGGTCGACTTGAAAACCTCGTCGAAATATGGCCATATTCTTTTGTCAGCTCTTGAGATGGATGGAAATTCTTGGACGTTACTCCTATTTAATATGGTTAGCAAACTCACCATATCTCCTTTTTGAAACAAATATGCTGCAGAACTAGGATGTCTGTCAGAGATTTGGGGAAGCGGCGTGGATACCTTAGGCTGGACGAGGTACTGCAAGAGTTCCTGGTAATTTGCTTGAATCTTTTTTAACAGCTCCGAATTACCATCCAATGCCTTAGATCTCGGAAATTTCGGAAAAACCGAAAAAGCTTGATGCTCTATTGGTGGGGAAACTGTGGCAAGTTTCAACTTCAACTTCTCCGAAGATTCACAGATTCTAGCTTCATTGCCGCAAGCTCGGAATGAATTTATAAAGGTGTCACTTTAAATTTCGCGCCATAGTTGAATTCAAATATTATTGTCATATTGTTCAAATTAACGCACGCACAACGCATGCCTCAAGTTTTTCTTCTAGCTATAGTTAGATATTCATAGAACAATGTATCGCTGTTTTTTATTTTATTTTTATATTTCTTATATTTCGCAATAGCATCCATTGAAAGTCATCGACCGAAAACTTACATTGTGAATCTGTTGATTTGTGTGAAAAATTCCCAGTGTTGAATAATTAAGTTTAATTTTTTTTTATATTGTGGACAAAGTTTTTTGCTATGGAGGAATCAACTAGAGGTGATGAAGCAGATGTATACTTTATTATGAAACTTTTTTCATAATCATTGGAACATTAATTTCATACAATAGATATTGGACCTACTTGAAATGTATGCAAATGGGCTTTTTTTAAATGGTACTTTTGATATACAACTCGGTGTTATGGGGTAACTTTTTTGGTATCGGCTCATAGAGAAGGATGTCAAGAAACAGTAGCAATTTAAAAAAAAGGAATTGATAGTCCGTGGTGTGTGTCTAGTTTAATGAAAATTAAAAAACTGTTTATCATAAAATAAATTGTTTTAAGTCAGGCTCAGAAGTATTTCAATAAGGCGTCTTGCGCGGAAGAAAGCTTAAAAGTTTTAAGCTTGAACTAATACGTTTAAGGTATTAAACTAAGCCTAACTTTATTTTCATTGTTAGTATCAACTTAAAATCTTTGAATTGTTTTGGGAGGTACAAATTAATTTATTTAAAAAAAGTGAACAGATTAATCAAAGTATTGTCCTTTCACTTACTATTTTATCCAACTTTTCAAGCAATTTTCTAATTTTTTTTTGAGGCGATCCGACTTTCGAGCCAATTCTCGATTTCTGGAAAAGAAGTAAGCCGGTGACCTACCAAATCGTGCATCATCTATCGGAATAACCAGTAATCAGAAGGGGCAAGGTACCAAATATTTTTTTTCGATGTCTGCGATATGAGGTCGAGAGTTGTGGTGCAAAAAATGAGCTTGTCATTTCTTGTTTTTTAAACCTTTTTCTCGCAATGCAAAGCTTAAAGGAATCAGCTGAAGTCTATACTGATCGTTCGTAATGGATTCGCCAGGTTGTAGCATATCACACATCACTGTTTTGGTCACACCAGATATTGTACACAGTATGATATTCGAACTCAAATTTTGCTTTGAAGTTAATGTTAAGGTGCCCTGGTATACCAAGGAATTACGCTCTTTGCGCAATAAAAGAAACAAAAATTAGATCCTTCTCTGCATCTCCTCTCTAATTACATGCAGTCCTGCACTAAATTTGCACAGCTATGGGAATCACTCTAATTCCAATACCTGACCTGAATGTGTGTTTGACCAGAAGTATTCCTTTCACTTTATTAATACAAAAAGAAAAACCGACAACTACCCCGTTACATTTAATTTTCTTAATAACTCTTTCAGCGAACCCGATCACGATTATTTTCAACATTTGAAAGACGCCCCCAGATGTCTCTTGTCTCACTGAACATAACTTCCGACCTAATCACCGAAAAAATACGCAACCTAAAGGACGACTGCTCTCCTGTTCCAGACTGTCTGCCTGCCATAGTTTTAAAAAAGTGCCCGAACCATTTTATTTACTGCCTTACCGCTTTATTTCAAAGCTCAAGGACTCTTTTCTCAGCCATTGCCAAGCTCTCATGCATACCCAAACTTTTCGAGAGCATCGTTTATGATGCACTATTCTTTCACTGCAAACCCATATTTTCTCCTAACCAACATGGGTTCCTTAAAGGTCGATTCACAACCACTAATCTAGTCGAGTTCTTTTA
Organism: Merodon equestris; assembly: GCA_958301585.1. Taxonomy (NCBI): domain Eukaryota; kingdom Metazoa; phylum Arthropoda; class Insecta; order Diptera; family Syrphidae; genus Merodon; species Merodon equestris. The sequence goes on along the minus strand of OY284417.1, from coordinate 17,997,251 downwards.
CAATGTTAGTTTGCACTCGAATCCGGCAAAGAAGTAGACGTTGTCGCCTCGCACTTCAGCAAAGTCTTTGACAAAATGTCTCATCAAATTATTCTCCTCAAGCTCACTGCCCTCGGTTTTTCTCCCAGTTTTATCTCATGTATCAAATCTTTTCTAGAAGATCATCAATATAACGTTATCTTCAGACGTTCTACGAGTATCTCTGATCCAATTATTGCCGGTGTCCCACAAAATAGTCATCTCGGCTCATTGATTTTATTCTATCCAATAATGATGTTGATAGCGTTATTCTGAACTCTCTCGTGCAAGAACTGAAGCCAAATGACATGTTACAACATTGAATTTTCGGTGAGAAAGTTTGGAGCAAGATCGGAAGAATGTCTTAAGCGACGCGACTCATTTCTGGTTGGTACTTTTATAAACAAAACTGACGCATTTGGTCCAACGAGCAGTCTAAGACAATACGAGTACAAGAGCTGCCAATGCAGATGGAATAAATGTATGGTCCGGCGGATTTATTGGTCCGTATTTTTTCAAAGATAGCCAGGTATCGTTCAGTTTAAGATTTTTGTTTTGTCTAAAATGCACGAGCTAAACTACATACGACACAGCACGCGGATCGATGAACCAATCGAGAAATGAGTTCGGTGCGAAATTTATCTCTCCTTGTTGGGCTGGTGAATTGGCCATCTTGATCGTGCGATTTGAAGCCTTAAGACCGTTTTTTTTTTGGGATACGTCTAATCACTCGCCTATGCCGGTAAACCAAAATTAATTGCAAAATATTAGCGAGGTACCTGAAAAAATTGGCTCGGAAATAATCTTTAACAAAATATATAATAAATATATATAATAAATAGTAAATGGCAAGCATCGGTTTATCAACTTAAATAAAAATTGTATAGACTTTAGCAATATTTCTGTGTTTTTTCGACAATTAAGAACCAAGCGCTTAAAAATCATATATCATTTATAGACAAGGCACCCTTCGACATAGTGTTGGTATCATTACCGCTGTGAATCATTTCCAATTCCCCATTACATAATATAAAGATCAGATTGGGCCAGGGGAGTCGACATCAAAACTTACATAGCAATTGCGCCTATTTGCAACTACCTGGTACTGCATTTTTAATGACCTACATGTTTTTAAGGTTCAGTTGAAACAGGAAATAAAGTCGTCTGTTCACGAATTTTCGCTGCTTGGCGGTTGGGAAATAATAAAAAAAATACTGACTTTTTTCCCATGATCTTATTCTAAATGATGAGGCTAAAGACCTAAGATAAACAATGGGGCAACCTAACCATCCATATCGAATGACAGTTTGGGGTGATGGATTGCCTTCCCGAACGATGTTGTTTGGATTTTTTTGTCCAAAATGTTGTGGAATGGACGCAATCGATTTTTTATTTTCAACAGGACGATGACTCCATTGCGTGACTAGATAAAGTCTACGTCAATACTCCATTTCAATGCGAAATAAATCCGCGAAAATGCGAAAAAGTGGTGAAAATGTTCATCAAAAAAGTGGCTATTTATAGGCAGAGCTCAAGTCGACACTTGGAAAATGCTCTATTTGAATACTAGCCTCAAAATTTGTACAATTTTCATGAACATTTCTCGTTCTTCCATTGATACAAAATGACACCTCTTGTTGGATGATCCTATATTTAAAACTCCAAAGTGAAAGTGGATAAGTCTCGGGCAATTTTGAAACCTGACGGTTACACGATAAAATATGAAGAACAATTCCTCTGATGTGCTTGCATGGAAAGTAGTAAAATCGTATGCAAAAATCCATAAACCCCATTGTTGTACGAGACGCTTATCATTAAGGTCTGCAGGAACTCTTATGATGATTTAATCGGGTATAGAAGAAATAGAGGTACTTTTTCGTTAATGATTACTATAACACTGATGAGGCAATCAAGTTGGTCTTCAGGCCCTTGTTGTTACTAGGTGATGATAGACAATTTGGCATAGTGATTATACGCCTGGAGATAAGCAAGTCCGAGAAGACTTTACATCCCAACACAGTGGAAAGAAATAAAGGTAATTTTCATACCTAAGGCAGGTAAACCATCCAATACTGCCGCAAAGGACTATAGGCCAATTAGTCTCTCGTCGTTTCTATTAAAAACCTTGGAGAGACTCCTTGACCTATACATTAGAGGACTCATCAACTCACGCAACTTATGCAACACTCAACACGCCTACCTTAAAGGCAGATCAGTGGAAAGTGCTCTGCATAGTGTTGACCGTGAAATTGAGGGCTCGCTGAACCTAAAAGAGTTTACAATGGCAGCCTTCCTCAACATAGAGGGGGCCTTCGACAATGTAAACACAGAGGCCATAATAACAGCTCTAGAGGACATAAAAGTAGACAAATCCATTATAATCTGGATTGAAAATATGTTGAAGTTTTATATGAAAATATTTAAACACATATCTTCCCTTGCTGACTCGTGCTCTCTCCACGCTGACCTTAGCATTTTCACTACTTAGTGTCAAAAAAAACATTTCGAGCTCAATGTCAGTAAATGCCAAGCCATCACTTACTCCCACAAACGCTCTTCCTCACCACCCAGAACTTACATTATTCGTAATGAAACCGTTCCCCCTGCCAACTTATTGGTTGATCTAGGGGTTATTTGTGAACGTGAATTTCACTTTCGCCTCCATATCGACAACATTATCAAACGTGCCAACTCTGCCCCCGGTTTCGTGAAACCTTAGTCTAAAAAATTCTCGGATCATTACGTTACGAAATCATTATAGATTACTTTCGTTAGGCCACTTCTCGAATATGCTAATCAAGTCAGGACCTCCTCTTACGAATCCCACACTACGCATATTGAAGCCATTCAACGTAGTAAACCTACCTACCTAAACCTCGTTTAGCCCTTAGTAGCCTTCCCAGAACTGATTGATTTACCACTTTATACGAATCGCCTAAAATTAATCAATCTCGAACACCTTAAAGAACGACGCGGTGTTGCATACATTCTTTTTACTCACGACCTTCTCAGCGATAACATTGACAGCCCCACATTATTGCACATGATTCCCCTTAACACCAACCCACGTAACCTTCGGTCCATGCCCCTTTTCCGCATAAGCACTCATCGCGCAAATTATGGTTACCAGAAACCAATGTCCAGAATACTGCGCAAAGCTGACACCATTCTTTTCGACCTTTATATCTAAAAGTCCAGTCTTACAATTGCCCTATACCACAACCCTTCACCCTCTCCTTAATCGTTTCAACCCCGTTAGCTGGTTAATAAGCTAATTAAGTTAAATTTTTTGTTAACAACCATTTTTTTAATATTAAGGTGTGAATTTAATTAAAGAGGGTTAAGTTCACAACGGCCAAAGGTTTGATTTAACCTTCCTACGGTCCTCAAATTTACTGACGCGGACGGGCTTATTTAGATATTTTATTATTTTAGATATTTGATATTTTTTGCTGCGAGGTTTTGTAGTTTAATAATTTAAATTTTATGCTAATTATATTCAGTTCAATACTTTAGAAAAAGTCAAGAAACATCAAGTCCTTAAAAAACATAGTCGTAGAGAAAAAAATATTTCTTTTCCAAAATGGGTCAAATATGACCCGAGGACCGTAGGAAGGTTAAAAAAAAAATTAAGTTTGGCTTCAGGGAGTTTTTGAAGTACAAATTTTAACTGGGCATGGATGGCCGTCGAAACCTCCGTCAGAACCTAGCATAAAGAGCAAGAGAAAGCTGAGCTTACGTAATAACAATAAAACGAAAGATCTTGCGTTACTACTTAAATTAAGTTGCATGAAATCGAAATCGAAAAATCGCAAGCTTCCAAAGTACTAAAAGAAGAATCGTCGACTCTCCTGTGAAGACAAGAAGGTTTAAGAAACGTAGGAAACGTTTCGAACGTTAGAAGCGATCGACTTAAGGCTCTTTCTATTTTCGTTAAAGAAAATTCAACAAAAAATCTTTTTTCCTGCTACAGCAAAAAAAAAAAAAAAACGGGGAAAAAAAACTATGTTACCCCATGCCTTAGCCATATAATCGTACTGTTAGAGAAACATTGGCTGAAGTAAACGTGTAGGACTTATTAAACTTACAGTTGAACTCTTATTGTAATTGTTGTGTTTGGGGTGGTCGTGGTGCAGTGATAATCATAACCGAGTGTTGAGCGGAAGGTCTGTAGTTCAAGTCTGTCCATAGCCATGAACATTTCCTATACGGAAAAGTTGTGTAACAAAATCAGTTGTGATCACTTTAAAAAATTCTAATATAAAACTTTAATGGCATGGAAACAAAAAAGTTACTGTGAACTACAACCAATGCGACGAATTCAGTCGAATCTCTCGAATCCTATCTAGGACAATAACCACCGGAGAGTAATGAACAGACATCTTCGACACAAACCATCTGCTTCCCGTCCAGGTTGTGTGACAAATACCATAAGAGCGTACACTCTTGTACTTTCACGAAAAATTGGATAACATTCTACGATCTTTAAATTAAACAAAATTATTTTGTAAAACATTTTTCATATTTTGCATTTAACTTAAAGCTAATTAAAATTACTTAAATAACTTACGCAGTCTAATGGACTTTGTCTGGCAGTTTAAACTATAGGTATACGTAACAGCCAACAAATCTAGATGTCTTCTGACTATAATTATGTGTATTAAGGAAAAATATAAATAAAAAAAATTTAGAGACTTCATAATATTCGATAATAAATAAAATTAAGCTAAATTTAATATTAAAGCTAAGAGATGTTTTTAAGATTAAATTTTCTTTAACTAACAAAACGTAAAATAGGAACCTTTAATAAATAAAATTAAATAAAATATTTTTGAGCGGTTTCCGAGGCCTATATGCAACCCGGAAAAAAATATTTCGTATAATTCGAACTCCTTTCGGTCGTCATTAAGCGCCTTCTCGCACAGCTATGGTCATTTTAATCGATAAATTTGAATATCTCAGCTAGATTAGTGATATATGGGCACCAACTCGTGTTCATCCAGGTCATCCAGGTCCAGGCCATTTCAAAACGATCACAGGAAACCCGTCTATGCATTGGATCTTGAATGACTTTCTTGGCCTGTATACTAAAACTCAGCTACCACAAGAACTAAAGCCGACAGATCACGCCGCATGCAAATTATTCTTTCGCTAATGGAGCGCCAAAAATAAATGAGTTTACAAAACAATTTTGGGTGATGAAGTTTATTTTCATTTGTTTGCATACAAGTCTGTTTAAACCGACAGGACAATTTAATGCTAGCCGTATTGCTTTTTCGAACGTTGTTGAATAAATTGTCTAAGTATTTTGAATTTGGAGCTGGAGTGGACTGAAATGGAGACTGGGCCAAATATGTTCAAAAGGTATCGGGAATTTTGTGCTTTCGGTGCTTTTTTTTTGTGCTTTATTTCGGTCTGTTTTCAAAAGATGGCTCTGGCTGTTATAAGTGTTTCATAGTGACAGCTGATCTTGATGATTTCAGAGAGGTTTATATCATTTTAAGTTCCGTGCTAACTAAACAGCACGATTTGTCAGAAATAAAAAATAATTTTAAATTATATTAATGAATAAATTAAAATGAACCGAATTAGTAATTTAAGTTTCGGGCTATTATTCCTGGTGCAAATGAGAATCTTAAGTTCAGAATTTGATCTCTTTCACATGACCACCGCGGGCACGTTACAGCCACCCATTCTTTGAAGTCTTTTTTCCGCCACGTGTTAATTTCGTCTTTTATTTTGTTCCCGAGCTCACCTAATATTGCAGCCATAAATTAATGACTTAACTCCATGGCTCAGTGGTGTTTTAGCCCCTAATATCATATAAGTTATAAGAGTTATATATTTCGTCAAAGCCAAGTGTTGAAATTCTATTTTGCGTTGTTACCATACAGTGGGCTGCCTGTCAGGCAGTACAATGGACCAGTAGTTATGTATGTCTGAGTGCCCAAGAGAAAGAAAAAAGCAAACGAGATATCCTTGTAATACCAGGTATCAATGTAAAACTTTGAACATTTTGTTTATGTATTGTATGGACATAAAAAAAAAATTATTTCGAAGTATTGCCCATCCCTAGCTCTACTCGTACATGTTTTTCCAACTGTTTGACGGTTTGTAAATGTCATGCCTAAAAAAATTGTTTTGTGTGCAAACCAGTTACCGAATCACTTTTGTATGGAAGTGGAACGCTATTTAGGTATTGTGGGTCCATCGATGGAAATAAGTAGTAACCGGAATGAGCCAAGCTTAGTGTGTAAACTGCATGCTCAAGTTGATCATATGTTGTCTCTAACAACGCCTACAACATAACTGACAGTTACGCCAGGTTTTAGCAATCTTGCCCTTCTGATTTCACCAAACTTAGAGCATATTCTTACATCCATAGCGACTTGGCCTTGTAGTCTATATAGATTCGCCTAAATTTACCCGCGATCTTTTACGCCTAAGATTTAGTAAATATATTCACTTCTCATCGCCAGCACAATTCGATGGAGAAATGGCTTGCTTTATTGTCTAGCCCGGAGCGTTTCGGATACGGCTTCTTGTGTCACATTTAATTGATTCACGAGCTGTTGTTGCGTTTGGGCATCCTCCCTATCTAACAATGCTTGCAAGTTTCGGTCTGTAAACTTTTTGGTTGGTCTTCATATCAAAATCACTTCAGGCACTATGACTTCGACAAGTATTCAAAGGATTTTCCAACAATTTTCTTCTAATGGAACAGAAAATCAAAACTTGTGGCAAATCATCGTCTCCAGGCACAAAGTTCGACATATTCAACACCGTGACAAACTGTGCTGTTGTGTGAAACTTCTAATGTTGTGAGTTGAAAATCTTTCTCAGACGCCAAAAATGTCGGACCACAATGATGTATGATAATGACGGTAACTACATTGGAAGCCTGGGCCATCTACGGATATATTACATGCATGATGTAAAGGGTCCGCCATCTAACGTTTTTTTTTTCAAGTAGTGCTTATTTCGTGAATGGTAACACTTAGCTCATGTCTGATTTGACAGATAATTAGTTTTATCCTTCCGGTGAACGAATATGGTTGTGTATATGCTTGAACAACGCTGGGAAATATTACGACATTACTTTGAAAAGAAGATGCCGATTTTGCCAAAAAAATCATCTTTTCAGATGAAGCTCATTTTGATCTTGGCGGGTATGTAAACAAGCAAAATTGTCGCATTTGGGGCACAGAAAACCCGCACGCATACATTGAAAAGCCGGTGCACCCAAAACGAGCCACTGTTTGGTGCGGATTTTGGCCCAGAAGCATAATTGGGCCATTTTTCTTCGAAAATGAGCAAGGAGTGGCCGTTACAGTCAATGGCGATCGTTATCGGGCCATGTTGAACGAATTTTTGCTCACAAAAATTGAAGAGGAGGATATTGGCAACATTTGGTTTCAACAGGACGGCGCTACGTGCCACACAGCCGAAGCTACACTCGATGTTTTGCGCCCTGTTTTTGAAGATCGCATTATCAGCCGCAGAGCTGATGTCGTTTGGCCACCTCGGAGCTGCGATTTGACACCGTTGGACTATTATTTGTGGGGTGCCGTCAAAGATAAGTGTTACGCCGACAAGCCAGAGACAATTGACGCTTTAAAAGACAATATTCGTGAAGCCATTGGTGAAATACAGCTGCACACAATCGATAATGTGCTTAAAAATTGGACCGATCGTGTAGGCTACTGCATGGCCAGCCGAGGCAGCCATTTGAATGAAATTATTTTCCATTATTAACCGGAAGGATTGTACTTTCAAATAAAAGAAGAAATTTGAGAAAATATTCAGTAGTTTTTTTTATAGCATTTTCAAAAAAAAAAAAATTATTTGGCGGACCCTTTATGTATATTAGGCCGAAATAAGAATATCACCATATTTCATAAAAATGTTGCATTTTTCCATTGATTTAAAATTCCTCCTCTTATTGGATAACCCTATAAAAAAGGTCAGAAATATTCATCTTACTTTTCGCACCAGCTTGCTAATTCATTTTCATCCGTATTCCTTCGTGGAAAATGCAAAAATGTCCAGAGAAGACAACAATGCCAGTGCCTCTTTAAAGGACGATATTTCTATTAATCGATTGCGCAACCTTCCAAACAAGACTCGACGACCTTGAAAGATTCAATTTAATCTCAGGAATTTCTCTTTTTGACTTTTTCTTTATCTCTCTGTAAGGTCTCTACCGAAATAATAAAAAAAAATTACTTCGTATCGAAAAGTATTTTCCAATAAATGATTCGAGATGCCAAAGAACTCATTTGTGCTTCGCATTTATTTCAGGGCGGTGCACTAAAATCAGCATCTCTAGTCTGAGTTCTCTAGTGCTGAGTACGTGTTTTGTAAAAGGAATGAATTGTTTAAAAGGTTAATTTATTTTTAATTGCATTTGGATCGAGTGTGAATATCGAAAGCTATTCCGAGGAACACCCGCTCCTTTATGACTCCATATGAGTACATGGGTCTCTTGGAAATTGCAATTTTTGGTTATGACCAACAACCATTGGATACACTTGCGAATGGGTTTACGGTTTTCTATTGCATTCATTCAAGTCAATGCTCTTTGGTGAGGAAGTGAGTACCAATTTACCAAGGACACACATGGTTAGAAACTTAAGCGGTTCCTTGACTATAAGACCCAAGATGTTGCCATCTCGTTTCGTTCGAATTTTTATTATCCACCTCATTTATATGCGAAAGACATGCTTTTAGTTTTATTTGTCGGCCATATCCGCCCATAACCGTAACCTTAAAACAAGACGTGGTAAGGATTGCAGTTTTATGCTTCGCCTTCTTCACATACTATACTGTAGTTATGAGATGCTGTATCCCTGTGGCTCGGGCTTGTAAGCAGGAGCAGCAATTTTTCAGTAAACTCTTTCGTTGAAGAGATTTATGGGTTCATGATATACTTGTTAAGCTTGGTGTACTGGTTTGCTATGAAGACATATTCCCAGAGCATTGTTCTAAAATGTCTAGTGCCGTGATTATTATAGTTTACCCTTGTCATAAAGACTAAGATAATAGTATATAAAGGATGTCCGTAAGGATCCTCGATTGTTAAATGTAAATAAAACAATTTTTGTGTGATATAGCAATTGGTTTAACCCTTGGAAGTTTGCCTTAAGTTCCTGGGTTAGTTGAATGGTATTAAAATTGTTTGCCAAGTAGAGCTCGCAGAAAAGTCAAGTGCTTGTGAACGACAAGACATTAACTCCTTCTCACTAGTCTTATGCAAACATTTTAAGTTAAACAGAGACATCTAAAACATTCTGTATGTACTATGTAAATTAGTGAACTAGCTGAATCTAACTGAACAGCTTCCTTCAGTTACTAAAAGCGTCGATGATGTTGAGCGACGTCTCTCCAATATCACTGTCCTGAACCTGAGACGTGCATATGTAGAAAAGCTGCTATTCCACGGACTTGCAACTCGGATAACAAGAAGGTTAGCATCACACCTAATTTGTTTTGCATGAGTTCATTTCTATAAAAATAGAGAAATGCTTCTGGGGCGCACCTTTTCGTGATACGAGTTATTGGGATAGTAGGATCCGGTGATCGGGTTATAATTTGAAGTCATTGCTCTTGCAACGTGGCCTTCAATAAATTTTATTTAAAAATTATAAATTATACGGAACGGAAGGTTTTCTCTAAATTAATCAGTCTGGCTGTATTGGTTTCTGCATTATTCTTGTCCGACACGAGTTTCAATGCGATATGAATAGTGCCAAGCCTTGGCCTGAAACCAAGTTCGTTATTCGGATGATGATGGTTCTAAAGCCCACCTTCTCAAAGACCTGCTGATGCACGGAAGGAGGCATACCACGCGGAGACTTGGCAATGCACATATTGTTAATGATGTAACTTGATAGAGCCGTAACCCGGAAAAATAGATTTATTTCAGATATTCTTACAATCCTTTAGAGTTATTCAAAGTAAATCCCTTGAACGTCGATATACTTTTGGCATCGGTCGTTTCATGACTCGAAGACTCCCTGGTAGGCGGGTTCGGGAAGGTCCTTAAGGGTACGCGTTTAAGTTTCTTTGACGGAGTTTAGGACCCATGATGGTGGCTTTGAGGGAGGATTTCACTTTTGGGAATAGAAAAAAAAAATTCTGGAACCAAGTCGTGATTGTATCGGTATTGGGGTATAGCAGCGATCAAGTTTTGCGTCAGGTAGTCGGCCACCAAGGAGCAGGTGTAGGTGCATTGTCAGGATGAAATGCCAATTTGTTCTGCGACCATGCTTCGACCATAATCGACAGTTTCAGCAAGAAAGTTTATTCAGCAATTTACGTTGCACTTTATCGCCGATTCCTGATGTCGATGGCCGAAAATCGCAGGATTCGTTTTCGCAAAGCAGTTTGCGACATGGTTTGTTTCAACCTTGAACACTTGACTTATTCCCATGGTCTCCGTGCCAGTTCAGTACAAAATTTAATGGCGTGAAACAGTTCAATTGCTGTTCAAGGCGGAGTGACTTAAAACGAATGCTCGAAGGCGATTGATACTTGGCACGTTTCGAAGGTAAGAACTACCGCTTTCGAGTCGAGTATTTCATTTTTTTTTCTATTTGGTTTTTTAGTATTCTACTTTGGACAATGTATGCATGATTCGTGACACGCGTTACAATCAGGCATACTTTGCTAGGATTGCCATTTTATTATTGAGAGACTAACATCTAAAAAAACAAACCAGATGGTACCACAACGGTGACTAGCGCAGAATCACTAGAGCTCTTGCTCAGTACATACTTTCCCGACAATGCAGAGGCTAGTAACTCATACCGAGTCCTCCGTTCATTTCAAAAGGAAACTCTAATGGGCAGTAAATAGCTTCCTTCCATACAAATCTGCAGGTCCGGATGGAATCTACCCCGTAGAGATGCAACGTGCTTACGGGATTCTCCAGCCATGGCTTTTGGTATTATTCTCATCCAGTCTAGATTGGGGCTACATACCACTATCCTAGAGAGAAGCAAATGGTACATTTATACCAAAAGCAGGTAAAACCCCCCATACAACTGCAAAAGTTTACAGACCTATCGGTCTCTCCTCCTTTCTATTTAAGACGCTAGAGAGACTGGTAGACCTGTACATTCGCGAAAACCTACAAAAAAGCATGCTCTCGAAATCGCATCATGCTTACTGTAAGGGACAATCAGTAGACACACCTCTACACACGTTGGTTGGAGAATCGTTGAAAAATCGCCCTCCAACAAAAATTCAGCATGATTGCCTTCCTCGATTTTGAAGGAGCTTTCTATAACACCCCTAGCCATCACCAATGTATTAAGCAATTTAGAGGTTAATGGTAATATAATACTTTAGATCAAATAAATGCTTTCAAGCAGGTTGATTCATTCGAAATTCGGCTACTACCAAACAAAAAAGGCAGTAAAGCGTGGCACACCACACGGAGGAGTATTATGGCCGCAACTATGGGTGCTAGTTGTAAACGAAATACTCCTATCCCTAGAGGACAGCGGGTGAAAAGTCATTTCGTATGCAGATGGTATTGCACTAGCAATTAGTGGGAAATATCTCCTAACAATCACTGATTTGATGAAAACAGGCCTAGGCAAACTGGCTAATTGGGAAGAACGCATAAAGAAAGCAACAGCTGCGCTATATACCTGCAATAAAGCCTTGGGCACCCATATTACCCACCTGGTGGCCGGCACAGTGTAGAGCCAACTATTGCAAACTCCTAAGCAGAGTTCAAAGGATGGCGTGCATTCGCACTGGTAATATACGCAGACGGGTTCAGGAGAGGCAATGGTGTGTCTATGTACCGACTCTAAAAATCAGCCAATCCTTTAGACTACCGAACCACTGCAGCATATTCCAGGCTGAATTAACCGCCGCAGACTGGCTGTCCGTGAGATCGATGAACAACAGAGACATCGTCATCGTGGCTATCTGTGAAGTCAAGCTGCAATAAAAGCACTCGAATCACCAATAATAAGATCAAAAATGGTCAGGCACTGCCCCACATCTCTAAATGAGATATCGAGCAGATGCGCTCTAACGTTATGCTAGGTATCTGAGCATACCAGGCGAAGCAGGTGAACTAGCCAAAATAGGCATCAACATAGGAGCTCTCGACTGTTAAAGGGGAAATCCACCTACCAATGGAAACGCAAAAATATAAAATTTCGAGAAATGCACTGCAGCAGGCAAATGAGAGATGGCGTGACTTTGAAACATGCAATTATGCGAGACAAACCTGGCCCAGCTATTGTTAACCACAAGCCTGCTAAAACTTCGTAGGTAGAATATAAGCAGCTTAATCGGAGTCCTAACAGGACATTGTGCCTTAGGGAAATATGCCGCAAGATTAGGACTGCCATACAACGACTACTGCAGTAGGTGCCATGATGAGGAAGAGGAAGAATCTTCATCCCATCTCCTATGTAATTGCCCTGTTCTAGCCTCTTTCAGGGAGAATATTTCCTTAATCAACTAATAGATCTATCCGAAACGGAGATCTACAAAATATTGAATTTTATTCAGCCCTCAAAATGGTTCCAACAGTAACGGTGACCAACCAGACTTAAGTGGTAGCACCGTGGACCGTTCCTGGTCTAAGTGATCCCCACCGCTTTTTACGCAGGACAGCCACCTAACCTAACATCCATAAAATGTTTACAAATTATTGAAATTCAATATCAATCGACATACTGAACAAGCAATTCAAGCCACAGTGACCAAATTTTGAACCAGTTCCACGCTATGGACGTTAAGCCATCTAGCCCTATGCATACAGTGTGTACAGAAGACAATTTAGTGGCTGTATCCCCCCATGTTAATGAAGACCGTGATTTGTCCATCGCCGTTCGCATCAATTGGGATTGTCTTACTCAATTACGTGGAAGATATTTTGCAAGGATTTTTTTTTTTTTAATTCGGGGGCTAGTGCAAGTAGCATAGAGCACAGCGAATAAAGTAGGTCTATTGTGCCTGCTAGCCGATTAGACGAGGAGTTCCTCTACTTTCTTAATAAAGCTGATTTGGTGGGGGCAATACCCACATTTATTGGCCTAATTCAATCTACATACTTAATTTACCTTACAATCTAGGAAACTAAGAAAGAGGGCGATTGAGACGGAGTTTTAGACAAGGAGTGCTGATGTTCGAAACGGTTTTTCAATTAACATTCCGCAGCATACGGGTGATAGGTTCGTTGGAGGCACGAGAGGTGGGTAGATAGAAGAGACGTGAATTCTGTGTACTGCGAGAGTTAGTGTTGAAAATTATAGAGTTGTATGGATCGCGCAATCAATGGTTCTCAATGAGAGGTAATCAATGAGAGAAGCCGATGGATGAAAAGGACGTCGGATCCGTTCTTCCAACGAATTATATTAATAAGTTTTAGGCGGTCTTGATAAGTCGGATATCAGAAGATTGTCCCAGGGTAAACCACGAAGAGCAAAACGGAGAAAACGACGTGGGATACTCTCTATTCTGGTAATGTGTGTATGATGGTAAGGAGACTACACTTGAGAGGCGTATTCGAGTATAGGGCGAACAAAGGTTATGTAGAGAGACCGAGTGACGTAGGGATTGAAAAACCCTTTAGACCATCGTTTCACGAAACCGAGTGCAGAATTGGCCTTAAGAACTATATCGCTGATATATGCAAGGAAATTGAGTTCCTGGTCGCATAATACGCCAAGATCGTGGATCACCTGAACGGTAGAAAGGGGTTGATTATGGAGAAAGTAGAGGCGGGGAGAAAGTTTGATACGAAATGATCTTAAAGATCTTAGCGTCGTCGGCGTATAGAGAGATGGGGGAATGTTTGATAGCCTTTTCAATATCGTTAGTGGTAAGCATAAAAAGAAGTGCTCCTAAATGACTGCCTTGGGGGACACCGGAGGAAGCAAAGAAGGGGTTAGAGCAGATCTAAAACGAACCCTGTAGTAGCGATTTTCCAGGTAAGAGGATATCCACTTTAATGAGATGCGTTTCACCTTGAAAAAGGTAAATGCTGAAGATTTTTGAGAGAGGTAGAGAAAGGGAGGAGGAATATTTTTTTTAAAAATATAGCAGGAAGGCCGTCGGGGTCAGGAGCGAATTCATCATTAATTTGCTTTGATCTTTTATCCATAATAAGTAGGATCGGAAAAGGTGGCAAAAAGGTTGGTTGAGGATCATTAGAAGTTTCATCATTGATGGGGAGAGAGAGAACGACTGAAAGAACGACTTGGGATCATTTATAGGGTTGGCTTGCCTCTCGACTAAGTAGTGCTGATAAAGGGAGTTATAAAGCTCTATAAAATGAAGGTAAGTGCCGAACTAGTTAGAGAAGTCATTTGGGGATTGAATACGAAGGAAAGTTGTCCAGAGCTTGTTCCGTTTGTTTCTCAAAAAACGGAGTCTGCGATTATACCAAGGTGGGGAGGTGGAGGAGGTTTTATGTCGAGAAAAGGGTACGTAAAGGGAGATAGAATTAAATATTTCTTTGTAGAATATAAATATGGCATCATTTACGATAAGGTTGTTGAAATTAAAAGGAGCACTATTGAGATATTCATTGATTTGACGGAAGTTGGCATTGTGGAAGTCGTGAAACATTTGAACAGTGGGAGGGAAAGCTCTGTATAGAAGAGAGAAGAAGGGAAGAAGAGGGGAGGGGGGGGGGGTGGTAGTTGTCGACGGTTGATAAGAACAGCGGACAAGCTGAAACCTGAAACTGATAAGGAAGTTGAAGTCACTGAAAACTAGGATCTGATCTTGGCGGGCTATCCCGCAAATAAATTAAATTATCGATTGTATCAATGGCCAGTTTATATGGTTGTCATGGCAAAACATAAAAGCAGATGTCGAGGCACGGCGAAGATGTAGTTGCAATGAGGGAGGAGTCAATTGAGTTTCGGACGGCTAGGAGGACACCGTGGTAAAGGTTAAAGTTTGATGGGAACAGTTCAAAATTGTTTATGCTCGGGATAAGGTTCGTTTCAGTTAAAGCAAAGATTTCAAAAGGTAAGGCATGTGCTTGCTGAAGATGTTCATCGTAGGAGCTGAGCTGAACTCCTTAGGAGTCATGATTTCTCTGAGGAGGATACGCTTTCTAAGATGGCAGAGGGCAGCACACTCGCATAGTTTGTATTCTGCAGTTTCCTCGTCCTCTAGGCAGAGTCGGCACTCGATTTGAGATGAGAGGCTTCTGAGATCGACCCTATTATATTTGAGAATATTGATAGAGTATTTGTTCAGGGGCCGTATGAATCTCTTCGATTGTCGGAGTCCTTGAACGCTGTTGTGCAGGTGTTGCCATTTTTCCCACTTGTCTTATAGAAAATTAATCTTCGGGGATTCCGCAGAAAGGTTCGGCTGGTTTGTACTTTTCGCTTGAACCTTTCCTAGCGAGGTGGTAGGCAATTTTGTTGATTTTTATGCCCTTGTAACCTAGCACTCACCAAAGTTTATTTCTTTTGCCTAGGTCTTGCAGGGCATCGTGGCTATCCTTAAAAGATTTTAAGTTCGTACCATACGAGCCCAACGCTTTGAGCGCTACTTGACTGGCTGAGAGTATATTAATGGTTAAACCTCTTATGCCAGTTTCTAAGCTTAGATTGACGCATGTTGGGATGGCGTTTCGTTCGGCTTGGAAGACTCTAGAACTAGTTCACAGGGCTTTCGATATCTTCCAATTTGGCGCAAAGATGCCAGCGCCAACGCCGGAATCCGTCTTGGAACCTTCTGTGTAATCATCTCAGGCCTTTGACATTTAGCAAGGGATCGTCGCTTTCCCAACCTATGCGGTTTGGGATCAATATCTAAATTTTTTTATGAAAGGTAAACGTGTATGGTAATGCGTCCGAAACTATGGTACTCATATCCAGCTCATAAAATTGTTGTAGGATGGGAACGTGACCCAGTGGTCTCATGGCCGGTTCGTTTCCGAGCGAAGGAGTCTGATTGTACTACGTATAGAAACCTTTTTAATAAAAAGGTGCAATGGAGTAATTCCGATCAGTGCCTCTTGGGCTGCTGTCGGATTACCATAGGTTTCAATTCCTAGGTTTTACCGTAGGTGGGTCGACAGGTCCACAGTGCCTTAGTCGCCTTTGCAAATTTGCTTTTGATGTTGGAATTCCACTTCAAGTTTTCGGTCAAGGATCATGGTCTTAAGTCTCACAACATATAGGTCGCGCAAAAATTTGAGGTCTTTTGAAAGACCTGCCACAGCGTCCAATTTTCAGTGAGTGGGCCTTAGAAAACTTGAGGAAGATCAACTTTGCTTTTTATCGACAAGCTCTCTTCTTAAGTGACGAAGCTTATTTCTGGTAGGAGGAGTTTCTTAATAACGAAAATTGCCGTATTTGGTCCGATTAGCATCCTCAGTCAATACAAGAGTTTTCAATTTTTTCCGGAAAAATAATCTTTTTGGTACGGCGGAATCGTGGCCTGTATTTTTTTACAAGACAACCATGAGAACAATGTTGCCGCCAATAGTGTCCCCTATCGTTCAAAGATTTCGAAGTTTTTTTTACCTAAAATGACTAAGGAAAATGGCGCTGTACGTCACACAGCACACGAATCGATGGACCAAGTGGAAAATGAGTTCGGTGTACAATTTATCTCTCTTTTTGAACTAGGGAATTTGACGGCTAGATCGTGCGATTTGATTTGACGCCTTAGGCTTCTTTTTATCTATGGTATGCCAATAGGCTAGTGTCAATTGCAGTCTTGGAAGATTACATTACACGTGTTATACAATATATAAATATGGTACCTTGCTCGAAAAATTTACTAAAAATTGATTTCTCCGTATGAAACGCAATCGCGGTCAACATTTACAAGAAATAACATTTGAGAACAAAATGGCAAGCATTGATTTAAAAACTCCAATAAAATTTGTATACATTTTTATAATTTGCGACCAAACCCCAACCTTCTAAAAAATCACGTATTACATGTATGCCTGTACTACATCAAAGATGAAAAGCTAAAAAAAACCTTCTTGTTGGATAAATCAATACCAAGTTTCGTAAAACTATAACAAACTGTGCTCCAGTTATTTCTATGGGTTTCAAACCATATAGCCTATTCATCCCTAGGTATGCAAATGGCAAATAGCCTTCACGAAAATCTTCCGTCCGAAATGCAATAGAAAACATTCTAAATTATCGAGAAATTGACCTACATACATATAAAGTACAAATCGGGGAATGATACACTTGAAAGTAACCTTCTGGAAAATGTTATTCAAGTGGAAGCGGATTTCCAAGTATCAGTTCCTTATGGAGATATCGATTCATCAATGAGTTTGCAGATCAGACATGGTTCAACGTTTCGTCGATTCGTGGGAGATGAATAATCGGATAAACGAAGAACATCCAAATCGGCTTATAGGTATTTTTGTAAATTACTATTTGGGGTAAGAAATTAAGCCGGTCAATAACAGCTTATTCTCTTCGTTTGGTTCCTTTTGTTTCTCTCTGTTGGAATAGTATAAAATAAAGATATTCAAAAAGAGGTGTTATATGAAATCAGGAGAAAAGAGGAACACTCTTATGGAAAGCTTATTTTAGAATATAAGCACGGAGGTTAGCAGTGGCACACCATTAATCAATATTCACCTTTCCTCTGCCTACAAATAATCATTTTTTAACGAATTTTTTTCATCAGGTTTTCGCATAGCTGCTTCGTGACAAACAGCACCGATAGTTCCTTTTTGTCCACGAGATAACTTAATCCATTCACTGATGGCTATTGTCATAATGTCAGGTGGCCCGATGACACGGCTAGATCAAAAAACCCTCCAACCTGTCATTCGTCCGAACGGAGATCTTTTTCCACAATTTCTCTTGGGTTTTCGGAGTCTCATGAAATGAGCCCCGTCACCCCAAATAATTTTGGGGGTAGAGATATGATTTTGTTAATTTTCCAGCACCCAATCGGCGAAAACATGCCTTCAATTCCTGTTCAAACTGAATCCTATGAGCAGGGCAAAGGGATTGCTGATAAACACCCTTAATTACATCTGAGAATAAGCCCCCAGAAAACTGAGCTGGTTTTGTTCACCAGGAAAAGGAAAATCCCGATATTTGCTACCTCAAAGTTAGAAAGTACATACTCCAATCAAACTCAAAATGGAAGCCAAGTATCTGTATCTAGACATCATTCTTGACTCCAAACTTTCCTGGAAAAGGAGCTTGGAGGAATGGATGAAAAAAGGATTGAATGCTTTTTATGCCTGCAAAAAGACCTTCGGCAAAAGATCTTTTCGGCTTGCAACCGTACATCATTCATTGGGTGTACACAGCAATCATTAGATCCATTATAGCTTATGTGGCCCTAGTTTCGTGGACTGCTAGCAGTACGAAAAGCTACATGAGCATGCTTAACAAAGTACAAAGGTTAGCCGCTGTTTGTACAACGGGAGCTATAAGAAGCACGCCGCAAGCAGGGTTGGACATGACACTTCATCTCCTTCCACTGAATTTATTCATAAGAGGCTGCGCTGCAAAAATAGCTCTCAGACTAAAGGAGTCCTCTTTGTAGAAACAAGCCAACGATAGACATGCAGCCATACTCAGAATAATAGACGACCTGGGAAAGAAACATGTTTTTACGAGGGTGGCCCGATAAGTACTTAGCCTACAAAAGAAAAACAACTATTTTTAAGAAATGGCGATTTATTTTTCAATATAGTCTCCTTTTAGCTCGATACACTTGACCCAGCGATGCTTCAACTTCTTTAACCCGTCTGAAAAATACTTTTTCTCGAGGTCTGCAAAGTAAGTTCCGTGGCGGCGATGACCTTCTCATTCGACTGAAATTTCTGCCCGGCGAGTGACTTTTTCATGCTTGGAAACAAAAAGAAGTCGGACGGGGCCAATTCTGTTGGATGGGCAGCAGTTCGTAGCCCAATTCGACCAATTTGGCCGTGGCGAGGGCAGAGGTGTGAGCCGGTGTGTTATAATGATAGAGGAGCACTTTTTTCTTCGCCAAGTGCGGCCTGTGACCGTTTTGTCCTTCTCCACGTAGTCCATGTGGATCACACCTTGTGAATCCCAGAAAACGGTGGCCATCACCTTTCCGGCCGATGGGACAATCTTCGCCTTCTTCGGAGCACGTTCGCCGGGTGAAGTCCACTGTTTAGACTGTTCCTTGGTCTCTGGTGTGTACCAGTGGATCCATGTTTCGTCGACTGTCACGAAACGACGCAGAAACTTCTTCGGAACAAAACTACGAGTCCGATCCGGCTGAAATTTCGACAGTAGCCGTCTACTAGAATGTACTGCACGATAGTAAGTTGCTCTTGCGATACTGGCGCCGTCTGGCGGTGAGGCTAAGTACTTATAGGACCAGCCTCATAGTAGTCTCGCAGCTGGGAGGAACTATACTTCCCCCCAAAATGACTTCTCTCTCAAAATACCAATTATTTTCCCCGTCAGAGACGAATGACTATCGAATGCCGTGATCAACGACCACGAGATTACCCTCTCCACTGACCGTGCGAAAATGGACACAGGCACTGGGGCCGGGTTCTACTCTGAAACCCTCCACGAACAGGAATCATTCAGACTCCCTGATCTGTGCAGCGTTTTTCAAGCAGAAATTCTAGCAATAGAGAAAGCAGCGAAACACCTACAGGTAACTGATATCCCACCATCGGATATCACCATCTTCGTAGACAGCCAGGCTGCACTGAAGTCAGTAAGATCCTGTACAACGACTCGCGACTCACTGTAGTCTATCAGACACCACAAGGTCAAACTCTGCTGGGTTCAGGGACACAGCTCAATCGCAGGGAACGATAGAGCGGACGAATTGGCCAGACACGGGTCTGAAATGGAGCGAAGCCGGCACGTCACTGCAACCACCGATCAGGGCATATTACCGGATCATAAATGACACAATAATAAAAGAAGCCAACTCGCTTTGGCTTGCCGGAAACGACTGACAGAGCCTTATATCGGCAAAACAAAGCTCTTGGTGCTGGGCCCAAACTCGATCCGTATGCTCGTCGAAGTGATCCCAGGACACTGTCCCATCGGAGCAATGTTCCGGAAAAAGAACTCGGGATCCAGCGATCTCTGCCGGAGTTGCGGCGATGAGGAAGTAACCGAGACGATCCATCATCTGCTTTTCCACTGTCCAGCTCTCCAGAATCGGCGCCTAGATTCGCTGAGCAAATGCAGATAAATCGGATCTTCTAAAATTCATAAAGGCACGGGGTGGTTTCAGGCATCACGTGATCGGATAGGTTAAAAGTGTGTGTACTCCACAAATGAAGGGATTCACAATGGGCCTTGTGGCCTCCGAGTGGAAGTGATGTTCAACCATCACACTCCCCTTACTTAACCTAACCTAACACCCTTAATTAAGGAAAGGATATTAAGTTTTTTCATCACTACCCCGTCTATAATGTTAGAAAGTATCGATTTAGGTCACTAAAGCAAAACAGTGCAAACTTAACGAAAGTTTACATAAAATGTTCACCGTTCTCGTGTAAACTTTTCTTAATAATTAATGACCTCATCACAATAATAATTGAATATTCAGCGTTCAATATTACACCTCTTGTTGGATAGCCCTTTAAATGTTTAAAAATCTCTCCATCACAAAATTGTGAAGCGGAATTGATGAGAATAGTATTGGACACATTTATCTATCCTCTCACTTCAAATCCACATCATCGCAATTTTTACAACTTTTTCCCCTAATTCAAAAACCCTCAATCTTTCCATGATGATGGACATTGGAATTTTAAGCCAGGAGGATTGATGTTAAATTTACCTCTTACCGTGCGTTCTATACCGTCAATAAAAACAAAAAGCAAGAATAGAAATCCAATGAATGGCAACCAAGGAACCATAGAGTAGAGATATTGTGCGTGTGAAGATAGTAAGAAAACCCTGCTGAGTTGGCGTAAAAAAATCGATACCCCACCTTTCCGATCGAAGAGGAAAACTGAATCATGAATGAAAACGATTTTTGTCCCTAAGGAAATCGTAGAATAGCTATTTGGTAGCTTGGGCATGTAAAAATATCACTCAGTAATGACAGTAACACGATTAGACAAATGTTTCTCGATGTACTTTATAAGTTGGAAATTGCTTGTATTTGTTTAGTGAACTGGACACATTCGGGTTCGCTTATTAGTTATGACAGAATGAATTTAGGCTCACATTGCCTTGGGTCTGTTTTCTGTTTTTGGATATAAACAAACGATAACGAGTCCCGAAAATCGTATTTGTTTTCAATACACAATTGAATGTCACGCTTCAACCGTGTCCTTTTCGATGGTAATTATAGAACCTCCCGCTGAGTTTGTACTCCGAAAATACCAACATAAATTATTGTCAAAGAACATGGCTTTAATAAGGTCCTTATTGACAACATTATTTCTTTTTACTCTGTTTTTGCTTTAATCGAATTAACGACTGAAAAGCCCTAATAGTCATTGTTTTATATTGTATCTACTGCAGATTTTAGGAAAGGAACCTCTAAGGAAACTAGGAAAACAATGAACATGAACTTTCATACTAACTAATGAGACACCCGGAGGTAACGGAAAATTAAGTCACCGAATGTCCTTTTTTCAGCTCTCTAGTGAATATTTTCTTTTTCTTAAAGATACTTATCTAAACATACGATGTAATGATCCTGATGAAAATAAACGGTTTGTCCCTCGGCTAGGAAGGTTCCAATCAAACTTTATTGCATGGTTCAAATTTGAATACCCTTCCACCACTTACAAATTTGCTTTTCTTTTTTGTTTTTCAATATTCTCCGGATTGTCTTAAGGAGGGTCATTTCCTCCAACAATTTTCACTTCAGCTGTTCGCATACGTGACAGACGATACACTTTATCGAACACATATCGAAAACCAATTCAGTATGGATATTTCAAACACTTGGCACACATGTTTGCCGAATGCGAAAATGTAGCCAAACGTGTATCCAGGCGAAACTCCGTCTACTTCCCCGTCTTTATATAATCAAGGCAGAAACACAACAAACAATGTTGGCAATTATTCTTCGTATCCAATCCCCTAATAACTTTTCCAGCCATTTTGGGACTTATCGCTACCTTACCGAGCTTAACGACTATCTTTATCAACACTATTTAATCGATAAGCAAACCAACTTTATATGTAATCCTAATCCTTCTTTTCTACCCAAAATCTACGGCAACTTCTCCTTTAACGACTAAACCTCAAACGATCCCTACACCATCACAAACTTGATTCTAACCTTTTTCAAACAGTCCTTCGTCGACGATTCCTCCTGGTTATGCTTACTTCATTTCTCCCTCGAACTGGGGGTCTCTATATTATTGAAAAATAAATTTAAGGATGGACGTAGAAGGATTCTGACAGCAAGGCTTGGCAAAGGGTTGTCAACGGGGCTCTGAACCTCCCAGTTCCAAATGGCTGATAATAATTTTTTTTTTGTTGGAGGCTTCTGCTATCTGTTGGAGCACTCAGACAAAAATACTGTGACCATTGTACTGCCAGACAGACACGTTAGATGGCGTTACAGCTCATGAAGGGCCCGACCCAAGTTTCTCTTATTCATTTGTTGCGATTTTTTTTTTCACACACCTGCAGTTTAAATGTCGATTCCGAACGGCGAGAGCCGAGAAGCTTTTTCAAGGCAAGTTTACTACGGGGGGTTTTGCCAGTACCTTGCGTAGAGAGAAGCCTCGAAATAATCATTCGATGGCGTTGGTGCTATCGGGATCCGAACTCGCTCATCACGCGTCAACGGTCGACACACTACCCACTGCGCCACGCCGATAATAATAATAATAAAATTAATTCAAATAGATGATGAATTTATTCCTGACTCTCACGTTCTTCTTTTGACATGCCATAAAATATGGAAAATATGCCCGAAGACCCATGTTAATAAATATTTTACCATTGCTCTAATCTATCCTAAAAAGGATTGAAACCTAAGGTTAATAAATATTTTACCATTGCTCTAATCTATCCTAAAAAGGATTGAAACCTAAGGTAATCCACTGGTTATATGTATACCCCGAAAGTAAGACCTATCATCACTTATGCTTCTGCTGTATGGTGGACAAAAGTTGAACAGAAAACTACAATAGCAAAATTTCACCGCCTTCAGAGGGTAGCATGTCTCGGCATTGCAGGCGCCATGCCAAGTAGCCCAACGGCATCCTAAGAGCCACGATCGGAATTACTTCACTGTACCTTTCTAATTAAAAAGTTGCGGTATGTAGTGCAATCAGACTCCTCCGTTCGGAAACGGACCGTACATGTAGACCATTGGGTCACATGGCCATACTATAACATCTTCCTGAGCTGGATAGATTACCACAATTTCGGGCGTACCCACATACGACCATCTTTGACAAAAGGTATGAGATATTGATCCCAAACCGCATAGCTTGGGAAAGCGGAGGTCCCTGGCTAAATGTTAAAAGCTTGAGGTGGTACACAGATGGCTTCAAGACTGATTCTGACGTTGGGGCTGGCATCGTTGGACCAAATTGGAAGATATCGAAGACCCTGGGAACTAGTGCTAGTGTCTTTCAAGCCGAACTATATGCCATCCTAACGTGCGTCAGCCTAAACTTAGAGACTGGCATGAGAGTTATAACCATCAATATACTCTGACAGTCAGGCAACGCTCAGAGAGTAAGGTTTGTATAGTACCAACTCAAAATCCATCAAGGAATGCCACGATGCCTTGCAAGATTTAGGCAAAAGAACGTCAAACTATGGTGGGTGCCAGGTCACAAGGGTATCAAAGGCCCCGAAATCGTCGACCAACTCGCTAGGAAAGGTTCCAGCGAAAGGTACATAAGAATCCCCAAGTCAAATTTCAATTTTCTCTTAGACAAGTGGGAAAATTCGCAACACCTGCGCTTTTGGAACAGCGTTCAAGGCCTCCGACAATCGAAGAGATTCATACGGCCCCTGAACAAATACCCGCACTCTATCAATATTCTCAAATATAATAGGATCAATCTCAGAAGACAGGCCAGCTACCCTTCGGGACAAAAATTAATCTCTGGTCTCAAACCGAGTGTCGACTCTGTCTAGAGGACGAGGAAACCGCAGGGCACATTCTATGCAAGAAATCATGACTCCTGAGGGAATCAGCTCAGCTCCTAAGAGAGACATCCTCAGCTTTATTAAGAAAATAGAGAAACTTCTGGTCTAATTGGCTAGCAGGCACAATAGACCTACTCTGGTCGCAGTGCTCTATACTATCTGTTAGCACTAGTCCCCAACTTAAAAAATAAAAATAAAAAAAATAAAAAAAAATTAAAAAAATATGGCTCAAATGCTGGTCTATAACCACAAAATTTGTGGAATTTATGTCCATAATCCCCTCAGTTTAAAAGGACGGCTGGAAAGTCGAAATTTCCCACAAACGAATGCTCTTCAAATTGTTCACCATTTACTAATGCAGTGTTCGTTTTTGTTTTAGATCTGCCTTTTTTATTCCTTTATTAGCATCCCCCGGCGTCCCCCAAGGTAGCTACTTAGGTCCACTTATTTTCATTTTTATTATATTAAATTGGTCATTAACCATGCCTACTTCTCACTCACTCAATTTTGTATTTACACTGGAGTAGCATAAACGGGTCCTATTAAAGGAGGGGGTTCTTCTCCTTTACTCCCAAAGCCGAGAGGTTGCAAACGATGCTCGAAGGCGTGTTATCGATAACTGAACCCGAGGAAATGTTCTTAGAGCTCAAAGTGTTCAAGGTTGACGATTTCAAGTTCATGGTAGTTAAGCCGTTTACCGTGGCATGGACCAAATGAGAGAAGTGTGTATTAACTTTCTTCCTGGTCCAACTCACATCCAATAAAAAACTGGAGAGGAAGAGGATCATTACTTCCTCGTAAGCAGAAGGCCTGAAGTCGCTTACAAACACTAGTCTATCAGTTACACCCCACATTTCCTACACCCAAACGGCATAAGGTCTAGGGCAGACGTTACAAAGACATATGGCTGTTTTAAGGCACCGGAAAACGAAATGGACTTGCGCTCCATCCTGCTCGCCATTAAAGGACAGATCGGCCAGCAGGCGACCAAGTGGGCAGAATCTATTCAATCCTGCCGGATCAAATGTACCTACAATCGTAATGGGAACACCGGCGGAGTGTCTCTTGTCGGTGAATATATGTATATGTATTTACTGATTGAACCAAAAACCGCACCTTTCATGTTGTTGCTGGAGGAAAGCCCCAATGTACTATTGGTTAGGGAAACAAAGCTAAACAAGAAGCAGGAAATCCGCCACAAGTCCAGTAAAGTAAATCGAAGAGACTGAGCTAACGACACATACTGGGGAGGAGTTGTGATCTGTGTTAGAAATAAAATTATATAAGTTCTGCCGTCTGGGCATTAGAAAGAGTTGTTCAAAAAATAAAGTGACTTTTTATTTTTCTCATCGACATCTATTTCGTACCCTTCAAGATGATCGACACTTGCACTAGCGCTTTTCCAATCCTCGAAACACTTCTGAAATGCGGTTTTTAGGTATAGCCTGTAGCCCGTTCAGCGAAGAGTTTTTTGTTTCCTCATCTCTGCCCTTTCATGGGCCTTTTCAGTTTTGGAAAGAGAAAGAAATCGCAAGGAAATTTGAATACAGTGGCTGAAGCATGATTACGGTATTGTTTTTAGCCAACAAAAATTACACACAAGCAACAATGAGTTATCAGGTGGTGATGCAACATTAATTTTTCCACAAATCAGGAAGTTTTCTTCGTATCGCTTCAAGCAAACGGATTAAAACTTCAAGATAATGTTCCTTATTGATCGTACGACCTTCCTACGGTTTCGACATCATAACCACATATCCATGTTTCGTCGCCAGTCCCTCAAAGCAATTCTAGATCGTCATTCATGTCTTTCAACACCTCCTGAGCGATGCCCATGCGACGTTTATTTGGGTCAAAATTTAGCAATTTCGAAACAAACTTAGTTGACATAACTTTCATGCCTTAAAAAAGATACGAAAAAAAAATGCATGCCATGAGCCAGCCAATATCTTCAGCAACTTCTCCGATAGAATCACTATCTATTCAATTCTATGAACGATAACAATTGTCTTCACTGCTTCCTGTTGGGGTGTACAGGATGGGTATAGTCATTAGCATCTTCTTGGCCTTCTTATACTACTTATAAATAAATCGTCGACACTACTGGTAATAAGTTTATTCATTCATTTGAATTTTCCCATTTGTCATAAAAAGCTAATATTGTTCAACAGCTGTGAGGAGGAAAGTCGAACATTTTTCAAGATTTCCACTAAAAAAAATCATTTCTCCTCAATTTATTTAGGGATATCGAAAAAATGTACTTAATTGGCCAAGTAGTCAATCACATTTGAAATTCCATACAATATTTATGAGCATCCTTTCAAAACTGATTTCCTCTTCAATTTGTAAACAACCATTTATTCTCCGGTCGGTGGCTTCGATTTGCGAGCTCAAAGTACATTTATCACTTGATTTTCCAGCAATTAGACAAGGCTGCAGGATCTGCAACAGAGCCCACTAACATGTCTTTTCCGTTTCCGTTTCCATTCGGTTCTTTTGCTAATCAGGAAAAAGTTTTTAAATCCTTTTTCCTATTTTAGTTATAAGTTGCATGTGACGACATCATTCAGAACCCCCAGCTCAAGCACGATTTAATCGGATTTATGAGCCCTATATGTGAAATCTTATTAAAAGCTTTCAACATATTAATGATCCTTGGAAATAATTGACAAAAACGAAGATAGCCTCGCCCTTCCATGCAAGGACGAAAAAATGTTGAAGTCAATTTGGCCTTGGCATGCTCTAACCATATTAAATGAAGGAGGCATTCATTCTCAAAGGAACAACATACATATAATACTCATATTAAGACAGACGGTTATTCATGAAAAACGAAACGTGACAAGCGATGCTGTTTTCGCATGAGATACTCTCGGTCTGATGATGTTTGTAATCAAATTTATCCGAACAAAAACAGACGACAGTGAATTCATATCATCAAGGACTTCTAACAAGGTTGTCAGGAAAAAAGAAAGAAAAACAGGGGAATGAAGCCTTTTCGTCATAAATAGAATTTTTTGCTCTAAAGTACCTACATTTGGGTGAGGCTTTTATTTGCTTAGTTTCATTGCTTTTACTTTTGTTCCACAAAAAACGAGGTCTATCTCATAAAGGGGGATTAATATTTATCTTTCTGCTCTGTAGTTGATACAATCATGTAAAACTGTTTCCATATTTTAGAAACGTACAAATCTAACGTAACGCCTACAAGAACAATTAAAATCACGAATCTGACTAAGGATGATATGGAATTTAATCTTGCTCGAGGCAATACCTGCATTAGCTCGGGTAATAAAAGCTAATACACATTTAATCTCACTGGGAAACTAAGAAGCTAATCGTTGGAGTTGAGGAGGGCGATAGAGAAGGCAAGTCTTAAGCATGAACTGCGAATTGACATACGATAGAGCTTCGATGCGAGGTTGGGCGAATAGATGGGACGAGGATCCCGTATATTACCAGGATTATCCTTGCAAAAGGTAGCGTTATAAAGGGTCATGCAGTCAATGATTCCTGAAAGGAGTCGATGAATGAAAGGGAAACCTATCTTCGTTCTTCCACCTTTTTCATGTTGATTAGCTTAAGGCGTTCTTAACAGACATAGGAAACG
The DNA here is from genome assembly GCA_958301585.1 of Merodon equestris. NCBI lineage: Eukaryota > Metazoa > Arthropoda > Insecta > Diptera > Syrphidae > Merodon > Merodon equestris. The sequence continues at coordinate 17,969,549 of OY284417.1, read as the reverse complement.
ACATATGTAGATGCTATACATATATTCTTGAAATGTAGATATAATGGTAAGGAGACCACAAGAAGGGGGCGAATAACTTATATAAAGGGATCGAGTCACGTAGGGGTTCCTTAGAATATCGATGCACTAAACCAAGGGCTGAATGGACTTTGAGAATTATATATGTATGTACGTCCCCCATATGTGTATATGCATTTATGCCATAATACACTTGGGCCGTAGATCATGGAACGAAAATGGGTTGATTATTGAGGATTACTGAGAAAAGAGAGACAAGGACGAGCGAGATTTGATTTTCTTGCGTAAAGAAGTGATTGATTAGCACTTGGACATAATAAAGCTCCGGGCAGTTTGTAGACCACCAGATAGAAAAACTGGTGAAATCTGGTTGAATAAGGGAGGAATTGAGTCCCGAGTCTTGAAGAACTTGCTTCGGCTCTTTTACTCTGCTACCATGCAAAACTGAGGCAGGAAAGACTTATACAAAGGCTTTCATATATGTCTGTCTGTACGCATGTATCATATACATATATGCAAACTTGCTCGTAGTGAATGTGAATTATAAACATGTATTATAATAATCTGTGGCAATACGACAGAGTAGCTTATGTTAAAAAAAGCGTTTTCCAGATATTTAAATTTTTGTCTAAAATGTTTTTGTCTCTAAGTTTTTGGCTTATGTTAGGCCTAGTTGTAGAATAAGAATTGTTATGATTATTTTACGTTCATTTATAAAAAAAGTATAGGAGCAAAGCATTAAAAGAAGCGTTTTTAAACTTAAGTTCTTTTGTAAAAATCAATTTGGAAATATTTAATGTCTTAAGTAACATAAGATTTTCTGTCGTTCCCAAAATGATTATTGAACGTACCCTAAGTGGACTTAAGATTTTATATAAAACTTTAGATTTTAAGACATTCATATGTTATTGTTATTTTAAGTTTTTATTATTATTTTAATGATAAATAACAGATTATTGATTACAAATATTAATTAAAGGAACCAAAACCGAAAGAAATTCATAATACAATAGTTTAAACTAAAACATTATACGTAATCCCGGTAAAACAGAACTTTAATAATTTAAAATCTTGACTTATGGATCTTCTTCGTCACCTTCGGTCAGACTTGAATGAAAGTCTGGCGTTTTATTGGTAAGTAAATTTTGACAAAAAGGAATTATAAATGTTCTCAATCAATGGCAGCATATCGAATAAATCTTGCTTTTTCTTTTCACTAATTTCAAGAGGTGTAAAATAACATTTCTTCAAATCCGTGATTTTGATTGAGGTAAAACCACGCCGTCTTATGTTGAGCGTCCTAAATTCTTCTGTTTCATTTAATGAAGTTTTGAAATAAACTGTTCCAAACTCCATTCTGCCAAACAAATTTCTGTCCGTCGTTGTCCACCTTTCGCCACATACATTTTTCTTTGGAAATGGCCGAAAAATTAAAAATCAGATCTTGGTTTATTTCTTTAACATCAAATTTGTGTTTTACGCCTACGGTTCTCAAAAATTGGTACCAATCACGAGGATGGTGTATTTTGACGCTTTTTCTTTTTCTCAATTAGGGCATGGTCAATGTCACACTTCATGTGAGTATGTCCGGGGAGAAGAAATTTATGATCAATCGTCTCTACATTGTTATCCAATTGCAAAAAAGTCAGAAACATTGAAGCAATAAAATAATTTTTATTTTGTCCTGGACAACAATCGCTATACAGAACAACGTTTCTAGTGTCAGTAGGAAGATTTTGGAGGTGGGTAAATACACAAGACGCGATCTCATTTCCACCACGATTTCCTATTGCTTCATGCCACATATAACATACTGGCTGCCCAGTCGTACAGTCATGTAAGATTATACGTCCACAATGGGCGCTTATAAAACGAAACTGAGGATCGCAAAAATGGTGTTGGAAGGCACTGTTGTAAGTCGAATGTTAAAACTTTAAAAGATGTATTCTGCTGACCTTTTGATTTGTCTGCAGCTTTCGATACAAACGCATTCTCTGCCTCAACGTGGTGACATTGCTTGCTCCCTTTTTAGATTCTCACGTTCTTCCTCAGCCGCAACATCAATTTTCATTTTCAAAACTTCACACTTATGACAAGTGTCTAGTTTAGGCTTTTTAAATTTTAAATTTAGAGTGCTAAAAATATTGGAAAACTTTGAAAGTGAAATTGGCTCATACTTTTCGGAATATAGTCGAAATATTGGGTATATAATTTAATTCGTGCGGTTTTTTTTTCAAATTTGAACATTTATGTAGGAGGCCAAACTGAGGATGGTACACACTATCCAAGCTATAGTGCAACGTTTATGTTTTTTATGTTTTTTTTTGCTAAATATCTTTTGTACCGCAAAGATTTTGTTTTAGCGGACACTTAAGGAAAAGTAAGCCAAGTGTAAAGACGCGTTTTTTGTGTTGTCGAAAGGAAAGTCCAGTGAAGCATTAAATTTAAGTAAAAATATTAAAGTCAAGTGAAAAGCCTTTGTTTGATTAAATTATCTATTTTTTTTAAATTACAATTGAATTATCTGTTTTGTGCATTATTAGTTAACTATTATTGAATTATTAGTGAATTATCAACTTATTATTTAAAACAATATATTTTTTGAATTAAACGTTTTTTACTTTGAATTAGTGACCTTTTTCCTTGTTTCCCGTTATCAAAAACCTAGAAGACTAGCACCACAAGAGAAGGAAGACGTGAAGAAACAAATAGATGTGTGGCTTTCAGAAGGAATAATCCGAAATAGCTGTTCAGATTACGCAAGTCCAATTGTATTAGTCAAGAAAAAGGATGGAACAAACAGAATCTGTGTTGACTATAGACAATTAAATTCTAAAATCATCAAGGACCGTCATCCACTTCCATTAATAGAGGAAATTTTGGAAGATTTAGCCGAAGGGTTGTTTTTTGTCGTTTTAGACTTTAAAAATGGGTTTTTCCATGTACCCATTGAAAAGGAAAGTCAAAAGTTCACAGCATTTGTGACGCCGGACGGGCATTACGAATTTCTCAGAGCACCTTTTGGCCTGTGTAATTCCCCTTCAGTCTTTCAAAGATTTATAAATGCCGTCTTCGAAAAACTTTTACGTTCCAATTGGTTACGAATTTTTGTTGATGACCTCGTTATCCAAGCTGCAAGTCCTGAGAAATGTCTGGAAAAGCTCAAATTAGTTCTTGAAGTTGCAGCCGAAAATGGTCTAGTTATCAACTGGAAGAAGTGTGAATTTATAGCTGAAAAGATAGAGTTTTTAGGACATGTGGTCGAAAAAGGATGCCTTAAACCGTCAACAGAGAAGCTAAAAGCCGTTCAGAATTTTCCTAAACCGGACAATGTAAAGAAGATTCAATCCTTTCTTGGACTAACAGGGTTCTTCAGACGCTTCATTGCAGGATATGCCGTTATTGCTAAGCCCTTATCAGATCTACTACGCAAAGAAACGAAATTTATTTTTGGACCTAATCAAGTTGAAGCTTTTCAAACACTGAAAGACGCGTTATGTAAAGAACCAATTTTGAAACTCTACAATCCAGAACTAGAAACTGAACTTCATACTGATGCAAGTAAAATTGGATACGGAGGCGTTTTACTTCAAAAACACAACGACAACCAGATGCACGCTGTTTTTTACATAAGTTATAAATCGTCAAAAGCTGAAAGCAACTTAACAAGTTATGAACAAGAAGTCTTAGCAATTGTTAAATGTTTGAAAAAGTTACGAGTGTATCTGTTAGGTATACCATTTAAAATTTATACGGATTGCAAAGCATTTACAGCGACTATGAGAAAGAAGGAATTATGTACGAGAGTTGCTAGGTGGGCAATATTCCTACAAGATTTTAACTGCGAAGTTCTTCACAGAGCGGGTTCATCGATGAGGCATGTGGATGCCCTTAGCCGTTTTCCAGCAATAATGAGAGTTGAAGATGGTGTTTTGTTTCGAATAAGAAAAGCGCAAGAGACAGATGAATTTTGTTCACTTATCGCAAATATATTAAAACATGGCGAAGATTATGAAGACTTTGTTATGCGAAATGGTGTCCTATACAAGCTCGTGGAAGGTGATTATTCCCTAGTGGTTCCAAAAAAGCTGCAAAAAGAAGTTCTGCGAGGTATCCATGAGCAAGGTCATATGAGTGCGAAAAAAGTCGAAGTGCTAGCCAAAAGAGATTTTTGGATGCCGAGATTGGAATCGAAAATCAAACAGGTCATTGCAAACTGTATTCCGTGCATACTTGGAGCTAGAAAAAGTGGAAAGCAGGAAGGTTTCCTCAATCCAATTCAAAAATTTGATACCCCTTTGCACACGTATCATCTTGATCATCTTGGTCCTATGAACTCAACAGCAAAGAATTATAAGCATTTATTAGTAATCGTCGATGCTTTTTCTAAGTTTACTTGGATTTTTCCTGTGAAGTCCACTGGTGCGGAAGAAGTCGTTAGGAAGTTGTTACTACAGAGCGAAACTTTCGGCGACCCAATAAGAATCATCACAGATAGAGGTGCTGCGTTCACATCCAATGTATTTAAAGAGTACTGTAAAGAAAGAAATATAACTCATTCACTGGTGACTACAGGTGTTCCTCGTGGAAACGGACAAGTGGAGAGAATCAACCGAACTATTATCCAAATGTTGACGAAGATGTCCGTTGATTCTCCTGACAAATGGTTCAAGCATACACCAAAATTGCAAAGAATTATTAATTCCACAATAAGTAGAAGCACGGATAAAACGCCATTTGAGCTAATGTTTGGAGTTTCAATGAGATGTGTTGAAAATGTTGAACTCAAACAATTAATGGATAAGCTGTTTATTGAAGAATTTGAAGATACAAGAAGGAATTTGCGAAATCAGGCCAGCGAACAAATTGCTAAGATCCAAGAAGAAAACCGAAAAGGCTACAATCGCAAGAGGAAAAATGCTGTGAAGTACAAGTTAGGTGATCTGGTTGCAATTAAGAAAACTCAATTTGCACCGGGAACCAAGTTATATCCATTGTACTTAGGCCCGTATGAAATCGTCAAAGTCAAGCGGAACGACCGATATGACGTTCATAAAGTTGGTAGTCACGAAGGACCGAATTCTACTTCATCATGCGCCGACTTTATGAAGCCATGGCGCAACGAAGATGGTAGCGAATGCGATGAGACTGAAAGTGAAGACGAATATGAAGATGAAGATGATGCTGATGCTGATGTTGATGCTGATAGTTGATCGACGAAGCTGAGTGACGTGTATAATTGAAGATTCGCCTGGGACAGCCGAAAAGCAGGATGACCGAGTGTAGGAGGCCAAACTGAGGATGGTACACACTATCCAAGCTATAGTGCAACGTTTATGTTTTTTATGTTTTTTTTTGCTAAATATCTTTTGTACCGCAAAGATTTTGTTTTAGCGGACACTTAAGGAAAAGTAAGCCAAGTGTAAAGACGCGTTTTTTGTGTTGTCGAAAGGAAAGTCCAGTGAAGCATTAAATTTAAGTAAAAATATTAAAGTCAAGTGAAAAGCCTTTGTTTGATTAAATTATCTATTTTTTTTAAATTACAATTGAATTATCTGTTTTGTGCATTATTAGTTAACTATTATTGAATTATTAGTGAATTATCAACTTATTATTTAAAACAATATATTTTTTGAATTAAACGTTTTTTACTTTGAATTAGTGACCTTTTTCCTTGTTTGAATTTTTATCATCCATTCCCCTACATTTATTTAAGAAAAACATGTACAATAGTATTATTCAAAGTATTGCCCATCTGAAGCTATGACTTTTTCCCATCTTTCTGGCAATTTGTGGATCCAATCCCAAAAGAACTGCGCCGGCTTGGCAGCCAAGAATTAATCAAGAAAATTTTTGATATTCTGCTCTGATGTGAACCGTATTTCAGTGAGGGCGTTCTGCATCGACCGTAAAAAATTGTTTTCAGAAGGTGCAAGGTCTGGGCTACAAGGCGGGTGGGGTAAAACTTCCCATCCACTGTTTTCCAAATAGTTCTTAACCGGAATAGCAACGTGGGGCCGAGCGTTGTCATGATGGAAAATTATTGCCTCGTGTCTGGTCGCATATTCCGGGCGTTTTTCGGCTACTGCTCTCTTCAAACGGATTAATTGTGTTCGGTAGCGTTGTCCATTGATGGTTTCACCCGGTTTTAGCAGCTCATAATACAGCACACCCTTCTGATCCCACCAAATACAGAGCAATACCTTCGCGCCATGGATATTCGGCTTTGCCGTTGATTTGGCTGGTTGGCCGGGTTTCACATATGATTTTTTGCGCTTGGGGTTGCCGTAATGGATCCATTTTTCACCAGTAACAATCCGATGCAAAAATGACTTCCTTTTGTGGCGTTCCAGCAGCACATCGGACATGCAAAACCGCCTTTCGACGTCTCTCGGCTTGAGTTCATGTGGAACTCAATTTCCTTGCTTTTGAATATATCCAGCTGCTTTTAAACGTTTTGAAATGGCTGCTTGAGTGATACCCAAACATTCTGCGAGCTCTTCTTATGTTTGGCAACAATCTTCATAGAGAAATGCTTCCAGTTCTTCATCTTCAAACTTTTTTGGCTGCCCAGGACGTTCATCGTCTTCCAAGCCAAAATCACCACTTTTAAATCGTGCAAACCACTTTTGGCACTTTCGCTCAGCTAGCGCATGTTCACCATAAACTTCCACCAAAATACGATGACTTTTGGCAGCAGTTTTCTTCATATTAAAGTAATGAAGAAGAACTCCCCGCAAAAACACTTTTTCAGGCACAAAGTTCGACATATTTGAGTGAAAAAAAATTATTGTTGTTTACGCTTCAAATGAATGACATATACTGAAATGACGTACAATGACAGTAGCTTTCCAACGCATGTTCCAATGGAATAATACAAGTTACGCCATATCTTAGCAAACCGCACGAATTATGTTATAGACCCAATAACTGTGGAATTGATAAATCACTTGCTAAATATCTTTTAGAAGTATCTCTTCTAGTATAATGAGACTCGTAAGATGGGAAGCTGTTTATAAATTCAATAATCTCATTTTCTTTTTCAGGAGATATTTTTTTAGGACCAGGATGTTTACCTCGCATATCACCGTTTGTGAATGATCCATAGCCTTCCAGCTTTTTCTTAACTACCGTTTTGATAAATTGCTCCGATTCACACAGGGTGTATCTAAAGCATTTTTGGCATACTGAAACCCTTTCACCACTTATTTCAAAAAAATATTTATTGGTGTGCTTTCTTTTTCTCGGATTAATAAGGCTTTTTACCTTTCTTTCAAATTTGGTATCCTCAACGACAATGAAGCCGGAAGTAAACGCTTGTCTCAACTCATAAGAACCAAGTTCCCAATATTTTTTAAAAATTAGCTGTTGATTTTCAAATGATATTTTTTCACTACATTTGTTGCGACAGTTATCCAATTTGCGTACAGTTCATTCCTGTACGACTTTTCCTATTCCAGATATATAGCTTTTGCTCTTTGTTTCTTTTTCCCTTGCGCATTTTTTTCAATTGTTTTGCATTGGTTTCTTTATTATTTTCATCATTTTCCGAAGGAAAGAATGCACAATCTTTTGTTGCAAAACAAATTACTTACATTGTCAGAATCCGAAGGCACAAAATTAGGGTCACAAACTCCTTCTTCCAACTCCGTAAAGGAAAAAACATTTGTTTCATCAACACTACCTCCATTCTTATTTCCCAAAACGGTCGGCAAATGTTGATTCTCCGAAGTACCATTTAATTCTAAGAAGTAAATTATTCAATTACCTGTATGTGATTCTTACTAATAACGACTCACCATTTAAGCAATGCAAATGTAGATGGTTCCGAAGTTTTATCAAACAACTGATTTTGCTTTTCTAATGCCATATATTCTTGCACGTTCCATTTTATCTTTTTTTTTGAAACTGTATTTTAGTGAAAATATAAAAAATTAAGTACACAAATCTAAAAAAAAAAGGTAATAGCTATACTTACACAAAACACTTCAAAGTCAAAAACTTTTTTATTATAAAAAAAACACTTCTGATTTCTTTGTCTCTAGAACGCAACAATCCCTCTTAAGTCAATCTTACTAACTGATGTGCAGCCAACAAAAGTAACTTATGTCGACATAAGTTGCGGTTATTTTAAAATTATTTTTCAATAGAAAAGCGTTTGTATACATAAGTGGTTCTGATAAACTTAAAATTTCCAATTTATTTTTTCTTACTTCTGACAGAAGAACTTAGGTTAACATAGGTGATGGTGAAATACAAACAGAGTTTTGACAAATCATCTTAAGTCAACATAAGATTTTTTAAAAAGGGCAAAGAGAATTAAAAAAGCTTACATTTCACACGTCTTACTACACCATAAGAGTTTCTGTTGAAACTTTAAATCTGAATTGTCTAGACTTAGGGAAATTGCTTGACATAAGCTACGCTGTTAAAAGATTTCTATGGATGTTCGAACATAAGTGGTTAGGAATAACACGATATCTTTGTAACGGAAAATGATTTTGTAATGGGGGTAAGATAGAAAAGTAGTTCTCAAACGATAGAATACTGTCAATTGAAAAACTGGAAAATAGCTTATGTCGACTTAAGCTACTCTGTCATACTGCCACAGATATATCTTAAGATTTTGGTCAAACTTTTTTTTTCGAATTTTGTCAAATTTTTGGAAGAACTACATATCTTTTAATGAGGATTAGTTTTGTTATGCGGTTTCAATCGTTTCCTGATACATTTAGAGAGTTAGAGTTTTTCACACGCGGTCACGGGAGCAAAGAAGTTGTTAGACTGCAAAATGGGTTCTTTAGATACATTTTGGGGATTAAAGAAAAATTTTTTATTGGTGCAGTGTTTTTGTTTTTTCATTGCTTCTCAGAAACAGTTTCTATCTAATTAGTACTTTATTGGACCCCCTCTTGCTTTTATTACCGCTGCACATCGACGAGACATTGACTCAGATAGGTTTTTCCATGTGGAAGTAGATATGGTGCTCCAGGTCCGGATGAGTATGGTATGTTTTTAGGTTTTCAATTGACTCTAGAAGCTTATTCGCAGTCTTAAATTTCATTTTTGACCAGATATTCTTAATTGGATTGAGATCTAAACTGTAGAGAGGCCAACATCGACTTTATTTTCTTCGACGTACTTTTTAAGCCCCGACGCAAAAAGATAAGTTTGACGTGTCTATTTGTCTGTGTGTCTGTCTGTATCATCGTAGCTCCTGAACGAATGGCCCGATTTTGATGTTTTTTTTTTGTTTGAAAGCTAAAGCGATCGAGATGGTGTTTAGCTACAATTTATGAAGATCTCTTCAGTCGTTTCAAGGCCATCAGCTCTTTTAGGTGACGCAAATTGAATCACCTTATCGGAAGATGTTATAATTTTTGCAAATGACATGGTAACTCAATCATATTTTACATTAGTGACCTAGCCAGCTGCAGTATACACACAGATAAGCAATGAAGTGCTATACTTCGCAAGAGCGTGGAATAAATTGTGTCGATTTTTTTGACCAATAATCGGTCGATGGAATTTCGTGAAATTCAACGTCGATTTCCTAATCGTGTCGCGCCAACTGCGCAAACATTCCGTTAGCGCCTCGACTTGAACAGACTGGAACCATAGGAGACCATGCAGGACGTGGCCGCCACCGAACTGGTTGTTTGGCCGAGAATATCGCGGTTGTGGCTACCGATGTCGTTGAGAACGAATAAACATCAACCAGATGGACCCAGTGCTCCCAGGTTGAAGGGAAAATACCCATTATTGCCAATTTTCTTAGACGAACGGGGGAAAAAAACCTAAAAGGGGAAAATATAATCTAATCAAAAACAGTCTTTAACAATAAACAAATGTAAGCAGCCAATTAGAAAATATAAAAAACAACATGCTGAAAAAAAAGAGTCCATGCGACTTCTCACTTACAGTTAGATTTTTTGTGTTCCTGAATGCGTTAATTTTTTAGACATTTCATAAAACGTATGTATAGCAAACCAAGAAACATACAATAGAGAGAAGAATCTTAAACTGTCAAACGGATTTGATTGTCTACCTCTACATGCATGGTGAATCAGCTCGGTCACCTATTTGCAAGTGTGCGTTGAAGGAAATAATTGTTTATTTGCGTGATGTCAGCTGCATATGGATTAGACGACAACGTATGAAAGTTTCTCCTCTCAGTTGAATCCTCTTTGGCGTCTAGTCTCTGGTCTCTTAATTCTCATTCTACGTTCAGAATATTCCGCGAATTCATCGACAACGGACACAATTCAATATGGGTAGGTTAAAATATATATACATATTTTTCAATTGTTGACAAAATTATTGTGTTTTTAATAGAAAAACGAAAAAGAGTAGAATCGGACTCTTGCAGCGCAGATGAAGAGCCAAAAAACAACAAAAATATCTGAAGCAATGGGAAACGTTGCCTAAATTCAAAAGGTTATGTCAAGATAATTCCAAGAAGTGTGATACTCGTGCATTCTGCAAAATATGCAGGGTACCACAAATTGCAAAAAAGTCGGAACTTCAAAAACACGCCTTAACAAAGAAACATATACGGAATGCAGATCTTCTTCTTTCAAACAAGCAACCAACAGTCCAATCATCGAAGAGCAAAAAAAAAAGCAGAAATTAAGCTATGTGCCTTCGCTGCAGAACATAACATTGCTTTCAATTCATTTGATCATTTAAGTAAGCTAAGGAAATACATTTTCCCGGACTCAGAAATCGCAAAAAATGTCTTTCAGTAGCACCAAGGCAACGTCAATCAACTTGGTGTCTATTTTAAAAGATAACCTTCTCAGTATTATAATAGACGAGTCAACGACAATTGATTCAAAAAAAAAATTTAGTTATTGTTTGTAGATACGTGTATAATTTGGAAGTGTATGAACGTTTTCTCGCCATTATCGAGGTCCCGGAAGCAGATGCTACAACGTTATTTAAAAAAATTACAGATTTTTTTAAAATTAATAAAATGCCTGATAAAAAGAACTTAGTAGCATTTGCTTCAGATGGAACAAGTGTAATGGTAGGAAAACGGAATTCAGCTTCCAAATTGTTAAAAGATGAAATTCCAAATTTGTTTTTAATGCGATGCGTGTGCCATTCTTTTCATCTGGTGGCAAATAACGCCTTAAAATGTTTGCCTGATGATGTAGAAATTTGTTGCCGTGAAATCTACGCTCATTTCAACTGCAGTGCAAAAAGGCAACATATTCTTCAAGAATTCCAAGCTTTTTGCAATGTAAAACCACATCAAATGCTACACCCATCGCAAACACGCTGGCTATCATTACATTTAGTTATAAGTAGACTCATTGAACAATATCAAGCTTTATTATTGTATTTTGCTGGGTCGTATTTAGAAGACAATATAAACAAAACATAGTGCCAAAAAATTTATAGAATCTTAGAAAATCCAACTACGATTTTATACCTTGAATTTTTGGATTTCGTTTTGCCTCTTTTTACAAAACTGAATTTAGAAATGCAATCAGAAGATATAAAAATTCACATTTTATTTGACCGAATAGAACTTACACTTAAAACAATTGCTGATTGCTTTTTCAAAACACAATATTTAAACAGTATTTCAAATGTGTTTGAAATTGATTTGACCAATGATGAATATTATGATGATTTGCAAAATGTTTACTTAGGACCGCGATTATCTTTAAAATTAAACACTTCCAATCTTCTTAATGAAGAAGAAAAACTCAATTTTTAAGATAATTGCAGAAACTTTTTAGTTAAAACTAGTGAAGAAATTTTAAAACGATATGACTTTTCACCAGAACAACGCGGAGAACTTTTTAAACTTCTAAGATTTATAAGTCCTTCTCTGAAAAATAAAAATTATAGTTCACTTGGCGGGCTGTCAAAATATTTTGGACACATTTTTTCAGAAAACGAATGGCTAGAAATCGATTGAGAGTATAGACTACTCAGAAATGTTAACAACGAAGTTATAAACACTGAAAATGTTAAAGAGTTTTGGAAACAAGTTTTAAATAAAAAACTTGATAATAACGACATGTTTCCAAACATGAGAAAACTTATAGATTTAATTTCTTGTCTTCCTCATAGTGGAGCAGGTGCTGAAAGGATTTTCTCAGCAATCAATTTAAATAAAACTTCTTCTTCTTCTTTCCCTTTTTTTCTCCGGCGTGTTATGGTCAGAAGTGTAGGACCATAACCTTCCCACTTAACTGCATTCCTACTGGTCCGCTCGTGGGGTCTGCCGGTTTGACCTCAGAAAGTAGCGGCAGGCTTCCCGGTTTGGGATTACTTCATCGCTGAGGTCAATCAAATGCTGGTGTTTTAGCATTTGTTTGCACCAATTGTTTTTCGGCCTGCCTTTTTTGCGTGTTGAAATTGGAATGTTGATTGATAACGCCTTTTGGACGGGGTTCAAAGGATCTCTCCTTTGAACATGGCAATACCAACTGAGTCGGTCGCGCTCTATATTTCTTGTGATGGTTTCTTTTACGTGGAGGCTTCCTCGGATCATTGAACTTCTAATTCTGTCACGCTTTGTTACTCCCGCTGTCATGCGAAGCATCTTCATCTCAGTTGCCGTTAATTTGCTCTCATACTTTTTGTGCATTGTCCAGCATTGTGAACCATATGTGAGCGCCGGACGTACAACTGAAGTGTAGAGCCTTCCTTTCAGCTTAGGGGGCATTTTTCGATCACAGAAGATGGCGGAGTTTTCCCGCCACTTCATCCACCCTACGCTTACGCGATGTTTGATGTCGTCATCACAAGTTGCTTCACTATTAATCATAGATCCCAGATATTTAAACTTTTCACACTTGGGAAGCACTCTTCCATTCAAGTAAATGTCTGGAATAGGCTGATGAGGGTCAGAGAACGGGCAGCACAGATACTCTGTCTTCTTTGAACTAATACGATACTCGTGTCCCTCAAAAATGTCCACCCACACATCAAGTGCTCGTTGTAGGGACGCCTGATCATCACTTATAATGGCCCCATCGTCAGCAAAGAATAGCTGGTGCACATTGGGGTCCGTCACTTTTCCTTCAAGCAAGCAATCAAGGACTGCTATAAAAAGCAGTGGGCTGAGGACGCTCCCTTGGTGTACACCGACTTTGATTGCGAACTCTTCGGTGACTCCTGCAGTGCATCTTACTCTTGTCGTTGCTCTCTCGTACATGTCCATGATCACTTGCACGTAGATTTCTGGAACTCCTTTTTGTCTTAGCGCTACCCATAAAAGATCTCTTGGTTGCCGGTCAAAGGCCTTCTCGAAATCAACCAACACCATATGCAAGTCCTTTGAAGAATCGCGATGCTTTTCCATCATGATCCTTATACTTTGGATTGCATCTGACCCGCACTGGTCATCAGATAGTCGTATTATTTTTCGCAGTCGGCTATCTAATACCCGTTCAACGATCTTCATGGTGTGCGACATCAGCTTGACAGAACGGTAGTTATCACAATTTCGCGTATCACCCTTTCCTTTGTGCAATGGAAGAAGATAGCTTTCCCTCCATTGATTAGGCATAGTGTCGCCTCTCATAAGTTTGGAGATAAGAACCATGAGCCATCTAGACCCGATGTCTCCCATCTTTTTCCAGAACTCAGAGGGTATCCCGTCCGGCCCAACAGCTTTTCTTTTCTTGGAGTTTTTAACCGCGTACCGAACTTCTTCGACTGTGATGTCGGGTATTTCGGCATGATTCGGGGCGGCTCTTGGAAAGTACACTCGAGGAAACTGTTCGTTCAGAAGTTCCTCGCAATACTGTCGCCATCTGTGGAGAATTTTTTCGTCTTCCACAACGAGTTGGCCTTCAGCATTGTTAATAAACTTTGGGAAACGAATCTCCTTTGTTCAAATTGCTTTGTCGAAGCTCCTGGGTAGCCTGGTTCCTGTCAGACGCGGAAGACGATATTTCTTCCAACTCCTGATAGAGGCCTTCCATGCTTTTCGCTTTGAATTCGGCGCACTTTTTCTTCGCGATACCTTTGCAACATCTATATACCTTTTCACGGCGAGCTTTTTCCTCTCTATTAGTAGAAGAGCACTTTGACCAAGCTTGGAAAGCCATTTTCTTTTCGTGTATCAGTGCTTTGGCTTCGTCTGTCCACCACCAGGTTTCTTTTGCGTGTTGGCAGGGGCCTTTAGATGTTCCGAGCAGTGATTTGGCTTTCTCCAGGCCAGATTGTTGTAGGGAATCCCACATGTCTTGTGCTCTGCACTCCTCATTACCGACCTCATCGATAATGGAAGAGAGGTAGTTTTCCATGTTGGCGATAAAAGCTTCGCCTTTTCCTTTATCCAGCTTATACCACTTGATTCTCTCAGACACCTTCGTTTGCTGCTTTGACTTCTTTCTCGCATCCATAAAAAATTCAGTCAGGAGGAGACGGTGTTGAGGGGCGATCGCGTCTCCCAGGATCACTTTGCAATCTTTAGCTCGTTCAATCAATTTAAATAAAACTAAAATTAGAAATAAACTATCGAATTCCACCATAAGTGGAATTCTGCATACTAAAGCTTTATTAAAGACTGATAACTGTTATGACTTCGTAATTGACAAAGACTGCCTTAAGCTACATAATAACTCTATGTACAAAAACACATTAAATGTATAGGTATGATATATAGTATCTATTTATTTACTATCTCTTATTTATTAAATATGTAAAAATATCTAAAAATAATAAATATTTTGTGATTTGTGAAGTTCTTAGTCTTGAAGATATTTGTTATGTTTATTTTTTACTTTTGTTTTTTTATGTATTATAGTGTTGTAATGGTGAGGTGGTGTTGCCCTCTCGCCTTCTCCGCTCTTTGGAGAAGCGTACTCAGGTAGGGGATAGGACTGACTGATCTCTGCAAAATCCCCCTGAAGGGACAGTGAAACCCGTATGGTAGATTTTAACGTTTATTGGGTACAATTACTGACGAGAACGGGTGGAAAACCTTTGCTTCGGGAAAACAATTGGTTTGCCCTCTACCGCAGGATATGCGAAATAACGCAGTACCCCGCTGAATAGGCGGCAACTCAATTCGGAAGAGTAAACGCGGATCTAGTTCAAACCAGAGAGGCGGTAGTGTATCTCCGTCACTGGGAACGTCACTATAGAACTCAGTCTTCTAGTTGTAAGGGCTTCAATTTCAAAAGGCAGTAGTGTACCGTCGAATTGTCCTTGAAGCGATCACAACCAGAAGTGATCTTACATTGAATTTGCGTGGCCTTTTATATCCGAAATTCAGAGCTTTCCACTCTTGCTTAAAGCTTTATACGAACTTAATACATGTCTTAGCACATAGTTTAGTACTACTCTAATTTCAGTACAATTATTAATGTAGTACAATTACTAATTACAGGGATGGTCAAGTGTTTTCTACATTAAATAATACTGTATAAAGTTATTTAATAAAATTCAATATTCACAAATTCATTACAGTCTGTCCGGAACTTTCAACCGTGCATGACGTCTCTACCCGACTTCCGTGAACTAGTAAATTGCGAAAATAGCCAAGCGCGAAAGATCACCTAACTCCGAGGACAGCCGGTTGTCCTCGGACAAAAAGGTACGTCTAACAATGTCTGGTAATAACTCCCGTAAGGAGGACTCCAGATATAATTACTGGAGTCCCTTGCAGTGTCAGCCCGACAATGATAGTGTCGATAGTGAACACATGGACGAAATTGTCTCGTCACCGTCGAAAAAAGTATATGTGCCGCCAATAAAATTATTACAAAAATCTAGCGATTACGTGCATCAACTAATGCAATCATCAAATATAAGTGACTATTATATAAAAATTATTTCAATCGGAATTAAAATAGTTTGTGAATCGATCGATTCGTATAAGTGTGTACTCGAGAAATTAAAAGCTAACAACTGCCAATATTTTACACATGACTTGCAAAGTGTTAAAGCATTTAAAGTTGTTCTCTATGGTATGAACGACATCGATGTAAGTGTACTTAAAACTGAACTCATTCGTCTTGGATTAAAGTACATCGATGGTAAGAAAATCACCAAAAAATACGACTTAAACAAAGCGAATTATACCGACTATATATGTATACCTCAATTCTCTAGAAAATGGTTCAATCCCACTTAGAGATCTGCGCAAGAACTTTCGTTCGATATTCCACACCCAAATAAGTTGGAGTTTCCATCGAAAACTAAAAGGTAAGGTGACACAATGTCATAACTGCCAAATGTTTGGGCATGGCGAGCGCAACTGTCGCGTTAAAACATATTGTGCCATCTGCGCTGGTCCCCACCCGACCGCCGAATGCAAGAATAACACTGAATCTGCATTCAAATGCGCAAATTGCAATGAGAGACACAAAGCCACTGACGTCACTTGTATCAGCCGATCTAAATATTTAGAGTTGAAAGCTAATGCGAAACGAAAGAAAAATCCTATATCCAAACAAATCTCTGGCAAACAAATCTCTTTTGCATCTACAATTGATTTCCCCGCCCTCCCGCAACGTCGACAAGTTCCAATAGTCATACAGGAAAACGCATCTGACGCAGACAAACCTCATCAACCGTCTAAGACATGGTCAAACCCCTCTCAAACAAGTTCCGACACTAGCGAGATTCATACAGCACCCAACTCCGCTCTTTTCACTCTTGATGAGCTCAATGAGTTAGCTATGGAGATGATAACTAAATTATCCCTGTGTAAAACAAAAATTGAACAATTCGAAGTTATCACACATTTAGCAACTAAGTTCTTATCTTCTAATTGTAAATAGTATGGTTGATAGCAACATAAAAATAATAACATGGAATGCTAGGAGTATACGTAGCAAATATAATGAATTTTTGTATTTTTTAAACAGCAATAGTATCGATGTTGCACTGGTTACCGAAACCTGGCTTAAGCACAACGAAAAACTATCCTCTCCCGAATTTAAATGCTATCGAGTTGATATTTCTTGTGCGAAAAACTATTAAACATTCGCTCTTACCAATTATACAAACGCGTTTGGCAGAAAATGTTGGCATTGAGGTTCAGTTAAAAAATTCTCGTCCTATAAAAATTTATTGTCTCTATTTTGCTGGTGCTCCGTATCACGTGCTTGTACCGTACCACATAGGAACTAGCAGGACCCGTGGTAATTGATATGACCCCTATCAATCTGTTAGCTACAGGAAGAAAGTTCGTCTACAACAACCAGACGAAAATTGGAATCGAAGCGACTGCGGCAAAAGAACGGACCAAGGAAAAGTGGCAAAGACGAAAGAACGCAGAAACCAGGGTAAGGTGGACCGCGAGAATGATTCCAGACATTGAAGTAAGGTCGGAAGGTAAACATAATGATGTTAATTACTACAGCATACTATTCCTAACCGGACATGGATACTTTAAAGGTAACCTTTTTAGAATTGGAAAGAGACAGAGCCCAGATTGATAGAGAGAGAGACAGAGCTGAAGTTCAGGCTGGACGTGGAAGTAGGTTCCATCTCTACAGAAAACGTGGCCCAGAGGATGGTCTTTAGTGCCGCCAACTGGATGAAGATCAGTGCATTTATAGAATCAATCATAATGAAGAAGAAAAGGGAGGAAAAAACAATCTTCCCTACAACTCTCCGTTGGATACTGCTTGAAAGCCAAAAACCTTACCGGCAAAAGCCCGTAAGTAAAAGAAGTTGAATGTGAAAACTTCTTCTTCTTTTCCTTTTTCCGGCGTTGTTATGGTCAGAAGTGTAGGACCATAACCTTATATTAACTGCATTCCTACGCCGGTTTGACCTCAGAAAGTAGCGGCAGGCTTCCCGGTTTGGGATTACTTCATCGCTGAGGCCAATCAAATGCTGGTGTTTTTGCATTTGTTTGCACCAATTGTTTTTCGGCCTGCCTTTTTTTTTTTTTTTTTTGTGACACGTCCTATAAAAATCTATTGTCTCTATTTTGCTGGTGCTCATAAAACAGTTGAAAACAAAATTATGTTGAAAAACGATTTAAGGAAGCTTTTTTGCCTAAATGGCGATTTTCTATTAGGAGGCGATCTTAATTGTAGGCACAGAGATTGGGGCTGCATAAGAGCAAATACCTGGGGGAACTTACTTTCAAGCCTTTCAATATTATTCCTGATCTCTATCTTGTACCCACCTAGTCCTACCTTTGTACCAGCAAGTTCTCGTAGTTGTCCTTCTGTACTCGATATTTTCATTACAAATTGTCCTTATTATGTGACCCAACCGTTAACTCTAAATGCACTCGGTTCTGACCACAATCCCGTCTTATGCAAACTCCTTCAGTCGGGTAAAGGAAACCTACCTCAAATCCAAGAAATAAAGAAAGCAAATTGGGCTCGCTACCGCACCATAATCAACACAAGACTTCGCGAAAATTCCGCAATAATCGAAAACATCACCAGTAGAGAAGGAATAGATTCTGTTGTCAATGACTTTAATGACCTCATCTTAAAAGCCATAGATGACTCTGTACCCAGATTTGTTAAAAATGTGCCGCCCAAAAAACTTCCCCCTCACATATATAATCGAATTAAATTAAGAAATATCGAAAGAAGAAATTGGCAAAGATATCGACACCCTACATATAGGGATAATATGTCATATTTAAGCCTATGATTAGACCCCAGCACAGCACATCCCATCAAGTGCTTCGCATTCGCAACATTGTTAGGAAAAACCGCGATCAAGGTAAATCCACAGGGATGATTCTTTTAGACATCGAAAAAGCATTCGACTCTGTATGGCATGATGGTCTAATATATAAAATGATTAATTTCAACTTTCCGCTGTATCTATGTAAAATAGTCCAAAGTTTTCTGTCAAATCGTACTTTCAAGGTCAGTGTCAACAGTATAGTTTCTAGTCCAATTTGCTTCCAATCAGGGGTTCCGCAAGGTTCCGTTCTGGGTCCCATTTTATACAATCTATTTACGTCAGACTTTCCAAGCCCCGATAGCTGCAAATCGGCTATTTTTGCAGATGATACTGCAATACTCGCATCGCATGAATTTGCTCTCAATATTGAGACAAATCTTCGAAATGCGATGAAAGTATTAGAACATTATTTTAACCGGTGGAAAATTAAGTTTGCCTCATAAAATGGAAGCTATCCTTTTCACCCGAAAGAGGAACCCATGCCACCTCCCGAACAGTCATATTAAAATCTTTGGATCCTAGGCATTCATCTAGACACCAAATTAATATTTAACAAACATATTTCCAAAACCTTACAGAAAATAAATATAGCGACAAAGATGTTATACCCCTTCATAAACAGAAAATCTGCACTAACAAATCAAAATAAGCTGCTGATACACAAAACGGTCTTCCAAGCCTTACTACTATATGGTTGTCCAGTATGGGGAAATTGTGCGAAATGCCGCATCCCAAACCTACAAGTGTCGCAAAATAAGCTACTCAAACTCATGCTTGACCTCCCATGGCACTATTCTACTTTAAAGCCACACCAAAGACCGAATGTTGAATTAATATCGCCTAGAATTCAAAAACTGACAAGAAAATTTACAAACAATTGCGCTTACGCTGACAACGTCTTAATAAATAACTTAGTAACGTAAACTTGCTATTATCTATAACTTTTCCTTAGTCGCTTATTTATTTATTTATCTGTTTCTTATTTACATATTTATTATCTATTATCTATTTATTATTTATTATTTATTATTTAGTATTTATTATTTATTATTTATTATTTATTATTTATTATTTATTATTTATTATTTATTATTTATTATTTATTATTTATTATTTATTATTTATTATTTATTATTTATTATTTATTATTTATTATTTATTATTTATTATTTATTATTTATTATTTATTATTTATTATTTATTATTTATTATTTATTATTTATTATTTATTATTTATTATTTATTATTTATTATTTATTATTTATTATTTATTATTTATTACAATATTTGTAGTTTATTATCTACTATTCATTTTTTTGTTTACTTACTAACTTATTTTGTCTACATACATAGCTGCTAATTTAATAATTTAAATATACACTACCTTGTATTGGGGGTTTTTTGTCGTATTTTCCCCCAAAGTATAGATATGTTTACAAAATCAAAATAGCCACATAACAATAAAATAATGTTTCAGATGAAAGATATACGTATAGAATATCATATCACTGTAATGTAAAATCTGTGGTAACAATCCATTGTAACTCCTATCTGATATACGAAATAAAGATCCATCTATCTATCTATCTAAAATAACTGAATTCTTTTTATTCAAAAATGTCACTGCATCCCTTCTTGTACGAATATGTTGATTTTAACCAATAGGCATATTTGACTGTGTAAGACCAGACGTCTCTCAATCACCTATGTTGTTAGGTAAAATTATTCTAATGTTTATTACAGACTCCGAAGGATGGCTTTTGAGAAACTATTTCCAGACGGCTGTGAGTGTTGTCTGTACCACATTGAGATAAGAAATCGCGATATCCCATTTCGATGACTTGGCTGATGCTGGGTTCGATTTCCGTGTTATCGGTTCAGAGGCTTTTAAAAGAAATCACAATGAATAAAAATAAACATTTTCAAATCCCTGAATCGTTTACATATTTATTATGTAAATCGGATTCCCTACTATCTGGGGAAAACTTCCATCTAATAGGACCTATTCTATTTGAATAAGAGGGAGTAGTACATAATCAAATTCTGACATGAGGCACTAGTTGTACGAGTAACCCGTGTTGGATGTGGTTGGAATTGAATGCGGGAATCACGATAAGGGAATTCTCAGCGAATTCTTTGGGGGACTACGGAAGGACATGGTAAAAGTGAACTGAACCGTTTAAAAGGAAATAGGGATTAGTTGCTTGACTATGAAGTGAGTGTGATTGTTTGGGAGAAGATAACTTCAGGGACATCATTACTAGAACAATGCGTAAAGCGGAAAATTTAATTTCGTTATCCTCTATGAGAAAAGAGAAAAATGGATTTAAACAAAGTTCTGTTTAAGCGGTGGCTAAACATTTTTTTCAATAAACCTTTATTGAACGTATTAGACAGCAAGATGAGGAAATAGTGATGGAAATCATAGTAAAAAACCCCTAACAAGAAGAAGACTTTAATTCTAAACAGATGAAAAGAACATGTAGAGGAACCGCTTAAATATAGCTTGGTGGCTTAGCCATTGGCCTAACCGAGATACGGAAGACAGGCAACATTTTTTAATATTTTTAAAGTATTATAGTTTTTTTTTTTTCAAAAGAAACGAAACCCAAATTTAATTCCTTTGCAGGCGCTGTCAAATGCTTATTATACAATTATGTCCCGAATGAAATTGGCCCGCTGCTCCTTTGGGTGTAACCCTGCGGATTAACCATATTTATTTTCTATGAATAATTGTAAAGAGGAGGAGAAGTGGAGACAGTGTAGCAGATGGCTATTTACTATATCATAAAGTATTATAGATAGTACGAGACAAGTAAGATCTTTTTTTTCAGGCTTGGAACTTTCTAAAAATAAGAGCATTTTTTACATTATATTTTCAAGAAATGATTTTTGAGAGCTCGACTTGTAACCTTTATTTTATTTCCTGAGACTTCTCATGCCAAAGTATGTTGCAGTGTTCAAAAAGTGAGGAATTGTTATTGTTCATTTTTTATTCATTACTCTTATCTAAGAACCGTTCATATATTTAAAGTAATGGGAACATTTTAATTAAATGGAAAAGTTAGTGCTATTTTATATTTATCAGAGAATTGAGTGAAATATCATATTATAAGAAAATCATACAAAAGGTTAATGTCGGGTGAACGTTAAAACAAACATCAAAATAACAAAAAGTGGACTCAATACAGTTTGTGAACAAATACTTAACATGCGATGCAAGCTGAGAAAGAAACTGTGGTAGCTGACGAAAGTGAGCTAGTGAACAAGGTAGCCACGCAATTTTTTTTCTATTCCTTGGAGATAGTTTCATTGTCTTAAGCCGATGGATTGCTTACTCATGAGTGGTCGCAGCTATGAGCTTGAAGAGATGATGGTTAGAAGGCGAGTAGACATCCTGTGCGTACAAGAGACGAAATGGCGAAACACCGATAATCGGGCACGTTTCTTGGACGTTAAAACAAAAGCCTATAAGATGTTTTACTATGGATTGGAACAAGGAAAAAACGGAATCGCCATCATCCAAGAGCTACTTGGCAACGTCTTAACTATTTCAAAGTCCAGTGACCGTTTGATGGCTCTCAAATTGGTGATGCATGGTGAGGTGTGGAACATCGTAAGCGCATATGCCCCTCAAGTAGGATGCGAACAAAAAGAAAAAGATGCATTCTGGCTAGATTTCCACAACCTTGTCAAAATCATCCCAAAGGAAGAGCTTTTGTTTGTTGGGGGAGATTGAAACGGAGGGCTGGGATACGGCACCAGGAACTCTTCAGGTGAAGATATCCTAAACATGTGCAAGCCGACACCTGATCACTTATAGCAGTGGCGGAAATGAAACTCAATTAGACTATCATTTGGTATTCAGTTTCATGAAGCCACGAGTTAAAGATTGTAAAGTGATCCTGGGAGACACCCAGGTGTTGAGGTGACGGACCCCAATGTGCACCAGCTATTCTTTGCTGACGATGGAGCCATTATAAGTGATGATCAGGCGTCCCTACAACGAGCACTTGATGTGTGGGTGGACATTTTTGAGGGACACGGGTATCGTATTAGTTCAAAGAAGACAGAGTATCTGTGCTGCCCGTTCTCTGACCCTCATCAGCCTATTCCAGACATTTACTTGAATGGAAGAGTGCTTTCCAGGTGTGAAAAGTTTAAATATCTGGGATCAATGATTAATAAAGAAGCAACTTGTGATGACGACATCAACCATCGCGTAAGCGTAGGGTGGATGAAGTGGCGGGAAAACTCCGCCATCTTCTGTGATCGAAAAATGCCCCCTAAGCTGAAAGGAAGGCTCTACACTTCAGTTGTACGTCCGGCGCTCACATACGGTTCACAATGCTGGACAATGCACAAAAAGTATGAGAGCAAATTAACGGCAGCTGATATGAAGATGCTTCGCACGACAGCGGGAGTAACAAAGCGTGACAGAATTAGAAGTTCAAAAATCCGAAGAAGCCTCCACGTAAGAGAAACCATCACAAGAAAGATAGAGCGCGACCGACTCAGTTGGTATTGCCATGTTCAAAGGAGAGATCCTTTGAACCCCGTTCAAAAGGCGATATCAATCAACGTTCCAATTTCAACACGCAAAAAAGGCAGGCCGAAAAACAATTGGTGCAAGCAAATGCAAAAACACCAGCATTTGATTGGCTTCAGCGATGAAGTAATCCCGAACCGGGAAGCCTGCCGCTACTTTCTGAGGTCAAACCGGCGGACCCCAGAAGCGGAGCAGTAGGAATGCAGTTAAGTGGTAAGGTTATGGTCCTACACTTCTGACCATAGCGACGCCGGAAAAAAAAAGGAAAAGAAGAAGAAGAAGCCGATGGATTACTTCTTTTACTCCTTCAATTGTTGACAGATCTAACTGAATTGCTGCTTTGTGGATAACAATCTTTTCCATTGCTGCTTAAGCATAGTAATATCTCCTCCATTGGACTGCAACTCTTTCGTTGTCCGAAACGTGTGTGTGTTTTTTAGAGGTTTGGTTTTTAAGCTCGCAACACTGTTTCTATAGGTTTTTAATTTGACAGTTAACATTTTATTTGTGGTTAGTACGTCTTGCCATGAAATACAATGGGTTAATGGCAGAATAAGGTATGTAAATTGTGCAAACTTATTATGAAACCATGGTTCGGTTCGTCAAACTTATTGTGCGCTACGTCCATTTTACGGTCGACATAATGGTCCATCTAAGCAAGTTATTCGGAACGCGATGAGTAGTTTTCGCCTCACGTATAATCTAGTAGACAATAAGCATCCCCAAAAGCGACAAACAGTGCGAAGAGAAGAAATTATGGCCGTTGCGCGCAATATTGAGGAGAATCCGAATGAGTCGATTCGCTATGAAGCTGCCCATCCACTGGAACATTTGGAACATTTTACGGAAAGGTCTTGGCTTAAAAGCTTATAAGATCCAGCTTGTGCAAGAGTTGAAAGCATGTGGCTATTATACGCCTCGTAAGTTTGGACAAAACATGATTCAGCTTGATTCTCATTTCCAACGCAAAATGTTGGCCCATTTTCGGTTAAATGGATATGTAAACGAGCAAAATTGACGAATTTGGAGTGGAGAGAACCCAGCTGCCTTAGTCGAGACGCCCTTGCAACCATTAAAACTCACTGTTTGGCTGCTTTATGGGCTGGTGGCCCATATTCTTTTAAGGACAATGCCGGCCAGAATGTTACCATCAATAGAAAGCGCTATAGAAACATGATTTCTGACTTCTTCGTTTCTCAGTTGAATGCCATTCACCTGACATTTTTTTGGTTTTGGTTTGGTTTTGGTTTTGGTTTCAACAAGATGGCGCAAAATGCCACACGGCGCGGGATATCATCAAACTCATTGCAGGAAACATTTGCTGAGCGCACAATTTCGCGTAATGGAATTGTGAAGTGGCCTCCACGATTCTGTGAACTCACACCTTTACATTATTTTCTTTGGGGTATGTGAAGTGACAAGTCTATGTCGATAAACCAGAGACATTGGTCGAAGATGTTCGTTCGCCACTCTCCGGGGGTGGTTGTCCTGGAGAGGATTCGAGAAATTTGACTGAATTTATCGTATTGGTTGTAGATCACAGTACCCTTTTTTCGTTTCCATGTCATTAAGGTGTTATATTTTAAGTGCGCACACAGAAAATTAATTTTGAAGCGATTTTATACTGCGAGTGGTATGCTTTCGTTAGCATGTTTTGATCATCTCTCATTCACAACTGATGTTGATGTTTTTTTCCGTATAGGAATTGTTTTAGCTATGGACAAACTTGAACTACAGACCTTCCATTCAAGAGTCGGTGATGATTACCATTGCGCAACGACCACCCAAAATATTGACGTATGACATCGAGACGAGAGCCGACACTACGGCCACCGAACGAGCGACATAACGTTCAATAGCAGGATTATTTAGAGATCGCATGCGCAACGAAGAGGTAAGAGAGATCTGCGGCTTCCAGGTCATCCTAAAACGGGCAAGGAGGAGACGCTAAGAGTGGAAAAACGACGTACTTAAGATGCCACAACAACTTCTAATAAGGTCGGCAATGACGGGAATACCATTTACATCCATACCACCGAGATCGAATGAACTCGAGGCGTAAAGTTGTAATCAACAGGATTTGTCTTTAAAAGAAGGAGAAGGAGCAGAAGAAGGAGAAGCTCTTCACAGAAGCCGGATAAGATGTTAATAACGTTGTTAATGGTTGAAAACATTGAAGCAGTGAAAAAAATTGTTGCGGAAAATCGTCGAATAATGTCATGGTCAGAGAAGCTGCTGAGGATATTGGCATATCAATTGGCTCATCTCTCCACCTTCGCCGCCATGTCGTTTCAAAGCGCATCGCACACTTGCAAAGTACCCGCTCTAATTTAAAAACTATTTTAAATCCTAACCTAAACACCACTACTTCTCCCCACCCATCGAATATTTTTTACAAAAACATATCATTGTATTATCAGAACGTCAGGGGATTATGCACCAAAACCTACGCAAGACTCCTTAATTCCCAAAACCTACCCTACGATATATTTGCCCTAGCTGAAACGAATTTATGCTCCAGCTTTGGAGACAGCGAGTTATTTACCTCAGATTTTATTCTGGTTCGGGCCGATTGACGTGACAACTTTTTTTTTTTTTAAATTCATTTTTGATATTCATTTCTTACAACTTTCTTACGCGCTAGACCAAAAAACTCTAAAGTAAAAAGAACAGATTAAATTATACCTTTGGGTCTTATGAATAAAAAAAAATTATAACAATTTAAATAATTTAAAACTTAAGCTAAGAAAATATTTGTTTAGAAAAACCGAGCATCCGAACTCTTTGTTTTTACCTTAACTATTTTTATTTTTTTTTCATGTTTTTTAATTTTTATTTTTTATTATTATGTATATGTATATACATAAGTACATATGTATATACATATATATATATTCTATTTTTGTTTTAGAGACTTAAAATACCTAAACTTACCCACCACCCTAGCCTACCTTAGTTTATCTTAACCTACCCTAACCTACCCTAAACTACAATAACTTATGTAAGCCTGCCATTGGTGTTTGGCGGGCTTTGCCTTGATGAGGCTGGCCTATGAAAATTTACCACTTACGTAGTCCGCTCCAACCACCAAAAACGTTGATGCTTTCGGACGACGTCTTCTTGATCTCGGCGTGAATTCGACTTACCGAACCTGTGCCGCTTGTGCTCGCAGAGTGCGACGTCAAGTTCGTAGAAGAACCGTCGTTCCACGGAATTGCGGGCTACGTGGAAGATTAGCGGTACCGCCAATCTATCTTGGATCAGCCCACATTGGTCTAAGTAGAGGAATGCCTCTGGTGGGACAAAGCCGTTAAGCATACCTTCTCGTGGTACAGGTAGTTGGGGTAGTAAGCCCCGGAGATCAAGTTATTGACTGAAGTAATTGCTCTTGCAACGTGGCTTCGAATCAGTTTTATCAGAAAAATACCCACCCGTACAATCCTGGCCCTATTGTGTAGGACCTCGTTCGGGTTAAATTTCGTGTACTCAAATTCAGGTGTCCTTGGACGTGACAACTCTGCCGATCTGGATGGTCGCGGAGTGCTCTATGATCGCTTGCTCTTCAAGTAGTGCCATAAACTTCATATTTGATATCGCCGAACCCAATGACACCAGCTTCATCTGTAGCAACTTCAATCTCCCACATCTACCGCCGAAAAAATACGAAACCTAAAGGACGACTTCTACCTCTAATCGCCTTATTTCAAACCTCTATCTAAGGACTCTCTCCTCAGCTTTGGAAATATGCTTTTACCATTCCAGTCCACAAAAAAGGACTGAAAAATGATGTGTCCACTGTCCAACTATCGTCCCACTGCCAAGCTCTCATGCATAGCCAAACTTTTCGAGAGCATCGTTTATGATGCACTATTCTTTCACTGCAAACCCATATTTTCTCCTTACCAACATGGGTTCCTAAAAGGTCAATCGACGACCACTAGTCTTGTCGAGTTTGTTTCACAACCTTTGTGTGCACTCG
Organism: Merodon equestris; assembly: GCA_958301585.1. Lineage (NCBI taxonomy): Eukaryota > Metazoa > Arthropoda > Insecta > Diptera > Syrphidae > Merodon > Merodon equestris. The sequence goes on along the minus strand of OY284417.1, from coordinate 17,942,364 downwards.
AAGCCGGCAAAGAAGTAGAATTGTTCGCCTTTGACAAAATTGCTCACCAAATTATTCTCCTCAAGCTCACTGCCCTCGGTTTCTCCCCCGGTTTTGGTCTCATGGATCAAATCTTATCTTGAAGATCGTCAATATCACGTTATCTTCAGAACTTCTACCTCGGATCCAATTAATGCTACCTCCGGTGTCCCACAAGGTAGTCATCTCGGCCCATTGATATTTATTCTAACCATTAATGATGTTGACAACGTTATTCTGAACTCTCAGTTCTCTATATATGCCGATGATATGAAAATATTGAAACACATCTCTTCCCTTGAGACAACAAGCTCTCTCCAAGGTGACCTTAACAGGTCCACTACTTGGTGTCAAACCAACTCGAGCTCAATGTCAGTAAATGCCTCACCATCCAGAACCTACCTTATTCGTGATGAAACCGTTCCCCCTGTTAACTTCTTGGTTGATCTAGGGGTATTTGTGACCGTGAACTTAGCTTTCGCCTCTATATCGACAATATTACCAAACGTGGCAACCTTGCCCTCGGTTTCCTGAAACGTTGGTCCAAAGAATTCTCGAATCCTTTTGTTGTGAAATCATTATACATACATTACTTTCGTTAGGCCCCTTCTCGAATATGCTAGTCTGGTCCCCCTCTTACGAATCCCATATTACGCGCGTTGAGGCCATTCAACGCAAATTTATCCGTTTTGTGGTCTTCCCTGGGCTGACCTCCTTAATTTACCACCTTATATGGATCACATAAAATTAATCAACCTCCAAACCAAACCTTTTTATTCACGACCTTCTCAGCAGTAACATTGACAGCCCCACATTATTGCACATGATTCCCCTTAACAACCCACGTAACCTTCGGTCCATTCCCCTTTTCTGTATAAGCACTTATCGCACAAATTACGGCTACCACGAACCAATGTCCAGAAGAGTCCAGTCTTAGAATTGCCCTATACCACAACCTTTCACCCTCTCGTTTCCACCCCGTCACCTAGTAAACAAGTTAATGTAGTTAATTTTTTTTGTTAAGGCTTGCATTAAGCTAATAGAGTGGGGGCGTCAAGTCAAAGTCAGATGTGTTTCAGAGAAGTTTGTTCGGAAATTGCTATGTTTCTATAAAATGAACCTTCACATGAGCCTTTCTCAAGAATTGTTGAATGACATGAATGATGATTCAGATTTACTTAAAAAGGTAAGGGAACATGGGTATATGGCATACGATGTCAAAACCAAAATCAAAACCGGGGTGGTAGTGGTGCAATGGTAATCATCACCGACTGTTAAGCGGAAGGTCTGTAGTTCAAGTCTGACCATAGCCAAGAAAAAATTCCTATACGGAAAAAAAAAAAAAAAAAAACCCATGCAACAACACCAGTTGTGAATGAGAGATGATCAAAAAAAATGCTGATGAAGGCATAACACTCGCAGTATAAGATCACTTCAAAGTTCATACTCTGCGTGTGCATTTCCAATATAAGATCTTAATGGCATGGAATAAAGTTACTGTAAAACTACAAACAACGCGACAAATTCAGTCGAATCTCTCGAATCCCAAGACAACCACCCCCGGAGAGTAGTGAACGAACATCTTCGACACAAACCATCTGCACCCCGTCCAGGTTGTGTGACAAACATCAAAAGAGCGTAACTCTTGAACCTGCACGAATTATAAAAAAAAAAAAAAAAAAAAAAAAAAAAAAAATGAAATTTTTGTGTGAAATTTTTCTTCGATTACAATCGCGTGGTTCATCATGAGCTCTTTCCGAAAGGTTGTATGGTCAATAAAGACTATTACCATGCAGTTATGCGCCGGCCTGAAGCAATATGAAGAAAACGTCTGGATTTGTTAGAGAAAAATCCTTATCAAGATATGTAATTCCTGCTACTCATTGTTGCTCGCCGGACTTGGAGCTACGGTAGTTTTCTCTTCCCAAAACTGAAAAGACCTATAAAAGAACTAAGATTTCCCAGCATTGAGGAAACAAAGACCGCATCGCTGGAAGGGCTTCAGACTAAACCAAAAAACGCCAAAACAAAGCAGTACATATTTTCTGTTCTCTAAATTTAAAAGGCGAAAAAAGCTTACGAAAATACGAACATACTTCATAACTTCCGAATTTGTGCATAGGAGGCAAATATATATATTATCATTTTGCATACATTTCTTGTATGTTGTAATTAATTGAAAATAACACCTCTTATTGGATAGCTCTTTATATTAAAATTGCTTAATGTGGAGTGGACTCTAAGCTAAGATCACAATCGATCCCACAGTTCGCTTTTCAAACGCATTTTTCTTCCGATTCCAGTCACCATTATTTATTATTTAACAATTCAGCAAATTCAGCAGTAAGGCAGAGTCCCGTCAGCAAATAAAACCCATTCGTTACTTGCAGTACACCGGAAACGATTTAGCCCCATCATGGATGTCAAGGCCTAAGTGAAAGTGTCTTCTTGCCAGAACATTCGATTTTACAACGGAAACTGCATGGTAGTCAGAATTTGCATAATAATGACCCAACGACAACCAATAAATTCCACGTAGGAAAGCATCTGTTTGGCATACACACCTACATGTTTAGACAGAGAAACCGTTTATAAATCAGTTTCTGAATTATGTTATTTATGGTATCATGTTGTTTAAAGGCTAAATTTGATTTGCGAGTATAGCTTGACCCAGAAATAATTTATCTCATGACATCGGTCTATTCGGAAGGATTTCACTTCACCATCCAGAAAAATCACCGCATCGTCAGTTCAGTTCTTAAAATATCACAACACCTACGATGAAATAAGGCCCCATTTCTGAGAAAAACCAGCTACTGTCACTCGTAAATGTAATTAAACCATGTCAACATCTAGGTTCGTATTACCATAGGACCTGGAAGTTATTTGATACTCCAGGGAGTACACGAACTTACACGTGTTTCTAATTCGATCGGAAGAAAGATAAGGAAATGAATTCGGTAAACTTAAACATAAAAGGTGAGTCATCGGTTGGTTTTGATAACCGTCAATTATTGATATTTCCTGAAGTCGTTGAAAATCTGAGTCGTAGATTCACTTACGTATTGCGTAACAAAGCATTTTTCTATCAAACTTGCTATGACAATGGATGATTAGTGAAAGTAACTTTTCGTAAAATTGTTCGGTCAAAATAATTGCCTTAGTGAGTCCAGAAATGGTACAATTGTTAAGTGTTTTGAAACTGCTTCGCTACGGGGTCAAACTCCAAATCCACATGCATGCGCCGTCCGAACACAAGCCACAATATCACCGCTGTGAGCCAAAATGTTTACGACGAGTTTCAACGATTGATCTTCCACCACGCGGCTATAAAATCCAAATTGCACAATTGAAACCCGTGCGACTACGACTCGTTAAATATATGTAGGTTGGATGGCCAAGGCCATCAAAATCAAATTTGAGATTTCCCAGCTCATTTGGCCTATACTTTTTCGACGATGAAGGTGAACAGGCAGTTGTAGTGAATGAAGAGCATTATCGCAACATGCTGGCCGAATGAATTGGGTCACTGGTTTCAAAAAGATCCAAACAATGAAGCCTTGGACCTTGGACGATGGCCCAAAAACTACCACACCAGCTTCTGACTCACTTAATATATTTTCAGCGAAAAAATTAAATATAAAAGAGGATGTTCCACAATATTGATCATTTAGGCCCATTTTTGATCGAGTCCTTATGTGCTACTTGCTTCACAACTTTATATTCTGATTCGTCTTTTCTATCGCCATCGTTGAAGTTCCATTTAACTTATCAATTAAAAGGTCCATAAGATGACATATAGATGGCGCAACTATTGACTCGATATTTAAGACTAACCAATTTTTACCAACTTTGGCATTTTATAATAATTTGGCGTTTACAAGCCATGGTGGCTTTACTGATGCTGCTTTTATGGCATGCTTGCAACTCTTGTAGCTTAACAAAGGTTATCCGAGTACTTCTCCTTCGAGACATGTGAAAGAAAATTGGTTTGCTAATTTTACACGCAGCCAACAACCATGCGGTATGTAGCAATGGATGAAACATGAATCCACCAATACAGTTCAGAATCAAAACTCAAATATCAGATGGTAAGGTAAAATTGTCCGCATTGCACTTTGAAAAGCTTCTCTATTCACGATCTGGCTTCTAGTGACTACTAACTGTTTACAAAACTAAAAAGAATTCTTAGGAGGAGATTTGGCTGCACTAAAAACCTAAAGCCATAATTTTTAAGGCACCACTTAGACCGAAGGGGGGGGGGGGGGGGGGTTAGAGAAGGGTGAAGAAGCTCCCTTATAAGTAAAGAGGTACTGGAAACACCAGATATGAGCGCTGAGCTCAAGTTTGGGGCGGATATAAGCCTCATAGATAGAAGCCAAATCAGAGGGGGCAAAACAGGTGGTTCACTCAAGGTTCGCTTAAGTGACAGTAGACAGCATTCAATTCCACACTATTGTTTACACCAACCTATCGAGGACAGAACTGAATATGCGTGCGCATAGGAAAGGTTGAGAGTACTGTCATCGATGAGGGAGAAAATTAGATGGTACGAGACAGAAAATCTTTTTGTTTTAAATAATGGAGAATGCCGGTGACAGAACAGAACTTTGGGGTACACCAGGAATTGAAGGCCCCTTAATCCAAGAAGATATTCATCGATTCTATAAGCACTTCTTTTCGCAAAGGGCCTGATGCCAAACACTTTCAAATGCTTTAGAAATATCAAGCGCTTCTTTGTTTGGATCTTGCTTCCTGTGAGGTTGTGCAGATTAAACATTTCGGTTGGATATACCTACTGCCAAATTTATTTTTTGTTTTAGGGTTCGGGCAGATTTAAGAGTTACACTCTTATGGTGTTTGTCACACAACCTCGACGGGGTGCAGATGGTTTGTGTCGAAGCTGTTCGTTCACTACTCTCCGGGGGTGGTTGTCCTAGATAAGATTCGAGAGATTCAACTGAATTTGTCGCGTTGGTTGTAGTTCACAGTAACTTTTTTTTTGCTTCGATGTCGTTGAGGTAAGAGAATGAATTTTGAAGTCATTTTATACTGCAAGTGGTATGCCTTCGTCAGCATTTTTTTAACCACCTCTCATTCACAACTGATGTTGTTGCACAGTTTTTCCGCATATGAATTGTTTTTGGCTATGGACAGATTTGACCTACAGACCTTCCGCTCAACAGACAGTGATGATTACCATTGCACCACGATCACTCTCATTAAGGAGTTTCAGCGACTCGTTCAGCAAATGCTGTTTTCCATCTACTCTGGAAGAGACCAGGAGAAAAGGTTACATCAAAAAGCTTATGGAGTGGTTTTCCATCGTGGAAGAACACAGTATGGGGTATACCATTAGGGCCAGCGGATTTGTTCACACTGGGATGCAGCACGCAGCACGGAGATTAGCTTTTTCTAAAGAGCACATAGATGAGGTGTCACTGCAAGGTGGGTGGGAATTGAAGACAAGACAGAATTTTAATGATCTTCACGAAAGCCTTAAAGTTTTTGCTACACCGGGGACTCTTGAAGAAGACTATGGTATGATGTTAAACAAGTCAAATTTTGCCTAAAAAATTGTTATATTAATCTACGAGTTTTCGATTGTAGCGCAACGGATACTCACGATCTTGGAACAACAATCAGCAACAGAATTGTGACGATTTTACAATGACCGAATGTAGATGGCCTAAATCAGAGGTCTTACCATGTCTATGTCTTTCTAAACGTGCATTGTCCTACGAAAGATAAAAACTAAGAGGCATTTTACCTAAAAATTAATGAAATATTCTAATATTTCTTATTCCTCAATATGAAAATCGCACTCGGTGATTTCAACGTAAAAGCGAGGTTTGATCAAAAAATAAGGTAACTTAAAAAAAAAAAAAATGGGCTGTGTGAAACAAATACCAGGCCAGATCAGGATTTACATATATGAAACGATAATGGGGGATTTCGAAAGAATTGCCGATATCCGAAGATATCCCGATAAGCTGCTTAATGTACATAGAAAGAAGCAGAATTGAAAAATGATATAAGAAATTCTGTTAGAACTACCAATCATCAAGAAAGTAAAGGAGTCAATTCATCGTCTTAAGAATAACAAGGACGTAGGAATCGACCAATGGAATAAATGAAATATACTGGAAGCAAATTAACAGAGACTTCGAGGAACGAGAACTGCTCGCGAGCTCTACGAACAGAAAAGGAGGGAAGAGAACCGGCTTCTCAGAAAGAAAAAGAAATAGCATGAGACGCGCGTGTTCGAGGAGATGGAAAGGTGCTACAGCAGGAATGATGTCTGAAAGTTTTACCAGAAAGTAAAACATTTATTCAGTGGATATAAATTTCGGACTGAAGCATGTCGGGACGAAAATGGACAACTAGTAAGAATCATTCCTTCAGATTTTTAAACGGTGACGAAGACCCAAATACCGCTGTCAGGCAGAGTACCCCACTCAATTTGGACGACGATAGATAAGAATTCCGTCCCCCCGACTCTGACGAAGTCAAGATAGCAATATCGAGACTTAAGTCGAACAAAGCTGCTGGAGCATGCGGATGAAAGCATGCCCGATAAGTGAAATCTCAGTGTCGTTCACCCAATCCATAAGAAAGGAGACCCCTTTGACTGCGCCAACTATAGAGGGATAACTCTCCTTAACATTGCCTACAAAATCTTGTCTGCCATTTTGTAAGGACGCCTGAAACCGTTCGTCAACAACCTGATAGGTCCATATCAGTGTGGTTTCAGGCCAGGGAAGTCCACAGTAAACCAAATCTTCACACTGCGGCAGATCCTGGAAAAGACACAAGAGATGCAGATCGACACTCACCACCTATTCGTCGACTTCGCATATGAAAGCGTGCATAGAGACGAGCTATACAAAGCCATGTCCAGTTTTGACATCCCCACGAAGCTCATCAGATTGTGTAGGATGACAATGGAGAACTCCCGCTGCTCCATCAAGGCCGGCGACGCGCTGTCATGTGAGCAGATTGTCCGTTCAACTGCTGGCTTGCGCGGATGATATTGACGTGATTGGTCGAACACAGCGAGCCGTCAATGAAGCGTTTGCTGACATTGACGCGGAAGCGGATAAAATGGCTCTAGTGGTAAATGAGGGCAAAACGAAGTACATGTTGCCATCAAGAAAGAACGCACAACATCGACGTCTTGGACAGAGCGTCACATGGCAGCATGAACTAGTCAAGCCTAGTAGTCAAGGACTTTGTCTACCTCGGTTCCGCAGTAAATAGGAACAACAACATCGGTAGAGCTCTTTCTCGAAAGACCAAGTTGGTATAATACTCTAATTATCTATGTCCTGTTATATGGTGCAGAAGCATGGACGATGTTAAAAGCGGATGAGGATGCTCTTGGTCTTTTCGAGAGAAAAGTTCTGGGTGCGATCTTTGGTCCTGTTTGCGTTGATGGCATCTTGAGGAGAATCAATCAATCACGAATTATATGGATAAGCGTCTAAGGATACAACACTGTCTAGGCAAGGTAGAGCGTATGGACAACACAGCTCCGACCAAAAAAGTCTTTAAATCCGAACCATTGGGCCAACGCAACAGAGGACGCCCTCGACTTAAATTGCGCACACAAGTGAAAAAGGACCTCAACCAACTGGGTGTGCGAAACTTGAGAAGACGAGCAGGAGATCGCGCAGGCTGTAGACGCTTGTTGGTTGAGGCCCAAGCCCACATCAGGCTGTAGCACCATCAAAAAAAGAAAGAAGAATTAAACAAATAAGTTACATGGGACCATTACAACTATGTAGAACAACGTAGGACTGGAAAAACTCGGTCGTCATTCTGTGTTTAAAAGAGTGATCGAAAAGATAGGTGAAACTGATACAAGTACGCCTAAAAGGAAATAAAAGATGAGAAATGACATCTCTTCAGAAAAATGATAGGAATATAACCCCTAATGGAATCACACCCGCTCTATCTTCTGCTGACAATTTATAACTTCTGAGAAAGACCTAATAATGGCAGGAAAGGAAATAGGCTTAAAAGAAAATGAAGACAAAACTATATACCTATATGACCAAGTCACTGACCGACTTGGATCGATCCAAACCTTCTACCTGAGTGTACTCGAGAAACGCTTTGAGAAGGTGAATGAGTTCAAATATTTGGGACCCGTATTGACTACCAAAAATGACATAATTATCGAACTATGTACACAAAAGAATGCATAACGCGCTGAAGGAGCTACTGAAAACAAATCTTGCGTCCTGTGACACTTTACGGATGTGAAATTTCGCCTTTTACTAAAAAGGAAGAAAATAGATGTCTGATCTGACGGAGAATCTATGGTGAGAAACAGAATGAAGAAACATGCGAATGGAGAAAACTACACAAACAAGAACTCGATGACCTCTATTCAACCCCAGATCGCGAAAATTAAGATGGCCAGGACACATAGAACGAATGGACAATGGACGAACAATCAAAAAAATAATGAGTAGGAAACCCGAGGGAAAAGGACCGTCAGAAAGGCCACGTTGTAGATGGAGGACAATATAAGAAAGGATCTAGGAGAGATGGAACAGAACAACGAAACATGGAAGGAACACACTCATGACAAAGATTCTTGGCGAATGGTTGTCGCCAAGGCTCTGAGCTTCCGAGCTCATATGGCATGTAATAACAATCCAAAATACTTATTGAGTGTTGTGTCATGTGAAAGAAACTCATGAGCTCTACATTCCCGGTCATAGCTGAATCCTTTCATCAAGTAAATGATTGATAAACAAGACTGTGAAGCTTCATCAAGCAGAATCGGAGGTCGAATTTTAATTAGTGGCATGTTCACGTGTTAAGCCTTGACCGGCTTCTGCCTTACGGCAAAGTAAATGTTTGGAAACTCCTGACCTCAATAAAATATTATAAAATGAAGGCTTATTCACCATCAGACTTAATTCACCCCGTGACTCCTAACCCGAATTTACGTTCTCTTGCTTTGTAGGCCGCTGCTGATGGCTTTCGTATTTATTTCATCTCAACCTGTCAAACAAGTTAATAAATACGAACAGTTGTCAAAAACTAAAACTCGCTCGCGAAAACAAATGGATTATTTGGTTAGACGAATACAATCCCTTTTCCCATAATTTGACAGTCAGCACGAGTTGGTTGTTTGATAAATGATTGCTTATCATTCTCTGGAGCTACAATGACCTAGACAAGGCGTTATTTAATTAAGCTAATACATACAACAAAACATACTCTGGCCTTGTCTCCAAATTGTACTATTTTTGGATCTCGGATTGGGTAAGGAAAAGCCGCTAATTTATTATTCCTAATTGGTGCACATATGCAAATTAAAAGTCTATTCAAAGCCACCTCTGAAAAACGAGAGTAAATTTAAGGCCAAATTGATTTCCAGGATCAACTGCTCGTCTGATTCCAACAAAGCCTAATGAACCCTAAACGCATGTGAAATTCAGGACAAGGCTATAGGATGGATTATTCCACCACCTGTGACAGAAATGTTGCTTTCCTGTTTCGGAAATTAGATTCCTATCGCTTCCTGGTATCTTACAATACGCTGTGCTATTTTAATTTGAACAGATATTTATAGAATGCCAGTTGAAGTTGGTGTGGTATACTTTAAAAAAAGCTGTCCTGGAAACAGGTAACAGAAAACAAAAAGTTATGAAGCGAAATCAAATTGGACTTAACACTCTTTAAGGTTTGTTTTCGAGAAATTTTGCTTATCTATCGACGTGAACTCGTAAACATGCGTAGGCTACGGTCGAGGTATTTAAGCAGCCGTTGAAAACTATTTGAAGTTCAATACAAAGATTAAATCTTTTTTCTATTAATATTAATGCGGCTGAAGGAAACAACTATTCACCCCTATTCCGTGCTGTTGACTAGTAACTAGCATCCTACGCCATCGACTGAAGACTGTTTACGCTAATGGAATAGTATACAGGTGGACTGCGTGCGTCATTCCCGTAAGTAAATAAAAGCAATGGCATTAGGAAATGCAAGAAACACGTGTAACACAATCGACTATCGAAATGAATCGAAGGTGTCCTTTATATATTTATACCAACAATGGAAGCAATAATAACCGATGGGGGCTATCGTTTGGACAACATTGAAGACTATCATGATCCAAAGAACTGCAAATATTGATATTTATCCCAAACTCGGACTCCAATAATGTAGTACAGCTATATGTATATCAACACAATAAGTCGTATTACCTGGAATCAATGTTCAATTTTCCATCACAAAAGTTTCCATCCAATCCTATTCAAGTATTCAAATTCCCCAAGCCAGGACGTGTGCGGTAAAAGTATGGGCGGTGGAGTAAAAGTTCTATCTCCTCGGACACCCCTAACATATTTACAATTCGACGAGCAATCGATTTTATGGTCTATTGACTCGAATGTATGGTCAAAGTTAGAAAGGATATCCGTCATTCGTCTGAGTAAGCAAATAAAACTTCCATAAGGACGATTGCCAATAGAATTGTCAGTATATGCAGCAGTTTAGTATGCCAAGTGCATAATTCGTTCGTTGTCTGACTTTGATTGAACTTGAATTTGAAGTCATAGGATATGAACTAATGCATATTTAAAAAGGACTTATGAAAAGGACAGTTTGAGTTGGATGCAGATGGAGGATTGTGAGATTGTTGGATTGAAGAGATCATACTTTGTAAAATGTATGAGTGAGATGAATCGATGAGGAGGACTTAAAATGGTTTACGATTCAAGGATAGGAATAGATGACGTTTGCTAAAAATCAATAAGGAAGGGATACGAGTTCAACCAATATCCTTTTGAAGAATATTTGGGCACTCTTGATATTATTGACATCTTCCCATGATGAGTTTTGGACATTGCATTTAGAATGAACATGATTTTTTTCATAATAATTCCTTTTAACGTATAAGCTTAGAGACTAAGTAAATCGTCAGAAAAGAGAGTAAAACAATAATATTGGACTTCGTATCAGAGACCCAAAGGGCTGTTCCAGAACAATTGGAGCCTGAGGAAAAACATACTCCCTAACCTTGAGCTATTACTATCTTCGTTCACTATATTATAAGTATGTCCAGCTGACCGCCTAGCCTGAAAGATTATACATACTCTGAGTGTCGACTGTAAGTTGGTTGGGGAATCGTAGCGATGACGTTTTGCGTCGGGTAGTCGGTCACCTAAGAACAGGTTGGGGTGCATTGTCGGGATTTTCAATTTGCAACGATGGGCGGCGTCGTTCGGTTAACCCTTCCCTTCAGTCTTCTAACACTGCTAGGTCAAAAATCAAGTTCAGTGCCTGCCCCTCGGGTACAAATTCATAGTGGACCTCTACTCGGCGACAGTCCAGTGCTGAGCTCGTCTTGCACAATCTCTCGGCAATTTTTAAGACCAACCCGTGGCACTTAAAAACAGCATTCGGTGACATGCTTTCACGTCGTACCGCTTTTCAACCGTTCGCTGCATTCTGAGCTTGCGCAGAGTGACTCGTCAGAAGTCGTCTAAAAAACTCGATCTAGCCTGAACGGATATGCGGTCTACTGATGCTTGAGGCGTTTTAAGCGTCAGACCTTAAACCACGTTTGGAAATGATTGTCCCTCTTACTTTTTATACAGACCCTCTGTCCGCAAAGGATCATCCAACAAGAGGTGTCATTTTAAATCTGGCGCCATTATTGAACAGTCAACATTCAGCTATCACCGCGATGACTCTTGGTAAGCAAAGACTAATAAGTTCTTAAATCTGTATCTGTATATAACATGCTAAAATAGTGAACGTTCACTATAGAAACGGTGACAATATAAGCACCTTCTCGCAGAGCATACTGAGTTTAATCAAATAAGTCAGTGATGTGATCATTTCAAATAGTGTTGGTCCAGCAAGGTTAACTGAAAATATCGCCACGGTGGCGGAGCTGAGAGTGATTAGATGTTCCCATTTCGGGGCGTAATTTTGGACTAAATAAATGGAAAAAATTGTGACCTTTTACACAAAATGACGAATATTCTGAGAGTGACAATGCTCATTTCCATTTGTTTGGGTACGTAAACAAGCTAGACTGTTGTAATTGTGGAAATAGTGGATCAACCTGTATATTCACAGAAGAACACCGCGTCTCATAAAGTAAAGCATTGGCTTTTAACGCAGGTGACACGGTGTTCGGATCCCGCATCAGGCAAATTATGAAAATTATATTTGGCGGTGTTTTTTTTCTCTTCAGAGCATCCATTTACCACTTAGGAATCGTACTTAGTTTAATGACCGAGTAGCTACACATTTACTAGGCGTAGTGTAGTTTTAAGGAGATTAAGACTGTGCTGGTTGTAAACGCTTGTTAGTTGAGACACTCCGGACTGTAGTGTCACCAAAAAAGAAGAAGAAGATAGTCAGTGATAGTTCCAATAAACTATTTAAGTACTCCTTTGATAAAACTAGTCTTTGTTTTCTCAATTCTCATTGGCCGACATGTTGATTGACGTGTTCTTCACGCCACTCTCTACTGGAAAACGACCAGGATAGGCCTTCATCTGACTTTATTCATTATTTTTTGCCCTGTTCTATTAAATATAATCAGACTGACTTACTCACCTGACCTAGGTAAGAATTTTTTTTTCTATAAGGTTCGCGCAGACTTAACAGTTACGCTCTTATGGTGTTTGTCACACAACCTGGATGGGGTGCAGGTGGTTTGTGTCGAAGATGTTCGTTCACTACTTTCCGGGGGTGGTTGTCCTAGATAGTATTCGAGAGATTCGATTGAGTTTGTCGCGTTAGTTGTAGTTCACAGTAACTTTTTTTTGTTTCCATGTCGAAATGGAAATGCGCACACAGAGTATGAATTTTGATAAGAAATGAATTGTATAACATCAGTGTACCTGAGGTACAAGACATTTAAGCCCAAACTTTACGTATAGAACAACAATCTTATTAAACAGCAGATCTGCGAAAGAGACGTTTCTTAAAAGAACTTGCGAAACCTCGGGATGACTGCCGAAAAGAATATGGCAAAATGTTCTTTTAGCCCAAATGCAATGGGCTCCGTTGTTGCATCTCTATGTTCAACCTCAACTGTAAAGGGTGTCTCAGTAAGAGTGCACTTTTTCATTTTAAAACAAAAACAAGTATTTTATGACAGAGTTGTGATATTTTTATTGTATTGTAAAGAAGACATGTTCCGATTAAGTATGGAATAAAATATCCTCCAAATGACCCCCACGGCTCCGATGACAGGCCATTACTCTTTTCATGAAATTTTCGATGACTTTTGCACAGAGATGTGGCTGTATCTCACCGATGACGCGTTGGATTTCCGATTTGAGCTCGGGAATTGTTTCGGGTTTATTCGCTCCTGAGTTAACTGAATCTTGTACGCATGAAGGTGGAGGTCTTTAGTCAAAATTCGCTACGTAGTGCTTCGTGAAATTTGCAGTTGTTGAGAACGATGTCGAATTGATGTTTTCGGGTTTTCTGCGACACACTCGTTTAGAGCAGCAATGTTTTCAAGAGACCGACCAGTACGTTGACGCAAAGGATTTTTATTATCCATAATTGACCCAGTTTCTTCAAATTTTTTGACCACTCTTCGAATGGTTGACACATTAGGTGCGCTTTCTCGGCTGAAAATTTGGCGAAGTTTGCGAGCGGTTTCAGCGTAACATTCCCCATTTTTGTAATGAGTTTTCACAATTATAACGCGTTGTTCTTTCGAAAAGCGCTCCATTTTTAATAATCGGAATAAACAGAGGTGACAGCTGTCAAATTCCAGAGTTGCCGCTTGCATGAAAAAAAAAAATATTCCAATTTTAAAAAGTGCACTCTTACTGAGACATCCGTTACTAGCCGCCAGCTTAGAAGACGCGAATGAAGGCCTTAGTTTTGAATGTGTTTATTGTAGTTATTTATTGATTTTGTTGCAGTTATTTATACGCTGCGCTGTGAATCTACAATGATCAAACTTTTACAATTACAAACTTGCATATACCACTAGATTTAATTATAGTTCTTCTTGATTTTAAAGCCTTAATCTAAATTAAAAAAATATTTTGGCTTTAGCGCTGCATCACTCACTCTTCTTACACAACATCTATAGTAATGTCCAGGTGGTTCAAATGAACCACTCAATATCAAGTCCTAATTCTGTTGACTCCGGTGTACCGCAAGGATCTGTATTGGGCCCTTTACTATTTCCTATGTTAATGAGTATACAGATTAATCTAGTAATTCAAGCTTTCAAAGACCATTATTAAGTATCGATTATCCCGCCCTCATTCTAAAAGGTCACATTGATCAATATGCCGACAAATTCAGGTATCTGAGATATCGGACATCTTATGAAGGATTTATTTAGGTTTATTTGGGCTGAGATCCACAGTATATGTCCTAGTTATCTGCGTGAAATCTTACTTTCTGCACAGTTATGCAGGGAGACGATTCGAATAGAGTATAGGAGAGCGCTTTTACTTTGTCTAACAGATTCACTTCTGAAGTAACCTCACATAGGAATTATAATATATTTCACCAGACACATTTCGCACAAAAAATGACAATTTGGTGCGGTTTTTGAGCTGGTAGTGAGCATTATGATGCTGATGTGTCCATTTCAGTGAAGGGATTTCTTAACCGAAGAATGTAGTAGTTTTGTTAGATTGGTGCTCTCAGCGTGGCAACAAGCACCACACAGCTTATGATACTTAATTTGACTGTTAAGATAGGCGATTTAGGTTTTTCCCCATGCCTGAAAATAAGTTGTAAAATGGCTCCATATGCGCGAAAGCATAATGGAAAATAATACAAGAAGGATGACTGTTACTAGGAAGGATCAACTCGTACACAGACATTGGACCCAACTAACCTAATGCCCGAGACTAAAATAAAAATATTACCGTCAAATGGGGTTAATCTTTCAGAGGAGAAAAAAAACACAATTTTTTAATAGTAAACAATTTTTTTTGAAAGACATTTTCGGGACGCTGTATAGGCCCCTTTCGGAAACCAATGTGGGCTCCTCGATAACCATGTCGACGTTTTTTAAGTCATACCATATTTTATCCTTTTCTTTTGGCCATTTCCAGAATGCCCCACTTTTTTCATAGTGTTAATCAAGTAAGTATTGCCATCAACCTCTGTTATTTTTCTCGGATATTTCTGTCCGTCGTACAATCACGTTATCGCTTTTCCGAAAAATTGGGCATTTTCCTATAATACTACTCCTACAATTAATAAGCTATCTAGATGTTGACCAGGTAACTGTCTCGTAGAGATCGGATTTTTTAAGAAAAGGACTGCATTCACTTTCTCTGAGAGAATAAGCATCCATATTGGCTTCATCAGAAAATGAAGATGCATGCCTTTCTTGATGACGCTTTTTATTTTTTTTGTCCAGGGTCATCTCTAATCATTAATTTTTGAACCGATATAACATACTTTCCCCCGGAACCACATTCAACCGTTTTCGTTTTTTGATCAGTTTAGTTTTTGTAATATCTTGCTATGCCTGGACCATACATAAACTCTTCGGTGGTTTCATACGCATCATTTTCTGCCAGTTTTTGTGACCTGAGGGAAGCTCTTGCCTTTTTGGAAGCCTCGGACGTGGATCGCTCTGCACGGGTTATTCGTCGTTCATCGTAATCCTCAGCATACCAGTAGGCGTTTCGGACAATTTGCGTACCAAAAATCTCCATTATTTTAAGGATGGGTGAAAATCCTTCATTATACATACACGCAGCTGTCCAAGAAGCAATTTCCAGCGTATTTTTTACAACAAAATTATGCTTTGGAGCAAAGTTTCAGATGCAATTATTAAACGACTCGTTTTTGTTCTGAGTGTTTTTTTTCCCAAGCACTTTTGTATCAATTCATCAGATTATAATTCTTCGTAAATTGGCTTCAAAAAACTTGCCGTTTCTTCATCAAATGCTGGAGGATGTGCGTAAATTTCCTCTGTATTCTCTGCCGTATGTTGTAAATACTTGCACCATGCAATTGAACAGTACGAGTGCTGAGGGTTTTCGTCGGTTGAAATGTAATGATAGTATGTAGCCCACACTGCTTTCTTCATTTCTTCTTGAGCATCTGGATTTCTCAAAATAGCTAAACCATAGTATGTACTTAACTTAACCATCATGGCATTGGTCAATGCAAGAGTCGACTTTTTTGTTGCAGCACTAGTGGATGATTTTTTTTTCGATGCACATTTTGTGACAGCAACTTCACCTTCTTTTATTTTTTGGCCTTCTTTTTTCCAGCTTCTTCCAAGCCTTTTTTGGCTTTTAAATATTGGTTATGTGTTTTTTAGCTTCTTTCACTCGTCTATACATTCTTTTTTTGACGTGTAAGACGCACTCTTTTTTTCTACTTTGCTGTCACCATCTCCAATGTATTTACTATATTTTACTTTAAAGTATTCGACAGACCGCTAAAACATCTTAATCACACCGTCAACTTCCATTTTACCGGAACTTCCTTCATGATTTGCTTCACAATGCTCAATGTGATTTTCATACCACTCCAAAAACTCGTCTGACTCTTCTCTTCCAATCCATTGCTCGCATGCTTTACACACTTTTGATTTGACAATTAAAACTACAATTTTATTAAAATATTTCCCTATCAAAGAAACAACACCCAGCAGTGAGGTAAAACCACGCTTGGCCCATGATCCATCACCAGAAACCGTGATTTTATCTTCAGCACAACCGTTTTCAACATTAAATTTTTTTTCTTCTTCAACGGCTTTTTTGAAAACAGTATCAACTACTGACTTTACAGCAATATAAATTTGGTCGAGCATACCATAATATTCATTTTTACTAATTCCATCACACAAGTCCATTAGCGAACAAAATAAATTTATTCCAGCCCATAATAATTCTGATCTTGTTTATCCATTTCCAGCACCCAGTCGGCGAAAGTTCTTCTTTGTGCTTGGAATAACCGTGTAGGCCAAGCTCTTAACGCAAAATGCGCCGTTAAGTTAGCTACGGTGATCATCATTTCGGCAAACCTTGCCACACAGACATGAGTTGGAATCTTTTTTGTACTAACTTGTCCGGTACGTTCAAATCTATCGACTAAATTCCCTTAACCTGTGCGAGAAGGCGATCGTTAATAGTCAAAAGCACTTGTTACTTGCAAACTGATGAAATTTTGTTTCTATTTTATTTTTCGCGGTTCCCTAAGGCGGGATAGGCTTGTATTGTCTCGCTGACACAGAAGCATTCAATAGTGAATATATTTTAAAAAATTGGAGTAAGCGCTCTTAAAATTGCGACTTAGTGCTTCGACCGTAGATTTTTATAGTTTCAAACGGTGCTCGATCGCGAACTTCACCATTGCACAAAAGATAAGACTTGACTGAGGTCTATCATTGATAGCTCATAAAAAAGTTTGAGGAAACGTTTATATTACTGAATCCCAAAATTCACATTTTGTGGAACTCTGTTGCCAAGCTTCAATGACGCCCAATGACGCCGCCTGTCCAAAATCCCCAGCAAACCGAAAGTTCCTCTGCATGCAATAGAGACACTTGATTATTCAGAAAGCCGTTCAAAGCTTCATCACTAAATATAATTGCTGTGTGTCAGTTGAATCCTAAAATTTCGCTAAGCTGAGGTCGCGAAAAGTCAACTTTTTTGGACGAGAAGGTTTAGGTCTTTAGCCACGCTTTCAGGAGCGGCAAGGACTGCTCGATCAGAAACCCTAATTTCAGGATAATTCGTCGAACTGCTTGCATTTCGGCTGTTAATATTTCGTAGCTCATTCAACATATACCGTACCATTTAAATATGTACGGAAAATATTATGTTTACTTAATTCTTATGGCGAACCTCAAGGATCGGTCCCCGGTCCCACATTATTCAATTCATGTAGCCATATTTGCGGGTATAGTTTCTTCGGGCGCCTTATTTATTCTTCTTCTTCTTCTTTTCCTTTTTTCTTCCGGCGTCGTTATGGTCAGAAGTGTAGGACCATAACCTTCCCACTTAACTGCATTCCTGCTGGTCCGCTTGTGGGGTCCGCCGGATTGACCTCAGAAGGTAGCGGCAGGCTTCCCGGTTTGGGATTACTTCATCGCTGAGGCCATTCAAATGCTGGTGTTTTGGCATTTGTTTGCACCAATTGTTTTTCGGCCTGCCCTTTTTTTTTTTTTTTTTTCCTGCACAGGTCGGGCGTCTTATTTATTAATTTTTTTAATTTCATTTTTTTAATTTTTTGGGGGGGGGGTACACCCCCATTTATTGAGCTTAATTCAAGCTAACTTAATCTATCTTAACCGTACTTAATCTAACTTAATATCTAAGAAGAACGGGAGAGGGGGCGCGATTAAAAGGACGGATTTTTAGGCATGGAGTGCTAAGGTTGAAATCGAAATGAGGACTCGAATTAACACTTCCCAGCATACGAGAAATGGGTTCATTGGAGCCATAGGCGGTACGGGAAGTGGGTAGATAGAAGAAACGGCGATTTCGTACATGGAGACAGAGTTGTAGAGGGTCACGCAGTCAATGGTACCTGAAAGTATTTCAGATACAGTTCTTCTATCCTCCAACGTGTTCATGTTGATTAGTTTAAGACGATATTGATAAGGTGATAAAAGCAAAGGATGGTTCCAGGGGAGACCTCGAAGTGCAAAATGTAGGAACCGGCATTGGATGCTCTCATTCTTAGAAATATGAGTTTTTTGGTAAGGAAACCACACTTGGAGAATTCTTTAGACCATCGCTTCACGATACCGAACGCTGAATTAGTTTTAAATACGAAAATTTAACTCCTGATCACATAATATGCCAAGATCGCGGACAACCTGAATAGTAGAGATGGGCTGATTATTATAAGAAATTTGTGGAAGCCCAGGTGGAAAAACTGTTGAGGACTGATTGAATAAGGGAAGAGTCATGACTAGAGGAAATGGTCTTTAGAGAACTTGGTGTCGTCGGCATATAATGAGATGTGAGAATGTTTGATCACTATTTCAAGATCGTTTATGGTAAGAACGAAAATAAGTGGACCTAAGTGGCTGCCTTGGGGGACGCCGGAGGAAGCTGTAAAAGGGTTAGAATAGGCAGATTTGAAACGTAAACACTGTAATTGGGATTTTCCAGGTAAGAAGATATCCACTTCAAAGAAATGGGGTCCGAGCCAAGGGAAGACAATTTGAAGAGTATCAGTCTATGGGAGATTTTATCGAATGCTTTACTGAAATCAATAGAAATAACGTCGACTTCGAAACTTAGAATTTCGTACAAAATACTCTCGAAAAGTTTAAGTGTATGTGACAGTTTGGCAATGGGAGTAAAGTTGTTAATATCGTTCTTCGGACCTTTTTTGGGTATAGGGGTTATAAACGAGATTTTCCATAAGCGGGGGAATTCACCTCGAGATAAGGATAAACTGAAAATTTTTGAGAGAGGGAGAAAGAGGGTTAAAGAGCATTTTCTTAGAAATATGGCAGGGCGATCGTCATTAGGTAGATTTAATTTGTTTTCGATGACATAGGGATCGACTGTACGAGGAAAAAATTACTCAAGGGACGAATTCGTTAATAAATCGAAGTAAGCGAAGTCCAAACGACAAAGGAGTCGTCGTCGAAAGATTATTTGAAAAAGCTGGCGAAAACGTTGGCTATGGGGTCATTTGAGGTTTGATCATGAAAGGAGAGTGAGGTAGGGTAAGATTATCTTTTCTAGTTTTGTCAAAGAAGGACTTAGGATCACTTATAAGATTGGCTAGCGTTTCAGTTAAATAGCGTTGATTGAGTTGTGAAGGGCGGTAAAGTGGTGATAGCTACTCAATCATTAGGGGATTTAGCACGAAGGAAGATTGCTTATTGCTTATTTCTTTTTTTTCTGACTCCAAGTAGTCGCATAATAAACACACAACGTCTATTGATTTCGTAAGCATTTTTGACCATAGGAGAAGAATTGATGTCAAATTCTTGGCACGAACACTTTACACACGACTTGAATCCTAGTCCTCCCGGTGATTTTTTCAAAAATTTAACGTCACTATAGCAAAGCTTGCACTTTAAAATTGATCGCAAAGCTGTAAGTACTAGCGAGAAACACAGAACGCTGTAGCTGAATGCTTCGTCAATCGGTACATCAAAATCACTGTTGTCTTTTAATTTTTCAGCTGATGTGCTCACAAACTCGGTATCGGTTTCAGCAGTATATTGATTCCCTCGAAAACTACCTTTTCTTTCTTATCATGTCTCGTAGCTCAGTTGTTAATTCGTCAAACAAGTTATTCATGATGCCCTCATTGATTCCGGCTCGAGTTCTTGAAATATTTCTCGCAACCCTGTGCGCCAAAACTTGTGAGGCTCAATAAACCTGTATCCCCAATCAAAGCCAGGCATGTTATTCCTGAAACGAGGTCCTTTCCTCCCGAATGAGTCCAAATAGCTTTTCACAATTCGTCTGAATCTAGTAGGGTTATTGGAAACTCATCTGAAGACATAGCGATGATGTATTTTATAAATTGATATTTATACAATTACAATACAGTAAGGTCGTCCTATCTTTTTAACGTACGCTCGAGGCATTTTACTTGAGTCTCTTAGTCTAAAACTTTAAATTTAAAAAGTAAGAGGTGACTTTGAGCCAAGTATAATTAAATGCGGTGAGCTAAAATTTAATATGGCTGGTACAAAGCCTACCTATGAATTTGCGGTTTAGTAAAAATTAGTTCAAACTATTTAAACTATAAGGTTTTAAATAAATATACTACAATGTTTGTAATGACATATAAGCAAGCAAGAAAAATAATACATCCTTAAATCTGTAACGTTCGTAATTTTTTTTGGACAAACACGTTTCTGCACAGGACTTTCCTACTTTATGACAGCTAAAATCCAAATACATCACAGACGAAGATAATAAGCTATACTTCACTCAGAGAGCCTTGACCTTCTGCATATAAGAAAAAGTTCATAATTTTTGTCAAAGGATTAATTAATATATGAAAAAGACAGCTCAAAAACACGGTTGTCACGAAGTCACCCCAGTTTACGGTATTCATTTAAAATGACACCCTTTCTTGGATAATCGTATAAATACCGAGAAAGTGTGCAAACTACCAGGTAATCGCAATGCAAGAAAAATTAACGAAAGAAGTGCTGAATCATTTTACCATAAAACTCCCCAGCATAAGACTGACTCCGTTACCAACTTAAAAGTGACGTCAAAATAGTCTTGGACCAGTTGGCATTACCATAGAATATTTAGCCAGTTAAAGAAAATTGTTGAAGCACATTTGTTAAGATTTCCCACAAAAATGCTTCGGTTCCTTACATCAACAATCGACCAACAGGTGGTTGGGAGTGCGTCCCACTAACCGACTCTCTCCGACAGCAAACAAAAATTTGTTGCGCACACGCCAGTCCCCACCCAATTATAGCTTCACACCACGCTCTTCATATAATAGTTCAAGTTCAAAATCGCAGGCAAGCAGGCCGGCACAAACGCCACCGCCAACCACATGTTGCGTCACAGTCAAACTGAGAAAATGCCGCCAAAATTCCAATCAGCCCTGTTAACCGATGTTAACCGAGCACTCTGCTGTTAAATGAGCAACATGCATTCGAATGCGCCGGTCGGATGCTCTATTCGACTTTTGGTTTTTCTCGGGGGTAGATGGCAATATCGCTTCCTTCTTGTTCGCAAGTTTAGGAATTCGGTTCGTTAGCTCAGATCGCTTTGACTCTTCATCGCGAACGGTCGGATATCGCTCTATTCGGCGTTTGTCATTTTTTTTTTGTCGGCGTGTCGGTGTCCTATGCATTTGTATACGATATCGTAAATTCCCTCGGCAGTAAATATATTTCCTTCCCTCGATACTGCCTCCTGGGGTTTAAATCCTGTTTGATGTGCTTACTTGTGGTTAAGGAAGGTGTCGTTCAGCATGAGTGCGTGAATGTGCCAATCATTGTCATGTAATATTCACCTTTGAGCTTCGGGTTAAAGTATGAAACGTTCCAAGAAGCAGGCACGAGAGCGGAAGTGAATATTGGCAAAGTTCCATTTTTACTAGCTTGATTTTTCAACTGAAAAAAAAATATTTGTGCGTCCGGGCGGGAAAATATTGTTTTAGTATTTATGGAGTCACACAGGTGAATACAAAGTGCTTAAAAGTGATTCTCTAAAATTGGATGAGAAAAACAAAAAGAGAAAAGGAACGTTCTATCGCTTAGTTGGAATATATAGTACCACATATGAGATTGGTGAGTGTAACGAAAAAAATGTTATAAGGTTACGTAACTCCTAGGGAAAGGGGTTTTTGTGCGATTCAAAGGATCTACCTGGTGCCTATAAAAACTCAAATATGAAACTTGAATGTGGCGCATTTACGGCATTCCTATTTCAATGCCTAAGCTGTTTGGTCCTCTGACAAAAAATATATAAAGTATCATTAGTTATGTACCCGTTCCATTTTCTTCCTTTTGCGAATCCTACGCCGACTAACAAGTCTAATGTTTCTACGGCATAGCATATGTTTCAGTAATTAATTGCCTTCATTTATAATTCTTAAAAAGCCATTAAGGCAATTTTGCCAAAGCCAGTTAATCTGCAAAGCATAAAAACAACAGTTTGTCTTGGCATAATTCTATTTGAATTTATATCTGAAGGAAAAAAGTTCGTTATATCGAAACTTTTTTTCTGGGCAACCTTGCCAAGATTCATTGGCAAATTTTGAATTTTTTTTTTTTTTAACCTGTTATTGGGGCTCTGTTGAGCTTTCATTTCATGCGTATAGTTCGCAGCAATAATAATATTTTGCGAAATGTTCTACGAAATTACGCCTTCTTGGCAGGTAGGTTCAATTCCCAAAATAATATCAGAAATGTTGTAGCCGATACCTTATATTGCTGGCAGTTCCTAAATCGCTTCATCTCTTGAGAAAAGCTGAACATCGACTCTATAGACTCATCGATTTCGACGTTTGTTTTCATGACTTGCACTTAGCATTTTTATACCTTTGTTTCTATATATTATAAGACTGCTGAAGGCTATGCCTATATACTGCAGGGATCGTAATATCGATCTCGTTCTTTTTCATATTGTGTGTTGTGTTATCCCTTTTTCTAAGGAGCATCACGTTGTATGAGTGGTCATCCAGCAAGAAGTGTTATTGTAATTCGCGGCATTTTCGAACTTTTTATAGGCCAAACTAGAAGTTCTTAAATATAGTACTGGCTCGCATGACAGTGAAAATTCATTACAAAAACAGTGAAATTAATGTTGACACTTTTTGTAAAACTCGTAGTACTTTTGGTTACCTAGAGTAATCGTTGAGTTTGAACATCTCGGCCGGGCTTGTGATGTATGGACTGTAACTCGTGTTCGTCCGGCAGCTGATAATGTCGCTGACCTGGCTGAGAACAGTGAAGCAATTTAATGTGATTTATGAGCTGATGGTTTTACCGAACCATGTATTTTCGAATATAAAGCGACTGTTTAAGGGAGTAGAAATTTGTACTATCTCTCTGGACGGCAGCCAAACAATGGCCGTATTGCGCGGCAAGACTTTTGGCCATCTGATTTCTGTATGTGGATGAGAGTAAATTGGCCGCCCAGATTGGTTGATTTAAAACCATTCGATTTCTGAGGCCATATTAACGACAAATTCTGCGCCAATGCTTCATAAATGGTTCATGAAC
The DNA here is from genome assembly GCA_958301585.1 of Merodon equestris. Classification (NCBI taxonomy): domain Eukaryota; kingdom Metazoa; phylum Arthropoda; class Insecta; order Diptera; family Syrphidae; genus Merodon; species Merodon equestris. The sequence continues at coordinate 17,918,681 of OY284417.1, read as the reverse complement.
TAATGATATCTAATGTAATGAAAAATTGAAAAAAAAAATAACTGTTATACAGCATTTTCCGATAATAATTATCTATTAAAATAAAGTAGAATAATTGAGACAAGCTAACACTTATTTTGGGTGTATTAAAAATTTGAAAATCGCTGTGGGCTCTAGTATGTGATTTTTTAAGCGTTTAGTTTTTAATTTAAAAAAAACGGCCCGGGAAAATTATAAAGTGAATACAATTTTTATTTTATTCAATAAATCAATGCTTGCCATTTATTTTTTTAAGATTATTTTGTGTAAATATTGATCATGACTACGTTTTAATTTTAAGTCACTTTTTCGAACATATTGGTTGGTATTTGATAAATAACACGTGTAATCAAGTCTTTTTAGGCTGCGATTGACGCTGGTTTATAGACATAGACGAGAGTTTTGACGTGCCTCCATAAAAAATTACGTTAAAGCCTACGATCTAACCGGGCGATTCGCCTGTCGAAAATGAGAAATATTAGGTGTAGTAAAAAAAATAAATAATTTTTGTATGAAATTTAAGACTTTATTTAACATAATTGGAATGATCCGATTTAGATAAAAAATGTGTTGATTTATCGATGACTTGTTGTCATTTTAAAGATGAATTCCTTATGACTCTCTCATGGAATGCTTCATCCCTATCGGCAAAAAACTGGGTCAGTCGTTTCTCACAAACTTCTTTTGAGTCGAATTTTTCACCGGAAAAATCGTTCGTCACGCGCAACAACTACCAACTGTTGTCTTGCTTGATGCAAGAGCCGGACTATAAGAACTCAATACCAAGACTCAAAAACTGTCGAGTCATTGTTAATGTGTTTGACCTTCCGCAGTCCAGATGCTTCACAATTCCTTTCCTATTGACCAAAGTTTGTCGTTTCTGGGCGATTGCATTCCTCAGACTGTTTGTTGTCTTATTTAGTGAATAATAATTTAATTAGTAGATAATAAAATTATGTGTCCTACGAAGCCATATGGCTTGTCTGCAGAAGGTTGGGGTTTTTTTTAGATTTAGTCATCGCTTCGAGGAAAAAGTCTTTTAATTTTCTCTTCCTGCTCGATGCGTAGTTCATGTTCCGTAATTCTTGGGGGATATTTAGAATGCATGTTATATTACCCTGCAGCAGACGTTTACCGTAGACATTTCTAAAACTTGGGAGGTAGTACATTTCTTCAGCTCGTTTTCGCGTCTCATACGGGTGGTTTGTGGAGGTACGAAATCAAGGGCCAACGTAGTATTGTAACACTGCTGTCATCTGGAAGATTTTCGGAATGCGGAAAGGCGTTTGCATGGCTTGCACGACTTAGAAGCTATGTTGCTGTATTTTTCAATCTCTGCAATTTGTTGATGTGAGTAAATGAGGAATTCCACCAGCCGAGAATATCATATCCCAACCATGATTCCACCAGAGCATGGTATACTTGCCTCAGTATGCAAACGGGTGCTTTGTATTTAAAGGCAAGTCATTGCGAATAAGGCCCATCTAAGCTTTTTGCAAATTACGTTTATATATGGCTCCCAAGTGATATTAATATGTGTTAACTACCTCAATCACATCGAAACTCACCGGATCAGCACAGTTGAAGCTGGTCAATCTGATGGTAGAGGCTGGATACTGCGGATGTGCATGATTTGTTTTTTTTTTCGCATTAATTTTTTTTCGTGTTATTGCTTGCTCTGATGATTGATGACAAACAACTGCCGCGTCAAACGCGCATAAGTGAAAGAAAGCAATCCGTCAGCTCTTTTAGTAGCGGTCCAATTTTAGAGCCTTGCGGGACACCGGATGTTATCGATTCCTCATCGCTACAAGCTTTACTAATTTGCACATTTCATTTTCTGGCACTTAAATAATCTTTAATCTAATGTGCTAGCTTTCCTCGAATGCCTACCGTATAGAGTGCTTCTAAGATTTTGTGTCGCTTAAAGTGTCGAACGCTTTGCTGAGGTCAGGGAAAAGCACTAAGACATGATGGCATTTACTGATGCTTATGTTAACGAGATCTGCAAAGAAGACCCAGTAGTTGGTTTGTGCTCTTCCTTTTTCGGAAACCATATTGACTTTCGTCCCAATGTCGATAGTTTTCTGGCTGATTTTTTGTACCTCCTTTATATATGGGCCTAATGATTGATTTTTAAGCTTAAAAGGAACCATTCCTTGGTCGAAGCTAAGATTTACCAATCTGGTGATGATTGGCCCGAATATATATTTATTGTATACTAGATACAAAGCTCTAATACCGCCGACGTCGGATGCCATATGTATTTTTAGATTTGTATATTTTAGACTTCAGCATAACTGACTCCAACGAGATAAATCGAATCACATAGAAGGTTGAATATTTGACTAGAAAACACTCGATTGCAACTGTGTATGATTGAAGAAGTTTGTTTTGCAAACGTTTGGGCAACATTTTCGGTTAAGTTTTCTAATTTCTGGGACGCCGACACTTTAAAATTGTTGACCTACGTTTCATCTAAAGGCATTTTTCTACGACCAAGTACTTCATTAATAATCGTTCACGTCTGCCTACAGCCAGATGTGACCTGCTCAAACCTTCTTCGAAAATGTTGATTCTTCGCGAGAATTATTTTTTTGTTCACATTATTGCTTTTGTACGTACACCTTAGTGCTTCAAGAGATGTGCTGGGGAGATTGTTCTTTCATTATTTATAAAGGCAATCACGTTTTTTGCAGATTGTAACAATGTCTAAGGTAATCCATGCCTCATTTTTCCGAGCAACTTTTTTTCTGTTCATTTCTGCTGTTTTTTTCATAAATGTCTTCTTCTCAAATGCGTTATAAAGGTTGTCTGCTAGCATGTTTTCCAGTATCGAAATCCAGTCAGCAGATTTTATGAGCATATTTACTTTAGTAGAATTAATCTTATGGTTAGGGTTCAATTCAACATCTCCTGCGGTTGTTCCATATTCTCCATATATTGTACACTAGTCTTCAGAAATGTCCAGTTCAACTTTAGCTGACAATAAGAGACCTTCTCTATCTACAATTTTTCCTAACCCTGCAATAAATTCCGTTTTATCAAGTGCTGGTGGTCTATATAATCCACTTAATATTTTTGTTGGTAGTTTTACAGAGAGAACTTGAAATGAAGTAGTTTTAATGCTCAAACGTTCATAGTTGATGGTATTTTTTATGAACATGACTACTCCACCTCCTTTTTCCTTTTCTCTGTTTTCAAACTCAGCACAATACCCATCCAAGGAGTAGAATTTGTTTTCATCTTTTTTTATATTAATTTCCACTTAGATGGTCCAATTGATGACAGCACAGGGTCCGAATTGAGAGTTTTACCGTAGAGCGCCATCAACTTTCTGGCTCGGTCTACATTTGCACCCGCCCACCGTGATGATTTTTTATCACCAGTCACCATCAGCTTAAGAAATGTTTCGATTGTTGGGAGACCCAGATGAAAATCCGGTCCTTAGGGTTTCTTTATATTAACTGGCGTGGCGTTCCATTGGCAGATCTCGTATTGCCTGAGATAGCTCGTCGGTGGATCACCCTCCAGCTTTTCTAAGGCCAACTCACCTAACTTTTTTTTAAAGATTTTGTAGGCGCTGTATTTTGTAAGGTTTTGAACCAAGGTCCTTGTGTAAAATCTGTCTTCATTACCACTGGCATAAATTTCTTCTCCGTACACATTTTACGCATATGGGTAGGTGGCTTGTTGCTCAAAGGTGTAGAATTGTTGCGAAATTTTGTCACTATGGATTGAATTACTCATTCAGTAGGTCGATTACGAAGACGGTGCTCGAACTGCACAAAAAAAAATTCACAGAGCATGAATTTCTTTTCATGATGAAGTGACACTCATAATTAAGAACGTGCGACTCTAAAACATGTCATTAATCATGCACAAGTTGTCAAAAATATAACACTTAAAAAAACAAGAAACTAAAAAATCACTCTTTATGAAGACCGAGAAGGCTTGCAGTGATTGATTCTTTGGAGCCAATTTTCGCCACTCTTCCACACATATGGGCTGGAATGTTGGCAATTTCACATTCGATATTGTTCCTCGAAACTAGGCATACATTGACGACTGAACGTAACCCATGATGTAGTAGCTACTGATGATTACCGAGTTTCCCCTTAAATATATCACTTGTTCGATCAGCCGCGTATCATGTGGCTCAATACTATTGGAACTACATTTTACTGATGTCAAATCCATCGAACTCTGGCCAAAAATGTTCTTCCAATATGGCACGAGAGCAAACTCCAATGATCAGAGCAAAACGATCAATTTCATCGACTAAAAAATGCGGTCCAATCATGAATCTCGCACCACGCGGACAGTTTTACAGGTAAAGTCGAGTATCTTGAGGCACATGCGAAGCTCCACGTGTGGTTATTGTTCATTTACGCATATTTTGCTTATGGACAAAGTCAGTACTCCTCATCGCTGAAAATGATATTTTGTTAAAATTTCGAATTTTCTTCAAACTTCTGCAGACATCACTCCGAAAATTTCGGCGTTTCAAATGACCAAGGAGCTTCAGTTTCTGAGTTAATATGATTTTTTAAGGGTTTCTGTCAAGATCTTTACGAAAAATTCATAAGAAATTCCTCACGTAAAGCAGGTGTGGGGGCCGATAATAACGACCGACAATTGGAGTAGGCACTTTTAAAGTTACGATTATCGCCGCAGAGCTTCGCTAGTAATTTATTATTAATTTTCAATCTTGCTCGTTAGTAAACTTTTTCAGAATTAAAATGTTAATTTTCCTTGACATGATGGCATGTCCATATTGAAACACCCTGTATTTATAGACAGAGGCGAGACTAATATTTTGCAGACATTATGTTCTCAGAACTTTTTTATTTTAGACAGACATGAAAATACCATCACTTAAAATGTTGTGTTTGATTGATTTAAAACGACACCTCTTGTTGAAGAAATGGATGAACAAGGTGGTGCAAAATGAATTATTTAGTTTTGTTGGTGAATTATTTTTTTACTTTCCTCAAAATTTTAGGTGATAACCGTTCGCATTCGCATTCCTGTCGAACATTCTTCTTAAGGGCTGCGATTGTCTGAGGATTGGCATAAGCCCGCGACTTTCAAGTAACCTCAAAGAAAAAAGTTTGGGATGGTTAATCGAGCGATCTTGCTGGCCATGCGAAATCGTTAACAGGAATTGCTTCCTTCACAATATCCATTGTGGCGCGTCCTGTGTGAGCGGCCTTGTTGAAACCATATGTTCACTAAGCCCCGCTTATCCAATTCCGACAGTAAGAATTCGTTTACCATGTCCCTTTACCGTTCACCAGTAATAGTGAACGGATTGCCAATAGCGTCCTAAAAAAAAATACGGTCCAATCACTCTCGCGCATAAACGCCGCACAACACAGTGGGTTTGAGTTGATGTAATGGCACACGCGGATTTTCAGTGTCCCAGAAACGACTTAACCACTTAAATAGAAATGCGTCTCGTAGCTCAATGATTTTCGACACAATGAGATTAAGAATGGCTTGACAGTAATTCATAGGCGACTGATGGTCAACAGGCAGTAACGATGCACTGCTTGTACTTTGTACGGGATAATGTTTAAGTCTTCCACTAAAATTCGCTGTAAGGTCCGTCTGGTGATGCCCAGTTGCGTGGCCCGTCGTCTGGTTGATGTTTCTTCGTTATCAGTGACATCGGCAGCCACAGCCGCGATATTCTGGGCCTAACGACCAGCCATTCCCTGCATGGTCTACTGTGGTTCCAGTCTGTTCGAGTCAAGTAGCTAAGCGCTGGAATGTTAGCCCAATTGGTGCAACACGATTAAGAAATCGATGTCGAAATTCACGCTGTGCTAACACTACCGATTATTGGTCAAAAAATTTATACAATTTTTTCACGCTCTTGTGGAGTATAGTACTCAATTGCTTATCTGTTTATATACTGCTGTAGTTCAAATATGATTGACGTACGACGCCATTTTTACATTTATAACATCTTCCGATAGGGTGATTAATTTTGCGCCAGCTTGTTTAAGGTATTTCAAAAGTCGCGCCTGGATGCCAGTAGTCGGTTATTTTTGAAAGTAACAGTTTTTCTATGTCATCTGTGACATTTATGAAGAATACGCATGTCCAATTTTAACTGGAGGAGTTACACGCTGGAGTAACGCATTAAGATTATCCAAAGATTATACAAATGAGTCACAATTCAAAGGCAAGAGAGAAAAATTCAATGAAATAGGTCCTAATACAGGAGCGAAAAATGTCTGACAGACACTCTACCAAGAACGTTGCTGCTGTAGCACATAATGTCGCTAAATAACTTCAATACCGACACCTCGACATTCTCAGGAACTAGGTATCCATCAATCGACCATTTGGTCTATTTCAAATAAAGATTTCTGTTTACATCCTTCTAAAATTCAATTATGATAAGAACTGAAGCCTACAGATCATAATCAACGCAGGTCTTTCATCAACTGCGTGTTCCACACAAAATCATCTTTAGTGACGAAGCTCATTTCACAATGGATGGATTCGTTGGCAAACAAAATTGTCGCATCTGGAGAGAGGAAAATCCTCGAGTAATTTCAGAAAATCATTACATCCACAAAAATGAGCTATTTGATGTGGTTTTCGGGCTGATGGAATAATTGGATCAGTTTTCTTTGAAGATGCAAGAGAAAAAGCTATTACTGTCAATGGAGAGAGAGCTATACGTAAATGCGGTAATGGTGAACGAGCTCTTAAGCCCCTCGTCGTGTTCATTTATAGACATTTAAATATCAAAATAATTTAAGAGCAACGTTGCTATAAAAATTAACGCTCCAGTAAAAATTGAAAGAAGGCTGAAAGACTTTAAGCTGATATTATTGCCCCAGAGTTTGAGTTTTGGACTAAAATATAAATATAACCGCTTCACATAAAAACATTGCTTTTATTGTTGATTTATAATGACACCTCTTGTTGGATAGCCGAATTTGTTCACCCCGATATAATCGCGAATTCAACAAGATATTACGATTTTCCCTGCCATTATGTTAATATCATTTCCAATTCCCTAATTCTATTTTATTAATCCTATTCCAACTAACAGCTCAATTTTTCACCGCTTAAGCGCTTAAGCTATTTTCTTGAGCGCAGCTTACATAAGAATTATTTTTCCTAATACTAAGTTCACATTGATATTCATCCGCCTTAAACAATGAAATTTATGTTTATCCTTACTTGGAGCGATTTTTCAAATTAACACTGTTCCGGCGAATTTTGGCAAATGAATCAGCGACGAGACGACTATCCACTGAGCGCCCGAAGTTCCGGCCGGGTGACTTTAAGTTGCGTATATTTTGCACAATACTTAATCTTAAATTTAAAATTCATTAATCTTGCTTAATGGATTTGAGAGTTATTACTTTTTTCATTATTTTAAAACAAAGCACGGGAAAAGGCTTTTGTATAAGGATTCGGCTTGTAAATCAACTTGACAGCCTGTTGACAACAGGATACGCCATGGCAAATTATTTTTTTAGGTGACTTTAATCAAGTATACAGACAATGTCGGGGTCTCTAAGCTAATAGCCTTATTCGTAATGTAACCAGCCTCACGCACAGAGGTAATTAGGCTACTTAATCAAAGCTGCGATACTTTTGTTGTCGTGACCTCTTCAGTAGGCTGTTGGTATGGTTTAGTTTTAATACCATTCCCTTCACCTCGGTTTTCATTCACGAAATTCCAAGAAGTCTTTCGTGGAAGGTGGGGGAGCATGATAATTCCCGCTTGTCACCGCTATCTCATGGTATGCACAACGCACGCGAGCAATGAAATAATATTCATTAAAACACAAACAAAAGTCTGTTGCGTGGTTAGGCCTACCCTCCAAGGCTGAGTGTAGGCATTTCACTTTGTACAACAAGAAAATCCTTGGGGAATGATCCATGCTTTCGAGGGTTCTTGTTATCTTAAGTGCAAAGGAGCCTATATGTGTATTTAACTGAGCCTAATTCGCGGTATTCTTCGGTGAAGCTTATTTCTATGAGGATGCCTTTAAAATTATGTGTTTTGATAAGGAAAAAAATCAGAATCAGACATACCTTAAGGTAATTTAAAATTGTAATACTCGCCGCTTCTTTCTCCCCTTTGCATGGCATGTCGAATATTTTAATATTATGTAAAAGTCATCTGTTCATATTACATTTTAGCCTGCCCTATGGCTCATGATGTCCTTACGCATAATTAATTGACATTGGTTGATGATATAACCAATTACCCTCCTACCCGCTGTTGCCCAAATCAAGCCCTCGAGTACGCGATGAATTTATAACCTGCTCCTACCCTGAAAAGTTTCCATCAAACTCTAAGTAATTTCATTGAGAATCTCCTCCAGGTAAGGTAACTTTGTTTCCTTCATTCTATGAAAAGCTTATCCTGGGTGTGGGGTGGAACGTTTCGAGTGGGACATTCGCGACCAAATTAAATAATTAAATCGATTAACCAAGATATAGCAAAGACATTTGGATATCGTAATGACTGCTTGGGGTTGTTGTCACCTTCATTATCCCGAGTACCATGATGAAATTAGGCCAAACAAAAGACACTCGGGCAATGTATCCGAACAAAAGATATAAATCACAAATTCCACGAAAAGTACTAAATCAAAAGTCGGATTCCATTTCTTAAATAGCTTGAAACCACCCCATTTGCAGCCCCATCCCGGTTGTCGAACGTTCATTTATAAAGATAGCCTCGACGAAGCATTTTTCAGGAAACACAAAAAAATTATTTTTATCTGCGGTTTCCAATATGAATTATCTTCTCACTCCCTGTTAAATGATTCGCTCGCTATTAGATAATTTATATCCAGTAACGGAGAGGGGACATCATTAGATACGGAGATGATTCGAGTAAAGAAAATTTTCTCCTGAAAAATTGATTTTATTTACTAGTAATCGATCGGCTCTATTCGCCCTTAGTCAACATATTTTATAGAATCGAAAAGGGAAACATTGGCCCACCCGTTCGTCTCGGGAATCAGAAACGTTTGAGAAGTAAACTGGAAGTGATAAAGATGAAAGCACTCGGTTCTAAAGCCCTTTTATTGCTGTAAGCATGCAGTGTTGTATTTCGGGAAGGCACTTAAGTTCACCTGCAGCCATAAGGTGTGGTAATAAAAGCGACAATAGTGGTATCCAGCATTGGGGGAAAAGCACAAACACCGGCTTGGTGGGATTATTAATATCATGCAGTGTTGCGTGGGAAGTTTTGTGCTCAGTATATAAGAAAGGCCATGGAGTTATAGCCCTAATATGTGGAGTAGTAGTCGTTTTTTTTTTTTGGGAAGAAAGAAAAGCTAAAAGGAAGCGGAACCTGACTTATCATTTGTGTTTGCTTAAACACCTGTGACTATGTGAAGTGCCACTTAGCTAAAAGCATCGTAAGTGTACAATAAAATGACATATGTAGATTCAGATAAGGATAGCTCATATAAGCACTGTTATTTGTAAAGGGCAGCACAGCATTTTACATTATCTCTAAGCAAACTATTTGATTTGGTTCGTAAAACTGCTTTTTAGTCAAGTACATAGCTCTTAAGGCATATTGATTGGTTCACAATTTAAAAGCAGGGAAACCACGATGTAGTCAGAAGTATGGCTCATCAAATTATATAAATATATTGCTTCCACCCGGCTATTTATGTATTTTTCATTGTACCCTACATTGCATGCACCGAAACGTCTAAAATACAGAGAATTAATACTAAGAATTTGTTCAAAAAATAAGGTGACTCTTTGAATTTCGCGAGCTAAGTACATTTAACTTTCAATTGGTTTTGTTTTTATGGTAGGACACATGCCTCCTAACATATTTTGGCATTGTCAACTATTTCGGATATTAAGTTTGTTTGTCAACGACATAAAGGTCCTGCTTTCGTGTGCTTTTAAGGTTTTTTGTTATTGAAAAAAATCGATCAAAGAATCGGTATAAAATGTTGTGTGAAAAATAAAATTAAGTGTGGCATTTGGCAGGTCTACCCTGAGCAAAAAATAATTGTTTATAATTGATACAAAGTCTCCATAGGCGGTGGAGAAGATGTTAATTACTGTGTTGCCTCGGACGCCCCAGAACGTCAGCAACAGACATAAACGTTGAGGCAGCCAGAGAAATTGTTGTGAAGAGCGTCGAAGCACTATCTGAGAAGTTGCATATCGGTTGGCCTATTACAGTTTTTCAGATATTTTGGCCATGAATCGTATGCATGCGAAGTTTGTTCCAAAATTACTAAATTTTGACCAAAAGAACCGTCGCATGATCCAGATTTGCTGAAAAGGGTCAAACACTAGTAACAATGAATGTGACCAGAAGAGCCAAGGCCGAATACAAGAACTCCAAGTTCGGTCGAATTGGTTTGTTATAATTCGTGCAGGTTCAAGAGTATACACTCTTATGGTATTTGTCACACAACCTGGACGGGTTGCAAATGGTTTGTGTCGAGGATTTTCGGTCACTTCTCCCCGGGGGTTGTTGTTCTAGATATAATTTGAGTGATTCGACTGAATCTGCGTTGGTTGTAGTTCACAGTAAGTCTTTTGTTTCCATGTTATTAAGGTGTTATATTGGAAATGCCCACACAGAGTATGAATTTTGAAGTGATCTTATGCTGCAGTGTTATGCCTTCGCCAGTACTTCTTGATCACCTTTCATTCACAACTGATGTTGTTGCACAGTTTTCCGCATAGAAATTGTTCTTGGCTATGGGCGGACTTAAACTACAGACCTTCGGCTGAACAGTCGGTGATGGTAATCATCATTGCACCACGACCACCTCCAATGGTTGAAACAATTATGGCTCTTGTATCAACGTTGCTTGTGCGTAATTTTTTATCCGGCCTTGGTGCCCTGCTATTTTTTTTTCTTCCCAAAGCTGAAATATCCATGAAAGAGCTGAGATTTGCCACTATTGAGGAGATAAAGACCACGCCGTTAAAAGAGTTCAAGGATACCAAAATGCACATATTCCAAAAAGTGCCTCGATGGTTAGAAAAGCACTGTTGTAAGTGTATTATATCTGCAGGGGTTTAATTTGAAGGCGACAAAATTGATAGACAACTAACTATTCTCCGAGAAAGGTAATAAGTCACCTTATTTTTGGATCAAATTTTTATTGTTAGGTATTAGGTCTACAACACAAAACATTAATCGGTCCTAAGAAGCACATATCAGTAGTAAGAATTGTTCGAAATTCTTCCACATGACTCTATTTTGAGCTAGTCTTCCCATTCGGACCAGGTTCTGCCAGCTCGTCGATGTTCCTTCTCCAAGGATCTCCTGCATGTCAAGCAAGGGCGACCAAGTTTGAGAGTGCCTTATTGATTCCATTTGAGAGCCATCTTTGTGACATCCGTGTTCGATTTACGCAAAGTATTCCCAATCTAACTCCATTTCATCTTCAGGATCTCCATCGCCACTGGTAGCTGGGAAGCTCTCTGTAGCAGGTCCTCGTTCGTGATCAACTCCGGCCAAAAGATCTCGAGGTTCCTCTTCAGGCATTTATTAGCAAATACTTGTAGCTTTCGGTTTATGCTGTGGTGGTCTTCCACGTCTCACAACCATAGAGGTGAACGGATTTGACATTGGAGTTGAAGATCCGGAGTTTTAGAGAGGACTAAACGCATAGTAGGTCGAGCATGCCTGGTTGATACGCATCGAGACGTTGAGTTCTGATCCACAGTCTTTGCAGAGCATGCCGCTGAGGTAGCAGAATTTGTTTTCGGTACCCCGTTAAGAGAGAAGAGTGTCTAATTTTTTTCTGGGTATATCGAATTGTAAAACTTTTTTCTGTAAGTTGGTAATACTGCCATTGACGCCTGTGTTAAATTCCATGTCATTATCTCCAATGGTTTTGTAAATTTGGTAGTCTTTACAACAACCGATTTTATTAAGCAATGAAGTTGCAATGAATGCCGATTCGGGATAATGGAAAAGGTCTTTGACGATCCAATTTTGTAGGGGAAAAAATGTTTACAAGTTATAAATACCTTTCCCCGAAGGCTAAAAAAGTCTTGAAAAAATTAGGTTTCCGATTAGCTGAAAACATAAACAGATGAACAACACGGAAATCAAAGTTTTGGTATTAAAACATCATCAGTTGACAATTGGAGACCTTGTCCATGTTATTGGGAAATCGCGTTTACTACCTGTGGTCACCTCATTTGGGCCCAAAACACTAAATTCCTTTGAAGAAAAGCTATCAGCACTGCCTGATTATTGATACTCATTTGGACAACTCTAACCATACGAGGGTGGTCCGATAAGTACTTAGCCTTACCGTCAGATGGCGCCAGTATCGCAAGAGCAACTTACTATAGTGTAGTACATTCTAGTAGACGGCTACTGTCGAAATTTCAGCCGGATCGGACTCGTAGGAAAAAGAGTAGAAAATCGGTCGGTGATTCGATTCTCGTTTTGTGCCCCGAAAACGGCTACCACGGAGGAAAACGTGACAAAAATCCACGATCTCGTATGGGCAGACCGCCGATTGAAGGTGCGCGAAGTAGCTGAGACAGTAGACATTTCAAAAGATTGCGTGGGTCATATCCTGCATGAAATTTTGGGTACAAGAAAGCTGTCGGCGCGATGGGTGCCGCGCTTGCTCACTCCGGACAACAAGCGCAACCGTGAGACCACTTCAGAGCAGTGTTTGACGCTGTTTAAGGGCAATTCGAAGGAGTTTGTGCGTAGTTTCGTGACAGTCGACGAAACACGGATCCACTGGTACACATCATAGACCAAGGAACAGTCGAAACAGTGGACTTCACCCGGCTCCGATTAATGCGAAGATTGTCCCATCGGCCGGAAAGGTGATGGCCACGGTTTTCTGGGATTCACAAGGTGTGATCCACATCGACTACCTGGAGAAGGCAAAACGGTCACAAGGCTGTACTATGCCAAATTATTGGTCCGATTCGACGCTGAATTGAAGAAAAAAACGGCCCCACTTGGCGAAGAAAAAAGTTATTTTCCACCATAATAACGCACCGGCTCACACCTCCGCCCTCGCCACGGCCAATTGGTCTTATTGGGCTACGAACTGCTGCCCCATCCACCGTATTCTCCAGATTTGGCCCCGTGCGACTTCTTTTTGTTTCCAAACTTGGAAAAGTCACTCGCCGGGCAGAAATTTCAGTCGAATGAGGAGGTCATCGCTGCCACGGAGGCCTACTTTGCAGACCTCGAGAAAACGTATTTTTCAGACGGGTTAAAGAAGTTGGAGCATCGCTGGGTCAAGTGTATCGAGCTAAGAGGAGACTATATTGAAAATTAAATCGCCATTTCTCCAAAATTTTTGTTTTTCTTTTGTAGGTTAAGTACTTATCGGACCAACCTCCTATAGCTCCACAACAGTTTGATTTCGTATAACTGGAGACTAGTCAAAATTCTAGCAAAATCACCTTTCAAATTGATCACGGAGTAAATGACAGTATTGCTCAAACGACTGAAGCCCTCAAATAAAGTCCGTCCACCAGTTTTGCCGCTTTACCTCTTCGGAACATTTTTACTTAAACAAGAAAAAAAAATTAAAAAGTCTCAAATCAGGCAAGAGTAGATCTCATTAAGGGGAAGTTATACCAATGCCTTTCGACAAAAAAATTTACATAAAATACTGTTTGTATCAAAGAATTTATCCCTTTGAGATCAGCAGCTTCCACTTGATACCTGCTGCTTTCCTTCTATTTTTTTTTTCAAACCTTTTGTGTTATTTTGCATGAGCCACGTGTCCCAAATTGTGCCACCTGAGGCCGATGAAATAATATTTCTAAAATGTCTGGGTCTTAGCTGTTTGGTTTTTCAATGTTCTACGTTTAAGCGCTCACGTATGAAATGCGACATGTGTTAGGGTTGAACATGTTCAGTTAGCATTGCCATTTTACCGTGCGTATAGTCATCGAAATTGACCTACTGAGCAAGCAATTCAAGGGATAGTGACCAAATTTCGCACTAATTTCACGTTATTTCATTAAGCCACCTATTCGTATAAGTAAAGTGCGTACAGAGCCAAACATTGCTGCTGTACCTAATGCCAATGTTAATAAAAACTGTGATTTGTCCGTTCGTCGCCTTTTGCAGCAATTGGGATTGTGTTACTTGATGACGTGGAAGATTATAAAATCTCCTTGCATAAGAACTTGATCTAAAACCATACAAAATACTGCTTGTGCAATAATTGAAGCCGAGCGACCTCAGAGAAGGCCTTAGAAAAACTAGAGAAAAACCCTCTTTTTTTATCAAAAAAGTGTCTTTAGCGACGAAGCTCATTTCTGGTTGAATGGGTTTGTTATTGCCGTATATGGATTTGAACCTGGTCGACATGTGGTTCTAGTAAGAAGGCGCACGCAAATCGCTGGATCAATTGAGAAATGAGTTCGGTGAGCAATTTATCTCTCGTTTTGAACCGGTGAACTGGCCGACTAGATCGTGTGATTTGACGCCTTTAGAATCGATTTGTTATTATTATTATTAAAAAAAAAATAATAAAAAAAAAAAAAAAAAAAAATAACTCGTGCAGGGACGGGTTAAGAATATCCCTGCAGCGACACCTATCGCTTGTCGTAAAAGGCGACTAAACAAAGGTAAACAAAACTCACATCTAGGCAATTTAGAAAACACCAAGGTGAGCCTAGGGACACATATACCACCATTAAACTGCCCCACAAGTGTGCATGCAAATCAGTGGGTTGACACGACTGGAGATCACCGGTGTTGTAAGAGTAAGATCAATCAAAAAAAAAATAAAAAATCTGGAGCATGCCCGTGTCAAAAAGGAAAGGAAGAAAGAAAACGGTCAAACCGTAGCATTATGTAAAAGAACGCTAAAAGGAAAAGCACAACCCCGCCAGGCACTACTAGTGGTCGTGATCCTGGGACGAGCAGCAATGCTCGGGTCAGAGCTATAGGGTTTCCGGGGGATAGCAAAGTAATGCAACGGCGTAAGCCACATTTAAGAGTCGCGAGTTGGAACGTTGGAAGCATGAGTGGGCACAGCTATGAGCTTGAAGAAATGGTGGTTAGAAGGCGAGTACACATCCTGTGCGTACAAGAGACGAAATGGCGAAACACCGGTAATCGGGCACGTTTCTTGGACGTTAAAACAAAAGCCTACAAGATGTTTTACTATGGATTGGAACAAGGAAAAAACGGAATCGCCATCATCCTTGCGGCAGAGTTACTTGGCAACGTCTTAACCATTTCAAAGTCCAGTGACCGTTTGATGGCTCTCAAATTGGTGATGCATGGTGAGGTGTGGAACATCGTAAGCGCATATGCCCCTCAAGTAGGATGCGAACAAAAAGAAAAAGATGCATTCTGGCTAGATTTCCACAACCTTGTCAAAATCATCCCAAAGGAAGAGCTTTTGTTTGTTGGGGGAGATTTAAACGGACATGTCGGGAAGACAAGCGAAGACTATGAAGGCTACCACGGAGGGCTGGGATACGGCACCAGGAACTCTTCAGGTGAAGATATCCTAAACATGTACAAGTCGTACGGTCTTATAGTGCTAAATACCATGTTCGTCAAACAAAGCCGGCACCTGATCACTTATAGCAGCGGCGGAAATGAAACACAAATAGACTATCATTTGGTATCCAGTTTCCAGTATAAGTTGGATAAAAGAAAAGGCGAAGCTTTTATTACCAGCATGAAAAACTACCTCTTTTCCATTATTGATGAGGTCGGTAATGAGGAGTGCAGAGCACAAGACATGTGGGATTCCCTACAACAATCTGGCCTGGAGAAAGCCAAATCACTGCTCGGAATATCTAAAGGCCCCTGTCAACACGCAAAAGAAACATGGTGGTGGACAGTCGAAGCCGAAGCAGTGAAAAGAAAATGGCTTTCCAAGCTTGGTCAAAGTGCTCTTCTACTAATAGAGAGGAAAAAGCTCGCCGTGAAAAGGTATATAGAACTTGCAAAGGTATCGCGAAGAAAAAGTGCGTCGAATTCAAAGCGAAAAGCATGGAAGGCCTCTATCAGGAGTTGGAAGAAATATCCTCTTCCGCGTCTGACAGGAACCAGGCTACCCAGGAGCTTCGACAAAACAATTTGAACAAAGGAGCAAATATCTTTAAGATAGCCGCCCAGAGAAGAAGAAATGCTCAGGAGATTCGTTTCCCAAAGTTTGTTAACAATGCTGAAGGCCAACTCCTTGTGGAAGACGAAAAAATTCTCCACAGATGGCGACAGTATTGCGAGGAACTTCTGAACGAACAGTTTCCCCGAGTGTACTTTCCAGGAGCCGCCCCGAATCATGCCGAAATATCCGACATCACAGTCGAAGAAGTTCGGTACGCGGTTAAAAACTGCAAGAAAAGAAAAGCTGTTGGGCCGGACGGGATACCCTCTGAGTTCTGGAAAAAGATGGGAAACATCGGGTCTAGATGGCTCATGGTTCTTATCTCCAAACTTATGAGAGGCGACACTATGCCTAATCAATGGAGGGAAAGCTATCTTCTTCCTTAGCACAAAGGAAAGGGTGATACGCGAAATTGTGATAACTACCGTTCTGTCAAGCTGATGTCGCACACCATGAAGATCGTTGAACGGGTATTAGATAGCCGACTGCGGAAAATAATACGACTATCTGATGACCAGTGCGGGTTTGTCTCGAGTAAATCAACAACAGATGCAATCCAAAATATAAGGATCATGATGGAAAAGCATCGTGATTCTTCAAAGGACTTGCATATGGTGTTGGTTGATTTCGAGAAGGCCTTTGACCGGCAACCAAGAGATCTTTTATGGGTAGCGCTAAGACAAAAAGGAGTTCCAGAAACCTACGTGCGAGTGATTATGGACATGTACGAGAGAGCAACGACAAGAGTAAGATGCACCGCAGGAGTCACCGAAGAGTTCGCAATCAAAGTAGGTGTACACCAAGGGAGCGTCCTCAGCCCACTGCTTTTTATAGCAGTCCTTGATTGCTTGCTTGAAGGAAAAGTGACGGACCCCAATGTGCACCAGCTATTCTTTGCTGACGATGGGGCCATTATAAGTGATGATCAGGCGTCCCTACAACGAGCACTTGATGTGTGGGTGGACATTTTTGAGGGACACGGGTATCGTATTAGTTCAAAGAAGACAGAGTATCTGTGCTGCCCGTTCTCTGACCCTCATCAGCCTATTCCAGACATTTACTTGAATGGAAGAGTGCTTCCCAAGTGTGAAAAGTTTAAATATCTGGGATCTATGAATAATAGAGAAGCAACTTGTGATGATGACATCAAACATCGCGTAAGCGTAGGGTGGATGAAGTGGCGGGAAAACTCCGCCATCTTCTGTGATCGAAAAATGCCCCCTAAGCTGAAAGGAAGGCTCTACACTTCAGTTGTACGTCCGGCGCTCACATACGGTTCACAATGCTGGACAATGCACAAAAATTATGAGAGCAAATTAACGGCAACTGAGATGAAGATGCTTCGCATGACAGCGGGAGTAACAAAGCGTGACAGAATTAGAAGTTCAAAGATCCGAGGAAGCCTCCACGTAAAAGAAACCATCACAAGAAATATAGAGCGCGACCGACTCAGTTGGTATTGCCATGTTCAACGGAGAGATCCTTTGAACCCCGTCCAAAAGGCGTTATCAATCAACATTCCAATTTCAACACGTAAAAAAGGCAGGCCGAAAAACAATTGGTGCAAACAAATGCAAAAACACCAGCATTTGATTGGCCTCAGCGATGAAGTAATCCCAAACCGGGAAGCCTGCCGCTACTTTCTGAGGTCAAACCGGCGGACCCCACAAGCGGACCAGTAGGAATGCAGTTAAGTGGTAAGGTTATGGTCCTACACTTCTGACCATAACGACGCCGGGATAAAAAGGAAAAGAAGAAGATTATTAAAAAAAAAAATACCGTGAAATAACACACAAATATAGCCTAAAGTCTATATTCCTTTGGTCGTCATCCTTCTTCACATAACCAAAATGAATTTTATCTTTGACCGCCTCGGAGAGGCTAGTGATACGAAGGCTCTAAATCGTGTTCGCCTGGAAAGGTCGACAGAAAATATTTGTGAAAATATTGCCCCGAGCTGAGAATCTAATTGAAATCGAGAGTATGGTCACTGCACAGACTTGGATCAAGGTTAAGTTGATATAAGAATTACCATAAGTCCAGAACACGACGCACAACAACATGGATGCTCAGCGTGGAACCGAATGAACAATTTCATGATTTTGTCACAAAATTATTTTAGGTGATGAGGCTCATTTCCGTTTGGCTTCAAAAACCCGCGAGGAATGGTGGAATAAACTTTCCATCCATAGGGCCATACTTTCGAATCGCTGTTTAGAAATTATTGTAATGGGTTCTATTTTATCTCCTCGTTTGAAGGTTCGATGGAGAAATGCATATTGGTGCAGTGTTTATGTATGTACATACATTTATGAGCTTTTACTAGCCTCCTATATCTCCATGGGCTATTTTTCTTCGCAGTCATATAAAGATTACTTGATTTAGTTCGCAAAGATCAGCCACACTTTTGAACCTAATTTTATGGTTTCAGATAACACGTTGTTTACATAAATATGAATTAAGGCGATTATTGGCAACACGAGAGATAAATTGGTCATAAATTCCTGAACTTTGCATATACACAGTGTTATTGAAGAATATTATAAGTTGAATGGGGGAGGAGAGGCACGTGAATACATTAACGAGTCAAGCGAGGTGCTTGACACTGGTACATAGCCCGAAGAGGTGACATGCCGGCGAAGCTTTTTTTGCTTGTAACGAGTGTTATAAAGAATGTTGTGTAATGAATGGTTATATATTTCAGTAGAAAAGTAGCTGGTGTAGTAGGTAAGAGATTGCTTTAGATGATAATCAGGGCCAACTGAGTTCGGTTTCCTTGCCAGCGCTCGTGTTCAGATTGAACTTTCTGAGTTTATGGGAACAATCCACGATTTTTTTACTATGATTTTTGGCCACTGAACTTAGTCTTTGTTCTATTTCTTGAAATTTCTGTAGCCAGTTCGAATAGATTATTTCGCGAGTTGTATTACTGTAATTAACTCCTTGCTATGTTGGTAAGCATGAATGACACTTTTCTATTGTTAGTTATGACTTGATATGATCGGGAATTTTTCGAATTCGATATTTTTACATTGGGACTTGGAATAAAATCGCAGAGTTTTATCGGAAATAGTGTAGGTAGTATGTCCGTCATCGATAGCCTACGCCAACTATTTTCCGTAAAGCAACTGTAATTAGGCTAGGCTAATTTTCCTGCAGCATAAATAACAACACTTCGTACTTTAGAGAAAATGTCGAACTTTGTGCTGGATAAATTTAAGGGAGAATTCTACTTCGTTATTTTAATATGCGAAAATTCGCTGATAATAGTTCCAGCGCACGGAATAGGAGTTGGAATTTGTAGCAGCAGTCGCAAGAGTCGACCAAATTCCTAATGGATACCTGACTCATCAAACAAAAAATGGCAGAGGTAAGCGCATAGCTGCACCATGAATACACACACCCCAACAACAATACGGGAATATAGCACCACACAGCAGCATCAAAATTCGTTGACACAACTTGGTTTGTCTTCCTTAGGTAAGAGACTGACACCATACGCTAAGTAAATGGCCACTTTCTCAACGAGTGACATGGTTCACTAACAAATCGTAGACTTTAAAAAGCAGTATTACTTCATAAACCAATTGAAATGTACAATATTATGTTCTTGGCTGGAAATCCCTCTGTTTTTGATCCTATTGGCCACCCAGTTTAAGCACCAGCAGACGTCAGAATCACCGCTGTAAAATCGTTTTAACCGCTGTACAACGTCAATCGTTTTTAAACGTTTACAATCGTCTGACACTTGTTTTTTTTTTTTTTTTTTTTTTTTGTACTGGGTAAAGGCTCGTAGTTGGAATGAGGTATTCTTGTTTTGGCATTCAGCCGCGACAGTCGCATTGTATTTTTGTTGTGTACAAATAAAATTGTGAGCTTCCTTGAATTTATTAGTGTCTCGTTCTTCTGAAGTGTATACGGCTCCATTCATATTTTGCTTTATATGTACCCTCCAAAACGGAGCTACTTTTATTCACAAAACGGCAAATTTCTCAAATCACTCCATTAAAACTCAATGGGACTTATCTTAGATTCGCAGACCACGGCATGATACTCGACAGGAAGCTCAACTGGAAATTGAATGCGGATAAACGCAGCAAAAACTGCGCTAATGCTCGTCGGAGTGATCACAGGACACTGTCCCATCGGAGCAATACTCCGGAAATGGAACTCGGGATCCAGCGATCTCTACCGGAGCTGCGGCGATGAGGAAGAAACCGAGACGATCCAACATCTGCTTTACCACTGCCCAGCTCTCCAGAATAGGCGTCTAGCTTCGCTGGGCCAAAGATTCTTTACAGTCATTGCGGACGTAGCAAATACAGATATATCGGGTCTGTTAAAATTCATAAAGAGCCTGGGGTCGTTTCAGCTATCACGTGATAGGATAAGTTAAAAATATGTGTGTTCCACAAATGTAGGGATTCACAATGGGCCTTTTGGCCTCCGAGTGGAAGTGATGCTCAACCATCACATTCCCCTTCTTTAACTTAACCTTATCGAACCTAGACGTAGCACAGGCCTTTGACAGAGTATGGCATGAAGGTCTACTCATAAATTAAAAGTGTACCTACCAGTTTTTCAACTTATTGAAGTCTTACTATCGCATAAAACAGGGGAACTGTTATTCTAAGATAGTGCAGATTGAAGCCGGAGTTCCTCAAGGAAGTGTCCTCGGGCCCCTGTTATACCTCCTCTACACCAAAGATTTACTAGCAAAATCCTACCTGAGACTGCAACCCTTGCGGACGACACGGCAATACTAGCTGTGGAAGAAACAACGTTAGACGCGACGCGGCTGCAAGAACAAATAGTTAGCTGGACTCTGTATCTGTACATATTGACTTCGCAAATAAGTCAGTCTCAGTCAATCTCCCCTAGAGTGATATTAGGCACGATTATTCTTAAAGCAGCAAAGTATCTAGATACGACCTTAGATGCCAAGTTTCGTTTGAAAGAGCATATTAAAATCAAAAAAACTGAACTGGATATCAAATGGCGAAAATTAGGATAGCTTTTAGGCAGAAAATCAGGTCTATCAATTAATAATAACCTTCTTCTGTATAACCAGGTCCTAAAACTAGTGTGGAACTATGGAGCTCAACTCTGGGGATGTGCCAGCCAAATCATTGCAGTTATCCAACACTTTCAGAATAAAGTCCTTAGAACTATTGTAAATGCTCCACGGTACATCAAAAATAGCGACCTAAGGGTACCTACTGTTTTTGAAAAGACCAAAGCACACAAGAAAATACTTCAGGAGCGCAACGAGTGAAAAGCGGCGCTCGGAGTGAATTTATGGCCGTATCACAATGTGGCTTCGAGCACTTGGGCTTTGGATAGGCATTGTACCGATTTTCTATAAACATATGTCAAACGCACCTATTTAATTTCTATAACGAAATGCTGCTTCAGGCGCTCGGACGTTCAAAGATCGGGAATATGACAGAATGCAAACAATGTTTCCTCAGACAACCCACACATTCAGCGGACCTATACGAGCATTTTCGGCTTTCAAAACGCACAACCGAGTAGCCAGTAGCTCTACTGTGGCGTTGAGCTCGAGCTTACTATATTTACGATATTAGCCGAGACAACAACTAGGGTTACTCCGTATGAATTCATTGTTCCTACTCATGCTGTCAAAAGCCCGAGCGCTCGAACGCCACACTGTCCATTAAATTCCCACGCTTTATATGGATTAAATTGTTACTATCGATATTATTGTATTCCATTACAAAGCTTAGTGTCTATATTTTGAAGTAAAAGATAATATTAGGTGTGCAACTAAGTTCTCGCTATTTATCAAGAGATGGAGATGTTGCTCTAAGTGAAACAATGTGCCGTGATTGGTTCCGTCGCTTCAAAGACGGTGATTTCGATGTTGACGACCGTTCGCGTGAAGGAAGGACAAAAACTTTCGAAGACGCTGAATTGGATGAATTGCTCGATGAGGATCCACGCCAAAGGCAAAACGAGCTTGCTTCAGTATTAGGAGTTACCCGCCAAGCTATTTCCATGCGATTGTATGCGAATGATTCAAAAGCAAGGAACTCCTGTAACGAATGCCGCCCACAGTCACTGCAATTTCGGCCTCATTTTCAAGAAAGTAAGGTTCAATCACGCCGCCTGACCAAAATCCGCACCAGACAGTTACTCGTTGTGGGTGCATTTGTTTCTCATGGATTGCATGAGGATTTTCTAAGTCCCAAATTCGACAATTTTGTGTATTCATGAAGCCATTCATATGGAAATGCGCTTCATCGGAGAAAATGACTTTTTTCGAAAAATTGGCATCGACTTCACTTTGCTCCATTACCCATTGAACGAATTGCCGGCGCTTTCCGTGGTCTGCTGGTTTGAGCTCCTGAGTTAACTGAATCTTGTACGCATGAAGGTGGAGGTCTTTAGTCAAAATTCGCTGCGTAGTGCTTCGTGAAATTTGCAGCTGTTGAGAACGATGTCGAATTGATGTTTTCGGGTCTTCGGCGACACTCTCGTTTACAGCAGCAATGTTTTCAAGAGACCGACCGATACGTTGACGCAAAGGATTCTTATTATCCATAATTGACCCAGTTTCTTCAAATTTTTTGACCACTCTTCGAATGGTTGACACATTAGGTGCAATTTCTTGGCCGAAAATTTGGCGAAGTTTGCGAGCGGTTTCAGCGTAACTTTCCCCAGTTTTGTAATGAGTTTTCACAATTATAACGCGTTGTTCTTTCGAAAACCGCTCCATTTTTAATATTCGGAATAAAGGTGGCAGCTGTCAAATTTCAGAGTTGCCACTTGCATGAAAAAAAAAATATTCCAATTTTAAAAAGTGCACTCTTACTGAGACACCCTTTATTATCAAATCTCTGGAATGTAAAAAGTGCGGTAACAAACGTAATGTAAATTATTATATGAAATTAACAAATCTTTTCAGAAAAGTGGTGGATTTTTTTGTTTATTTAAAATGACACCTCTTATTGGATGAACCTATATAATTAATTATGGTTCGCATTCGCGAAATACGGATATGAAAATGAAGGAATTTTCATTTACCCATGCGAAAGAGAAGTTCAGTTAGGTTTAGCATAAAATATTATTCCCTTTCTCTCCGATCTATTCCCATTAAAGGTAATTGCTTTATGCGCTGTCTTGTCATCGAAAGGAAATTCGATGCTCTCCTTGATGTGAGAGGAAGGGCAATACTGAGAAAATAATTACTACCTCCCTCGTAAGTTTATTTTCCCCGTGTTCTCTAAGTGAAAAAGGAACGTTCACGTAAATTACCTTTAAGCACGTATTTAGCTTATCATCCACTTTGGAAATATATTAATTTACTCATACGAGTATGACTTCTTCTCCTTGGTATGTGTACATTATTGCTTATTTTTATGATGGTTTCTAAATATCAAAAAGGATGCTAAACATTAAGGTTAATGAGTGTTTGGAAATAAGCTAATTGGTGCGATAAACAGCTTATTTTAATTGAAAAAAGTTTTACGGGGGGTCAACAAATACAAATTGTAGAGCCAGCCCTAATTGTATTTACATAATTTTCTATTTAGGACGTCTTGGAAACCTCCGTTGAACCCTTTTTTATATTTATATATTCAGGATATTTGATTTCTTGAATCGTTTTCGAATATGTAATCATATCCTTTTGGAGGAGCGAATTTTTTTATTCCTCTAACAGTCGTTGCAAAAATGTAGTGAGGACTTCTCGGAATAGTTTTAGATCCCGGGATCAAATGCCGTTTTGAATTTTCAATCGAAAAAAAAAAATTGCAAATCACCATGTGACATGACTCGTACACATGTTACCCTTATCGCTTTGAATAAAACATGAAGAATTAAGGAATCCTCAACCCCGGACGACGTCAATCTAACATGATAAAATACTTGAACAATAGGCCGGTCTTCCAACAGTTGTCCTGTTGTGAGTAGGAAGCGAAAGGTTCGTGTAAGCTTGATAGCTTTTCCATATAGTGTGGCTGAAACGCTTTCTATAGGCAACACTCC
This sequence comes from Merodon equestris, assembly GCA_958301585.1. Classification (NCBI taxonomy): domain Eukaryota; kingdom Metazoa; phylum Arthropoda; class Insecta; order Diptera; family Syrphidae; genus Merodon; species Merodon equestris. Next base: position 17,894,547 of record OY284417.1, on the reverse strand, counting down.
TAGGTGAGGTGGATTTACGAAGGTGTTCTTTGTGTGAATTAATAAGTCAGAAGTTGTTCGGAGAGTAAGAGCTCAAATTAAACGAAATCTTCTATGGAGTGGCAGGAAAATGACTGCTGAGAGCAACATCCGTGTTTAGCGACTGATGATGGATATATCATATGCCATCTGTAGAACGATAGCTGTCACAATTTCAGACAGATTTGTCGACTAGTTTTGTTCAGATAGCTGTCGGAAGTCATTTGTTTAAAGGGGCCACGCTCCTTCGATGACTATCATCATATATTGGTTTAACGAATTCACTCGTGGCCGAAAATCAATTTCTTTATGAACTTGTAGACATCTCAACTGAAAGTATATAAAATATTTTACACGAAAAACTGGTCATCAGAAAGTTATCGTCGAGATAATTTGCGGACAATGGAGCAAAAACGAAATCGTGTCGCATGACAACTTCGAAGCACTGTTTGGCCCTGATTAAGAGCAATCCCAAAGAGTTGCTATGGTGTTTCGTGACTGTTGACGTACCATAGATCCATCAATGCACACTAGAAATGAAATAAAAGTTAAATCAGTGGACTGCACCCGGTGAACCTGCTCGAAATTAATAACTGTTCCATCGTACGTTTTTTTTGGGATTCGCGAAGCATACTTTTCACTGACTATTCGTAGAAGGGATGGGCTGATTTATTGGACCGATTTTATGCTGAAATGATGACGAAACGGCCTCATTCGGTGAAGAAAAAAAAACAGCTCTTTTACCGTGTCAACACTCGAACTCAATTGACTGCTATAGTTACAGGAAAATTGGTCGAATTATACCACGAATTGTTACCTCATCCACTCAACCTAGACTTGGCGCCATGTAATTTCTTTCTGTTTCCAAACTTGATAAAATGGCTTCGTGGAAGTTGCTACCGAAACCGAGACCTATGTGTTTTGTGGCAGTTTTGAATGAGTTGAAAAAATGTCATGTCATCTTCCAATCAAAATTTTCGTGAACAAATAAATCGTCAGTGCATATTTAACGGAAAGGTCAATATGAAAATTTGAATCGAGCTTCATACAATAGTTTGGCAGCCCTGACGGGTGATGAACCTGCCCCGTGTTTTTGAATTGTGACATCAGGATTAATGCGAATGTTTACCGCAAAAGTTTTTGGAGGATACTTTGGTGCCCTGGGCAATCTAGCATTTCATTAAGAGTGAATGGACAAGCGTCAACCAAGACTCGCGCTAAAAACGGCACAATGTCATCCACCATATGAAAATCCACTTGCTTTTTCTATATGGGGCATTTTAAAGTCCAGGGTCGGTACTAAAATACTGTATATTAAAGTGCAGTCGCGCTAAAGAAAGCTTTTCGAGGAAAGAAGAAGATTGTTACAAACTTGCAAGTCATTCGAAAAACCTGTTCGAGTTGCATTAAACCTTATCACAAAAAAAAATATTTTTTTAAAGTATTATTTATAATAAAATTTGAACTCTATACCATCCGAAGTATTGCCCATCGCTAGCCACAGGGGCAGTGTCTTGAGAATATGGCGGTTGATAATTTCCCATTTGTGTCAAGCATTTGTCGTGTCTTTTTTTTTCCGGCCGAGTTTTCCTAATACAAGACGGTGCATAATTAATCATCCAATTTCGTTTTCGAATTACTTTTTTATTAAATAAAATAATATGATTTTGAGTGATGGAAATCTTTACCTTAATTCTGTAAAGTAGAAAAGATGATATCCATCAAGTGGCTGCTGTCAGTGTTGATACATATTTGTACCAGTTTTATAGCATTTTCCATGACTTTCCGCAAGATTTTTTTTTCCGGTGATAACATTTTGCGACTTCAAGTAGCCCCAAGGAAAGAAGTCTGGGATGGTCAAATTGGTCGATTTTGCTGGCCATGTCAAATCGCCAAACCGGGAGATTAGGCGACCAGGAAACGCTTCACAACATCCATTGTGACTCGCGTGTGCGGTTGCACCATCTTGTTGAAACCACATGTTCGCCAGCCCCGCTCATCCAATTCCGGCAGTAAGAAGTCATTTATCATTGCCCTGTAGCGTTCGCCAGTAACAGTGATCGTATTGTCGATAGCGTTTTCAAAAAAATACGGCCCAATCACTCCTCCCACATGAACGCCGCACTACACAGTGGCTTTGAGTGGATATAATGGCTCTTCGTGCATCACACGCGAATTTCCAGTGCCCCAGAAATGAAGAGTTTGTTTATTGACGTACATGCTTAAGTGGAAATGCGGCTCGTCGCTCATGATGATTTTCGACACAAAATCGTCCTCTTCATTGTTGAGATTAAGGATGGATTGACAGTAATTCACACGCGACTGACGGTCAGCAGGCATAAACTGATGCAATGTTTGCACTTTGTACGGGGACATGTAAAAGTCTTTCTCTAAAATCCGCTGTAGGGCCTGTCGTCTGATTAATGTTTCTTTGTTCTCAGCGACATCAGCGGCTACAGCCGCGTAATTCTTGTCCGAACGACCAGTCCGGTGGCGCTCACGCCCTGCATGGTCTCTTGTTGTTGCAGTCTGTTCGAGTTGAATAGTTAAGCGACCGAATGTTTGCCCAGTTGGCGCTACACGATTAGGAAATCGACATCGAAATTCACGTTGCACTAATACCATCGACAAATATGATTGAAAAATGATTTAGAAAAAATTATAACATCTTCGGATATGGTGATTAATTTTGCAAGTCTGATACGCAATAATTTTGATCTTTTCGGCCTGCAGTAATGGTTTCTCGATTTAAACAGTCCATAACAGACAAAACCCTTCTGATACCTCCAAACATAGGACATGATTCATTGACATTTGAATATGATTGAGCTTAACCCGCTACTTTCAGAACTTGGGATTGTCGTAATAGATCTATTTTCTTTTCGAACTTAACAATTCGATGCAAAATCCTTTTCCATTCTGTCGTTGCAGCAGTTGTTCATGGGTTTCAATTCGATTGAGACGTTTTCCTGTTTTGACAATTCAACTTGTCGAGCAATTCAATCTGATTCTTCGCCTTACAAAGTTTTGTGGCTGTACATGTCATTCTTTGTTTTCAAGTCGAAATTGAGCCATTTATGGCCTATGGTCATAATAAGCTTCTATAAATTTGGTGACTTTTGTTACCACTTTTTCATATTAAGGCGTGCATTTCCAATATAACAGCTTAATGAGATAGAACCAAAATAAGTTACTGTGAACCACAACTAAAGCGACAAATTCAGTCGAAACTCTCGAATCTTATCCAGGACCACTACCCCCGGAAAAAAATTAACGAACATCTTTTACACAAACCATCAGCAAACCAGTGACAAGCACCATAAGAGCGTAACTGCAACGACTAGCGTATGGGAGGCCTTATATTGAAGAGGCTATGTGAACCACTGACGAAGTCCGCTTCAGCCCCCAGTAACGGTGAATCTGCAGGCGTGAGTCTGGGGTGCTCAGGCACACTCTCTTGTGGTGTGTTGTGCATAAGATTCCGTGCTTTCCCTTAATGACAGGCAGAAGAGTATCTCGCGGAGAGCAAAACACGTTATTTTGTTTATTTAAATTTATTTATTCAAATAAAAGAAAACGACGTGTCGTGCTTCTACTGCTGCTTCTTCCTTTCAATCCTTTCCTTTTATATTATTTTGCCCCAGAGAATCTATCCCCTCTATCACGTTCATGCCCCCCATAACCATAGATCAGCTATTTAGTCGAATGCATCGTGCAATCGGTCAAACAATACGTACATTAGGCAATCAGTCAAAGGCACAAGCCCATCATCAGCATTGTACCCTTTCAATTGACTCGGTTTGTGCTGGCTGTATTGTTTTTGTTTTTTTGTTTACATTTCTATTTTCACCTTTACTTAGAAATACCTTAAAATAGACAAAAATGCTTAAATTTATTGACAGAACGATTATAACAAACTTAATGGCCCCACACGGATACTTTAAGCTATATTACGAGGGTGGTCCGATAAGTACTTAGCCTACAAAAGAAAAACAAAAATTTGCTCCAACTTCTTTAACCCGTCTGGAAAATACGGTTTCTCGAGGTCTGCAAAGTAGGCCTCCGTGGCGGCGACCTCCTCATTCGACTGATATTTCTGCCCAGCGAGTGACTTTTTCAAGTTTGGAAACAAAAAGAAGTCGCACGGGGCCAAATCTGAAGAATACGGTGGATGGGGCAGCAGTTCGTAGCCCACTTCGACCAATTTGGCCGTGACGAGGGCGGAGGTGTGAGCCGGTGCGTTATCTTGGTGGAAGAGCACTTTTTTCTTCGCCAAGTGGGGCCATTTTTTCTTCAATTCGGCGTCGAATCGGCCCAATAATTTGTGACTCTGTGACCGTTTTGCCCTTCTCCAGGTAGTCGATGTGGATCACACCTTGTGAATTCCAGAAAACGGTGGCCATCACCTTTCCGGCCGATGGGACAGTCTTCGCCTTCTTCGGAGCACGTTCGCCGGGTGAAGTCCACTGTTTCCACTGTTCCTTGGTCTCTGGTGTGTACCAGTAGATCCATGTTTCGTGGACTGTCACGAAACGACGCAGAAGCTCCTTCGGATTCCGCTTAAACAGCGTCAAACACTGCTCTGAAGTGGTCTCACGGTTGCGCTTGTTGTCCGGAGTGAACAAACGTGGCATGCCCAAAATTTCATGCAGGATATGACCCACGAGATCTTTTGAAATGCCTACTGTCTGAGCTATCTCGCGCACCTTCAATCGGCGGTCTGCCAATACGAGATCGTGGATTTTTGTCACGTTATCCGCCGTGGTAGCCGTTTTCGGGGCACCTGGACATGGCTCATCAAAAAATTAGGTGCGACCACGTTGAAACTCGTTAAACCAATTTTTGATGGTCGCCATCGAAGGAGAAGAGTCACCGTACACAGCATCCAAACGCTCTTTGATTTCGCTGCACGATTTCCCTTCCAAAAACGAGAATCGAATCACCGACCGATATTGCTCTTTTTCCTACTCTTTCTCCTACGAGTCCGATCCGGCTGAAATTTCGACAGTAGCCGTCTACTAGAATGGACTACACTGCTCTTGCGATACTACCGCCATCTGGCGGTGAGGATAAATACTTATCGGACTACCCTCGTACAATACAACTGAATTGCCCTCCGGCCCCATAATAACTTTAATTAAACAACCAGAATAATATTTTATATACTGAGACTCGGGCGTTCTGTGCAGGCCGAGGCATTTCCTCAGACACTATCTTTCAAACACCCGAATCCTTTCCATCATGCTCGCACTCACGTTGAACCAAACGGGACATCCATAGGCAATCATGGGCCTGATTAAGGCTATGTAGCAGATTACCTTCACTCTGCAGTCAAGTTGGCTGCTGTGAAGCAACCGACTTGTCAGGGCGATAGCGCCCCTAGCCCGGACCAGAGGAGCATCTATATGTTTGTTAATATATAGATACTGATCCAGCTAGATCCCAAGGTATCTGACTACACTTTTTACCGCGATCCAAAAATTGGAAGCTTCCGCTAATTTCCTCTAGTGTCACGGGGATCCTTAGACAAATTCCTATGTAAGCCTCGTAAAGGCTGAATAAAATATATTCTGATTTTTAATTTCCAGTACCAACATAACGAAAAAAACGAAATCGGAAATCAAATATACTTACGAGTAGCTCCCTATTTCTATTTTTACAGCCACTGGTGGAACGTGTTTGAGGACAACATTGGATATATTTACCCTCGATTCCCGCTGAGTTTTTGACTCGAAGATTGTCTGAAGACCCTCCGTCGAAATTAACAGAGTGTAAGCACGTTTCTGGTGTAGTGATGTCATTGCGTGGTATTATCTGCGTAATTATATCAACCCACCTTAAGTACTCACTTTGGTCGTCAAATTTTAGGGAATGAGAGAAATCCATCCCAAAACACGAAAGGTGAAAGGTGACCATCCGTAACCTTCTCGGATATATCGAAAAATATTTTTTTTATAGTACTGCCCGTTTTTACGTCATTATCTCCAATTGTTCCAAAGCTACGCTTGTACAATACTTTGTGAAAAATTAAAAGGGAATTTGGTGATATTTGCAATGTCCGATTTTATTGAACAAAGAAGTTTCATTCAATTGTCTTTGCGGAATGTAACTTCTGATCCAGATATTGTGAGGATATTGCAAAATTACTTTGGTGACCAAGCTTTGTCGAGATAAAGGTTTTATAAGTGGTACAAACCATTCCAGAAGGCAAAGGGAATGTTGAAAAATTGTCGTTTCCAAGCGACCAAAAACATCAACTGGTGAACAACATGTCAAGGAAATGAAAGATTTGGTATTCAAAAAACTTCAGTTGGCCATTAGGGGTTAATTCAAACACTTTTGTTTGTGACTTCTGGCTATTCAATGCCCCCATAGAATTCAATGTGAATTGCGGCGTAGGTGTATTTTGTGGAAGACGAATTACTTTCAAGGCCGAATAGATTTGGAAGAATAAATAAAGATAAACAAAGTCGTTTTTCAACTTTATCACAGTGGTATATCAATCACAGCACGGGGCTTTGTGTTTGACAAAAAAAAAAACATAAGAATAGGGACAAAATCCTTTTGTTGTGCTTCAAAAAAATGTGAAATAATTAGAAGGCGTCGTACGTATTTTCCCATACAATCGATTGAAAATTTCTCGAAATCCTTTTCACTTTTAAATGACTCTCATTAAGAATTTGGCTTTGATTCCGTGAAGAAGACAGAAAGAAAAATGGATTTCGTGGTATGACGTTAATACTTGAGGATAACCACATATTACTCAACATTATTTTCAGAGATTTGGATCGCTTTCAACCGCCTACTGGATTTTATAAATGTCTGTTTCATTGATAAATGATTTCTTAGCTCAACTATAAGCTTTATAGTCAAAGCAAGTACATAGATGAGTACACAGTCAATAAAGTGTGGCACCGGTGCAGTTGTGTAAAAGGAGTAATTTTCGAAACCTAGGATACAACCATGCCTTTCGCAAAAGGAACATTTTCGGTTTGCTTTCCTCGTCCGGTTCTATAACAGTATAAATTTCCTTCGAACTGAAGGAAGCCGCAGCGATAACTTTTAACTCTTTGTGGCGTTTCCCAGAGAAGTGTAAGAACTTTAATGAGATTTTCAGGGAAGCGATATTGTTTGTCGGAAATACTTTGTGTTCAAAATACCCCTTCTGGTGCGGTCTATAAAAATAGAAGAACCATGAATCCTTTGGTTTCTGATCTTCGATTTAAGAGTTCATTTAAAGAGTTGCTTTAAAAAACAAATTTTAAATTTGTAAAAAAAATCCAATAAATTCCCAGTAGCTTCCGATTGCCTGCCTCACAAATTGGCTTTTTTTGGCATGCAATTCCATGCGCCAACGATAGAACGAAATAGAATCAGGCACTCCAAAGCTGCCTCCTTTGTTTATTTATGTAGCTACAGTGTAGCAAAAGCAACAATTAGTGAGGGGCGAGAAAACCAAATAGTGCTCGTGTGAACTTTGAATGAAACGATGTATGGTGGCAACTAAACAAAGTGCTGGCTGCCTTGCGACTGTTTACGATTTGCAACAAATAGTCGTTCAGCAAAAAATGCACCACCATTTGAAGAGCGCACAACAACCACCCCCAATGGTACTAGTTCGACTGGGATGTTTGGCGTTTTGGCAAGTGGAAGAGAGGGTGTTGGGGATGGGAAAGGTGGGGAATATTTACTACTTCCAGAAGCTGTAATTTAAATGGTGTTATTTCGGGTATGGAATATCGATAGACACAGCGCGTCGAAGGATGTTCTACAATTTTCGAAGGTGAATCGCCCGAATACCCAGGCTTCCATGGTACAAATAGTATAAATTAACCATTCAAAATCGAAATCGAACACACGTAACATCCCTTCAACAATCAACCCACAACTATGAAACACTATTCCCCAATGGCTCCTGACTAAAGTGGATAAATAATTCAATACTCGACACCTGCCTTCAACTTATGCAAATTTTCAGGTTCAGCATGAGTTCCACTGATTTTCCATTTGGCTTCGCCCAATATACATTTATTAGTCACTGACCAGCACCCATTCATTCTGCCAGTCAACCACAACATACAGTCCAGATTCTCGTGCAAGTACAATAAAATTATTTAATCTTGCCTACTGCTACCAACCTATAACTTCCTCGTCCAACTTTTTCAGCGTAACGCCCTGTTGTAAAGGCAGACATTTGCATAGAGATTACCTTACAACCGGTAAAGGTAGACCAAAAACAAAAACAATTTTTTATCGAAACCGGAAAGCGAATCGGGAACGAAGCTATTTGAAAACATTCCATAAAATCACCGTTATTTGTTGCTTCACTTTACTTTCCCCACAATTTTAAGTTTCTATTACACTCATTCTCGCTGCAATTTCAATCCTTGCAAACACCGCATCCGAGTAATAAGGAACGACCCTGTAGCTAAACTGAGCATGAAAAAAAGGACGAAATGGATACTTCCTCCCTTTGGTCTCGCATGTGGATCAATAAATTTCGATATCATCGCCCACATTTCTTTCTGCTCACACTCGTATATATTGGTCTCTAACGATAGGGCAACAAACATGTTTGCTTCCAATCATGCTCCGTTTTAGATGAGATCCCCTAGAGGGTCTCACCCGTTGGATAGATGATATAAGGGAATAGGGAAGATAGTCATTAGAATAACATCGAGGACGAAGGCTTGGATGGAGTGCTTGTGTGAGAAAAAAAATTATTTTTGTAAGTAAATGTAATTAGAGAACGGAAGTGTTTTCGAACGTCCTTTGTGGACTTGGGAATGACATCAACAAAGCAGGCGAAAGTTATACATTAGCTGGTCATTCAGGACCTGACCTTTAATGAATCTTTCAACACCACTCGACCTTTATATACGAGTAAGTCAAGGATGATACTAACCTTTCACGTTCGTATTTTTTACTTGAGCTAGTATATTATAGGTTTAGTGCTATGGGAGTATTTTTGGAGAGTTTGCAGATGACTTTAATCTATTATGGAAACATCACGTTTGAGCTGGTTCATGACCTAGGTTGAGTGCTGAGGTAGTGGCCTTTAAGGTTTGGCATTTAATTGAAATTCGGAATTCCTGGAATTAAGGAATTGCAGCTAGCGTACAGGGTAAATGTGAAGCTCCAAAATGCATTATGCCCCGACCGGAAGGTAAAAAACGACACAATTAAGGGTGAGCCAACAGATGGCGTGGATGTTGTCTGTCAATTACTGACATTTACTGAATTTAATGTTTTGATCGATGTCAAATAGATTTTCTGACGAGCAAGTTTGTAGCAATCTGCTCTTTTAAGCCAATTTTCGACGACCCTTCCACACATACCGCAAACCGCATAAGTGGGGTTTGACCAGTTTTGTGGCATCTGGTGTATTCACATATCATTGAATACAAGTCCATCCAGTTCTGGCCAAAAATACTCTACCAATTTAAGACGATAGCGAACTCGATTAATCTTTACATGATTATCTCTTTTATCGACAAAAAAACCCGGTCCAACGACTCCACCGTCTTGATTTCCGCGCTACCCCCGGTGACTTTAACAACATTTTGGTTTCTTGTTGTGCAGTAATGTCGATTGCCATTAAGCCAGAAACGGACTTTATCGCTGACAAGGATCTTTCGATGAAGCTCAGAATTTTTTTTCGACTTTTGCAAAGACCAACCGGAGAAGTTTCGATGCTTCGAATGACAAGATTCTTGAATTATTGAGTTAATTTGTTATTGTATGAGCGTAGTATACGAAATTCGCTGCAATATGAACTGAGAGACTCCCCATTCATGTGATTGGCATGGAATCGACTGATTTGGTTCATTTTGAACTGAACCTTTTATGGCTGCGATATTTTCGGTAATTCTACAAGCTCGCTGTCTCACATTTAACCGTGAATATGCTGGCTCAAATTTGTCCACTTTAGTATACACAGCATGTACGGTGGCATGATTACGACCGAAAATTGGCATAAGCAGACTAAAAGTCTAAAAGTTGCGACCACTGCAAGACCATCTAAGACTACGGACATATGTCACTCTTGGATCAGAGCCCAAAAAGACCGAGTAGTGCATTTCCAATACAACACGTTAATGACATGGAAACAAAAAAGTTACAGTGAACTACAACCAAGGCAAATTCAGTGGAATCACTCGAATCCTATCTAGGACAACCACCCCCGGAGAGTAGTGAATGATCATTTTCGACACGAACCATCTGCACCCCGTCCAGGTTGTGTGACAAATACCAAAAGAGCGTATACTCTTGATCCTGCATGAATTATAAAAAAAAAATAAAAAAAGTGTGATCGCTGCGCCGGCACAGCTACTAAGTCAGCGAGTGTCATAGAAATACATTTATGTAACGGACCTGGATCCAGGGAGTATACCCGGGCCAAGACGCTCGATATATTGGCGGCCGAATAGGGCATTAGGGTGGATGGAACTAGACGAGATTGAAACTATCAAAAAAACTACAAGGCAATGGTATGGACACGGTCGCCAAAGACGAACTCCTGCTCTACCTTTATGAGTTCGATCTAAAACTCAATGGTACCGTCGGTGAGCTAAACCATTGGCTATCGATGTGGATAGCGCAGAGCTTACGACACTTCAGAAAGAATTTCTGACGGAGTGGCACTACACCTACACAAACATTGACTTCGGCAAAGCTCAATGACAAAGACCAACTAGGAGACTTCTTAGAGTCAGCTCACAGGCCGACCAATTTTAAAGAGTATACAGGCCCGGAGTCATCATGAGCTATACTACCGGCCCGATCGCTTACAAAGCGATCAAGTTCGGAGATGGACATTGAAATATTGTAGAATGGCGGTAAAGAGAGATATTCATTCTTATAAAGGTTAGAAGAGCTCGTGGAGGGGTATGGGCTCCCAGTCAACTTCATACCTTGAACTTCTGGCGGAACGAGAACTCATGTGATACTGGAAGTGGTTTACATGGTCAGGGCGGATTTCTTACAGTTTTCTCTCCCAAGGGGATACCTTGAAGGCCTAGAAGACAACAGCCGGAAAAAAAGGACATCCTTCCAATAATGTGCTAGTACTACGACAGACAGGATTCACTGCGAAACAACAATTGGGCTTCTTATACTCGTATAAGAATAGCCGGGCCAGGGGACTTCCAGACACTAGATGAAGTAACGAGTTGATTGAACATAGGTTTCGACTAGTAAACTCCGCAGCGGCTAGTAGCATATTAATAAAGACCGACACAGCTATTTGACTTGGCTTAGCCAAAGGACATATAGGGTTTTCCAATAAGGGTGGGTAGATGTTGAAATGGAATAAAACAAGCTGAGTGCGAGGTGTTGACAAAGTTTTTTTCTTATTACCTCCTCCAACTCCTTGTGGAAGACGAATAAATTCTCCACAGATGGCGACAGTATTGCGAGGAACTTCTGAACGAACAGTTTCCCCGAGTGTAATTTCCAAGAGCCGCCCCGAATCATGCAGAAATATCCGACATCACAGTCGAAGAAGTTCGGTACACGGTTAAAAACTCCAAGAAAAGAAAAGCTGTTGGGCCGGACGGGATACCCTCTGAGTTCTGGAAAAAGATGGGAGACAGCGGGTCTAGATGGCTCATGGTTCTTATCTCCAAATTTATGAGGGGCGGCACTATGCCTAATCAATGGAGGGAAAGCTACCTTCTTTCTTTGCACAAAGGAAAGGGTGATACGCGAAATTGTGATAACTACCGTTCTGTCAAGCTGATGTCGCACACCATGAAGATCGTTGAACGGGTATAAGATAACCGACTGCGGAAAATAATACGACTATCTGATGACCAGTGCGGGTTTGTCTCGGGTAAATCAACAACAGATGCAATCCAAAGTATAAGGGTCATGATGGAAAAGCATCGTGATTCTTCAAAGGACTTGCATATGGTGTTGGTTGATTTCGAGAAGGCCTTTGACCGGCAACCAAGAGATCTTTTATGGGTAGCGCTAAGACAAAAAGGAGTTCCAGAAACCTACGTGCGAGTGATCATGGACATGTACAAGAGAGCAACGACAAGAGTAAGATGCACCGCAGTAGTCACCGAAGAGTTCGCAATCAAAGTCGGTGTACACCGAGGGAGCGTCCTCAGTCCACTGCTCTTTATAGCAGTCCTTGATTGCTTGCTTAAAGGAAAAGTGACGGACCCCAATGTGCACCAGCTAGTCTTTGCTGACGATGGAGCCATTATAAGTGATGATCAGGCGTCCCTACAACGAGCACTTGATGTGTGGGTGGACATTTTTGAGGGACACGGGTATCGTATTAGTTCAAAGAAGACAGAGTATCTGTGCTGCCCGTTCTCTGACCCTCATCAGCCTATTCCAGACATTTACTTGAATGGAAGAGTGCTTCCCAAGTGTGAAAAGTTTAAATATCTGGGATCTATGATTAATAAAGAAGCAACTTGTGATGACGACATCAACCATCGCGTAAGCGTAGAGTGGATGAAGTGGCGCCATCTTCTGTGATCGAAAAACGCCCCCTAAGCTGAAAAGAAGGCTCTACACTTCAGTTGTACGTCCGGCGCTCACATACGGTTCACAATGCTGGACAATGCACAAAAAGTATGAGAGCAAATTAACGGCAACTGAGATGAAGATGCTTCGCATGACAGCGGGAGTAACAAAGCGTGACAGAATTAGAAGTTCAAAGATCCGAGGAAGCCTCCACGTAACAGAAACCATCACAAGAAATATAGAGCGCGACCGACTCAGTTGGTATTGCCATGTTCAAAGGAGAGATCCTTTGAACCCCGTCCAAAAGGCGTTATCAATCAACATTCCAATTTCAACACGCAAAAAAGGCAGGCCGAAAAACGATTGGTGCAAACAAATGCAAAAACACCAGCATTTGATTGGCCTCGGCGATGAAGTAATCCCAAACCGGGAAGCCTGCCGCTACTTTCTGAGGTCAAACCGGCGGACCCCACAAGCGGACCAGTAGGAATGCAGTTAAGTGGGAAGGTTATGGTCCTACACTTCTGACTATAACAACGCCGGAAAAAGGAAAAGAAGAAGAAGACTCTCAATGGTCGCTCAGCAGGTTTTACTTTAAAAGTGAGAGCGCAGGAAGAAAAACCGTCGGTAGTCGATAAAATAGTGCCCCTGCACAGCTTAGAAGAAATCACAACAGCCATCATGAAGCTTAAGATCAATAAGACTGAAGACATAGTCTTTTGTCCGTCTAAATTGTTAAAACTGGAGTCGACCCGTCGATTGCAATAGCCTATCCAGCGCCCTATTAAATCGTCACATCGTCACATATGATTCCAGCTGGACTGTACCAAATTTTGTTAAAAATCGACGACATTCGATACATGCCACCTTTTTATCAGCTCCAAAGTTGTTTGCGACAAGATTAGTCGCCCGTCTTCAAGATTGAGGCAAAATTTGATTTCGATATGTCGAGCGACATTTAATTTTTCATGAAATTTGGACCCTATACCTTCGAAGTGTTCACGAGTAGCATCGGATTTCGTCCTTGAAAAAAATAATGAGATAAGCCTGCTACCTGGTTCGAGAAGGTGAGAAACACGAACCTACGACTTAAAGGCTAAGTGATAAAGGAGATCAGAAAATCTGGCTCAGTGCCTCCAATTTGCGATATCTTTAAGCGTAAGTTAGATAGACTTAAGACCCAAATAGTTATCGAATGACATTTTTGATATTTAGTTATTCTGTCAACCTTGTCTAATATGTCAAGGTCGGAAGTCTTCAAACTGTAGTAAGCTATCATATCACTGATGTAAAAATGAATATGCCTTTCAACGTTAAGAAAGTAAGGAAGTAACTTTCTCGCACCAACCTAAGCCTTAATCTTAAAAGTGGTTTTCAAACAAGATGGGATCAGCGGGCTACAATTCCAGGTTTTCTACCTTGAATTTTACAAAATTTTACCTGGTTTTCAGAAACCATAGTATCTAGGGTGGTAAAACCGGTCTCTATGAGCTCAGAATCTTGTACTCTATAACACAACCAAGTTTCAGACTCTTAGCTACTCGGCACGTTTGGTTTGATATATGCGTACAGACGGACAGACAGGAAGGCCTTTGCATAAGTCTTCCCTACCCCAGCTTTGCAAGATAGAATACTGAAAAAGGAAAATATTTCACTGGCAAAGTTTCGATGACAAAACAAGAGGGAAAAACTCTTTTTTTTTTTGATTATCCAATGCATTTGGTGTTATAGCAGATTTGGGTCATATAAATTGTACTTTTTTTAAGGCAAGTTTTGAGTACCGTGCCATCCTCCGACGCGTGCACTAGTCTTTTGTTTTTCGTTCCGCTTTGTTTTTTTCCGCGAACCCGCCACCAAGTGCAAACAAGTGCAACGAGTGCATCTGGCCCGCTCCCTGCCGTCCCTTCCTCCACAAGCCACGGCTGCGCATTCTCGGTCGCAACTCCCGTTTGATTTCATCAGACGGGTCAGTGCAATGACCAAGTGCGTAGCATCGACGTAGCGGAATCAAAAGTGCAAATTGTTGGTGGACCAACTCTAATCGGTGTATGGGCTTGAAATTTGCACTTCTCAATTCTGCTTTACCACCTTTCAGACGTCGGAGTTGGTTCCTTTGGTGCCTGTGTTTTGTGCTATGGAAAATTTTAGGCTTGATGTGAGTAATATTCGTGGCCTTAGAACGAATCTCTTTGCTGTATACCTTCACCTGTCCCTATATAAACCAGCTATCTTGGCACTTAATGAAACACAGGTAGGGTGAGAATACCGATTTATCGGATTTGAACCTGCCTGGATATAACTTGGTGCCCCTTTTCTTTCTCCACCGCGGTTTCAATACGGCCACTGTTCCAATCCGGAATTTAATTTTCTGTGGCTAAAAATCCATGTCTGTAAGCATTTAATCCACTACTGTTTTACTTATAGAAGTCCAAACCTGGATAGCAATTCAATTTTCAATGAGTTCGATATGCTATCCGACTCCATCACAAGAATTGTATCCCTACATCCTCACATTGCCATTGCGGGCGATTTCAATGTACACAATTCTAATTGGCTTCGACATTCATGCCAGACAACACCCGAAGGACGGTACGTAGAGATCTTTGTTGAGGTAAATAATCTGACCCAGCTTGTAAATGAGCCTACACGAATGCCTGACATTGCAGATCATTCCGCCAACACCTTGGACCTGTTTCTCACCTCTCATCCTGACAAATATTCTGTTGCCATATTGTCGCCCCTAGGCTCGTCTGACCACTCTGTCGTATCAGCTAATTTCTCGTCTTCACCCCACACAGTGAGAGAACAAATTCCTAAAAGAACAGTATGGCTATACGAGAAAGCCAATTGCAGCGGCCTTAACGACTTTTTTAGGAATTTTAACTGGTCACTATGTTTCCTCGATAGTGACGTAGATGCCGCTGCTGATATGATCACAAACATTCTTTTCCTGGATATGAGATCCTTCATTCCTCACAGAGTGAACAGTATCAAACCCAAAGAAAATGCGTGATATGACTCGAGCTGTGAAGAGGCTATCAGGTTGAGAGAGTTGAGTTTTCGGAACTACAAAACCAACCCTACTGAGGAAAACCGGAAAAAAATTCAAACGGGCCAGAAATGACTGCAATGCATTAATTAGATGTGTAAAGTTCTTCCACGAACAAAAGTTGAGGCAGAAAGTGCTACAATGTCCCAAGGGTAGCAAAAACTTTTCGTCGTTCGTGAAAAACGTAAAGAATTCAGCCTCGTCTTCAATTCCCACGCTCATTTACAATGACATTCCAGCTGTCAGCTCTTTAGACAAGGCCAATCTGCTTGCTGCACATTTCGCGTATATCTCAACGCTGCCAGATTACACATTGTCTCCGCTTGTACTTGAGAGCGTTGATTTCACCATGGGATAAATCCATTTTCGCACTCGTACAGTTGCAAGAGTACTAAAAGATCTCAACGTACACAAATCCGCTGGCCCGGATGGTATACCCCCAAAACTTCTGAAGAGGTGTTCTTCTGCGCTGGCAAAACCTTGCGTAAGCTTTTCCATCTGCCCTACTCTTCGGGTCTCTTTCCGAGTAGATGGAAAACAGCATTTGTCCAGCCCGTCCCTAAAAAGGGCAAATCTTCGTCCCCCTCCTCCTACCGACCCCTAGCACTAACGTCCCTTCTTTCCAAAGTCATGGAAACAGCTTATGAAATATCTTGAATCGCGGAAGCTTCTTAATGACCGGCAATACGGTCTTCGCAGCAACAGGTCCACTGGTGATTTGATGGCATATCTCACCGAAAAGTGGAACCAATCTTTGCACAATTTAGGTGAAAGCAAGATCGTTGCGCTTGATATTTCAAAAGCATTTGACAGAGTTTGACATCAGGCTCTTTTGTCGAAAATGCGTGCTTATGGCATCGATAAATCTCTGCTTCTATGGATTAGAAATTACCTTTCGAACCGTTCAGTTCAAGTTGTTTTGGATGGGTTCAAGTCTGATATTCACCAAATAAATGCTGGTGTCCCCCAAGGCTCTGTTTTGTCTCCGACTCTCTTTCTCATTTTTATACATGATTTCTTGTCTGTTACTTCTAATCCAATCCACTCCTTCGCTGATGACAGTACTCTCAGCTTTTCATATTCGTTCCAGGACTCACGTCCCTGCTCTTCGGCCATAGAACTGGAACGGCAGCGTATGTTAAGCACATTGAATTCCGATCTTGACAGCATAATCGATTGGGGTAAAAATAATAGAGTGGAATTCAAAACTCAATGCTGTTTACTGTCGTTAAAGCGAACCCGTAAGAATCAGCCATTATCCATAAATGGCGCTTGTGTCGACGAAACCGAAAAAGTATCCATCCTCGGTATGTGAATTAATACCAAACTTAATTGGAATGATCACATATTTGAAGTCGCCAAAAACACGGCAAAATGTCTAGGTTTCCTAAAACGATGCAAGAAATATTTCACCCCCTCCGATTTGGCTTCAATTTATAAGGCCTACATCCGCCCCAAGCTTGAGTATACCTCTCATATCTGGTCTGGTGCCCTTAGACCTCACTGCACCTACTAGATAGAATACAACAGCGAGCGATAAAACTTATAGGAGACAGTAATATCGCAAAGTCAATTGACTCGCCCGAACACCGACGTAATGTGTCTTCCTTGTCACTGTTTTATCGCTATTTTAACAACCGTTGCTCAAATGAGTTAGCCAATTGCATTCCTCACATCCATGAATTCACCCGCAATACTCGTCTTGCCAGGAATGCTCATCAGTTCATCCTTAAGCCTGCTTTCGGACGTACAGTTAAGTTCTGAGATTCGTTTTTCAGTCGCACAACACGATTATGGAATGCTCTTCCCAGCCCAATATTTCCAACTCACTACAATCCACAGACATATAGAACCTCTATACCTTCGGCCCGTGCTGTGTCTTGATTCCGGACACTTAAGGGTAGTCGTAACCCCTTTTGCGCGCAAACTATAAGGTAATTAAACAAACGAGTTGGATATATAGAAATCAGATCAAATAGCACTTGTTCTCTTTTTAAGACTCTTTAAGACTACAACCACCACGCATCCTTGATTACATGCCTTTTTACCATTAGCATCGGAATCCTGTTTTATTTTGCAATCAAATTACTGCATTATCCTTTGCCTATGACATAACCTCGGGAACATTCTCCTTATCCAATTCGGCTGTTTTGCATAAAATTACAATATCTATGTATGACTGCCAAGGATAACAGTAGGCTACTGTGCCTCGGAGGGAAAGTACTAACAAGAAAACGAAAAAGGCAAAGACATCTGCTTTAAGGCGGAATTTTATGGAGCGGAAGAACCAAAGCGATGATGAGAAAAAGCAATTTTCGCGAATGTCTCGCGCTCACCTCGTCATAACTACATTGACGTCACGGCAGCTACTCTCTATCCTACAGCCATAATCGCATTCATCAGACATAGGAATACCACTCTGCAGCAGACGAACGCCAAGTGTCGAATGTGACAAGTCGCTGCATCATTTATTCAGCACTGTCACGAAATGTATTCCTCAAGGTGCCCTGAAGGAGTAAGTTTCTCATGTCAATGATGCTGTAGATCTAATGAATTAAGTAGCACTTAAAGCGGATACAAGAAGAGTGAACGTGGGACGTCTGGCGCATAAGGAAGTTTATTAATATGCAATTTGGGAGTGAGTGTTGGTCAAGATTGCTCCGAGGAAATGAATCCTGGTTCAACGCTTTTGTATTTTGAATATGGATAGTGAGCAGAGTAGTTTCGAAATCGACTTTAATTTTAAATTAAGTAGAAGTTTTGTACCTCGTTTATAATTCACAGTAAAACAAGCAATTCGATGGCCTGCTACAGAGGTGAAAAAAAAGTGCCAATAAAAGTTCAACGGTGACTACGATTATATAGCGACAATGATTCTGAAGTACACACCAGCGACCATCAATCAGGTTCCATCCAGCAATAATACTGCCTTTGAGGCACCTTAGTAAGATTAAAGCCAACGATAGCTAAAGGTATAATAAAGATTTCACTCACTTCTGACACCACGCATGATTTAATAAAATCCAGCTCCACACGCTGCTTGATTATCCGGATATATGAAAAAGGTGCCACGCACGTGATCTTCCTTATCCTCTGAGCGTCGAATGCTATGTTCGCATTTTACGACCCATGGAAACCTCTCGGGCAGCGTGCTAAATAATTGAATTAAGAGATTAAACCATTTTTATTCGTAAAGTTATTATAGACACGAGGCGAGAGAAGTGCGTTTACCAAACACGCTGCCCCGACAGTGTGAGCGGAATAACGCAATACAAATATGCTCCTGTGCTCTCGAGCGATCTCCATACATGAAGTTGCTCCATTTTGAAGTTGCTATGCAGAGCATGGAATACGGTGCTTTTGTTGTCACTAATTTAATTATACAAACAACTAGTGTTCATCCAAGAGGTCGTGAAGGATGCCATTGAGGTTGGGGAACATTAATTAATTTCCGCGACCACGAGTGTAGAACTGGGTACTAGTACAAGAGCAGTAGAGTGATGACACGTTTCACGATTAAAGTGAAGAACTCTTGTTCACCAAAAGGCTTGAGACCCACAATATGCTGCCAAACAGCCTGTGATGAAGTGGAACACGCGTAACGACTGTTTTGCTGTGATATTTCGAAACTAATTTGTCGTAGCAAGTGACAATGCAATTTCATTTTATTATAAACATAACAATGACTAATGATGAAAATTGCCATCAAATGGAGAGCGGAGGCAAGTTTATATGGAAGACATAGATCTTATTATCACAGCATGTCACGTCAATTCTCTGCTCACAGAAGGCATTGTGATGGTAATCTCGACATATGGAAGTAGCAAAAAACAAAGTAATTTGGCAAATATATTCTTTTATCTCTTATCATTTGCGTTAGGAGGATATTTCATTAAGCACCGCAGCTGACGGGGTATTTACTTCCATAGGGCTGCTGTTCGTGGATCTTCTGATGAGGCCATTCGGAAAACGTGGTTGGTTTATCCCTTTTTTGTGATGTTTATCGCCGAGCTCGTAGTTATAAATCTCTTCTATAGAGCTTTTCAAGTAACTCAACTCCATGTGAGGGGGGATTATCATGATGAAGTAACACGTGCTGCTTGTTAAACTATCAAAACTCAGTGCAACGTAAACCAAGCTATAAATCGTTTTTGTCGATATGTTATTGCTGCCAAGCTCATATAAAATCCAATACTTGCCTTTACAAAGGTGAATAATAATCCTCTAAGGACAAGTAATTAACTATACAAAACGAACTGCCTCATCAATCATACTCGCGGAAAGGTCATACGGCTAAGTTGCTCTCTAGAGGACATTTTATCGATGATTGAGAAGTTGAGGGCTAAGTATGAGGTGAGCAAATAGCTTGCCGGGAAGTTTTCTAAATTAAACACACGTTTTTATGAAATTATATGGTCTTAATTGGGTAATGAAGGTAGGCCGCAATTCCAGTTTGGGTGTTAAGTTTGAGGCTCTCAATTATTTGCAAAGCCCTCTTTCTGTATATAGCCCCATAAAAATAAGTATAGGGTCCGCCAAATAATTTTTTTTTTTTGAAAATGCTATAAAAAAAGCTACTGAATATTTTCTCAAATTTCTTTTTTTATTTGAAAGTACAATCCTTCCGGTTAATAATGGAAAATAATTTCATTCAAATGGCTGCCTCGGCTGGCCATGCAGTAGCCTACACGATCGGTCCAATTTTTAAGCACATTATCGATTGTGTGCAGCTGTATTTCACCAATGGCTTCACGAATATAATAATAATAATAATAATAATAATACTTTCTTTATTCCTTTATACAGTTTACAATAAATTACAGGCTGATGAATTTACATGATCTTTGTAAGGAATAGCTTTGTACAATCTATTGTCAAAGACAAGTGACGAAAGTACCTATCAAGTTCAATTTCATATAATAAATATAGACTATTGATGGGGAATGAATGATGTAACAAAAGTAGTAGCAAAGAACCTTAATAATAATAATAATAATAATAATTACTAAATCAAGACAACGGATTAAATAACAAGTCAATTGAATGATCAAATGAAAAGAGCCATTTCTTACTGATTTCTTTCTCTCACACCTTAGGTTTTCAGGTAAAAGATTGAATAGTCGAGGCGCGGTAGCATAAATAAAATGTGCGAAGTGGGTTTTGTTAATAGTCGGGACAGTGACAAAATTTCTGGTATTGGCGCGTAAGTTATATCTTTCATGAAGCCTGATATGAAAGTAACCGGAATTTACAAAAAATATCTTTAAAACTTTGTAGCAGTATAGGTGCCTTAAAGGAAGAATTCCAAGACTCCTAAAGAGTTCAAAACTGGGTGTCCTGCGATTTACTTTAGCCATAATTCTTATCGCGTGCTTTTGTTTAATTAATAAGGGCTCGATCTTATTGTAATATGTGCCACCCCAATAAATAATACCATACTGCATTTTTGTTTTGAATAGTCCATTGTAGACTATCTTTAAGATCTGTAGATTGCAGTAGAGGCTAAGCTGATACATTTGCCTAACAATCTTATTCAGATACTGTTTAAGATAACTTGTGTGATTTGACCAAGAGAGTTTATAGTCCAAAATAATGCCTAGATATTTAAAACTGTCGACACATTCAATTTGAAAACAACCATCACTGCAGTTTATTCTTTCATTAAATGTTATTGTCTCATGTGTAAATGTAACAGGTATATAGAATCGTTGGCAGCTAGGTGAGTGGTAATAAATGGGCAAATCTTTGCAAACTAAGCCTCTGATATTAAATATCATGAATTTTGTTTTATTACTGATTATAAGCTTATGTTGCCTAAACCATCGTCTCAATATTTCAAGATCACCATTCATATCAGATAGTAAATTCAAATAATTCGTATTGGAATATGAAAGAGCTGTATCGTCAGCAAATGCTGTGACCTTGCCCTTAAAAGGTTGAATAAACAGCGAATTAACATATATTAGAAACAAAATCGGACCCAAAACAGATCCCTGCGGGACCCCGATATTTGATGAACCTATCGAGCTGAAGACATTTTTTATTTTTACTACTTGCTGTCGATTCATTAGATACGATATGAACCACTTATGAACAAAACCTCTGAAACCCGCATCAAATAGTTTGTTTAAGAGTAACGTATGATTTACCATATCAAATGCTTTTGTTGTATCTATAAAAAGGCTAGCAGGGATTTGAGAGATATTCAAACTATCGTATAGTTCCCCTATGAGTTTTAACAAAGCACTTTCAGTAGATCTGCCACTTCTAAAGCCAAATTGAGAGTCGTTAAAGAAATGGGTCCTCTCTAAAAAGGAAAGCATTCTACATTTTATCCCTTTCTCAAGAACTTTTGAAAAAATTGATAAAAGAGATATGGGACGATAGTTATTTAATACCCTGTTATCCCCCTTTTTGTGCACAGGTATTACTACTGCGGTTTTTAAAGAATTCGGGAAAATACCATTTCGTACACAAGTATTGAAAATATAACAAAGAACATCGGAAATTTGGAACGAAATGTTTTTTAATAGTTTACTCGAGATATTATCAAACGAAGAAGAAGAAGACATTTTGAGTGACATTATAATTTTTTGAATTTCAATAGGTGTGAACTCATTGAAAAAAAAACTTTCCGTTTGAGGGTTGGACTCAAGTAAGTTATCATCACTATAAAAGGTAGAATTGTCATTTAATATGTCATGTTGATTAACTATGTTTAAAAAGAAGTTGTATCTTGTATTCTTTGACTTCTGATTGGCTTGTTCTAGCAACCTCGCAATTAAGTTGAATACTGGTTAAACTATGGTCAGTTATCCTTAGGTCATAAATCATTGTATTATAATCAACTCGGCTATTTCTATGTAGTCTAATGAAGATATAGTCTAAACAAGAACAAAGACGTGTAGGTTCATTAATGAGTGATTTGAAACCAAATGAAGACAATAAAGACAAAAAACTATCAGCGTCCAGAGAACCACAAAGAATATTGACATTAAAATCGCCTAATAATATTATGTTTTTACATTTTTGACGGTCCAAAAATATTGAAAGTTCATCTAGAAAGGACTTTATTGTACACTTATGAAGTCGGTAAATACAGATAAAACAGAAATGGACACCAGAAACTATGCAACTAACACTAATTACATCCACGCTTTCCAATCTAAATTTTTCAATTAAACATTCTTTAATATTGTTTCTATAAAAAACCGCGACACCACCAGCTGCATAACCTTCATTACAAACGGCATCAAATTTAAAATTAGGAATTATATCGAATTCTGACATCTCTTCTTCAAATATCCAAATCTCAGACAAGAAAATTAAATCTGGTAAATGATCCAAAGGTGTGAGGTGAGAGAAAAAAGTATTAAAATTAGCTCTCAAACTACGAATATTTTGGTGGACAACTGAAAACCCTGAAGACTGTTCATTAATAGGATGGTCAATACAAAAACAATTACACTTATAAGAATTTACTAAAGAAGAATTTGTTCTAATGCTTAGATCAATTTGAGGATCAGTAATTAAACTATCACTTAGATTATTATTGAGCATGATTAAGAATTATAGTTATTTTCAAAGTTAGATATGTCCTCAAAAGAATTAATTCTAATTACTCTTTCACCTTCTTCTTTTCTGATTAAAACAGATGACTCTCTTACCCAGACAAATTTGCATCTGTTTTTGCGTTTGAGTTCATTCACCTTTCTTAGCAATGACCTTGTATAGCTTGTGAGACAGTCGTTAATATAAATCTTCCTGATGTTATTGTTGCTTCCACCGCCATTGTTGTTGTTGTTTGTATGTCCTCCAAAAATACTCGATGTAATTCTTTGTTTATTTTCTCGCATCTTCTTCATAACAGCACTCTTCCGCACAGAAGTTGAAAATTTAACTTTTACAATTGAAGAGCCGATTTTATTGTTGTTATTGATCGGTTTAACGCTCTTGACATAGCAGGAAGTAATTTCGTTAGGGTTAATCTCTTCACCCAACACAGCAGTTAACAACGTATTAACTCTTCCCTTTGCATTTACATTGTTGACGTCAGGAATTCCTATTATATCAACTGAGCATTGTTTCTCTTTTTGTTCAAAAAAGTTAAGTTTCATCTCAAGCTGATTGACTCTTTTACTGAGAGAAGTATTACTCTCTTCGAGAGACTTAATTTTATGTAGAGCCTCAGTGTTAACTTGCTTGAGATTTATTATTTCGCAATAAAGTATTTGCAATGTGATCGTAGGGTTTCCCGGATTATTGACTTCGTGGGAATTAGGTGCTGAAGTTGGAGTTGCTGTGTTTGTAGTTGCATGTGAAGATTTATTATTGTTTTATTTTTGATATTGTCCTTTAAAGCGTCAATTGTCTCTGGCTTGTCGGCGTAACACTTATCTTTGACGGCACCCCACAAATAATAGTCCAACGGTGTCAAATCGCAGCTCCGAGGTGGCCAAACGACATCAGCTTTGCGGCTGATAATGCGATCTTCAAAAACAGGGCGCAAAACATCGAGTGTAGCTTCGGCTGTGTGGCACGTAGCGCCGTCCTGTTGAAACCAAATGTTGCCAATATCCTCCTCTTCAATTTTTGTGAACAAAAATTCGTTCAACATGGCCCGATAACGATCGCCATTGACTGTAACGGCCACTCCTTGCTCATTTTCGAAGAAAAATGGCCCAATTATGCCTCTGGACCAAAATCCGCACCAAACAGTGGCTCGTTTTGAGTGCACCGGCTTTTCAATGTATGCGTGCGGGTTTTCTGTGCCCCAAATGCGACAATTTTGCTTGTTTACATACCCGCCAAGATCAAAATGAGCTTCATCTGAAAAGATGTACGCAATTTTCGCACACATTCTGCAACATTACCATGATTTTCAAAGTAATGTCGCAATATTTCCCAGCGTTGTTCAAGCGTATACACAACCATATTCGTTCAGCGGAAGGATAAAACTAATTATCTGTCAAATCAGACATGAGCTAAGTGTTACCATTCACGAAATAAGCACTACTTGAAAAAAAAAAAACGTTAGATGGCGGACCCTTTATAAAGGTTTCAAATCGCATGACATAGAAGGTAAATCACCTTTTAAGCCGAAATAATGTGAAACTTGTGTGGCTTTGTATCTTAAACTGTATAAAAACTTTTTTTTTCTTATTTTATATTTTCTATAATTTTAAATTAAATTAGACACCAAAGAAAAAAAGCAGGTTATTGGTCATGGCAATAGCGGCTGTTCATGTTGTCTGCAATAAAAAAATCAAATGGATTATTGTTCAGAAGGTCTATCGCTATCGGCCCTACCAAAATTAATCAATTTCATTGAAAAAAAAATGGCGGACTGTAGAAAAAATGTTGTTTTTTTTTTGTTAATTTTTTTTGTTAAAAATCGTTTAAAAAAATAAGAAAATATTTTCGAAAATAGGCAATTTTGGTACGGCCGATAACCATTAATGAGTAGAAGAACATATATAAATTTCAAAGCACTCGGTTGAATAGTTATTTTTTTAGGACCATGATAGTTTTAGAAAATGACGTTTCGAGAAAAATGCTTTTAAAGTTTCAAGAGCAGAATTTTCGTGAAAAATTTATACTTACACTAATCTGCTATACCTGGACCATACAATAACATTTCGGTGGCTTCATACGTATCATCTTCTGACAGTTTTTGTGAACGGAGGGATGCCTTGGACGTGGATCGCTCTGCACGGGTTATTCGTCGTTCATCGTACTCCTCAGCATACGAGTAGGCGTTTCGGCCAATTTGCTTAGCAAAATCTCCATTGTTATAAGGATGAGTGAAAATCTTTCATTAAACATACACGCAGCTGTCCATGAAGCACTTTCCAGCGTCTTTTTTCCAATAAAATTATGCTTTGGAGCCAAGTTCCAGATGCAACCATTAAACGACTCATTGTTGTTCTGAATGTTTTTTCCCAAGCACCTTTGTATCAATTCATCAGATGATAGTTCTTCGTAAATTGGCTTCAAAAAACTTGCTGTTTCTTCATTAAATGCTGGAGGATGTGTGTAAATTTTCTCTGTTTTCTCTGCCGTACGTTGCAAATACTTGCACCATGCAATTGAACAGTACGAGGTTTTCATCGATTGTCATAAGGCGCGTCGGCGACTATGAGTTGTAACTTATTTAATACTAGGAATTTCGGTCTGAAATTTTCAAAGCATATTTTCGATAGGCTCGAAATATGAAAAAAAAAATCGATTTTTCGAAGTGGTCACATGAGACTACCCCCTAATGTATATATTTTATTATTTGTAACTCAATTTGGTAATTAAGTTTTATTTCTGCTTCCTCTTTTTGTCGGATGAATACGTTCCAAATTATATGTATTCATCAATGCAAATAACGATTGCTTCCATTATAAAAAGAAAATGTAAAAAAATTAAATTAAAAATTTTAAGTAACCCCCGACACAAAAAAAACTTTATAGGTAAAAAAATTAAATTTTTCTCTCGGCCTTTTGACTTCATTAAAAAAAACCTATTATTATAATATTTTTAGGATGTGTCGAGGGTTACTTAAAATTTTAAATTTTATTTTTATTTTATCCTTATTGAATTACTCGCGGACCCTAATTGCGATAGGTAACTACTTAAATTACATTTTTCTTAAGTATTATGTAACAACGCATAGTGCTTCTTGTATGTATGTATAAGGTGGCGCAAGACTTATCATCCAATCTTGTTTTTGAATAACTTTTTTACTAAATAAAAAAAATGACTTTGGGTGAGGGAAATCTTTATTTGGACTTTTAAATTTTTTTCTGTTATGTGGAAAAAATGATATTCGTCCAGTGGTTACCGAACATTAATTACAATGATTTATATTCAGATGTAAGCGCCATTGCATGGGAAGAAGTTTTTTCACATGCCCTCGGCCAATGACCAACTCTTGTTTATACAAAATAATATACAAAGGCTTTTCAATCAGCATGTGCCTTTAATTTCTAAAGTAATAAGGAATAAATCTCCACCATGGTTCAATATTAGTCTACACGAACTTGTTAAAAAACCTGACATTGCTTATTCTCGATGGATGCGCTATAAATTGCAAGAGCATTATAACACCTATCGCCATCTCAGAAATTCAGTCGTTGTCTGCATAAGAAGTGCGAAGCGTCGCTACTACTTTGACAGTACATTAAATAATGACTATCAAGATAGTAAAGTTTTATGGCGCAAACTTCGGAAAATGGGATTTGGCAAAAAATATCTATCGCCATCAGTCGATATAGATTGTAATCTTCTAAACCAACATTTCGCGGCAGTCTCCAACTTACAAACCCAAAGTGCTAGTTCACAGTTTGAATCCCTCGCATGGAAAAACAGGCCAGAATTTGAAGGCGAGACATGCCTTAGATTCATTCACCTCATAGACGAGGACATAGTCGATGCCATTTTGACAATAAAGTGAAACGCGGTAGGCCTTGACGAAATTAATCCTCAATTTACCAAAGTCATCCTTACTTACATACTTAAGTATATAACACATACATTTAATACAACTCTTACAACTTGCGATTACCCGCAAGTCTGGAAAATTGCCAAAATTGTTCCTGTACCGAAAACGTCACACCGCACTTGCACCGACTATAGGCCTATATCCATACTACCCTTTTTCTCTAAGGTATTTGAGAGGGCAATACTGAAACAAATGCAAGCTCATCTAACTCGAAATGAGCTCTTGTGTAATAATCAGTCCGGGTTTCGCACTAAACGAAGCTGCAAAACCGCACTCCTCTGTGTGGTGGATGACATACGATTGGCAATGGACTCAAATTATTGTACATTTCTAACATTACTGGATTTTTCTAAGGCATTTGACACAGTAAATCATCATGTGCTGTGTAGGAAACTGTTAACACATTACAAGTTCTCTCATTTGGCTGTAAAACTTTTATTTTCCTATCTATCTGGCCGACAACAATGTGTCTCAACCAATAACCAAACATCGTCATACCTTAGGATTTCGGCAGGAGTTCCTCAAGGATCTATTCTTGGACCACTACTATTTTCATTATACATCAATGAGCTTCCGAAGCGCGTTACTCATTGCTCTATGCATATGTTTGCCGACGACGTACAACTTTACTTAAGCTGTCCGGTGGCCAATATTTCAAACGGTATAGGCTCTATAAACGAAGATTTGCAGAAAATCCAAGAGTGGGCATTGAAACACATCTTATCACTCAATCCTAAAAAGTCTAAGACGTTGTGTATATATAAACGTGTGTTAGATACTTCAGATTTTCCCCGAATTTTACTACAAAATACACCTATTGAATACGTTACTACAGCCAGAAATCTTGGAGTCATCTTCAACAACACGTTAACCTGGTCAGACCACGTAACAATTACTGTAGGAAAAATTTATAATGGCCTCCGGCTGTTATGGTCAACTTAAAATTGCATACCAATCAGCACAAAAATGCTCATAGTAAAGGCTCTACTTCTACCCATACTATTGTATTGTTGCGAGGTGCTCGGTGAGTTTGATTTCAACACCAGACGAAAACTAAAAGTCATATTTAACAATTTAGCCAGATATGTTTTAACAAAAGATATTCCGATCACATCTCTTCTTATGCACGACAAATACTTGGAATGAATTTCAACAATTTCGTTAAATTCAAATCAATTGTTCTTCTGCACAACATAATGCTAACTCGTCAACCGAATTTCTTGTACAACAGACTTGTACAGAGACATTCTCCCCAGTTCAAATCGCACTAACATACTTATTCGACCAAGATTCAACTGCCTTCAATCAAAACGTTCGTTTTTTGTTAATGCTACATTGTTATGGAACACGCTGCCTATCGCGTTTAGGAGAATCACAAATACCAACAAATTTAAAATTTTACTCTTGCAACACCTGGTCAATGATAACTAAACCTATAAACTCAGCCAAATATTTAATAAAATTGTGTCTTATATTCTTGTAACTATTTAGCTAAATTTAAATTACTTAAAATCAGAAATGTATACATGTATTAAGCGTTTCACCCATAAGATACGAATCTTGCTGTGAAACATTACTCAAATAAATAAGTACAAATACAAATACCGCCAATGTTGATATACGTTTGTACCCGTTTAATCGTATTTTTCATGACTTTCCGCAAGATTTCCTGTGATAAATGTTCGTATTTCTGCCGAGTATGCTCCTTAAAGGCTGTGAACGCGAACATCCTAGGCTTATTGCCATAAGTCCGCGACTTCAAGTAGCCCCAAAGAAAGAAGTCTGGGATGGTTAAATCTGGCAATCTTGCTGACCATGCCAAATCGCCAAAATGGGAGATTACGCGATCAGGAAACGCTTCCTTCAGAATATCCATTGTGGCTCGTGCTGTGTGTATGGTTCTTGTTGAAACCAAATATTCACCAAGCCCCGCTCATCCAATTCCGGCAGTCTGAAGTCTTATCATGACCCTGTAGCGTTCACCAGTAACAGTGGTCGCACTGTCGACGGCAACCTCAAAAAAATACGGCCCAGTCACTCCTCCCGCGTGAACGCCGCACCACACATCGGCTTTGAGTGGATGTAATGGCTCTTCGTGTATCACACGCGGATTTTTAATGCCCCAAAAACAAAGATTTTGCTTAATGACGTAACCGCTTAAGTGTAAATGCGCCTCGTCGCCCATGATGATTTTCAACACAAAATCCTTTTCGTTGTTGATTAAGGACGGCTTGAGAGTAATTCACACGCGACTGAC
Organism: Merodon equestris; assembly: GCA_958301585.1. Lineage (NCBI taxonomy): Eukaryota > Metazoa > Arthropoda > Insecta > Diptera > Syrphidae > Merodon > Merodon equestris. The sequence goes on along the minus strand of OY284417.1, from coordinate 17,865,252 downwards.
GGTCAGCAGGCATTAACTGATGCACTGTTTGTACTTTGTACGGGAACATACATATGTAAGTTTTTCACTAAAATTCACTGGAGGGTCCGTCTGGTTATGCCCAATTGCGTGGCCCGTCGTCTGTGAGTAACTTGCAAGTTTCCTTAATCGCCAGTATTTCCGCTTGGAACACGCTGGCCGAGTCTGGAAGTCGCAACGATTTGGAGATATTCAGTTCCGCTGAGAAGATACCCGAGCCAACCCCACACTCCATTTTCGAACCGTCGGTGAAAAAAGCTACCTGATGGTTCTCAGAGTGCAGTCTCTGTTTCCATGCCATCCTGGATGGGAAGTGGACATGGGCGGCTTTATTTGGGTTGTGTATGGTTGTCGTGAAATCGGTTGCAGTCATGGCCAGGTCACTAGGTAATAGGTCCAGCACCTTGCTATGACCGTAGGGTTTAGATGACCAGAACCCAGATTCTCTGAGTCTAATGGCGCTACAGGCTGCATTATATCTGATGAAGAGGTCCAGAGGGAGGAGGTTTAGGAGTACGTTGAGTGCCTCGGTCGGGGTAGACCGAAGGGCACCGGTTACCCCGATACTGGCCGATCTCTGTACGCGGCTTAGTTTTTTGATGTTGTATGCCTTACTTAGGGCAGGCCACCATACGAGCGCTCCGTAGGTGAGGATGTGGCGGATGACAGCCGTGTACATCCACAGCACCATTTTGGGTCGGAGTCCCCAGCTTTTGCCGAAGGTTCTGCTACAGGCATAGAAAGCGACACATGCTTTCCGTACCCGATGTTCAATGTTTATCTTCCAACTGAGCTTGGGGTCTAGGATAATTCCTAGGTATCTAGCCTCGGAAGACAAGGAGAGTGGCTGGTTGTTGAGTCGAGGGAGATTAAAGGACGGTATCTTATATTTGGTGGTAAACAGCATCAGTTCTGTTTTACTCGGATTGACGCTTAGGCCGCATCCTGAGGCCCAGGCGCTTAACTTATTCAGAGCTCTCTCTGAGATTTCGCTAATTACCGAGAGAAACATTCCCGATACTAGGATGACCACGTCGTCAGCATAAGCAACCGCCTTTATTCCGATTCTCTCGAATTCTTTCAAAATTTTATCGATAACCAAGAGCCATAGTAGAGGCGATATTACCCCACCTTGGGGTGTGCCTCTATCTACGGTCTTAACTAAAGTGGTGTTGCCCATCTGGGCCTGAATGATCCTAGTTCTGAGCATGGATATGATTCATCTGCTAACAAGTCCCTCTACCCCTGCCGTGGTGAGGGCTTCTTGGATCGATTCAGTGTGAATGTTGTTGAAAGCACCTTCTATATCTATGAAGGTAGCTAAGGTAAATTGTTTATGGTGGATGGATTTTTCGATTGTCTGCACAACTTCATGCAGGGCGGTCTCAATGGACTTGCCTTTAATGTAAGCGTGTTGGGACTTCGAAAACTTTGTGTTTCCTAGGGAGTCGCGGATGTGCCTGTCCAAGATGCGTTCGAGGGTCTTCAGGACGAAGGATGTGAGGCTGATAGGTCTGAAATCCTTTGCGGATTCATGACCGCGCTTGCCAGCCTTCGGGATGAAGATACATCGAACTCTTCTCCAGGCTAGGGGTATGTAGTTGAGTTTCAGCGAACTTCGATAAATCACCGTTAGCCAGGGTATAACCTTGCCCAAATTCTTTTGTAGCATTATAGGAAATATTCCGTCAAGTCCCGGTGATTTGTATGGAGGGAAGCTGCTGATGGCCCAAGATATATTATCGGGATTGATGATCGAATTAGCATCGTCCCGTGGTGTGTGCTGCGTATGATGAGGGACCTGCGTAGTAGTCCCGTAGTCTTTACATCCGGGGAAGTGGGTGTTCAAGAGAAGTTCCAGGGACTCTTCTGTGGAATCTGCCCAAACACCGTCGTTACGTCTAATGTAGGATGGATTCTGGTGTTGTTTGGATAGGATTTTGCTCAGCCTGGCAGCATCCTTTAGTGTTTCGACTGGCAGTACTCTGACCACGCCTGAGCTTTGGCTTTGCTAATGGCCTTTTTGTAGAGTTTAAGGCAGTCTTTGTAGGGTTTCCAGTATTTGTGTCTGTGGCAGATGTTGAAGAGGTCTCTTGTCATTTTCCTTAAAACGGAGAGATCCTCATTCCACCACGGTGGGAAGGTTTTTTTGCTGTGCTTAACTGGGCACGAAACTTTGAAGGCCGTGACCATGGCCTTTTCAAAGGTCCTAACTTTCGTGTCCAGTTGTTCTACAGATTCCATGTCTGGATCGGGTAGGTTATTGAGTTTGGAGTTAATGATCCTACGGAATTTTTTCCAGTCGGTACGTTTAGGATTTCTGAAGGGGATGGAGGGGTTGGCACTGAAATTCACATTGAAGAGTATCCATTTGTGGTCTGCAAACGATTTTAGATTGGATACTCTCCAGCTGTCGACCCTATAATTGGTGGAATTGGAGATTAGGGTCATATCAAGTACTTCCTCCCAACCGGGATGTGCTTCCGAACTCGAAAATACAAAGGTTTAGGAGCTACCTACATTACATATATTGAGCTTGGAGGTAATTAAGAAATCGAACAGAGACTCACCCCTTTCGTTGATTTCCGAACTGCCCCATAGAGAGTGTCTGGCGTTGGCGTCGCATCCGAGAAGAAGGGTATCCTTACCCCATCCATCCAACCATCCTCGAGGGGTGGTTGTCCTAGATAAGATCCGAGAGATTCGACTGAATTTGTTGCTTTGGTTGTAGTTTTCAGTAACTTTTTTTTTGCTTCATGTCATTAAGGTGTTATATTGGAAATACACACACAGAGTTTGAATTTTGAAGTGATCTTATGCTGCGAGTGTTATGCCTTCGGCAGCACTTTTTGATCATCCCTCATTCACAATTGATGTTATGGCACAGTTTTTCCGTATAGGAAATGTTCTTGTATATGGACGGACTTGAATTGCAGACCTTTGGTTCAACAGTCGGCGATGATTACCATTGCACCACGACTACGACACCCTTAACTCCATTTCTTAACTGTTTGTATACTGCGGCTGTCTAATAGACTAGTGTCAAATATGATTGAGATACAACGCCATTTGCAAAAATGATGACATCTTACGATAAGGTGATTCATTTTGCGCCACTTAAAAGAGCTGATGGCCTTGAAACGCCGGTACAGATATTCATAAATTGTAGCTAAGAACCATCTCGATTATGTTAGCTTTCAAACGAAAAAAAACATCAAAATCGGTTTATTCGTTCAGGAGCCACGATGCCACAGACAAACACACAGACACGTCAAACTCATAACACCTCTCTTTTTCCGTCGGAGGTTAAAAATAAGGAATTGAAAAGGTCGTAATTTTCATCATAATATAACTAGCGCGAGCATTGCCAAGAATCGATGTCATTTTTGTGACGCGAAGTCTAAAGGTGTAAAAATGACGCTAAGTCTTTTTTCTACATTTGCGGCGAATTCATTAAAGTAAGAGCTAAAAAAATCCGTATGTCGCTAAATATAAAACTCTGTGTAGCTTATGAAGCTTATTTTAATATTCCCATTCGAAGTCAAGACAAAATATGAGCACCTAAATTCTCATGTAGTAATTGCAAAAGCTCATTAGAAGGTAAGAGAGTACATCATAACTTTCAATGATACTAACTGCAAAAAATGTACGATGTGTAATGAATAACGTGTGTATCTATAAACATATGTATATTATATAAAAGTATATAAAAGTATGAAATTTGCAGTATAAAGAATATGGAAGAAGCCCGCTGTTCACATCAATGATTGCTACTTTTGTGTAGTTGATCCACGCAAGCGTCGGGCTGGCAAAAATGCCAAAAAGATTCAGTACCCAGATCTACCATCAACAGCCGCTCCAGTACCCCACAATGAAAATTTTCCTGTGCCTTCTCATTCAAATCCGAAGGAAAAGCTTCCGCTATCACAAATTTCTAGTAGTAGCGGATGCAGCGAATTCTTCTCCGAATCAGTGTCTGTTGAACCACATCTTATTAATTCAGAAGAGTTGAATGACTTAGTAAGAGACTTAAACCTATCTAAACGTAAAGCAGAAATATTAGCTTCACGGCTAAAACAGTGGAATTTACTCAAAAAGGATGTTAAAGCGTCATGAAATATTTTCTGGATTTTTTACAAAAGAAGAGGAACTTTGTTATTGCAATGATGTCAAAGGTTTATTTGTAGCAATCGGAATCCCTTGCTTTCCTTCTGACCGGCGTCTTTCATCGACAGCTCTACAAAAAGTTTGAAAACATTCCTCCTTCATAATGGAAATAAATTTCCATCTCTACCTCTGGCTCATTCTGTAACGCTCAAAGAAAATTACGAAAGCGTTAAAATAGTGCTTCAAATTTTAAAGTATGCAGAGTATGCACTGGCCAGTGATAGGGGATTTCAAGATGGTAGGTTTTCTGATGGGAATGCAAGGCGGATACACTTACTAGGGTGGTCCGATAAGTACTTAGCCTCACCGCCAGATGGCGCCAGTATCGCAAGAGCAACTTACTATCGTACATAGTACATTCTAGTAGACGGCTGCTGTCAAAATTTCAGCCGGATCGGACTCGTAGTTTTGTTTTGACGCGTGTGGAAGCGGGAGTGTCCGCGGATTTTAGAAAAATGGAATAAGAGCAATATCGGTCGGTGATTCGATTCTTGTTTTTGGAAGGGAAATCGCGCAGCGAAATCAAAGAGTGTTTGGATGCTGTATACGGTGACTCTTCTCCTTCGATGGCGACCATCAAAAATTGGTTTAACGAGTTTCAACGTGGTCTCACGTCAGTTCTTTTCAGGCGAAGACTGTCCCATCGGCCGGATGGCTACCGTTTTCTGGGATTCACAAGGTGTGATCCACATCGACTACCTGAAGAAGGGCAAAACGGTCACAGGGCTGTAATATGCCAAATTATTGGGCCGATTCGACGCCGAATTGAAGAAAAAACGGCCCCACTTGGCGAAGAAAAAAGTGCTCTTCCACCATGATAACGCACCGGCTCACACCTCCGCCCTCGTCGCGGCCAAATTGGTCGAATTGGGCTACGAACTGCTGCCCCATCCGCCGTATTCTCCAGATTTGGCCCCGTGCGACTTCTTTTTGTTTCCAAACTTGAAAAAGTCACTCGCCGGGCAGAAATTTCAGTCGAATGAGGAGGTCATCGCCGCCACGGAGGCATACTTTGCAGACCTCGAGAAAACGTTTTTTTCAGACGGGTAAAAGAAGTTCGAGCATCACTGGGTCAAGTGCATCGAGCTAAAAGGAGACTATATTGAAAAATAAATCGCCATTTCTCCAAAATTTTTGTTTTTCTTTTGTAGGCTAAGTACTTGTCGGACCACGCTCGTAATATCCATGCAAGCAGCACTCATGGCCTAAACGGATCGAGATTTAGATAGGAAAACATAATGTCAAGAATGAACCGACTGTGAAGGCCGATCATATTTTGATGCCTCCGTTGCATATAAAATTAGGCCTCATGCGCAATTTGTGAAGGCTCCTCGTCAAGACTCCAAAGCTTTTGAATACCTAAAGGGTATTTTCCCTAAATTGTCAGAGGCTAAAGTTAAAGCTAGTATTTTCGTCGGTCCACAAATAAAAAAAAAGAATGGCCAGTGAAGAATTCCTAGAGCTATTGAACGCCCACGAAAATCAAGCTTGGCTCAGCCTTAAAGCAGTGATCCATTGGCAATAAAAAAGTTGCAAATTATAAAAAGCTCATTTCTAATATGCTTGCTCATTTCAAACTCATGGGTTGCAGAATGTCCCTTAAAGTACATATGCTACATGCTCAATTAGATCAGTTTGAAGATAACTTGGGGGCATATTCAGAAGAGCAAGGAGAACGCTTTCAGCAAGATGTGATGAACTTTGAGCAACGTTATCAAGGACAATATAATGCGAACATGTTGGGTGACTACATTTGGAGTCTAATACGAGAAAGTTCTTACTTACACAGTAGAAAAACAAAAAATATTCATTTTTAAAGCTATTTATGTATTTGGAGATTTTTCTTTTCTTGCTTATATATTCTACTGAACTAATAAAAATTTAGAGTTTCTTAAAATTTTAAATTTCGTTCTGGTTGCTACAAAAGCAAACTTTATTAGATAAAAGTATTTTATCTTTCTTTAGTTAGGCATAATTAATCAAAATCAGCACTACAGCACTCAGACTCACAAATCGTATTTACTTGCGTTATTTGCATAGACTTCATTCTGTAAATAACCCCATGAAAGTAATTCCAAATGTTTCAGATCGCATGACATAGAAGGTAAATCACCTTTTAAGCCGAAATAATGCGAAACTTTTGTGGACGTTGGCGCTATTCTGTTTTTTAAGTTTGACGCTCCCATAGGGGCACTTTATTGGCTTAATGCAAGTCTTAACAAAGAAAAAAAACCTTAAACAATTCAATCTTAAAATAAACTTAATAGCTAATTAGGAGGAAAAGATTAAGAAGAGGGTGAATGACTGCGGTAGAGGTCATTCTAAGACATGGTTTGGGGAGGTGTGGATCGAAAAAGAAGGAGTTTGCTTCGCCACGAATCTGGACATTGACATTGACTGTAGCCATAGCTCGTTCAATAGGAAGAGGGTCATGGATCGGAGGTTATGGGGATTAGTGTTTAGGTGAATCATTTGAAGCAGTGTGGGGGTGTCAATGTTATCGGTAAGTAGGTCATGGATAAAAATTATATGTGCAAGGCTGCGTCGTTATGCAAGGGGTGGTAGGCCGATTAGATTTAAGCGATCTTTATATGGGCAAAATTAATAAATCGGCGTTGGACGGTCTCATTGCGCGCAGTATAGATACCGTAAGAGGCATTCATTTATAAGGATTTCGTGACGTAAGGATTCGAAAACTCCTTGGACCAACGATTCACAAAGCCGAGGGTGGAATCGGCACGTTTGACAATTTTGTCGATGTTAAATTAAGTTCTCGGTCATAGATAACACCCACGAGTAAGTAAGCCAAAAAGTTGAAAGGGGAATAACTTCATGACAGATAGCGAGCAGGAATCAGGAAGGAAAGGTGTATGTTGAGCGATTTTCATATCATCAGGGTATATGGAAAGATGAGCGTTCTTGATAACACTGTTAACAACATTAGTGGTTAGGTAAAAAATCAATGGTCCAAGGAGGTTTCGTTAATTGGACCAAAAATAGAAAATCTGAAGATACATAGGACGAAACCGCGGGGAAACCAAGAGCCGCGAATTTAAGAAGTATACATTGATGCTAGATTTAGTCGTAGGGCTTGAGAAGCCTTAGGCCACAACATCTACTTTCTTAGATCCTGATGTGCGCACTAGGATTGTAAAGCAAACTCAATTGGGTGTTATCGATCGGTCTTTAACCTTCCGTCCTCACACATATTTTTCTAACGCGCTCCGCACACTGGGGTATCACATACCCCACCCAAAAATATTTAAAAAAAGATGTTATTTTATATATATATTTATATTTTTTTTAAATTCATATTTGCATTTCATCAAAACAAAATTCAATACGATGAATAACATAAAATATAAAAATACTGGAAAAAGAAAAACATAATTTCAAAGTTAGGTTACAAAAAAAAGTTAATAAATATAGTTGTCAACTAGAATCAGTCAAATTCATAAAAAAGTTTAAAATAATAGTTTTAAAAACTGTCACATTACGCATTTTAATACTTTTTTTAATGTTTACTCCCATATATTGTTGTAAAAGGGGGATAAATGTTTGTTTTTTTAAACCCAAAATTTTAATTTTTTGAGCTGCATTCTATGCATTGCAGTGAGCGATGCTCCTCGCACATGGGAAGTCGACATGTCACACAAAGTTTTTCTGTTTTTCTGTCTTTTTTCCGACCAAATAAGGTACACCGAACATATTTTTCCAAGGTGATGGGCTGTTGGTTTTCAAGATTCGAAGTTGGTTCAGTTTTGCCTTTATCAATGCATAATATCTCTTCGATAACTTGTTTCAAACCCCGTCTCAATGTTAGCACCTGGACTCTTCTCTTTAATTGCGGCTCAACAAGGCTATACAATAAGTCGTAAAGAAATTCCCTTTTTGGCAGTTTTTTGTCTGGTTTTGCAAGGGAGTGAAGAATCATGGCGTTTATGCCACAGTGATCCAACATACCAAGGAAAATCCTCATAGGCCATCGACGTGTTGCTCTTGAGGTTGTATATGTATGACACAATTTGTCAAATTTGTCAGTGCCTCCTTTGGTGTCATTATAATCGAGGATCATTTGGGGCTTTCCTGATTCTTGATCTACCGCATCTGTGTAATGAGCCGTGGATAGGAGCAAGACGATTTTTTTTTTTTTTTTTGGAGCGAAAGAAAGCAAGGTCTTATTATCGTCAAAAGCGAATTGTGAAGTACCTTCTTCCTTCCGAGCTAGAAACTGCGGTGGTATCTCCCTCTTGTTCTTCCGCAGAGTGCCCAACATTGTCAGATTAAATTCCGTGAGCATCGTCTGGAATAGAGGAACAGAAGAGAACCAGTTTTCTACTGTTACATTCCTTCCTGTTCCCTGGATAATTGCAGACAATTTTTTTACATAGTAGGAAGGCTCCGACTCATTTGTTGCAAGTTTGAACTTGCCGACGTATGGAATAGCGTTAATCATGTACCCATGTACCAAAACCTAGCGTCGTTCATCATTACAAATTTTATTCCATATTTGTCTGGCTTCGATGGCATATAAATACGGAACGGACAATTGCCTCTATAATCCATCAGTTGCTCGTCGATGGTACAATATTCGAACGGCGTGTAAAGCGATTTACAATTTGTGATGAACGCATCCCATATTTCCCGCATAGGTGCATATTTGTCGTCTACCTTACGCTCAGCCCTGGTTGTTTTGTCATCGAATCGGAGGCACGTCCCAATAAATTCATAACGATGAAGCGGCATTGTTGCTCTAAAAATTGAGACGCCAAATCGTGTAGATTTCGTTGAGGTGCAGCTTAGCAGCTTTCCTGGCAAGATGTGATCTTCTTTTCCTTTTTATCCCGGCGTCGTTATGGTCAGAAGTGTAGGACCATAACCTTCCCACTTAACTGCATTCCTACTGGTCCGCTTGTGGGGTCCGCCGGTTTGACCTCAGAAAGTAGCGGCAGGCTTCCCGGTTTGGGATTACTTCATCGCTGAGGCCAATCAAATGCTGGTGTTTTTGCATTTGTTTGCACCAATTGTTTTTCGGCCTGCCTTTTTTGCGTGTTGAAATTGGAATGTTGATTGATAACGCCTTTTGGACGGGGTTCAAAGGATCTCTCCTTTGAACATGGCAATACCAACTGAGTCGGTCGCGCTCTATATTTCTTGTGATGGTTTCTTTTACGTGGAGGCTTCCTCGGATCTTTGAACTTCTAATTCTGTCACGCTTTGTTACTCCCGCTGTCATGCGAAGCATCTTCATCTCAGTTGCCGTTAATTTGCTCTCATACTTTTTGTGCATTGTCCAGCATTGTGAACCGTATGTGAGCGCCGGACGTACAACTGAAGTGTAGAGCCTTCCTTTCAGCTTAGGGGGAAATTTTCGATCACAGAAGATGGCGGAGTTTTCCCGCCACTTCATCCACCCTACGCTTACGCGATGTTTGATGTCGTCATCACAAGTTGCTTCTCTATTAATCATAGATCCCAGATATTTAAACTTTTCACACTTGGGAAGCACTCTTCCATTCAAGTAAATGTCTGGAATAGGCTGATGAGGGTCAGAGAACGGGCAGCACAGATACTCTGTCTTCTTTGAACTAATACGATACCCGTGTCCCTCAAAAATGTCCACCCACACATCAAGTGCTCGTTGTAGGGACGCCTGATCATCACTTATAATGGCCCCATCGTCAGCAAAGAATAGCTGGTGCACATTGGGGTCCGTCACTTTTCCTTCAAGCAAGCAATCAAGGACTGCTATAAAAAGCAGTGGGCTGAGGACGTTCCCTTGGTGTACACCGACTTTGATTGCGAACTCTTCGGTGACTCCTGCGGTGCATCTTACTCTTGTCGTTGCTCTCTCGTACATGTCCATAATCACTCGCACGTAGGTTTCTGGAACTCCTTTTTGTCTTAGCGCTACCCATAAAAGATCTCTTGGTTGCCGGTCAAAGGCCTTCTCGAAATCAACCAACACCATATGCAAGTCCTTTGAAGAATCACGATGCTTTTCCATCATGATCCTTATACTTTGGATTGCATCTGTTGTTGATTTACCCGAGACAAACCCGCACTGGTCATCAGATAGTCGTATTATTTTCCGCAGTCGGCTATCTAATACCCGTTCAACGATCTTCATGGTGTGCGACATCAGCTTGACAGAACGGTAGTTATCACAATTTCGCGTATCACCCTTTCCTTTGTGCAATGGAAGAAGATAGCTTTCCCTCCATTGATTAGGCATAGTGTCGCCTCTCATAAGTTTGGAGATAAGAACCATGAGCCATCTAGACCCGATGTCTCCCATCTTTTTCCAGAACTCAGAGGGTATCCCGTCCGGCCCAACAGCTTTTCTTTTCTTGGAGTTTTTAACCGCGTACCGAACTTCTTCGACTGTGATGTCGGGTATTTCGGCACGATTCGGGGCGGCTCTTGGAAAGTACACTCGGGGAAACTGTTCGTTCAGAAGTTCCTCGCAATACTGTCGCCATCTGTGGAGAATTTTTTCGTCTTCCACAAGGAGTTGGCCTTCAGCATTGTTAATAAACCTTGGGAAACGAATCTCCTGAGCATTTCTTCTTCTCTGGGCGGCTATCTTAAAGATATTTGCTCCTTTGTTCAAATTGTTTTGTCGAAGCTCCTGGGTAGCCTGGTTCCTGTCAGACGCGGAAGACGATATTTCTTCCAACTCCTGATAGAGGCCTTCCATGCTTTTCGCTTTGAATTCGGCGCATTTTTTCTTCGCGATACCTTTGCAACATCTATATACCTTTTCACGGCGAGCTTTTTCCTCTCTATTAGTAGAAGAGCACTTTGACCAAGCTTGGAAAGCCATTTTCTTTTCGTGTATCACTGCTTTGGCTTCGTCTGTCCACCACCAAGTTTCTTTTGCGTGTTGGCAGGGGCCTTTAGATGTTCCGAGCAGTGATTTGGCTTTCTCCAGGCCAGATTGTTGTAGGGAATCCCACATGTCTTGTGCTCTGCACTCCTCATTACCGACCTCATCGATAATGGAAGAGAGGTAGTTTTCCATGATGGTAATAAAAGCTTCGCCTTTTCCTTTATCCAGCTTATACCACTTGATTCTCTCAGACACCTTCGTTTGCTGCTTTGACTTCTTTCTCGCATCCATAAAAAATTCAGTCAGGAGGAGACGGTGTTGAGGGGCGATCGCGTCTCCCAGGATCACTTTGCAATCTTTAGCTCGTGGCTTCATGAAACTGGATACCAAATGATAGTCTATTTGAGTTTCATTTCCGCCGCTGCTATAAGTGATCAGGTGCCGGCTTTGTTTGACCAACATGGTATTTAGCACTATAAGACCGTACGACTTGCACATGTTTAGGATATCTTCACCTGAAGAGTTCCTGGTGCCGTATCCCAGCCCTCCGTGGTAGCCTTCATAGTCTTCGCTTGTCTTCCCGACATGTCCGTTTAAATCTCCCCCAACAAACAAAAGCTCTTCCTTTGGGATGATTTTGACAAGGTTGTGGAAATCTAGCCAGAATGCATCTTTTTCTTTTTGTGCGCATCCTACTATGCGCTTACGATGTTCCACACCTCACCATGCATCACCAATTTGAGAGCCATCAAACGGTCACTGGACTTTGAAATGGTTAAGACGTTGCCAAGTAACTCTGCCGCAAGGATGATGGCGATTCCGTTTTTACCTTGTTCCAATCCATAGTAAAACATCTTGTAGGCTTTTGTTTTAACGTCCAAGAAACGTGCCCGATTACCGGTGTTTCGCCATTTCGTCTCTTGTACGCACAGGATGTCTACTCGCCTTCTAACCATCATTTCTTCAAGCTCATAGCTGCGCCCACTCATGCTTCCAACGTTCCAACTCGCGACTCTTAAATGTGGCTTACGCCGTTGCATTACTTTGCTATCCCCCGGAAATCCTATAGCTCTGACCCGAGCATTTCTGCTCGTCCCAGGATCACGACCATTAGTAGTGCCTGGCGGGGTAGTGCTTTTCCTTTTAGCGTTCTTTTCCATAATGCTACGGTTTGACCGTTTTCATTCTTCCCTTCCTTTTTGACACGGGCATGCCCCAGATTTTTTATTTTTTTTTTTTTGATTGATCTTACTCTTACAACACCGGTGATCTCCAGTCGTGTCAACCCACTGATTTGCATGCACACTTGTGGGGCAGTTTAATGGTGGTATATGTGTCCCTAGGCTCACCTTGGTGTTTTCTAAATTGCCTAGATGTGAGTTTTGTTTACCTTTGTTTAGTCGCCTTTTACGACAAGCGATAGGTATCGCTGCAGGGATATTCTTAACCCGTCCCTGCACGAGGAACGTGCATCCTGGCAAGATGTGATAAGCCAATAAAAGCCTTTAGTTCGATGATGTCTATCTTTCCTTGGTATGTTTGTGGTGTAGTTATTGCTGAAGAACAGCGCGTTAATTGCTCATTTGTATGTGCGACTACTTTCTCCAAAATATCGTCTGAAAGGAGTAAGCTCCAAGCTTCAAGAGGGGTTGTGATGTTTCTCGCCTCACCCTTGGGACCAGGCAAATGAGTGACAAAATTTCGCATCTTATGCCTTCCTCGTCTCTCAGGTGCGACTGTGCTGCATTTATAACCGGATTTCCCTTTCAAAACAGTAACTCCCTTTTTTTTTGGTGGAGCAGTATGTGGTTGTTCACTTTCTTCGTCCTCAGCACTCTGCTCACTCTCAGAATCCGACTTTTCTTCAAGGTAGTCCGGATCGTTGTCAGAATCATCGCCTGCAAAAAGATGTGATTCGTCTCCGCTTTCTAAAGGCCCTTCAGCATCAAGCAAAAGCCTTTCAATGGATTCGTCTCGAAGAAAAGCCATTTTGCTGTAAAACGTAAATTAATATTGTCCTACAGTAACTTACTTCATGGCTGAACAAACCTCACACTTGTTTTATTAAATTTTAGTCCAAAATAATTAAAAGAGAAAATATTTCACTAAAAAAATGCATTCACAAATTTCAAAATATACTAACACTCATTGCACACTGGGGTATATGATACCCAAGCTAAAACTTCGAAGCACGACTGAACATGTTAAAAAAATCTCGGAACTGAACACCATCGCCTGCTACTGCAGAGAATTTAGAATTGAATATACATAAGCATGACATGCTTAGGAAAAAAATTTAACGGAAACTGCACAGTTTTGAAATCTGTGTGGGGTATCTCATACCGCAGTGTGTGGTTGGAAGGTTAAAGAACCCATTAGGGTCAGAGCGAGATTTGGTTTGAACAGAAGATGACACTTAGGCCCAATGCACACGGAGCAACTGAAAAAAAACTGATCAGCGATGTGAATTGGTAACTAGTTTGCTTTGAGTCATACCCTGTGTAATCAAATTGGACGATGCACACGGCACTACTGATTGAAATCTCGTTTGCGATTCACGAAAATCAGTTTGTAAACAGTCGTCTGTTGATTTGCATGTCGGATTGCCTATTGATTTCAGTTTCTAGTTTGTCGAAGATGAGCAAACAACAGACCAGCCTGTTGCTGGTCTCCCTCATGCTTCTGGATTGCAGGGGAAACCACTTTCACAAGTTCCAAATAATTTTCTTTAGTTATTCTGAAGAATGCTAAAAATATCGAATCAGAAAATTCTCTGTTTAGCAGCAACAAACACACGGTTCTGAAAATTGTTTTCAAGTTATGGGTGTACCTAAAACCTTCTTACTATTCTTCTCCTCCTCCTGAGATAGTAATACAACATGATCGTTTCATCATCGCTCGAGTCTTCCGAACACATTTCACGCCCGGTATTCCTGACGACACTGAACGAACTAGAGATTTTGATTGGTAATGACTTAATGAGTTTCCTCGTGTGTGGAGTCAAGTCTCCGCTGAGTCCGTATTTGATCCGTAACCCGAGTTGCCAACCGGTTTGTGCATTGGGCATTAATCAAAGAGATTGGGAATTCAAGAGAGCTTTGCAATGGGGAAGTAGTTGGACACCTAATTCTTTCTGCCTTTTTTATGTATCGGGATAATGTCAGCATTTTTCCAAATCTGAGGAAAGTGTCCCTGTGAAATGGAACTTGGAAATAAAGGCGTAAAGGGATTGGAATTTTTTTTCACTAAAGCAAGAAACGCTAGAGACGTCTGGGAGCAGCCTTTCGTATAACGAAAGTAGTCATCATCGGGTTGACGGCTCTGTTCGGTGAAGGACTGGCTGAACCAATGGGCGAAAAAATTGGCAACTATTCTCGAATCATTGGATCATCATTGAGAAAACTGAATGTAAAGAGATCGCTGATAAGAGGGGATTGCATTCGGTTCAGGTATCGGAGGTGGACAGATTCGCAAAGTTGTGTGAATTCCGTATAAGACTACAGGGGCAGAGCGGACAGAAGGGACAGAAGCAGAGCGGGGTTTATTGTATGATTGGCCTAATACCGTTTGTTTCTTTTCTTGTGCAGGGAGTGTAGTTCCTAGATGTGCCAAGAAGGAGATGAGGTGCAGTGCTTTTTTGGTAACTATGGAACAGATAGAATAAGGCAATTGTTGACTTTGAAGTAAAATAGGGCGTCTAAGTCCATGTGTATCCTAGTTAATATTGTTGAGCAGTTTATTTACTTTCGTGAAGCCTAATTTTCGGAAAGTGAAGCAGGAGACGAGAATAGTGAAGTTACAGTCGAGTGAAAGTGTTCCCGATAAGAGTTTGACATAGGGACAGTTTTGGCATAGGATGAGAGGATAAGGCAAGTTTTCTATTCATGTTGTTGGTGATGATATTCAGTTGGAGGAGACTTGATTCGGAGAAACGGTCTGTTTCTTTATACGATATCTTTATCGTAACACCAGACGAGGGGTTAGCCGCAACAAAGTGAATTTTATCGTCGGACTTAGTCCATTTCAAGTACGGGAAGTTGAAATTACCACTATGATGATAATTTTATTGGGGTCAGCGATATCAAATATGAAATCTATGAAATCGATGGCAAACTTAGTTATAACAATATGTAGGTTGTAAGAGACGAATGTAACACAGGCAAGTTAGAGCTTCTGTTTATAGACAGTTAAGTTGAAATCAACAGAGAGAGTGACTGTGAATTGCTACGAGAATTTCGCAACCCCCCAGATCGGCGGAATTGCTGTTGCCATCAGCACGACACAGAGTAAAATTCGATACGAATAACTCACTGTATCCGATAGTGGAGCAGAGATTAGTTTCTGTTAGGGTTAAAATGTCGTAGGGCAGTTTTTGGGAATTGACGAGTACTGCGGAAGTTTTGAAAAAATGTATTTGCGTGAACTGTGTGAGTGGTGGTGAGATATTTCGGTGTTTAAGTTGGGATTGGAAATAGTTTTTGAAATTAGAAAAGGCTCTCTGAAGGCTTGAGAAGTACTTTGAACTGCGGCAGCGAATGAAGAGGGATGTTTAGTTAAGTCATTGGCAGAAAAAAATTAAGTTTCCGGGAAACTCAGTTTGGGAGGCCTGCTGGTGGATCGAAACGATAACAATAGTCTTGCTTTGCCTTTAATGTAGACTGAGTCAGTTCTGTTGTGAAAGAAGGCGTGATAGAGACGCGCGTTTCGTTGATTTTTTTGTCTCCCAAACATGTCATTTTGCTTCTTTTTTTTATAATTCGTGCAGGTTCGAGAGCGTACGCTCACGCTCTTATGGTGTTTGTCACACAACCTGAACGGAGTGAGATGGTTATTGTCGAAGATGTTTGTCACTACTCTCCGGGGGTAGTTGTCCTAGATAGGATTTTTGAGAGATTCGAGTGAATTTATTGCGTTGGTTGTAGTTCACAGCTACTTTTTTTATTTCCGTGTCATTAAGGAGTAATATTGTAAATGCACGCACATAGTATGCATTTTGAAGTGGTCTTATACTGCTCTTATACTTAAGTGCACCGCTTGCCAGCAATTCAACCGAGAATTCCAAGATTTCTGTTGGCGTTCGCATGAGGAATATTTCAATATTCCTCGCGGTTGATGGTGGTGGACTCGTAATCGAATCGTTAATTTCTACCCTACGTGTTTTCTTCAGACAATGAAATATAGTTTCCGTAAATCAGTAGTAAATGGGAAGACGTTTTATCTCAATTCTTCATATTTTAATTCGATACATGCGACCGTACGCAGCAAATACAGCACTACAAAATATTTTATGGGACTGAGCAGGTTAATGGCGACTAGTAATTGAAAAAACTACAGTGAACAATGGAAACCGTGTCTCCCGAGTAGTCTTAGCTAGCCCTTCGCCTTGTCTATATTGTAAAAATGACGACTGCATTAAAGACAAATGTCACCTTCGGAAAAAAATATCTCAGAAGATTTCATGTCAAGCCAGTTGAGTTATACCCATACATCAATTGTGATCTCAGCATAAAACATTTTCAAGCCACAAAGTCGCCTCTAGCTGTCTACAGAAGAGCCTTATGGGTTCTTTATAAGTTATGGCTCCTTAGGAAATTCTTCTACCAAAGGTAACACGATGACGAGAGGGTAATGAGAATGGAATAGATGCACATCAAATAAATCTACTTAACTTACGAGATTTGTTCAAAAAATAAAGTGACTTGTTGAATTTCGCGAGTTAAGCACATTCGATTTCCGAATTGTGTATTTCGTTATGTTGGTACACATGTTCCCTAATATATGTTGATATTGACAGCCAAAACAATACCGTAATCAAAACTAAAAAGAAAAACTATGAAAAGGAGGAGATTTTGGCACGATTGAGGAGATGAAGACCGCATCGTTGGAAGAGCTCTGGGCTATACAAAAAGTGCATATAGGAGATGTTTCAAGGAGGATCACTTTGAAGGGGTCAAAATAGATATTGATGAATAAATAAATATTTTTACGAAAAAATTAAAAGTCACTTAGTTTTTAAACATACCTTGAACACACCAATTACTAAGCCCAAACTAATGTGCGAATGATGGTGTGAGGAAAAGTGATATATTATCCATTTGTTGATGAGGACATATCACTCGCAATATAACTCAAGTCGACACTTTCCCTAAACTCATAGCGCATATTTCCGTAGATTAAAAGCAAGACTTAAATATTACTTAGCCAGTCACCGAAAATAAGACAGCCATGCCGTTTCTCATTCATCATCAATCTAAAATTGTTCGCTGAAGGACTTATAGTCGATTAGTCAAAGCAAAAAATAATCCCGAGACAGCAACAAATGAACGTTGAACCATTCAACAAGCTTCCTTTGCTTCCCTTCATTTGAGTGGCACGAGACACTCCCTAAGACGAAACAATGTTGAATCCATAAACATGATTTCATTTAGATTAAGGGGGAAACGGATTATGGCGAAACATTTTTCATTTCTCTCTACTTCGCAGCTGGCCTACAAATGGTTCCGAATGTTACTGCCACTTTGCCGATTATGAATTTCTGAAATTTTAGTTATTAATCATTGATGTAATGAATTGGTTTTCGCAAAGTGGGAGGTCGACTCAATTTGTGAAAATGATAAAGTATAATCTCATCAAGCATGGTTTTGTTCTGAAATTAAATTGTACTTGCCAGGAAACATGAAAATACCTCTCATACTGCCTGCTTTGCTTCCATAATTTCATTGCATAGTTACCAAAAAGCTTAAGTAGGTGCATTAAAAAGTAAAAAAGTTATAATACTTTTCCACTTTCAGACTTTAATGATTCTGCTTCGAAATGCAGGTGAAAGGAAACAAAGTTGCAAACAATTTTCAAACTTGAATGAGTCACGAGTGTTGCCCTTACATTCCATTACTGCTTAATGGAATTTCATTAAACTGCCTAAGTATTTATGTACATGTTCAGAAAGTTGTTACCCCGGCAGGCTTATGGTTAATTTGAAGTCTTCTCGAGAATTTTCGAAGTGACATTCAATAAGATGCTTCAATCAAAAAATATTTTTGTAAAAATGACGATATTTTTAATTAAGTTTAAAGTACAGACTCTCAGATTAGTAATGAAATATCTGATCCGAAATGGGAGTCGGCCATTGTCCAATAGATGGCGCTAGCGGCGCATAGTGGACAGAAATGTCAGATCATTTATTTTTATTGACTTCAAAAATTGGAACAGTTTAAATCTCTATATGGTTTGGTCGAAGGCTCTCTAGCAGACTGATATTTATATATATTATAATTTATTCACAATAAGAAAAATTATTTAAGATTATTATTGTTACTTGGGGAATCATATCTGTCTCTGCGAAGCTGAAGTTGGTTAGCGATACAGTAAAAAAGCGCTTTTTCCCAGCGTGGAATTCGTGTCCACTAGCGATGGACAATACGAGGGGCGATCCAAGGGTAATTATATTCGGTTATTTCTAGTCTATATAAAAATGCAAAATATAATTTCATTATATACCCACTAGGCTAGCGTAAATTATCATATAAATAGACCCCGATTCTCAGAAGGTAAATTCATTTGATTAAAAACCGTCGAAGAGACAACATCAAAAAGAGACAAACGAAAAGTCTGCTGGAAAAACCTATCTACGAAAGACATACACAGCGACTTGTTGTGGGACCTGCTCCTCTATATTCTACAGTAGTACGCAGGGACAAGGAGTTTAAGCTGGGCAGAACGCAGGACGCCCATCCACGTCCTTTACTGACGTTTTTTAAGTTTTAATTTAGTTTAGTTTTTATTACTTCACAAAACCTTAATAATATGAACAAGATTGATATATCATAAACAAAATGAAAAAGAAATATTAGTGACATAGGAGAAAAAAGTTAGTTAACATAACAAAAAAAAAAAAACAGGGTGAAGAAAAGAAGAAAAAAATTATAATAAGAGCGAATTTTTAAACAGAGAAATAAAGTCATATTTCACCAAAATATCAATGAAGGATAGTAAAGAGAGATGTAATGTTATGGAAGTCAAAGGTGAAAAGCCAATCCTTCTACGCATTTTGTAAAAAAGTAAACAGAAGTAAGCATTCTGATCAAAATTGATAATTTATTAAATAGCCGACACGAAACAACACTATAAAAGTTACGAAACTCGGTTGTACAGAAATTGGGTAAAGACCTGATATAAGAAATTGCCCCGTAAAGAGTAAGCGTTAGCCAGTCTAAAAGAAGTGTTTGCCGATCTTAAAAAGAGCATTTTTCGGACCTTATAGCGATATAAATGTTGAAGTGGAAGAATTTTCAAATCACGGAACAAAGGAAAACTAGGACGACTACGAGATTTCCGACATATAATTTTTAAAACATGCTTTTGAAGTGTTAGAAAGGGCTGCATTTTGCAAAACTAAGCTCCTCCCCAACAACTAATGCCATACTGCAATCTTAAGCGAAAGATGTCATAATAGATTCTTATTAACAGTTGATTAGAGCATACTTTCCTCAGAAAATATAAGTTTCTTACAGTGCCACGAAAGTACGTATTGAAATTTAGTTTTGCATCAATGACTAGCTCCAAAAACTTAAATTCATTAACACATTCGATATGAAAACATTTATTGCTGCAAGGAATATCAGTCCTAAAAAACGAAGATGACGATCCTGCATGACAAAAACAAGCTGACAGTGGATACATAAGGCAATCAGGCGCATGTCAAAAAAGGCTCTCAATAAAAATAGATCCCAATTTAAATCAGAGACTAGATCGAGGACATTATTAGAACCGTAATTAAAGCCAACGTCATCAGCGAAAGCTGTCAACAGTCCCTTGAAATGGCAACTTAAGAGGGAGTTAATATATATCAAGAAAAGTATGGCCCCAAGAACAGAACCTTGAGGTACACCCATATAAAAACTTAAGACTACTCCTAACTGTACCAATTTTAACCCTTTGATTCCTGTTTTTTAAATAGGGCTTAAATCAGTTAAGCATAAAGCCCCTAAAGCCAGTATTTTCCAGCTTTTCAATTAATATGTCATGACTAACCATGATATATTAATGCTAATGGAAGGTAAAAGAGAATTAAGAACAACCGGAAAAACACCAGAAAAACACTTTTTCTTCTTCTTTTTCTTTTTTTTCCAGCGTCGTTATGGTCAGAAGTATAGGACCATAACCTTCCCACTTAACTGCATTCCTACTGGTCCGCTTGTGGGGTCCGCCGGTTTGACCTCAGAAAGTAGCGGCAGGCTTCCCGGTTTGGGATTACTTCATCGCTGAGGCCAATCAAATGCTGGTGTTTTTGCATTTGTTTGCACCAATTGTTTTTCGGCCTGCCTTGTTTTTTTTTTTTTTTGTGACACGGGCATGCTCCAGATTTTTTTGTTTGATCTTACTCTTACAACATCGGTGATCTCCAGTCGTGTCAACCCACTGATTTGCATGTACACTTGTGGGGCAGTTTAATGGTGGTACATATATGTGTCCCTAGGCTCACCTTGGTGTTTTCTAAATTGCCTAGATGTGATTTTTGTTTACCTTTGTTTTAGTCGCCTTTTACGACAAGCGAGAGGTATCGCTGCAGGGATATTCTTAACCCGTCCCTGCACGGAAACCGGAAAAAAACACTATTATTAAAAATATGAGACAGAACATCAACCACGAAACATGCAATCTTTTTCAGCAAGCGATTTGATACGCCATCTAAACCGGTAGAATTAGAACTTTTTAGTGAATTAATTGTTTTTTAATAATTCTAAACCATTAACAGGGACAAAGACAAAAGTTTGTTCACAAGGGTTACCAGAAAAATAACAGACCGAACAATTATTATGAACTGGACTAAAGTTTACATTGTGAGATATTTTCGAAAAATAATTATTAAATGGGTTAGCAATCTCAAGTTTATCGGTGATGACAACGTCATTATTCCGTACTGCAACTATGATTTTAGCAGCTTGAGTTCTATTAAGGATGTTGTTAACCAGCTGCCATTTATCCCTTAAGTTACCTTTTGGCTGAAGATAACGTGATAATATTGTGTTGGCAGATCGAAGGATGATCATCTGGCATGGGTATTGAGAATGTTAACCGATGAGTACAAGAAAAAACCAGGGTGAATCTCGAGAAGTTCCAAGCAGAGTAGGAAACGCTTTTTTAGCACTTCGTGACTTTAGTCGAGACATTGATCCACCATTTTAATTGCAAAAGCAAAGAATAATCGATGACTTGGAAGCAAGCCTTCTCACCGACGCCAAAGAATATCAAAGTGCCATGTTCGGTGGAAAAATTTTTTTTTTTTTTGGAACGCTGAAAGAATAATTATGGTGGAATATTTGGAAAAGGGGGCTACTATATTGGGATCATACTACGCAGAACAAATTAGAGGATTATATGTAGAAGGTCATTGAAGAAAAACGACGCGCCACAGTGCGGGTTGGATGCTCAAACATCTGCCCTATTCGTCAGATCCAGCGACTTCTACCACTTTAATATAGCGAAGTTTTGGCCGTAGTTAGGCATTTTGGGAGGGTAAATGCAAGTTTTTTTCCCATGGGAATCCTGGGTTTAGAAAAAAGATGAATTGTAAATGGTTTCAACAATGCAAAAGTGTTGATTTCGACTTGGAAGATAAGGAGTTTTATGGACATCTGAAAATGTAAAGACGCAACAACAACAATAAAACTAAGTGATTTTTCAGAACGCAATGCTCGCCCTGTTGTGCAGTCGTTGGGACCTTCCTGGAGATACAGATGTCCCCTTGCCGCATTATTCAGACAACACCCCTTCCGACTAATACCTCCGATCTCTAGAAGAAACTAACAATCGCCTCCGCAGATGTGAATTTCAGCAAAGTTTTAACCAGCGATGGACAATAATTTCAAGAATAAACGATGTTTAAATTTTAAAGGAAAAAGACAACTAACCCTACGCAATACACACCTCGGCTCTGTCTACGAAAAAGTGGTTCTTTGACATCATTTTTCATCAATAATTCGAATAATTGCGGCTCTCTTTCGTGAATAACAACTCTGATGTTTGTCTGGTGGACTAGCGGATCATTGCTAAGATCATTGTTAAAGATTTGATCTTTAACATGGCCCCAGAGGAAAGAGTCTAAACGTCGCATGAATTCGACTGGCCATTAGAGTCTCCGTTTTGGAGGATCGCCGGTACAGGAGAAAAAAAAACGTCTTTCAACACCGTTCTCTAATTCAATCCATTTACTGAAACG
Source organism: Merodon equestris (assembly GCA_958301585.1). Taxonomy (NCBI): domain Eukaryota; kingdom Metazoa; phylum Arthropoda; class Insecta; order Diptera; family Syrphidae; genus Merodon; species Merodon equestris. The sequence continues at coordinate 17,843,017 of OY284417.1, read as the reverse complement.
ATCGCGCCAACATCACTTTAGGCTTTTATTCTTAATGCCAAATGATGTGCAACATTGATGCGGATAAGCTCAATTCCTCGGCGTTAATGCACATGGATCCGTCGAGTGTTCTTCCGATTCCTCAATTCCCTTAACCAGCGATGCTGAGGTTGATAGAGTATTTCACCATTCCACAGCTTCTACAGTCGAAAATTACGCGCCTCACAGTTTCCTCCCTGTTGGGCATTACTATTAATAATTGGAGCTATCATCCCAAAAATGACAAAGCCATTTGCGATAACCATCATGGGCACAAAGATCTGTGTTGATTTTACTCATTGTCTCGTTGATAGAATCAATATGCAATTCCGTCTGCCCTTGGTGGTATTATTCCGCCGAGTTTGTCAAAGTGCCATTGAAAATGTTCTTTCTTCCTACTGGATCCTCTTTATGGCGCGGACTTAACTTGGCAGTAAGGGTCTCCTGCAGTGCGTTTGTCCTCCATCTCGTCCTCGAACGACACATTAGGTTTCATGGGAGGGATCCAGTAGGGAGCCCTGATGTACTCATAGTAATATTGAGATCCTTATACTGACAATGAGTTCTACCTAGGTTCCTATGTCTTTCAGTAACCCCATTCATCCTTGGGAGGCATCGCCTGACCTGAGACCAGTCGAGAAAAATGTGTTTTTAACCCCAGCATCACGACTGCGCCATATTCTTTGACTCCAAGAGGATCTATGGCTTCTAATGCTGTCTTTCTTAATTCATGCTAGTGGTTTAATCCCTTTTTTGTTCTCCTCTTTTGTTAGGAATTTCATCAAACCCTGGCGCTTTTTGTCTCCTTTGGGCATAATATGTGGATTTTGGGGAATCAGGTGCTCCACAATGGTTCTCAGAATTATTGGGCAAGTTATTTGCGAGAGTCTGCAGGCTGTTTCCGTAGTCAATTTTCACTGCTTCACTACATTCTGCTATCTTGCATTTCCTATTCAATAATGCTCTAGTTTTTGCTTATCGAAAGTCGTCGCAATGATAGTCGAATGCTGACAACTCAACAATGGCATGAAAGTATTGGTGTCAAATCGGGACTAGCAATAGAGCACGAGACCAAAATACTGAAAATGTCACGTATACGCCCCGTAGTGCAATTTTCGACAGCATCCTCAACGCCCAGAGCTTCTTCCTCCACTTGCACCTCTTGCTGGACAGCATTCCAGTTATTATATTGCTGATGTCTTCCCACCTAATTAGCACTATCTGGTGTGAAGATTCTCCAACTCAGAAGAGGAAATTTGAGTTCAAACACGACCAGCTCATTGAGTAGCCTCCATTGAAAGCAACCAGAAGCATGCGTCCAAGGTTAATACGAATCAATTAGTTTAGGTCACAGAAAGTGGATAAAAAAATAAGATTGCTCCGATATTCAATCACTTCTCGGCCCAATAAACCTGAAATCTGACCTATTGTCTATCGTGCCTGGCGGGATTAATGTCCCGAGCTGTAGGGGGCACGAACTCATCACTCTATCACGTCCATATGGATAATGCCAATCAGGACAGTCACATATTTTCTACCCTCCGTTTGCTTGGTAAAGCACACCATTTGTCGAATATTTTAATTCTCTCCATCCTCGCGTCGGGGCAGATTGATTATCAGAAAATGATTTCAGTGAATTGTGCTTGAAATATCAATCATCTGACTGGGTGATGTGTGGTCGCGAGATGGCCATTTGCATATAAAAGATATATCCCTTTGGGCGAGATGAAAATACCCTGAATTATGAATGAGCATCAGATGTAGCATCACTATGATGGTTATGAGAATCACCATGGGAATGTAAATCAAGCCATGCTCTCGACCTTATTAAGTATTCAAAGCTGATTTGCCATAAAAAAATCCTTTAAACGCATACTTTTATGTGTGTATCTTTAATGTTTCTAATTTTCTTTCAGGAAGAGATAGTCTAATCAAACACCCATGTCACCACAAACCCAACATACAATCCCAGGGAATAGCAATTTCGGAAGGATACCAGCTACGTTACTGTCACTCATGTTATAGGTCCCAACCCGGTGGACTGTGCAGCACCCGAGCAATGTCACTAGCGTGGCCATTATTGTGTGTCTTCCAATACGAATTAACTCACAGTCAACCACGGACCGATAACGGGCAATGGCGATAATGTCAAACTCTACTCAACCGAATACCGTCATGACAACGAACAATAGCACAAGGATTCATCAGGCCATGCAAAGAGCATTTAAAGCTGCAACGGCTGCAATACAAAAATCTACGACAGTCAATTTGCCATCATATAGCACCTCACGAACGGCGAATGGCGATGTTACATTCAGTCCGATATCCAGCAGTTTAACGTTCACCCCACGTTCCCTACTGACCAACGAATATTTCTACTTGGATAGCTCGAGTCCAATGGACAACTTTAGTTCAATATCGATGAGAACAATAACAACAACCGCACCGACAACGCTGCGAAACTTCACCGACGAGAGGTTGTTCACGCAACTGGAAGCGGGGAATATATCTTTTGTGACAAATCAAAGTGATAACTTAACCGTGTTGGCTGAGCTGGACGAGTCCACTGGAGAGTATGTCTTCGACAGGACGGACGTGCGGGTGATATTTATAACGCTCTATACGCTGGTCTTTTGTTGTTGTTTTTTCGGTGAGTATTCGATAATAGTTTAAGGTATTGGAAAATCTTTACCGTTATTTATACGCGCATCATTTAGTAGAACGCCTATCGAATGACAGATAATGGAGACAAATGCCTCGAAGCAGATACGTTTTTTTTCTCTCTGAAAGTCTGCAGGTCGAGTGAAATTATTTACGTTGAATGACAGTCATTTTTCGTGAATTTTTTGTTTCACGTCTAGACAGAAAGAAAAATTAGTTTTTGAATTGCTTATCATGAAAAGAGGGTGATCCAAGAGCTATTTGGAAAGTTTTCGTTGAATAAAAAACACATTTTTTGGGAAATCAATTTTAATATTTACTAACTAGTAAAGCTCGGTCCATGGCAATTATGAATAGAAAGCTACATTGATTATGTGACCACCATTATTTCTGTTGCAGGCAATCATCGGAAGGTCAAAGTTATTGATGACTTTTTGAAAAACAAGTGAGTTAATGGTTGCAATTTCAGCTTGGAGGTCCTATGAGGTATGAGGTTCTAAATTATTGCTGGCATTATATATCTTATACCGCTAGCATATAGCTTATTCCTCAAATAATCCCACAGAAAGAAGTCTTAAGGTGTCAAATGGCGTAACTTCGAAGGCCCAGCAACTTATCCTCAAACCGAAAAAATTTTGTTTTTCTAAAGAGTTATAAAAATTAAGTATGATATAAAATGTCTATCGTATTAACGTTATTTAATAGATAGTTTTAAGCCATTAGTGCCTAAATATTGTATGATTTTGGGCACATTCGCGCCATGGCTAGCTCTAATAAAGCGTAATCGTGAAGTCCAATTTTCGACAATTTTATCGAGCAAGTGGGGCCGTATATCAGCAACTACACGATCAATGTTGACTTCCAAATCGTCCAACGTCTCTGGATTATCGGTATAGACTAGTGACTTTACATACCCCCTAATAAACTAATCTAAAGATCACGGGATCTTGGAGGCCAGTTCACAAGTTCATTAAGCGAAATTATGCGCTCAGTAAATCTTTCCAGCAATAAATTGATGGTGTTGCACGCCGTGTGGCATGGTAAGCTATTTTGTTGAAACCAAAACTTCAACTGAAAAACAAAGAAGTCAGAAATGATCTTTCTATAGCGTTCTCCATTAACGGTAATATTCTGGTCGGCATTGTCCTTAAGGAAATATGGGCCGATGATAGTATTATAGTAAGGGCGTCTCGACAAAGGCTTCTCCTCTCTCCCCAAATTCGGCAATTTTGCTTGTTAACACAACAATTCATTCAAAAATGCGCCTCGTCGCTAAAGATGATTTTTCGGCGAAAATTGGGGTCCTCTTCCAAAAACTCCGAAGTCAGTGTCTATGGTGATGAACTTTGAGCTCCTGGTCAGTTGGATCTTGTACGCAAGTCCAAGTCCGGACCTACAGGTTGAAGTCTGCGAAGGCCGAGTTTTTGTGCAGGGCGAGGAATCGACACTTTCTTACACTTCACGAACCGTGGCGATGTTAACAGCCGATCTTGCGTTTCGTTGACGAGCAATGTGTGGCTGAATGATTAGCTTACCGGTCGTCTCAAATTTGGCTACCAAACGTTGAAGGGTCGACTGTGGAAGGCCACCACGTCTACCGTAAAATGGGCGTAGTGTCCGCAATGTGTAATTTACCATGGTGATTTGGTATCAACAACCAAAAATTAGATAACAGATGTCACCAAGCTAAATGGCCGCCAAAATCTAACCGCGCCAATTGAAAAATCCTTTATGCTCGTATCATGTTTTGTGTTTTTTTTTTTTTTAGATGCACCAGACGGATGTGGAATCTTCACAGATTCTAGTGGCCTACCACTGGCATGCACGACTCACAGACCCTACCCAGCTGCTCGAGTCTGCACCTACGAACTAAACCACAACCTGTACTCTTCTGCTACTCTCCCCGGCGGACTACCTCTAGGTATTACTTCGCAGGGCTGGCAAGCAATTTATGCTACTCCTGTATTTGTAAGTTTCCTCCTGCTTCTACTGCTCTTGTTTCCTCTGCTGCTTTTCTTGCAGCTTCTACTCTCCTTAGCTCTGTCTAAACATTCTTGGTTAGTGCGCAGATAATCAGCCAGTATTCTTCCGACTCCACTATTCGCTGGAGAGGAGAAATATCGTGTCCGAATTGATGTATGTATTTACGGTAGCAACCGTGGCCAGTTCCAGTTTCCTTGTGCTCGATTTAACCATATATCGATTCGAATCAGATTGATGGAAAAGCTCGGCTGCGGTTGGTCTTGACGGTTTTCTCCGATAGATCGTTTTCATCTCCTCGGCGAGAATGTCAATGAGGATCATCCCAGCAATGACAAATGCGGCTTCGTCCGAAATCGTCCAGTAGCCGCTTATTGTCTTCAGGGCTCGGAGCGGGTTTACCGATGTGAGTTTTCGGCAAATGTCCTTCCACTTCAACGCTTCTGCCCAGACTGGTGCAGCATACAGTATGACTGAGCTCACCACTCTACTCAGCAGAATCTTCTTTGCATGTCTCAGCCCACCAACGTTTGGCACTGGCACTGGAGACTGCCAAGTACAGTGTAGATGACCTTGTGATTGCGTGTGATTGCTTTATCTGGGCGACTGCAGCGTTTATAGCTGACTCAATTTCGAGTGTATGCTTTGCAACAGCCACGAAACTATGTCATCTGCAAATCCGATGATGTTAGTTCCTTGGGGAAACCTTAATCTTAGAACTTCGTCATACATTAGGTTCCGAAGACCCAGCACCGATCCCTGAGGAACCCCGGCGGAGATGTCATTATATTTGATCCCTTCTCCTGTGATATACCTCAATTTTCTATTTTTAAGGTAATGGAACAATATTCTTAGCAGGTAGTAAGGTGTTTCCATTCTTGCTAGCGACCTATTTATCAGGGTCCAGTCGTCAGAATTAAACGCGTTTTTGACGTCTAGTGTCATCATTGTGCAGTATTTCTTTGAGCCTCGCCTCCACAAGAGTCCTGCTACGGCTCAGATGCAATATCGACTATTTTTTGAATTGCATCGACAGTAGAGCGTGCCTTTCTGAATCCATAATGAAGGTTTGAGAGTGCCCTCTTCTTTTCTGTTACAGTGAATAGTATGTCGTATATTACTCGCTCCAGAATCTTTCCCATTGTATCTAGAAGATATGTATATCAGCCGGTGTGACGATAGTTCTCCGGTTGGTTTGTTTCTCTTGAGTAGTACTGCTGCTCAACTTCCTTGGTTTTGGAAACACTCTTTCATCTTAGCGTTTCTGCATAACAGCTATGAACATCTCAGGTCTTGTTCGGACAGCAGCCTTCAATGCTTTGGCGTCTTATTGTCTCCTACTCTAGGGAGGGCTCTTTGCAGTTCGTTTAGGGTGATGGCTGGAATGTTACCAACATCTGTTTCCCGAGCGACTATGGGCATGGTATCTGGCCTTTTGGGAAACAAGTGCTCTACAATTGTTCTTAACATTGTCTGGCATGTAATTTATGTTATTTGTGCACCCTTATTTGGTCATCACTATCATACAGGCCGTGCCCCCTGGGTTGATATCGGCTTCGTCGCAGAGCTCCCTTTGATTGCCGTCGCTAGGTCCCGCCTCATCTGTTTAAAGGTATCAAGGTGTTGTTAGAAACCAACTTTTCCTCTTGACCTTTGGACTTTACGTCGAACCTGCAAGCGCTTTGCTTTGAGTGTTTTGACTTCGTCATTCCACTAGGAGCATGGGGCGCCTTTTCGGGTTGCTGTTTTTTTGGCATTGCCGCGTCGCAAGCCGTGGTGATAATTTCTGTAAGTCGGTGCGACAAGTCTTCAGCTAGTCCCTTTGTACCGATTGAACCGCCGCTCAGCATCTCCTCAAACGTTTCCCTGTCAGACAAACTGTCCTTCCATTGTAGGCCTCTTAAATGTGAGCGCTGCCTGGTTCTTTTCTTTGTTATCTCGAAGACAATCGCCTGGTAGTCGCTATGATTATAGTCCTCGCTAACATGCCAGTATATATATCACAGGTCAGGGTCAGGACGCACCGTCCGTACATCTAGCGTAGGGATATGACGTCCAAAAGCGATATCCTTTCGAATCCGAATTGCATTCTAATTGCGTCGCATTTTTCTTCTAATGAGGTTACCTATTCCATGTCTCTGCATTCGATGGTGATGCGGTGTTCCCTCGACGTCCTTGAGCTGTATTGGGAGCTCTCCTTTAAGCATCCTCCTAATTCTTGACATTGCTTTGCCAAGTAGTGAAACAGCCATACTTAGATCGTCAATTCTCTATTTCAAAAAGGCCGTATTTCGAAACTCGTGAGAATCAACTTTCTCTTGTGGAACTTCGTCTACAAACAATTCATAGCCAGTGTCGATTCTATCTGGACTTATGCCTTTGCTTCGTAAAGTCGCTGTATTGCCTGTCGTTCAGGGGATTCCGAATTTAATTGAGAAAACCATACTTTGGAAATTCAATTATAAATGCCATGACCTAGCCATAAGATTGAGAAAAAAAATTGTTTTTTGTAGAGCAAACAACTGCTGACCAAATTTGACAAAGACTGCGTTTGACATCTGTCAAAAATATCAAGCATATTGAATCGAATTGAATCAGTAAATGACAGTAATTGACAGCCGACATCCATACCATCTGTTGACCCACCCTTTATATGGACCGTAATATTTCATTCCCTAATGGATCTATACCAAATTCAAAGGTTTCAGATATCGCAGCTATAAAAATGCAATTACGCTCTTAAGTTCTCAAAGATATTAGATAATTAGCCCTAATTACCTCCGACTCGGAAACCCGACCCATTCGACCAATTCCGCCCAATTTTTTTAATTTTCTGGTATTTCTAATAAGCAGGTCCCTACTTAACTGAGACAACAATATTAATTACAAGTACTCTTGTCACACGTCTAGCTCGTTTGAATGTTCATTAGCGCTCAGAGGAGTTGAATCAATTAGGTTTGTGTTAATTAATTGGAGTCCTCCTCCTTACCATCGATCAGTGGCAAGGCCGTACATATGTCGGTTGTACAGCACGTATGGAATCTGTAAGCAAATCAGTAATTAGGAGGACAAGCTACAAGTGGGAGAGGCAGCAATTTGTATGATTCCCAACAATCAGTTTAATTGTAGACAATTTCCAGGGTAGGTGGTGGACTTGTGATAGATCAGAAAATTGGATGTGATTGCTGTTTATCGGAACTTATTTATCTAAAACGGTCAATGGCGAAAACGATTTATTAGAATAAAGGTAAAGGGACTATTGGGAATAAATAAAATAGAACAATTGCTAGGTATATTCGCCTAAATCGGTTGTTTGTTCATAGATGGAGCTTGTGAGCTTATTAAACGGGCATGCCCTTTTTCTATGAATTTGACTGTGTCAACATCAATCAGTTATTTTAGTTGACAACATACCTTTTTCCTTTGGTTCCTTGCCAGAAAAAAGGCTCAGCGACAAGCTTTGCTTTTCTGCATCAATTAAGAATAAGAAATGGGCCGCCGAATCGTACCCAATACTTGTGGAGGCCTATGATTACAGTCAGATGACATCCTTAGTATTATTCAACAAGCGACCTCTATGCCATGAGAGATCGGAAAATGGGGAGGATTGTTCGCCCATGTTTAATACTTTCTTAGTTTTTAGTTGGCACTTCAACAATGGCATGAAATTTAAAATGACTCCTCTTGCTGGATAGCTCTTGCGCCAGTTCGTTAATGGTTTATTGGCACCATAAATCAACTGCGTCCCATCTCCATATTTGGCGTTTGCCAACCTAATTAGCACCACCTGATGTTATCTTCTCTCTGCTGTGAAGACGAGACTTGAGTTTAAACACGACCAGCCCATTGAATGGCCTCCACTCAAAGCTACCCGAAACATGCGTATAAGGTTAATGCCACTAAATTACTTTAAGTCATAGAAAATGAATAAAAAACGGAGATTGCTTCGATATTGAATTGTCTGTTGTCACAATAAACCTGAAATCTGGCCTTTTGTCTATCGTGCCTGCTGGGAATAATGTTCGTGCTCTATGGAGCAGGACTTTATCACTTTATCACGTCGGTATGGATAATGCCAATCAGGACATTCACATATTTTTTACCTTCGGTTTGCGGATTACATTTCTGAATTTCTTTGTAAAGTACATGATTCAATTGCCTAATCGGCCCCGTGAAAATTGGATATTACTCAACCAGTCAATTCCAATTCGTCTAGGTGAAATGGGAGTCGTATGAATTGAATGATGGGCAGATGGAGTGACACCAAACCGCATTATTTGCTCACTAAACAAATAAGGAATTGTTTCGGCATCGGACTGTCACTGGCCATGAGAATCCTACACTGAAAAAATCGTGGATTAAAACCAGTCAACAATCAACATCAGCCAAGGACAGACCGCTTCGGACGAAAGATGATGTTTTCATGGAATCAGCAGCGAAAGAGGTAACATGAGCTGTTGGAACCTAAGAATTGTCAATGCTCACCGCTACCACTAATAACTGATCAATAGCACCGCGTAAAATAAGCCGGATTATCAGCAAAGGCATGGCTAATTGATTTTTCTCAACGACAACGCACCATTGCATAAGTCAAACATAGTCCAAAACTATTTGCAGACATTTAACTGGGAAGTGCTACCTCATGCCACCTATTCACCAGACATGGCTCCTTCCACTACTATCAGTTTTTGTCGATAATGGCTTGATGAGTGGCTTGCCTATTTTTTTTTTTGGGCGGTATCCATAAATTGCCTGAGCGGTGGGAAAAATGTGGAGCCATCAAGGGCAAATATTCACACAAAATGTTTCTGGGCCAGTGTAGGAGCGCACCTGTCGAAGTAACTCAGTACGAAGCAAATCAGTCGATACCATGCCTTTCACAGGAATTGGAAATTTCTCAGTCCACATTGGGGGGAAGATTTTGGCCTGCACTCTTACAAGATCAAATTAACTCGAAAAATGAAACCATTTAAAGCATCGAAACTCCTCTGATTGGGCATAATAACATAATAACATAAAAAGCTTGAAGCTTCACATGTGCTCAAGAAATTTCATTTCATCCACAAAAAGCGATCGTGTGGCATGGATTTCATGCCGGTGGTGTGATTGGACCGTCTTTTTTTCATCTATGAAAATGAACATCATGTTTACGATCAATGGAGTTCGTTGTAGTACCATGTTGAGAGGCTATTTTAGACTACAATTTGTTGGGCTTGGTATCATCTATATGTCTTTCCAATATATCTTAGTTTGTGCCACATCGCACAAAGCTGTTCAAAAAAATTTGATCTACTGATCATGCGATTTACCGCCGTTGGATACCTGTTTATAAGATCACGGTAAGTCGTTGATTTATGCTAACAAGTAACCACTTTAGACCAGCTTAAGAACCAACTTGAATGTGAAACTGAAGCCAAGAGTGGAAAAGTTATAGAAAACTGGCTCCAAACAATCGATCATTGAAAACTAGCTCATTTATACTTGAGCTGGAATAGATTTTAGCCCGATATCTGACGAAGGCCATGCTGAAGTCTATGGCAACACGTCTAGTTCTTTGTCATCCTCAAGTACACTTAAGGATTGTGAGACAAACTCAATCAGGTTAGTGGTTGTCAATGGACCAATGTTCTTTCAAAGAGTTTGGGAATGCAAGAGAGTTTAACAATGGGGCGATAGTTGGACACCTCGATCTTTCGTCACTTTTTGTGTATTGAAACAATGAGTCATTGTGAAATCGAACTTGGAAATAAGACCGTGAGGGCTAGGAGCAGATGGTTGGCGCATTTGTTTTTTTTTATGGCGGGGAGGCTATCAGTACCGGACGAGTAGTCGTCCTTTAGGTTAGAATTTCTCGATGACTAGAGCAGGAGTTATATTCACTGAAGCTAGAGACGTCTGAGGGCAGTCTTTCACAATATGTGACCTGTTTGGTGAACGACTGGCTGAAGAAATGGGTCAAGGTTAGGTTAGGTTAGGTTAAAGAAGGGGAGTGTGATGGTTAACCATCACTTCCACTCGGAGGCCCAAATGTCCATTGTGATTCCCTTCGTTTGTGGGGGTACACATACAATTAACCTGTCCTATCACGTGGTGGCTGAAACCACCCCGTGCTCTTTATGAATTTTAGAAGATCCGATATATCTGCATTTGGCACGTCCGCAATCTCTGTAAAGAATCTTTGGCTTAGCGACGCTAGGCGTCGATTCTGGAGAGCTGGGCAGTCGCAAAGCAGATGTTGGATCGTCTCAGTTTCTTCCTCATCGCCGCAGCTCCGGCAGAGATCGCTGGATCCTGAGTCCCATTTCCGGACCATTGCTCCAATAGGACAGTGTCCTGTGATCACTCCGACGAGCATACGGATCGAGTTACGGTCCAGCGCCAGGAGCTTCTTTGTTTTTCCGATATTGAGCTCTGGCCACGATGATCTTGTCGTGTAGCTGTCGTTTCTTGTAAGCCAAGACAAATTGGCTGCTTTGATCATTGTGTCGTTTATGATCCGGTACAATGCGCTGATCGGTGGTTGCAATGACGTGTCCGCTTCGCTGATGTCAATTTCAGAACCTTGCCTGGCCAGTACGTCTGCTCTTTCGTTCGTCAGTGCAGCCTGGCTGTCTACAATACGAAGATAGTGATATCCGATGGTGTGATATCGGTTACCTGTAGGTATTTGGCTGCTTTCTCTATTGCCAGGATTTCTGCTTGGAAAACACTCCACAGATCAGGGAGTCTGAATGATTCCTGTTTGTGAAGGGTATCAGAGTAGAACCCGGCCCCAGTGCCTGTGTCCATTTTCGATCCGTCGGTGAAGAGAGTGATCTCGTGGTCGCTGATAACGGCGTTTGATAGCCACTCTTCTCTGTCGGGGAAAAGGATAGGTATTCTGAGAGAGAAGCCATTTTGGGGGAAAATATAGTCGGTCGTAGCTGCAAGGCTACTAAAACCATGTTTCCCTCCCAGGTCGTCTATTATTCTGAGTATGGCCGCATGTCCATAGTTGGCTTGCTTCCACAGAGAAGACTCCCTTAGTCTGAGAGCGCTCTTTGCAGCGCAGTCTTTTATGAATAGATCCAGGGGGAGGAGATGAAGAATCATGTCCAACTCTGCTTGCGTCGTGTTTCTCATGGCTCCCGTTGTACAAACAGCGGCTGACCTTTGTACTTTGCTGATCATGTTCATATAGCCTTTCGTGCTGCTAGCATGCCACCAGACTAAGGCCCCATAAGTTAAAATGGGTCTGATGATTGCTGTGTACATCCAATAAATGATGTACGGTTGCAAGCCCCATCTTTTTCCGAAGGTCTTTTTGCATGCATAAAAAGCGTTCAATCCTTTTTTCATCCAGGTTCCTTTTCCAGGAGAGTTTGGAGTCAAGGATGATGCCCAGATATTTGGCTTCCGCTTTGAGTTTAAGTGGAGTGCCTTCTAACTTATCAAGCAAATATCGCAATTTTCCTTTTCCTGGTGAACAAGACCAGCTCATGGTTTGAACGAATTTATTGCCCATGATACTTTCTCCGTTGTGATAATCTTGTTTTTTACTTCTTCGGTTGTGTGAACCGTAGGAACCGTCGTCTCGAAGGAGACTGTGGTTCCAGGGGTTTTACAGCCTGGGAAGTGGATTTCAGTCAGCAGTTCTAGGGATTCATGACTGGCTTCTGTCCAAGAACCATCTGGTTTAAGGATGAATTCCGGGACGCAGGGGTCCTTCGATAGGATCTTCCTGAGCCTTGCAGCTTCGTTGAGATCCTCTATTGATTCGCAGAACTCCCGCCAGGATTTAGATTTTGCTGCTCTTGTTTTGCTCTTGTATTTTGCTCAATTATTCCAGTCTTCGATTCTTTTTGAGATCTTTGCTCTATTCAATAGAGTTCGGGTCCCGGTCCTGAGTTGCTTTAGCTCTGTGGTCCACCAGACTGCGCTGGTCTTCTTGCGAGCACGTTGCAAAGGACAGGATTTGTTGAAAGCCGCTTTCAGAATTCTCACAAGATTTTCGACTGAATTCTCAATGTAAATTCAGCCATCAGGACTAGTGATGGCTTGTGGCGGTACTAACCTGTTTGCAACTAGGTTTGAGAAAAGATTCGAGTCTGTCTTCTGAGGGTTTCTGAAAGGTTTCGGTTTTTCTTTATTAACGTTAAGGTTGTAGAGTATCCGGCTGTGATCCGAAAAGGAACAGTTAGTGGACATTCTCCAATTCTCTACTCGGATGGAGTCAGACTCACTTAGTAAAGTGAGGTCAATTACCTCTTCTCTTACCCGGTTGCGAAACGTTAGTGTATTACCTTTGTTGCATATGTTGCGGTTGGTGGAGATAATGAAATCGAAAATGGACTCACCCCTTTTATTAATGTCGCTGCTTCCCCATTGAGTGTGGTGTCCATTGGCGTCGCAGCCTATCAATAGACACAGTCCGCGTGACTTGGCGTGTCGCACAAATGCTCGGACTGCGTCTGGAAGTGGGTCCTCCTCATCGTATGGCAAGTATGCGGACGATAGGAGCAAAATTGATTTGTCCTGGTGTTCGTACGTTACCACCGTGAGGTCTCCATTGCTGTATGTACCTAGGAGAAAAATGTTTAAGTATTTCTTGGCGACTATACAGGTTCGTAGCTTACCTTCAGTATGTGGATAGTATACATTATATACCTTAGACCTTAATCCCTGAATTTCGTTCCTAAGGAGCCAATGTTCTTGGAAGAAATGGGCCAAAAAGTTTGTCATTATTTTCGGATCATTGGAAGAAGTATTGAGAATATCAAAAGTGGATGGATGTTTATCAGTTTAACTATTTGCAATTATGAAGTTTTAGAAACTTCTGGGATCGATGATAAAAGAGGTTTGAATCGGTTCAGGTATTGGAGATAGAAATATTCTCATGGTTGTGCGAATGTCTTATACGGAAGTAGGTAGAAAAGTGGGAAGCAGAGTGGGATTTAAAGTAGGCCTACCACCGTTTGTTTCTTTTGTTGCGAAGGGAGCATTATTCCTTGGTATACCATGATGGAGATGAGGGGTAGTTCTTTTTTGGTGAATATGAGATGGGTATGATAAGGCAACTGATGACATTGGAACATAATAGGACATCTAAGGACATTTGCGTGTTAAGGTTTACGAGAAAATCAAAGTTAATATTGCTGAGCAGGTTATTTAGTTTCGCGAAGCCTGCTTTACGGAAATTGAATCAGAACGTATTTTCGTAGTGCAGAATAGTGAATCACTTCACTAGTCTAGTGATAGTGCGCCCAATAATGGCGGAAATTACTACACGTAGTTGGCACAGCTGGGTTTTAATCCATCCTCCCAAACATTGCAAGTTTGCTTCACCCCGAACGGCCCTCTGTGTCATTTGTCTTCGTCTTTGTGCTTGTTCGTCGTTCGTATTCTTCGCCTGTATTTCTTGCAAGAAGGTTTCATGTGAAGGTCTTTGTCAATTTTTTATTTCGTAATTACCATTCTGCATTGACAGTAGTTCTTAAGAACCAGTTTGGCGTGCGCTGAATTAATTAATTATAGCCCCTGTGTCCAAATTTGATGATTTGGAAACTTTTATGGAATCTGTTGCTTCTATATTAATTTACTGTTAATAACTTAAGTACCTGCCGTGACCACTAGTCGTTGTTTAATTTTATAGGAGTTGAATTGTCGATTTTCCTTGTGGTGTAAATTACCTGGATAGTTTTCTCTTTATTTGGATTTCCCATTTAGTGGTCCACTCTATGGAGTTATTAAAATGGCTTTAGAGTTTGTTCTTTCGAATATTTCGTTGGTTTTTTCATTTTTTTAGCATACGATATACATTTTCCAGGGATAAGTTGTGCTGTGTATCTTATATATGATGGCAATAAATTCCACAATCTGACAGTGCGAATGAAAAATAAACGCGATTAGTTTAGAAAATTACTGCAATAAGAAATGAGATTAATTGTTCTGGAAGAGCCAGTAAAATTAAGTCTGTCTTATAAATACGATGGACAACAATTATAAATCATTTTGTGAAGAGTTACTAGCGTTGCGTATTGTTCAAGGTTGCAACTTAGGAAGTCCCTAGAGTACACAGAAATAATTCCGCATCTACGATGCCACATGTAGCTTAAACTGGGATAACGAGTCAAAATAACAGCATAATACTTCAACGTATGTTATAAGAGGAAAGATTAGGACAATTACGAGCTTACGACGTGTTTTGAGTGGAGTAAAGTATACACTTAGCCACAGCTTGCGGAGACCTTCATATATGCATTCGACGACCATGTTGGTCTGCTTGTAATTTATATAAAGTTCAGTTAAAAGGTCGAGATTGGAATTTTTTTTTGATATAGGGATTGCTTAGGATTTTCTCGAATTCAATTGTAATCCCTTAGTAACTGACCATGCAAAGATTCATCCCTATTCATGGTGAAGGCCAAGTTCATTACGGTTTGAGAAAAAGAGTTTAGTTTTTTTTTTTTTTTTTTTTTTTTTTTTAAAGGTTTGGGTTCAAGAGTAGCGCTCTTATGGTGTTTGTCACATAACCTGGACGGGGTGCAGATGGTTTGTGTCGAAGATGTTCGTTCACTACTCCCGACTGAATTTTGTCGCGTTGGTTGTAGTTCATAGTAACTTTTTTGCTTCCATGTCATTAAACTGTTATATTGGAAATGCACACACAGAGTATGAATTTTGAAGATATCTAATTAGATGTAACCAGACATCATCTGTATGAATGTGTATTGAAGAATGCCTGCATACCGATGGAAGTTCGCTGATAAACATATAGAAGAGAATCGGACCTGAGAAACACTTTGTTGAACCTCCATGAGAGACGAACAGCGATGGCAAGCTTTTGCATGCTATTGGGGGGACAATTTTGTAGCAACTTGACCGAATTTTCACTGAAATCGAAGTTGTACTTCCAATACAATATATGATGATTTACTTTGTCCAAATCCTTCGACAAATTTAGTAAAAAGTGAAGTGAAAAGTCGATGTAAATATACCAAGTTATTACATGGCTATGAGGGCAGATAAGATATAGTAGAATGAGTTTAACGATACAAATTGTTATGCCATCTACGCCAATAAGGTGGGATTTGATAGCGTTTGTGTATCTAATAATAACATCTTCAGTGGCCATCTCAAAATCATCCAGTCTAGGAGGTAAGTGTACACCTTCAATAGACTGATTATGTTCGTTTAACCCTGAATCTTCCCGTAAAAAAAAGGTCATCAAGATCGAGGAGATATTTAGAGTTCTGATACCAACTAGATTTACCAATTTTACGAAGGTTTCTCCAGAAATTCTTTGCAGAGAGAGATGCGTTTAGTTTAGAAGCGGCATTGCTTTGCTTTGCCCCTTTGCTTGGGATGGGATATGCTTCCATTTACATCCTTTTTTTGATGACGCTGATCATGTCTGCCGTATACTATGTACATTCTCAGTTTTGAATTTAGACTGTATTCATTAGTACACATTGCTCTATCAAATAATTGCTCTAAGATTTCTTGAAAAATATCGATTTTGTCTTTTGAGTCCGCCCTGAGGCGACATTGCTCCCAAGGGGCAGAAAAAAATTGTTGCTTGAAGAATGTTTAGGGCAACGGCACTTCTTCTTCTTCTTCTATTCCTTTTTATCCCGGCGTCGTTATGGTCAGAAGTGTAGGACCATAACCTTCCCACTTAACTGCATTCCTACTGGTCCGCTTGTGGGGTCCGCCGGTTTGACCTCAGAAAGTAGCGGCAGGCTTCCCGGTTTGGGATTACTTCATCGCTGAGGCCAATCAAATGCTGATGTTTTTGCATTTGTTTGCACCAATTGTTTTTCGGCCTGCCTTTTTTGCGTGTTGAAATTGGAATGTTGATTGATAACGCCTTTTGGACGGGGTTCAAAGGATCTCTCCTTTGAACATGGCAATACCAATTGAGTCGGTCGCGCTCTATATTTCTTGTGATGGTTTCTTTTACGTGGAGGCTTCCTCGGATCTTTGAACTTCTAATTCTGTCACGCTTTGTTACTCCCGCTGTCATGCGAAGCATCTTCATCTCAGCTGCCGTTAATTTGCTCTCATACTTTTTGTGCATTGTCGAGCATTGTGAACCGTATGTGAGCGCCGGACGTACAACTGAAGTGTAGAGCCTTCCTTTCAGCTTAGGGGGCATTTTTCGATCACAGAAGATGGCGGAGTTTTCCCTCCACTTCATCCACCCTACGCTTACGCGATGTTTGATGTCGTCATCACAAGTTGCTTCTCTATTAATCATAGATCCCAGATATTTAAACTTTTCACACTTGGGAAGCACTCTTCCATTCAAGTAAATGTCTGGAATAGGCTGATGAGGGTCAGAGAACGGGCAGCACAGATACTCTGTCTTCTTTGAACTAATACGATACCCGTGTCCCTCAAAAATGTCCACCCACACATCAAGTGCTCGTTGTAGGGACGCCTGATCATCACTTATAATGGCCCCATCGTCAGCAAAGAATAGCTGGTGCACATTGGGGTCCGTCACTTTTCCTTCAAGCAAGCAATCAAGGACTGCTATAAAAAGCAGTGGGCTGAGGACGCTCCCTTGGTGTACACCGACTTTGATTGCGAACTCTTCGGTGACTCCTGCGGTGCATCTTACTCTTGTCGTTGCTCTCTCGTACATGTCCATAATCACTCGCACGTAGGTTTCTGGAACTCCTTTTTGTCTTAGCGCTACCCATAAAAGATCTCTTGGTTGCCGGTCAAAGGCCTTCTCGAAATCAACCAACACCATATGCAAGTCCTTTGAAGAATCACGATGCTTTTCCATCATGATCCTTATACTTTGGATTGCATCTGTTGTTGATTTACCCGAGACAAACCCGCACTGGTCATCAGATAGTCGTATTATTTTCCGCAGTCGGCTATCTAATACCCGTTCAACGATCTTCATGGTGTGCGACATCAGCTTGACAGAACGGTAGTTATCACAATTTCGCGTATCACCCTTTCCTTTGTGCAATGGAAGAAGATAGCTTTCCCTCCATTGATTAGGCATAGTGTCGCCTCTCATAAGTTTGGAGATAAGAACCATGAGCCATCTAGACCCGATGTCTCCCATCTTTTTCCAGAACTCAGAGGGTATCCCGTCCGGCCCAACAGCTTTTCTTTTCTTGGAGTTTTTAACCGCGTACCGAACTTCTTCGACTGTGATGTCGGGTATTTCGGCATGATTCGGGGCGGCTCTTGGAAAGTACATTCGGGGAAACTGTTCGTTCAGAAGTTCCTCGCAATACTGTCGCCATCTGTGGAGAATTTTTTCGTCTTCCACAAGGAGTTGGCCTTCAGCATTGTTAATAAACTTTGGGAAACGAATCTCCTGAGCATTTCTTCTTCTCTGGGCGGCTATCTTAAAGATATTTGCTCCTTTGTTCAAATTGTTTTGTCGAAGCTCCTGGGTAGCCTGGTTCCTGTCAGACGCGGAAGACGATATTTCTTCCAACTCCTGATAGAGGCCTTCCATGCTTTTCGCTTTGAATTCGGCGCATTTTTTCTTCGCGATACCTTTGCAACATCTATATACCTTTTCACGGCGAGCTTTTTCCTCTCTATTAGTAGAAGAGCACTTTGACCAAGCTTGGAAAGCCATTTTCTTTTCGTGTATCACTGCTTTGGCTTCGTCTGTCCACCACCAGGTTTCTTTTGCGTGTTGGCAGGGGCCTTTAGATGTTCCGAGCAGTGATTTGGCTTTCTCCAGGCCAGATTGTTGTAGGGAATCCCACATGTCTTGTGCTCTGCACTCCTCATTACCGACCTCATCGATAATGGAAGAGAGGTAGTTTTCCATGATGGTAATAAAAGCTTCGCCTTTTCCTTTATCCAGCTTATACCACTTGATTCTCTCAGACACGTTCGTTTGCTGCTTTGACTTCTTTCTCGCATCCATAAAAAATTCAGTCAGGAGGAGACGGTGTTGAGGGGCGATCGCGTCTCCCAGGATCACTTTGCAATCTTTAGCTCGTGGCTTCATGAAACTGGATACCAAATGATAGTCTATTTGAGTTTCATTTCCGCCGCTGCTATAAGTGATCAGGTGCCGGCTTTGTTTGACGAACATGGTATTTAGCACTATAAGACCGTACGACTTGCACATGTTTAGGATATCTTCACCTGAAGAGTTCCTGGTGCCGTATCCCAGCCCTCCGTGGTAGCCTTCATAGTCTTCGCTTGGGCAACGGGCAACGGCACTAAAATCTTTAAATGAAAAAGTGAACGATAAAAAAACAACGATTTTTAACAAGTTCAGCATATTTAATTCTTTTACTTTTTACGTTCCCCTTTTTTGATCCAAACATTTTTCTACCTATCCTCCTTGGTATAATTGCAGGCTCCGTTCTCTAAGAAACAAAAGACACAAACTGTGGGCAATCTTCTTTCGCACTCAATCCCCCAATGACATTTTTAACTCTATTGGTACTGATCTGCATTTTACCGAGCTTCATAACTCTCTCTACGAACGCCATTGTTCGAAACGCAAGCCAATCTTATAAACGATCCTAAGCCCCTCTTTAAATTTGTCAACTCGGAGGAAAAGAAAATCTGATGGCTACCCAACCTCATTCTTTTTAATGGTCCCAAAACTATCGCCAACTTTTTTGCCAACTTTTTCAAACAATCTTTTTCCGATGGCTCCTTATATTTCTACTCATACCTGTCCCTTGGAGAATTTCTCCAGATATGTAGAACCGCTTTTATATGTAACAATTATTCACAAAAAAAAGGTCCAAAGAATGATGTTAACAACTGCCTTACCATCGCTAAAATGTCACATATACCCAAACTTTTCGAATGACACTCTAAGTTTCCACTGCAAATCTCTAATCTCCTCTAAACAACATGACTTCCTCAAATGCAGGTTTACAATCACAAGCCTTGTCGAATTTGTGTCCTTTACCCTCTCAGCATAAGAGAATGGGAATGAAGTCGATGTCATTTCAACTGATTTCAGTAAAGCCTTCGACAAATCTCCCATAAACTAATACTCCTCAAAATGTCTTCCCTTGGCTTTGAACCCACTGCGTTGAAGTGGATATCTTCTTATTTAAAAAACCGTTACTACAGTGTAACGGCACATATCTGCCTTTTGTAACCCTTTCTTAGCTTCTTCCGGCGTTCCCCAAGGCAGCCACCTAGGTCCACATCTTTTCATTCTTACCATTAACGACATTGAGTTTGTCATCAAACATTCCCACCTCTCAGTGTACGCCGACGAAACCAAGTTCCTCAAAACCATTTCCTCGCAACAAGATTCCCTTATACAATCGGCTCTCAACAGGCCTGGTACTCCAAAAATTGCTTGCAGCTTAACATTTCCAAATGCCAATCAATCACCTTTGCACATAAACGAAATAATCAGCCCATCTCCACCGTTCAGGTTATCTGCGATCTTGCCATACTGTATGACCAAGAGCTCAATTTTCACGCACATATCGACGATATAATTCTTAAAGTCAACTCTGCTCACGGTTTCGTGAAGCGTCTGTCTAAAAAATTCTCCAATCTCTACCCGACTCGATACCACTATATTATATTTGTTTATCCCCCTCTTAAATACGCATCTCAAGTGTGGTCCCCTTACCAACAAGCCCCCATTTCTAGAATTTAGAGCAACTAACGTCGGTCCCTACATCTGCCCTGAGAAAATCCTTTGTTCTTACTGCACTATCAAGATCATCTCAAAGTAAATAATCAATTTGAGTACGCTGCATGAAAGAAGAATTGTATTTGACATCCTCTTCATTCAAAGATTTTAACAGGTATCATTGATTGCGCCACCCTTTGTAACTCCCTATCTTTTAACTCTACCCCTCGTAATATACGCAATCCTCGTCTCTTCTATGGAATGGTCATATGAGACTTAGAGTTCGTGTTTTATTAAATACAAAATTTTCATGTTCTGATTGAAAAATCCATAACACTCAGAGCATAAGATCACTTCAAAATTCATACTCTGTGTGTGCATTTCCAATATAACACCTTAATGACATTGAAACAAAAGAGTTACTGTGAACTACAACCAAAGCGACAAATTCAGTCGAATCTCTCAAAAATCCTATCTAGGACAACCACCCCCGGAGAGTAGTAAACGAACAGCTTCGACACAAACCATCTGCACCCCGTCCAGGTTGTGTGACAAGCACCGTACGGGCGTTACTCTTGTACCTGTCCGAATTCTAAAAAAGAGAAGAAAGTTTTCACCATGGAGTCATCGATTGGAACAAGAGATAATCCAAAAAAGCAATTTCAGGAAAATACGACAAGCGAGGTAGTGCTTCTCATTTGAGTGTTTTGCCGATTTTGCGATGCGCGGGAGCGGCCCAGTGGTTTCTCTTTCAAAGTATGGCTCAATTACATTATTGTATCCGGCAGCAATTTACAATGATGGTTTGAACAGCTAATGATAGACCACACTTCGATCAATGAATACTGGACTTCACCGTTGACGTCAATGGTTTTTGCTTAATCCGTTACTTTTTGGCGCTTGGTATCATCGTCCTAGATTCACTTTTCATTGTCAGTGACAATAGAGGAAAAAATAAAACGCCTTTCGACCTCCCTTGGTTTCGTTTGATATGGGACCCTGCTTTCCTGCTTTTGGATCATTCCCATGGCATAAAGGCGTTTTCCTACGGTTGGCAAGTCATCTCCAAACAATTCAGACTATTTTGGATGCGTTTGACGTGTGTCTTCATCGAGAAATTCCTCCACTTCTTCATCTTCGGGCTTTTGTGGCTGTCCAGATGATTCCCGTGTCTACCAAGTCGAAATCCTTGCTTTTAAAACGTGCTACCCACTTTCGACACGTTTGCTCAGCATGGTCCCCATAAACTTTTTTTCGTATTAAGGTGAAGAAATAGAACTCACCACAAAAACAATTTATCGGGAACAAAGTTTGATTCGATAATTTACGAAGCATTGTTCTTGACACCCCAACCAAATGACATACTTGGAAGTGACGTCCAAAGACAATTGTTTTACGAAAAATATTTGGCGTGGGTAATCGATGAAGAATGTGCTTCCCACTCTATCGTTGGTAAGACGCCAACTCTCAACGTTTGAATAAATTTGGTCCGGAGGCATGTTTGCTTAGGAATAATTCAAGATTTCGGGATTCCAAAAGGCGTTTTAAGCCATATATCTTCATTCAACAATACGGCAATGCGGCCATAATAAAATCATCTTCACATTCGCATCTCGCTAAGGATGCGAGCATATATACTTGAGCACGTTTATCGCATTACTGTCTTCACAGAGTCATCGAATGGTTTGCTTAAATCAATCCCATTATCTGGACGCCCACAAGATAGGAGAGAATACCAAAACACAGGCCAATAATTTATTATCTATAAGGAAAACAATTAAAATCGTATCCCACGGAAGCCATTATGTACATTCTCCACTGGAAAGCATCAGTCACATAAATACTCATACGATTCGAATTTGGGCAATTTTAATAAGAAAATAAGAGGAGAGTCGGAAGCACTTCTATACGCCCAGATGTCCTTGTCACTTGGGAAGATAAATTTGCCGCAAAAACTTCCAAGCAAACAGGATAATCGTACTTCCGGCACAGATAGAGAGACAAGTAAGTAATTCTTGCCTGTAAGGGATATGGTCATCTGACATGATGTTTCTTATCGTAAAGGAGATTATGGTGTAGTTAACAAGGACACGCTATTTCATCCGAAAAGGTACCCAAACTCAGATGAACATCCAAACGGAAACTACTATTTATGTACTTATTTACAGAACCTAAACACGAAATGGTTGTGGACAGAGTATGAGGTACAACACGCAATGTACAGTCCCTTTCGAACGATCCCATCATGCGAGCCAGTGTGCTATGGTATCTCTCTAATGACAGGATTTTGCTATTTGTAGACTATCTTTTATTTAATCCCGAAAACTGGAATCACTCTATTAACAACACATGCCTTTTATTGAGTCGACCAGGCAGTGTGCTTATTCATGGACGAAACGTGCCATGAAAGGGCAGTTTATCATGGTTTGCATATGTGGCCAATTGGTTTCCTTTTTTTCTTGGTCATCCGTCCCGAATAGAAAACAATAAGCATCGGAATATTATATTCCCTTCTTCCTTGTAAGATATATTACTATCTTCTTCAAATGGAACAATTTCACGTCAGCCATTAACCCCAGATTACCATCCGGCTTCGTTGCCACAATTATTTGCCTTACATTTGCATTATATGTTTGGATTACTCTGAAATCCCAAAGGCTCAATTCAACCATTATTACACCTTACGTTTGTCAAAAGGATTAGTCTATTACCCGGGAGCTGATGACACATTACACAGCATTGAAGCCGCCGAGGGCTGTTGATTCATCCCCCTGCATATCATCTCCAACAGAAGTAAGTGCAGATAAATTGAATAATATCGCGTCTTACTTCTGTCACAGTAAAGCTTCCTTGATCCATGAGTGATCCATGAGTGACAGAAGTAATTTTTATTTCACGGAATACGTTTTTCTTTGTTTGTTTGTCTTTAAAAGTATGTCAAGAAAGAAATCATGCATGCGGCAGCTTTTTTTTTTAAAATTAAAATCAGTTAAGATAAAAATAGATTTTTCAGGAATTTAATTTTAGGAAGGTGGCATTAAAGCTGTTTTGCTTATACGGTCTATTTAAATTCGTTTTAATAATTAATGTGATGACAGTCATGCACACGTCAAAAATAAATCCACTTGTGACAAACAGTGAAAGAAAAGGGCCAGAGTCAAGCCCTTGTCACGCAAGGTATTGTCCACAGCCAGTGACTACCATTTCCCCATCCTTCTGGCAGCATACGAATTCCATGTCAAGAAAACGCACGTCTCTTGAGGCAATCCAAAAATCGACCCATTTTTTGGCATCTTCATAAGAATCGAAGTGCTGCTCAGCCAGGCCATGTGCTATCGAACGGAGCAAGTTATTTACAACGTGTGGCCGAGCGTTGTCATATAGCAAAATCTTCTCTTTTTTTTATAATTAACTCTTGCACAAGGGGTTACGAGTACCCTTAAATGTCAAGATAAAACACGGGCCGATGGTATAGAGGGAGAGATGTAAAGGAGGTACGGGTGCACATTGGTTGTAGAAGTTTGTGGATTGTAATGAGTGAGTTGAATTGGGTAGATAATTCCACATTCGTGTGGTTCTGCTTAAAACTAGTTTTTAAATTTGACTGTGCTTGAGGGTGAACTGAAGAGCATTCCGTGCGAGACGTGTATTGCGGTTAAATTCTTGAAGGGGAGGAATGCAGTTGGCTAGCTGACTTGAGAATTATTTGTTAAAATAAAACAGAAAGAGAGAGGAGACATTACATCGATATTCTAGTAAGTCGATCGACTTCGCGTTATTGTTGTCTACTATGAGCTTTATCGCTCGCTTTTGTATTCTATCTAGCAGGCTCAGAGAGGTGTTGGGAGCCCCCGCCTCAAGCTTGGGGCGGATGTAGGCCTCGTAAATTGAAGCCCGATCAGAGAGGGTGAAATATGCCTTGCATCGCTTGAGGAAACCTAGACATTTCGCAGCGTTCTTGGCGACCTCGAATGTGTGGCCATTCCAACTAAGGGTTTTATTAGCACTTATACCAAGGATGGAAAGTCTTTAGGTTTTATCGACACAAGCGCCATTCAAGGATAATGGCTGATTATTATCAATGGTTAGCTTGAGTTACAGTAGACAGCTTTTTGTTTTGGAAGTATTAAATTCTACTCTATTGTTTATACCCCGTATAACTATGCTGTCAAGGTCGGAATTTAAGTGTGTCGATGATAGAACAACGCCCTGGGGAACATCAGCATTTATTTGGTGAAAATTAGACTTGAAACCGTCCAAAACAACTTGAAATTAACGGCCCGTGTACAAAATATACTCAACGGCCATCAAAGCTCTATGGGCCCTAAAACAATTTGTAGGCAAAACAACAAATGATTAAACTAACCATACTTTATGGCGTGTATCTACACTACTGAAGCAATTCTAAACGTTGCAATTACACACTGCCATACAGGCTGAAGCTGCCAAATAAGTCTTAATCTTACAGAGGAGCTATAAATACAAAGAAGAAGACCTTGTTGGGCATCTAGACATTCTTAAACAAGCGGATAACATCTGGGAACTAACCCGAGTGAGTGATCTGATGTCCGAAATGGAACACAGATGGGTTGAAATCTGGAAACAAGGTAATGGCTGGATTAACAGGACCAAAATGTAGCCAACACATTCCCCTCTGCAATGAGTACTATATTTCAGGCCGAGCTATTTGCAATCAATGAAGCAACACATAGCATCAGCGACAGGAGACCCACTAGCACAAGAATTATATTTTGTCAGACAGCCAAGCGGTTCTTAAAGCGCTAAAAAGGTATACTTTTAACACTAAAGCTGTCTGGGATTGTCACAATACACTAAATAAACTGGCTGTAAACAACAGATTAAAGTTGATCTGGGTGCCAGGCCATGAAAACCATGAAGGCAATGAAAAGGCTAACATACAAGCCAAGAAAGATGCTTTTTGTTTTTTATAGGGTTCATGCAGGTTCAAGAGTGTACACTCTTATGGTGTTTGTCACACAACCTGGACTGGTTTGTGTCGAAGATATTTATTCACTACTTTCATTACTCTCCGGGAGTGGTTGTCCTAGATAGGATTCGGGAGATTCGACTGAATTTGTCGCGTTGGTTGTATTGTAGTTCACAGTAACTCTTTTGTTTCCATGCCGTTAAGGTGTTATATTGGAAATAAACACACAGAGTATGAATATTGAAATGATCTTATCCTGCGAGTGTTATGCCTTCGTCAACATTTTTTGATCATCTCTCATTCACAACTGATGTTGTTGCACAAATTTTCCGTTTACGAATTGTTCTTGACTATGGACAGACTTGAACTCCAGACCTTCCATTCAACACTTGATGATGATTACCATGGCACCACGACCACTCCCTTTTACGAGGCCATCCTCCCTTTATGGTTTTGATAGCTCAGACAAACACCTACACTTACACAAATAGATCATAAAACAAAAGAACCAATTCTGGAACAGACAGGAGGGTATTAAACACTCAAGAACGTTCGTGGAACAGAATTACAAACGTGCCAAAGAAGGTCTAGAACTAAATAAAGCCGACCTATGTGAGGCACTAAGAGGACAAGAGGACAACTACCTCCTTTATGAAATGGGTCTTAGTAGCACAGAAATCTGCAGGCGATGTGGTCAGGCCAAGGATATCATGGAACACATACTGCCTAAACCTTGCCCGAGAAAGATTCAAAATGACAAATAAAACAACCATAAAAGGGAAATACTTTCAGGAAATCCCATCTAGAGAAGTTGTCAAATTCCTGAAGGCAGCATTCAGATTATAGATCAAAGAAGGGGTACAATAGATCTTTTTGGTCGCAGTACCAGGGTTTTCATGTGCTACACTCCGAGTTCTTCAATTTAATTCAATAAGCATGTATTGTCGACAAAAAAGCCTGATGCCAAACTCTATCAAATGCTCTTGAAATATCGAGCGCAACAATCTTGCCTTCGTCGGAATGAGGCAAAGATTGATTCCACTTTTCGGTGGAACCGTCATGCCTCTGCTCTTAAAGCGGCCGTTTTTGATTTAATGCTCGGCCCAACCAGATCAACTGTTTCGTTCGATTAAAGCAGCTCATAATATGGCTGGAGCAGTTGATGTGTGGCTGGGCTTATCCCACGATATCTTGCGCTTAAAGCTGTTATGCAGTGTTCATGATGATGGAAAACAGCGATAACTTACTCAAGTTCCCAATATGAACCCCTCGTTTGTCCCAAAACCAAATAATGTAAGTTTGATACGATTTGCAAAAATATTGAATTGGCAGTTGGTTGTAAAAATTGTAAAGTGGTCAGAAAATGTTCCACATCTCTTATGTCTGGAAAACAGATATTGGATATACCAGTTGGGTAGACAACTGGATGCCGAAGAGTGTGTTAAATAGCACAAGGCTTGGTTTAATATGGATTAGGGCAATTACCACGAGCGATAAATTGATCGTAAATTCTTTAACTCTTTCGTGTACAGCAAATAATAAAGCGATATTACCAGCTAAAATTGGAGGACAGGCATTCTGGTATGTACCAAGTGTTTTGCATTCGTACACGGTTTAATCGCTGTACATTGTACAATGAGCGACAAAGTCAATTTTTTCACGAGCTCTGTTAAATTTGGACTTGCTAAGAACAGAGAAGTTTTAAAAAACATTTTAAGGACTAATTTAAGCTTTACTCTATACTCTGAGACTTCTTTAGCCAACATGCAATGAAAGTAAAAAATTTGTTATTTTACAAAGTTTCGCTCCTGTCCTGTCAATGAGTGTTCCATCCCTTCTAGGTTCATCCTTATACTGTCTTCCCTTCTACGCGCGTTTTTCCTGGCGATCTTTTTCCGCGGGTTTTCCACTGATTTTTGTTTCGAGTATTCGTCTACTGTCCATTTGTTGTATGCTTCCCGCCCATTTTAGTCTTCGTGATTTTATTACTCGGAGAATGCTTGGGACTAAATAAAATTTCTCAAATCTTGAAACGAATTGTGTAGTTTTCTCTATTCATCTGTTTCTTCGTCCTGTTTTCTACCACAGATTCTCTTAGAGGCCTTGATTCAAAGACCCTAGGTCCATTTTTCTCCTTCTAAGTCAGAGATTTAGGACTTAAGGATTTTGTTTTGCGGAGCAAGAGTTGTTTTGAATAGTTGCTGAATAGAGGCTTGGATTGCTCCAAGTCTGTCAGTGATATTTGGTTTTTTATTCATTTACTTTTAAGCCTACTTTCTGCCATTATTCGATTTTCTGCATTTCTCTTACCATTGAGGAGTCCTCGATATCATCCAAAAGGTCCAGGTCGTCAGCGTAACCGGATTTGATTTCACTAACCTTTTTCTGAAGGGATCGATTTAATTCTTCACGTATTTCAAAATTTTTACTTAATTCAAAAATATCCTTAAGCATACTTGTATCAGTTTCAACAAACCTTTTCGGGATTCCCAACCTTACAAGTCCATGTTACATTTGCTGTTGGTTTATAGAGTCATACTTCTTTTTAAGATATATGAAATGTTTCCTGGAATTCCGTTTTTTTTTTTTTTCTAAAAACTGTCGTGTACTGAAAATCTGATCCCTCATTGAGCGATTCTTCTTGAAACCACACTAGTAGATCCGGTTATTTCCTTCTCGTTTGACGTCAGCCTATTTAAGAGAATATTGGACGACACCTTGTTACAACTTGATAGCAGTGATATTCCTCGGTGACTGTTGCATTGTGTTCGATCACGCTTTTAGACAGGTAATGATGACCGAATGATTCCATTCCTCGAGGTTGGAACTCTTTCGTTCTTAAGCTCCTCATTATCGTGGCGTACAAATCCTGATCTGGCGTGGTACCCTTTTTGTAGCTCTGAATTGTACACATTGCTCTCGAGTTTTTCGCCCCACATTCTTTCTAAGTTGTAGCAAACTTTTTCCTTTGCCATTTTTTTTTACACAGGAAGCGGCTGACTTTCTCTCTCAGGGTCTATCTTGTATGCGTTATCTCTTCAATATTTTCGAATCTTGAAGTCGTAGAAGTCCGCGATCCAAGCTTTGCAATAGCCTAGATTGTTTCCCGCTGTTTAATTTACACCACTTTTTATTATTGACCTTATTGCATCTACTTGTCTTACTTCTTCGTTGGTCTACAAGCCATCTAGCAGGACAAACGGCTTATTAATTTCATTATGGCATTAGCACTGGATTAGCGGGGGTCCTTTAACTTTTCGATGTTAAAATTTTTTGCACTTCTCTGCTTCTGTGTATACGGTGATACCGAAATAGTCTTGCGTATCCTCTGGTGTTTAAATTTTGGTTTATATATTTAAGATCATACTTTTTGAGCTGACGAAACTTATTGTTCAGGATCATTCTTTGATGAGACATGAAAACTTCTCCCTCCGGACACGTCTTTTCTTATTTAGTATATTATATATATATTTTTTTTATAAATCCCCGAGTACATTAGTCCAGTGCAGCGCAAACCCTATTTCAAGAGCGTGAATATCCAGTCAACAATTCATAGACCCTTAAATTCTAGTATATTACAAGTAAGATTTCCATGAGAGAAACCAGTTAAGTTCAATATATCTCGTCTCAAAAGCAGGAATACTCGTATACTCTGGAGACCATCAAATAGCACACTTCTTCCCCAAAATTGCACTTCGAGCGTGGGGTATGGTGGTGGACGGGACATCTTGGATTCTAAATAGGATTATCTAACCACTTTGAAAGACAATTTACGCGTCAGTGTACAGACATTTGCCCATAGATCGTCCAGTAAAATAATGAAGTTTTGGACAGGAATATCAGAAATCAGATCAAAACGTCTACTTATAAGGCTTGTAGCCGGCATTGACCAAAGAATGAGTGAAAATCCCCTTGATGTTGCCAAAAACCTTGTTACTTCGGATCCAAGAAGATTAGCCGCAGTATTCAAAACTCATGGCGGTCCGAAGAAATACGAATGCCTGTCTTTTTGAACCTATTTAAGACAAAATGTGTTTATTTTGGAAACGTGTCCTAATTTTCGGCTGAATTTTTCAGGTTTGCATCAAAATCCAGTCGTGAAAGTAGCTGTGGCAGCCGAGACATGGGATCGGCCATAAGCACTACGGGGCGTATACGTAACATTTTCAATTTTTTTGTACTTGCTCCATTACGACCCCGGGCAGCTAAGTTACCATTAAAGAAACCACACATAATTTGACTTAAGAGGCTAGATCTGAACTCGCGCCAACTGTTTGCATCAAAATTCAAATCAAATCAATTTTTTTTTAAGTATTTGTTATGTACACAGCCCTATTGAGCCTCTGTATATCGGTTCGTTCAAAAAGTAACAATAATTGTACAATTTCGTTGGTTGCATTAGTTTTGTACACTTAATTGCTTGCAAAATAGATATTGCTTCCTCAGCTGACTTTGCACTAGCGCAACCGATCTCCAACTTTTGGTTGGAATATAATACATTTTCGATGGTTTAGGGCCCTGTTTCACAAATAGCTTGATTATTCGAATAACTTCGATATTTGAGGACATCCTATGAAAAAGCGACCAATAACTTCGAAACGGAGTTTCATGCAGGCCAAACAACATCACCGAATCGTTTAATGAACTTGGTACACAAAAGGCCGACTGTTGCACATAGTGCCAACCTGGTGGATCCATAACTCACCCAAAACCGCTTTCTTGCCAAAAATAAAAGAGTTTCCACGTTTCTGTATCGCTCTCCT
The DNA here is from genome assembly GCA_958301585.1 of Merodon equestris. NCBI lineage: Eukaryota > Metazoa > Arthropoda > Insecta > Diptera > Syrphidae > Merodon > Merodon equestris. The sequence goes on along the minus strand of OY284417.1, from coordinate 17,813,061 downwards.
GCGATCGTAACCATTATTAAGCAAAGTCGATGTCGATTTCCATTTGCATTTGGTTTGGAGCCCAAGAAGAAATCAATAACGAAGCGAGTGGTCATTGGTGATGAAGAAGTTGGGCCCAGTAAGCAAATAATCCGGAGTCTTTATGCAAAATTCTGTTCATACTAGCTAGCAAATTTCCAGATATGAGTAGCGAGTTCTCGAGTTTACGCGTCTACGTCTAGTAACAGCAGTAATATTCTAAACTGACCGCAGGAATGAGCAGGAAGATAATTTGAGATAGTAATTATCATGCCGATTCAATGAACTTTCTTCATATACCTGAGTAAAACAGGCGCATTTTCCGACCGAAATTTCCTTAAAAATTCACATTGAAATATGAATCAATATGTTTCGTACTGCGGGGCGTGATCATTATTTTCATAACGTATTTTCCAAAAAGAAACCCATGAGCAATCCTATATTTTAATAGCCGCTACATTTTGTAGTCACCTTTTATCGATTTTATATCCAAATTAAAACCAAAGTCCTTAAAATAGTCCATAAATAACTCAATAAATGACGTCCACCTTCATTAAACGCTTGACCGGTCATTTCAGTTCTATTTGTAGTGACGAAAGCAATCTGTTCTCACAAATAGTTCTCATAGATATTTATTAAACAATTATGGACGCCCACCAGAGGTTCAAAAATATCTACGTAACCGCCAGACCAATTAGACCTAAGCTCATGACCTTTTAAGAACAAAGAGAAAAGAAAATGAAAACGAGCTTAGTTTAGTTAAACACTTATAACTAGATTGGATCCGTGTGAATTTGAGCGCGAAGAAGGGCACGATTACCAGTAAGTCTAGTCATGATTGCGAATAAATTCAGTCATGAGAACGAAATGTCTGTAATAACGTTCACCCACACAATATACTCGTATCATTTCGAATACTTGAAAAAAAAATCAGAGTGCTTGTGTTTCATGACATCCTTTCACCTTGGTTTTATCCATTTTTATTGAGTGACAATACCAACTAATTACACCATCAGCATCCGTCGTCTTCATTGCGCGATAAATATCGCTTACGATGTCAGAAGCTCAGGTAAAGAAGCCGAAAATCAATGTCACGTCGTGACATGGAACTGCCGGTTCCCTGAAGGGAAAAGACGTAAAGAAAACGCTATATCCTTTCACGTTTCATTGCTTTCCACTATCTTCTCGTTTGTCCGCCAGCGAAAAGCCGTTTCAAGACAGCTTGTTCGGCTTTACGACCAAATAAGTACACGCAAAGCCACAATGTAGACTGCAGGTGATTTAAGGAACGATATGAAGAGGAAAATCCTTTCAATAGTCCTCGGAAAAAAAAGGCCAAAGATCCTTGAATTGAAAAGTTGCCGTGCGATGAGAGGGGACGCCGTGATGACGTATTTGTTTTTGCTGCTAATGATGATGACAAAGGTCCTATGCTTTTATGAGAGTGTGTCTGGTGGCGGGTAATATCGATGCGAGCCATATGAGTAAGGAGCTGACTGCAGTATACAGAATGATAATTAAGGGACGTCAATCTAATTAATATGAAGTGAGGCAGTTTAATGATGCGGTTTTTCTACAAGACGACGAGTTTTTTTAGGCTTCGAACCAAATATCTTTTGCGACCACTTCATTACGGTCGATTGCATCATTAAAATTACTTCCAACCACTCGTGCATACCGCAGATATCCGATTTAAATCGATAGGGGGAAGTGCATTCGTTCATCAGACCCAATTATTCTGTCACACTAACTTATTTTGAATTGTACCTACCGTAACCACCCATTCAAATAATTATTTATCATTACGCTTATTTGTGGTTGCATTTTTCTTTTCTTCTACTTTCAGGTAATCTACTTGTTATCCTTGTAGTAACATTATCGCGACGGTTAAGGTCGATAACGAATTTTTTTCTAGCGAACCTAGCTTTAGCCGACTTCTGTGTTGGATTGTTTTGTGTCATGCAAAACCTGTCTATCTACCTAATCGATAGGTGAGTATATATGCTCTTGCTTTCTGTTATTAAATATTTACTATGACTGGAGGAGTGCGATGGGTCGATTGGAAGACGGTGGAATTGCCTTTGTTGGTTTTGGTCTGAATCAATGCCTTTGTGCCTCTTGGTTGGTTCTTCTTTGCATTTCGAAGGGTAAGCAAGAGTCAAGGGTAGAGTGTATGCAAGTAAATGTTGTTTCGTTTGGTGGAAACCACCAGTCATGGAAAGAACACAATGGTTGCTTAACCAACGCATAAATAAATATCCGTAGCCGGGAAATTTGGCAGCCAGTAATCAATTCAGATGACAAATCCTGACGACTTCTAAAGTTATGAGGTGTACACGCGTTTATTTTTGTTACCCTTCAAATATTACAAGTTGTCGAACAATGTCGTATAAATGACTAGGAGACAAATGCGGGGTGTTCAAAAAGTAACAGGAGTGAAATAAAAAGTATTTATTGAGTCTTTTGGCAACTATCAAGGAAATTATGTAGGTTAAGACACCATCAATGAGAACTGATAAATCGATAAATGTTATATTGAATTTGGTGAGTCTGTTATAAGTAATACAAGGGCTTATGAGAAATGTGAGATGAAAACGTGGTCATCCAATAAGGTGTGTCATTTTGAATTTGGCATCATGATTGAGCTGTACACTCAGTTAATATTTTGACAACACTTTATAAATAAAAACTGGGAAGTTACTAAATGTGGTTCGAATCTTGCCCGCACAATGTGCTCAAACGGCTAATATGTATTCACTACGAAAGTAGTGAAAATACAGGGTTTTTCAATCAGTACTGAATAGAGTCTGAAAACTGTCAATTTTTTATGTCATTTCTGACATTTGTAAAGGAGCCATGATGAGTACACAAAAGTTATTTAAATTTCTTATGAAAATTGTCGATTTTTAAAATAATAACAAGTCATTCAATAAGTTCGTAGGATAACATACAGATGGCGTAACTATTGACAAATGCATGTGTATATTAGTAAGTGTCAACCTTCGAACGAAACGTGTCAAATTTTACGACGATCTGACATTTAGTTCACAAATTATGGATTTGACGATACTTTCTTGATTTACAGAGCAGTGGAAAAACATCGTTTGAAAGGGAGAAAATACCATTTAATCAAAGCAAGGGCTTATCAGTAGGATATTCTGATTCTGAAACAAATTATAGAGAAGTGGCTTGCTGATTTTTGACGCAGTCTTACAAACTCCGATAGTGCTGAAAGGTTGCCTAAAATCGTCATTTGTTCCAGAAAACATAAAAAAAGTCCACAAAATGGTTTTGGCCGACCATTAATTAAAACTGCGTAGCATATCTGACACCTGATGATGTCACAAGGCAGAGAATTTACCGTTTTGTGAGAACATTTGAGGAAGCTTCGAAATGTATACTATGTTTGCTCACGGCTCAGAATTTTGAACGAAATAAAGATCCATTACTACACTCCAGAGTTAAATGGGCAGTCTGCTGATAGACGATAGATAAGACGATGCAAACCGTCCCAGGCGAACAAAAACGTATATGTGAGCTCGTAATATTTTGGCTTCAATATTTTGGGATGCGCACGATATTTAATTTATCGATTGCAATGAAAAGGGAAGAGCCATTAATAGCAAGACAATGGACCGTGTCAGAAGTCGATGGCAAATCACAACAAATTGCACTTTAAAATACTTCCTTCTTTAAAATTTTCGGATCAGGCTGTCACTACCACTAGCACTACCTGTTCGCAGAATATAGTCGTAGAGTGGTCGGTCAAAAATAAATTAAGGAAAAATCTAAAACCTATCAGGAAAATTGTCTTTTTTGATGCATTCCAAATGCATTTTACTTAATATATGCTATGGTGCCCCTAAAGGACCTTCCAACAAGAAGTGTCATTTAATATTTCAGGGCATTGTTTGTTCGAACAAATAACGAAAATTAGGAAAATATTTTATAAGTAAGAATTTTGGGCTTTCGACATTGTACGATGCAAACTCTTGAAATGGTGCAAATTCACTACAAAAACATTGAAAATATCTCAGAAACATTTTGTAAAGTTGTCATCAACAGGCTGCTTTCCTTCTCGCACAGCTATAGTGAACTAAATCGATAAATTGAAATGTCTTGGAAAGGTTAATAATATGAAAAATCCAACTGGTATTCGTCCGAAAAGGTCGGTTATCTACGGATGAGAATCACCATGGCTCAGAAAGTGATGTGTTGGCTTCGGAGTTCTATGACAAGGAATTCGAACATTGCAGCAGGCAAGTCATGGAAATTAGGTATATGTGGAGGTTAATAAAACCACGGCTAAAATTCAATTTTCAGTTTATTTCCTTAACACACAAAAAGAACAAAACTCTGCACGTGGAATCCCAAAAATGACGGAGGCGATGGAGGGACTTGACTGCTTGATACGGATGTCGGACGATGAGTGAGTAAAAGAAAGCACAGCGGCGATGCAACGGAACTTTCCCTGGTTCATCGAGCTTTTTGGGTGGCGTGATGCGTCGACGATGGGCTGACCGGAGCTGTCAGTTGTTGCTTACTCTAAAGCTGCCGTCACACCGCCACATGGGCCCCCCAGAAGCCTTCCGCACTTTAACGCAATCTCCTTGGAATTTGTGTGTTGCGCCCAGAGCGGGTGCGGAATGGCTGAGACTCTGAACGTTGTGGCGGTGGTTGTTCGGCTGCCGAAGAGGAGGGAGCTGTTGGTTCCTCGTCTCCCGCCGGCTCCAAGTGTGCTGGTTTAAGTCGGTCAATAGGAATTTTGGTGTAGCGGCCTCGGGCCTCGAGGGTGAAGTATTTGTCGTGGCGCTCGACAATCCGGAATGGGCCCTCATATGGGGGAACTATAGACGCTTTTACGGAATCGTTTCGGATGTATGCATGTGTTGAACTAGCTAGATCCTTATGTACGAACGGGCGCTGCTGCGAGTGCCAGGCTGTCTGCTGAGGTCTGATTTGCTGCATCCTCCGACGGAGGTCCGAAACGAAGTCCGTTTGTGAGCGATTATCATGCGTGGAAGTCGAAGTGTTGTACCGTAGACCAATTCTGCGGGGGTAGCTCCGATGTCTTCTTTTAATGTTGATCGCAAACCTAACATGATGAGAGGGAGATGCTTCGTCCAGTGCGCAGAGTCGGTGCAGTTGATCGCCGCTTTCAGGGTCCTATGGAGTCGTTCGACGATTCCGTTGGACTGTGGATGATACGATGTTGTAATGGAGTGGTTTGTGCCTGTGCGCCTGCACAGTTCACTGAAGATGGACGAAGTGAACTGCCTACCTTGATCGGACGAAATCCGGGAGGGTGTTCCGAAACGGGCGATCCATCCTGTAATTAGGGCGTTTGCGCAACTAGTGGCGGTCATGGGGACGTCGTCCGGGTTGATGGGCACCTGATGAAAAGCTTTTTGTAAATCGATTTTTGAAAATATAGTCTTACCCCGCAGTATGTTGGCGAAATCGTGCAGGTATGGGAGCGGATAACGATCTGGTAGAGTGAGTGCGTTGAGGTTTCTGTAGTCTCCGCATGGTCGCCAAGAACCGTCAGCTTTTTGAACCATGTGAAGAGGGCTTGACCAGTTAGACTTCGATGGGCGACAAATCCCGGCCCGCATTAATGAGTCGAATTCTTGTCTAGCTGCCTGCAGTTTGTCGGGGGGTAACCGCCTGGCCCGCGCTGTACACGGTGGTCCGTTTATTTCAATGAAGTGCAACGCGTTCGAATTGGTTGACGCCCCAGGAGGCGCGAGGCGCGTGATTTTGGGGAACAATAGAATGATGTCTGCGAAAGGTTTTTTTTTTTTTTTTTTTTTTTTTTGTTTCATTTTTTATTCAGTATTATCTTATATCTATCTTACCCTAGTCAAAAATGTTTAAAACTAGCTTAACTATCTTAACAAATCTAACTATCTTACTGGCCCTATACGGACACTCTAAAACAAACAGAACAATTGAAACATATGTCTTTCGACGACTACATAAATTCTATTAACATTATAATATCTAACTTAAGCTAAGAAAAATGGTTTTTATTAAGAAAAAACTTAGCATATGATCATTTTTATATATTTTATATAAAACTTAAGCCTATCTAAAACTAATTAAATCTAACTAAACCTATCTTATTCTAACTTAACTAAAATATGTACATTATATATATATATTTTATATATGTATATATCTTTTTTTTTTGTCTAATTTTACCTTATGATAGGCATAGCCCTAAGCTATGCGAGCCAGCCACTGGTATTGTTGGCTGGCTGGTGTACCCTATTACTCAGTCGCCGACGGTGTCCCCTCCAGCCACCAAAAACGTTGGTGCTGCCGGACGACGTCTCGCCGATCGTGACTCGATACCGCCATACTAAACCGCAGTCGCTCCGGCTCGCGGAGCACAACCTCGCGCCCATAGAGCACTCGCCGTTCCACAGCGTTACGGGCCACGTGGAAAATTACGGGCACCGCATCTCTATCCTGGATCAGCCCGTCCATGTCGAATTGGAGGAACGCTTCGGGGGGAACAAAGCCTTTAAGACGCGCAAGCTTGAAATAGCGCTCGTTGGGGTAGAACGCCCCGGAGATCAGGTTGTTGGTCGAGGTCATGGCCCTCGCCATGTGCCTTCGAATTAACTTAATCAAAAAGTTATCTATTCGAATAATTTTGGCCCTGTTATATAGGACCTCATTGGAGTAGAATTTTATGTACTGAGATTCTGGTGTTCTGTGCAATCCAAGGCAGGACCTCAGACACTGCCTCTCAAACACCCGAATCCTTTCCATCAAGCCAGCACTCACATTAAACCACACGGGGCATCCGTAGGCGATCATGGGCCTGACTAAGGCCATGTAGCAGATTACCTTTACCCTGTGGTCAAGATGGCTGCTGTGAAACAACCATTTTGCCAGAGCAAAAGCGACTCGAGCCCTGGCCAGAGCAGCATCCACATGTTTGTTAAAATATAGATACTGGTCCAGCCAGATCCCGAGATCTGCGAAAGGTGCATTGCGGTCGATGAGCTGAGGGGTCGGTACGTGGCTGGAGATTGCTGAGAGTTCCTGAAAATGGGAGTTTGATCGGACATCGATTAGGCGGGATCGTTTGACGTCGACCATCAGGTCATGGTGTTGCAGAAAATCCGCCCCGATAATTGGAGATGTGACGTCAGCGACGACAAATGTCCAGGCAAACGGGCGACGGAGGCCAAGATCAATTTCGTGTGCGACTTCTCCGTAAACTTTGTTGACGGCGAATAACTGCAGTGATGTTGGTCGAAGGTTGCTGGGTGACGGTGATGGGGGGATGCAGGAGATCTCGGCTCCAGTGTCGATAAGGAACGGGGTGTTCGTTGTTTGTTCGCGAATGCACAGGCGGTTGATAGCAGCTGATGGCGAGGCGCGTACTGCTTCGGTCTTCTGGCGTCATTGTACCTGGGCTGTTGATGAAGGTTGGCGGAACTTGCAGGGCGGGCGGCAGTTGAGTGCCCTGTTGCCGAAAGTTCGGTGGAACCAGCAGTCGTCGAATTGTTCGATGGAGTTTTCTCTTCTACGTTCGCCGGACGGTCGTGCCTGGGGGGGCGCAGCGATGTGCGGGAGCGCATTCGAGTTGGGCACGGTTGGGCTTGTCGCGACAGCATCCTGGAGAACTCGGAGATTAGATGGGCGGTATCGGCCGTCGCTGGGGAGGCGCTGATGTGCGTTTCGCCTTGTTGTTGCTTACTCTAAAGCTGCCGTCATACCGCCACATATATTTCTCAGTGATTCTCCTTAGCACAGTACAGAACCCCTTCTAGTACACTTATATGGGAAGAACTTCTTGAAATTTGTCGTTCGGAGTCGGCGGTAAACAGAAAAAAAACTGGATCGCCAACAGCCTACCATTGATTAGGAGAAATATTGGTCATGATCCTCCACATTATGAATATATGCATATATGTACATACAAAGTTTGTTTAAGAAATAAAGTGACTTTGGGAAATTCGTGGTCTAAATAACTTCTTATTTTAGTTTGTTTTTCACAGATGTAAAGGCTAAACGTGCTTTGGTGTGCTTGGCGATTTTTTGCTATTGAAAAAAGTACATCAAAGAATCGATTACTATTACTATTTCATGTGTAAAATTAAAATAAGTACTTTAACGTACTTAAAATCATGGCTGTGGAATTTGGCTTAAATCGGCGTTAAATCGCACGATCTTGGTGGCCAGTTGATAACAGAATTTCGTGGGATAATGTGTTCTGGAAATCGCTGCTGCAATAAGTCGATTGTTTCATGCGCGGTGTGGCAGGTTGCGCCGTCCTGCTGAAACCACATGTTGTCCAGATTCATGCCGTCCAGTTGAGGCCACAAGAAGTCCGTTATCATATTCCTGTAACGAATGCCGTTCGGCCTCATTTTCAAGAAAGTAAGGTCCAATCACGCCGCCTGACCAAAATCCGCACCAGACAGTTACTCGTTGTGGGTGCATTTGTTTCTCATGGATTGCATGAGGATTTTCTGAGTCCCAAATTCGACAATTTTGTGTATTCACGAAGCCATTCATATGGAAATGCGCTTCATCGGAGAAAATGACTTTTTTCGAAAAATTGGCATCGACTTCACTTTGCTCCATTACCCATTGAACGAATTGCCGGCGCTTTCCGTGGTCTGCTGGTTTGAGCTCCTGAGTTAACTGAATCTTGTACGCATGAAGGTGGAGGTCTTTAATCAAAATTCGCTGCGTAGTGCTTCGTGAAATTTGCAGTTGTTGAGAACGATGTCGAATTGATGTTTTCGGGTTTTCGGCGACACTCTCGTTTACAGCAGCAATGTTTTCAAGAGACCGACCGGTACGTTGACGCAAAGGATTCTTATTATCCATGGTTGACACATTAGGTGCACTTTCTCGGCTGAAAATTTGGCGAAGTTTGCGAGCGGTTTCAACGTAACTTTCCCCATTTTTGTAATGAGTTTTCACAATTATAACGCGTCGTTCTTTCGAAAAGCGCTCCATTTTTAATAATCGGAATAAACAGAGATGACAGCTGTCAAATTTCAGAGTTGCCACTTGCATGAAAAAAAAAAATATTCCAATTTTAAAAAGTGCACTCTTACTGAGACACCCTTTACATACCTGTTCACTCAGCGTAGCTTGTGCCTAATTTTTTGGACAAAAATAATACCGAATTCATTCCTCACTCACAACATTCACCAGACTTGGCTCCCTGCGACCTTCCTCTCTTCCAAAACAGAACAGACGGCGAAAGGACGAAGATTCGGCACGATTGGGAGATAAAACCGCATCGCTTGATGACGCTCAAGACTATACCAAAAAGTGCAAATTAGAAGAGACACAGATAAATGGCAAACACATATGGTATATATTGATGCATAAATAAGTACTTTTCGAGAAAAATAAAAAGTCACCTGACTTTTTTAACAAATATCGTATATGGTTTAGCAGCGGAGAGTGGTTTGAAAAACCAGAAGTGGACCGTATGGGTACGGTCGTAAAAATTTGGTGAGGTAATGGTGAAGGACCATTTTACCGACCATTTGCATCGTATTACGCATAAACATTTTGAATTGTAAGATTCAGTTGCCACAAAAATACTATTTACAAAATAATGAGCTAGATCATGCATGAGATTCAAGGTGATCATATCTATTTGACTGCCTCCAAATGCTCAAAAAAAAAGAAGAGCAATCTCTCTATCTACAGCGACATTGGTGAGGTTTGACGATATCTTTGGTTTGTATTTTTAAATGCGCTAAAACTCTACCAAATGGAAAAAACCAGAACTGCTCTTGACGATTTCCAACCGTAAGTATTTGATTAAAAAATTCATAAAAAGAGACCATTTCGAAGCAGTTAATCTACTTCATAGAGTTTGCGATTTAGGCTGAAATAAAAAAATCACGACTTTTTATTAAAGTGTTTCATTTTTTTCATTGACTTAGCATCATCTTTTTGTGGATAACCGAAAATGAAGTCGATAGTGATGTAGGCCCAGTGGAAACATCATAATTGGAGGTGAAAATTATGTTTTTTAAGAAGAAGACGAAATTAACGATCAGTTGTCCATATTCGCCGTGCAATTTTTTCTGTTCCCAAAAATGCCACATCAAAGGTCAAATTCCAGGAGCTTTTGGGCCGTGAATGTATGGTATCTACTTTGAAGGAAACAACATTGATTTAGGAAGATGGATGTACAATAGCAGAGGGGCGAATGTGTGCTATCCAATACACCAGCAGACTTAAACGAGGTCTTCAAAAAAGACTTGAGGTTTGGAGCAAGAACGTGTCGGACATTATGCCAGCAGAATAATGATACAACCAAAAATGCGACCCTCACTATCCTCTAGGGTGAAACGTGCGATTTCAGATTTGCCAGTCGATCTTCTGAACCTAAGTAATTTGTGCAACCGAATCCACACAATTTGACATCTTAGAAAATCTTAGTTTAACCAAATCCAGAATGTTTGTCGAATCGATACCAATAAGAAGACAAGCGGTTCTTAAAGCAAAAGGATATCCTATGAAATATTGAACTTCGAAATCAACTAATTGATCAAGTTCCACTTTTTTTTTCAAATTTAAGCAGAATCTTATGAGCATTGTGTTTTGAAAATTGCATTGAATCATCTTAAAAAACAAAAAAGTTATAAAAAAAAAAATATTTTATTCCATTGTTCGATTGGTGATCCAAAAGTTTTCATAACGCAAATAAAGACCGGTGATTTAGTTCATAAAAACGATTTTTTTTATTTGGTCCATCTTTTTTATAAGCCCAGCATTCCCTGTAAAAAAAATTGATCTTGACACTCCTAAAAGGCCTCAAAAGCGGTCTTCCTTGAGCCGAAGAAAGAGGTAGAAGTCAATGAGAGCTAGATCTGGCGAATTCGAATTCGGTTTCTTGAGTGGCAGCTATTGCAACTGGGGCTTCTTGATCCGATGCGTTGTATTAGTGAAACAATACTCCAACCCGCAGTTTGCCGGTTTTTTTTTGTTTTTTTTTTATGACTACGACAATCTTCTTATTTGGTATGCGTAGTAAGATCCCGAAATAGTGGCTCCCTTTTCCAAATATTCCACCATAATTATTAGCACAGCGTTTCAAAAAACGGATGCCATAACCTTTTCCGCCGAACTTGGCACTTTGAATTTCTTTGACATCGGTGAGGAGGCTCGCTTCCAAGTCATCGATTGTTGTTTGGTTTCAGTATCAAAACAGTCAAGCCAGGTCTCATCCATGGTCACGAAACGTTACAAAAACATTTCCTGATCTGCTTGGAAATTTCCGACATTCACCCTCATACTCGATACCGCAGAGACCTTTTTCTGACGGCCACTCTTAGATCTGCTTGCTTTTTTCACGTTATCTTCACTGAGGGACGTGGATGGGCGTTTTTCCTTCATCTTCAGTGGCTGTTCTGCGAGCTTAAACTCCTTGGCCCTTAGAGCAACCGCGGATTAGGGAAGAGCAGAGTCCCCCAATGTTTTCACCAAGACGCTGTGTACGTCTTTGGTAGACATTTTTTTCAAGCAGAGGTACTTGATGACAGCTCTAATTTCGTTTTTCTCCATTTTGATATTATCCCCTCGACGGTTTGTAATCAAATGAATGTACCTCCCGGGAATCGTGATCTATTTATGATTTTTTTACGCTAACCTAGAGGCGAGGGGATAGCCCCCGTAAAAGGTAGCTGAGTTCCTTTGTTGGCTTGTATGTCAGCTTTTTCATTACCTTCATGGTTTTCATGATCTGACTTAGGGGACACCAAATCACTCACTCGGGTTAGTTCCCGAGAAGAATTTTTCTAAGAATTTCTGGATCCAACAAGGTCTCTTTCTTTGTATTTATAGGTTCTCTGTAATATTAAGGCTTGTTTGGCAGCTTCAGCCTGTATGGCAGTGTGTAATTGTGGGACGTTTAGAATTGCTTCCATCCTTGAAGTCGGAGTCATCCTCATTGCGGATACACTCTAGCCTTTGTATTTTATTAATTTTACTCGTATTATTGGCGCATTAGGCGTATTAGGTTCTCGCAGTAGTTTTTCCACGACTTCTTTGTTGTAATTGGTTAATGCTTCCTTGTATGACTGCCAGTTACCCGTCTTTTTGGCCCTGTTGAACTCCTAACTTAATCTGCTCAGTCTACAGTTCCACCAAGGCACAGACTTTGTGGTGTTCTTTTCTTTCAATGGGCAGCTATCACAGTAGGAAGATATCATCGTGTTCGTTAGGAATTCAACAGAGTTGTCAAGTTCCTCAGGAGTATGTGTATTGCTAGTAATTTATTATTAAGTAGGGATTTGTTCGTATCCCAGTTTGTGGCTTATGTGATCTATAGATCGCTAGGGTTTCTTCTCGAGGACCCATTCTTAATTTGGCTTCAATAAATTATGTAAGGTTTGTAGACTTCAAACCCGTTTATCTCGAAAACTAAGGCTCCTATCGTGAAAAGGACCTCAATAGTAGAATTTCATTTATTCATTATTTTCTTGGTCGAAAATGATTCAATTATTGTACTTATGCGGCACATGAGACTCTGCAGCGAATCCAGCGTCGTTGATCGTAGCAATAATAATATAATCACTACCATCCGGTTCAAACATTGTTTGAAAAAAAATTAAGGATAATGAAATAGTCAACAGATCAATGGCTCACATAATTCCAAAAACTAATGGAATCCTGTTTAATGTCAACGCCAATACACCATCAGCCCATGTCATGGCTACAGCCCTCAATCAAATTTCAATTTATTCCAATTAATACGAAAGGACTTTTAAACCAAACCGCTTATGGCTTTTTAAACAACTAAAATCCATTAAATTCTAATCGTAAATACTGTTGACCTAGGTTTTTAAAAGCTCATGCTTGAAAATAACATTTCAGGTTTATCCCATTTTTTTGAAGACATGCCAGACAGGATGACATACACTCGCATCAAAGAATTTGAATATTAGAATGAAAAACATTTTTTCCTCATCACAGCGCTTGACCTTCTCCGTTGGTGTCATGCACAGAATCCCAGGGAGAATAAAACATAATTTTCCTTTTTCATTCCAATCGCCTTATCGCCCCTGAATGTCCTGTAAATATTTATCCTGCATTTTATGAATAAATCCCCTTGACACACTTCAGGATTCAATTACTTTAAAACAATTTTTTTTTATTTTGCATCTTATTTCAGCTGGGTGTTTGGTGAATTCCTCTGCCGGATGTATCAATTTGTCCATTCACTGAGCTACACGGCATCAATATTTATCCTGGTGGTAATTTGCATGGAGCGATATTTTGCAATCGTTCATCCGATTACGTGCAAACAGATTTTAACCGCCGCCAGATTGAGGGTGAGTATCTATAAAACAAAAGCATATTGTTCGCTAGAACTTTCATTTGTTTACTAAGTGCAGGTCCATTAATTTATACTCCCGAGCCTCGTATAGCTTCGGGGGCTTAAAGTTCGGTAAGTAAATAAAAAAGCCTCTGCGATGAGGTGATGATATATTCAGTATCGTGTTCGATACCTGTTAAAGCCGACCGCAAAAAAAACAATTTATTGCCGTGAAATCGAATGCGTTCAGAGTGAGGAACGTTGAATCCACAACAGTTGAATATACAATGGGGGGAAATCCATATGTTAATTCGACTCTATAAAGGAATTTATTGTTGCCTTTTGCTGAACTCAAAACATGCCAACAAACGAACGGCGAGGCTTGGAATTGGGCCATGCAATACTTGAAATTCTTTCCATACACCCTGTTTTGTATGTAAATAAGCAAATGCCAAAGAAGCGAAAAACACACAAACGGAATACCAAAGGACTCGCGGGGCTGCATGTAACCACTTTCCGTCAGCGCGAAACTACAATTCGCTGCTGCTTTTATGATATATGCCACACAGTGGCAGTGTCGTTCTGAAGGAATTTAATTATACTCGCATCAGCAGAAGCGCTAGCTATGCCGAGGTGTGGGACGGCGCTAGTTTGTTTTTAAGACATCCCGCCACACGCAGAGTAAGCAAAATTTACATTTTCCAGAGAATACAAAATTTATTTATCTTTGGAAGCAAAGAAAACCAGAAAACCAGGAGCAGTGACGAGAGGGGCAAGGAAAATGCAGTTGCGCTTACTGTCTTTATTCCGACGTCGGCTGGGGATGACGCAACGTCTTTGTTTCAGCAGTTTCAGTGCTTTTAATTTTAACGCGAGCTAATGGGCGGACAGTGATTTTGGGAAGCACATTAAAAGCCAGAAGCTATGAATTACGTAGGATGAGGCTAATGGCAACATTTACCACATACAGATGTTGGGAGCGGGCGATGACGCACGGCAGATGAGTGAATTAAGAGGTATGCATGCTAATTTCCATCGCAGTATTATAGACGAGCAGCTGAATAAATTTTATTTTATGAACAGAGTTCCTATTCATGCACCGAAGGCGTAATTTATAACGAAACGAATGCCTATTGGCGAAAAGTACCCCAGTCCGCAGGTATAGACATCCTCTACCGAGTACTTAGGCAAAGCGCCAGTATGGAGAAGTAACATGTTCTCCTTTTGAAGACAACCCTAAAGCCGCTATCACCTTCGAAGCGTTTATTAATTTCGCTATGCAGAATTTAGTCAAAGCAACGGCTTTAAATTTATCGGTTTTCCCTAGCGTTAAAAAGCTATGTGAAATTTAATGAAGACAAAGCAAGCATTGGTGCGGAAAACTAAATTCAAAACTTTCCAAAAACTTACATAAGGATTCGAATTAGAAGACGCAATTAGAGCATTCAGTAAGCGGCCTTGAAAGTTTTGCACTCTTACGCGATATATCTATGATATCAAGGCGGCATCCTTTGTTATTTAAATAAATTGCTCTCAACTATCTAAGGTGTTTTTGGCCACATCACAACAGACACCGTCTTTAACCGACGTCATTGAAGGCCTTGATATTTGCCTTCTCCACGACTAATCGAAGCACAATTTGAAATGTGAATGAACAGAACACCTCTTGATGAACTTTAAAACCAACGTGGTTTCCAAGTATTTGGATTTGCTTGTAAGCATTTAATTAACCGGCGTCGTTGGTTTGGAAGACTTCAGGGAATTTCAAGCATTTCATAGTTTATTTGGGATCTGCTATGCGCCATGAATTATTCAGTGTGTGAGTAAACGGTTTCAGCCTGACGGGCTGGTTGCGGGTTAATTAGAGTTAAAGCAATGCGTTAAAGCAATGAGGTTGAAGTGATGGAGAGATACGTGAATTTCTTTATTATTTTTGGAAGCCTTGAGATTTTACATCAATATTTCCCTAGTCCCTATCTGGAATGATTTGTAGTATCAAGGTTGAACTAAGCTTAATGGAATTAAGGGAGAAGACAATCAATGCAACAACGAAAAAGTCGTTCTGAATGAAACCGCTGCTTGATTAACTACTGTCATCCTCGCTAGACTAATAATCGTATCAACTGGAAATTTTATCATCGAATTGAAGGCTTGTGTAGTTTTAAGGAAACGAAGAGCGGAAACTCAGTTTAAGTCCTCCGATAGGTACAAGGCGGTCCGAAATGTATAATATTACTTCTTCAAACGGCGGCAACTATCAGTTTTGTTATGATGTTTTTGAAGTAGACGGATGCAGAATACACGTCAACAAGGTATATATAAAGCGCTAGAAAAATGGGGAATACCCGTTCTTTTTTTTTGGAATAATTCGTTTGTTATTTGACCAACCGACCGACGCGACGACCAGCTGGTCAGACACTAGACCGTTTAACCGCTCATCTTGCAGAGGTTAGAACAACACATGCCGAGAACGTGAACAGAACGCCGTGGACGACATGTGGTCCTGATGGGGCGGTTCCAATACAGCTCGCGTGACACTATAAATTTTGGAGGAGACCTTTTCGAGTCGCCTGTTGTCTTGATTTACACTGGCTGGCAAAATCACCCTATGTGCTCCCTCCAGACCTCTGTTTTGAGGTTTTTCCACTGGTCTACTCTCTGGCAGCTCTCAAATAGAATATCCGACAAGCGTGCGAAAACCTAACTCACAGAAGAGTTTGTTCTCGCAGAAACAATTACAAGTGAGGTACAAAGAGCCCCAATGGCCATCAACAATGGCATCGCCTACTTGACTGATATCAATTTCAAAAAGTTAAGAAAACAAAGTTAAAAGAACAAATAAATATAGAATTAAAAGATGTCATTTCATTTTAAGGATATATCAAAACAGCTTCGGTAGAGTGTCTTGGGCCACCTTGTATATAACTCAATACAAAAAGCTATCCAACAAGAGGTTTTATTTTAAATTTCCCGTAAATGCTGAACTCTAAACATGCAACTACCACAACGAAAACTTATAATTATAAAAATAATTGTGCATTGATACATACCTAAATAACGAGTAGAAACAGAGAAAAATAACTGTAAATATAGCGAGAATATTGTACAAATCCATACTGACTTCAATAACACCCAAAAATATTTCTCTTACATTTAATCGATATATTTTAAGTCCTTAGACTAGTTGGTGATGTGGGGGTTCATACAAAACGATAAGGTGAAGATATACGAGGATGGTCCGATAAGTACCAGAAATGGCGATTTATTGTTGAATATAGTCTCCTTTTAGCTCAATACACTTGACCCAGCGATGCTCCAACTTCTTTAACCCGTCTGGAAAATACGTTTTCTCGATGTCTGCAAAGTAGGCCTCCGTGGCGGTGATGACCTCCTCATTCGACTGAAATTTCTGCCCGGCGAGTGACTTTTTCAAGTTTGGAAACAAAAAGAAGTCGCACGGGGCCAAATCTGGAGAATACAGCAGTTCGTAGTCCAATTCGACCAATTTGGCCTTGGCGAGGGCGGAGGTTTGAGCCGGTGCGTTATCATGGTGGAAGAGCACTTTTTTCTTCGCCAAAGGGGGCCGTTTTTTCTTCAATTCGGCATCGAATCGGCCCAATAATTTGGCATAGTACAGCCCTGTGACCGTTTTGCCCAGGTAGTCGATGTGGTTCACACCTTGTGAATCCCAGAAAACGGTGGCCATCACCTTTCCGGCTGATGGGACAGTCTTCACCTTCTTCGGAGCACGTTCGCCGGGTGAAGTCCACTGTTTCGACTGTTCTTTGGTCTCTGGTGTGTACCAGTGGATCCATGTTTCGTCGACTGTCACGAAACGACGCAGAAACTCCTTCGGATTGCCCTTAAACAGCGTCAAACACTGATCTGAAGTGGTCTCACGGTTGCACTTGTTGTCCGGAGTGAGCAAACGCGGCACCCATAGCGCCGACAGCTTTCTCATGCCTTCAATCGGCGGTCTGCCAATACGAGATAGTGGATTTTTGTCACGTTATCCGCCGTGGTAGCCGTTTTTGGGGCACCTGGACGTGGCTCATCAAAAACCGACGTGCGACCACGTTAAAACTCGTTAAACCAATTTTTGATGGTCGCCATCGAAGGAGAACAGTCACCGTACACAGCATCCAAACGCTCTTTGATTTCGCTGCGCGATTTCCCTTCCAAAAACAAGAATCGAATCACCGACCGATATTGTTCTTTTTCCATTTTTCTAAAATCCGCGGACGCTCCCGCTTTCACACGCGGTCAAAACAAAAGTACGAGTCCGATCCGGCAGAATTTTCGACGATAGTAAGTTGCTCTTGCGATACTGGCGCCATCTATCGATGAGGCTAAGTACTTATCGGATCACCCTCGTAGACACTGAGAATGCACAAATAATTCACGAAGTGCCATTATATCCACCCAAAGTCACTGCACGCGCCGTGGATAACACGACGGGGGTTGACAACGTATGGTTCCAACAGGGCAGTACAACCTCAAATAGAGTTCGTGTGACAATAGACACTTTAAAGGACGCATTTCTGAGTCGATTTACGCTGGTCGGCAGGATCGCCATATGTGACCCGTTCAATCTTCTTTCTTTGGGGTTTTTTCTTTATTGGTCCATCACCGGCTACAGAATCTGAAAGCTCTCAAAACGAATATCCGACAAGAGTGTGGAAACCGCTTTTATAACTCCTAATTCACAAAAAAAAGATCCGAAAAGGGATGTTAACCTGTCACCAACCTGTCACATATACCCAAATTTTTCGAAAGTATTTTATACGACACTCTAAGTTTCCACTGCAAATCTCTAATCTCTTCTTAGCAACATGGCTTCCTCAAATGCAATCTACTACCACAAACTTTGTCGAATTTGTGTCCTTAACCCTCTCAGCTTTAGAGAAAGGGAATGAAGTCAATGTCATTTCAACTGATTTCAGTAAAGCCTTCGACAAAATCTCCAATAAACTAATACTCTTCAATTTGTCTTACCTTGGCTTTGAACCCACTGCGTTAACGTGGATATCTTCTTTTTTAAAAAAACCTTACTACTGTGTTCGTTTTAGATTTGCCTTTTCTAACCCTTTATTAGTTTCTAGGTCCTACCTAGGTCCACTTCTTTTCATTCTTACCATTAACGACATTGAGTTTGTCATCAAACATCAGGACCATTTCCTCGCGACAAGATTCTTTCCTTATTCAACAGTTTGTCCGTCTGGTGCTCCAAAAATAATTTGGAGCTTAATATTTCCAAATGGCAATCAATCACCTTTCCACGTAAACGAATCAAACCTCCTCCTCGTCTCTACTTTATCAATAATAATCAGCCCATCTCCACCCTTTATACTCGTAACTCCATATCTCTTAACACTTACCCTCGTAATAAACGCAATTCTCGTCTCTTCTATCTACCCACCCCCCGCACCTCATATGGCTCCAAGAAACCCATTTCTCGTATGCTGGCAAGTGTTAAATCGAATATTAACTTTGATTTCAACCTCAGCACTCCATGTCTAAAACTCCGTCTTCTCAATAGCCTTCCCTTCTCCCAATCATAGTTTCTAAGGATCGCGCCCAGCCGTTCTTCTTAGTTATTTAGTTAGATGAAATTAACTTGAATTAAGCTCAATAAATGGGGTGTTGGCCCCCACAAAAATTAAAATTAAATTAAAATAAATTATTGCCCTAGGTTCTCGTAGAAAAAAAACTGAAAGTGGGATAAAAACAGGCCCCTGTTGGTCATCAACTACGGCAGCGCCTACTTGGCCGATAAAGTCTTCAAAAGATTATGGAAAAAAATCTCTTTAAATTTTCAAATAAAGATGAATTAAAAGATTTCAATTAATTACAAGGATACAGCAAAACAGCGTTGGTCGAATTTTTTCTGGGCCACCCCTTGTATATAGTTCAATACAAACCGCTATCCAACAAGAGGTTTTATTATAAATTTCGCGCCACTGCTGAACTGTAAGCAATCAACTGTCCGTGCGATAACTTATGCATCAATACATGCTTAAGTAACCAGTATAAAGGAAAAATCCTGCAAATATAATAAAAATATCACAGAAATGTTTGATAAAGTTCATTCTGCTTTCAATAATCACCAAAAATATTTCTCATACATCTAATCGATATATTTTCAGTCCGTATACAGATTGGTGATGTGGGGGCTCTAATTCGTGTTCATCCACCACGGTTAGCTGAAAATATAGCTGGCAAGCCAATAGTTCGTTAGTTAGACTACTTTGCAGCGCATTTTACATAAAGACCTCGGTTAACAGGCTCATAGGATCCAGTTGAACTTTCACTAGCTGCTGAATTTAAATGAACAAGATCATTCCATTTGACTCAAAGTTATTCTAAGCGATGAGGCACTCACTTGTCTGGACTCCGGCAAACCAGAGAAAAAGTGAAAAAATCTTTCTATTTACAATGGTGTTCTGCGCTTTTCGGGCCATTAGGCCCTACTTTTTTTCGAAATGAAGCTTTTACAACGTTTCAGTGAATGTTAAAATTCTTGTTGTGACGTTGATTAGGCTGATCCTCACAATATCTATATTTGGAGTTGGGATTAGTTCATGGCGTTTTACCAGAGATGGCATAAGAAGTACATTTTTTTGTATTTTAATGGATGTTTATGTGACTATACTGTAGCTAAGCAAACGTGTCGGAATTGTTTTCACGTTTCAAAAGTAGTAATAAGTGATTTCGAATTGGTAGACAAGGAACTACCTGGACAGGCGCAGAAGTCAAAGAAGGAGAACTGAAAGCACTGATTTATATGGACTATTTGTGTGGTATGTCTGTCGAACACTTCAAAAATCGTTTGAATTGTGTCAGCAAGCTCGTAAAAGGTATTGGCCAGGAGTATTTTTAGTCAAAAGTTGGTCTGCTTCTTAAACTCAATTTATGGGGGAAAGAACATGATGCAATAGTTGCTGTTCTGTTACGAGAACTTCAA
This sequence comes from Merodon equestris, assembly GCA_958301585.1. NCBI lineage: Eukaryota > Metazoa > Arthropoda > Insecta > Diptera > Syrphidae > Merodon > Merodon equestris. The sequence continues at coordinate 17,792,764 of OY284417.1, read as the reverse complement.
GAGTATGTTAATATCATAGACAGAAATATGTGTTCCACCCAATTTACTAACTTCCCATTTTTTCAAACACAATTTTTGTAAATTTTTTTCCCAAAAATCGATGATCAACTTTATATATTGTATAATAGACTAGGCAAGGAAAAGAGGTAAATACGAAATAAAGAGACCTGAAAGCCTGAAGATATATAAAAAAAAATACTTCGACAGCTGTCTAAGCAAACTAACAATGTCACTGGCGACGTTTGCCTTCTTCACTTTTATTGGATATTGTAGGCTTGTCAAAATTTTGTTAAGATTATGAGCTAGGAATATTGGAAATCGGCATTATTAGAGCCTTTTTTTGTAATTTTTTTTTTTATAACAGGCGAGGGTTTTAAACTTGTTATAAAAGAGTATGAGCTTTAAAGTAACCTACAGATTGTATGAAACTGCTCCTTCAATTTATCTTACAAAAAATGAGCTGTATTCGTGCTTTAGCTTTATTTCGCTAACCAAAAGTATAACAGGGCTTTAGTCCTGCAACAGGTTGAAAAATACAGCTCTTGGCTCAATCCTATTCTGTGAATGGGCATTCACCGACAGGATTTCTAAGTGACTCCCTCTCGGCGTACGTCCTGCGATTGTAGGTGTGCTAGGCCCGTCAGAAGCGAGTGTACCTCGGGTCGCCTGCTCATGTATCTGGCCGAACTGCCCTTGGATGGCGAGCAGAATCAAACGCAGGTCCACCCCGGCCTCCGGTGCCTCTGTATTGTCCGCCCTTCGGGCTCAAGTTAGTCGGGGTGTGACGGCTGGTAACCTGCAGGATGTTTCTCCTTGGAACGCAGGACATCCCCAATAGTTTGCAGGGTGTCCTCGGTTTCTACAGAACACGCATTCGAGCTGCTCTCCGCGATTTTGTCTTGGATAAGGTCGCATTCCTCGTTCTTGCACATTTCACGCATGGAGGCTCCATTGCGCAATTCGACGCGGTGTACCCGGACCGTTGGCAGCAGATATAGCAGCAAGTTATATTTAGCCTCTCCAGCTTGCTGTTAAGAGTAAGCTTTTCCATTTGGCCCGCGCCTTGGTGAACGACTTGACTTTTGAACTCTTTAAGCTTTGAGAGCATTTCCTTGTAGCCAGAGATCGAACTCGTCCTTGGGGCTAAAGGACAAGACCTCCGTTGTGGTTCTTGGTCCGTTTACACTGCTCCATTGCATTGCACTGGTTGTTATAGCTGCTGTTGTTCTTGTTGTTGCTGTTGTTGAAGTTGAATATACACGGATGCTTTCTCCTACTTTTCTCTTTGCCGCCTCTACGTAAGCTTATCCACTACGTCCTGTAGCTTGGCTCTCAGTTCACGCTCCTCATCTGCGAGTCCATAGGCGAACCTGAGAGGTCGGCGAAGGATTTGTTCCCCCCCTGTGTAGAAGCCTTCCCTATCCTCAAAACGTCATCATCCATGGGGAGTTTGGATAGCTGAAGTTATTGTTTTTAATCTGCTGCCTTTGGTATTGATGGCGTCCCTCGTTTGTAATGACAGCTTTTCAATCGAAATTGAGAGGGAACTGCGCATAACCAGATTAGGCCTCTGGTTAAGAATCCGCCTTCTTTTAATGATGTCAGTCATTTGGGCGGCGGACGGAGTTGCGAAATCGGATGATCCATCCATCTGAGCATCATACTCCGAATCCGTGGAAGGAACGGGTCTTCTTCCGATGTCTTTAGACTCTTTTTTTTTGCTATTTCTAATGTAATATGATGTCTGATACGCTAATGCGTGCAAGAGTAGAGGGAAAGAAGAGAAAAACAGGGTTCCTAGATCGAACACTTTATCAACGTGCTAATTAAGATACTGGAGCACAGCGCAAAAACCTGCACTTGAAAAGTTCTGAAAAGTCTATTATTTAACGTTTGACTCTGATGTCCTTCAAGCCGTACCTCCCTGTTTTAATCACTAAGCATTTGGGTTTTCAAAACTTGTAAGACTTAAGATGAAGGCCCTCTTTTGCTTTGCGACTGCTGATCTACAATTGATTTCTGACCTTCAGGAGATTTGTCACATAGAAATTTAATTTTAGTCTATCCTCTTCTTGATGATTCTGAAAATGTTGACGCAGCATTTTTATTTTCCCCTTCTGGACGATTATGGTTAAGCTTCTTAAGCCCTTGAATTGTACGAGAAATCAAGACGATGCAATAAAATGCACACCTGCAATCTATCAATTTGGGCTGTCCAGTTATGCTATTATAGCATCACGATTGTTGGGAATCGAAGTAAAACGACATAAAACGCTCTCTTAAGGTTGTTTCGCCACCTTTAGCAGTGTTTCTTTTCCGCCTTCAATACGGAACCAAGCCAACTGATATTCTAAATTACATCAAGAATAAAGGTGTCGATACCGAAGCAATCAGATGTCATAGTCTAACAGCTGACAACTTGCCGGAGCGGATATCTGCATCTTTTAAATTACTAGCTCCTCTAGATATTGGTAACGTTCTATTGAACCCAAATTTCTGGCCTATGAATATATTGGTCAAAGAATTCACAAACCCTCCTAGAAGAACCAATAAGAAATCAAAAAACGAACAGAGCTCTCCTTCTTCTACCAAAACGTAAGAGGGCTGAGAACAAAATGCACTAAATTCCTGCTTAATGTCTTCAGCTCCCCATCGGATATCATTGTCATCACTGAAACGGGACTAGATGAAAATTTTCCCAATGCTGTTATATTTCCTGATTATTTCTATGTTAAACGCAGTGATAGGACACCTGTAAATAGTGTTTTTAAAAGATTTGGTGGTGTTCTTATAGCAATAAGAAAAGAACTAAATCCGAAAGAAGTTAACCTTGACATCTTCTCTGATATTGAAATCTGTTCCTGTAAATTTGACATCGCCTCTTCAAGAGCTTACATCGTATGCGTTTATATACCACCTAAATCACCGCTATCAGTGGTGACTAGATACTTGGATGCAATTCGCCTTGTTGAAAGTCATCTGTCTGCATCTGATAAGTTATACATCTTTGGCGATTTTAACCAAAGCAAGATCAATTGGATTCCCGGAGATTCGGATTGTACGTATCTTACTCCCGCAAATACGTTATCCCCTATCAGTGCGGAAATCATTGACGCCTTTCAATCACTTGGTTTGTTTCAAATCAATCCTATTAAAAATCACCAAAATCGGTGCTTGGATCTTATATTTACTAACTACATCGATGAAAGCTTTGTTACCAGAAGTTTAATTCCGCTCGTTCCTGAGGATATCTATCATCCCTCACTATACTTATTTTGTCATTTTGATCTCATCCCTCTTAATGTTCTAAATTGCTATAAATTCGATTTCAAAAATGCTAACTATGTTAATATTTGTAATGAGCTTAACAATTTTGACTGGAGTCCTTTTTTATCATTAGAAATTAATGATCTTTGTTCAGTATTTTATCGCGTTATTAATAATTTAATTTTTGACTACGTTCCCATTATACAAATGAATAACACTTTTAATTATACTTCTCCCTGGGACAATGAAATTACGCGCAGACTAAAGGTGCTCAAAAACAGAGCTTATAAGAAGTGGAGGTCTAGCCTTTTGAATGAGGACTATACTGCGTATCGTTTAATCAGATCTGAATTTAAAACCTCTTTATGTCATGCCCACTCCATTTACATAAATGATGTTGAAACCAACATCAAGTCGTCACCTAAAAACCTTTGGAATTTTGTAAACTCTCAAAAAAAAAGGCGATGGATTTCCCTCCTCTTTTCTCTTTGATGGTCAATCGATTGACAATCCTCGCGATATCTGCAATACCTTTGCCTCATTTTTTCAATCTGTCTACTCAATAACTGATTCAACTATAGATGCGAACTTTTTCGATTATTTAGGTGCTATTCCTCCGCCTGCTTTTAACAACATTTTACTGTCTACAGAAAATGTTCTTAATAAACTAAAGGGTGTAGAATCGAATTTCAATACCGGCCCAGACGGAATCCCCTCGGGATTCCTAAAATTATGTGCGGTTCCACTACGCGATATACTATGCCATATTTTTAACTTATCATTAAATAGTGGCATTTTTCCTTCCATTTGGAAAAACTCTTTTATTATTCCAATATTTAAGTCTGGTAGCAGAAGCAAAATTGAAAACTATAGAGGCATCTGCAAGCAATCGTCCCTACCTAAACTGTTTGATTCCTTAGTAACTGAAAAATTGAATTTTTTTTGTAAAAGTCTAATTTCCAATAACCAACACGGCTTTGTTAAAAACAGATCGGCAGTTACTAATCTCCTCCTTTTCACCAACTATGTTATTTCTGAAATTAGTAAAGGTAACCAGGTTGATGCAATTTACACTGACTTCAGTAAAGCATTTGATAGAGTGAACCATAAGCTTTTGCTTTATAAGCTTCAACGACTAGGTTTCCCTAACATCTTTCTCAGATGGCTATCATCGTTCTTAGAAAACAGAGTCCAATTTGTAAAGTATCGTAATCATACTTCCGTACAAATTCAGGTAACATCAGGTGTCCCACAAGGTAGCCATATTGGACCTCTCTTGTTCATTCTATTCGTTAATGATGTTGTGAAATTTATACCCCACTGCAATATCCTAATGTTTGCCGATGATTTTAAAATTTACTCGGCATGCAAAGATCCCACTAGCTTTCATCGTTTAAGTGGTCATCTTCAAATATTTGCTTTGTGGTGCTCTAGAAATAAATTGTCTCTCAATGTTAGTAAATGCTCGATTATTACTTTTTCTCGGAGTTCTTCTCCCTATATTTATTCTTACTCCCTTAATGGTTGTGCAATTCCACGTATTTCCTTAGTTAAAGACTTGGGCGTTATGTTGGATTGTAAACTATCCTTTAATTCTCATGTTGAGTTCATCACTAATAAAACTAACAGAGCATTAGGAATGTTAAAACGTTATGCTAAAATGTTCATCGATCCATATGTTCTAAAAACCTTATATGTATCGTTTGTTCGATCTCTGCTTGAGTATGCATCCGTCGTTTGGTGTCCCTACTACCACATTCATATTGCGAGATTAGAATCGATACAAAAACGATTTTTAAGGTTTTCTCTCAGGCGACTTCCTTGGTCAAATTTTAATAATTTGCCTCCATATCAAGATCGATTGAAACTTATTAGACTCGATTTACTCGAAACGAGGAGAAAGGTGTCAAGAATAATTTTTTTACACAGAATCCTTATTGGTGAGATAGACTGTCCTGAAATATTGGGTCTCTTGAATATTAAGGTTCAGACATAAATAAAATAAAAAAAAATAAAAAATTAAGGTTCCATCTGTCAACTTTCATATCAATCGATTTTTCTCCATAACCCACTATCATACTAACTACGGCCAGTCCTCGTCTTTAAATGGCTTGCTGTTATTATATAATGAATGCGCGTCGTCAATCGACTTTAATATGTCGATACCATCCATTAAAGCTAATTTAATTAACCATTTCCAGACATAATTGTTAGCTCAAAGTTATTGTATTTATTATATATTATATATTATAGGTCTAAGAAAGTCTATGTACTTTATTGACTAAATAAATAAATAAATAACAAGGTCCGCCAAGCTTAGTAAATGGATTTTGATGAATCTTTGGACAAATAAAATTATACAGAAAGAGAAACAAAAACCAGAAAGTAACTCAGTTCAGCTCTCTAAAATCATTTTCAAAAAAAATTAAATGGAATAGATCTTTCCTTTTCTTAGAAAGTCCGAGCCGAAAGTAAAACAAAATGGTATTTGTCTCTGCCGCTCGCTGTATCAACTCTTATGTCTAATACTTTCCTTTGCAGCCGTTCCATCTTTTGTTATCTGCATTATTACAAAAAAAAAATGGCGAAAAATAATAGTTTTTTTACTTATAATAAATAAATCGTCGATTCAATTAATTTGTAAACCTCATCAAATATTTATTATTCAATTATGCGTCGACTTAAATTGGTCTGGAGTCGATATCATTACTTGTTCTTGAGATATGCGAGTCGAAGGAATGTTCAGAACACGCGCACACGTTGGCCTTGGAACGTGAAGAAATGACAACAGCTTTTATGTGTTGGGAAGTTAAAAATTATCGAAATATGTGTTCATACGCCTGAATACCGATGTATTTCCTAATGAAACCAAAAGTTCGAATTAATTAAAATGGAAACAAATGGTGGTCTCCACTGATGCAAAATTCCGTCGAACACAACTGTTTACACCAAAAAACCAAACTCACTCCATCATTTTAATGTGATTCCATGTCTCATTGCTTATTTTATTTCATTTCAGATTGTCATTTTAACAGTCTGGATAACATCAGCCGTATACTCGACGCCGAAATTTGTTTTTAGCAAAACAATACGAAACGTACATACGACCGATGGCGCGGAAGAGGATATTTGTGTTCTAGATAGGAAAATGTTTAATTCCAAGCTATTGGATATGATCAATTTTGGTCTACTATATGTGACGCCGCTGCTAGTGATGACGGTAAGTAGCAGTTGTCACAGTGGATTACATAATGGAGGTGATTATGGGGTTATGAAGCGGAAACAATTGTCCTCTATCTAGGTAACCGATGGCGCAACAAATTATACGATTGACCTAAATTGTTTTTGTTTTGGGTTTTATGTCGAGGGTAAAGAAATTATTTTATATGATGGTGGGTGACACACTGATTTGAATTGCAAATGTATCCGTTGGGCGTTATGGTATTGAAAAATCCTCCCTGGCATGTTTATTATAAGGGTCGTCCTTTCAACCATCGCGTTTAAATAGACCACATTAGTTTGAAGTTAAACTAGGCTTCGCCGTGTTTTGTTTATTTTCGTTTGGACTCGGAATTTAAGTTTAAAGTATAATAAAAGCCCGAACAAAGTCCATTCAATCTGTCCCTATTTAAACGAATTTCGTCTCGATTAGACTGAGCGCAAAAAATCCATTTGTCCCAAAAGCCCTTTACAATCCCTTTCCTACACAGACCCACATTTAATTCACACTTCACACTATTGCCAGGGGACCAACTAACTTTGGAAGAGCTTCGGCACCGAGCCAACTGGTGTAAATTGGTAGCGATTCACAGACAAAATGCCATCGAAACAAAGCAAATAAAGACCAAATATAAAAGGACAATTGTTTACCATCCCCAAAGCAGTCCACAAGGTCTGCCCTAACACACCAGCACTTTTGTTTAGCTTTTCAATTTTCCACTTTAAACAACTTGACTCTTCCCCTCACACACAGGTCCTCTACAGCAAAATTGCAATCGCACTTTGGCGCAGCTCCCGTGGTTTAACGCATCACACCGCCCAACAGGACAATACCAGTATCACAATGTGCCCATCACACAACAATTCAACGACTTTACTGGCTCGGAAACAGAGCAGCAAGTACGATAAGAGAGGCGTCAACAAGGCAGAGAGCAAGGTAAAAATCCCCAATGAATAGTAAAATGATAATCAAAAAAATCTTTTGTTAGTTAGATTCGTTTTTTCTTGAGTACTTTTCAGTTGAATGATATGTTTAGGCAAAGTTGGCGATTCAATTATTCATTTCGAAAATTCCCAGACTGCCCAACTAATCTAACAAAAACTAAAGTAAACCTAAAGTTGAATCCCAATCGCTCGTCATCCTTCGAATGATCAAACTATGCCAAGATTGTCAAACAATCCAAATTGAAAGACAAAGTTCGATTCAATTAAGTTTCTTCATGTCCTTGTATCGAGAGGTATGTCGTCAACGGACAAAGGAATGAAAAGAATGTGAAGCAGAGATACGTCGTCCCATTCAACAACAGATCAAAGGGAAGATGTCGCTGAGTCAGCGATGGGGGAAAAGTTTGTTAAATTCCTATCCTGAGACAATCAAGTGAAATGAGCTATTGATGAATCGAATGCCTACGTCGAAAACATTTGATTTTTTTTCCTTATATTTTCAAAAAAAAAAAGAAAATTATTTTAGCACCAATTCATCTATATAATTTGTATCTTATTTTCATGCACACACTTGAAACTGCAACACTAAAAATAAACACTTCGACTGCATTCTTGTAGAATGGCCATTTTAAGGTGGGCTATAACGTGTTTTGTGTTTGTCTTTCTGTTCACTTCGCTGTTTTCTGTATTTTATTTCGTTTCTTTTTTCTTGTTTTGTTGGCTTTCATTTGTCGCACTGTTCATTTTAAAATAAGTTTAAGCTTAAGGCTAAGCTTGTAATGTCGTCATAAAAAGTTTAGTGCCAAGGCATGTCGCGTAAGCACATATGTACATAAAGTATGGTAGCTAGTGAGTGGGTGAAGGATTATGCTACGAGGACTCTCGAGGATAAATGCCAGCTGCTTGTTGGCAATTCATAAGCTTTTGGTTAAGGGAAACATTCTCCCTTGTACCATGTCGCCTACGAAAAATAATGACATATATATATGAGCGAGGATCTTTTACATCCTCGTGACCCAATCAATTAAAGCATTTAATACAGGGTTTTTCAATAAGGACATAATAATTTTAAATTCAAATAAAACACAGAACAATTGAGAAAATTATTTCAGGGTCAGTATACGTATCAAATTTAAGTGCTCTCAAAGGAGTATACGACTATATCATTGAGCTTAAAAATCACTCTCTCCCACCGAGACTACATTTAATACAGTGAACAGCCATCTCACACCATTGGAACAGTCTACAAAAATTGCAGAAGAAATCTCTAAACCTGAGATATGGCAGAGAACGTCTCAGCCATACAGACTGGATGGTTCACGTCAACCACCCAGGGATCCGTCACATACCAACTATCGATAATGATTGTGTCACTGACACACCTGCTAAATTTATGAGCACTGGGCAAGTATGTAAAGAGGACACTGAACTTTGTTACAGGTAAAGAGTAAAGCTAAATGGCAAGCTCTCCCTTTCCGATGCGTTGGTGCTGAAATCGACGATGCAATCGATGGTGAACCAATACAAGTGAATATCATCACACCTTCTGTAAGGGACAATATTTAGGTAAACAAGTGGTTATCTGTCGAAATGAATTTTTTTTCGAACAGAAAAAAAAACTGAATTATGAGTTCCTCAGGTTTTGACGCCGGAAAGTGAGGTCAAGGAACGTGGGCATAAGGGCAGAGAGTGTCGACGCCGTCGACGGCTTTTTTTTGTCTCTGTACATGATGAACAGCTCTGCTCACCGCATTCACGAGTCTGAAAATACGACATTTTTGAACCATCCACAGCTTCGTGCCGAAATAGACAATTGGTGATTTGAGAATAACGAAGTGCCGATGACCGAATTTCTCCCAGTTTGTTTGTGGGAAAGGATGACCTCCTGTGCATCCTGGACTCATTGAAAAGTAGAAAGTCTACACGAATAGATGGTATCCCAAACGTCGTTTTAAAACACCAACTAGCCGAAAAATCAAATTTTCACATTACGGCCTGGAGAAAACCAATGAATTTCAGGTCGAAGCCTACCACCTATTTGTCCATTTCAAATCCGCATCGTAATTAGAGACGAGCTGTACAACGCCATGTCTATTTTTGACATCCCTCAGGATGACTTTGAAGAATGCTTGCTGCTCCATTCGAATCGGTGCAGACCTAACCTTTGATATCAAAAAAGGATTTACGCTGTAGTGTGATTTAGAAATAATTGTCCGAAACTCACTGGCCAACACAAGAAGCACAATATATTTCAAATCGTCACAAATCCTTGCTTCCGTGGATGGCATTGACATAATTGGAAGAACTCAGCAAGATGTCAATGAAGCGTTTATGTGTATTGAGGCCTTAATCAACGTAGCTATAAATAAAGGGTGGGCCATCTAGTGTTTATTTTTTAAATCATTTTAACTCTGACAGTTGTTTCCCGCTCGAAATCCTGACAGAAAGTCAGTATCATACCTCCATGGAACGAAATGATTCACTTTACGCTTGAACAACGTTGGGAAATATTGAAAATTTATTTCCAAAATGACTGCTGTGTCCCAATCAGCGCGTTTTTTAAAAGAATTTTTGGGCGAAATGAAGCACCCACCGCGACTGCTGTACGCAGGTTTATGCAAAAAGTTCGTGAGACTGGTATGCTAGTGGACAACACTCATGGTCTCCGTCGTCGTACGGTGCGCACAGATGGGATGTGGCTGCTGTGGCCGGGGGTGTGAGACTCAATATACAAACATCAACTCGCCATCGATCTCAAGAGCTCAACATTTCACACACTAGCCTGATGAGAATTCTGCACGAAGATCTCGGATTATTCGCTTACAAAATCCAATTGACTCAGCAATTGAAGGCGCGTGACCACCCGCTTCATTATCGCTTCACACTTTCGGCCTTAGAGCAGCTTGAATTGGACAACGATTTTAGGCGAAAAATCATCTTTTCTGACGAGGCGCATTTTCATCTCGGCTCGGAAAACCCGCACGTTATTGTCGAGAAGCCAATTCAAAGAGAGGCAGTGTGGTGCGGATTGTGGAGTGGTGGCATCATTGAAGCATTTTTATTCGAAAATGAGGCTGGGAACAACGTTTCGGTAAACGGTGGGCGTTACAGAGTCATGTTAACCTACTTTTTTTTTTTTACTGAAATTGGAGACATGGATTTGGACGACCTCTGGTTCATGCAGGATGGCGCGCCATGCCACATTGCTCATGCCACAATCGATCTTTTGCGTACCAAATTCCGACATCGTTTGGCCGCCTCGGAGCTGCGATTTGACCCCTTTGGACTTTTTTGTGAAGAAACGTAAAGTACCGATGTTATGTCAACAATCCAGAAACGATTCAAGCACTTAAGGCCAATATCATCCAAGAAATCCGTATGCTACAGCCCGAAACCATCAACAAGGTCTTAGAAAATTAGAGTGGCAGAATGCGCTACTGCGAAGCCAGCCAAAGCAACCACTTGAACGACGTTGTATTTGCAGCCATAATACATGGAAAAAAATTAATTTTGTTAATTTTATTGCATTTAAAAAAAAAAAAAACTTGTATTTGGCCCACCCTTTATAATTTCGAGATAGATTTCGTCTAACTTGGCTCCCTACTTATTTGCAACAACGACATCAGTTCCAAAATCAAACGCAGAATCACTCTTGCCAATCGTTGCTTCTTCGGGCTCAGGAGTCAATTAAGCAATAGATAGAGCCATCACCCCTACGACCAAACTGACTCTATATAAGACTCTTATTATTCCGGTCCTACTGTATGGCGCAGAAGCATGGAAAAAGTGAATGAAGAGGTCTTTGGTCGTTTCGATAAAAAGATTCTGCGTGTGATTCTCGGTCCTATTAACACAGACAGGGGATAGAGGAGAAGATTTAACCATGAACTGTATGAGCCTAGTCAGGCGTCTACAAATTCAACGCCTAAGATGGTTAGGCAATGTAGAGCGAATGAACACCACAGCTCCAGCCAGGAGAATTTTCGAATCCAAACCCGAGGAATGCAGGCATAGAGAACGGTCACACCTAAGGTGGCGCACACAGCTTGAAGAGGACTTTAATCAACTGAGGATGCGGCACTGGAGAGAACTAGAGAAATATCGCACTAGATGGAGAGGCATCTTGGCTGAGGCCCAGGCTTACCCCAAGCTGTATCGCTCGCTAAGAAGGTGAAGAATTAGATATTATCTCCACCATGTTAAACCACACTTTGAATAATATTCATAATCGATTGAACAAAAGTGCTGGTCCAACTTATTCCTAAATGGAATAGAGACAGAATAGACCCTGTTAATCTCCGATCAATTAGCTCGCTTCCGAGTGTTAGCAAGGTTATTGAAAACGAAGTAAGCAGAGCCCTGATGTGGGTTGAGGAAAAGAAAATAATACCCGAAAAACCGGTTGGTTTTATCGCAAGGCATGATACGAGCACTACTCACGAGGCGTCAAAACTTGTTTCCGACATTCAATGAAATAAGGCAAAAAACCAAAACCAAACCTGCGACGCTGTATGGTTAGGAGGTCGGTCTGTTTTACAAATTCTCCGAGGCATGCCAAGTCACATTTTATATATGATTCAAATAATAACTATGGGAAAGAAGGTAATTGTGGATCTTTAATATTAAAAACTGTTTCCAACAGGGAACGGTTAACTCTCTAATACTGTTTAGCATCTACACAAGCACAGTGGTGGGGAATGTGGTTCGATATCATGGTATTTGGCTTGACCAGTTTATATACTTCAATAGACATATAGACGCTTGCCTTATTGGAGCTAAGAAAGCCTTCGGTATAACAAGGAATATATGTATTTTACAGCAGTCAACTTGACCGCAGGGTTAACATACGTGTCCCTAATGAGGCGCATTATCGCATATGGTTGTCCAGTGTGGTGCAATGTAGCGCCATCTTATATGGAAGTGATTCAGAGACAGTACCATAGGGTCGGTCTTAGAATGTACAGAACGAATGAACTGGGATTCCGCAGTTCATTAACTATTAATTTAATAATTCTTTTGTTTTTTATTTTATAAGGTTCGTGCCACCTGGACTGGGTGCAGATGGTTTGTGTCGAAGATGTTCGTTCACTACTCTCCGGGGAAGGGTGGTTGTCGTAGATAGGATTTTTTGAGAGATTCGGCTGAATTTGTCGCGTTGGTTGTAGTTCACAGTAACTCTTTTGTTTCCATGTCATTAAGGTGTTTTATTGAAAATGCACACACAGAGTATGAATTTTAGAGTGGTCTTATATGTTGCCAGTGTTATGCCTTCGTCTCTATATTTTTTGATCATTTTTCATTCACAATTGATATTGTTGCGCAATTTTTCCGTATAGGAATTGTTCTTGGCTATGGACAGACTTGAACTACAGACCTTCCGCTCAACAGTCGATGATGATTACTATTGCACCACGACCACCCCCTCAATAATAATAATAAGGATCTCGCCGACGTTGCTTAACAACACGCTGAGTTTTTTTGGTTGTCAGGTGAAAACGCTTCCCAGTTCGTAACTCCTTAGTTCGTAAGTCAGATTAGAGTAGGCTAAGGGATTCTTTGAAGACTGAACGCGTCATCATCCTCAGATGAATCTGAGAACTGACTGAGGCCTGTTAGCCTTGGTGAGGTCTGGGCAACCAGAGTGGGCACAGTGAGCGAAATGGCGAAGCCCAGTCGCTGAAAAACGCAGTCACGGTGATTGTAGTTACAAGAATGATTTATTTCTCTACATACATAGTCTCCTAGCAAGTCAATACATTTAGTCCACCTTTTTTTAAATCCAGGATTTTTTGTCTTGACTTTCCCAAAACGTCTCAACAGCGGCCATAACGTCGCTTTCGTCTTCAAATGTCTTGCATTTCCTTTATTTGTCCCTTGAGCCGATGAAAGAGATAGAATTCACTGGGGCCTAGATGAAGCAAATAGAGCGGAAATTCGAGCAGATCAAGTCCCACTTCTATAATGTCAGCCATCTCAACTGCGGGTTTGTGAGCTGGTACGTTGTCTTGATGAAACCAGGAGTCGTAGTTTGCCGCGTCTGTTTTGTTTAATGACATCTCGCAATCTTATTATTTGGTTTGCGTAGTAAGGTCCCGAAATAGTTTGTCGAATTTGACACGTTGAGTTCCTTTGGCGTTTGTAAGAATGCTCGCTTCCAAGTCATCGATTGGTGATTGATTTATTGATTTGATTGATTTTTTATTTTTTTATTATTTCATTCATATAATTTAGGTAAATTTACAATGATTACCCGCAAAGCGAAGTGCTTATCTGCAGGTGGTTGAATATCTTTATAAATAAGGACTTAGTTTTGAAGTGACATTTGTTACATTTTAATGTTGTATATTACTAAATGTATTTATAAAACATGTTTGTTATATTTTCATTTGGAAGTTTCATACTCAATTTGTTTAATTTTATTACATAACACAATATACATCAAGAAAGTATTTTCTTATTTCCTTTTTTCGCTTTTTAAAATGTTGAATGTTTCTTAAATATTGCTGAGTTGCATTTAATATTTTTGGTATAAGATGACGTAATTCACGTTTTCCATATATGTTATAAAATTCCGGAGTATCTAGCATTCCTTGAGCTCTTCTTCGGGTGTTTAAGTTGTGACGTACATGCTGCAGAAATCTCTGGTCGTTCATGTAGTTTATTAGAGATGTCATCTGGAAAATTGCGTTAACATCTAATACCTTAAAATGCAGATGGGACGGTCTTATAATTTTGACGATGCGATGTTGAAGATTCAGTATCTTTTCCAGGTGTGTCTTCGATGCGTTTCCCCAGGCCAAGATTCCATACTTGATTCGTGATTCTACTAGTGAGTAGTACACCTGTTTTTGAACTTCGAAGTTAGAATACCTTTTAAGATAGGCCATAGCAAAGAGTGAGCTCTTAAGCTGAAGCCGAAGAGCATTTATATGCTCGCGCCAGAGGAAATGCTCGTCTATAATTACTCCCAGATACTTGGTGTGTTTGACAACTTCTATGGATCGGCAGTTTGTCGACCATGGACAGCTTTGGTTCCTATGATATATCTTGACGTCATCTTTCGGTTTCGATGGCATGCGTATGTGCATCACTTTTGTTTTTGCTGCATTAATTATGAGTCCATGATCGTGGCACCACTTCGAAACAGCATCAAATTCTTTTTTTGTAGTATTTCTACGGCCGTGCTTACATTTTTGTGTTTTACAATGATTGCTATGTCATCCGCATATGCATAGGCAGTACTAGTTTTGAAGACTCTCAGAAGTTCGTTCATATAGAGTATAAATAGTATAGGGCCCAGCTTAGATCCTTGTGGAACACCATACACACTAGGTTTTTCTTGGCTAGTGATTTTTGATATCACTACCTTCATCGTTCTATCATTTAGGTAACTTTTAAGCCAATTTCCCAATTGTCCTCGCAGGCCTATCCTGTTCACACTTTCAATAAGCTTCCCATACGTTAAAGTATCGAATGCTTTACTAAAGTCAATGAAAAGGACAAGCACACTTTGGTTTTTATTTAGACCTGCATTGATTACATTCGTAAACTCTCCCAGGAGCTTCTCCGTACTTTTATTTTTCTGGAAACCGTATTTGGATGAAGAATTTGGTGTTTTTTAAAAAAATTATTAAGCCGTTTTACAATAATTTCCTCCAGGCACTTTTCGACAGCTGATAGTATTGCTATGGGTCTGTAGTTTTCTGTTTTGTTTTTTTCACCGTTCGTATAGATTGGCCGAATAATCGATGTCTTCATTAGTTTTGGTACGCAAGCATGTGTTATATTGCGATTGATTATTGCCTGTATAACGGGGGCAAGAAAACGGGCATTGATTTTGAGATCGATCGGTCTTATGTTGTCTGCTCCAGGTCCTTTTTTGGCATTCAATTGACACAACATTTGAAATATTTCATCAAGATTGGCTTCTTCAATATATATACTCTGCTGTAACCGCAAATTCTCGAGGCTTGATGTTTTGGTTTTGCATGCATGCATAATTTGTGATGTCTGGTTTGAGAATTGCACTGCAAATTTTTCCACTACGTCATTTAAGTTTTCGTCCATAGCTGAAAAGTTATTATTAATAACTTCATCAAGTGAAGGGATCCTTTTCCCCATAAGTTCGTTTATCACCTTCCATGTTCTTCTAGGATCATTCTTGGCATTTACAAACTCTTGCTTGTAGTAGTTGATTTTGGTGTCTTTAATTTTTTTATTTACAAGACTTCTTGCATTTTTATATTCCACTTCGTAACTTTGACTTCTTGGACTGTTTTTCCATCTTCTGTAGGTCTCGTCTCTCTTTTTACACATTGCAATTATTTCATTCGTAATCCAGGGTTTCTGTTTTCGAGTTTTGTTTGTTGTTTTTATTTTGCTAGATTCTGTGTATATATTTGCCATTTTATTTACGAACATGTATAATGTTTCCACGTCATTCTGTTCAAGCATACTTGCCCAGTTCGTTTCCTGTATCAATTGATTTACTTTTTGTTGGTTTATATGTGCAAATTCAGCTTGTTCAATAGATCGGTTATTGCTTTGGTTTTTGGTTGCATATAGAACTGCGTAATGATCCGAAAGGTCCGTTTCTATTATGGCCGAGAGTATGTCTAGCTTTGTGATGTTAACGTAGATGTGATCGATTAGTGTAGATGTGTTCCTTTTTAAGTCGGAGCGTGAGGGTTGTTTTATAACACAGGTCAGTCCTTTCGAGGCCATCATCTCCATGTATTTAAAAACTAGAGAGAGGTGTTTGGCTTCAGGATCAAAATGATGAATCCAGGTCTTGTCCGTAACAAACATTTTCCTGATTTGCTTGTAACTTCTCGATATTACCCTTTAAATGTTGACTGTTTTTTCTTTTGCTCGTCGGTGAACATGCCGGTTCCCAATGCGGAACGGTGTGATATGAGATTCCTGTGAGTGCCTGATGGCCACTCTTCAACTTGCGAATACAATATTTTTCACGTAATCGGTTCGACGGTTTGTATTTAAATGAATATACATACCTCCTTATGATACCTTCATATGATTTTTCTCCTCTATCCTAGCAGGTATATGTATATCTAATCGGACTGGAAATAACCGATTATCATTACTTGTGGATCACACCTCGTAGTTTTTCACCACTCTTCCACTCTTAGCTGAAAAGTTAGAAATTTTCTGTTCGATGTTGTTTGTGAGCTCCTCTAACGTTGGTGGCTTAAAAGTATAAAACACTGGCTTTACGTAACCATGAAAACGAAATCCAAATCCATCCAAGCCTTAAGTCCCAAGATTACCGAACTACCCCTTCATTAAATCAATTTTTTTGATGTGATATCATTGCAACTACATCACAGCATCGTTTTCACAGAAGAAAAAAGATGGTCCAATCACTCCACCGACACAAAACCCGCACCACACGGACGATTTTTGTGGGCAAAAGTAAAACTCTTAAGGCAAATGGGAAGTCGAAAATTAGCGTCATCGGTGAAGATGATTTTTTTCGATAAAATTCAGGATTTTTTCAAACTTATACAGACTTCAATCAGAGGAATTCGGACACTACAAAAGCTCAGGAAGCTTTAGTTCTTGAGTTCATTTGCATGCAAGCCAAGATCTTTACGCGAACGCCATAATGTGGACGGAGAAAATCCGAATCCCATGACAATTTGTGAATAAAAAAAAGGGAATTTGTGGCTCAACGACATGGCGTAGCACCTCCCAGTTGAGTGTCTCCAAGTAGCTCTAAATCATTTATGACTTGCGCGATATTGCGTTGTCGTGAAAGAAAATCAGCTTGGCATGTCTTTGCTAATAACCCGGGCTTTCTTCACGCAAAACACAGTGCATTTCGATCAGTTACTGGTGGTCGCGGTGGGTATGTCGTTTCACCAGTTTTCAACGGCTCATAGTAGACCGTACCTGGCTTATTCCACCAAACACATTGCACCGTCTTCCATTCTGGTCTTGGTTAAAAATGTTGGTGGTTGACTGGGATTAACCTTGGATTCTCGACCTTTCATAGCCAGTAACAACCCGATGCCGGAATGACTGTGACGACTGGGATGACTGGAAATTGTCTGGCGAGCAAAAATATCGCATGAGTTTTGGGATCGCTCTATCTGCCAATCATTAATTTCATACGGCATCCATTTGCCAATCGTTTAAAAACTTACCATGGCATCCAGAAGAATGGAATTGGCTAGTTGAGTAACACGTAATTGCTCGGTAAGCATTTTTTGCAATTAAGTATCCTCCTCATCGAAAAGAGTCTGCAATTTATGGCCCTCAACCTTCCAAGTTCGATTTGTACGCTTTTGTCGTTTGGGTCAAAATCGTCGTATTTGAACCGACGAAACCAATTTCTGCACGTAGTTTTTGATGAAGCACTGTCACTATAGGACGTCATAAGCATTCGATACAATTCAGTAGTTGGTTTGCAGCAAAAAAAGGAAAGCTGCTGGTAACTTTTTTTTTTCTGCAAAAAAAAACGAAAATATTGTTGACCCTGTGCATTGATTAATGTTGACGGTGCGCTGATTATTACGACTGAAAATTGAAGTAACTGCTATGAAAATTGGGATCAAAATGTAAAGGTTGGTTGAGGTTTTAGCATTAACAGACCATAAAAAAAAAAGGTTAAGAGTAGTATTTATTAAAAAACAAAATTGTTATTTTCCTATTGGAAAACCCTTCACATCTCCATATTAACCATGGTCCACCTAGAAAATAAAAAAAATGCCAATTTAGCTGTCCAGCTAATGTTCATTTATTTTTTTTTACTTTTCCAGGTATCTATAGAGTCAGATCGACCAATTGTGACAACATGCCGCAACAAGGCCAGTTTCTATCACCAACAGCGTCACGGGACGCAACGTGTATCACACATGTCACACTCGTCTAACAATGTATTGCGTGCCAGACGTGGCGTCGTCCGGATGCTTATCATATTCGTTTTGACATTTGCCCTGTGCAATTTACCATATCACGCACGGAAGATGTGGCAGTACTGGTGAGTAACTTTAACCCTATCATATCTCTATGGAGTCTACTGGAGCTAAGATAGGATGACTGCAGATAAATCCTAGTCAAGGATGTCGGAAAATTAACAATAGTGACATGCTTATCGTGCTTGATAGTTTGTTTCTAGCAAACACACATTAAAGCTTTAATGTCGTTGCTCCGTAAGTTCTAGGGGGACTCAAACCTGGCTATCGCCTTGTTCCATTTATTTAAGGTCTAAGTTTTATCGCACTTTTGCGACATTTCCGAGGAGCATAAAATCGTCGAGGAACGTGACAGCCAAGGACACACGTATATACATTAACCAGTAACGACCTACGATATAAAGACCATGCTTTCCTACTTTCGCTCCAGAAAGCATCACAAAACCTCGTGACACGCCAGATAATTCAAGGTAGTCAGTCGATATTCTTATATACAAGAAGGCACGTCCAATCAAACTCAGAAAAAAAAAATGCAAAACAAAAAGAATTTGCCTTGAACCAGCTTGCTCGAGATAAGCTCTTTTTTTTCCATATTTTCCTCTCGATTTACCATACTCTTCCTCCAAATGAAATTAAATTCAAATTGGATTATCGAAAAAGGACTACAGACTTTTCATCTGGATCTCTATCAACTTTATTCACAGGTCACGCTCCTATCGAGGCGATTCGAATTTCAACGCGCTCCTGACGCCGCTCACATTTCTCGTCACGTATTTCAATTCGGGCATAAATCCCCTGCTGTATGCATTCCTCAGCCGAAACTTTCGCAAAGGCATGCGGGAGCTATTGATGTGCTCGTTGAAGAAAAGCAAGGGCAAGGCCTCCTCATCGTCGGCACATCATAAGAGGGCCGCCTTGCAGGTGAGTAGTGTAAGTGCATGTGTTATCACCTTAATACGATTGCTATATACTAATTTCTCTTTTTTTTTTTCATTTTATATTTTGGTTTAGTGATGCTTAAATGCTACCGCAGGGCGGTTATAGGATCCCGTAGTGCCACCTAATCCGTTTTCCATTTTCCATGTCTCCCCCGAGGGTGAGTGTGAAATATTTTCCCGATTATGGTACTTTCCCTCGCAATGGTTTTGCCTGAGCGATAACTCTTCAATGTGGCTGTCGTGAATGTCATCATCTTTTCATGCTTGTTCGAGGGCGGTTGTGTAGGGCTAGGGATACGGTTGAATCTAGTTTATACGATGCTATTGAATGGTTAGTCTTTGAGGATGTTCTACGTTGCGTTCGTGGCTTTTGTGTAAGATAAAAATTTATGGGTGACTTTAATTCTATTTTCTCGGTGCTTCCCTATGTGGGCGTGTGTTATAACGACAGCTGGGTTACTGCCGCTGTTCGGAATAATGTGCGATTATTTCGACAAATAATTTTCGACTTGGGTAAGTCTTGTTTATGTAACCCTTAATGCTGGATTTCTTTTATGAATGCGAGTCCATTAAGCTTTTAAGAGGACGTTATGTAGCTGGTTTTCCGCAAATGGTTTTCTACGTGATTTTGTTAGGCGCCTTTATATGCGGAAGATATGGCCAGTAATGATTTTGGGCATCAAAACTGACCGAAATGTTCAAATATACTTTACACTTTAATGAGTCTGCCAAGTTATGCTATGGAGTCAATACAGCCTACGAGTATATACTCTGAAGAGGGCAGTTGTTAGCTGTTCTCTGATATTAACCAATGCCACTATCATTAGAGTTGATGAGGCTAGAGTGCCTCATTCGGCTAATTTAAGTTTTTAGGTAAATTCATTGGATTTCCGCCATATGAACAAGAAATGGTTGTATGTCTTTCCCTCCGGTTCACTAATCACTGAAGACCCTAAAATATAAATAAAACCCTCACCGTTGCCTATGGTGGACTGACTTAAGCTTTCTTAGTCGGGACTTTTGTCTGATTAAGAAGTTTTAATCGTCAACTGCAATGTCTTTACTTTGCAAGATGGTCGAATAGTAAAATTACTATAAATAAAATGTTATCCAATAAGAGATGTCATTTTAAATTTCGCGCCATAATTTTTACTATTCAACGACTTAATAAGTAACAACATAAAAGGGGTAAGGTTTCTAAATATAGATCGATATATACCATACTCATATGAAGCCGTGGCTCAAAAATTAGTATCTTGAAGATTGATGCCATTGAAATTTTGCGGTGTTTTCCCTCAGCGAAGCTTCGATCTTGGTCTTCCAGAGAATAATAATAATAATACAATACAATAATAAAAAATACTTTTTTGGGGTATGACTAGTCTACCTAAACAGCCAACTTCCCACTGGGTACCATCAAAGAGACCTAAAGACCAGTATCTTAAGACAGTTGTACTTTTTTTGTAAAATAAGCATTGAGTTAATAGAATGAAAATTTAATTAATCTTTCATTTGTACAAGGCATTTGGCGCAAAAACCCTAAAAACTCTAAAAGGTGATTTGTTTCCTCCTTGGTTTTTCACTGTTCTATTTATGACAGCTCATACATGATTTTTGACGTGTAGCAAACTTAAGCGTACTCAAACGAGAATGCCATTTAAAAAAAAAAAACGATATCCAAACAACGTTTATCAATCATTGAATTTTAATGTCAAATTTAATGACCAATTTCACGCTATTGGACATCAAGCCACGTACCCGTATGGGTAGAGTGCGTACAGAGCAAAATATTGAAATGAGAACCGTGACTGTCTATTGACTATTAGCAGCAATGAAAATTGTGTTACTCGACTACGAAGATTTTACGCAAGGATCTTGGTCTTAAACCTTACAAAATCGTGTAAGAACAGAAACCGAGTGATTTGCCACAGCGACAAATTTTTGATGAGTGGGCCTTACAAAAGTGTCTTCAGTGACGACGCTCATCTCTAGTGGAATGGGTATGCTAATAAACAAAACTGCCGTACTTGGTCCGACGAGCAACCTCGCAAAACAAAAGCTGCCAATGCACCTGGAAAATGCAATGTTAGGTGCGGTTTCAGGTCCGACGGAATCATTAGCCCGTATTTTTTCAAAGATGACTCTCTTAACAACATTATCATCAATAGCCCCCGTAATCGTTCAATGATCTCGAAATTTTATTTGCCCAGAATGCATAAGCTGAAACTGGTCGGCATGTGGTTCCAACCAGAAGGCGCTACATACCACCTAGCACATGAATCCATGGACCCATTGAGACCCATTTTCCTTTTGAATCGGTGATTTGACTGCCTAGATTTTGCCCGCTTAGACAATTTTTAGTTTAAGGGAATACGATCACTTGTCTCTGTTGAAAACCCAGCGTCAATTGATACCAGCAAATATGTTGGAAAAATTAACTCGAAATTAGAATTTCCGTATGGAGCACTTAAAATGTAGTTCTAATCAATCACCCATATTGCCGTAGTCGTTTTTATTGAACGAAACTTCTCACTTTTTCTGTCGAGTCACTTTTTAGTCGTTCAAGTGTCGGTATTACACAACTTAAACGCCAATCGTTTCGATCCACATACATTTCACATAAACAACTAGCAAATACGTCTGGTTAATAATATTATTAACGAAGATGAGAGGGGAGAAGAAGAAAAAATCAAATTAATAGGATAAAATTGGAAAAAGACGAAACGTGCTGTCAGTAACACCAATAATAAAGCTTGCAGCTACGTTACAATTTTTCGCTGATGGTAGTTACCAGAAGTGTGTAGGCAATGATTTTAATTTGGGTATTGCTCAACAATGAATATCATTTTAAAAGAGATGCTTGAGCTCATTTGTTAGTCCTCGTTGGATAAATGCATCCTATTCAGATGAAGAAAGAAATGAAGCGAAAGCTTATTTTTATCAGAAATCTAGAATTCCTGGAATAATTGGGTATGTAGACGGTAGCTACATCAAAATCAAAAAAAAAACATCAAGCTCCAAAACAGGAACAACACCTTCGCTACTTCCCATTCAAGTTGGTCCCCAAAGTTGGTTGCTAATGTAGGGTTTCTTTCCATTAATTGCACTAATAGCGCAAATTGCTCCCGATTTGCTATCTTCGGCCTTTAGTTATTAAAAATTAATCAAAAACTAATTAACAAAAGGAAAAAGAAAAAAAACGAAAAATTACATATAATTTGGATGTACACAGCTTGTCGTTCGAAAAAATGTGATCGCCAAAAAGTATCGTAGTACTCGTCATTTACGGGAACTTAAACGAGAGTTACAATACCGGCGAGTGACATCTGTCGATAAAAAAAAATACGATCCACTTAACGACAAGCAAAACGACAACATAATGACCATCGCAATACCGACTTCTATAAGTGACATTTGTCGTTCAATAAAAACGATTATCGCAATAGGGGTGAATACAAAATCATCCCTAAGGAGTAAATGGCAAATATCGGTCCATGAACGCAAATAAAAATGTTATACATTTTGCAACTTGCTTGCTCCTTTTTGGCAATTAAAAACCAAACGCTTAAGAAATTAATGTTACTTAAAATGCAGGGTTTGGGTACCCTAATGAAAAACAAACTCCCAGTTGAAATTTCTTTTACTACAGCGTGCGCCATCTCATGTGGGTCGATGTAAATTTCGAATAACTTCAACAATTCTCAACTGATTTTGAAAATTCAAAAACTCTTATTCAATTTGGACCTTTACAATTTATTTTGATTAATTTTTAATATCAATTAAATTACCGCCTTTATTGCCGATGCAAAAATGGGCTCGTTTTCGCGCATTCTCCATGACATTTTCGAGTATTCGGTCGACGATTTGCGCACGAATGTTTCCTTTGAGGTGTTCTATTGTCTATTGGGGCGTTAGCATACACCTTGCTTTTCAAGTATCCCCAAAGAAAAAAGTCTGGAGAAGCCAAATCCGGCGATCTCGGAGGCCAGTCAATATCGCCCTATTTTGACACCAATTTTCCAGAGAACTTCTTAAGCAAAAGGTTCATTGTTTTGTCCGCAGTATGGCATGTCGCGCCGTCTTGTTGAAACCAAAAATGAAATAAGCCTTTTTTACGCATTCCTGGCCACATAATGGGCCAACATCCACCGATATCGATCGCCATCCACTGATATCGATCGCCATCCACTGTACCGCCAACTTTGAAGAAATACGGTCCAATGATGGTTTTAGCGCATACACCGGCCCAAACAGTAACTTTTTGAACATATAGCGGCTCTTCGTGAATAATGTGAGGATTTTCGGTGCCCCAGAAGCGACAATTTTGTTTATTAACTGAGCCAGAGAGCATAAAATGTGCCTGATCGGTCATCAAAATTTGCTGCCAGGACTCCGGCTCAGCATTAATCATTGCAACGACATTTTGTGCATACGTCAAGCGCCGTGGCTCATCTTGTGGCAAAATTCTTTGAGTTATCTGCACTTTCTATGGAAATAAGTGAAGATCATCCTTTAAAATTTTCCGCAAAGTGGTCCCACTGATGCCTAACTGCTGCGAACGGCGCTGATATGACAAACTTTGGTCTTCTTGAACACAGTCCTTCACAGACTGAATAGATGAGTTTGAACGCCGCGGACGTGGCCTAGGTTGCTCACGAGGGCTTGCCACAGAACCAAATTGAAAAAAATTCGAGGCCCAACGACGAATTGTACCTTTTTTGGGCGTAACACGTTCACGATATTTTGCACGATACGCACGTTGAGTAAGCACAATCGAGCGTTCATTTTTAATGAATATTGAAACTATTTCCGCGCGTTCTTTTGATATGAAGCGATTCATGGTTAAAATTGTACTGAACCAACGTTTCCAAAATGGTATAACAAATGAAAATCGGTTGACAAGTGACATCGACCCATATGAGATGGCGCACTCTGTATTTATCAGGTACTAACTATGGAAATATGCATCGAATAAAATCAGCCCGAAGTCGATATTATTATTTGTTCTCGAGATATGCGAGACAAAAAAAAGCTCATAAACATTACTTTATGAAGTTACGTACATGCGCATAGAAACTTCTCTTTAACCTTGAAGTATGAATTTATGCCAGTATTTAATTTGGAAAATTGGACGCATTGCAATAACACAGCATAGCGCGAAGAAGTAGTGAAAATTCGTTCATACTTTATACTGAACAAAGTTCATTATTTCGATAAAGCAAGTGATCTGAAGCCTTCAACTAGTGCTTTTCCAGCAATATCAGTGACCTAGTTAAGAGTGTGACCGAAAACACAGGTCTGCGTATTTCAAGATGAGGATTTTGGCCTATTTATGAGGTCTTATCAACGCCAACCACCATGAAGTTAGTCGACCAGGAACTATAGAGTGCTTTCGGTGTTTAGGTGCTTGAAACTAGACAACAGTTTTTAAAAATATTGTCCATCATTAGGTACAACGTTTGCCCAAAAACGTGCGCATTTTGACGCGACTCACTGATCGGCACAATTTTGGCTTCTTCGAAAGATCGAAAGTGCTCTTCAGCCGGTGTCATTTTATTGTTTCCCAGTAGGCTTTATGGACCTAAGCAAGAGATGGTCGAGCCTTGTCGTGCTGAAAAATCGCTTTGTCGTTTTCAATGCTAAGCTCAAAACCTATTTGTTGTGTTCAAAGAGCCTATATGATGGTTTCAGCCGATTGCAAACACTTATAACATAAAGGGACTTTCAATAGCTGTAAGTAACTATGAAGAAGAAAAATAAATTTCGGGCCCTTGAAAACAAGATCTCAATGGAAAAAAAACTGTGAATGAAACTTAGATGTTTAGGACCTGTAGAACGAATGAACAGTGGACAAGCAATCAAAAAATAAAGAATGGAAAACCCGAGGAAAAACAGCCAGGAAGGCGTCGGCTGGGAGAACAATATAAGGATGGACCTAGAACAGATGGATCACAACAGCAAAACATTGAAGGAACACTCACGACAGGGAGACTTGGCGAAGGGTCATCAACGAGGTTCTAAACTTCCGAGTTCCAAATGGCGGGTAATAACTCGTAAACTAATATCTGAACAATTTATTGACCTGACCTGCCCAGTGGCTGTTGTTCTTTAAAGTTAGTCTTTTGTTATAATCAGCATTTTGCCATTGAGTGCTTACCATTCAACTACACGTCAGAATTGTTAAGATTTATTATAAAAGTTGGTGTTCTGATCGCTGATCTTGAGCTACGAAATGTGTACGGCCAATATTATCGTCCAGCAACACCTTCCTGAGCTGGATATGATTACCACAGTTTCTGATGCATTACCACACACTTTCACCTTTGACAAAAGATTTGAGATATTGATCCCGAACTGCACAGTTTGGGAAAGCGGCGATCCCTTGCTGCACCGATGGCTCCAAGATGGATTCCGGTGTGGGCGCTGTCATCTTCGGATCATATCCGAAAAAAGCCTAACTCAACCTAAATTTAGAGACTGGCATAACCATCAATATACTCTCAAACCGTCAAACAGTGCTCAAAGCATTGGGCTCGTAAAGCACGAACTCAAAATCCGTTAAGGAATGCCACGATGCCCTGCAGGACCTAGCCAAAAGAAAAAAGGTCAAACAATGGTGGGTGCCAGGTCACAAGAGCATAAAAGGCAACGAAATCGCCGACCAAC
Source organism: Merodon equestris (assembly GCA_958301585.1). Lineage (NCBI taxonomy): Eukaryota > Metazoa > Arthropoda > Insecta > Diptera > Syrphidae > Merodon > Merodon equestris. The sequence continues at coordinate 17,766,792 of OY284417.1, read as the reverse complement.
TCGCTAGACAAGGTTACAGTGAAAGGTACATAGGTGCCAAACTTTTCTACCGAATCCCCCGAGTCAAAGATTAATTTTCTCTTAGACAAGTGGGAAAAATTGCAACACCTGCACTTTTGGAACAGCGTTCAAGGACTCCGACAATCGAAAAGATCCATTCGACCCTTTAACAAACATTCTGCTAATATCTTTAAATATAATAGAGTCGATATCAGAAGAATGGTCAGCTACCTTTCGGGTCCATACTATGTGCGTGTGCTACCCTCTGCCATCTTAGGAACTGACAAGACTAGCTCAGCTCCAACGAGGGGCAACTTTATTAAGAAGGTAGAGGAACTCCTCGTCTAATTAGCTAGCAGGCACAATAGACCTACACTGCTCGCAGTCGTTAGCACTAGCCCCCTGTTAAAAAAAAAAATGTCTTCCAACAAAGCAAGCACTTCGACAAATTATCACTAAATTGAGGAAAGTTGTTCGGTTGCTGGTCGAGTACGACGCCGAACTCCGTAGTCAAGCGAAAATCTGCTGATGCTGAAGACCCAATCTTTTTCATTTCGGCTGATTGGACACGGAGGCAGCTCGGTATGCTTCAACACTGTGGCAAAAAAATCATTTTCAATTATTAAGCATATTTTTGTTGAACGGCTACGTAGACTGTTATATGCCACCCATAACTCTTCTTTTCAGTTTTAAAGTGAAGACACGCCTAATGAAAAAAAAACTCTTGCTAGCTCGAACTGAGCATGAATTGAGCATGAACTGAGCATTCATGGATATATGCTTGGCTGTCTATGTTGATACGATAGTCCGACAATTTCTTCGTTTTGGATTATCGTAATGAATGGGCTTTTCATCTTTAGTCACACTACGATATAGAAAATCCTTCCTTTCTTGCCACTCGAGTAGCGATTCATTTGTGAAAAACGCCGTTCGACCTCTTCCGGTGTCAACTCAGATGGTACGCAATTTGTTTGGTTTTCGAATATTCCCAAAATTTCCAAACGAAGGGAGTACAGCCAATGATGCCTCTACTTATGTGTTTTCAATTTCTTTCATCTGTCCGAGAAGCCCTTTCTTATTTCTGTGTCGAAATAACCACTTTATAGCAGCCTAGCCCTTCGCAGCACGTCCTTCATTAAAAATTCGACGCAAAAGTACAACAAAATAAAATTGTACAATATATGACGTCGACGAAAATCTACCAAAGTTTATGCTGAGAAGTTGTTGAGGGATTCCCAAGCTTAGTTGACGCTTACCAGCTCTTACTATCTCTTAATTGCGATCGACGGCACCAGCCTTTTTCCAAAAATGATGCTGGTGCGGTCGTTTCAATTCTATATGTTAGGCGCTCAGTGTATATAGCTCTATTTAAGATCTCCAAGAGGCATCAAAGTCCTCTTTAAAGCTCATCGTAATAAAAATAAGCGAGAATAGGAATTAGTAGAGGAAGCCCTAAATGGGAGAAGTGTGACCAATAAGTCAGTTTTACATTAACTTAAGTATGAAAAACATTTGTGTCTACATTTGTATATTACCTTGAAAAGTTTCAAGGTCTTTCCGAGTCTAGAACGTCAAGCCAAACCGAAAAAAAATTGTTATCAGCATGAATTGTATGAATTTCAATACTTCAATAGCATTTTTTCATTCGCCCATTCCCGTTCCATTAAAATTCTTAGAAGTCACCAAATTAATACTTACAAAACACACGAGGAAATTCATCCCTTCCCTACTTCAAACGAGCATAAGTACTCTTATAACAGAAGGTCGGCCTTACAGTTGTTGTCTCAGATATCGTGTGTCCTTGATGAGAAGTTCGCAATCCCTGACTTTTTATTTCAACAACCAAGATTAATGTGCCATTTTAATGTATTTTCTTAACTCTCTTCTCATTAAAGACACACTCACTACCAACGGAATCAACCCACATTGGAAACGAGCAGCTATGATGGCGATGGCGCTTACCCCACAACACCTTTTACATTGAGAGATAAATAAGTAACGAGAAAATAATGCGGTGACTGGACGTGTTGGTAGCTGAGCTCAATTGAATGAATATTTAATGTTTGCAATTTCCCACCAAACCAAAAAAACATAAGACTCAAGCCGTTTTCGCAAAGACAAGTAGGGCCCATCACTCTTATCTTGACCGTGTCCTTCAGTTCATAAACCACTTATCGCGACACCACCAGATGATGAACAGTATTTCGACCCACTCCGAGGTCAGACGATAAAACTGACAATTACTTTTACAAGACAGCTAAATGAAACGAAATAAATGACCCGCTTATCTTCATCTTCAACCTTGCGAAAGATTTGTGAATACCATTGCAACGAACTTCAGAATTCTTTGGAAAAGGATAAAACCAACTCGACCTCCTTGAGCAGTGAAATGGAAGGTTTTTTAAGAGACTGTCCGGCGATGGAGCTTCGACAGGATTATGTGAAACAGGTTTTCTATATTTGTAAATATATAATTGTATAAAGTACGAGGACTATTCCTGGTGTTAACGAACTTGCTTCAACTAAGGTTTGAAAATATTTCCTATATTAGGCATAGTTTGTATTTAAAGGATATCTACAGATTTATGCTTCATTCAAGTTCAATAAATTTATATTTTTCTTGTTTGTAGATATAAATCAAATTTATGAATAAGCTTTGTACTGTACATTATAAAAGTAAGTTGTAAGATGCCGGCTCCATAAAGAAGTTTTAAAAAAACAATAAAAAGGAAAATAATTGTATTTTTAACAGTGTAGTATATATCCTATACAATACATACGCATATATTTTATTAAAATAAAAATTGATTATTCAAGCGCAGTAAGATTCGTGATTTACAAAACGAGTGGTTGTTTTTATTTTGTGAAAGGGTTTGGGACTCCTGGTGGAGCGAGTGCGAGTGAGTTCTAGTGATTGATGAAGCTTAGTCTGGGTCTAATCATTCTATCAAGGTCTTTTTCAATAAAAAGGTAAGTAGAAGCCAGGAATAGAAAGCTTCAAATATAGAATAAAATGTTCTACCTATGTATAATACTCACACGCTACTAACGCCCTAGCGTTATGTGTGATTCGCCATGAAAATCTCTATATCCACGAACAACTCTTGCTTGTTAGGAGGTCGGTAAGTAAGTCTGAATAGGAGTGATGAACTAAAAAGCCCCAATAAAAGCTATAGTAAGTCGCTTCGGCACACAAAAAATTATACCCGATTGTGCAAAATTAAGACAGACCGATTGATTTGTTAAAAACTTCGATGAATTGGGTGAAAATAATTTGCCCAGAAAACGCGGCTGCTCTCTGCCAGAGCCGGGTAGCTACACACAAAGTAGTCGAGGATGTCCCTCTCATTATTGTCCTTTCAGTTGGGACAGGACTTAAAGATAGACATCGCTCTTTAAAGCTTTAAAGATATAAAATTAAGTTGTTCTAGAGCCGACCGGCATTGTTTCACCAAAAGAATGATGCGTTAACCGACTCGATGGACTTGATATCGGCTAGGTTGGGATATTCGAAAGTATTATCTATCGCTAGCTACGATTCTTGCCTCCATTTTGGCAGCATACGAATTCCGCGGACTTTAAGGCGATCTATGAAAAGACCCAATTTTAGGCTTCTTCGAAATTCGGAAGTGCTGCTCATCCAGACCATGTGTCGATTGGAAGACTTGGAAGTCTTGGTAATCAGAAGGTTCTGCGACAGGTACGAGGTCCCATTTCCATGATTTTAGAAAGACTTTTTAGAGCCTAGGCAACATGTGACCAACCTGTGAATCTCTTTGTCTGTTTTTACTCGTGTTGCTGCCGGGTTTAATGCTTAGCCCAAAGGCTTTAGTTAGGTCGATAGCCAGCGTTTCTAATAGTTTCCCCTGGTTGCGACAACTTATAATTGGTCTGAGATGGTTATATAGCATGAGCTTCGATCAAGGAATGTTTGATTTGGTCGGCGGCGTGCCCTCATGATTTCTTTCAATTTAAATATACTTTACGATGCGATATAGAAATATATGCTATTCGACGTCTCTCGCCTGTGACTCGAGTAGCACCATTTGGACCATCATTCATAAGGCGTTAAACCACGAAAAATGGTTTACTGACTTATGGCCAAAAAGTCTGCAAGTTCTTGTTGCGTTAGACATTGAACTTCAAACGTCTTCATGCGACTTTCTACGTCCAAATTACCGACTCTTGTAACGTTGAAGCCATTCATGACCCGTTCTTTAATAAAAGAGGCTTATCCACCATACATTTCTGACATCATTCTACGCGCCGCAGCTGCGGTTTTTTTTTTTTTTTTTTTTTTTAAAGGCGAAAAGCTTCGTGCAGACAAAGCTTATTTGGCTTACAAATTCACGAATGTGATATAACGATAAGAAGAAAACAGGAACTCAATCCTACCATGTGACGTTCTTGAGTTGACTTTCCGGCCAGCATGTACCACCAGCGCCATCTATTGGAAAGGCTTCGTGTAAGTAGGGACGGCAGGTTTCGCACATAGCAAGAAATTCGACACTTTGTATTAATCAAGTAAATCTTTGAGCCATCAGCCGTTTTTCCATTCCTTTTTTTGGTATGGAATTCAACTAAGAAACGATTTTAAGAGTTTAACTAGGTAAAATACAGTTCACCCAGTAGGAGACGGAACCAAGTCTTTTGGGATTACCTTCAAGATCTTAGCATGTCCCTAGAGGGAAAAAAGCAGCAGCTGAATCATATCACACTGAACTAATTTCAGATGCAAAGGTCGAATAGGAGTAGATGGAGGATGTCTGTAAGCACGTCTGACCTGCAAGATCGACTAGCTCTAGTAGTCCCCATATACCCCACTCCCCGTAAAATTTGGGTTTTTACTTAGGACAGGTCAATATACGATCGTTTCGTAGGAGAGAAGTACAAGGCAGTGGTATAGTTCTATTTTAGTTTGACGGGCAAGGCCATGCTTGCTTTAATTGCCTTTAGACGAGCTTGGGATCTAGAATGATTACCAAGTACCTAGTACTCATTCAAGGTGAGAGTGGTTGAATTTGGTTGAGTTTTAGGAGAGATTAAACTCTGCACTTTGATCTATTTAGCGAACAGTAACATTTCAGTTTTGGCCCTCTAACCATAGCTGGTGGCCCATTGAAAAACTTTGTGTAGAACGCTCTTCATAATTTGGCTTATCATCGAGAGAAACTTACGAGACGCAGGAACCACTACGTCGTCCGCATACGTAACTACGTTTATCCCGGCCTAGCTTAGTCCCATCAGAACGTTGATACCAATAACCACAGAAGGGAATGAATAAGATGTACCGAGAAATACTGGGTAAGCCTGATTTTTAAACATGGAAATAATGCACCGACTAATCATCGACAGGGATTCCAATATTACTTCTGTATGAAAGGCTCCCAATGTCTAAGAAGGGTTTTCTCTTCTGTGTGCACAACCTCGTATAGGTTTGTCTTAGCGGATCAAAACTTGTTGTAGGCATGATAAACCAGGCATGATAGAGGGTTCAAATGCAAAATCAGGCGAACGTGCATTTCTGGAATTTATTCCATGGCTTTAGGAATAAAGGATGTGAGTCTGATGGGTTTGAGATCTTTTGCAGATTGACTTCGGGGATAACAACTACTGGGAGCTGTGTCCATGAAAGGGAGAGCCGCAAGTTGCACAAGAGCCACGGAATTGTTATGCCATACAAGTTCTGTAACATAAGGGGCGAAACCATTATATGGAGAAGAAGCTATTTAAGAGCTAGGAGATTTTTTCCTCAGTAATACTCATAATCTGTGATATGCTTTCGGTCGGCTCAACATGATCAAAATTGGAACAAGCTTTTTCTAGATTTTTGCTGCACGCAGGAAATCGATTTTTAAAAAAATCTCCTCGATCAAAGGTTTCCAATGTCCATCTGCTCTCTTTAGAAGGAATAGGCAATAGACTTAGCCAATATTTTTCTATCAGGTACAAATGGAAATCCGTCGTTTTCCAAAAAGATGGCGCTAACGATACTCGTGAAATTGTTATCGGCGTCTTAATTCTGTGCGTGTAAATGTCGAAAATATAGAAGTTTTGTTTTTAGCCTTAAATTCTACGAATTTCCGGCTAAGTCGCACCAAATGATTATTAAAATTTACGGTGAAGCTTCTATTAGTGAAAGAACCTGAATGGTTTCAAGCGGTGATTTCGACGTGAAAGATAAGGAACGACCTGGAACGCGACAAAACTTCGAAGATAAAGAATTGGAGAGATCCATTTCAAAAAACAAAATTGTCCGAATCGTTGGGTATTGACCTGTCAACGATAGGAAAACACTTTAAACCCATGGGAATGATCCAATTGCATAGAAACTGGGTTCCATACGAATGAGTCTTTGAAAGCTGTCTTTATATCTGTAGAACGCTGCTTCAACGACAGAATAGGAAAAGATTTTTGCATCGAATTGTCACTGTGAATGAAAAGTAGACCCTTGACGATAATCCCCCCGGCAACCACCAACATCAACGACGGGGCCATATATCTATCGATCCAAACCCATGCCATATATTTGGTGGGATTTGGTCTACTATGAGTGGGTAAGATCAGTAGCCTGAGCCGTACATCAAAGGGAAAATGGTAAGTAAAGTGAATTCCTTTAAAATTTGAGTTGGTTGGCAAGTATAGGTAAGCATCTGGGCGTACCGTGTAATCCTTATACCCTCCAAAATAATTTTTATAAGGCTTACAGAGATTAAGCCTATGGCAGATACACAAACACTGTCCAGTTTATAAGCTGGGGAGTTTATTTAAAACGAATCCAAAACTTCCTTTCAGGCCGATCAGCAAAATAAAAAGAAAAGCAACTAGAAGTAATGTAATCAACCACATTGGCTTGGATTATCTAATCTTTATTCAAGTGAACTCAGAAATTCAATGAATCCGTCGTAAGACATCTACAACAGAATACACAAGGTGAGCCATTTCAGCCTTCATATCTTCACAAAGAATATCGAGTTGTCGCCATTGTTCGCAATTGAGTAGCCCTTTACGAAATTCAATGGAAGCATCTATTTCTATGGACCGAAGAGCCATCTTACTTGGATTATGGGAATTTAATGGTGAACATGACACAAACCATCAATGATTTTTGGCAAAAAGTTATCATGAGCACTGAGGTTCATCTCCAATGAAAACTTTTAGTTAATTCAAGAGAATTTTTTTCACGTTAATCTTTGGGTTGGATTTCTTCAGAAAAGAATCATTAGGTCGTTCTTTAAAAAAAAAAAAAACTCTGAATCAGCCGCAATCACCACTGGAAAAGGTTATCAGGTGACGGTAACGGATTTTCAGATGATTTTTGATGAATTTCGACTGATAAAGGCATGGACAATTTTTATTTCCAACAGAGGGCAACGATCGCTTTTTGGTTTCCCTTTTTCCTTGGTCGCCTATTTTTAAAAATGTCATTCTGTCTAGCATTGGATATTGTCTGACTAAAAGCCTCCAAACTTCTTTCTGTGAGTATATTTGAATTGAAAAATGTACGTCAACAAACAGCGAACCGGCTTTGAATGGTAATGTCTGCGGAGAATTGGTCACTATTTAGCTCCAAGCAATTAAAAAAATTAAGTACAAGGTTTGTTCAAAAAATAAGGTGACTTTTTGAATTTCGCTAGCTAAGTATTGTACATTCAATTTTCATTTTTTTTGTTTTTTTGCTATGTAGGTACACATGTCCTCTGACATATGTTGACATCGTTAGCAATTTTGGCGAAGTATTTCACAGATATGAAGCTTAGGTAAAGATATGAAAAAGTTATTAGAAAATTTGTATTAAATTTTGGGTGAAATCTAAAATTAAGTCGAATTGATTTAAAATATATATAAAGGGTCCGCCATCTATAGTTTTTTTTTTTCAAGTAGTGCTTATTTCGTGAATGGTAACACTTAGCTCATGTCTGATTTGACAGATAATTAGTTTTATCCTTCCGCTGAACGAATATGGTTGTGTATACGCTTGAACAACGCTGGGAAATATTGCGACATTACTTTGAAAATCATGGTAATGTTGCAGAATGTGTGCGAAAATTGCGTACGGATTTTGGAAGAAGAGAAGCACCGTCAGCTCCGTATGTTCGTTATCTTGTGAAAAAAGTGAAAGAAACTGGCATCCTCATCGATAAACCAAAGCGTGAAAAGCCAAAAACAGTGCGTACACCCGAGAATATTGCTGCTGCGGCAGAAAGTGTGCGTGAAGCGCCATCAACATCAATTCACCGTCGTTCTCAACAATTGAACATTTCGGAGACATCATTGAGACGAATTTTGCATAAAGACCTTGGTATGACGCCATACAAAGTCCAATTGGTTAAGGAGTTGAAGCCAACTGACCATCCAATGCGTTTTCGCTTCGCTAAGTGGGCCTGCGATCGACTTACAGAAGATGCCGATTTTGCCAAAAAAATCATCTTTTCAGATGAAGCTCATTTTGATCTTGGCGGGTATGTAAACAAACATAAGACAAATGCCTAAATGTGCATTACTTAACGCTTGCCTTAAAATGGAATACTTTCCAAATACATGGAAATGTGCTAAAATTGTGCCTATATTCAAAGCCGGTAAGACTCCTGATATGATTATTAGTTACCGACCAATTAGTTTACTAAGTTGTCTTAGTAAAATCTACGAAAAGGTCCTAAAGGAGAAAATTTCAAAACACATTGCCGAAAATAATTTATTTCCTAAGGAACAATTTGGTTTCAGACGCAACCATAGTAGTCTCATCAAGTACTAAAGATCTGCAATCATATTAAGTCATCTCGTTCAATCGGTAAGTGAACTGGCATGATATTACTTGACATTGAAAAGCTTTTGATTCAGTTTTGCACGACGGACTTATTTTCAAAATGATAAATTTCAATTTTTCTCCGCATATCTGCAAACTTTCCGTAGTTTCGTACCCAATCATTGTTTTAAAGTGTACGTTTATAATGATGTCTTTAGCATTGCCCACTTTCAATATGGTGTTCCCCAAGGCTCGGTCCTGGGGCCTGTTTTGTATAATCTATTCATTTCCCTTTTACCATCACTGTCCAACTGTGAAGTAGCAATATTCGCAGACGACACGGCATTATTCTCGTCTCATGAACTCGCTCTCGAGAATGAGAGGAATCTAAACTATGGGTTCTTCAGAATATTCCAAATTTATTTCAATAAATGAAAAATCAAGTTAAACGAAGATGAAGAACAAGCAATCTTTTTTTACTATAAAAAAAGATAGTGGACAGTTACAAGTGAATTGTGCAAGTATAAGTTAGGAACCTTCCGTCAAATACCTTGGAATTTATTTGAACATCAAACTTACATTTAATGTTAATTTAACAAACGCCTAAACACCCATTCATTAATCGTAAGTTAAAGCTGTCAAATGATAACAAAACGATCATTCATAAAGTTATCTTCCAGGCAATTCTGCTTTATACATAGTTGCCCGGTATGAGGTAGTTGCGCAAAAACCCATCTTAAGAAATTGCAAGTTTCCCAAAACACATTATTAATAAAATTAAAAATTTTAAGTAACCCCCGACAAAAAAAAAATTCAAAAAAGTAAAAAAAATATTTTTTTTTCTCTCGGCCTTTTGACGTCATTAAAAGAACCGTTGAATGCCATGGGGGTCACCGGTGACCGGCACTGAATTTGTTCGTAGCGCCACGGGGGTCACCGGTGACCGGCGAAGCCAAGATTATTGGGAACACATAATTCGAGTAAATTTTGAACGCTTTTAATTTTTTTTATATTATTACCGTTACTAAGATGATTTAAAGAAATTAATGCAATATAGAACACACAAAAAAAAGTTTTATTTATATACATACGTACGTACATATATATTACATGTAACCTTAAAGATTATACGCGATTGTTATTTGCGATGTACTATATTGAAACACTCCAAGCAAAGAAAAGGGGAACCAGTGCAGTCTCCACAGTATGACACAACTTTTTTGGTACAGTTTTTTGCCTTTAGTCGACCTAGGTTTTTCGCATTTTTTTCGTAGCACACTTTACAAAATCGTCGCGTGACCCTAGCTTTTCCCGGCACTCTTTTAAGTTCATGTCGTGGTTTTCTCAGGAGGCTCGTATGTGAAAAAAGGCAATCATCAGTTTCCCTATCATTGCATTTTGTTAAATACATGGCTATTTTCATTCGAAAATCAGGAATTTGTATATTTCTCTGAGTTACCTGTTTGAACAATACTAATGCGTTCACAATACAAGTATTCAATAGCAGCTCCATTGCCAACTTTTTATACCATTTTACAGTTCTACGCAATGGTGAACTATATGCTATCATTTGGTCTGATAAATCAACTGAAGCCTTTCCTGAATTATATTCGACAACTGCTTTTGGTTTATCACATGAATACCATTTTTTATTTACAGTCGTCATTTCGGTTGAATGTTTAGTAGAAAGCATAAGCACATCTCTTTTATCCTTCCATTTCAAGACTGTTATACCTTTTCCATTTTCTCTACCTATGACCTCTCCACGTTTTAATTTTTTGTTTATTACTTCTGGTGGATTTCCTCGACGATTTTTACGCAGGGTGCCCACTAAATGTGTATGCATGTCGAGTAATTGTTCCGCTAGCTCAACACTTGTGTACCAATTATCTGTGCAAATTGTGTGACCTTTTCCCAATATTTCCTCGCAGAGAGACATCACAATTGCAGAAGATTTGTATCCTGATGCTTGACTTGTATTTTCTTCTTTTCCGATATATACTTGAAACGAATAAGTGTAACCTGCTCCACCACATAATTTAAATATTTTCAATCCATATCGATGACGTTTTTGTGTTGAATATTGACGAAATTTTATACGTCCTCGAAAAGGCACTAATGATTCATCTACACATAGCACTTCTTCTGGGTTGTAATATGTTTTAAAATTACTCTTTAGTATATCCATAATTTCACTAATCTTACACAATCGATTATTAGGGTCATTTTCTTCGTTGTTGCTAAAATGAACGAACCTCAAAAGTAATTCAAAACGATTTCTTGACATTACTGAACGTGGGAATGTCTGGGTATATCCTTCATCTGTACTTCAATATAGATGTATTTGAGGTAATCGCACTAGTCCCATCCATATGATCAACCCAAAAAAGCGCTTTATTTCATTAGGATTAGTTTCAGACCATTTATCCACGCGATTCGATTGTTGTTCTGATTTTATTTGTGCTGCATATATATTCGTTTGAACCGCAATAATTTCAAATACTTCTTCGGTAGCAAAGAGAAGATAAAAACTATGCGGTTCGGTATAACTAAAAACCTCTGGATCACAGGCGCTGCTAATTCCAGAAGAACTCGAAAAAGAGATATTTGCTTGCTTGCCCTGGGGAATGCGCCAATTTATTTCTTGGTCCTGGTTATCCTCGCTTTCAGGCTCATCTTCACTTTCTGATTCAATTCGATTTCTACGTGGTAAGAATCCTCTTATCTGGTCACTGCTTGAAGAACATGCTTCACTATCTGATAATATTCGGCGTCGTTTACAGTAAGCTGGTGAAAATAAATCGTAAGACGCATTATCTGAGGCATGATCTTTACTTGTCGCCATATTAATTTTAGGGCTCACTAAGAATACAGGAGCGGAAAACAAAAATTCATATATCGGGTAAAAGCGTAATAGATATTATTACCGGATTGTAAAATAACTCGCCTCGATAAAAAAAAGAACATTCGCCACTACAAAATATCTCGCCAAAAATGACTTCGCTATAGTACTTTACGATAGACATCTCTTCATATCTGTGCACAAAAGTAATCTGCTGAACTTCTCAAGATCTTTTTACGGAAACGCACAAAGTAACAAAAAAGTTCCAGTTATAATTGTTCGACGCACTTAACTAGAATAAATAAAATATCGGCGGAAATATCGAACTACAAGAATAAGCAAATAAAATAACAGTCCCTTTCAGCGCCGTGGGGGTCACCGGTGACCTCAGTAAATTAAATGAGTCAGGAATGATTCCAAAAACTAACTGTTCTATTGCAAAAAATATTTCATCAAAATATGCAACACATTCTGAGAAATCCATTTTAGATAGACGGGCAAGCCATGTAAAATAAGCATGGCATTCAACGTGTTAATATTTTTAAGATGACGTCGCCGCGTCGGGAAATCCGCTAAGTAAATAAAATAAAACCAGAATACATACATATAAAAAGAATATTGAGAATGATAAAGTAGAGATTATACAAAGACCTACGCTTTGTAAAGTAGATTAGTAGATTTACTAATAGGCAACCGTCTCCTACCTTCGAGTTCCATCATCAGAGTACCAGCATACATGGGTGTTTCAAATGTTAGGTCGCAGATATGTTTGAAAGTAATTTAAGTACCCATTGTGTCCAAGATCTAGAGTAGCGCAAAATAGTTCCAACCCCGGAACGAACATGGTTTCCTTTCCTAGTCGGAACTAGTTCTTGGAATTATCTCCTCGGAACTACGTCGGAACTGTCGGAACTATCGGAACTATTAGTATGATAAGAGAGATCCATATCCGATCCTTCATACCTAATTCGTTCAGAAAACACGGAACGAATTGCCTGTACGAGTATGATTGCGGACATTATTGTTTGATTACTCTTCTGATATTCCAGTTCCAGTATGTGAGTGTGCAAATTAACAAATAATAGATTTATTTGTTTTAAAAAAAAATTTTATTTTTTTGATTTTAAATGGGGCAGTACTTCCCCTTACACGTCAAAACTAATTCTAAATACAAATTTCTTATCCACTACCTTAAATACTAATCTGTCGTCCCATGCGTCGCTGTCGTGCCGGCTCGGGTGACGGTGCTCCGGAAACGTGGAATGTGTGGCTCAGGTGACGGTGCTCCGGAGACGTGGAATGTGTGGCTCAGGTGACCGCGACGATCCCACGATGAAAAGTGCAGCGGTCAGTTGTATGATGGAAAGTCGATGCCATTCGCCTAATTCCAACACGTACAGATCAGGTGATGTTGGCGTTGATCTGTTTGTCGTTAACTCCTCCCTCCTTAAGTTCGAACGCCCTCGTTCGATCAACAGATTGTGTTACATTAGAAGAGTGGAATACGGCTAATCCTCGTTACGTGATCTGGCGATGTTTTTTCTCCTTGTGAGACGGGTGGCTGTGGCCTAGTTGTTGATGACCTTGGTGTTTCTGCCTCTGAGCCATTGAACTCTATCTTGATTTCAGCATCTGATCTTCTTCGCTTTGACCTTGCTTTCAGCAGTATGACTACGAGTATCATAGAAATGACAATGAGTGAACAAATTACTATATTTGTGATGGAAGTGGCTTTGCTTCCGGTGTCTAGCAATTCAATCAATTTGGTGTTGTTTATTTGTAGTTCCTTAATCAATTCTATAGATGACAGTTTTTCGATGCTCGTTCTGCTGGATGTAGGTTGCAGTATGGCTGGCAATGGTCTAAAATTGGTGACCTCCATGGAAAAGAATGTTTCGTTGCCTGTTGTTATAGTAGCGTTGGAATACCTAATGATGTATGTCCCGTTTAGTTTCATGGGGTCCTTATTTACTTCTATCGTGCCATCGAACTGGTTCAGGAATACGATTCCGGGCAGGATTTCCTCAACTGTTGGTACGTGTTGATTGTTGGTAATAGAGCACGTAGGCGGTCGACTGTTCAGCAAGTTGGGGATGCAGCTTGAGTTGCTTATATCTACTAATTGCTTACTTAAACATATCGAAAGATTATTGTAGGATTTACAAGGGGAGTTTATACCAAAGATTTCCTTTTTGCATTTTACAATATTTTCATAATCTATTTTGTTTATAATTTTTTGTATTTTTACTGGTTTGATGAACATAGCCTCGCAGGACTCTTTATTTGTCATAGGGAAGCTAATTATATATATAATTACAGTTTCGTTTGAAGCAATTTTAAGCTCCGCAAAGTCGAATGATTCTTCGATATTTGTAAATGGTATTTCTTCTGTATTAAGTACATTTTCAATTTGACTTATTTCTAAATTAGATAAAATGTAAGAATTTATAATATTGGCCTTGGCCCAATGTATGGAGTATCCTATATTAACAATTTCTTCTTTTATTACTTCTAGCCTATATTTAAAATTTTGCATTATAGTATCTTGTAACCTACCGGTTACTTTCATTGTCTTTAATATGTCATTTGTAATATTTATTAATTCATTAATTCTTTCAACTGACAGTTTGTTTATAATAACCTGCTTGTTATTATTTGATAGAATACCGTTTATCTTTTGATTTATAATTTTTAGGTCGTGGTGATCAGGACTGCCTGCGATCCACTTCCATGCTGTGCCTAAAAAGTCCAATGCTCGACTCTTCCTTGTTCTAGGCTTCAATCGATCCAGGTGGTTCTTTATTTGGATTAGCTCGGTTGATATGAAAGGGAAACTGGGATGGTTAGGATTGGAATCTTTGTTTATAGCTGCCTCGATGTCATTGATAGCCTTTTCATAGTGTTCCAGATCTATTACATGGATTAGCTTGAAGGTGCCTGTTTGCACTTTGGCGGTTCCAACGTTCACTGCTACAAGCTGGGAATTTGAATAATCTAAAATTTGGATGTGAGCCCTCGCGGCTGCGAATAAGAACCTAAAATCGAATGTTAATTTCTTATGTGAGACTTGTGTATAATTTTACCGGATTCTGTTAGTACGGTAGTTTTTCGGTTCTCCTTAACCCTTTCCTCTCTATATCTACTGGTTAGTTTAGTCCCTAGTCTTTTGTTTAGTTTAACGTAAATCAATTGTCCTGGTAAGTATTCTTTAATAGCCTGTCGTCTCTTGTTATGATAGTCTATGTCTTTTTTCTGTTTTAGAAGTAGTTTTTCGAAATTTGCCTGTCTAGTCTTTTCGTAATCATCGGGAGTGAAATTTAGGTTACGTCCAAAAAAGAGGTCCACTGGTCTCTTGTTAGTCGTAGAATGGATTGAGAAGATATATTCGCTTACTGCTCTTTCGAGAAGTTCATCGAAATTGCGTTCGGTCCCATTCTCCTTCAGACATCGCATGATCTCTGCCAAAGTTGAATGGAAACGCTCTATTTGTCCATTCACTTCACTCTTATAGGGGGGTGTCGTGAAGACATCAATGCCGAGTTGATCTTTTAGCATGAACAATATTGATGGTGAGTTGAGTGAAGGCTCGTTGTCGATAACAACAGATTTGGGTACTCCAAAGAAAAATATAATGTCGCGTAGGGGTCTTCGTATGTCGTCTATTGATCTGCTTTTGAGTGGTCTAGCAAGTGCGTACTTTGTAAACTTGTCCAGTGCGGTCAGTATGACTTTCTTCTCAGTTATAAAAATGTCCAAGTGTACGGTATGTCCCGGAAAGGTTGGCAGCGGTGTTTCGCCAAGCTTCGGTTGGTTGGGATGCCTTTCATATTTGCTACGCTTACAAATTGTGCAGATTTTTGTTATTCGTTTGATTTTCTGCATCATGGATGGGAAATAGAATTTTTCTAAAATTTGGAAACGGTTTTCTTGGGCATTCCGGTGAGCGCGATTGTGTGTCTCGATTATTATGGATTCTTGCTCTTCTGGATTGGTGACGTCCTCTACCTGTATTTGCGTGAATCTTATTTTGTATGCTTTGAAGTAGAGTGGATACAGTTCCTGTATTAAGCCCATGATTTGCTCTTCGGTTTTAATGCAGTTAATAACGGAGGGATTTAGAATTTTTTTTAAGAATTTCTGTAAGATTGTTTTGATTATAGGCCGTATCAGTAATAGTGTGTCTATGGTAACCGGGAAAAATTATTTTGAAATCATGTGATGCTTTTTCGCCTATGTTGATGAAAATTTGGCTCTTGAAGGCATTGATTGGTACCTCTACACTTACAATAAGTTCGTGAGAGGAACTCTCATCACTGTGTACTGTTGGAGTTAGTGAGTTTATCAGGCTATTTTGTGGAGGTCGGGATAGCGCGTCAGCAACGACGTTGGTTTTGCCAGGCTTGTACTGGAGTTCGTGATTGTATTCTAATGTGGTCTCTATTTTGTTGATGTATCTGTCTAAGTTGAGCGGAAGGTCCCTGAGTAAGTGGTTCCGCCTTCATCTGTGGTCGTGGGGGAAACGGGTTAGGGTTTCGGTTAAAATTTGATTGGTTTTGGGTGTTGGTAAAGTTTTGGTGCATTGGTCCGGAATTGTTATGGAAAGGTCTGACATGCGAATAGGTCAAGGGATCAGCTTGAGGATACCTTGACGTTCTATTAAAAGGATTCTGAGTGGGAGGATGGTACCTTTGAGGAGTGACTGGAGTAGGAGAAAAATGTGGTTTCCTATGGTTCTGGGATTCTGGTTACTATGGAGGATATTAAGGAGTCGAGAGCGGGGGTTGTTCCCACTTCCTGAGGAGCCTCTACTTGGGAGGAACTAGACAAAAAATGAATTATTGTGGTTTTGTGCATCTCTGAGAGGATTGTCCATATTGGCTATGGTAGCTAGATGATTCCTATGAAGGTGAATTGGAGGGTTAATGCGTGAGTTGGGTTCTGTTGGGTTTTCACCACCAGGACTAGTAGAAGCACCCGATCGAAGGTCTGGCATGGTTTAATTTATTATAAGATAAACTGTGTTTAAGATAAACTGTGTTCTTTACAAAATTATTGGCTTAAATCTAGATTATTCTCTTGAAATTGCGTATATTTGTTTATCCTTATTATTTTTCCTTAAATATATTTTTTCTTCCTTATCCGTTTCTTATTTTATTTAGTCACTTTTCTTTTTTCTTCTTTTAAATCTTTTAAATGTATTCTCTTATTTTTCTATTTTTAATAATATTTATTGCTTTTTCCGCATTCACTTTTCTTTTTATTTGTTTAATCTGTTTATCTTAATTCTTAACTTATCTAACTTACATAAAAATCTTCATCCCGTTGCTGTGTCTGGTGGGGCCGCTGACTCGTACGAGTCTCCTGTTCCTCCGTTGTTCGGCTACTTAGGTGCTCCTTTTCCCCACACTTACAATCACTGGGTGTTTTTTTTTTTATTTTTTTTTTTTTTATTGTTTAGTTTTTGCTTAATGTTTCTTTTTGTTCGGGGGGTCGGGACCAACGAACACGCGCACTGATTTTTCTTAGGGCTAATTTCCCTTACGTCACGCACTATAACAATTAAACTCGTCGCGGACGCGGCCTGTGCTACTTGAGGACCTGCGGCCTCACGGATGTCAAACAATTTTAAGTTTTCAGTGTCAGGGATAACCCGTTAAATCAAATCACTTGTACGCGCCACTATCGCTGGTCCCACGATGCGCACTTCCACTGCGTAATACACTAGAGGCTGTCTTAAAGCCTTGCCTAGTATCACTATCACGGTTCTTTAGTTTTTGGTTCACAGTTCACAGTTCTTTAGACCGGTGATTTTCGTAGTTTGTGGTTCTTGGGACCGGCGGTGTTTCCGAGCAATTTGCGCGAGGGCTACTTAAGGCCAACAAAGTCTGTACGACGTGCGGGAGCTACTTGAGGTCACTTGTGTCGACACAGAGCGCGGAGCTGCTTGAGGTCACTTTAATTGCACGGTTCGCGGAAGTTAATTTGGATACGATGCACGGGAGCTACTTTAGGTCACTGGCAATAGACGTACCGTTCATAACCTTCGCGATTTACCACCGGTCCCTGCTCGGGCGCCAATTAACAAATAATAGATTTATTTGTTTTAAAAAAAAATTTTATTTTTTTGATTTTAAATGGGGCAGTACTTCCCCTTACACGTCAAAACTAATTCTAAATACAAATTTCTTATCCACTACCTTAAATACTAATCTGTCGTCCCATGCGTCGCTGTCGTGCCGGCTCGGGTGACGGTGCTCCGGAAACGTGGAATGTGTGGCTCAGGTGACGGTGCTCCGGAGACGTGGAATGTGTGGCTCAGGTGACCGCGACGATCCCACGATGAAAAGTGCAGCGGTCAGTTGTATGATGGAAAGTCGATGCCATTCGCCTAATTCCAACACGTACAGATCAGGTGATGTTGGCGTTGATCTGTTTGTCGTTAACTCCTCCCTCCTTAAGTTCGAACGCCCTCGTTCGATCAACAGATTGTGTTACATTAGAAGAGTGGAATACGGCTAATCCTCGTTACGTGATCTGGCGATGTTTTTTCTCCTTGTGAGACGGGTGGCTGTGGCCTAGTTGTTGATGACCTTGGTGTTTCTGCCTCTGAGCCATTGAACTCTATCTTGATTTCAGCATCTGATCTTCTTCGCTTTGACCTTGCTTTCAGCAGTATGACTACGAGTATCATAGAAATGACAATGAGTGAACAAATTACTATATTTGTGATGGAAGTGGCTTTGCTTCCGGTGTCTAGCAATTCAATCAATTTGGTGTTGTTTATTTGTAGTTCCTTAATCAATTCTATAGATGACAGTTTTTCGATGCTCGTTCTGCTGGATGTAGGTTGCAGTATGGCTGGCAATGGTCTAAAATTGGTGACCTCCATGGAAAAGAATGTTTCGTTGCCTGTTGTTATAGTAGCGTTGGAATACCTAATGATGTATGTCCCGTTTAGTTTCATGGGGTCCTTATTTACTTCTATCGTGCCATCGAACTGGTTCAGGAATACGATTCCGGGCAGGATTTCCTCAACTGTTGGTACGTGTTGATTGTTGGTAATAGAGCACGTAGGCGGTCGACTGTTCAGCAAGTTGGGGATGCAGCTTGAGTTGCTTATATCTACTAATTGCTTACTTAAACATATCGAAAGATTATTGTAGGATTTACAAGGGGAGTTTATACCAAAGATTTCCTTTTTGCATTTTACAATATTTTCATAATCTATTTTGTTTATAATTTTTTGTATTTTTACTGGTTTGATGAACATAGCCTCGCAGGACTCTTTATTTGTCATAGGGAAGCTAATTATATATATAATTACAGTTTCGTTTGAAGCAATTTTAAGCTCCGCAAAGTCGAATGATTCTTCGATATTTGTAAATGGTATTTCTTCTGTATTAAGTACATTTTCAATTTGACTTATTTCTAAATTAGATAAAATGTAAGAATTTATAATATTGGCCTTGGCCCAATGTATGGAGTATCCTATATTAACAATTTCTTCTTTTATTACTTCTAGCCTATATTTAAAATTTTGCATTATAGTATCTTGTAACCTACCGGTTACTTTCATTGTCTTTAATATGTCATTTGTAATATTTATTAATTCATTAATTCTTTCAACTGACAGTTTGTTTATAATAACCTGCTTGTTATTATTTGATAGAATACCGTTTATCTTTTGATTTATAATTTTTAGGTCGTGGTGATCAGGACTGCCTGCGATCCACTTCCATGCTGTGCCTAAAAAGTCCAATGCTCGACTCTTCCTTGTTCTAGGCTTCAATCGATCCAGGTGGTTCTTTATTTGGATTAGCTCGGTTGATATGAAAGGGAAACTGGGATGGTTAGGATTGGAATCTTTGTTTATAGCTGCCTCGATGTCATTGATAGCCTTTTCATAGTGTTCCAGATCTATTACATGGATTAGCTTGAAGGTGCCTGTTTGCACTTTGGCGGTTCCAACGTTCACTGCTACAAGCTGGGAATTTGAATAATCTAAAATTTGGATGTGAGCCCTCGCGGCTGCGAATAAGAACCTAAAATCGAATGTTAATTTCTTATGTGAGACTTGTGTATAATTTTACCGGATTCTGTTAGTACGGTAGTTTTTCGGTTCTCCTTAACCCTTTCCTCTCTATATCTACTGGTTAGTTTAGTCCCTAGTCTTTTGTTTAGTTTAACGTAAATCAATTGTCCTGGTAAGTATTCTTTAATAGCCTGTCGTCTCTTGTTATGATAGTCTATGTCTTTTTTCTGTTTTAGAAGTAGTTTTTCGAAATTTGCCTGTCTAGTCTTTTCGTAATCATCGGGAGTGAAATTTAGGTTACGTCCAAAAAAGAGGTCCACTGGTCTCTTGTTAGTCGTAGAATGGATTGAGAAGATATATTCGCTTACTGCTCTTTCGAGAAGTTCATCGAAATTGCGTTCGGTCCCATTCTCCTTCAGACATCGCATGATCTCTGCCAAAGTTGAATGGAAACGCTCTATTTGTCCATTCACTTCACTCTTATAGGGGGGTGTCGTGAAGACATCAATGCCGAGTTGATCTTTTAGCATGAACAATATTGATGGTGAGTTGAGTGAAGGCTCGTTGTCGATAACAACAGATTTGGGTACTCCAAAGAAAAATATAATGTCGCGTAGGGGTCTTCGTATGTCGTCTATTGATCTGCTTTTGAGTGGTCTAGCAAGTGCGTACTTTGTAAACTTGTCCAGTGCGGTCAGTATGACTTTCTTCTCAGTTATAAAAATGTCCAAGTGTACGGTATGTCCCGGAAAGGTTGGCAGCGGTGTTTCGCCAAGCTTCGGTTGGTTGGGATGCCTTTCATATTTGCTACGCTTACAAATTGTGCAGATTTTTGTTATTCGTTTGATTTTCTGCATCATGGATGGGAAATAGAATTTTTCTAAAATTTGGAAACGGTTTTCTTGGGCATTCCGGTGAGCGCGATTGTGTGTCTCGATTATTATGGATTCTTGCTCTTCTGGATTGGTGACGTCCTCTACCTGTATTTGCGTGAATCTTATTTTGTATGCTTTGAAGTAGAGTGGATACAGTTCCTGTATTAAGCCCATGATTTGCTCTTCGGTTTTAATGCAGTTAATAACGGAGGGATTTAGAATTTTTTTTAAGAATTTCTGTAAGATTGTTTTGATTATAGGCCGTATCAGTAATAGTGTGTCTATGGTAACCGGGAAAAATTATTTTGAAATCATGTGATGCTTTTTCGCCTATGTTGATGAAAATTTGGCTCTTGAAGGCATTGATTGGTACCTCTACACTTACAATAAGTTCGTGAGAGGAACTCTCATCACTGTGTACTGTTGGAGTTAGTGAGTTTATCAGGCTATTTTGTGGAGGTCGGGATAGCGCGTCAGCAACGACGTTGGTTTTGCCAGGCTTGTACTGGAGTTCGTGATTGTATTCTAATGTGGTCTCTATTTTGTTGATGTATCTGTCTAAGTTGAGCGGAAGGTCCCTGAGTAAGTGGTTCCGCCTTCATCTGTGGTCGTGGGGGAAACGGGTTAGGGTTTCGGTTAAAATTTGATTGGTTTTGGGTGTTGGTAAAGTTTTGGTGCATTGGTCCGGAATTGTTATGGAAAGGTCTGACATGCGAATAGGTCAAGGGATCAGCTTGAGGATACCTTGACGTTCTATTAAAAGGATTCTGAGTGGGAGGATGGTACCTTTGAGGAGTGACTGGAGTAGGAGAAAAATGTGGTTTCCTATGGTTCTGGGATTCTGGTTACTATGGAGGATATTAAGGAGTCGAGAGCGGGGGTTGTTCCCACTTCCTGAGGAGCCTCTACTTGGGAGGAACTAGACAAAAAATGAATTATTGTGGTTTTGTGCATCTCTGAGAGGATTGTCCATATTGGCTATGGTAGCTAGATGATTCCTATGAAGGTGAATTGGAGGGTTAATGCGTGAGTTGGGTTCTGTTGGGTTTTCACCACCAGGACTAGTAGAAGCACCCGATCGAAGGTCTGGCATGGTTTAATTTATTATAAGATAAACTGTGTTTAAGATAAACTGTGTTCTTTACAAAATTATTGGCTTAAATCTAGATTATTCTCTTGAAATTGCGTATATTTGTTTATCCTTATTATTTTTCCTTAAATATATTTTTTCTTCCTTATCCGTTTCTTATTTTATTTAGTCACTTTTCTTTTTTCTTCTTTTAAATCTTTTAAATGTATTCTCTTATTTTTCTATTTTTAATAATATTTATTGCTTTTTCCGCATTCACTTTTCTTTTTATTTGTTTAATCTGTTTATCTTAATTCTTAACTTATCTAACTTACATAAAAATCTTCATCCCGTTGCTGTGTCTGGTGGGGCCGCTGACTCGTACGAGTCTCCTGTTCCTCCGTTGTTCGGCTACTTAGGTGCTCCTTTTCCCCACACTTACAATCACTGGGTGTTTTTTTTTTTATTTTTTTTTTTTTTATTGTTTAGTTTTTGCTTAATGTTTCTTTTTGTTCGGGGGGTCGGGACCAACGAACACGCGCACTGATTTTTCTTAGGGCTAATTTCCCTTACGTCACGCACTATAACAATTAAACTCGTCGCGGACGCGGCCTGTGCTACTTGAGGACCTGCGGCCTCACGGATGTCAAACAATTTTAAGTTTTCAGTGTCAGGGATAACCCGTTAAATCAAATCACTTGTACGCGCCACTATCGCTGGTCCCACGATGCGCACTTCCACTGCGTAATACACTAGAGGCTGTCTTAAAGCCTTGCCTAGTATCACTATCACGGTTCTTTAGTTTTTGGTTCACAGTTCACAGTTCTTTAGACCGGTGATTTTCGTAGTTTGTGGTTCTTGGGACCGGCGGTGTTTCCGAGCAATTTGCGCGAGGGCTACTTAAGGCCAACAAAGTCTGTACGACGTGCGGGAGCTACTTGAGGTCACTTGTGTCGACACAGAGCGCGGAGCTGCTTGAGGTCACTTTAATTGCACGGTTCGCGGAAGTTAATTTGGATACGATGCACGGGAGCTACTTTAGGTCACTGGCAATAGACGTACCGTTCATAACCTTCGCGATTTACCACCGGTCCCTGCTCGGGCGCCAATTAACAAATAATAGATTTATTTGTTTTAAAAAAAAATTTTATTTTTTTGATTTTAAATGGGGCAGTACTTCCCCTTACACGTCAAAACTAATTCTAAATACAAATTTCTTATCCACTACCTTAAATACTAATCTGTCGTCCCATGCGTCGCTGTCGTGCCGGCTCGGGTGACGGTGCTCCGGAAACGTGGAATGTGTGGCTCAGGTGACGGTGCTCCGGAGACGTGGAATGTGTGGCTCAGGTGACCGCGACGATCCCACGATGAAAAGTGCAGCGGTCAGTTGTATGATGGAAAGTCGATGCCATTCGCCTAATTCCAACACGTACAGATCAGGTGATGTTGGCGTTGATCTGTTTGTCGTTAACTTGCATAAACTGTTCAAGCTTATCGCTACATCAATGTACATATACGATATTCATTCTCATTTTGTTTTTGGTTGACTACTACGTACAATAGTATAGGACATGTTCGCTTGCATTTATCTTTCTTTTCGTTTTGTCTGTGATTACGTTGTTCTACAACATAGTCGTACGACCGCGTCGTTCGGACTTTCGGATGGGTTGTATAATATGAACGCCGCTATTGATGAATTTCTAGGTGAATGGAACTATGAACATGTTATCGTTCAGTTTGAAAAACGATCGGAAATGTTTCCGACTAAGGACATAGTTCCTGGAGTTATACATGACCTGAACTACCCAACTCTACTAAGATCCCTACCTAAAGTGGTAATAACCTTGAAACGCCTGAACAGATCTTCATAAATTGTAGCTAAGAACCATCTTGACCACGGTAGCTTTCAAACAAAAACAAAATCATCAAAATCAGTCCATTAGTTCAGGAGCTACGATGCCACAGACAGACAAACAGACAAACTGACACGTCAAACTTATAACACCCCTCTTTTTGCGTCGGGGGTTAAAAATGATGCTAAACTTACCATGAGAAGATGGTAATGAAAATGCCCGCTTAAGACGCCCCAGTACGTTAACAACGAGTGGAAACGTTGAAGCAGTGAAATGGAGAATCGTCGAATTACTACCAGAGAAGATACTGAAGATATTGACATATCGGCTGGCCCTTACCATAATATTTTTTCAGATAGTTCGGGCATGAAACGTGTGTCAACATGAAAAATGAACGTCACATGAGCATCGCTCAGCAGCAATTGATTGACACGAATGACGATCCAGTTTTGTTGAAAAGGGTCATCACTGATTACGAAACATGGATATATAGCGATAACATCGAAACCAAAGCCCTAAAATCACAATGGACACGACCAGAAGAGTCAAGACCCAAGCACGCCAAGTTCGATCAAATGAAATTCTTCTGCTCAATGTTTTCTTCGATTAGAACGATTAGCAAAAAGCTGTACGAAAAGTATGTGCCGATTGCGAATTTATAAAAAAAAAATTGATGGCAGTTGCATCACGATGATGTTCCTGGCCACTAATCATTGCTTGTGCGTAATTTTTGTTCAAAACCATAATCATACTTCAGCCTATGTATTTACCGAACTTGGTCCCCTGCAACTATTTTTTCTTCCGAAAACTGAAAGACCTACGGAGATTCGCCACGATTGAGAAGGAAAAGACCGAATCACTGTATGAGCTCAAGGCTAGTCCACGTGGTTGGAAGATTGGAAAAAGCCCTCGCACAAGTGTATCATATCCAAGGTGAAAAACTTTACAGGGGCCGAATTATATTGATGAATAAATAAATATCTTTTTAAGAAAAATAAAAAGTCACCTTATTTTTTGAACAAGTCTAGTATGTCAGACAACGAGCCCATTGGGTCATCCACTCTAGGGGCCATCATTAACGTGATATCATGTTTAAAAAGTGATAAAAACCATTTTATTTAAGTTTTAATAGAAAGGAAGGACCACTTCAGAGCAAGCATTTTTTTTAAATTATTACCAAAAATCATCTTAAAGGTTCCAATGGCCCATCCGTCATTAAAAGATATGGCATTTCCTCATTTAAACCCAAAGGTTTCTCAAAATCAAACCCTGACAACGAAAAGTAAGCGAATTTTGACTCCCCATCTCGAGGACCATTAAAAAGTTGATTGTCGACATCAAAGACATTTTTATCATTTTAACCATTTAAGTCCCCATGGCATACGAGTCTGACCTTATCTGACTGCTTAGGAAGTCACCCGACATCAAAGCATCCCATCCTCTCCACCCAAAGATTGATTACAACGAACGACTCACTTTCAGCTAAATCAATTGTCGTTTTTAAAGCTACAACCACTTCATGCTTTAATAACCTCCATAGCGTAAGCATGTATTCAATTTTAATATCAATTGTCTGTTACAATCGAAGGAACGGCAATCACTTCAGCTTTTATGTGAAAACCTATACATCCCAGCATAAAATATAAAAATACGATTCTATTTTTGACTCGCTGGGTTGGAGGTGTAGGCAGCGAATCCCTTCCGCCACTTGAGGCTATGTGAGATACTTGGTACTTGGTTCTGTTTGGGTAAGGCCCTATTAAATTTTCCATTTGAAAGACGGTAATATGGAAATCACTGACACTTTCGGGAAAGGGAATTTTCGCGTCCGTTTGATCGTTAAAGTTGCCAATAGCCCAAGAAAGGTTTGCCAAAACTTTTTCTTCTCCGATGAAAGGAAATGGAAAGACAAATGGAATAAGAAGACAGCAACCAAAGATAGGTGCAATTTAAAGTAATGGGTAAACACTGTATCCAATCAATCAACGACTTTCCGCCCCTCCTACCGTCTACGTGCGGGCGGCTTCTTTAGGAAGCATCGATCTTCAAAATCGAAAACTAAGACAAATGGAGTTTTAAAATGAATTTGGCCATGACTTCTTGTTTTTCGTTTTCAACGTTCATGGGGTGAATTCGTGCTTATACATATTATAGATACGAAAATGAATCGGTGGATGATAAGTCTTCATTATGTAGCCATAGACGCTAGGGAGAGATTGCCGACCTCACATGAGAAGAACGGAGATTATAAATGCCACGACAATCCTGATTTGAGGAATATCTAGAATTTGATTGTACATCAACCCCGTAATGTCGTCAAAAATATACATAATCCCTCCATCGTCTACAGTCGGTCTTGACATGTTCCCAGCCCACCGCTTAACATAAACGAAACCAGTAAGAGCATTTTCCGGTGTAATGCCTCTCACATCCCATCGGCTGGCGAATATTGATATTCGCAAGTCTGCCGCCGCAATCATGGGGCCACATCACATGGCAATCAATAAACGTTTACCCAGCACACAATCAATAGAGAAGAGAGACTGTTTGGAAAGGTTGTCATTGTTTCTCCTAATCGTAAGCATTATTGACTGGAATGGATCTAAAAAGCAACTTTGCATTATTTCCTTCTCTCGTCCCTTTGATGGTTATTTGATTACGATTCTTCGACTTCAAAGACGAGAATGGAAAGAGATTTCGATACGCTGATGGGCCCTTCAAATGGGTCGTTGTTGCTTAAGGACGGTGTCTATGTCTGGCTCGGAATATTAAAGATCTTCTACCCCCGGCAAGGTCGGTCAATCGAGATAAGGATTAACCGATTAGAGTTAATTGGAATATAATTTCTTGACCTAATGCGTTTGTCGGTCGTCGAAGTAGATAAGAAGTGTGTTATAGCTGCTCAAACAGAAACCTGGGAAAGGGCAAGTATCCTTTACTAATGAGTTCATGGAGTAAAACCAAAGGAATTAACTGTCGGACAAGACTGCAAAGTTTTCGAAATTCCTTTTCCGAGGAATTAGGAAAGAAGATGACGTTCATATCCACATAAAGCAGAGCCTCGAGAGTATTTAAGATTACGATGTCTATACTTTCGTCCAGGTCCCTTTTTAAGGAATAGTCGAACTAAAAAAAAATTGCGTGGGCTGCCAATAGAATTAAGGACGCAGAGATAATTGATTGTTTTCAATAAACTCGTGCGCCTCCGACAATATTCAACAATTACCCATCACCGGAAGCGTTTTGCTTTCTTAAGTCGAACTTTGCCGAGAGTTGTTTAGTACAACACATGCCTCGCGTCCCTCGCCGTTTCATTTCCATCCCATTAAAGGGAAAGTTCTAAAAATACTACCATTTGTGCAAGGACCGAACCGAAGACACACGTACATATGTCAATCAATCACAGTAGAAAAAAAGGACACGTGCTGGTGCCTCTAGATAAGGCTGAAATTCCCAATTCTGCTCCCTCTTATTCGTAAAGTTTCAAATGTCCTATTCGTTTCACCCAACATCACTCGGATTTTAAGAGGATTATCGCGTGGAATAAGCGAATAAGTACGCACAACCTTACCGGGTACGTGGGATGCAAGTGGCAGCAGAAGGAGAGAGAGAAGAAAACTCATATCATAGTTAGACGGGCAGCTCGTGCATTGTGTAACTTTTCAATTAAAATCTTTCATACACCTGAACGCTAGGGAATATTTGTTGCCATTCCCTGCCTAGCGTTAACTTCTTGCTTTTGTTTGTGGTTTTTGTTCTACCCGATGACGGTAAAAAATGCGATAAAAGGGTAGATGAAAGGTGAGGTGAACTCGCGCTGGATGAACAACTTTTTCCATTCGAATTGTCACCCTTTTGTGCTGGGAGATCATTTGTTGGTGGATTGTTACATCCTTTCTGTTCTTTGTTGTGTTTTTTTGTTGAAAAAAAATTCGTCCTTTTTACTAGTTCTGTTTAGGAGCAAAAGTGATATATGAGGGTGGGTCGTGGGCTTTTGAGGTTTGGTATTTTAAAGCGAGGAGTTTAAAGCGAATCCTTCTACTACACGGGATAATCTCATTGGAATTGTGGACTACATACATAATATTGGGTTATCCAATTTGTGGTTCATATTTAATATCCTTGCTACAATAACATACGTCAAACTGAACTCATTCGATACTGTATATGTTAAGCTCAATGCTTGCCATTGTATAATCTTTAATTACTGATTGTGTCAAAATTGTAAAGAAATTATTACAAGTGCATTGATTCTCTAGTAGGTATGGTCCACTACGAGCAGATTGTAATCGACGTTATATTTTATCTGAGCATACAACATATATACAAAGACACTCTAGAAGTGAGATGCTGTCGAAAAATGGCACCACGGGGCGTATACGTAACTTTTTCAGTACTTTGGTACATGCTCCCTTCCTAACCGTGTTAGCAAGGTTTCTCTCAGGGAACCACACACAATGTAACTGAAACGATGAGGCCTGAATACATGCTAACTTTCTGCGTTATGTGCTAGTCGGGAAAGAAGCTATGGAAGCTGTGAGACACTGTCGAAAAGTGGCACAACGGGGCGTATACGTAACTTTTTCAGTGTTTTGGTACATGCTTGCTTACTGGCCGTGTGAGCAAGGTTTCTCTCAAGGAACCACACAGAATGTAACTGAAACGATGAGGCTTGAATACACGCCAACTTCCTGCGTTATGTGCTAGTCGAGAAAGAAACTCTAGAAGCTGTGAGACGCTTTCGAAAAATGGCACTACAGGGCGTATACGTAACTTTTTCAGTATTTTGGTACATGCTCCCTTACTGACCGTGTGAGTGAGATTTCTCTTAAGGAACTATACAGAATTTAACTGAAAGGATGAAGCAATTTATCAATAGTCGATAAATCGTAGCGACAATGACTTCGTCGTTGTACCAGATCAATAAATTATTATCCAACGAAAATTTCGATCGAACAATTGAACTAAAAAATATATGGCTTGTGCCGCAATTAATAACCAATTTAAATCGATTTGCAATTTGATGTCAGAGCCAAGTTGAGTAGTTCAGCATTCCCAACACTAAATAAGATTCAAAGCAACGAGAAATTAGAGATTGTGCGTATTGTACATACGAGAATATATGCAGACCCATAAGGGTGTGACTTCATTAGAGGGTGCAAGCAAAATCCGATATTTTCGATGCGTTTAAAATATTTAAAGCCAAGATTGAGCGTGGGACATCTTGCAAAATCAAAGTCCTTAGGAGGGATAATGGGCGTGAGTATGTCAACGCAAATTTTACTAAATACTTGGTTGCGATGGGAATAAAGAGGCCGTTGTTGATATCGCTGAAAGGATAAATAAAACCGTGATAGAAGATGCCTTCCTCTCGATAGTGATCTGCCTGACTCGTTGTGGGCAGAAGCAGTAAATACAGCGATATACTCGTATGTACATATGTACATGGGAAACCATTCTCCAACCCAGTTGCTCAACTTTATGACGTCCTACGAAGTCTGTTATGGGAGGAAACCATATGTTGGACATCTCTGCGTTTTCGATGCAAAGCATTCAAATTAGCCAACGGCGAGGAAAATTTTAATTTCAAGAAAAGGAGTGGAATGTGTCATGGTTGATTTCTTCAGTGAATCGAAGGCATATAGACTCTACGACCATAAGATAAGGATTGAGGATCCTTGTAAAAGCAGATATGTCCGATTTTTAGAAAATCCAGTTAACAACCATCAAGAAAAGATTGAGGACGGCGTGTTTATGTGCTATGGTAATTACGAAAAATTAGTTGGAGACCACGATTAAATAAAATAAAATACAATTGCTTTATGGATAATTTAAAGCTGTGCGATAGTCCTTTAACAATAAAAGAAGTTCTAACCGGACCAGATGCATATAAATGGCTGCAAACGACGTAATATGTGTATAGTTCTTTAAAGTCAAATAAGACCTGGGACTTAATTGGATTGCCAACGAATCATCATAGAAGATGGAAACTCGATTCGATACAAAGCAAGACTAGTAGCAAAGGGTTGCAGCCAACCTTATGGCCTTTTTTTTATTTTTTTTTTTATAGGATTCGCGCAGGTTTAAAAAATTACGCTCTTATGTTTGTCACAAAACGTGGACGGGGTGCAGATGGTTTGTGTCTAAGGTGCCCGAGTTACATGATCACCCTGTAACATTGCATGTATACCCTATCCATCTTTCCCAATCATCATATCCTCCATTTGTCTATGCGTCAAGTGTATAAGCGTCCTTTTTATTTGCTATCCACCTTATTTGTTTATGCGTTTTTGGCGCTAAGCGTCCCTTTTGAATTTGTCACCCACTCCATTTGTTTATGCGTAGGCTACGCCTATTTTGTCACATCCCGTATTTGTTGACCACTCTTCCTTATCCATTCCACATCGTGTGTTTCATGTTCGGGTGATCGTGAGGAAGTCGGTGTTCAGAGGTCAGAGCGAACGTTAGTTAAGTTAATTTGTACTATTATAAAAATAAGAATAATTAAATAAAGAAAAAGAACTTTATCTTAAATTCAAATAATTGGTATTCATTAGTGGCGCAGTCGGTAGGATTTTGTTGAAAGTGAATAAAAAGTGAAATTTAGTAGCTTCATAGTAGCTTCAAACAAATCTAGTGCACACGTACTAAACGTGGTAGATTTTTATCTTTTAGCACGGACTAAACGCGAAATTAAAGAAATAGAAATTGAAAAATTAAGAAAAGTCAAATAATATAATAAAATGAACAGTATTCAAACTTCATAACTACAATAGTTAACCAGTAACACGAAAAAATTTTAATTGTGAACTCTATATAAAACGTTTTGCAACCAGCTAAAAGCTAAACCGAACAAAAAACAAAAAACATACAAAACCTAAAGAACACTTCAAACCGACATCATACTTATAAAGTGTAACACATATTTTTCACTACCATCCCTTCCATCATCATAAAAAACAGCAGCATCAACATCATCATCACCATTATCATCATCACCACTATCATCTACTATTCATCGGAGCTATCATCTCTATTATAATTATTATCATTCCTCACCTTTTGTATTATCAGAAGCATTCTGTAAGCGGTAAGTCTAATTTTGGAATTATATTTTTTGGGTTTCCATTGAATGGCTCCATATTTAAAAAAGAAATTGTGCAGTAAATTAGAACGCAAAACTAGTTTTAGACAGGATACAGTCCTTAAAATAAAGTTTGAATCTATTATTGGTAAAAACTTAATTGATTTAAATAAATTTGTTCAAAACCAAGTGAAAACTGATCTGTTACTCGAGCCTGTACCAAATTTATTAACCCCTACCATGGCTACCAATGTGGCAACCGATATCTTTAACGCATTACGAATTCCGGATGCAGTTAAAGACATTCCAACGTTTGATGGTAACCCACAATTACTTTTCGATTTCATCCAAAATGTTGAGGAAATTTTAAGCCTCATGCCTCAAATTACGGGTACACCATATGCCAATATAATACTAAGAGCTATTAGGAATAAAATTGTCGGGCAAGCAAATGAAGTGCTTAATCTCTACGGTACTTCGACTAATTAGGACGATATCAAACGAAGTTTAATTGTTCATTACTCGGACAAGCGCAATGAAACTAGCCTTATTCGCGATTTGCACGAATTAAGCCAGGGTCAAGAAAAGGTTGAATCCTTTTATTCCAAAATAGTTCATATTTTGTCGACTTTGATAAATCATATTAAAGTGCACGAGCAAAATGGAACGGTGATTGACGCCAAAATTAGTCTTTACCAGGAAATGTGTTTAAACACTTTCCTCTCAGGTCTGAGAGAACCATAGGTTCTACTGTTAGGGCTATGCGGCCAACCGAATTAACCGAAGCACTAAATTTTTGTCTCGAAGAACAAAATAGATTTTATTATAGGCAGTCATATAAAACAAATAAATCATTCGCTTCGCAGTCGGTTAATCATCCACCTAACAGAAACAGCACTCACCATCAATTAAGAAACTCATTTCACCAAAATTTCAATAGGCAATCGTCACCTTTCAAAATGCAATCGTTTTATCAACAACCCTTCAACTCCCACTACATAAATCAGGGCTCTAAATTTGTTTATCCCTCTTCAAGCCATAATTATGCCAATCCAAGCAATAGTTCGAACCGTGCATTTAGACCACCTCACAGTTCCTTTGGTAACCAGCAATTCATTCCCCAAAATAGACAAATACACAACTATAACCGCTTTCCACCTCCTGAATCCATGGATATTGCCAAAAGTGATAGCACAAAACAGACGCAAAATATTAACCACCAACCTGTTAGAAGGCAATTATAAATAGTTATAATGAGTTAGATGAACTGGATACACAGTTAAATATAGGTTTGCCTAAAGAACCATCATCTTCATCATTTGATTATCACCAAAACCTTGATATTCCACCTTCAAATATATCAGAAGTAGATGACGCAAATTTTCGATTAACAGCCTCGGAGAACCTATAGGATATCTTGAAATAAATAATTACAATTCAAGTCTATTGCCATACATAAATATAACCAGCATTAACGGTGAGTCATTAAAATTCTTGATAGATACGGGTAGCAACAAATCATTTATAATCCCAAACCTTGCCAAATGTTTCAAACCAATAATCATTGATCCAGTCCAAATAAAGACCCTGTTCTCAACCGAATTGGTTAATCAGAAAGTAGTTTTACCAGGCCTTCTAGAATTTAAAACAAACAAAAATCTCTCGCTATTAATTTTCAAATTTCATGACTACTTCGATGGGCTCATAGGTATGGACATATTAATGGATCTTAAAATGACAATAGATGTTCGTAATTCTGTTATAAGAACGGAAGACGTTGAGATACCCCTAAGCTTTAAGCCCAACTTAATGTCAAAAATGTTTGTTGTACCCGAACTGAGCAAAGTAGTTTGTCTTCTGCCTGTGGATATAGAATCCGGGAGTGTGTATATAAAACCAACACGAATTACCCCAAATTTATTGATTTCGGAAGGCTTTTATACAGTACGGGATTGGTACTCTTACATAGAGGTAGTCAATACTTCTAATATGCAACAAACATTTGTGGTTGAGCAACCAATAAAAACAGAATCAACGGACTCTTATTACGAAGTTAAACATTTCTCTATTGAAAGCAATCAAGACACAGGGAATTTTGATATAGAGTCTATGTTACGGACGGAACATCTAAATAGTGAAGAGGTACATGAGTTAAGAAATCTATGCAATAAATATCGTGACATCTTCTTTATGGAGGGCCAAAATCTATCCTTTTCTAATACCATCAAACATCACATAAAAACAAAAGATGACATACCGATACATTGCAAAACATATCGTTACCCATATGTTCATAAAGAGGAGGTGAATAAACAGATTAATGACTTACTAAATCAAGGTATAATACGCCCTAGCTTCTCTCCCTGGTCGTCACCCATTTGGATAGTCCCAAAAAAAACGGATGCCAGTGGTAAAGTAAAATGGCGTATGGTAATAGATTATCGTAAACTGAATGAAAAGACAATCGATGATCGTTACCCTATCCCGAACATCACGGAAATCTTAGATAAGTTAGGAAGATGTTTATATTTCACCACCTTGGATTTAGCCCCTGGATTCCATCAAATTGAGATTGATTCCAATGACATTCCCAAAACGGCATTCTCGGTAGAAAACGGCCACTAGGAATTCGTACGAATGCCGTTTGGCTTAAAGAATGCCCCGTCAACTTTTCAAAGGGTTATGGATAATGTTCTAAGAGGTCTGCAAGGGAAGATATGTTTAGTTTACATGGATGACATAATTGTCTATTCAACTTCTTTACAAGAGCATGCAGAAAATCTGCAATCCGTTTTTCAATGCCTGAGAGAGTTCAATTTGAAGATCCAGCTTTGTAAATGCGAATTCTTGCGTAAGGAAGTATCATTTTTAGGTCATCTCGTTTCATCTGAGGGAATTAAACCAGACCCCGCGAAAATTAAAGCTGTTAGAGAGTTTCCTTTGCCTAAAACACCCAGACAAATTAAGTCCTTTCTTGGTCTTTTGGGCTACTATAGAAAGTTCATAAAAGATTTTGCTAAATTAACTAAACCTCTCACGGAATGCTTACGTAAAAATAAGCGAATAGTTATTGATTCGACATATGTCTCTTGTTTTGAACATTGCAAAACTCTTTTATGTAACGAACCAATCCTGCAATTCCCAAATTTCGAAGAGCCTTTCAATGTTACTACGGACGCTAGTAATGTTGCTATAGGTGCCATCTTATCTCAGGGAACATTGGGTTCAGATAAACCGATCTGCTACGCAAGTCGGACTTTATCCAAAAGCGAGCAGGATTATAGTACCATCGAAAAAGAGCTGCTTGCAGTGGTCTGGGCAACAAAATACTTCCGCCCGTACATCTACGGTAGGAAATTCAAAATCATTACCGATCATAAGCCCCTAATCTGGCTTTTTTCTCTAAAGGACCCCCACTCCAAACTTGTTCGTTGGAGATTAAGATTAGAGGAATTTGATTTTGACATAGTACACCGAAAAGGCAAACAGAACACAAATGCCGATGCTCTTTCACGCATAGAAATTAACATATCAGAACTTAAAACTCTATCATCCAGTGACCAAGACAAAATGTCCATACAAAATAACATCGACCTATCTTCAAACTTTTCAACAGTTCATTCAGCAAGAGAAAATATGGGGAATGGCATACCCATATCGGAACGTTCAATTAATGAATTTTCCAACCAGCTAATAATATTACAAAATGCCGATAAAAAGAATGTTGCCTCGAAATTACAAATACTGTTCAAAAGGAAGAAAAGAATTACCGTGGAACATTGCAATCCAAGTGATGAAAATGTGGCCATATCAATTCTAAAAAATTTCATAAACACCGAAAGAATAACAGCGGTTCTAACAGACGACGATACTTTTCGTACTATTCAAAAGGTATATTCCTCATTCTTTCATCAATCTCATTTGAAATTAGTTAGATCTACCATATTGCTCAAGGACATCACAGAGCGAGATAGGCAAGAAGAACTTGTGAGAAACTATCATAGGACTTCCAATCACAGGGGTATTACGGAAACCGTTATGCACCTAGGAAGAAGGGTATACTTTCCTAATATGAAACACATAGTCACCAAAATAATAAACAAATGCGAAGTGTGTAATAAGTTAAAGTATGACCGCAATAGAGAAAAAATTAAATTTGAAGTAACGGAAACACCAACTATGCCTCTCGAAATTATCCATGTAGATATACATATATTCTATAAATAAAAGCAATTTCCTGACGATTGTAGATAAGTTCACAAAATTTGCTGCCGTTTATTCGCTTAATGCAGGAACAAGTGTAAATTTAATTAGGTCCTTCCGCCATTATTTCTCTCACCATGGTATACCTAAGAAAATAGTATCTGATAACGGAGCAGAATTTACGTCTACAATATTTACAGAGTTCCTAGAACTTTATGAAATTATGCATCATACTACCTGTGCAAAATCGTCAACCGGAAATTCTCCTGTAGAGAGATTTCATTCTACACTCACGGAACTCATTCGCATAATAAGATCAAAAAACAACAACATTTGCATTGATGAAGTAGTTGATGAAGCCGTATTAACTTACAATAATACAATACATTCAACAACTAAATTGACTCCTTTCGAACTCCTCACAGGTCACTTAGCAGCTTCTCAACCTTTTCCAACTAAAACGAACTTTGTTACAAAACAGGAATATCTGCATAATCATAAACAAAATTATGAAAACCTAGCCAAAATTGCACATGAGCAGAGTCTTAACCAAAAACTTAAATATATAAACAGGCTTAATCAAACTCGTAAGGAACCCCCCAACTATGTCCCAAATGAAGTAATTTATGAATTGGATGATAGGCGTAACAAATTAGCCCCTAGGTTTAAGGAGTTTAAAGTAATAAAAAATAACAAAATTACAGTTGAAACCAATAAGAGAAAGATACAGAAACAAAAAATAAGAAAAAAAAAAGAAGAAATAAATGATAGACTAAACCCGAAAAGTATATGACCAGAATTGGATTTTTCGTTAATTTTTACATATTTAAGTATTCACCATTTTTCATCATTTAATCATTTTATATACACATATTTAGACTAAAAACCGAACACAGGCAAAAAGAATCAAATCATGTAATCAACTATAACAGTTTAAGTTAAATGAATTACGTAAATAAATTTTCTTTAAATGGTCGATTTGACACAACTTTGTGTAAAATCGAATTTTCGGTGGGAGGAGTTACATGATCACCCTGTAACATTGCATGTATACCCTATCCATCTTTCCCAATCATCATATCCTCCATTTGTCTATGCGTCAAGTGTATAAGCGTCCTTTTTATTTGCTATCCACCTTATTTGTTTATGCGTTTTTGGCGCTAAGCGTCCCTTTTGAATTTGTCACCCACTCCATTTGTTTATGCGTAGGCTACGCCTATTTTGTCACATCCCGTATTTGTTGACCACTCTTCCTTATCCACTCCACATCGTGTGTTTCATGTTCGGGTGATCGTGAGGGAGTCGGTGTTCAGAGGTCAGAGCGAACGTTAGTTAAGTTAATTTGTACTATTATAAAAATAAGAATAATTAAATAAAGAAAAAGAACTTTATCTTAAATTCAAATAATTGGTATTCATTAGTCCCGTCACTACTCTACGGAGGTGGCTGTCCTAGATAGGATTCAAGAGATTCGACTGAATTTGTCGTGTTGGTTGTGCCTCACAGTAATTTTTTTTTTTGGTTTCCATGACATTAAGGGGTTATATTTCGTAAACACAGAATAATTTGTATTATTCACTTCTAAAAACTATCTCACGCGCTAAACAAAAATAATTAAACTAGCTTGACTAAGTTATAAATACCTTACTGGCTATAAGGCGCCTACATTAAGTATTCTCACATCGGATTGATAAAATTAAATTAGTTACACAATTGTACAGAAATGTAAGCATGAATCTTTGAAACTTAGATTGTTAAAATGAGTAGTTGAATATAGGTTAGATTTATTAAAAAGTAATGGTTTGAGTGGTCGTAAGAGAAATTGGCTTGTAATAACCTCTATTGGCAACTTAGTACTTTTGACGAATACTTATCGAACACAAATATAATAACTTTATTCTATCGCATATCATCATCTCATTCCGTGAATACACCTAGTCGTAAGTGGATGTGTTAATTGTATTTATGATATGGTTCTTCTTGTTTCCAACAGTTTTATTCTACAATATGGATATCCTTCTCTACCTCCCTCCCATTTTAAAATATTTTCTCCTGGTGCAAAAATATCATATTAATTCTAACGGCTTATGTTTGAACACCAATGCAATGCAATAAACAGAGTAGCTTATGTCAAGCAAGTTCCATGAGAAACTCTTATGTCGCAATAAGCCTTGCAATTTTCTATTTTTTTGTTGCCTTCGTCTTGTTTTCAAAAACATTTATGATGACTTAAGACGTTTCCTTTTCTTTCGCCTACATTTCACAGCAGTTAAATCAACATATGTAAGTAGTCTTGAGGAAACAATAAATTGAAATTGAATTAAAATTTAAGTTTATATAAGATTTTGTTTGAAAAAACATTTTTTGAATAACAGTACTTACAAGGGGTAATAAATGTACTTACACATCAGATTATGTTAAAGAAAAAACATATAAAACACGAATAATCGGACAACTCATGAAACAGTGGCAAAATTACCGTTATCTTTCAGAGATGCATCGCCTAGCAATATTTGTTGTTTACATTCATTTCGCACTTGAATTCAATAATAAGTATTCCGAATTTGAACATCTATTTTTGAAATGGATCCAGAAGGTAGACAAGCATTGTTGGAAATAAGAAAATTGATTGTGAAATTAAATAGTGAAGGAAGAAAGTTAAAAAAAAATGCTAAAGTAGTTGGAAAAAGCACTATTTTTCATGACATTATAAGAAGATATCAACAAAAGCTTAGCTTGTCTTATAAAAGTAGGGGGGTCAAGGCAAAATATTAATGAACAATAGGAGCGACTAATATCGTATTAAAAGAAATAAAGCAAAATCCATTCAAAATTGCTAAGGACTTACAATTGTCAATAAAAAAAAATAATAGAAAAGAAATTTCTTTAAATACAATTCGCAATATTTTACACAAATTTCATTACCATGGAAGATTGGCAAGGAAGATGCCTTATACAGGGTGTCCCACGAGCAGTGTGCCAAAAAGCTAGAGCGTGTAGGTCTGGTCAATACAAGAAAAAAATCGCATGGGAGGGGGGGTCTATTCCCCCCGTTTAGCCGGGAGGGGCAAATCTCCAAAAAAATTTACTTAATTTGGAAAAAAAATTATTAAAAATCAGCAGTTACATCCACAATGCCGTGATATACTCTTTTGTAAAGCCAGAAACCTCTTCTTTCATCTTATTTTTAAACGAAGCTGTTTTAAAGAATAGTTTTTGAGAAATTAACTTCAAACTCAAAATTTTGAAAAAAAACAAATTTCGAACTATTTTTTTTCAAAATTGTATGTAATTAAGTACTAATTTTTTTTCAAAAATTCAATTCTTATTAGTTTTTAGTTAAGAACAAAAAACCTTTTGAGAAATTAAAAAAAAAACCCGAACCATTTTTTTCGAAGAAAAACCTTTTTTTGGTTTTAACGCGGCTGGACTTGTAGGCAAATTAATGTATGAAACATTGACCTCTTTTTTATTATTTTTAAAAAATTCGGAGTTTTATTATAATAAATTTTCAATATGCTCCCCATTTTTTAGAAGGCAAATATTATATCTCCTTCTAATGGCTGCACATACATAAGTCTATGCTTGACAAATTTTCCTGCAATTTGACTCCAGCGACTTCAATCTGTTCTTTCAGTTGTTCCAAAGATACTATTTCCACTTCGTAAACATAATTCTTCATGAATCCCCACACATAAAAATCTAGAGGAGTTAAATCTGGTGATCTAGGTGGCCATTCCGTGGGGCCCCTTCTTCCGAACCAACGGTCACTAAAATGATCATCCAGCCAGTTTCTAACCCGTAAGCTGTAGTGTGCTGGTGCTCCATCTTGCTGGTAGATTAAATTATCTTCTATGGCCAAAGGAACGTTGTCCATCAAATCGGGCAAAAGGTCTGGTAAGAACTGCAGGTATGATACTCCATTAATAACGGCATTCAAAAACCGGGGCCCGATTACAGTTTGTCCAACAATACCAAGCCAAACATTACAGCTAAAGCGGTGTTGTGATTTATTTTGTTTTTTGTTATGTGGATTGGTGCTACTCCAATGATGCAAATTGTGGAAGTTAGTAACCCCATGTCTGGTAAACTGTGCTTCATCCGTCCAGAATATCCTTGCAAAATATTTTAGTTCAGTTTCATCTCGAAGCAGTAATGATCGACAAAATTCTGCTCTCAAAAACTTGTCGTTTGAGGTGAGTTCCTGAACTGGCCTAAAAAAATACTCTAGATTTGGGCACTCCAAGCATAATAGCTATCCTCCTTGTACTAACGGAGGGATTACGTGGGACCAAATCTGTAATTGATCTTTCGCTTCTTCGATGCTCTAGCACTCCGTGCTCTCGCAGACGTCGGTGAATTCTTGAAAACATGCTATTACTGGGACACCTCCAATTGGGATATCTTTCACGTAGAGTCTTTCGGCTTCACGATCTCGACCATTGGCTAAACCGTAGCAGAAGTGCATGTCCGTTAATTCTTCTCGAGAGTATGAGTTTGACATCGTAATGTGTTGATGAGCTAACATCCAATTTGGAAATGGTTTTTTATTGAAAATGCGATGCCTTTTATTTACAATTGGGTTGAGGTCAGTTTTGAGGCGTTATCAATGAAAAAAAAGCACTAATCCAGAGTTATTCCAATACTGTGTCACTTTATTGTATCCTCATAAAATTAAGATTTTTTTAAAAATAATAAAAAAGAGGTCAATGTTTCATACATTAATTTGCCTACAAGTCCAGCCGCGTTAAAACCAAAAAAAAGGTTTTTCTTAGAAAAAAAATGGTTCGGGTTATTTTTTAATTTCTCAAAAACTGCAAGACATTTTTGCATCCGGTTTTCTGTTTTTATCTAAAAACTAATAACAGAATTGAATTTTTGAAAAAAAAAAAATAGTACTTAATTACATACCTACAATTTTGAAAAAAAAACTAGTTCGAAATTTTTTTTTTTCAAAATTTTGAGTTCGAAAATTAATTTCTGAAAAACTTATTTCGTTAAAAACAAGACGAAAGAAGAGGTTTCTTGCTTTACAAAAAAGTATATCACGGCATTGTGGATGTAACTGCTGATTTTT
Source organism: Merodon equestris (assembly GCA_958301585.1). Lineage (NCBI taxonomy): Eukaryota > Metazoa > Arthropoda > Insecta > Diptera > Syrphidae > Merodon > Merodon equestris. Next base: position 17,727,008 of record OY284417.1, on the reverse strand, counting down.
AATATTTTTTTTTCCAAATTAAGTAATTTTTTTTAGAAAATTGCCCCACCCGGCTAAACGAGGGGGGAATAGACCCCCCCTCCCATACGATTTTTTTCTTGTTTTGACCAGACCTACAAGCTCTAGCTTTTTGGCACACTGCTCGTGGGACACCCTGTATAAGCCAGAAAAACTAAATTACAAGAGTGAAATTTGCCACAGAATATTTATTAAAATTCGTACACTGCCCTAAAGATGGGAGAAAGTAGTGGCCAGCGATCGGAAATGCTTTGAATAGTACATGTGTAACCAATTTGTTTCATTAAAGCCTCAAATGTTGGGAAAAAACGACGGAAGCAAAGTTGTACACCTAGCACTTCGCACTCGCGAGGACAAGGTGGAGGTATCGGAAAAAAAAACAGAAAAAAACTAGTGCATGCGTCGGAGGGTGGCACGGTACTCTCAAATTAATTATTAGTGAATTTCACATCTAAACGTACTTGTTCGTCAAAATGCTTTAATATTGAGTCAATGCAAAAATATTAATATCTTGGAGTAGTGATCGACTGTAATTTAAACTGGAAAGATCACGTACAAAATATTAAATCGCGTATGTTGTAAATGACGAGGAAGATGTATTCGATAGATCAATATTGCTTAAAAAAAGTTCTGAAAACAATTTATTTAGGACTAGCACAATCTAAACTACAATATGGCATTACTAGTTGGGGTGGCACATTCAGACCACTATATTACCACTACCAAGTGGTAATATACCGAGTAGAAAGTCTCAACATTATAGCTTACTTGTTAATATAATGCATCTTGTGAACATTCCTTTCTCTTTTAAATCCCGTTTGACTACGCTAATGTGAAGTTCTTTTGAGAAACATATCTTTATATCTTAAACAACAGTACAGAATAATATTAATATTGAAGTTTTAAAAATGTTCTACTGTAATATTGTTCAATTGCTTTATTCAAATAATGTGTTCCTTATAAATTTTTTATTTTCCAACTTTCCTTCTATAACTATTATTACGTATGTCCACTCTATTGTGGACTGTGTAAAAGTGTTTAAAGTGAAAATTAATATTCGATAGCAGATAGATGTTCAAAGTGATTGCATGCACGGGAAATGAGTCCACTTCCTGTTACGCTGGCACACGGAATACACAAAAATCTCGATCAAAAACACAGCAAAGCTCAACAGACACCCAATCAGAAACACCTGAAATGCACCGATCAAATTTTTTCCGCTTATTGGTTCAAACTCAAAAGTCGATTCGTCCTTTCCATCCCTGCTCAGCTCAAGTATGTCTCTTCGTACCTTCGGACTCATCCCAATACTCCAATATTCATCAATTACACTATCAATCGAAAATCTCTGAGAAAATGTCCTTTTGTAATACAAGCCCATTGGTAGAATGAAGAAATTCGATTTGGCCACATAGAAGTCATTCCATTGCTCCGGGTGATTTTTCCTATACATATCGAACGCATCGTCCGCTGTCAGTACGGCTACTTTTCCAGTTTCTCCTCGAATTCTATCAAAAACTTGCGCGTCCGAACCCTCGAAAATTTCACTGGCAGCCAGAAGACGAGGCATAGTTTTGAGGGCATTGTACGTTAAGTTGTCCATTACGATCGTATATCCGTGCTCCAAGGCTTCATGCATACTATCTGGACGTGATGCTGGCACGTTGTGGCTTATGATGTGGAAAAGTGCGGCCTGGTATCCAGCACGCACATTTATCCAGAGCAACATCCACATGCAAAAGAGATATCGCGCAAAATTGTGCCTCGGCAACCTATAATGAGCTCCACCAAGCGCTGAGGTATACATTGTGTATACTGGACTTGAATTAGTCGTTCCGATAATAAATTCTTTGTGGCTTCGCTTCAAATGATTCATTACACAAATGAGAGTTACCCCGACAGCAAAGATCGCAACTATAAGGATCCAAACACTCAAAACGAAAGGGTAGACCAATAGTTCAAAGGACAACACGTCTTCCCATCTGCTACTCATCACTAATCCGCTGCGTCTTCTGTAGTAAGCGGCCGATATTTTAAAGACACTATCCGGAGGAAAAGGCATAGGGTGCAGCGGTCCGCTGATTATGTCGATTCCCTTTTCTCTAAAAAGCTGCAAAAATCACCGAAATATTGTAGAACGATCTCGTACTCTATACAAGTGAAATATAGTGATGTACCGTATTGAGGGAAATATTACCCCAACGGAGCGTTGCGTGAAATTCTTCCGGTTTCATGTAGTACAACTTTATGGTGAAATTCAAACTTTCAGCGAAGTATGACAAGAATCGTCCGCATATACCAGTTAAGACCACGTTGTTCTGATCGTCCTTGACGGCTTTAAAATATGGCTCATATTCAACAGTTGCAATCACTAAAGGACATCCCTTCATATCAGTAATCATTTCCGGATAGAAATCTTCGTGCTCCCACTTGAAACTAGATTCATTGAAATTATTCATGACTACCGGCACAGCTTGTTGACACGAGTGTGTTGTGAAGGGCTCGAAGCCAAACATTAGGACATGTCCGGGAGATGGTTCCACAACAACTCTAACTAGCAATACATCAGCTCGGCGGTGTTCGAGAAGCACTTCCATCAGGACATCGTAATAGTACAAGTGGAACGTTTTCAATACGACTAGGACATAGTTACCAACTGTTTTGAAGTTGTCGATTAGATTTTTGTAAAGGAAACGCACAGCTTGAGGAGAATCCACTACCAGAACGAGGTAATTAAGTTCCAGGTTATCGGGTAACTCCAGTTGATTTCCGAATTGCACTCCTATCTCGCTCAAGTCGCCGAGGATCTCTTCAGCCAAGTCGAAGAAATAGTTTATTCGCTGTGGATCATCCTCACATTTAATGAAGAAATTAAATTCACTGGTGTTCGGGACGAAGGATTTCCTAATCACACTGGTCACAGCCCGGGCAATAACACTTTTTTCTCCATATGCCTGACTTAAAAACACTGGTATAACCAGAAGGACACCTAACGCTCTTGTCAACTGCATGATGGGCTAACGAATGCCGCTTGGAAATTTCCTATGCATGAAGCGGTCGTGATATCTTTAAAATCATAAAGCTTTCATAACACAACGGTAATTAAAGAGTAATTACCGGAAACACGAAGTTGGAGGCATTTATGTCAAGTATGGAAAAAGCAGTTGCATTTTACAAATCAATGAGATTCATTTGGAGTCATTTAAATTGACGCGTGACAAGCCATCTTTCAGAGCAATTAGGCCGAAGAAAATGTTTTTAATAACACCTTTCGACTAAAAGCAAGGCATTTCTGGACGACATATAATCAGAAGCATTTTTCGCCATTCATGAACGACGGATTTGACGGCTTTAGGTGGAAAATATATTTATTTAGCATGGCTTGAATGCAGCTTTTGTATTTCATGCAATAGATGATCTAAGGCCATTCGCAAAACTTCATATCACTTGTTCGTCTGCCTTTCAAGCCTTTTTAAATACCACTTTGAAATTGATCAGTTGGTCGATTCCATCGACCATAATCAAGTTATGTGGCAATTTTGAATGGAACACAGGATCACTCGAGTGGATCCTGATGGCCACTCCGAAGATCAAAATTATCGATAACTTTTTGAAAAATAATTAAGTCAGTGGCTGCAATTTTAGTTTGGATATTTGAGGACCTCTAAAATCGCTGGAATATTTCCGCAGATAGTAGAAAGAAGTCTAAAGATGTCAGACTGAACCTTTGTCCTCTAAGCGAAACAATGAGATCTTCAAATATCAGAAGTCGCTTTATTTATTTCATCAAAACCTATTGAGCCTCGCCATCAATATTTTTCTGGTTTCTGAAGTGGCATTGTCTTGGCTATGTTTTTCCCGGAATTCGTTAAAACGTATCCTCCTTACCAAATATTACATAAAATTATATAAGATCGATCTTGGTATCATAGCGGGGGCATTGAGCGTGTAACGAGATTTCTTGGCCGGAGTATACCAGGCCAAGGCACTCTCGAAAAATCTTTTTTTTTCAGGTTTTCTTATACTTAAACATTTCTAAATATATAGTCTCAACGTTTGAAGTCGATTAAAGCAAAACTCTCGAAGTTATTGACTAATTAAACTCCTCTCGGAAAGGCAGTGCGCTCTGCCCACAACAGGAATAAAAAACTTTAAACATACGAGGGTGGTCCGACAAGTACTTAGCCTCACCGCCAGATAGCGCCAGTATCGCAAGAGCAACTTACTATCGTGTAGGAGTGTCCGCGGGTTTTAGAAAAATGGAAAAAGAGCAATATCGGTCGGTTATTCGATCCTTGTTTTTGGAAGGGAAATCGTGCGCGGAAATCAAAGAGCGTTTGGTTGCTGTGTACGGTGACTCTTCTCCTTCGATGGCGACCATCAAAAATTGGTTTGACGAGTTTCAACGTGGTCGCACGTCGGTTTTTGATGAGCCACGTCCAGGTGCCCCGAAAACGGCTATCACGGAGGATAACGTGACAAAAATCCACGATCTCGTATTGGCAGACCACCGATTGAAGGTGCGCGAGATAGCTGAGACAGTAAGCATTTCAAAAGATTGCGCGGGTCATATCCTGCATGAATTTTAGGGCATGAGAAAGCTGTCGGCGCGATGGGTGCTGCGTTTGCTCACTCCGGACAACAAGCGCAGCCGTGGGACGACTTCAGAGGAGTTTCTGCGTCGTTTCGTAACAGTCGGCGAAACATAGATCCACTGGTACACACCAGAGACCAGGGAACAGTCGAAACAGTGGTCTTCACTCGGCGAACGTGCTCCGAAGAAGGCGAAGACCCATCGGTCGGAAAGGTGATGGCCACTGTTTTCTGGGATTCAGAAGGTGTAATCCACATCGACTACTTGGAGAAGGGCAAAACGGTCACAGGGCTGTACTATGACAAATTATTGGGCCGATTCGACGCCGAATTGAATAAAAAATGGCCCCACTTGGCGAAGAAAAAGTGCTCTTCCACCATGATAACGCACTGGCTCACACCTCCGCCCTCGCCATGGCCAAATTGGTCGAATTGGTCTACTTATTGGACCATCCTCGTATAACGGCTATGATAGTCAAAATGCCACCGTCAGGCAGAACGAACCATTCACAATGAAACGAAGACGAAAGAGAATCCCGTCCACCCGACCTAGATCGAAACTTAAGTCTTATAAAGCAGACGGACTCCCCACTGAACTATTTAAAGCAGCTGCTAATGAGCTGGTCAGGAACATGCACCAACTCATCTGCAAGATATGGTCGGAAGAAAGGATGCCCGATGAATGGAATTTCAGCATCGTTTGCCTGGTCCATAAGAAAGGAGATCCCTATGACCGCTCCAATTACAGAGAGATAAGTCTCCTGAACATTGCATACAAGATCCTCTCTGACGTACTGTGTAAGCGCCTAAAACCATTCGTGGACAATCTGGTAGGTTCCTACCAGTGTGGTTTCAGGCCAGGAAAATCCACGATAGATCAAATATTTACACTACGGATCTTGGAGCAGACCCATGAATTTCAGGTCGACACGCACCACCTCTTTGTCGACTTTAAAGCCGCAAATGTCAGTGTTTATAGAGACGAACTATACAGAGCCATGTCATGTTTTAACATCCCTGCCAAACTCGTCAGACTGTGCAGGATGACTCCATAGTCACCGAGACCTTCGATATTAAAAAAGGATTTAGACAGGGTGACGCATTGTCATGTGATATCTTTAATATCATACTTGAAAGGATCGTGCGGGCAATACAAGAGGTACGATCTATTTCAATTCTACACAATTGATTGCCTACGCAGATGACGTAGACGTTATTGGGCGGACAACGCGAGACGTCAATGAGGCGTTTGCAAGAATTGAAGCAGAAGCGGCTAAAATAAGCCTAAGGGTAAATGGAGACAAGACCAGATATATGCTGTCATCAAAGAAAGACACGCCACACCGACGTCTTGGTCAGAACGTCACCTTCGGTAGCTATATTTTTGAAGTAGTCAAGGACTTCGTCTACCTTGGCTCGATAGTGACAAGCAGCAACGACACCAGCGCTGAGATAAAACGCAGAATCACACTTGCCAACCGTTGCTTCTTTGGGATCAAGAGGCAATTGAGCAGTAGAGCCCTCTCTCGAAAAACTAAAGTATTCCTCTACAAAACCTTAGTCATCCCGGTCCTCCTCTATGGCGCTGAGGCTTGGACGTTATCGAAAGCGTATGAAGAGGCTCTTAGGCGTTTCGAGAGGAAAATTCTTCGTACAATCTTTGGTCCCCTTTGTGTAAAGGGAGAGTGGAGGAGAAGATTCAACCAAGAACTGTACGCGACATTAGCCTAGTTAGACGTCTGCGGATCCAACGTCTAAGATGGCTGGGCCATGTAGACCGAATGGACCACACCTCTCCGGCCCGAAGAGTCTTCGACTCCAATCCCGAGGGACAACGGAGCAGAGGACGACAGCATCTAAAGTGGCGCGCACAGGTGGAAAGGGACCTCAACCAACTGGAAGTGCGGCACTGGAAGCAGCTGGCGAAAGATCGTGCCGGCTGGAGAGGCTTGTTGGTTAAGGCCTTGGTTCACCCCGAACTGTAGCGCCATCTAAGTAAGTAACTTATTATGTTGATGTACGCATACATACATACCGCATACATATACATACCATCCCTACCATATCTTTTTTTTATTAATTTCTTTATTTTTTGTTTCAAATAAAAGACCACAACCAAACAATAATATAAAAAAACAAGCTTAAGTTAGTACTGTTCAAAAGTCATTGATAAGGAAGAAGAACCTAACTCAACATGCGAAATCCTTACGCAGATTTTCCAATAAGCAATAACGTTTTAAGTCGACATACGAAAACTTAGGTATTCCCCCGTGATATGCAATAACAGCCTATTAGGTGTTAAGCTTTTTAAATGTTTAACATTTCACAAACCATAATGGTCTTAGTTTCTTTTTTTTTAATTACTAATTGCTTATCTAATTGTTGTACTTTCATAATTTTAATATGTTGGAAAACAACACTTTTTCTTGCATTGTGCATTTTGCAAAATATGCTACTATGTTGTACTGCCACAGAGATATTTGAATTCAAATATTCAAATCGAACGTCAAGTTTCAACGGCCAATACCGATAACGGCCGATTACAAGGAACTCCAGAGGAAAGAAAAATGTACCCTTACTCTACGTGAAATAATGATAACAACTACAATAAAATGTTAAATCCACTTATAAGTATTCACACTTGTTCACAAAACTCGCGACGGAATATTACATTAATACGAGTATTTGACCGAAATTTGGAGACGCACTTTTGATCTGTTCACTGGAATTAGGGTAACTGCTACCCAAATGTCAAACTATGATTTTTCCCAACTGATTGTAGTGCTGCCACTTTTGTTTTTTCTCTGTGTTATAAGAATGCTCTCAAACCTGACATGGGTTTTTTCCCGAAAATACAATTCCGACAGTCGACTGTATTTTTAAAGACAGAAATCAGAAGACATGTACTCGTAGGTCGAGGCCTAATGCATAACACTTCTCGAAATCTGACTGTACGCCGAATAAAGGCCTCCTCCCATTCGTTTTCTATGTTTCAAAGGATTTTTTTCCATTAGTAAACATTAAAACGTCCTTTGTGCGAATTATTTTTGCATAACAATCCTTCTGATGTGCTTCGAGTTCCACAAATGGATTTTCCATAAACTTTTTGCTTTATTTATTCACCCTAATTTGCCCGTATTGCTTCAATCCCCTTTTTGCTCATGGCTTCTTAGAAAGACTTTTATGGTTTAAATGCTTTAAAAGTTGTTGATTGCTGGAATCTTTTTATCAGATTCCCTCGAGACGTGGGACTCTCCAACATTCCGTTTGTGACATTACAGATTTTAGTGTCACACATGATGCCCGTCTGTGTCGCATCCTGTAACTAGATTTTTTCACTGTTTTAAAGGGCAAGCTAAAGCACTATTGTTTTGGTTTCCTCTGGGATGGTCACGAAGCGGAAAAGGACATTCAAAAATAGGGCAAAATGGTGGAAAACGGGAACAGTAATTAATTCGAAAGAACACTAGGTCCACGGTAGACGCTGTGTAGGACAATAAAAGCCAGTCGTGCTCATGAAAATGAAAAGGATAAGCAGGCGAAAAGGGTTGGTTCACGGACATGTATTGTTCTGTTATGAATTAGCTTTCTATAATTATTAAAGCAGTAAATGCAATTTCAGAGGATAAAATGTCCCACCGTCTCGATATTGGCGCAGTTTATATGCACCAAAATGTAACCACTTAAACCTACTGCATGCATTTCCGGGCCATTAACCCGATACTATTTCCTAATTTCCTGTCTTGAAACCTTGCTTACGTCCACTTGTAGGTGTACCCTTATCCGACTGTAAACTAAAAAGAAAATAAAAAACAAAAAAGGTGAAGAAGGAAGCCTTGAAATTCCCTTAGCTCGAGGAATCAGAAAACACACTGCTCTAAACCATGAACAGCTATAGGAAGGAAAACATCGTCAGAGCTTTGTCTACCCAGAAAGGCCACCACTCGGCGCCTTTTATACCAGCTTGCAATAGAAATTTGATGTGAAATTTATTTTTATTCATGGAGAATGCTGCAATCAATTTATATGGCGGCACTAAAGGCCGCGCAAGGCTACGACTTGTAAATTTTATATTTATTATGGACATCCCTACTTTGTGACTTTTATCAGCCAAATTATTTCTATCGAAGATGACTTTAACAACTCGTTCAATCATTATTTCGATTTTAGTTAGTGTTAGGGATAGTTTATGGATAGGTCGATAGAAATTGGAAATATTCCTACCCCAGTTAGGGTCTAGATGGACGGGAGGCTGGACTGAAAGACTCAGTCTGGTTGTGAGAGTTTTAATTCGTTTGGTGATGTTGGACCTGATGTCTTGGCTTCTTGATCTGATGTTTGTATTCCAAACCATCAATCCGGATTTGGTTCAGCTTAATCTTCTTGTTAGAAGGCCATAGGGAGAGTCTCTCAAATTTGCGAGGGATGCAAATCTTAAAGCAATTTCTTTTATATGACTTGACTGGAGTAAAGTTCTTCCACTTTACGGGGTGATGGAGACCTTTGGTGGAAGAGGTCGTCGACATCACGTGGTGCATCCTATGGAATAAAGATGGTGTTTGAGTCCTAGGCCGGTAGCAGCATTCTCAAGTAGTTCATCCACCAGCCAAAAGCTTCAGTTAACTCCGCACTCACAGGCGCTTTCCCGATATTTGGATAGTAAATGGAGCTGGCCTCAGCATTGAGCATGTGCAAAACGCATTCGATTTTTTTCCATTTGGTTGGAATTGGTTAAATGGCTTAGTGTCCAGGAATAAGAGTTCGTTGAAGTGTTCCGTGACCACTGAGAGCAATTTAGACTGACGATCTTGGTTGATCGTCTATTTGTGAAAGCAAATAATTCCAGCTTTCCTCATTTTTGCGAATTGATTCGTTAATCCTTAAGAAGGCAGGTTGTTGGTTTATGGATCTAGATTGTCGGTCATAAACTGAGATATTTTGCAGAAGTTGTGGCGTATCTCAGATTTTAGCGAGTCACCAAGCAATATATGCGCAAGCGATCGAAATTTGCACTCGTTTCAAAGACAAGAAAATATTCTGCCGTATTCCTGCAGATAGGTCTTCGCATTCCTCTGCAGATCTATGCAGATTGGATGGAAGGTCCTCGCGCAAATCCCTTTGGAGGAACTCAGTCCCAGGCAATGAGGTTGGAATTGTATTTGACTAGTCGGTCAGTGAGCTATTTGCTAAGTGAGCAATATTTGGTTTGTTAATTGGGATGATTAGATTACGAGGGTGGTCCGATAAATACTTAGCCTACAAAAGAAAAACAAAAAAATTGGAGAAATGGCGATTTATTTTTCAATATAGTCTCCTTTTAGCTCGATACACTTGACCCAGCGATGCTCCAACTTCTTTAACCCGTCTGAAAAATACGTTTTCTCGAGGTCTGCAAGGTAGGCCCCCGTGGCGGCGATGACCTCCTCATTCGACTTAAATTTCTGCCCGGCGAGTGACTTTTTCAAATTTGGAAACAAAAAGAAGTCACACGGGGCCACATCTGGAGAATACGGTGGATGGGGCAGCAGTTCGTAGCCCAATTCGGATTGCGCTTAAACAGCGTCAAACACTGCTCGGAAGTGGTCTCACGGTGGCGCTTGTTGTCCGGAGTGAGCAAACGCGGCACCCATAGCGCCGACAGCTTCCTCATGCCCAAAATTTCATGCAGGATATGACTGTCTCAGCTATCTCGCGCACCTTCAATCGGCGGTCTGCCAATACGAGATCGTGGATTTTTGTCACGTTATCCTCCGTGGAAGCCGTTGTCGGGGCACCTGGACGTGGCTCATCAAAAACCGACGTGCGACCACGTTGAAACTCGTTGAACCAATTTTTGATGGTCGCCATCGAAGGAGAAGAGTCACCATACACAGCATCCAAACGCTCTTTAATTTCGCTGCGCGATTTCCCTTCTAAAAACAAGAATCGAATCACCGACCGGTATTGCTCTTTTCCCATTTCTCTAAAATCCGCGGACACTCCCGCTTCCACACGCGGTCAAAACAAAGCTACGAGTCCGATCCAGCTGAAATTTCGGCAGTAGCCGTCTACTAGAATGTACTACACGATAGTATGTATGCTCTTGCGATAATGGCGCCATCTGGCGGTGAGGCTAAGTACTTATCGGACCACCATCGTAAACAAGAGACAAGGCACTGGTTAGCACTGGCTGGTTAAAAGCTAAACTGGTAACGAGTACCAAGCCCTTCGTTGGTGACGACAATCAGCTGGTGTGTGTCTGTTGCGTGACACATTCCGCGCTTTGGTGCATGTTGAGCTGATCAGCGGAGGGTTTGAGGATCACTAATTGTTGTGTTGCCGATGGCATTTCTAAACGTTTTTTTTTCCAATTAGCGCGGGTAGAGTATGCGTACTGTGGCGACCACGTCGTTTTATTATTTAGTTACTGAAGCCAAATCACCAAGGCAAGTTACACAATTGAACAGCCCGTCCATATGCTTAAATTTTATATGCGTTGCATGCGTTGCGCCCATTTTTCGCTAGCCGTAGTGGCCCTTCATAATCGACTCTTCAAAGTTTGGTGACTAAATTTGAGACGACCGATTCGCCAATCAATCAGCCAACAGTCGAACGTCGAAGGAACGCAAGATCTTCCGGGAACATCGGCGCGATCCGCGCAAGTGTACAGCAGAACCCGAGACAGTCGATTCCTCACCGAGCGCAAGTATTCAGCCTGTCGCCGACTTCAACTTGGCGAATTTTAGACCTGTTCAAGATCCAACTGACCCAGGAGCTCAAAGTTCATAATCACCATAAACAACGCCGTTTGTTCGCTGACTGGGATTCAGAGCGTTTGGAAGAGGACCCCATATTTGGCCGATGAATGGTTGTGTTAACAAGCATAATTTTCGTATATGGGACGACACTTACCGACAATACATTCTCAAAATGGGAACGTTTGGTGTGGATTCAACGTCAATTCAATTTTAACCATGAACCGCTTCACGCCAAAAAAAACACGCGGTCATTAAAAATTAACGCTCGATTGTGCTAACTCAACGTGCGTATCGTGCAAAATATCGTGATCGTGTTGCGCCCAAAAAAGATACAATTCGTCGTTGGGCCTCGAATATTTTTCAATTTGCTTCTGTGGCAAGCCCTCGAGCAATCTAGGCCATGTCCGCAGCGCTCAAACTCATCTATTCAGTCTGTGAAGCCCAGTGTTCAAGAAGACTCAAGTTTGTCATATCGGCGTCATTCGCAGCAGTTAGGCATCAGTGGGACCACTTTGTGGAGAATATTAAAGGATGATCTTCACTTATTTCCATACAAAGTGCAGATAACTCAAAGAATTTTGCCACCAGATGAGCCACGGCGCTTGACGTATGCACAAAATGTCGTTGCAATGATTAATGCTGAGCCGAAGTTCTGGCAGCAGATTTTGATGACCGATGAGGCACATTTTACGCTCTCTGGCACTGTTAATAAACAAAATTATCGCTTCTGGGGCACCGAAAATCCTCACATTATTCACGAAGAGCCGCTATATGATCAAAAAGTTACTGTTTGGGCGGGTGTATGCGCTAAAACCATCATTAGACCGTATTTCGTCAAAGTTGGCGGTACAGTGGATGGCGATCGATATCAGTGGATGGCGATCGATATCGGTGGATGTTGCTCCATTATGTACTCCCAGAAATTATTTCACTATTGGTTTCAACAAGACGGCGCGACATGCCATACTGCGGATAAAACAATGAACCTTTTGCTTAAGAAGTTCCCTGGAAGATTGGTGTCAAAAAAGGGCGATATTGACCGGCCTTCGAGATCACCGGATTTGGCTTCTCCAGACTTTTTTCTTTGGGGATACTTGAAAAGCAAGGTGTATGCTAACGGCCCGAAGACAATAGAATAGCTCAAAAGAAACATTCATCCGGAAATCGAAGAAATTTCGACCGAAATGCTCGAAAATGTCATGGAGAATGCGCGAAAACGAGCCCATGTTTGCATCGGCAATAAAGGCGGTCATTTAATTGATATTGTTTTGAAAAATTCATCAAAATAAATTGTAAAGATCTAAATTGAATAAAAATTTCGAATTTCCAAAATCGGTTGAGAATTGTTGAAGTTATTCGAAATTTACATCGACCCATATCTGATGGCGCACACTGTAGATAGTGATGATGCTTCGGACACACCGGCCACATAAAGGTATAATTTTCTGTGAGGTTTGCATTTGATAAGCGAATGAACCGCAACTTTCTGGTTTGACTAACTTTTTTCTCTAGCAAAGCTGATGGCTTTAAATTTCCTGCATGCACACTTCTGACTTCCTATGAGGTGACCGATCCTGCCTGGTTGGGGATATACTGGCCAGATTCAGATCCAGATCTTGATGATTTCGTCCAGTGATATCTAACTTCTTTGTTGTCATGATTATAAGAGCCCATGGCCCTCGTGTGCTGACTGGACAGTTTCACAACATCTGAAACATCAGCGCATCTTTCCATGGTTCCAGAAGAAAATGTATTGCCTTGTTCGTTGTGCTCAATAGTGCCATGAGCTTTTTAACTTATTCTAGTGTCAATGTGGACTGATTTAAAGGCTACTTAACCTGATTATCCTTCAACAGTCAATGTTTTGCTACCCCTTGACCATCAGCACACGAGTCGAATTAGAATTTGTGTCAGTATCTTGTGCGGCACCAGCCAAAAAGCACTTTTAATACTGCAATTTGTATACATCCGAATTTTGTTACATTTTCCACTTAATATGTATCTTAACATTGATAAAGCGAGTAGCCGTAGTTTCTTTATTATTTTAGGCTAATTTGATTACTACACTGATTTAAAAAGTGGCATCACTGGCACTACTAGGGTTCACATGGTCAGCACCATATTCACTTTGTAATAATATCGATCACCAACACATGTGCATACCTAACATTTAAGAAGAAAGTATTAAAATAAAATAAAATTAATGTGATCACTCAAAATATTATATTCCAGATAGCGTTCGCAGATAATAAAATTGATTAAAATATCAATGAATGTTCCATGCTCATGTTTAACATATGCAACAACCCGACAATCGCAACCTTAGTCAAGTTTCAATCCCCACTTGGTTGTCAAATTATCGTTTGAATTCAAAGTTGTGCAAAGTTGTACAAAACCGTGCAAAGTCTTCAACATGTTGTCAAAACCCATCGGAAGGGTTGTTTTGTGTTTAGTTTGTGCGCTCGAATCGTGTTTTATTTTAATTAGTGGAAAATAGTGAAACGTTATTGATAAACATGAGCGGTAAGTCCATATGTTTGTTTCATTTAAACATAATTTGTGTCTTGGTCAGTTGCTTTAATAATTATTTCTCGTTTGTCGTTTGTTTATGTTTTGGGGCGTCCGTCCAATTGCTTTTCTTGCATTTCCTCTTTGAATATAATATTATCGAGAACGCTAGTCTTTTTCTGATGTGATATACCTACCCCCCTTTTAGTGTTAAATGCGTGTAATCGTCCTGGAAAAATGCGGTGCGTTTGCTTGTCCACGAGGAGCACCGCGGTTCAGTGTTTAAAGTGTAGCCTTCTGACGCCGATTACACGGCAAATCAAGGCATCGAAATTAAAATACATTTTGTGGCATTATCCCATCAGGACATTCATTAAAAACCGACCTCAACCAAGGTGTCGCGGTGCTTCACTTCATCACAGTTTAAGTATAAGTCTCAGCTATCAGCCAGGACTACCTTGCTTGTCTACGTTACAAATCACTTCATTACATCGTAACAAAAAAAACAAAAAATCGATTGAATCGGGCTGTATCCAGTAATAATCTCCCAAATCCACCAGATCCGTCCATCAAATCAGTCGGCAACGCAAAATGGAAATTCGAAATCCCACCAAAACCACATCCGAGCTACCTTAATACCCAATAATTTCATTGCAGTCCATTGTGCCATAGTCTTAAACCAACATTATCCCGTCTGGTCGAGAGGACCCAGCGACAATCAGAAATTCCGTCCACATCCCGAGTCAAAATACATTTGCCTGGATCCGACTCGCACACATTCTATTTCGGTCCAGCTGCCTTATACGACTGGTATCGATTTAACTCTAAATATTACGAATCGTTGGAATTTTTCACTGAATACTGGGTTGTCGGTTGATAAACAAACGCGACACTTGTCGCGGACTTTCGACAGTGGGGACTCCTATTCCAGCTCAGGCTATTCTAATTCAATAAGCAAATTCACTGTTCGGTGGGGAGTAAGAATGCATCGTCGAACCCCTACTCACAGATAATCCGACATTTCTGTTACACCCCTCTCCTCCCATCCTTACCTGCACGAGCGCGGACCCCGACACAGCATGTCCATCCTTTATATTCAATTGCTGTTCGGTTCTCGATTTGTAACCCCCGAAATTGTTGTCGAAATTGTAGTTTGTAATTCCTGTGGCACGGTTGCCAATAATGGCTACAGCCCGAGAAATGCTTGCGATAGCTGTGTGTCGGTGATTGGTATCTATCGATGAAACCCACAAGCGAATACAAATTGTCCAGGAGACCGACATGAATCCTCAAGCGTACAGTGGTCGGTTGGAAGGAGAAGGGAGGTTAATTGCATCTGAGGGTCGATAAGAAAGCTTACACAGGTTTCCCTGGAGGGGAGCGGGCAGGGAAAAAAACCACAGAATCCGAGACCACAAGTCCGAACTATTCTACACACTTTGCCTCGTCAAACTTATTGTAGCAGAGGAGAAACAAGAGTCCTTGGGGCTTCATACACATCCTCGTAAATTGCAATATATCCGCTGACATTGGAACCGATGCCCTAAGATCCTTTTAGTGTCTTTTGTGTCCCCCTATCCAGATTGGATATTCGTTTCTTCTTTTTTCACATCGTTTGACCAGAAGACATAAGAACTGTGTTTCACTCTCCTCACAGGGAGTGGACATGAATGTTTCAACTCATAAGGTCAGTGAGTTCGGTGCATTTTTGCGCATCAGCTACCTTGGATGGTTTATTTATGAGCTGCTGGTTTTTACTTCCAGGATACTCTGGTGTGCGCTTGTGATTTTTTCCTCCGGAACATGGACTTGGAATATTTATGGAATTCGTAACATATTTATTAGGCTGCAGGATTCAAGTGGGGCAGTGATGCTATTGCTCCCAAACTGGCTTATGGCTCTGGTTTTAGGCAAACCCTTCATTTGAGTATAACTCTTAAAGGAGAGCCAAAAAGAGGATTCATTTGCTTCCTGGTTTAGTACCATAAATTGTCCGCGGATAAAAATATTATGACCAACTGGAAAACTTGTTCCATAACCCTTGCGGGGAATGTGCTTTTCATTCATGTAGTTTCCTCCTCGTTTCTATTTTTATTTTGTAATGGGAAACAGCGCGCCCACAACCAGTAGTGGAAATGTCACAGGCTTATCACCGATCCCATTTTTCGGCTGCCAAAGCTACTTTCACGACTGGATTTTGATGCAAACCGCTGGCGCGAGTTCAGATCTAGCCTACTAAGTCAAATCTTGGGTGGTTCTTTGATGGCAACGTAGCTGCCCGGGGTCGTAATGGAGCAAGTACAAAAAATTTAAAAATATTACGTATACGCCCCGTAGTGCTTATGGCCGATCCCATTTCTCGGCTGCCACAGCTACTTTCACGACTGGATTTTAATGCACACAGTTGGCCCGAGTTCAGATCTAGCCTACTAAGTCAAATCTTAGGTGGTTTTTTGATGGCAACTTAGCTGCCCGGGGTCGTATTGGAGCAAGTACAAAAAATTTGAAAATGTTACGAATACGCCCCGTAGTGCTTATGGCCGATCCCATTTCTCGGCTGCCACAGCTACTTTCACGACGGGGTTTTGATGCAAACAGCTGGCGCGAGTTCAGATCTAGCCAATTAAGTCAAATCTTGGGTGGTTCTTTGATGGCAACTTAGCTGCCCGGGGTCGTAATGGAGCAAGTACAAAAAATTTGAAAATATTAAGTATACGCCCCTTAGTGCTTATGGCCGATCCATAAGTCAAATCTTGGGTGGTTCTTTGATGGCAACTTAGCTGCCCGGGGTCGTAATAGAGCAGGTACAAAAAATTTGAAAATGTTATGTATACGCCCTTTAGTGCTTTTGGCCCACCCCGTTTTTCGGCTGCCACAGCTACTTTCACGACTAGATTTTGATGCAAACCGCTGGCGCGAGTTCAGATCTAGCCTACTAAGTCAAATCTTGGGTGGTTCTTTGATGGCAACGTAGCTGCCCGGGGTCGTAATGGAGCAAGTACAAAAAAATTAAAAATATTACGTATACGCCCTGTAGTGCTTATCGCCCATCCCATTTCTCGGCTGCCACAGCTACTTTCACGACGGGGTTTTGATGCAAACAGTTTGCGCGAGTTCAGATCTAGCCTATTAAGTCAAATCTTGGGTGGTTTTTTTATGGCAACTTAGCTGCCCGGGGTCGTAATGGAGCAAGTACAAAAAATTTGAAAATGTTACGAATACGCCCCGTAGTGCTTATGGCCGATCCCATTTCTCCGCTGCCACAGCTACTTTCACGACGGGGTTTTGATGCAAACAGCTGGCGCGAGTTCAGATCTAGCCAATAAAGTCAAATCTTGGGTGGTTTTTTTATGGCAACTTAGCTGCCCGGGGTCGTAATAGAGCAGGTACAAAAAATTTGAAAATGTTATGTATACGCCCTTTAGTGCTTTTGGCCCACCCCGTTTTTCGGCTGCCACAGCTACTTTCACGACTAGATTTTGATGCAAACCGCTGGCGCGAGTTCAGATCTAGCCTACTAAGTCAAATCTTGGGTGGTTCTTTGATGGCAACGTAGCTGCCCGGGGTCGTAATGGAGCAAGTACAAAAAAATTAAAAATATTACGTATACGCCCTGTAGTGCTTATGGCCGATTCCATTTCTCGGCTGCCACAGCTACTTTCACGACGGGGTTTTGATGCAAACAGCTGGCGCGAGTTCAGATCTAGCCTATTAAGTCAAATCTTGGGTGGTTTTTTTATGGCAACTTAGCTGCCCGGGGTCGTATTGGAGCAAGTACAAAAAATGTGAAAATGTTACGAATACGCCCCGTAGTGCTTATGGCCGATCCCATTTCTCGGCTGCCACAGCTACTTTCACGACGGGGTTTTGATGCAAACAGCTGGCGCGAGTTCAGATCTAGCCAATTAAGTCAAATCTTGGGTGGTTCTTTGATGGCAACTTAGCTGCCCGGGGTCGTAATGGAGCAAGTACAAAAAATTTGAAAATATTAAGTATACGCCCCTTAGTGCTTATGGCCGATCCATAAGTCAAATCTTGGGTGGTTCTTTGATGGCAACTTAGCTGCCCGGGATCGTAATAGAGCAGGTACAAACAATTTGAAAATGTTAAGTATACGCCCCTTAGTGCTTTTGGCCCACCCCGTTTTTCGGCTGCCACAGCTACTTTCACGACTAGATTTTGATGCAAACCGCTGGCGCGAGTTCAGATCTAGCCTACTAAGTCAAATCTTGGGTGGTTCTTTGATGGCAACGTAGCTGCCCGGGGTCGTAATGGAGCAAGTACAAAAAATTTAAAAATATTACGTATACGCCCCGTAGTGCTTATGGCCCGATCCCATTTCTCGGCTGCCACAGCTACTTTCACGACTGGATTTTAATGCACACAGTTGGCCCGAGTTCAGATCTAGCCTACTAAGTCAAATCTTAGGTGGTTTTTTGATGGCAACTTAGCTGCCCGGGGTCGTATTGGAGCAAGTACAAAAAATTTGAAAATGTTACGAATACGCCCCGTAGTGCTTATGGCCGATCCCATTTCTCGGCTGCCACAGCTACTTTCACGACGGGGTTTTGATGCAAACAGCTGGCGCGAGTTCAGATCTAGCCAATTAAGTCAAATCTTGGGTGGTTCTTTGATGGCAACTTAGCTGCCCGGGGTCGTAATGGAGCAAGTACAAAAAATTTGAAAATATTAAGTATACGCCCCTTAGTGCTTATGGCCGATCCATAAGTCAAATCTTGGGTGGTTCTTTGATGGCAACTTAGCTGCCCGGGGTCGTAATAGAGCAGGTACAAAAAATTTGAAAATGTTATGTATACGCCCTTTAGTGCTTTTGGCCCACCCCGTTTTTCGGCTGCCACAGCTACTTTCACGACTAGATTTTGATGCAAACCGCTGGCGCGAGTTCAGATCTAGCCTACTAAGTCAAATCTTGGGTGGTTCTTTGATGGCAACGTAGCTGCCCGGGGTCGTAATGGAGCAAGTACAAAAAAATTAAAAATATTACGTATACGCCCTGTAGTGCTTATCGCCCATCCCATTTCTCGGCTGCCACAGCTACTTTCACGACGGGGTTTTGATGCAAACAGTTTGCGCGAGTTCAGATCTAGCCTATTAAGTCAAATCTTGGGTGGTTTTTTTATGGCAACTTAGCTGCCCGGGGTCGTAATGGAGCAAGTACAAAAAATTTGAAAATGTTACGAATACGCCCCGTAGTGCTTATGGCCGATCCCATTTCTCCGCTGCCACAGCTACTTTCACGACGGGGTTTTGATGCAAACAGCTGGCGCGAGTTCAGATCTAGCCAATTAAGTCAAATCTTGGGTGGTTTTTTTATGGCAACTTAGCTGCCCGGGGTCGTAATAGAGCAGGTACAAAAAATTTGAAAATGTTATGTATACGCCCTTTAGTGCTTTTGGCCCACCCCGTTTTTCGGCTGCCACAGCTACTTTCACGACTAGATTTTGATGCAAACCGCTGGCGCGAGTTCAGATCTAGCCTACTAAGTCAAATCTTGGGTGGTTCTTTGATGGCAACTTAGCTGCCCGGGGTCGTAATGGAGCAAGTACAAACAATTTGAAAATGTTACGAATACGCCCCGTAGTGCTTATGGCCGATCCCATTTCTCGGCTGCCACAGCTACTTTCACGACGGGGTTTTGATGCAAACAGCTGGCGCGAGTTCAGATCTAGCCAATTAAGTCAAATCTTGGGTGGTTCTTTGATGGCAACTTAGCTGCCCGGGGTCGTAATGGAGCAAGTACAAAAAATTTGAAAATATTAAGTATACGCCCCTTAGTGCTTATGGCCGATCCATAAGTCAAATCTTGGGTGGTTCTTTGATGGCAACTTAGCTGCCCGGGGTCGTAATAGAGCAGGTACAAAAAATTTGAAAATGTTAAGTATACGCCCTTTAGTGCTTTTGGCCCACCCCGTTTTTCGGCTGCCACAGCTACTTTCACGACTAGATTTTGATGCAAACCGCTGGCGCGAGTTCAGATCTAGCCTACTAAGTCAAATCTTGGGTGGTTCTTTGATGGCAACGTAGCTGCCCGGGGTCGTAATGGAGCAAGTACAAAAAAATTAAAAATATTACGTATACGCCCTGTAGTGCTTATCGCCCATCCCATTTCTCGGCTGCCACAGCTTCTTTCACGACTGGATTCGGATGCAAACAGTTGGCGCGAGTTAACATCTAGCCTATTTAGTCAAATCTTGGGTGGTTTTTTGATGGCAACTTAGCTGCCCGGGGTCGTAATGGTGCAAGTACAAACAATTTAAAAATGTTACGTATACGCCCCGTAGTGCTTATGGCCGATTCCATTTCTCGGCTGCCACAGCTACTTTCACGACGGGGTTTTGATGCAAACAGCTGGCGCGAGTTCAGATCTAGCCTATTAATTGAAATCTATATGAGTGTGTATAGAAACGAGCTATACCGAACCAATACATCTTTGCCAACCTCGTCGAGCTGAGCAGGATAACAATGGAGAACTCTCGCTGCTATATTAAGGTCGGTTGATGTTAAAAGAGATTTAGACAAGCCGACAGACTGTGATGTAACTTTTTCAACATCGTCCTTGAAAAGGTCCTGAAAGAGATACGAACTATAATATTTCAAGTCTGCGCTATTGCTTTCGAACGCGGAAGACATCGAAGTGATTGGAAGGGCATAGCGAGATATCATTGAGGCTTTCGTAAGCATTGAGGCAGAAGATGGGTTTTAAGGTCAGTGGAATTAAATTCATAAAAGAAGTCGTCGAAAAAAGACGCACAACACCGCACATCTTGACCAAAACGTCAATCTTGACAACTATAATTTAAGTTTAATTTTAATATAAAATTAAATTATAATTTAAGGACGAATTGGTGGCAACAACAAGCAAGAGCTCAAGAAACAACTGAGAAGTAGAGCCTTCTCTCGAAGGAAAAATGTTGCGCTAAATAAAACCTTATTCATCCCGGTCATCCTTTACAGCGCAGAAGTCTTGACTTTAACGAAGGCGAATAGGAGGCCATTGGTCGTTTCGAGAGGGAAGTTCTGCGTTTAATCTACGGTCCTGTTTATATAAACGGGAAGTTTCTTATACTGGGAAGACCGACAGCTCCTGGTAAACCGAACACAGTATGGGACGATTCGAAGTAACCGAGTATACGATGATATTTTTGAAATGAGGTTTTTGAGAGCATCTTTTTCAGCTTTGATGATTAAAGTCTGCTTCGGTGTAGGTTTCTCTTCTCGTATTACTACTGCCTCATCCGGTTGGGGCACCGAGAATGTTGAAACCGGCCGTTGATAACAACAACTATGGAGGACCTGTCCACCATAGCGGATGATTGGTTAGGGCGGATGGTAATACACCACTGCTGCCATGCATATCGTGGAATCCTCTCAAGAAAGGCAACTGTGCGGTTGTCGACGAATGTAGTTCACCGACAAGGCGGAGAAGACAACCACCGAACCAAGATTTGTGTTTTATCGATGTCAGAGAAAGGAGTAGAGCTCCACATAGCTTGGTGAAACTTGATCTTAACTACTACAGTAACGACCCGATACTGACTCGAAGCTACCTTGTACCAAGTATACACGACAGCTGAGTAACGAGGATGCGTCTGAAAATCTATGTAGTTCGATGTCATCTGGCACAGTAAAGATAATCCGCGATACTTGTATTTGTTCAAAATTCATATGTCAGGTAAGGGCTATGTAAGTGGATCATACCAGTCTAGTTTGAGTTTCGAGGAGCACAACTCCTGGAAAAGCATTTTGAATACCACCACAAAAGGAGCCAGAAATCTTAAAGGGTCGAAAATATGGGAGATCTCAGACAAAAACGAACATCTAGTCGAGGAAGCAGATAACTGACAGTCCGTCACGTGAAATGAGTATTGGTCAGGTGTAGGGTTGAAATGCATACCCATTGTCTTGATCAATGACCTTCAGTGCTCCGTGTCAAACCACGATTACTCGCAGTCCTCCCTAGGCAAACGCGCAAATAAGGCCCAGGAATTTGAATTCCACTTTCGAAGTTCGGGGGTACACGAACCATACGAGTATGACCCAACGCTAGGTATTCCTGCATAAATTTGACATATTTGGTGCACAAGTTGGAATCCTTTTGAAACCGACGTTTCATATAATGAAGGCGACTGGTGGCCTGGGAACAGAAATTGGGCGAAAGGCTTTTAGACGGCAACTGGACGACAGACATTCCATTAGTCTAAGTGTTTCTCGGCTACATCAATAAAGATTTCGTCAACGAATGGCGACACCTCATCAAACTTCCAAAATCGTAGTGGCAAAATGTCGACGGGGGGAAACTGGGACATATTGATTCAAGAACTCTCCTATTACTATCCACCCAAACGATATCTTCTGCGCAATCGGTAAACCCTCCGAACCTTGAATCTGTTCCCCCTTGAGAATGCTCCATAACCTGTCAGTTCCAAGCAGCGTGTCAATAGGGCCAGAAATATTAAAGTGGAGACCTGCAAGATCAAGATTTTGAAGATGGGACCAATCAGACACATCAAAAGGTTGCGAGGGAAGATGAAATGTCAGATTGCTTAAGACAAACGCATGGGCGAAGAGGTGTGGTTCATTGAAACGAGAACACAAGTTGATCGAATTTATTTTCTGTTTACCCTGCGTTTGAAGTTCGAGGTTTTTGACCAAATTTTGATTAAAATTCGACATTTGCAAAAGCAAGTGCACGTGCGGCATCTATACTTCTCGCTGATCACGGGAACGAGCCCTTTTGTGTGGAAAAGTACTTAGTTAAAGAGATATGGGCGTCGGAATTTCGGGTTTTTTGACCAAATTTTGATGCTCGACATTTTGCAAAAGCAAGTGCACATTTGGCAACTACAATCCTTGCTGATCACGGGAATAAGCTCTTTTCTGGGGAAAAGTCCTTAATTAGAGAGATATGGGTGTCTGAATTTCGCGTTTTTTGACCAAATTTTGATGCTGATTTGGCATCTGCGTTCCTCGCTGGTAGCGGGAATGATTCTTTTTGTTTTTAGGAAAATCCTAAGCTAGAGAGATATGGGCACTTAACATGTTCAGTTCCTTTTAAATCTTTGGCACCGTCCATGTCTGGAGCTGTTAGTGGTAATGATTAGCGAACGATGCGGGTTGAAATGATTATTCAAGGTAGCGGTGCTACTCTTGAGTATAGCCTTGCACTTATTCCCCTCATTCCTTGTTAAATCACCTTGTTTTGAATTCTCTGTCATGGAGGCGTCGATCGAGTCTAGCGCCAAGTCCATTAAGACCTCTCTAAGAACACGTTATGCACGAAGCTTTAGTCAGGAATCACCGTCTTTAAATAAAACTCAATCAATATATTTAAAATGCGTTTCGTACATGCCAATAATTTATTTTCTAGCATTTTTCGTATAAAGCCTTCTAATTACTTTATTTTTATTTTATAAAAAGCTTAGAATTAAGGACATTGTCAAGTGTTTACGAAATACGAGAACGAAAAAAGCAGAACACGCTTCAATTGATGTGCATTAATTTTCTCATCTTTGGTATTTGTGGGAGCTGACCCCGCTTCTAAGGATAGATAGATACATACATGTACAGGCGACTTATGAATATAAAATAAAAATAGAAAATATACAATCGAAAACGTTATATACAAAAGCTTCGGTTCGAATACGAATGCAGTGTTTATGCACGACGAGCAGATACAGATTTGTAAGCGAATGGTGCTGTGGATATGTGATATCTAAGGCTAACAATTTAGATAAATTTTTAAAATATTTTCAAGACAAATTTTGACTAGCTATACTGAACTTAGCAAAAAATACAGATAAACAATGGGAAAAACAAGAAAAGGAAAATGTGGGCTCCGTCCAGAGGACTTGCGGTTAGATATAAACAAAGTGTCCCAGCCCCTTGGGTGGATCGTTGTTTACAACCTCATCGTCCACGAACGTTGTTAGATTATTTCCATTCACATCCTGTTCGATCCTTGACGACCGTCTCAAATGTACACTTTGCGGTCGTGGAGCAATTTGTGGCTTAGCCGGTACGACCGGTGGTATACGACTCTCGAAACGTCCATTTAAATGGATGTCCAATAGCTTTTTGTCGTTGCCTAAGGACGAGAACGAATGACCAACGGTACGTATTTCACGGATATTGTAGACCGGATTGTATGTTTGCATTTGTAGCTGACGTTGTGCTTGTAGGAGAGCTGAATTTTTGTGGCAAAACTCACACGATTTGAAACTGTCTCGACATTTTTTACAATCGATTTGGGGTGGCATTAACTTGGCGGATGACCCCGACGAACGGGAGGAAGATGATGACGATGATGATGAAGAGGTTGCGCAGGAAGAGGATGTGGAAGAAGCCGAAGAAGATGAAGACGACGACGACGATGAAGAGAGAGACGATTTACTCGAGGAGCTAGAAATCGATTGGGAATCAATGTCCTTGACACGAGCGGATGTTCGAGAATTTGTGGCAATTCGTTGTTGTGTTGTTTTTGTTGTTGTCGTTGTTTTACTGTCAAGCACTTCCGAGACGGATTCGGTTGACATATCCAATGACTGTGGTTCGTCGTTGTCGCTGTTGCAATTCATGTCCTTGTCGGGGGAATATTCATTCAGAGATGTCAACAGTTGTCGTCGCCGTGGATAATTCGGGTTACGTCGCACTAGGAAATGACAGGTTTCACCTCGCTTCATACGTTCAGCTTGAGCACGCAATGGCAAGTCATCCGGATGAAGTTTTCGTTGGTATTCCTGTCCCGGACATACCTAGAAGGACAAAAACCAAAAGACATGAGAAAATACACAACGATTGGACGGCGGAATGGTGTTATACCTCGTAGATGGAGAATTGTTCGACGGGTTCCATTGAGCTGTAGCAAGAAAGGAGTAAGGCGAGCAGTTCATCGGATGTGGTTTGCTCGGAAATGACCAATGATTTGTACTGTGATGTTGGTTGAAGGGCGGATGTATGGACCCGAATGAGGCCACCTGGTCGTAATTGAAGGCAAAATCTAGAAACGAAGATGTCTTGTAAGTAATTTTGCAGATGGAGGGAGGATAATTGTATACGCACCGTGATTCTCCCTTGGGGTGACAAGCTTGTAAGATAGCCGGACGTGTGTCGTCGTCCAGCACAAGGATTGTCTTTACCCCGGCGCGGCGAACACTGACTTCCATTGACAAATAGAACAGTCGTGGATCTCGATGGCGCATCTTTAATCTGAAAGAGAGGAAACCATTAGCTTCAATTTGTTTCTTAATTGCCGCTAGTATCCACGCCAATAAGTCTTAAGAGACACTCGGAGTTCCATGAACTTGGGATGCCGTCAGAAAGGAGCTTTACACACATACAGAGCTGAGGGTACTCTTATGAGTCACTCGACATAATGAACCCAAGTGCCATTAAAAGGCAAAAGAAATATTTGTGCTGCTATATGCTAAGGGTTGTGACCTTTTGACAGATGTTAAGCAGCATTTGGCGTGGATTTATATATAACCAGCAAGAGTAGGGAGCTTACCTTCTCAACAACTGCCCGATAACCTCCTTGCTCGTTGTGTCCCATTGGATTCCCAGCGTTTTGTACTCAATGTCGATTTTCAAGCAGCTCGTAAATACCTTTATGGTGGTCTGTAAAGCGAGAATAAGAACATGATTAACAACAAAATTCAAGTCGATTTAATGCGGAACTACATATATAACTCCATGTAATGGACTATCTTGTGCTCAACAATAGATATCCTGAGGGGATCTAGGTCGTAACCCTTTACTCGACCTCCACGATATCCGTAAATTGCCAATCAAACTCGTACGATTGCATGCATGCACTCCAGTAGCAACAGTAAACAATAGCGATTGCTATCAAAATGTAAATTTCGTTCCACTCATTCGTTCTAAAGGATTCCGTACCGAGGGACGTTGAGCTTTCTAGTATTGAGGTAGGAGTAGACGTTAGCACGGCAAGTTAGCTATCACGATGATGATCATGTCGACGTTGATGAGGTGATGTCACGCCATCAACGCTAAGACGGAATCAGGAAATAGGATAAGGGAATTTCGTTCATCTAATTATAGTTAATGATTTATGGATGCAGCTCACGTATAATGGGCTGTGAAAGAGCATGGGGAATAAAACAAAAATCAAAGTCGCGATGAGATGAAAGTGTTTTTTCCGTAATAAATCGCATTCACACTAGGTAGGACGGACGATGGGGTCTCAAATGTCTCAAACACCTGTTTGGAAAAGACGTTTCATCTGTTACTGAGTCTACGGCGAGCATCATTTTTAAAAGATTTATCTCCACTTCGTGGTTGCTTTCTTTTCAACTTGAATTGTCAGCCATTTCCACATCAAATTGAGGTTTTAAATAACTTCCTTAAGCTTTGTGTAGGCTGTTAACGGCACGAAACTCGCAAGCATATTATACACATTTGTGTCCCACAATCATTGTCCTCGACTTATCACTATTACTTTATTATGCGGGAGACGCCTAAACCGTTGGCATTTTATAAACCCATTCAATCCTTTCCTCAATTTATCCGCACCATTACTTCTTCCTATACAATTAACAAATGGAAATACGGAAATGGAAGGAAAAAGATATGAAAAGAACAAAGCTTAGATGAAGATAAAGGACAGCCCCGAAGCAGATAGAAATGGTATTCGTTTTGTTGAGAAGGACAAATACTGAAATTAAATTTCTGGGTCACTACGGATGGTCGACAATCTAAAAGGAACCACATCAGAAAGGGACTATGCCAAAAGGAAATGGGCAACGACCCAATTATGGTCTTAAATACGCACGACATTGGGATGGATTGATTTTTCCTCTCTTAATGCTTGATATTGTGTAGAATGTCACGTATTCGTGCCGAAGGGTGCGTTAAAGCAGAAGATAAAGAAACTCTCAATCCGCATGAGAGGAGAGACTGTGCTTTCTTAAATGTATTATTAGAGTTATCTGTCGGGTTTTATAGTTGAAAAAGTTTTTATTTGATTTTTTTTTTTTGGTCCAACTAAAGTGAGGGGCTATCCAATAAGAGGTGTCATTTTAAATTTCGGGCCATTGATAAGCTGTCAATAGCAAAGGCTAAAAAAACTACTAATCATGGATCGATATACTTGTACACTAGCATAAAGCGCTGAAATGGTGAACATTCGCTACAAAAATACTGATAATGCGCACTACTACTGGTCGTCATCGAGCGCGATTATGATCTTTTACACAAAATTATTCTGAACGGTAAGACTCATTTTCATTTGTCTGGGTACGTGAGCAAAGAACACCGATATCTGGGCTTCGAAAATCCATTTATTTTCGGTGGAATGGTGGAACTTAGTCTATTTCCGACTGTCCATTTAGAAGGTGTTGTGATGGGTCCGATTTTCCCATTAGGATGACTGACTAATCGCCTTCAAAAGTATAGATCGATAGCCATTGTGTCGAGGACATGCAGTGCGGAAGATTATGTCCTTGATTTGCTTGCTCTTTATGGCAGGTTCAAAGTCTTGTCGAGGGCAAAGGGCGATCCATCTAGTGGTTTGTTTTTAAATCATAGGTTATTTTGACAATGACAGCTGTTTCCCGCTCGAAATCTTGACAGAAAGTCAATATCATACCTCTGCGGAACGAAATGGGTCACTTTTTTTAAAAAGAAGTTTTGGCCGAAATGAAGCACTCACCGCGACTGCTGTACGCAACTTTGTGAAAAAGTTCGTGAGACTGGTATGTTAGTGGACAACACTCATGGTCCCCGTCGTCGTATGGTTCCGACAGATGAGAACGTGGTTGCCGTGGCCGAGAGTGTGAGACTCAATTCACGAGCACCAACTCGCCATCGATCACATTTCACGCACTACGAGTAGCCTGAGGAGAATTCTGCACAAAGATATCGGATTATTCGCTTACAAGGTCCAATTGTCTCAGCAACTGAAGGCCGGCGACCATCCGCTCAGTTATCGCTTCGCAGTTTGATCCTTAGAACAGCTTGAATTGGACAACGATTTTGGGCAAAAAATCATCTTTTCTGAGCAGCTACGTTAATAAAACAAATTGCCACTTCTGAGGCTCGGAAAACCTGCACGTTATTGTGCATCCACAGAGAGTGACAGTTTGGTGCGGATTTTGGAGTGTTGGCATCATTGGACCATTTTTCTTTGAAAATGAGACTGGGAACAATGTTTCGGTAAACGGTGGGCGCTACACAGCCATGTTAATCACCTTTTTTTTTACTGAAATTGAAGACATGGATTTGGACGACCTCTGTTTCATGCAGGGCGGCGCGGCATGCCATATAGCCCATGCCACAATCGATCTTTTGCGCACCAATTCCCAAATTTGTTATCAACCGTCTTGGCGATGTCAATTGGCCGCCTCAGAGTTTAGCATTGACCCCTGTGGACATTTTTTTCTGTGGGGAACCGTGAAGGACAGATGTTATGCCAACAATCCGGAAACGAATCAAGCTTTTAAGGCCAATATCATATAAGCAATCCGTGAGTCACAGCCCGAAACCATCAACAAGGTTTTAGAGAATTGGGATGACAGAATGCGCCACTGCGAAGCCAGCCAAAGCAGCCACTTGAACGAAGTTGTATTTCATAATTACTAGGAATGTTTGTTCCTACTAATAAAGCCGTAATACGAGGGTGGTCCGACAAGTACTTAGCCTACAAAAGAAAAACAAAAATCTTGGAGAAATGGCGATTTATTTTTCAATATAGTCCCCTTTTAGCTCGATACACTTGACCCAACGATGCTCCAACATCTTTCACCCGTCTGAAAAATACGTTACCTCGAGGTCTCCAAAGTAGGCCCCCGTGGTGGCGATGACCTCCTCATTCGACTGAAATTTCTGCCCGGCGAGTGACTTTTTCAAATTTGGAAACAAAAAGAAGTCGCACGGGGCCAAATCTGGAGAATACGGTGGATGGGGCAGCAGTTTGTAGCCCAATTCGACCAAATTGGCCGTGGCGATGGCGGAGGTGTGAGCCGGTGCGTTATCATGGTGGAAGAGCACTTTTTTCTTCGCCAAGTGGGGCAGTTTTTTCTTCAATTCGGCGTCGAATCGGCCTAATAATTTGGCATAGTACAGCCCTGTGACCGTTTTGCCTTTCTCCAGATCGTCGATGTGGATCACACCTTGTGAATCCCAGAAAACGGTGGCCATCACCTTTCCGGCCGATGGGACAGTCTTCGCCTTCTTCGGAGCTCGTTCGCCGGGTGAAGTCCACTGTTGTCTCTGGTGTATACCAGTGGATCCATGTTTCGTCGACTGTCAAGAAACGACGCAGAAACTCGTTCGGATTGCGCTTAAACAGCGTCAAACACTGCTCTGAAGTGGTCTCACAGTTGCGCTTGTTGTCCGGAGTGAGCAAACGCGGCACCCATCGCGCCGACAGCTTTCGCATGCCCAAAATTTCATGCAGGATATGACCCATGCGATCTTTTGAAATACCTACTGTCTCAGCTATCTCGCGCACCTTCAATCGGCGGTCTGCCAATACAAGATTGTGCATTTTTGTCGCGTTATCCTCCGTGGTAACCGTTTTCGGGGCACCTGGACGTGGCTCATCAAAAACGGACGTGCGACCACGTTGAAACTCGTCAAACCAATTTTTGATGGTCGCCATCGAAGGAGAGGAGTCACCGTACACAGCATCCAAACGCTTCTTGATTTTTCTGCGCGATTTCCCTTCCAAAAACAAGAATCGAAACCTTTTTTTCTAAAATCCACGGACACTCCCGCTTCTACACGCGGTCAAAACAAAACTACGAGTCCGATCCGGCTGAAATTTCGACAGTAGTCGTCTACTAGAATGTACTACACGATTGCTCTTGCGATACTGGCGCCATCTGGCGGTGAGGCTAAGTACTTATCGGACCACCCTCGAATATACAGCGTGCGCCATCTCATATGGGTCGATGTAAATTTCAAATAACTTCAACAATTCTCAACCGATTTTCGAAATTCGAAATTTTTATTCAATTTGGACCTTTACAATTTATTTTGATGAATTTTTGAAAACAATGTCAATTAAATGACCGCCTTTATTGCCAATGCAAAAATGGGCTCGTTTTCGCACATTCTCCATGACATTTTCGAGCATTTCGGTCGAAATTTCGGCGATTTCCGCACGAATGTTTCTTTTGAGCTATTCTATTGTCTTCGGGCCATTAGCATACACCTTGCTTTTCAAGTATCCCCAAAGAAAAAAGTCTGGAGGAGTTAAATCCGGCGATCTCGGAGGCCAGTCAATATCGCCCTTTTTTGACATCAATCTTCCAGGGAACATCTTACGCAAAAGGTTCATTGTTTTGTCCGCAGTATGGCATGTCGCGCCGTTTTGTTGAAACCAAAAGTGAAATAAGCATTTTTTACGCATTTCTGGGACCACATAATGGGCCAACATCCACCGATATCGATCGCCATCCACTGTAGCGCCAGCTTTGAAGAAATACGGTCCAATGATGGTTTTAGCGCATACACCGGCCTAAACAGTAACTTCTTGATCATAAAGCGGCCATCCGTGAATAATGTGAGGATTTTCGGTGCCCCAGAAGCGACAATTTTGTTTATTAATAGAGCCCGAGAGCGTAAAATGTGCCTCATCGATCATCAAAATGTGCTGCCAGAACTCCGGCTCATCATTAATCATTGCAACGACATTTTGTGAGTATGCCAAGCGCCGTGGCTCATCTTGTGGCAAAATTCTTTGAGTTATCTGCACTTTCTATGGAAATAAGTGAAGACCATCCTTTAAAATTCTCCGCAAAGTGGTCCCACTGATGCATAACTGCTGCGAACGACGCCGATATGACAAACTTGGGTCTTCTTGAACGTTGGCCTTCACAGACTGAATAGATGAGTTTGAATGCCGCGGACGTGGCCTAGGTTGCCACAGAACCAAATTTAAAGAAAACCTGAGGCCCAACGACGAATTATATTTTGCACGATACGCACGTTGAGTGAGCACAATCGAGCGTTCATTTTTAATGAACATTGAAACTATTTCCACGCGTTCTTTTAGTGTAAAGCTATTCAAAATGTTTGTACTGAATTGACGTTTCCAAAATGCTATGACATATGAAAATCGGTTGACAATTGTTGAAGTTATTCGAAGTTTACATCGACCCATATGAGATGGCGCACTCTATAAAAAAAAACTTACTGGAAGCATACAATTTCTCAGGTTACGTATGTAAACATGTTTGAAATATGACAGTAAACATGTATCTGCACATTACTAGTTAAACCGGTTGCTTAATCAGATTTCAAAGACATGTTGCATAATACGTTCTGAGAGTTCGAATTTGTTGCTGAGACATATACATATGTCCGTACACCCACAGGATTTTTTTTCCGTCACACATATCGTAGGACCAAATTAGGATATAAACTCCGGGGATATTTTATTATACGCGTAATTGCATAATAAAGAGCTGATTAAATTTCCATAAATATTATAACAAAGAAAAAAGAAACAAATTGATAGGTTGGGCATACCCCAGACACACCCAGGAAACCTTTTTCTTCCCTGAAATTACCATAGTCTTGTGGAGGATGTTTATTTTCAGAACAGTGGCGCCGCATGTCATACAGCTGGTGACACAATGGTTCTATTGCGTGACAAATAATCGCGTGAAATTGCGAAATGAGAACTTAAACTAACCGCTGAGTCTATGCCAATGATTCACTAACGAGTCATGCATTAAAAGAAAATATAGAGCTGTTACTCGCACAAAATAAAGCTGCAATTTATCGTAAACGTAATGGAAAATTTCATCAAAAGAATGTCTATTTATAAGGTGAGTTGTGTACTCCGCATATATTAAATAAAGATATCGCCACTTTGCATAAAAAAATTTGCTTTTGTCTGTTAATTTTAAATGACACCTCTTGTTGAATAACCTTATAGGACACCAGATCTCCGTGTCAGATATATAAGTCATCTTATCGTACTACCACCGAAAAGCAGCAAGACAAAGAGACTATAAGGACGTGATTACTTCTGGAAGAATGACTTTGTTTGCCATTCGCCCCGCTCTTTTTTAATGGCAATATGGTTGGCAGACGATAGATTATTAGGTTAGGAAGCAAGCAGAATAGAAAAATTACAAAAAGGACAAACAAACGAAAATGTCTATTCAATATTTATGAGCCACAAAACCGCATGCAGCAGAGATGATGATTCAGTCACGTCCATCGCCCCTCACTCGGAAGCCTTTTATGACTGAAAGATTAAAAACACATTTGCATACGAGAGTAGCTGTAATGGTATTTAGAATGCACATCAACGCATGTTTGCTAAAAAATTAGGTGAAGTTTACCACCACAAATCGGTGGTGTCCCTTTCATATAAATATGTAATTGCATTAGATTATGCGAAAACGCGAATCGAATTCGGATGGCGTGTCGTTTGTAAAAGCACTTTTGATTCCCTAAAGGGTTCCCGGAAATTCTTAACAGCTTCTTAAATGGGGTCTTTTTACAGACGATACGCAGCTGCGTGTACTAACTACAATAGCGGAGAAATGGAATTCATGTACTTGATTTGAATGCAAAGGCATTGTCGTAAATTCTAATTTAAAAGTCGGTAATTTGTCCGTGACACGTCTTATTGCCTTCCACGTGTACAAGTGACGGAATCCGTAGGCGGTGAAGAGAAGACGAACCAACCATCGACTTTCCCTTCATCCATCTAACTACTTATTCGAAAATTCTTTTAGAAATATGTGCCTGCCTCTATGATTATGATCCTACCCGAAAATATTATGCACGTGCCCGTGATACTAGCGGATCGAAAGGCATTGAAAGAGGGATAATAGATTTCCTGCCGCGAGTAAGATAATACCATTTGAAGCATCTCAGCACTTCCGTGTAATTTACAATTTTCCCCTCAATTGGACAGGAGATAAGTCCTCCTTAAGCATAGGTTGATCCCTTCTACGTGATCGAGTTTCTGTGCCTTTATAACCTGCATGAACTAAAGAGAGACGTTGCTTCAAACTACTCGCAAAAGGATTCAATGATTCGCATAACCCTAGAGGCGTTGTGTTATTAAAACTGTTATTGACTGAGTCCTTTTTTAGATTCACTGTGATGGTGATAGTCGGTTTGTGAATAAAAGTTCCATGTGAGAGCTGTTGAAATGCCTTGAATTCTTGAACTTTTGATTACTTTTCTGATGTCCTGGTAGTGGACATTACGGAGAGAGTTTGGTAACCCAACTTTGTAACTTGAACTTGGGTGATGTGGAATGTGTTTCAGACGTTGTTTCGCATAGTTATGGAAAATGAGTTTGCTTGGACAGGCATGCCTTTGAGAATGTCAGTTTTAAGAGTTTTTTTTTTCTAGAACTCAAGTCGTAATTGGGTATCCAGGCTTATGATGCCCTTTAAAGGTATTCACCTAATTCACTTAAAGTCATAGAATAGATTACTGTTCGATAGAATAATCTCTGTCAGAGAGTAGTTATAGCCATGCCCACATACCTTGCTCGATAAACTCGAAGTCAACACATGTTCTGCCCCAGGACGACCAGCCCTAAATCCCTTTAATCACATCGACTTTTCATGCGAAATCAAATCATATCCGATGGAAAACAATTTTCCAATCTCAATTAAAACCCATTCTCATCACTTCCCATTCAGCAATATGGATGAATCGAAAATTCTGTCATTCCAGCTCCAAACTTTAACTTATTTACCTACCACCCAAAGCAATCAATCTCAAACAATTTAATTTCATTTTATGATGAATTGTTTACATTTGCTCTCCGCCCCTCTTATAAATCATGTCTGCATCACTACGTACTTGCCATTATCCTTAACTACAATTCAGGATATGAATTTCGGTGAAAAGTTTGAAATTCCGTAGCAGCCGTTAACGCCCCCCTGACATTCCCTAACTCGTACTTTGAAATTTACAAATATTTACATATAATATTGCCTGAATTAACGAGCTGGAACTATGGTAGGGACGATATCAAAAATACCCAAAATTGTTGATTTTTTTTTGATTTTTTCTTTGTATTTTGTTAAGCATGAGATCCACGCAAGTTGACGATGCCTGTGAGGGGATGTTGTGCGCTTGCACACTATATACAACGTTGGTCGGTATGTTGGATAATTTCAATTAATGTTTACCCAAGTTTGCGTTAACGTCTATGTACATATATCGTGTGAGCGATGCCATTAAATTCCAATAGTGAACCTTCCACTATGCAATTGGTTTTACGTACACTGACTGACTGAAAAAAAGCCACATTCGAGTAGTGATTTTGACCTACTCTGTTCCTTTGAACTAGGAAACCTCTTTCATTATCGAGTAATTAGGTGGGTAGGGTAGATAGCTACCTGATTTATGGTACAATTAGCACTGTTTGGGTACTGTTCCTACCTTGACCTAGATTGTAAATGTTATAAGGATGTTCCGAGGAGAAAAACGACGCGAAAGATAATGTCGAAGCCTTCGTCGCGTCGTCGACATCAAAGGCCAATGCTTTAGCCACTGAACGACTATGCTCCTTCGACTAAGGATTCTTAATAGGATTCCATTCTGATTTTTGAAGTATTTTCTGACTGTGAAGTACGCAAAAAACAAGAGGTAGTTAAAACTATTTGAAAAAGGTCGAACCACTGCTTTTAAGCAGACGGGCGAATGACTACATAGAGAAAAGGATTTAAGGAGTCGACGGGAAGCTTTTTAAAAATATTATCAAGAAAGTGGTGCTATAGAGGGGAGGAGATGAACTGCTCTAAGAATCGACCAAGTTATAAAGGAGAACTGATTCATTTTTGCATCACACGTAAGGAAACCACTTGTTCAGAAAGGGGTTTAATGAAGACGGGTGTTTGCCTTTTGGACGGTAGAAATGCTTCAAACACTAAGAATAAGAAACGGGATGAAAGAGGCGGGCCAACTAATTCTTTTTCAACGAAGGGATAAATCTAGGCATAAATTCACTCCACTACTCCGGAAACAGTCCTGTCGTGAATCTTATTGAACACATAGAAATTGGCACCAGCTATCCGGTGTACCAACCGAATTTGCCGCCTTTTTATCCAAAATTTGGTGCTACCTTTGGGAAAAACGGTTACAATGCTATTCTTGAAAATACAGGCTTGTATAAGAAGCTTCGGAAAAATTGGCTTATTTCAAATATTCCTACAAAACCTTGAAATTCTCCAAAGTGCATTCGCTGAACGGCGACATACTTTTGCCTAAGCTTTACCATGATCCGAAAACTTCTTGTAGGAGCATTTCGGAAGGTGCGTAAGGGTATGTACGTGTGACGGCTCTCAGGGTCTCATGATGGTTGCCTTTGAGTGAGGATTTCCCTTTTTGCCATAGAAACAAATATGCTGGATTTAAGTCAGGACTGTAAGGGAATCAAGAAATCTACGCGATGCCGTCTTGCGCCATGTATTCGGAGCAGTTGAGGCTGGGTGCAATATCGCAATGAATTTCTGATTTCTGGCGAGGCCTTGTCTTAGTTGGTTGAGCCTATTCTTCAGTTTTCTTAGCATTTCTAGGTAAACGGACCGTCTGAATTCAGCAGATCATGCACACATTGTACGTTGTCGTTGGTTCTTGTCGTCGAGGACCGTCCAGCATAGGATTCATTCTTCACACTCTCCTGGCCATCTTCAAAGAATTTGCGCCATTTAAAAACCGCAGTTTGTGACATGCTTTCATCCTCGAAGACTTGATGAATCATGCCCTATTTCCTCAGTCCAACATGAAATTTGATGGCGTACCGCAGGCTTTGCATTATGAACTTGAACTGAGTCACTAGAAACTAGAGCCAGTAAAAGCTCGAACGAATGCTCGCAGTTCAAGAAACGAGCATACAATTTGGTAATGAAACTTCAAAACGGCGACTTAGACACCATCAAACTGTGGGCATTGATTTTTGATGCATCGCGCAAGGAGTTACAGGCAATATATGACCGGCTAGTTGTAGCATTTGCTGAGAATGGCGAATCGTTCTATCAGTCCCGTATTCTATCAGTCGACGTGGCCAAATACCTCGAAGACAAGGGATTTTTCGTACGATGCATCAGATATGGCAACCATCCGGTATCGATTCGAGGAATAAAAGGTAGACTGAGCCATTTAAGTTATCGACTCTCGCAGTATAAGATCTGTGTGAGCATTTCCAATATAAAACCTTAATGACATGGAACCAAAAAAAAAGTTACTGTGAAGTAGAACCAACGCGCAAATTCAGTCGAATCTCTCGAATCCTATTTAGGACAACCACCCTAGGAGAGTAGCGAATGAACATCTTCGACACAAACCATCTGCACCCCGTCCAGGTTGTGTGACAAACACTTTAAGAGCATAACTCTTAATCCTGCGCGAACCTTATAAAAAAAAAAAAACAGAAAAAAAATTTGACGTGTGCTTTGACTCTGGAGATTCAGCTAAACTTGTTGATCTATTCGACGAGGGTCTACGCCGTTCGCTTGATAAACTCAAGTTAAAGGAACGCTTCTTACGTCCGATAAGTTGAAAGCAGCACAAGAGCCTGTAGCTTATGGCTGCATAAAATTTACAATCGTACCGATTCCTAACTCGACCTCGAATGCTCACAGGCTCAAATTAGATCCCTCTCCACCGTATTCCTTCGGTGTGAGCATGCTGCGACGTACAGTCATGTCAGAAAAAAAAATGTTACTGATACTTTGTATACATACTTTCTGACAGTATGCAGATTCCGCCTTGGAAAAATCGTGCGTCTTTTCAAATCATCGGAACTATCTGGGGTGAAAAGGCGACATAGTTCAGTATTACGAGGCAGATTTTGACGACACGAGCAATATGTGGCCGAGCGTTGTTGTGCTGCAAAGTCAACTGTCATATCTGTGTTCTTATTGTGATCGTTTTCAGCCCACATGGAACAACTCATAATGTGAAGTTTTCAAAAAATAAGGTGACTTTTTGAATTTCGCGAGTTATGTACTTTCGCTTTTCGAACTTTTTGTTTGTTATGTTAGTATACATATGCCCGAACATATGTTGATATTGTCAGCCATTTTGGATATTTGGTTAGACGTGTTTTAGGGTATTGGCCTAATTTTTGCTATTGAAAAATATGGATCATAGAATCTGTGTTAAGCTTTGCTTGAAAAATACAATTAAGTGCTTCAACATACTAATAGAGTGGACTGTGATATTTGGCAAGCCTACTTTGGGCAAACAAATTTTTCATAATTGGTATGAGCTCTTCACAGAAGGCCGAGAATATGGTAATGACGATGCCCGCCACGGACGCTTAAGCACGTAAATAACGGATGAAAACGTAAAGAAAATTATTATAGCAAATCATCACATTTTTACCAGAGAAGTTGCTGAGCATATCGATCGGATCATGCCATGAACATTTTTCAAATATCTTGGACATCGTATGTCAGCGAAGTTTGTCCCGAAATTGCTAAATTTTGACCAAAAGAACTGTCGCATGGGCATCGCTTAGGAGCTGTTGAATGCCACGAATGACTATTCAGCCCTTTTCAGCAAGGGCAATCACTGGTGACGAAACATTAGTAATGGTTATGTCCAAAGGCCAATCATCCTAATGGAAGCAACCAGAAGAGCCATGATCGAAAAATACACGCCAAGTTCGGTCAAATTTAACAGCTTCGCTCAAGGTTTTTTTTTTCGATTACAATAGCATGGTTATTCACAAATTCTTGCGGAAAGGATGTACGGTCAATAAGGAATGTTGCCCTAAAGTTATACGCCGTTTGGGTGTAGCAATTCGAAGGAAGCGTACGGATTTGTGGGAACAAATGCATGTTTGTTGCATCGCGATAGTGCACCTGCTCACATGGTGCTTGTGCGTAATTTTTGGGCAAAAATCCATAATCATGCCCTCTGCGGCTTTTTTTTCCTCCCAAAACCAAAAAGACCGATCAAATGACGGGGATGTGCCATTATTAAGAAGATAAAGACTGATGGTGAGCTTAAAGTTATACCAAAAACTCATATCGAGCATTGGAAAAAGTTTTGACGTAATTTTTTGTTTTCTTTTTTTTAACAAACCTCGTATACCACGCCGGCTGGTCCCCCCAAATACATAGCATGAGCTTCTATCCATAAATATTTGGCTTGACCGTCGATGATGACGTATGGCCGTAGCGCACACATGATTTCTCTCGAAAAACCTTTCTTTCTTGCCGGCGGAGCAGCAGTTTACACGTGAAGAGTGCTCTTTGACGTCTTTTGGTCTCAACTTGTATGGCACTCACTTTTTTTTTCGACCATTCTTAAGGCTTTCAGTTGAAGGGAAATGGCTTGGGGAGTTGCCGCCAAATTCCTGTGGGGTTACGACTGATGTTTCTGGGCTGATATTTTCGGCCAATATGTACGCCAGCGCCATCTATCGGAAAACGGGGAATTTGCATTACACCTGCTATATCACCAGCCTTTCCCAAACATGAAGTCTTAATCAAGCAAGTTTGAATCCTTTGTACCAACCAAAAGTGGCCACATGCCATATTGAAAATTCTAAACAACGTTTGTTGGAATTTTAATAACTAGTAACCAACAGAGCAAGGCAAAATATATTTTCTTATTGCGGATAAAATCGAGATATGGTTACTCTTCCCGCAAGACGGTAAACAGATCAGGTCGAAGTAAAAGTTTCTATTTTACCTAAGTGAAGCGTTCTTTTTAAACTTCATTGTACCTCGCCCGGCGGTGTGCTGCATGTGACAGGATGGTTGCAAGTAAATGACATTTTTAGCATACGAAGAACCCGCACTATCGACTGAGTATTGCTGACTGGCATTGACTGTCTCTCCTAGATAGGACAGGTACAGGTGTACATCGCTTATCATATGTTTGTTCGGGTGAGTTGCTCGGTTGGAGTACAGAACGGAGAATTCAATCCACGGCTTCCTGGTGCGCTATTATTCTCAGGTTGTCAGTCAGACATGGGGCAAGTGCTGATGGTTAAATTCAGGATTATCGGAAGCTGTATGAAAGCATTCAACCGCATCGAACTTAAAGAACTGTTTAAACAGTTTAGTAGCGTCAGATTGAATTTACACACAAGGTCAATATCATCTCAACTTAACAGACGGAAATACCAACAGATATGCCATAAAATTATTTCTGTACTCACTCACTCGTCACGGATTTTTTTTTATCATTTTCGTTTGAAATATTTCTCATTGGATCTTAATTGAATGTCAACCACAGATACCCTCCAATACCACGTAATATAGACAGATAGGGATGAGTATCGACTTGCGAATACCTGACGCTTGCTTCCTTTTCCAATTAAACATGACTGCGTGAAGGATCCATTGTTATCTACTCGTAGGTATACATATAAGTGGGTTTATTCACTGAATTAGTTCGTATCTATATTACTTCGTCAGAAAGACACAATTTAATTAAATTTTCCTTTTTGTTTTACTTTCGCTTGTGGGTTTTCTTGTTTATTTATTTTTTAACTGAGCTCCCTGCGTTCGATACTGCCCGCGGACGATGCTGAGTGATGACCCTGACTGTGTGAATTAGTTATTAGATAAAATTGAATTTTCCTTTTTGTAAACGCCTGTAGGTTCTATTTTTTTTTGTTTTTTTGGAAGCACAAGTCAAGTGGAAGGAAGCACTTCTGTCTACGTTTTCTCTCGCTGGATATTTATTGTTGCAGCGTGCCGGGAAGGCTAATCTTCATAGATTGATTGTCTCATTTCGTCGAAATGCAACTTTACTGCCAGTGTAAATACTATAATTAGCATTCTGATTCCTTCGTTCGAAAAATAAAATGGTTTACACAAAGCATACATTCTTCTGCCTTTTTCTTTAAGAAAAACAAGGAACAGAGGGAATTCCCTTGCATGGATAAATCCAACTCAATTATTTGGAACAGCTTCCACCCCATTTGAAAAACAACGAGCCTTAAAAGGGATTTGTTACGAGTATTCCCTCATAAACAAACTAATCAGAGTCTTTAGCACGTGCGGTACATAAAAGGCGAAAGAATAAAGGCACAAAGGAATAAGGATTTGAAAAGAAAAACAACGAGTCCTTCAAATAAAAGGAAAACAAAACTAAAAGTGGCAAAACAATCCTTTTTCATCGACAATGAAGGTTTTGTTTGCCCTGAATGGGGATATAATTGTGCGAAAGGATTACGTAGAAATCTTGAGAGACGTATGTGTAGTCCTAGAAGCTAGTCCTAGACCTATTCGCAGGTGTGGATGATAGTGGGACGATCTAATGCGGAAGAAGGTAAGATGTTCATTGAAAAATACTTAAAACGATATCCTGCAGCTGGCGTAGGTTCAATTAGAGGGGCATGGAGCAGTTGATCATCAAGTAAACTTAAATTAAATTGTCCTTCCCAGACACGTGGCATCTCTCTGACCATTTTCTTTTCCATCGCCTCATAATCCAACTCACACTAATGCTAATCCGATTTCAATTAATATCACTCCTGCTGCTGTCACTTTGGATTGTGTAAAACAATCACATACGCCACCACAATCCTATTTCAAAACATATGTCCCTGCAATCTAAGATAATCCCTTCACTCGCATATGTATGGCACGACAAGGCGCATTAATCTAAATTTAATACAAGACAACACTCACCTGCGGCAATTGTTCATTCAAACTGGAATAGCTCGATGCCCGAGATGGGGTTCTTTGAATCTCCGACGGCGGTTCCGGACTCCCACATATCGACGACGAACATGATGTCGATGAACGCAGCGATACAGAATCGGAACGATTCCTCAATGGTGAGATTTGTACGTGCTTCAACATCTGGAATAGAAAAGACACAAAATCGAATCAGAAAAAAACTGCCTTACAGTCAACGTGCTTATGGCGCACATGTGACAATTCACGAGCAACGGATTATGGATTAGGGTTCTAAATATGGATTTTAAGATTCACTTTGTGTGGTACCGCACTGTCTGAATCCATCATCTATCAGCTTGTGTTGCTTGAGCTCATGCTCATGTGCTCCATGTCAATTGCAATCAAACTCGCGGCAGTAATCACAAGCAAATCAAACAACAGGTGGACGCTTACGGATAGATATTCATATCTGCATGCGAACTTGCATGTACATATTATAGAAGTGGAGTTGCAGACTAGCTGACGGAATCTACCGTCAGATGCCAGACAGTCTAATGGCTAATGGCTTATACTGCTTATGACTTGTGTCGCATAAACACGACAGTTCGTACGAGTGCATACGTACACACAAAAGCCGTCATGTTTGGCCGGATGTTGTAATGTAAAATGCATAAACTCGAGTGAAGAGAGAGATAGTTTGACGTACTCTACTGTTGCTGTGCCCCGCCAGGCGACCATCATTACAACCGAGATTACGGATGTGGGATATCGAAGCGTATTTTTGTCATGCACGACACTACGGGGGAGAAATGAAACGAATACTCGTACGATTGTCACATACGAGTACATTCGGCAAGTAGGAAATGTTGTTTTCGTTCTATGAAATATGAATTTGACTTCATTCAATTAGGACTTATTGAATGGAGATGCCTCACTAAATGGATGGTAAGTGATTCTCTATGTTTTGATTACGCTGACTCCTCGCACAAGAGTGGTTTGGAATACAAAACAAAATCTCGAGTAAATCAAAAGAAAATTAAATATTTTATCTCAAATCCAATTAAAGCAAGAATCTCCAACAAGTGTTTTCCCCACTGCATCTGTTGTTTTAGCTGCAGCAATAGTCAGACACTCGTACTCGACTACTTTGGAAAGCAAAAATGAAACAAAAACCTAAGTGGTATGGACAACATCGTGGAAAATCCTTTTTCCTATTCTCCTCTCACTAAGTCGGTCGGAATCTGTTTTAATCCGTTTCGGTTTTAATTTCGTTTGTTTACATTTCGAGCGAAAACTTAGTTAAAAAGGGATAAAAGCACAAGACAAATACTAAAGTAATGCGGCATCTGATGGGGTATCTTATTTGAATATTTCTTTACAGATGGACAGTGTATTCGGTGTAGAGTCATTCTTGCCTGTCGTGAATAAAAACTGACAGAATAAAAACATATTTTTCTCCACTGTTCGGGAAAACGATTCGAAATATTTGCTTTAAAGCTGAGGATTTAACGTAAAACTCTTGACTGAATAATATTATATTCGGACATCTTCTAATGAAAAGAAAATAAGCTCAAACGTCCCGAGGCAGGAGCTTTTCTTTTTTGTTTTTTTCATTCAATTTATTTAATTTCTGTTTTCCGGTGGTTCTTCTTCCTTCATATTCTGCATTCGGTAAATGAAGTTTTTTGCCATTACATAGTGGCTGTGAGTTGAAAGTAATGAAATTGCAAAGACCGCGAAAGCCGGCTATGACGTTCATCGAAGTTACTGGAAGAAGATAGCAAGACTTGCATATTCTGATCCACCAGACGTTCCATGTTTCCAAATTCTTTAAGGGAAAGGACTGCTTCATAGTTGTTACCACAAGCGGTAAGCCCTGTGATAATTTTTTTTCCACCAATACAGTCTCGAGGTAGATGAATTTATCGGATGCTGAGAAGTTGTCGCAAAATGAATCACTCTATCGGAAGATGTTATAATCTTTGCAAATGACGTCGTACGTCAATCATATGTCACATTGTGAACTAGACAGCTGCATTATACAAACAGACAAGCAATAGAGCAAACATTCCGG
This sequence comes from Merodon equestris, assembly GCA_958301585.1. NCBI lineage: Eukaryota > Metazoa > Arthropoda > Insecta > Diptera > Syrphidae > Merodon > Merodon equestris. The sequence goes on along the minus strand of OY284417.1, from coordinate 17,684,466 downwards.
CACTTAGCTACTCGACTCGAACAGTCTAGAACCAGAGGAGACCATGCAGGGGATGGCTGCCACCGGATTGGTCGTTCGGCCAAGAATATCGCGGCTGTGGCTGCCGATGTCGCTGAGAGCGAAGAAACATCAACCAGACGACGGGTCACGCAATTGGGCATCACCAGCGAATTTTAGTGAAAGACTTACACACACAGTACATCAGTTAATACCTGTTGACCGTCAGTCACGTATGAATTACTGTCAAGCCATCCTCAATCTCAACAACGAAGAGGACGATTTTGTATCGAAAATCATCATGAGCGACGAGGCGCATTTCCACTTAAACGGTTACGTCAATAAGCAAACTATTCGTTTCTCGCGCACTGAAAATCCGCGTGTGATGGACGAAGAGCCACTGTGTGGTGTGGCGTTCATGCTGAGGGGTGTTTGGGCCGTATTTTTTAGAGGACGCCATCGGCAATACGGTCATTGTTCCTGGCGAACGCTACATGGGCATGTCAAACGACTTCCTATTGCCGGAATTGGACGGCTTGGTGAACATGAGGTTTCAACAAGACTGTGCACACAAAACGAGCCACAATGGATAATGTGAAGCATTTCCTGGTCGCGTAATCTCCCGTTTTGGCATGGCCAGGAAGGTCACCCGATTTAACCATCCCGGACTTCTTTCTTTGGGGTTACTGGTAGTCGCGGGTTTATGCCAACAAGCCTCGGGTAATCGCAGCCCTTAAGGAGAATATTGGACAAGAACGCAAACAATTATCACCGGAAATCTTGCGGAGAGTCATGGCAAATGCGATAAAATGGACACAAATGTGTATCAGCACTGGCGGCAGCCACTTGACGGTTATCATCTTTTCCACTTAACAGAAAACAATTGTAAAGACCTAAGTAAAGATTTCCATTACTCAAAATCATTTCTTTTATATTTAGTAAAAAAGTAATTCAAAAAAAAAAATTGGATGATTAATTTTGCGCCACTTGATATAACCAAATTCGTGCTCTGTACTTCCCGATTGACTTCGTTGAAGCTATTGCAAGCACCTGTTAAGCGTTGTATGAAACAAACGAGCTTCTATTCCATTCTACCAATCTCAATTTCGTTTCTTTGGTCTGCCTTCATATTGGTCAAAATACCGACATTATGTATTTCCTTTGTTTCAGTCTCTGTACGCGATTCTTCCGGGTATGTGCATCACTAAAAAAAGGTTCTGTAACCTTCTCGAAATGAAATGTATAAAAGGGAAAAGCTGAGACTCCGAGAGACTCCGAGACTTTGTCCTCTTCAAAGTAGACCCCCTCAGCAAAGCGCCAGCGCTTTTTCCAGTCTTCGATATGTGCTTGTTGACAGAGTCTTTTTAGCTCTTTTAGCGATGCGGTCTTTATCTCCGTAGTCATAGCAAAGTCATAGCCTTTTCAGTTTTGGGAAGAGAAAAAAGGCGCAGAGGGCCTGGTATTGTTTTTGACCAGAAATGTACGCACAAGCAACCTTCTCATTGGTGCATTATGGTGATGAAACAATACTTTCATAACTTATTGACCATACAACCTTCCGGTAGGAACTCATCATGAACCGTGCCATAGAAGAAAACAGTGAGCATACCCTTCACATTCCACCGAACTTTGCGTGCCTTTTTCGGTCTTGTCGCTTCCATATATACCTATATTTCGTCACCCGAGACGACTCTTTCAACAAATTTGGATAATTATTAACGTCATTCAACAGCTCCTGAGCGAGGCTCGTGGGACTTTTCCCTTGGTCAAAATTTGGCAATTTCGAAACAAACTTAACTGACACACGTTTCAACCCCGGCGGATCTAAAAACTCGATGATTCTCCGTAAAAATTTTAATTATTGCTTCAACGTTTTCATCCATTCTGGACGTCCAGAGCGGGCATCTTCATTAACACCTTCCCGGCTTTCTGTGAAGAGCTTGTAACTCTTTTAAATATTTTTTTTTTGCTCAGAGTAGGCTCGTGTCAAATGCCACCATCAACATTTCAAGTACGTCAGAGCACTTAATTTTACTTTTATTTAAGTGCAGATTCTTTGATCCAATTTTTTTTTAACAGCAAAAAATCACTAGAAACACCAAAACACGTCTAACTTCTATATTTGCGAAAACCAGCTTTAAAATGTCTGACAGTTTCTACATATGTATACCAAAAAAAAAAAAAAAAATATCGAACCACAAATGTTCTTAGCTCGGAAAATTTAAAAATTTAAAGTCACTTTATTTTTTGAACAAACCTCGTATAAGCCACACAATTTGTATATCGGATTAGAGTTATTAACCTGTTACACTCCTAATATCCTATTTTGTGGCGAACTAAACTGCAGTCATCTTAATTATATTCGATCCGCTCCTTCTATCAGCCGCTCTCAATCTTTACGCTGTAAATCTCAATGACACTATTGCCCTAATGGACCTGTTCTTCACTAGCTCTGTGTCTAACTACCATCCTCAGCTTTCTTGAAATATGATTTTGTTTATCTTACTCTTGCTTTCGACAGGAAATTTTAAACAGACTCCTCCTTATTCAGAGACTTTAACGACTTCAATTAAAAAAAATTAAAAAGCTAATGAAGCGCCAATTGCCATGAGCCTCGGCATTAAGTAAAGGGCTCTAGGAAAACCTTCGCAAAATTGGCATATACATATGTCCATGTTTTCGAAAGACGTTAATTGTGATGCTCTATTCTTAATTTTTACGTCTCCACTACCCCCAAATGAAATTCATTCAGAGGTCTTTAAAAAAAGCGCCTGATCCATCCTGCTTAAGACTGCTAAAAATCACCGACACTGATCTATTAGCGTCTATAATATCGATGAAATCAAACGCTGTTGTACGGGATGGCATTAACTCTATCTTCCTTATCACTCCCTGTTACACTGCGTTACATAACCTAGTTGTATTTTCCACAGTATTCTAGCCACGTCTGAGGTGCCAAAAGGCTAAAATTATTCCTGTTCCCTAAAAGGCCAAATGCAGCCTTACGTAGTAAGTGTTCTTTGCCGATGATGAAATCAGAAAAGACCTTGTTAAAAGAGTAAGTTATTCTAACACTTCTCGATTTTTCGAAAGCCTTCGACACCGTTGATCACCCTATTCTTTGCATTATGTCATTTAATGCTATAAAATCTCGCTTCAAAGAGTACGGCAGATTTTTTCATATTTTGTCGGTAGACTACAGACTGTCCTCCTTTCTAAAGGGTGATTTATTTGCTGCATGGTTTTTCGGTGTTCTATTTTTGACAGCTTTCGCATGACTTGTTACATGCATCAGAACAAAATTTGCTCTGATAGCAGTGCCATTTTATCGTCATAATCGACCTACCAAGCAAACGATTCAAGTCAGAGCTAGCAAATCGCCCACCAATTTCATGATATTGGACATTAAACCACCTATCCGTAGGCGTAGAGTGCCTATAGTCAAAAATATTGCTCATGCATCCGCAAGAGTTAATGGAGACCGTAATTTCTCTATTCTTCGCCATTCGCAGCAATTGCTATTGTGTTACTAGACTTCGTGGAAAGATATTGGTCCACAACCTTACAAAATATAGCTCGTGTACGAACTGAAGCCGAACGATGGGGCTAAAATTCGCGGCAAACCTGGGAATCAACTAACAAGCCTTTCCAGTCACATCGCGATCCAATGCCACATCCTCAGTTAGAAGTGTCATCGGGCTGGAGCAGTGGTGTCCATTCACCCTGAAACACCAAGTTATTCTAACTGTTGGATACATACTCGCTTTATTAAGCCGATGTTGCTGTAGTTTTGTCAACATAAACCTGATCAAATATTGTACGCAACATTTTTTTCCTGAATCGACCAAAGCCTCTTCATCCACTTTCGACAATTTCCAAGCTCTTCGGTATAGAGGAGGATCGGGACAATTAACTTCTTAAAAGTGTCACCTTGGTTTTTCGACCGAGGCCTCCGCTTTTCAAATGCCTCGTGAGGCCAATGTATGGTATTGTTGCCGCTTGTCACTAGTGAGCTTATATAGACGAAACCCTTGACTAAGTTATAGATGCCAAAGGTGACGGTTTAGCCAAGACATCGATGTTGCGCGTCTTTGTTTCATGACATGAGAGCCACTTTAAACGCTTCTGCGTTCCTAATCATCTCAACATCACCTACCTATGTGCAACCAATTGTGCAAGCTTGACCATGCCTTTTGACTTGGCCATTGAATTCCGCACGATCAACGCCACATCCTGCCTAAGTCCTTTATTAAAATGAAACGCTTCAGTTAAATCGTTTTTGGTGGAGCCTGATGGAGCGTCGAGAATTGTTCAATGTCATCCTGCATAGCCTGACGAATTTATGTCTAAATATCTAAACTGAACTCCATGTACCTCGTCTCTACAGACAATATGTGAACTCGAGAAAATGGTGTGTGTCGACCAGGAATAGGTGGGATTTCTTCAAGATCTGTGTGAATCCTTCAAAAATTTTCCTGGCCTGAAACTACATTGATGGTACGTTCTGCCTAATATCGTCATTGACCATCATCGCGGACTATACGGCAAAAATTCTCTTTCCATATTTTCAGCATCGTCTGTGACTTTTTTACAAGTTGTCCGTGTTCATTTTGGCAGGCTTTATAGCTCTTTTGGTCAAACATTCGATTGTCTTTGATGCTCTGGCTCTGGCTCTGGCTTTTTCTTTTTCCTTCTCAGAGGTGATTTCTCTGCCCTTCTTTTCTTGCCTTTCTGGAACTCAAGAGATCCGATGTGAGCCCATCAAACCAAGGGCTTCTAATAGGTGGTGGCTTGAAAACGTAGATGTACCCCTGATGGCTCTTCGACTACGTCTTGCTGTTTTATGATTTGTTATGATTTGTGCAGATTGCATCGGGTCTTGAAAGATCGTGATTAGTAAAGGCGCTGGAGGTATGTTGCAGTTTTTCTAATTTTTGCCGTTTTAACTCGACTCCGTTGATTCTGTGAACGCCGCATCAGGGCCTTGACTGCAATAGGATAATGAGCGGAATATTGAGGTAACAGGGAAATTCACCCACCGGACTCAGCAGTAATAAATAAAAAAAGGTTTCTAGCGCATAAAAAAATATGCTGCGAGACAGAAGCTGAAGAATCGCTTATCTTATACTTTCTCCATGCTTCACTGTGCCCGAGTTTACATGAACGCTTCACTGCGGTCATGCTTCCCTACATCTCAGGGGGCAATTGCATGAATACTTTATTACATTTCCCAACCTGGACAAATGGTCATACTTGAGCAATTTTCCAATCCATCGAAGATCAAATCAACCAAAAACTACATAAGAGTCCGGGAGAACGGGTTGACTGGGTAAACCGTAGGTGAAACCTTTGAACTTTAAACTTCCCTAGTATGGAGGAAGATGCTGTCATCGTCGGTCTTAATTACAAGCAAAACTGAACGATTGAATGAAACTAATTGAAAAAGCAGAATGTAAACATATTCAATTAGAGGAGGAGCTGGAGCAAATTGGTTTGAACAACTTTGTCCCACCATCTCAAGAATGTTACCTCTTCTAAGGAGCTTCACGAGGGTTACGCGAAAGAGCGCGAGTGCACTTGGAACGGCTAAGTAATGAAATGGAAGAGAAAGTTTATCGTACATTATGAGCTAAGGATGCTCGATGAAATCATTAATCAGAGTGCATCATCAATCATCCTTCCACCTAACCAGGTGGTTTAGTACATTGCTATAAATCGAATTCGCAATTTCTCTCGATCGATGCTTGAGGAAATGTTATATCCGACAGCAAAAATCATTCTACAGCAATCAAAATCTGTGACCTCTCAGCTTTTTGGTAGGAAGCATTAATCTTGACTCCATCATTACTCACAATGGTATTCCCTGGTGTCAACAAATACAAACGCACCAAAATATAGATGTATCGTTAGCAAAACCACTTATTTTTATCTCAGTTTAGGGATTAATCTTTCAACCTAATTGCTTTATCGAATCAATTACTTCAGATTCCTAATCCGCGGCTAGCGGATTATGTAAACAACCGAAGAAGGAGAAAAGAAAAAACAAAGAACGATCGAAACGACTTACCTCGTATAGCCCGAGGGTTAACAAGGCCCAGATACAATTAAATCTAATTGCCATAACCCATTAAGGGACAGAGATACATTACGTACGAATTTAACTGTGTATTTCTGGAATTCATTTCCATTATCTAAATCCTCTCAATCGCCACCAGGCCACACCCTACACAGTCATTACGACTCGAGCAATTATCATTCCCCCAATACGACTGAATGCAATTCGAATCACGAATGCATTTCGGGGGATACGTGTCCAACCACGCGCGGAAAATCATCGTCATCATGGTCACCATCCCGTCATATCAGAGTAGCTACCGTGCCACGTTAGGTCTGGTCGACTGGTCATACCTTATTAAGGGATCGTCGTGCTGCAAAACCTGCAGAGCAATGTCATCTGCGGTAAGCAATTATTAGGATTGCCTCTGCAATCGAGACAATAGCACTGATTGTTCTCCCTTTATGGCCAGTGTGGCGTGCGGTCACACATGGAGTTTTCTGCTGATGCTGCTCATTAAACGTATAGAGTGCACCATGGCCAGAGCGAAGCGCGTTGTTTGTTCCGGTGCGGAAGTCAGAATTAGTGACATGTGACATTGGGTTTGGAAGGCGATACTGAAAATGCAAGACTAAAGGATTGATCGCGGTCTAGGTAGGGGTGTCTCGCCTTAATGCATCACTGGCTGACTTGTTGAATTCAAATAACATCGCCCGGAACCAGGATCTGGGGTATACCTAATGTGCTTATTTCCGCTCATTGATGTTAGATCGCATAATAGAAACAACAGAGAGAGAGAGACAGGTTCTTGACATTGATTAGTGGACTTGGTCAAGAACGCAATCTAAAGCTAAGATATCAGTTTCAACAAGCCATTTCCGTCTCTACAGTTCTCACAGATACTCCGGCTTGTATCCGCGTCTGTTGACGCAAGGAATTCGCAAACAAACCGAACAAAATAAACAAAAAATATACTCGTCAAGGGGAGATGCGGTTCGGTGCACTCCTTGAACCAATTAGCATATAAACTTCTTCAGCTCCTTCCCATCAAACCGCATTGAAGAGGCAACAAAAAAAGATCGAATATTCACAAAATTAAAATTCATAACACATTCACATCTGTATCTGTCGTTTGAGCACTCATAAGCGTTTCGGTCCTTCGAAAAACATGTACGTCAGCCAAGGACATGAATGTAATAAAGTGGTTAGGGCACGGTTGTAAATGTGTACAACACCTACACCTATGTGGCGGACATGTATATGGTTCCAGAAGAGGTGCAATATCCACGCAGAGCAATGACGAAATCACATAGAACACAACAAGCCCGCATTGGAAAAGCCTTCGCAAACCAGAGCTTTCTCCTGTTTACCAGTAATCATTGTGATCAAACTGCACCGCTCTGGTATGACAAATGCGCACCGGATAATCATTTCCTGAGCATAGCCATCGAGCGAGAATTGCATAAACTGTAAGATACAAGCCTCGAGCAGCAACAGACACGCAAACCGAACGTGAGAAAAATTCCACATTTGAATTTCAAAAGTGAGAAAAGAAAATGAGTAATGATTATAATTACATCGCGAATAGATGCGCGAGCATACACAGATACTCGTGCTGTAGATATTCTCAGGATCGGACGGACGAGAATGGTTTTCACTTTTGTCTTTTTCGACATCTGGCGTGTGAAACGCGGATAGCTAGTTCGAATCCATGTGAAAATCCAGTTTTTTTTTTTATGAAACCGCAAAGATTGTTTTTTTGTTTCACTTTATTGTACCTTTTTAATGGAAATCTAATTAAATAAAAATGCAATAGACAGTGTTACGGTTTTGACGAAGAACCGAACTCAATGGGACCATGGATGGTTGTATAATCGGCAAAGACGTTTATAATGCTGGGAAAGGCCTTGTCTTCTATTCCGTGGACTTTTATAGCTGATTGTGCAAAAATGCGTACTTTGCTCCATTCCTTCTGTGCTTCTTATTTTAATTTAATTTATTTTTAATTTATACACATGAACGCTATTATACGCTATTGTTCCTGAGCTCCTCTTACGTTATTGGCCTGTTTAGCGCCAACCAACGACTTAACGTAACCCACTAAAAAGAAATAGAATGATACTCAGTCGAATAAGCCATTTGAACTGACCATCTCTCGAGATTATACGATCACCAAACTTCCCTTTCAATAGATCATTTGAGTGACAAGTTGTGTGCATTGTGACACCATCTTGTTGGAATCATAGCATATATCACAGATACTGTCTTCAACATGCCACAATAGCGAACTTCATTGGCCGTAACACAGCGATCATTTGCATTAGCGAAAAATGCGGCCCAATTACACCACCCTAAGTAGATCCACACCAGACGGTTACTTCTTGTGTATGTATTGGAGTCTCTTGAAGCATATGCGGATTTTCTATTGTCCAATTATGCTTTTGCCTATTGATCATTAAGTCAAAAATTAGCTTCATTGTTGAGGATCTTTTTTCGACAAAATTTAGGATTTTCTTGAAACATCTGCTGACCCCAATCAACTTGAGTTCTTGACTTAATTTAATTTCGTACGGTAGCAGGTCTAATAGTGAAAATTTCAACTCGAATTTATCACTATAGCATACGCAGCCTCTTTCGTAAGATGGTTATTTTGATCGAAAATTGGAGAAAGTGCTCTTAAAGTTGCTACCAGCTACTCAGATTTTCGCTAGTAATTTTCAATAGTTTGCAAACGCTAATCCTTCATGGGCTTTATTACGATAAAAATGTAAACTTTGTCTGACGATTTGGTATCAACAAAATTTAAAAAAGGGTTTCACGGCGGGATTGTATTAAAATGCAAAAGTGTTATGTCCCTATTGAAAAGCCATGTTGTTGGTTGAGGATTGGTGATCCTCATTCATTCATTTTGGCAAAGTATTATTCCTCCAAGCCAAATCGTCTTGTGTTCGCAACAATATTCTGCGATATTTAGTAGTTCGTTAATGTACAGAAGAAACAAAATGGGTCCAATTACAGACCATTATGGTACACTTGTTTTTATAGGTAATATGTGATTTTTGAAGTGTTTGGTTTTTAAATGTCAGAAAAGAAATGAACAAAAAAAATGCAAAAATTTGCTAAAATTTTAAGTTGATAAACCAATGCCTGCCATTTTAGCTCGAAGCTTAATTCGTAAAAATCTTGATCATGACTACGTTTGAAGCGGCCCATACGGAGAGTTCAATTCTAAGTTACTTTTTCGCGCATTTTGGCTGGTACCTTGCTAATCAGACATGTAATTCTGTTTTCCAAGGCTACAATTGACATTGGCTTATCGGCATAGATGAACGATGCGATGTATCCCCATATAAATAGTCTAATGGCGTCAAATCGCCCAAACGAGAGATAGATTGCTCACCGAACCCATTTCTTAATTGGTTCATCGGTTCGTATGCTGTGTGGCATGTAGCACATTCTTGCTAGAACCACATGCCGAACAAGTTCAGTTCGTGTATTTCGGAAAAAAAAGGTTCGTAATCGGGCGCCATTAACGGTAAAGTTGTTCTCACGATACCTCGCTCCAGCTTTTCTAGGGGCCACTCACCGAAAATACGACGCTGCGGTAGGTGGTTCGCTTTCAGTCCTTGCATCTTTTCAAGGTTTTAGACCAAGTCCTTGCTTGCTGTGCACAGGACATTGATCGCTGATGCAGGGCTCAAACAATGTGTAAGTCTGGCGTAAACTGGGGCTGCCCTCAAGGTGGCGTCCTGACTCGGCTGTTATAGTGCATAGTGGTCGACTCTCTACTCGATGCTTTCAGTGCTTCTGGAATCTTTGCCCAAGCCTATGCGGATGACGTTGCTGTCTGTCTCAGAGCGCAGGCGGCGCTAAATGTGATCGAGGACTAGTGCACGAGAAATGTCGTTATCCTCTTAAGACTGTCGGTTAATCCTCTTAAGACTTTAAGACTGATGTCGTTCTCTTCACGAGAAGGAGGTCATGTCTTATAGACATGACTTCCGACGCAGTGACACCTGCCATCCTACTGCGCTGTAATTTCGCAGTCACATTTCCGTAGCGTCAGGACTGGCTTTGGTCAGACCTGGAATGGACTGTCTTCGACTGAGCGCGAAAACATTCGACTGCACTTCTCGTCAGGAAAATATGCGTTTTTCAATCAGAGATATACGCAATCCTAATGGCCATGCACTATGTTGTGAAGCACAGGTGGAAGGGAAAAAGCATATGCGTCTGCAGTGACAGCCAAGCTGTACTTAAAGCTGTGTTCAACCCTCTATCCAACTCCAAACCAGTGCATGAACTCAAGATCTTTTTGAACAAAGTCGGAAGACAAAATTCACTAAGGATTGTATGGGTCCCAGGTCACTCTGGTATTCCACGAAATGAGATCTCCGATAAACTCGCTAGAAAGCGTTTAGAGGTGAGTTTATCAGGACCTGAACCTGCCTTAGGTCTACCTGCTTCGACGGTCAAATCTGACATCAACGACTGGGTGTTTAATGCACACAGTCGTAGATGGAGGGAATATCCATAATGCAGGATGACTAAGCGCATACGCCCTGATGTCTGAGAGAAATCCGCAACATTCTTCTTATCCTTAAGGAGAAGTGATTGCAGAAGGCTTGCGGGCATCAGTGAGGCGCCTACCTGTGCTGCATGTTGCGAGTAAAATGACAAACCAGAACACGTTCTCTGTGACTGTCCCGCCTTCGCTCGCCCACCTTTGGGACCGACATGGTGTGTGCTCTACATCACTGCAGCCCCATCTCACTTTTCTCCGGACGACGCGGGAAATACAATAAAGAGAGGTCTGTCTGATAGTACAATGGACCAGTTCCCAATTATTGCCGAATGGACAAATAGTGGTATTTATTAGCACGGGCGGACACAGCAGCAATATTTTACTTTGAAGGTATTCTACGCTTACGGGTAGGTGGGTTGAGGTCCGATAGCCTGAACTTGGTCAGTTTAGCTTAAATTGCTTGCTCAGTAGATCGATTATGGCGACCGTATAATGGTCGAAGTGCACGAAAAACATTTTCAGAGAGCACGAATTGAGTCTATAAAATTCAATAGCTTATAAGCATTTCTGGGGAGCAAGTCTTTCAATCATGAAATGGCAATGATAATTGAACATACTTGACTTTATCACATGTAACGAGTCATACATGAGCTGTCAAACATAAATACTGAAAATCCAAACAGCAATAAAATCACATTTTATTTAGTGACTTCTATTAGGTAACCCTTTAGCTTTCACATTTGTCTTCAGATCGACTTACGTCAGTCCAAGTTCGAAGCTTCCAAGCAATTTTGTGAGAGGAACAGAACTTGGCGGACGAAGGCGCAGATTGACTTTTAAGACCTGTTCTCAATTTTCAGCATACACTGTATCGTCCAGTGAACAAAGCGTCATAAAACCACACTTACACTAAAAACTTATTATCAGCAATCTTGATGATGACAGTCTTCAAAGCCAACGTCGCTTAAAGCGGGTTGATGAGAACAATGAAGGCTGTATATGCCTGCGTTGGGATATACCCGACATTGAGTCATCGTTCATCGCAGTTGTGTGATGTCTCTCCGATGCATACTCGTAACTCGTGATGATTTGGGGTCATTCCCATGCGACATGCGAAATTCAATTAACGCATTGACTTTTATCGATCGGCCAGCCACATGGTTTGGATTATGTGAATTCTATGGTGAACATGGGAAAAACCGACGAAGGTTTTTGACAAAAAGTGATCACAAGCTATGAAGCTCATTTTTCTCTGAGTAGGACCATGAATAAAGAAAATGGTCTGTACTACGCTACTGAAAACCCTTAATTCACAAGAAATCTCCTCACGACCAACGCGTGACTGTTTCGGCTGGAATTTGTGAGGAAAAATTATTGATCGAATTAATGATCGTGCTTTTTGAGGACGATAATGGATCAGCTGCTACCGCCAATGGAGAGCATTATCGGGCCATGATAATGGATTTTTTGATTCAAATTCTGACTGATAAGGACATGAACAGTTCTTGGTTGCAACATGACGCGATCACCTCACATAGTCTTAGCCACGATCGCTTTATTGTATCCTTTCATTCTCGATCACTTTATCTCGAGAAGAGATGGTCTCTACGATCACTTAATTTAACGTCTCTATACCTCTTCCTTCTATAAAGGCAATAGGCAGGGTATGGCCGATCTTGAAGATCTGATGAAGATTTCCAAAGAAAGAGCCCAAAGGGCTCTGGCAGTGATCATTTAAGCGATATCATATTCAGAGATGATTTAAACTATGTACCTCCAAAGCTCAAAATAAATTACTACAAAAAAACATACCGAGGACTACAAGGACCACCCGTTATTGTCGAACGTACGAGTAAGTCCTTAATACGAATTGTATTGAATCGAAATTGAATATTTTAGTGGTTTTGTGGATATCATCCTTCTATAGTCGTGGAACTGCAAATAGTCTCTCCATCCTTCTATTCGTACGCGATGCATAGAAGCACCTGCTAAATTGAATTCGAAACAGAAACAATTTTCTATGATTTACGGTATCCTTCAGCATCCTGTGGAAGCATTTTCCATTTTTTTCGTGTTTTTGTTTCACTAGATCTACCAACTGTTGCTCCTATCGTCTCATATGAACCACATGGCTCTATCAAACGCGAACGAAAAAGGAAAATCAAAACGAAAGAAAAAATAACTACCAACGAAAGATGAGAGCAAAAAAAGAACAATTCCCCCGAAGGAATCCACGACGCGGATGTGCATGGAGTGTTTTAAAAGAACATAGAATGATGCATCTTCCTCTATTTGAATACCACATCTATCGACACGACATTTGCCTGCAATCCGGATATCCTTTTCTGTTCTTGTGGCAGTGCCACTTCAACCGGATGTAGAATCAGGTTTAATGCATAGTCTATCCACTAGCATACAGCATTCCTGGAATAGTGGAACTAATTCCTTGTTGAGTTCGTGATTAAATTTTATTTCCTGTCCCGATGCTTGCGTGCAAATGAAGTATTCTATGTCGCCTCGCTTATACGCCCGACCGGGATGGGTAATTATCACTCTGATAAACCGGTACTCAATCTATTAACGACGGCACTAGTTCGACAAACATCCGAGCATCCGGAAGGAGTTGGAAAGGGAACTCAGACCTCAAAGGGTATTTGTTATACAACGACTGCTAGTTTGATCGTTTACGGAGGTAAACTGTAATTAAGTTGAAATTGCACCGGATGAGGTTGAGGAAGTAGTACGCAGGAAATTTCATTGAAGCTCGTCTCTTTTTATGTTATGTTATCTACCCTAAGCTCATCAATGAGGAAAGGAAGTTCCTTGATGGCGTCGCATAGGATGTGGCATGAGGTGACGAGGATGCAGACCGACCAAAGATTTAATAGATTGTTTAGGCTTTCGACAAGGTCGGATATCCTACGGCACATATGGTGCTCTCCGCTTAAATATGTTCCAATCAATCAAAACGATAAAACCACGTTCGCTTGGAATTTGATTTCTCCCCATTGTTGGGAAAGGCAAACAGAACCATCGCCACGGAACGAGGATGAAAATAAAAGAAGCAACGCGATGAATGGTAAACTCCATTAGAGCCTTGATCTCCACAAATTGCATAAGAATCGCTCACGTTCACTCGCTCATATCGAAGTCTAATGTAAATATTCAAACAAACTCACGCCAGCCATGCTCTATTCCTTCTTCAGTAGTCGCGCTATGCGTCCCGTCCATCGGCTACTGTAAAGTGCATTTACATAAGGCAAATGAACTAACACCGGTGCAGATATCAAATTACGTTTTCTCGCTTCTTTTCTTTTTTTACGGTGATAATTCTGATGAAGATGATTCGACATCTGAACCTTGTGTGTACACATGTTCCACATATCCTGTGAGAATTCAAAGGAACTCATCGGAGTCGAGCATATGGCCAGTCATCTAGGATTGGAATGGCACCCTGTTGTTTATAAAATCATTTCTGAATTGAACTCTTTCAAGTTCACACCTTCTCCGTAACATGTGTGGGGGTTTGTTGTTTATTCCATATGCGATTATATTCACTTGTTGCGGAACTAGTAGCCATTTCCGGAGAATTTATAATCTTGGCTTAATCTTAATTGGATTTGGGGCGAGAGATGGTAAGTACATACGTCTACCTGTAGCGCTTCACAAAAATCTGATGGCAGACGGTGCAGATTTCTGAGGAGAGGAAGGAGAAGATTCCCACACTTGTTACAATAGAGTGCAGATGCAGATTTACGGAGATGAATCTTCTTTTCCTTCCGATGCAGATGGCATTAGATGTGCATATGGTTTGAAATCCAGTAACTTGAATACGTGGATTCGAACCAATTTTTTTTTTTTTTTCAAATAACTTCTATGATAAAGTGGCATTGCAAAGGCAGGCAACATGATGGGCAAAAAAACACTCAATCGACGATGTACAAATCTCACACAAGTTACCATATGTGGTTAAGCCATGGAAACGCTGCGTACAATTCGCCAAGACGCTCAATAAATGGAAATATGTGGTCTGGAGTGACGAAACTGAGATCAGCCAGATGGTAGACTATATGTTAGGCGGCCAAAAAGGGCAGCGCTTTACACGAGGTATATGTCAACTGTCTTTAATCATGGTGGTGGCAAAATCAAAATCTGAGGTTGTTTCCTTTGGAAAGGAATTGAAGAAAGTGATTCTCATCAACGAGATATCTTGGGTGAACTCTTACTACCATGGGCGGTTGAAAATATGCCGATCATTTGGACTTATCCGCAAGACAAAGGACCAATTCTTTGAGCAAAAATCAGTCAGTATTCTACAATAGCCGTCGTCTATATGTATAGAGCTACATAGCTCTGTAAGTTCGTCGGGTGGCTGATAAAATTTGTTTGCGCAAAAATGTGATTTTTTTCATTTATATTGATTCCAAAATGTCTGCTATTTCGATTTTTTTTTTGGTCTTAAAACTAAATATCTTCAGTCTGACAATCACTTTATTGAAGCCAAAACCCTTTCCCTGAAGCATTTTTGTTAGGTCTGCAAACAGGCAGTAGTAGCTGGGTGTCAGATCCGATGAAGCAACTCAAGGTGCTATTTTGCTATTGTCCTAATTAAAGAGCGCGTTTTCCTTTCTCGTTTGAAGTCGTTACTCAGCAATTTCTTCCTTCAAATGTCACTCAGCTGACCGCCGATGTGGTGATGTGATTCATTGTCACATACTCCAAGTACAAATTCTTTTCATATGAAAAATATGAAATAACCCAAAATAAAGTTCTGAATCCACTGAGAGCAAACACGGTATCCATGCTACCCACATGCTCAAAAATGCATACAGAATGGTCAATACGCTGCCTTCTGACATCTTCAAGGTGTCACTTGTGTAGCTCCAATGTTCGAAAGTTCAAAACCATTTTGTGTACTTTTTTTTATGTTTTCTGGAACAATTGCCGATTTTCGATTTCTTAGATGGCGTTACAGCTCATGAAGAGCCAGAGCCCAGCTTCTCTCATTCACTTATGTTGTGTGCGATTTGTTTTTTTCACACACGTGAACGGGACCTACAGTTTAATGCCGATTAAGAAGCTTTTTCAAGGCAGGTGTACTACGGGGGGTTTTGCCAGTACCCCGCCGAGGAGAGAAGTCGCGTAATGAACATTCGATGACGTTGGTGTTATCGGGATGCGAGCTCGCTCATCGTGCGTCAGAGGCCGGCACACTACCCACTGCGCCACGGCTCTCTCATTATGGTGACGTTTAAAATCAGCTAACCAATTCACTAAAAAAAAAAATGGGTAAAAATGCTGCTCAGGCAAGCGAAAAATTATTCGATGTGCATGGAGAAGCTTTATTGACAAAATGACAGTGCCAAAACTGAGTTTCAAAATTTCGATCCAGCAATTTTGATGTCGAAGATGCACCACGTTCTGAAAGGTACACAGTAAATTGCTGTAAATAACAGCTCGTGAGGTCGTTAAGGGATTAAATTTATCATCATGATGATCATTCAAAACGCCTATGTTTAATATCAAAGCACGACATATGGGTTCTTCACCTTCTTACTAATACAGATTTGTGCCGTCGCGTTGATGTCTGTGGTTTGCTTCTTAAACATCACGAAAATGATCCATATCACCACTCGAAATAAGAAAAGGATTGTCTACAATAATGTCAAACTCAAGGGATGTCAATTAGCTGCTACTGGGCAACAAAACGATCAATCCGGAAGTATGTTCCGATCAGCTGGACAAATTGACTAGTTCATTTAATCACAAAAGGCCATAATCGATCAATAGAAAAGATGTAGGGTTTCACAAAGACAATATGAGATCTCATACAAAATTGCTTATTCGTCAAAAGCTTTTACAGCTTGAATGGGATGTACTGCCAAACCCACCATATTTACAAGATCGGGCATCTTTTTGATAATATTTGTTCCGGTCTTTACAAAACTGTTTAGAAAGTAAGAACTTTATTTAAAATGAGAAAAAGACCAACAATTTTATGAGTGTGGAATCATGCTACTGCCAGAAGGATGACTGACGATATCGGACCAAAATGGACAATATAAATTGTAGTTTCATAAAATATTTATTCGCTATAAAAAATCGTCTTTCATTCGCCAACTTAATGTTGGTGTTCCTCAGGGCTCCGTACTGTCTCCTACACTCTTTTTCATTTTTATAATCGGTGTTGGAATTAATGCATGAAAAAAATGGTTTATTTGTCCATCGCTAGCCATTACTCTGCCTATATTTCAGGCAGGATACAAATACCATGTCGGGAAAAAAGCTTCGCAATAATGCGATCCCTTTCACATAAGAATTAAGCTTCTACTCAGACAGGTCGGATGTATTACGCACAATATGGCGTTAAACGCTACGAACTATTTCCAACTCCCAATAAATATTGTTTTTTTTCTAAACCATCTCCCGTTTCTTGTTTCTAATCCAATTCACTACTGAACTCTAGGCCGTACATATTCGTTCACATCTCTTCGGTGTGGTAATAAAACCGCAACGCTAGCGTTGTACGAAATGCCCATAACTGTAGCCTGGAAAACGCCTTAGGGCATAGATTTTTTCTCGGTCCTTCTGTCCTTATTCTTTAGATGAACCAGCGTCCATGGATTTCTCCTCTACTCTGTTTTCCATAAACCTTCCACCCGACACGATAATGTTAACTAAGATTCTGTCTTATTCCTAATTAAAATGCAATGATAATTACACTGACTGTTCGACAATAGCGCAAAATTTAAAATGACACCTCTTGTTGGATAGCCTTTTAGTGTACGGTTTTTCTAAAATCTGGCCTAAATGTTTTTTTTTTGTTTTTTATTATACATGAAAATACTTTACTATTGTATCATTAAAAAAGGAAAACAAATTAAATGTCCACGAGCTTGTCTTAAGTTTTACCCAATGGGTTTATCAATTTCGGTCCGAATGTTGTTTTTCAGCTATGCAATTGTTGTCGGCGTATCCACATTTATTTTACTTTTCAAAATACTTTAAAAAAAGTAATTTATGTTATGAAGAATTAACCGCTAGATCTAGGTGGTCAGTATGTGCAACCGATCTGGAACTTTAAGTTCTTCAGCGTCACTTTGTGCTACATCAATAATAAACCTTTTTGGTCTGCCAAAAGCGCATGCGATCCCTTGACAGAATCAGACTCTTAAACTTTCTTTCTTTGAATTATTCACACCAAATCATGAATTTTACAAAATTAATTTTTTGTTTATAAAAGACGACCTTTTTTATGATAAGGTTGAATAGCTATTTATGTGTTGTTCTAGCGTGTAAAAATTGTATTACAATAAAATTGTACATGTGTCTACTTCGTACATGTCAACAGAGATGACATAAAAAAGGCAGCGTTCAGAAATTATTCTTTACTGGCATCCAGGCACTACTTTTGAAATACCCTATATATTGCATTCATAGGTAAGGGTTTCTCTACATAAAACAAAAATTCACCCGATGAGTTTTGGTCTATATTTAAAGTTAAACGACATCATTTCATATTTATTTATTTTTTTTAATATTTATTTGGACCTTTAAGTGTTTTTTCCATTACTTTGTAAAGATGATATCAGTCATATTGGCCTTTTTATTGTTGATGACCATTTGGGGCCTTAAATTCTCGCACTCTATTCAAATATTTTCTATGAAAGCTTCCCGAGTCTGTGGCTTGTTCTGATGACATGAAAAAATACTCAAAGAAATCTGTGATGGTCAAAATCGGGCGACTTACTAGCCAATGGAAACCACCAAAAAGAAACACTAGACGAGTCGGAAACGTGTCCTGCAAAATGTCTAATGTCGTGCGAATTGATTTTGCCATTGCACCGTCCTTTTGGAACCACATGTCCTGCAATCCCAATTCATGAATGTGCGGCATTGAAAACTCGTTGATCATGGTTCTAGCTTACATGTAAGCGTCTTACCATTGGTGTACTCGACACAACGAAGCCCTATGGCTTTGACTTGATGGAATGGCTCTTCATTTTATAGGGATTCTGTGTGCCCCAGGAGCCCAACTTTTACTTGTTACGTATCGTTCAGAGGCCAACAGCCCCCGTCGCTTAGAATACATTTCGCCCGAAAATGGGTCATTTCATCGTTGGAGTCCAGAAGAGCGTAGGTAATTTAGACACGATTGACAGGCAATAGTTGATGTTCTGTCTGCACTTTGAGAGAAAATATTTTTAAGTCGTTGTAGAGGAAGGTATAATAGCCGAGAATTTCAGTTGGCACGCCGCGCCGTCTAGCCGATATTTTCGTCTGAACCAGCACTGCGAAGCCTTTCAGTGCCTCTTCTGTCACGCGTTGGTCTAGTCTCTTGGAGTTGGAGGCAACCTTAAAGTTTAAGCAGTTGGCGTGGGACGGTCGGAAAATCTGCGCAAAAATCACAGACGAATTATTTCGTAAAAAAGTAATCCCAGTACGCAGCCGTCTTGGGGAGTATAGTGCTCCATGACTTGTCGTCGTTATTGGGTCAATACACGAACTTCAAAGCAGAATTGGCAGTTGCCACCGTTCGTAAAAATGATGGCATCTTCCAATAAGATAATCCATTTTGTATTACGTGTCCTTCTCACAGAGGCATTTCCTAATGAAGATCCCCATAGTTATACGTCAAATTTCCAGTCCATTGGATTTCGTTAAAAATTCAATTACAAAACTTGTCAACCATTTACGAATGATTTATAGCAAAACTCAAACGCAATTACGATCTTTTCCAAGTTCGAAAAGTTCCAAGTTGTTTAAATATCCTTTTCTCGTTCATCTTTCATTTGGTCTACTCGTAGCTGTTGTGGAATGCAAAGTACCTACTCGTTGGTAAAGACAACTTGTGAACTTGTCACATAGTTTCTTCCACGTACCTACGGTTGCACAACGTACTACAAGTGCATATGCGAATGCAAGGCACAAACGCATACATTACAGCAATTTAGTACATGCAGTTAGGGATATATCCTTGTGAGTCTTCGAAGACCGGGTGGCAGTGATTAATTTGCAAACAAGTTTTGGTCGCCGTGGGAAAAGGAATTCGAGCAGCGACGGAGAGGAACTGGCGCTGGAAAGAACTTGCCAGGAATGCTAAAGCAGACTTTGCAAAGAGGAAGTACAACACTGACGAGTAATTGAGTGAATGTAATTGGGTTGTTAGGCTTTTTTTTTTTTTCGTCTTTTTAGGTAAGAATTCGCAAATTGAGTGGAAGTTGGTAAGAAAACACTTTGATTTGTGTAGCAAGCAGGAAGGTATAAGCGTGTGAAGTTGGTTCTTGGCAAATTCACTTGAAGAGAAAATAGATGTCTTACCCACCTACACCTTCTTAAAGCTGAATCGTCTTCGTCTTCGTCTTCATCGTCATTGAATTGATTATCGGAATCAATTGGGCGAGGCAACCAAACACGTAGAACACTTCTCCGTACTTATATCCGATTACGTCAATCGACTGAAGCTCTCGACTACACTCCACACCACTCTACTGAATTTATGTTTACCCACTCGCTCGTCAACCCATTCTCGGCTCATAGAATATCGGATATCATAGCTGTATGAATGTAGGAGTATATCTATCGCTCTATTCCTCCGCATTTACAATTGTGATTCACAATAGATAGACAGCATACCCGTGTCAGTCTCGTGCACACGTCTTCTTCGTTCTTCATTTTTCGGTTTCGGTTTTTGAAAGCAAATTCAAATTTGATATTCAAACGGACAGAAGAGAAGAAAGACATGTCGCTCTATGCCCACTGCTTTTGCGGGTGGCATAAGCACATGCCATTTGTCATATAACATATTTAGGGAAGCGATAAGGCATTAATTCCGAAAGCAGCGGATGTTAATTGTTGACCGAATTCGGTGTTGTTAGCTTGATCAATGATCGGCAATTCGACAAGCAAACTCATCAGAAGCAATTTATAAGAACTGGAGATACCTTAAGGCACCCTTCATCACTTTCACTTAATATCCGATGGTGATGGAATAGGGATCCTGATGGTCCATGAGGTGGCTGGAGGGCGTTTCTTTTATTGCAGTTATTGACTTCACTAAATGAAGCTACGTAAAAAGCTGAATGAAAAACCCAATGCCCTGCGGGAGGCGGTTATTTAATCTGTCTTTCCTTCATCACTGTTTCGTCCGACGTAAGAGTAATGCGTTTCTGTTTTATTTGATTTTATTAGGAATCTAGTATACAGTAGTCTGAGAAGAAGACGAAAAAAGCCCAAAAATTAAGAAAAGTGTGAGAGAGTTTCGAGGGATTATCGTTCGCACTGATTTCGAGGAATGTTTTAATCAAGTTGTACTAAATGTCTTGTGAATCAAGGTATGCAAATGAGGTGATTCAAAAGTCGGGCTATGCATATTCATACGGAAATCCTAAAGACCTGCTGATTGAAAGAGAATTCCCTGGCCATTGAACGACAAATGGGCGACAGTCATTTAGATAAAATGATTTCTTAATCACACAACTGGATGCTGGACGACTTGTTTTTTTTTTTATGGTGTCTGCTTTGGAGACAAGCCTTGTTAGCCGGGTCCGTCTCAAATTTAATCTTAGCCGAATGAGAATGCAGCAGATATTTTTAATTATAGTTTTATGATCAATCGATGGCATTATGTCTTCTTTTTTCAAGGTAGGTATCTTTGATCAGGATTGAATTAAATCCAGCAAGAGGTGTCATTTATAGATTAACTCTATTACTTTACTGTTAATATATAACTATCGTTGTGATGACGGTTGAGGGGTAAAAACTTGGGGATAATCACCTTCTGATAGTCTACACTGGACATATATTTACACAACGTGTTAAAATAGTGGAAATTCACTACAAAGATTACGGAAGCGCTTCGAAAAAAAATCGTGGCTTTTGATCATTATCAGCCTCCTTCTTGTAGAGGCATTGTCTTTAAAGGTTTCGAATAGTGATTTGAAAACTTTAACTCGTGTTGAACTCCGGCAAGATCAGTTAATATTAACGCCGGAAAGTGTGAGTAAAACCCCCAGGGTATCCATTTCAAGGCGATCACAGGCATTTGGCTTATTCACAACCACATTGAACCACATTCGTCGACTTGCTTACTTGCTTATAAGGACCAGTTGAAAGGAAGATCAAGGCGATCACAGGAATTGGGCTTATCCGTGATCATATTGCTTAAAACTTCTCTCGGATTTTGCTGATAATTTTATATGACAGATGAAGTAGTCCTGAGCTGGTGTACCACAGGGCTGCCATAAGGGACCGGTTGTTTTTAGCATCTGTGTGGTGTTTTTTGTTTTCTTACCAAATCGGGACTTAGTTTGTTCAATCGAAGTGTCTTGAATGAATTGGTTGAGCTTAATACTCTCTAAGTCCAAAAAGGGATATCAAATGTAATCCAACAAGCGGTGTCATTGGAAACTTTGCATCATTTTTTAATTGTTTACTAGCGATATAAACGCTCACAATGCATGGAAAAATCCGGGTAACGTTTCAAGTTTGTACTAGTTCTGATCATCATCGCGAGCATGTTGTGCACAGCCATGGTGAATGTGATCGTAAGCCACTTTTATTTGACTTGTCTTGACCTAAGTAACTTACTATCTGGGGTAAGACCTAGATATTATGCTTTTTTGGAAATCGGAACGATGACGTCATCACGAGCTGACTGATTCTCGTCATTTTTCTCATAAGAAGAAGAAGTAAATAGAAGGACTTTAGTCTTAAGCGGGTTAACTGAGAGCCGATTTCTCATGTATCAATCCTCGTTCATGTTTAGCGCCATCTGAGTCTGACACCAGATAGTCGCCAACCATGAATCGACAGACAGAAGGGCGAACAGAGAATCTAAGAGCATCGAGTAGAGAATCGACGTTGGTGATTGGCTATCGATATGAGCGGATTAATCGATATTAGCCTGGCGTGTGGTGTGAGCCAGGTGCCATTCGACTGTTATGCGTCAGTCGATTAATGCGAGACATGCGATCGATGTAAGACGGGCGATCGTTGTAAGTCGGGCGACTTATGTGTGCCAGGTATATACATAGTATGAGCCAGGCGAGTTGTGTCAATCAGGCGAACAATTTGAGCCAGGCGTGATGTGAGTCGGACGATTGATGTGAGACGGGCGGTCGATGTGAGCCAGGAGATGTGAATTAGCTGACTGATGTGGACCAGGAAACCGATGTGAGCCAGACCATCGATGTGAGCCAGGCGACCGATGTGAGCCAGGCGACCGATGTGAGCCAGGCGACCGATGTGAACCAGGCGATTGATGTGAGCCAAACCATCGATGTGAGCCAGGCGACCGATGTGAACCAGGCGACCGAATTCAAGTAAAATGGGCCCTCTAAAGTCACATTACCTAAAATGAGTGAGTTTTTCGGTCAACATATTCGCCCTGGTGGGTCCGGAATTCGAGCAATTGTGAAGCGTTTTGAAGCATTTACGAATACACGCCAATATATCACCGATGTGAACGAAAGTATTCGGGATCAGCCAGCGTCCTTAATTCATCGTCGAAGTCCACAATAGGGCCTCATTTATGATAGAATTTTTATCATGAAGAAGTAGGAATCTAGAGTAGGTTCAAGGTCTTTTTAAAAGCGAGATAATCATTTCAGTCTGCCAATCGCAGTGTTCATCTATCGTTTCAAGCCCAATACGAAGGAGTCGTAATACTATAAGCCCTTTCAATGTTCCAGTGCCTTGTCGAATTAAGCGATTCTGAAAAGTGAACTCATCTTCAGAGTCGGGAAGAGCCTGGGCCTCAACCAACAAAGTTCTCCAGACCAAACGATGCTTACAGCTGTCTAAAGAGCCGCAAGCCTATTGGTTAGTTCCTTCCACCTGTATACCACACTAAATGCGGTTTTCCTCTGCTACGCCTTCACTCGTGAGTTAGATAGGAGACTATTCGGGTCGGAGTAGTAGGCCCATTCGCTCTACAGTGTTCATTCATCTAAAATGTTGAAGCTGTAGACGACTAAGCTGGTCTCTACTCATACTCTTAGCAAAAAAGGAACCAAAAGTTGCATTTTAAATTTTTCTATTGAACGTTCCTCATACGCCTTTAACAAAGTCCAAGCCTCTTTGTCGTAGAGGAGGTATTTTATAAGCTTATCAAATCCAGTTTATAAAACAATTGAAGCCTTTGGACCATCTATGATGTCGCCGACTCATTCAATGGACGTTGGTTTCTCAAGGCAATTTGTCAAAAAATTTGATATTTTTGGGATGGGAACGTAAATTGAAAATATGGTGACATCTGGGATCGGGAAAATTCACGCGATATTCACGAAAAACCAACAAAGTGATTCGTATGGTATGTAGGGGTAGAAAGCATAATTGGGCCGTACTTTTTCGTTCCGCAGGGTTCTGTGCTTAGTCCCTTTATCTTTTTCTACAAGAATATAGCAGCAAAAGTACAGCATTTGCGGATGATATGCCTGTGTCTTTACTGCAGACTCTGCTTCAAATCTTTCTACCAAGATCAATCGTCAAGTCTTATGTCATTGGTTTCAAGTGCACAAATTGGCCATAAGTGATAAAAACAAAATCATGTTTTTCAATCGTGGTGGTGTGATATTAGACTATGAACCCTTTTCTCTTTCACTATGCTAACTGTAAAAGATTCAAGGACAGTAAGAACACTTGCATTTCAGCATCTAGTTTTCAGACATATTTTGAGGAACACAAATGTTCTAATAAATGGTTTTGCGTTGAGAAAGATAAACACCGACGTATCCTGCTCGACTGGAAGATGATCTGATTTGACCGTACAACTGCTCTTAAGAAGTATTGCTTGGCAGTTACTAGGCAAATTTACCTTTTAAAATCATACTACCCACGGAAGCTTTTTAAATGCATTTATTATGGTTTAGTTCATTCTAAGCTCGAGTATGGCTTAGTTTCGTGGGGCTGCACTTATTATAATAAAATACATCCTCTGCTTGTGTGTCAGAGGCAAGTTATTTGTACTGTCAATAACAATCGGCAGTTTTTAGGAACCTTAATATTGAAAGATTTATATTGCTACAAAATTCTAAAAAATATTTTTCGGAAGATCTGGTTATTTATTAACCAGAAGCCCTTCCACCTATCAAGAACGAATTAATACACAAAATCTTGGCCAAGTACCTCACCATCATTTGCACATATCTTGCCATTTTTCACTGTTGTTGCATCAAGACTTTTAACAAGCTACCTTGTAACATAAGTAACTTTGGGTGCTTTGGCAAGGCCCATAATATACATGCCTTACCACAGTAGAACCTGCTATTCTGCGGTGGACAACAAAAAAAGTGGGTGGACAATAAAAGAGGCACAGGAGCACCGCTCCACTCTCAATGAGGTGGTGAGGGATCACCTAACGGTAGTGATTTAGGTCTATGTCTTCTCAGGACCTCAAACTGAAAATGTCGGCCACTGACCCACTACTTCTTGAAAAAGTCATCAACAATTTTGAATTTTGGATATTCGCTTACTACAGAAGCCCTGGTGGTCACATGAAGGATGTTGTGTTCCATTCATGGCATAGGCCGATCTTCATTAACCAAGCGGTCTTCATCGGTCTCACAAAAATGTGCGTTTAACTCAACGAAAATATCCATACTAACTGTGGCTCACCCCATACTACAGGAGTTTGCTTCAGTGCCCCTCAAAACGGCGAAATACGATTTTGACGACGTGGCTGTTACGTGATTCGAACCTCGTGTCATCGGCGTCAGAAGCCTATACACCTCTTCGTCACGCGCGCCTTCCTCAAATTTATAATCAAATCAGCAAATCTACGCCAGACGCACAATGTATACAATAGCGTCCGCCGTGTTTACAGGGTTTCTAATCATAACTTTTTTGGAAATGCTCAGCCCTTTGTGATTATTTCCACTCCAGCCAAAGCCCATATCAGTTACTTGATGAGCCAGCGAAAGTCTATGAAATGCCTTTCATTTGTTTGTAAATACCGCAATCACCAACCGGATGTATTCACTGTCTTAAAACAATTCACCGTCTCTGCATCAACGATTTTCTGAGAACTGTTGGATATAAGAAGTAAATAAACTTGAATTTCACATTCAACAATCGCTTTATCTACACCTAATTCACAATCCGCTGACAGTCAGCGCTACTGAGTACCAATAGAATGACGCATTTTCCGATTACTAACCGACTGCCTCATTGTATTGCTGGTGTTTTTTAATTTTCGTGTTTAACGATTCAAGCTAATTAGTAGAGAAGGTATTTCCGAGACGGAACGTGTGGGCTGTCGTGTCACATTGTCGGGGCGTTAATGCCCACACATCTGCTTTCGAGGAATATCCAAAAACCTGCTATTTCACATGCATAACCGCATTTCCGCCTGATTCTTGCCTCTTACTTCCTCTCCCTTTCATTTGTTCTTTTGTTTACCGAAAAAAAGTGACTTCTGCATGCAGATGTGACCCACCACTTAGACCACAAACCTGAGCAATTGCAACTCTGATTTCGCCCCAACCGAATTCCTCTCACTCTCGGTTTAGTACTCTCACCAGTCAGCCAGAGAGTTGGATACTCGTATCCGTCTCGTACTCATTGCGATTTTTACAACGTTTCTGCGGGCTTCCACGAAACCTACAAAAAAAAAAACAAGTTGTCCAACCGCATACCTTCGCTTGGAACCAACGACCGACCGTCTTACCAGGCGGATGTAATATCCGTCGTCCGGTTACTTGATATAATTTATTAGCAAAATGAAAACAGCAAAAAAAAAGCGAAAACAACCTTTGAGCACTCTCGTACTAACGAGTAGTTGTTTGGAATTTGTATCTATTACGACACCATCAGCAGGAGTAAGAATTCTCTGTACGAATACAAAACATTTTTATTCTCACGTTAAGTTCGTTAGCAAAGTTTCGTTTTCATGCTGGAAATAGGAATCTTATTGGGCTGTCATGTGCCTGCAGGTTGACAAGAGGTGCCGCTTGAGTATGTGAGAAAAATGCAAGCGAAAAATCGTTTCAAATTGGCAAATTGAAGGGAAACTAATGGAATGCCTCAGGGTTGCGTTGTTGGATCGGTTCTCTTAACCTTTAAATTTAATCCAATCCTTCGATGGAATTCATGCAAAGGAGTATAGAGTAAGTCATTAATACATATTCAATTGATGATGATTGACGGGAAGTAGAAGAATGTCACAAAGTGCTGACGTAGGTTATGTTACTCTTAATATATTTTGCGGATCTCTATTGTCACTGCCATCTGTCATCCAAGCGATGCAGAATACTCATACACCATTAGCGTCATAATCGATTAGGATGTTATTGAAATTGATTTTAATTTATGAAAGCACCATGATGTAACCATAACTGGATGAAGCCAGCAGAATACCTGTCGCAGGATTCCCACGGTTTTTTCTCCTTCCCAGTTTATCGCCGTTTTGTTATTTCCATCGAGTCCCAGTCGCTGAAGGTGAGAGCACAATACAAAAGGAATAGAATACTTGTCTTTTCCCTGCACCCCTCGCTACAAGGGATATACTATAGATCACTAGTACAATAGAAAACGAGTCCTACCTTCGACGAGTACCATACGTGATCGATACGTCCTACGATTTCATTTATTTTCCAATGCTAATCATGTATCGAAACGTCAGGTAGCCATAAGGTAGTAGGTTTTGCTTTTAAGTGAAGAAATGAGGTGTGTCCGTGTGGACATGCGGGACAGAAGGCGCTAGAGAATTTCCTGAGAACTTGGTTGCACGGTAATCAAATGGATCATGGGTGTAGGTGGACGTCATATGTTATGCAATATAAGGCTGTGATTTTCTAAAGGTTGTGCTAATTAGCATTTCTCTTTATGATAAAGTGGTTTGTAGGAAAATTATGAATTTCCAGGAAGTTTATCTGCTGATCCTCGAAGTGATCAACAGTTGTGGTTAATTATAAAGGAATATCCAATAAGAGGTGTTCTTTTGAGTTTCGCGCAATTGTTGAACTATTCATAGTTAACTATCGTGGTGTTAGCTTTGATGAGTAAAAATGAGGAAGTTATTGATTATAAATCAATACATACTCGCACAAGGCGTTAGGATAGCGAAAAATCACTCCAAAAACGGTGAAAATCCCGGGAACATTTTGTAAAGGTTTGGTCATCGCAAGAGCCTTATCGCGATATGATATGAAGAATCCAATTCATGTTCGTCTGACAAGGTTATCAAAAATATCACCAACATAGCTGGAACTGTGACTTAAACCTCAATGTTTTCCATATCGAGGCTATCGCAGGACTTAAGTCTACCTGAAACCAATTTGTCCTCATTTTTGCTTCACATGCATATAAGGTCTGATTGACACATGAGTAGTAGTCAGCAGGCCACGTACAGTGAATGAACAAAATCCTGAATTATTCTGAGAAAATTCCATTTATCTGAGTCAGTAAACAAACAAAAGGCTCACATCTAGGGTACGGAAAACAAGAGAGAAAGACTCGAAAAACCTCTCCATCCACAACGAGTGACGAGTCCTGTGGTTTTTAGGAAGGCGGTGTCATTGGGCCATATTTTTTTCGGGAATGATGATAGTGCGAGGGTCTTTTTTTTTTATGATATGGACGTGAACATTATTGATTTTCATTAGGACGATGCTACATGATTGCTAAAACAATGGCTCTGCGTGACAAATGTCCTGAACGTACAATATCATTTCCCGAAATGGAGAAATCATTGGCCGCCTGGGTCGGGATCTTGTTTAATACTAGTTCGGTATTATAAAAGAGGGGCAGCGTTGTCACGTACATCAAACACGGTTCTTACGAATTCTTAGCTGTGTTCAAAAAGTATTAGGAATTTTGTAATTTCGAGGCTTATATTAGTTTAATTTTGGTCATATTTGGTGTTGTTGGGTTGGTAAAGATCTTTCAAAAGTATGGGTATATTGCTAGCCAGACAAGTTGTTTAGTTTGGTGTCAGCTTTGAAAGAATTTGCATGTGATCTAGTACGATCGACGATCGATATTGTGGATCAAGTATTTGTACTAAATTTTACTGTGAGGATTGTGGATTGGAGTCAACTCAACAAGTGAGTTGAAGCTAGGTCTTATAATTAACAAGAAATACACCTCTTATACTATTACTGGGGCAGGCTATGAGCTGATCATTCAGGCAGTTTCCGAACTTGTATGGCCATTGATAGTTCAGAGGGAGGGGATGGACAACTTCTTAAGTGTTCAATATAAAAAGTGATATACAACTTCTTTGGACCTATGAAATTCACTCATAACCGAAGTTCTTCAGGCCTTGTTAGTAGAAGCTGTATCCTGTAGTGGCTTTATCAACTTCCAGGTCAACACTTCCAGGTTATATCCCTTTAAAGTCCTTTCGATTAACAGATCTTGGAGGCTTAGAGTCGAATACCTCTGTAGTATACATGACTACAAATGAGTTTGAACATATTGTGCTCAGATTATCAGGAGGTTGAGTTCGTTTAACTACTTGAGAGGTATCATCCTTTCCTCGCTTACCCTTTGGACTATCTGGAAGATAGAGTCTACGCCAAAAATCCGAGCTGTTATTTATGAAATAATTTTTTTCCATTGATTTAAAATAACACCATTTGCTGGAAGGACTTATATTTAAAATGTAAACTCCCTAAACACTTAAACAATTTGCCCAAATCTTGCTTTATCCGCTGCCCCATTCAAAATAATGGGATTTAGAAAATTACCCAAAATTGGAGGGCATTTCGACGAAAAAAAAATTCCCATTGTTGTCTTTCGATTATAGCAACGTTTCATAATTGCTAACATAATTGGCGCTCACCAACAATAAACCCGAAGACTGATCGTGTGAACATCGAAAGACATTGATCCATTTTATCTAGCCGCTACTAAATTTCCATAAACATAAAAATTAACGATGACGGCAGGCAAATTATCTTAGAGGTCAGCTGTCAACGTTATCCATGAATTGGGTGTACCTACGGAACACACTAATCACATGCAAATGGTTTCTATCATAAATATCGTTTCTCGGTATCTAGTGTCCGATACCTTTTCATCATTATCATGCTTATACCACTCATGTACGACATACCCATATGGGTTTCATGCGCGCATTTCGCATGCCTGCGATCATTGCACAGACACAAGATATTTTCTGTGTAAATTTATTTTTAATCCAGCATAACGGTGTGCGAAAAAGATATGAACCGAACCGAGATGAAAGGGGTTCATTGTATGCGGAAATTGAAATATTTTTTTCTCACTTCTCCCTTTTCTTGCTTTATTTCCTTTGATTGCACAATTCCGGGTATTTGGAGCAGGACGCGATCTTCACGATATTTGTTTAAGATCAGTTGATGATATATAAACGTTTCTCAATGGACGGATTGTCATGGGTTTTTGTAGATTTAACAAGCAGATAAGTGTTTTGCCGTCAATGCGGTTTTTATTATTTAGTTGTTGGGTCATTTCTATACAATAGAAAGCCAATGAGTTAGATACGAGTACATGTCTGCCAATCACATGACTTTAATTACCTCTCTTCTTGGCTTTGTATTCTCAGATCTGTAGGTTCCCGAGATCGTCTTATTATCTTCACATTAGCTTGAGCACGTTTACGTGACGATATTTTTCTTTTCATGCGAATTCTCTTCTGTGCTGTTGAATGGAATACCACAAGAGTGCGTCATTAGGCCCGAATTCGTTTATGTTATTAGTTGGTCAATGAGTTTTGTCCTTCAGTAAAAGGTTCGTCGTCTTATATTTCTAAAAGTGGCACTACACACGTGAAGTCACTCAACTTATTCGTATATAAGCAGCCGTTCCAAATTGACGTGTCGTACAATGGAAAAACTTGAATATCGTTTTGGAAGGTGTAGCATCAACTGTTCAAAATGAATAAAGAATCTTCACCTTCGATTCGAACATTAGAGATATGGCTTGACTTCTCATATAAGTCTTGAAATGACAGACGTGAAGGAAGTCCAAAAAATGCCTCAACATCAGAAGACATGGCAAAAAGGCAGGATATGATTATGAAAGATCGCCGGTTAACCGAGAGAGATTTAGTAGAAACCCTGGGCATCTCATTGGGCACTGTGAGCTACGAATAAAAACACGCTCGTATGCGACATTCTCAACAACATTTGGAGCGTTTTAGAAAAGATGAAAAAAATGTTGGGCGTCGACTATCATGGTGGTTGAAT
Source organism: Merodon equestris (assembly GCA_958301585.1). Classification (NCBI taxonomy): domain Eukaryota; kingdom Metazoa; phylum Arthropoda; class Insecta; order Diptera; family Syrphidae; genus Merodon; species Merodon equestris. The sequence goes on along the minus strand of OY284417.1, from coordinate 17,653,718 downwards.
CCAAACAAAAGCCTAAGGAATGATGTGAACCCAGTAGTTACTTCGGCTCCAAAGTAAGGGGCCAAGAAGTTTTGAGCACCAGTCTTTTGGGATGCCAAAGAGAATTTTGTTTGTGGATTACCTCCAAAGTGGTAAAACTATAAACGCATGTTATTACTGTAACCTTTTGGGCCAACTGGATGTAAAAATTCGACCTGGCTTTTCGTCAAGATAACGCGCCCTCTTACACAGCTCAAGGAACCATCGCAAAAATCAGTAAATTCACATAAGAACTGCTGCAACATCCACCCCATCAGACTTCTGGCTGTTCCCACATTTCAAAACAAGATGGGATCAGCTCGCCAGAAGCTACAATTCCAGGCCTTCTACCTTGAATTTTGCAAACCCATGCCAAGGCTTCCCTGTCTGTCCGTCTGAACGCATATATGATATATCTCTCTGACCATCTGTCCGTACGCGTGTCATATAGTATCTACAAACTTGCGCGAAGTGAATGTGTATTATAATATATCATATCCTGAAAATAGGTGGTTGATGAATTGGGTTTATTCGTCATTATGGTTCATGTATTTGATGGGATATATAATAATACTAGAAATATTATAATACATGTTTATAATTCACATTCATTTCGCGCAAATCCGACGGACTGATAGGAAAGCCATTATATACATAAGTCTTCCATGCCTCGGCTTTGCAAGATAAAAGACTGAAATAAACGGTTTTTCAATTGGAGCGGGTAGATTTTGGTGGCCTGTAGCGGTGATTTCTATCAAATCTGTTGTTTTTTATTCGGTTCCTCATTCGGTTCCTCAACCCAAGTTGAGCCGAGAACATCGCCGGGGTCCATAAAAATATACAGCAGAACCTGAGGCAGTTGATTCCTCGCCGTGCACAAGAACTTTTGAGGAGCTCAAAATTCATGATTATAGACAACGCCATTTATTCGCTTCACTAGGTTCACCAGGTGACAATGCGTCTTTAAAAAGTTACCGTTTGGTGTGGATTTTGGGCAGGCGGCGTCATTGGTCCGCACTTTTTCGAAAACGACGTTCGTGAGGCGGTCACCGTCAATAACGAGCGTTACAGAACGATGATAACCAATTTCTTATGGCCCAAATTGGACCATATGGACCTAGACGACATGTGGTCCCAACAGGACGACGCTTCATGCCACACAGCGGACGCAACGATTGACATACTGCATGAACGCAGAGGTGACATGAATTGGCCACCAAGGTTATGCCAGTTTTGGGGTTTCTGGAAGTCACAGGCCTATGCGAATAAACCGCAATCGACCGATGCTCTTAAGAGGAATATAAGACAGGTCATCTCATAAACTCAGCCGGATTTATACGGAAGAGTCATTGAAAATTGGACCACAAGGATCCGTGCCAAGGCGGGCATTTGAACGATGTCTTGTTTAGTTTAATTTCAACATCTCCCCGCCCTTATTGAAAAACCCTATATATGCGTGGAAAAGGATTTACATCAAGAGTTACGAACAATAGCTTCCGTGGAAGCATATTTCGATTGTCTTCCGGAGTCTCACTACAGTCACTTCAGATCACTGGAAGAAGTGTATTGAAGTTAAGGGAGATTATATTGAATATCGAACGACGAAACTTATTGGACAACCTGGTGAACCTCGATGCTTGTCTCCTTTTCTGTAGCTAAGGTACTTAATTATAGTCCATTGAAATGGGTGATCCAAAATGAGTTACTTTTTGTAATAGCGATTTTTGAGCATACCAAGTACGACAAATGTCATGTCCATACAATATTTCTGTTCAGTCTTCATTGGCATTTGATCATGAATAACCTTGGGCCTGTACAATGTCCCTAAATTGTGGAAATTTATTTTCAAATTTAGTGGTCGGTGGAAAAAAAACTTTTTCCACTTCAACCACTTTGAACTGAACTGAACGCACCATTTGCAATATAATCGCTTAACTTCGGTCTAATTTTATATTATTGGACGTTAGTCTGCCGACTAGAGTGCGTAGAAACCGTTCTATTTTGAATATTACTGCTGTAGCTGATAGTGTGCGTGAAGACAGCGACCAGCTTATCGTCGTTTTCAAGCTTGGGTCTTTCATATGGTTCATTTTTGCGTATCTTGAAAAGGGATCTGGGTGTAAAGGCATACAATTGAACCCGCCTAACCTCCTGCCCTCTTTTTTGGGTGGTAAATTTGGTAATTCGGCCTTGGGGCAGCCTTATAGAAATCTTTCTTTTTTTTATCAATAAATTCTGTTTAGGAACGAGACTTATTTTTTGGCTCAACGGCATTATGTCAACAAACAAAATTGTATTTATGCTGATGAGCAGCTAGAAGCAATCTAAGAGCTACCAATGTAGGTCTAGGGGCAGATAGTGTGATCGGACATCCTGAATGGCGAACGTTACAATAAACCATGAACTTTTGTTTCCAAAAGTTGTCGATTGTCGATTGGTGTATATACATAACTTATGGTTATAAACATGATGGTGCAATGTACCACACAGCGGGTGAAACCATCCAGTTATTGAGAGACAATTTTCACGAAAACATTATCTTAAGAAATAGATCTGTGAAGATCATGTGATCTGACTCCGTTTAATTATTTTCTGTGAGGCTATGTGAAATCACTTATTTATGTTGATAAATTACAGTCGATTGATGCCTTGAAAGCGAAGATAACACATATTTTAGTTAAAGGAACAATGTGCTCCAGAGAGTGTTCAAAAATTGGACCCACAGAATGAACCATATGAGGGCTAGTTGCGACCAATATTTACTTGAGGTTATTTTCAAATATTAATTGCCATGAATCAACCTAGCAGTTCAAATACAATTCTCGATCGATTAACAGATTTCTATGCATTTTATTTTAAAAAAAAATTAGGAAGCTCTTATTGGATCACCCCTTATTGAGAGAACCTTGAGAGCAACATGTGTACATGATGGAATGCATGAATAAATAATAATAATTTAAGCTTTATAAATTGCTATTATCCTATTAACCATCAAATCAAACTGTAATTCATAGTTGTATTTTAATTGCACAAAGTCGGTCGTTCCCCGACAGTCAACCCACATCACTACACCAAGGTACTTCATTACAGCACCACTAATTTATCTATTTGCTTCATGTGCACAGTCATGCAAGAAAAATGCACGAGCAATGTACAAATGGAGTTATTGTACACAAGCAAACAGCAACTGCATTCATCGCCTCGCAGACAAGTATTTCAGTTCTTAGTCACTAAAAATACATGTATAGCTGCAGCTAGGCAATATGGTAGAGCAAGAACAGGAGCAAATAACTCCCTCATCAAGGTGAATGTCAAAAAAGAAGAAAAACAAAAATCGAAGGAATGAAAATGTATCTTATCGCGGGGGTGTTATGTTGCACCCAGTCAATATTTATTATGCATATGAAATGCATTGTCGTCATGGGTTCTGTGTCAATTAATCTATCAGAAGCATTGAGTTACTGTCGTGGATTTGCATATCAAATACTGGATAGAGAGATAGGTTGAGATTGATGTGGATTCTAGGAAATCACAGTCATTTGAAAAGAAAATGAAAAAAAAAAATGAGCGACCAACCAAACTAGTCCGAGGCAGATAGAAGACGTGCAAGCGTGTATCGTTAATCTACCTACTCGGGTATTCCCATAAAACTGCGATAGAATGCGGCTGGGAATCCAATTAGATCTGATAGTACTCGTAGCTGTACAGAGTTACATCGACCTTTTGTGAATCCAAGCTTCAGTAAATCGTTGAAAGGCGTTGATCTTTAGGCTAAACGATCAAGTGCTTTGATAGACTAGGATGTTGACCTGTCTACTGTCTAAAAGACCTTGCGGCTAAAGAAGAAAACGAGTGGAAGATGGTACTTACCGCCTTTACCAATGTAGGCTCAGTTAATCCACAAAATCGATTTAATCCGTAAATTCCAATAAATTTTTGTAAAAAAATCGTTTATTTTTCTTAAGTGCGATTTTCCCGTCTCAGATACACTTACACTTGTTCAACTGTTACAATTTTTTTTTAGCTTAGTCTTTCTTCACTTGTTTTAACCAATAAATCCAGTTGAAGAAAAGGTCGATGTCTGCCTTCGGCTTCGTGGTCGAAGGAAGATATGTCGTTGAGATGCACAAACCACAACTCACTGTTACAGGTGCACTTCACACGATTTTCGTATTTATTTTTATAAAAAAAATTATTTTTTTTCTATCCACTTAGCATTCAAATTAGCACTTCAGATACATTCTTTACTCGTTGATTTTTTTTTTAAATATGCACACGTATTCGTTTCTTAATTTATTTATTTTTCTCGTTGAAATTCGGTCAAATTTCAGTCGTTAGTACTCGCTAGCGTACTCATGCGAATTATTATTTTGTTGTTGTTGCTCTTTGGAGCACTAATTTTCGATTTTTGTTTTGTTAAAATGAACGTAGCAAACGGAGCGGGATGAACTTTTCAGCGCTCACCAAAAACTCGGACCCATCTTCACTCGACGTAGATTCAGCAGAAACTGAGCGATAGTATGTTGACAGCGATCGTGTATATTCACTGACGTCGTGGAATGTGGAATATACATTGTATACCGTGGTGGCTGGTTCGTCGTTCGTGCTGAGTGCAGGGTTGTGAACTACTATGGCAAGGAACAGGGGAACCAGTGACTGGTCGAGCAACATTCTTTATTGCTACGGGTTAGTGTGTAGTTATACCGCTGTCCGACCGGCATCCGTGCCGCGATACATTGAGTGAGTTATTTTGTTTTGTTTTGCAGTCGCTTTTCCACTCACACTCGAACTGGTGGTATGCGTAAGTGGATTCGATGTGGATTGTGTCGGTTCAAGTGGAGTAGCAACATTCTTATGTTGCTGCAACATTCGTTATGGGGTTTTTGGATCTATTCCTCTTTTCTATCTCTTTGGCGTCCCGAGGGCTTGTCCCCCACCCGCATCTACGTACGTGTTTACATCTTATTTAGGAAGCGACGAAAATATGGACTAAGCAGATCTAATTTGTGTATATTGACGCTCGTTAGATGCTCTCGTGTGGGTCTTACTTAAAACAAACACTTTCGGGAAAAGTCTTCTATCAACTCCAATACGTGTGAAATACCACGTTCTGTGGTTAAATATTTGGACATGTTTGGATCGTGTCGTGACCAAAGTCTTGTTCAGTTACATAAACTCGAATAACTAGGAACAAGCTTGAGACCCTCTTTCTGAACGTGATTCTACAGAAATAAAAAAGTCGTTCGCACGATACTTCAACGCCCACATCTTTTTTTGCCCGGGAATCTGCTCTCAATTGTCCAGAACCATGTATCATTATCTCATCATTTCGGTAGCCCACACATATGATCTCCTCCATCCATAACCAGAAGCACGAAAACAATGTTTGTTGTTTACAACATTTCAACATTTCTATCGTATCCAGAGCATTGCTGAGTGAATGTTTATCCATAATTATCGAGCGACTGCTTGGAAAGTCTTCTACACATATTATGACATAAACACGTTGTAAAGTTGATAATTGAGTTTCAGTGATGACAGATTTACGATCGTCTGACTATGAGAATCGCTTGAAGCATTTTCACTAGACCGATGGCTATCGGACAGAAGATCAAATCTAGGTACACATGTGTGACTGATGAGTGTTGTGTTTACTGACAATTAATTAAAATATTTAATTGCTGGCAAAAGTACGCTTTGCAAATTGCGGTAGTTTTGGGTAAAACTTTCGATTGAGGTTAAAATGAAAACAAAAACTTTCGCCGGAGGCTATAAAAGTCGCAATATCCTAAGCAGAGTTAATGAAAGTTGGCACGCATTGGCTGACATTCTATATTATAAATGAAGCGACCTTAAATATTTGCTAGATTGATGGATCAGAGGCAGCTAATATGTTTTAACTGCGGTCATACTTGAGCCTTAGAGCTTTAGTCTTTTTTTTTATGGTTATGCGCTATTCCGTTTACAAGTGGTGTCATTTTAAATCAGAAAAAAAAAAACGCAACATTAGTAATAATTAAGCCCAATATCCGCCTCGGCCTATAAATAGTACTTTTTTTTTTGTGAAAATGTTGATCAAAGTCATGGAGAAAGTTCTGAAATCGTTTTTAATGCTTGAAACGTTGTTGGAACGTAGATTTTATCTGAATCGCGCGATAAATGGGACGGGCAATGGAAGCCTCAATTTCGAGAACTCACATGTCCTAAAAAATTTGCCAAGCGTTAGAGCTTATGCTTCAGCATGGGACCAGTCCTACTGTCCCGTCCTCCATATCTGTAGCACCAGTTTTGGACAAAAACACGTCAGTCAATGTCATTGTTTGAAACGATCGCAACAGCATCGTTGACAAACTGAATGGAAACTTAGATCTTATGCATTCAATTTGAGTAGCAAATCAACGATAGTAAGGCACTATGCATGCTCTGCTCACTTCACTTCATTTGTCAATTCATCACCATCATCATTACCGGCCATTTGGAACTCATTCCAGAGCGTTATTAACACCTTTCGCCAAGCCTCCCTATCATGAGTGTGCTCCTTCCATGTTTCGCTGGTTGGTGCCATCTCTTCTCGGTCCGTCTTTTATCTTGTGACATCTACGGCGCGGCCTTTTTACGTCGGCATTTCCAGTCATTGTTTTTTCTACAGAGTGCACCATCTCATATGGGTCGATGTAAACTTCGAATAACTTCAACAATTGTCAACCGATTTTCATATGTCAGCATTTGGAAACGCCAATTCAGTATAATTTTAACCATGAATCGCTTCATACCAAAAGAACGCGTGGAAATAGTTTCAATCTTCGTTAAAAATGAACGCTTGATTGTTCTAACTCAACGTGCGTATCGTGCAAAATATCGTGATCGTGTTGCGCGCAAAAAAGATACAATTCGTCGTTAAGCCTCGAATTTTTTTCAATTTGGTTCTATGGCAAGCCCTCGAGAGCAACCTAGGCCACGTCCGCGGCGTTCAAACTCATCTATTCAGTCTGTGAAGGCCAGTGTTCAAGAAGACCCAAGTTTGTCATATCGGCGCCGTTCGCAGCAGTTAGGCATCACTTTGCGGAGAATTTTAAAGGATGATCTTCACTTATTTCCATACAAAGTGCAGATAACTCAAAGAATTTTGCCACAAGATGAGCCACGGCGCTTGGCATAAGCACAAAATGTCGTTGCAATGATTAATGCTGAGCCGGAGTTCTCGCAGCGAATTTTGATGACCGATGAGGCACATTTTACGCTCTCTGGCTCAGTTAACAAACAAAATTGTCGCTTCTGGGGCACCGAAAATCCTCACATTATTCACGACGAGCCGCTATATGATCAAAAAGTTACTGTTTGGGCCGGTGCATGCGCTAAAACCATCATTGGACCGTATTTCTTCAAAGTTGGCGATACAGTGGATGGCGATCGATATCGGTGGATGCTCGCCCATTAGTGGTCCCAGAAATGCGTAAAAAAGGCTTATTTCACTTTTGGTTTCAACAAGACGGCGCGACATGCCATACTGCATACAAAACAATGAACCTTTTGCGTAAGAAGTTCCCTGGAAGATTGATGTCAAAAAAGGGCGATATTGACTGGCCTCCGAGATCGCCGGATTTGACTCCCCCCGACTTTTTTCTTTGGGGATATTTGAAAAGCAAGGTGTATGCTACCGGCCCGAAGACAATAGAGCAGCTCAAAAGAAACATTCGTGCGGAAATCGAAGAAATTTCGACCGAAATGCTCGAAAATGTAATGGAGAATGCGCGAAAACGAGCCCATTTTTGCATTGGCAATAAAGGCGGTCATTTAATTGGCATTGTTTTCAAAAATTAATCTTTTTTTGAACTTTCAAAATTGGTTGAGAATTATTGAAGTTATTCGAAATTTACATCGACCCATATGAGATGGCGCACGCTGTACTTTTCGTCCACTCTCCATTTGTTCTACCTATCCTGCCCATCTTATCTTCGCGATTTTATTACTCGACAATGCTGGGAGCTGATTAGTCCTTCAAGTTCTTGATTGTCCATTTGCTCGTTTCTTCCTCCTGTTTTCCGCCATAGATTCTTCTTAAGATCTCGTTTCCGAAGCCTCGAAATCTATTTTCTTTCTTCTTAGTTAGAGATCGAGTTTCACATCCACAAAGTGTCACTGAATTTATAAATACTGATTTTGCCGCCAAGTCAAGAGTTGTTTTGAATTTTTTTGCTTCTCTCATCAATTACTTCTAAACCCATCCTTTCCTGCCATTACTAGTCTTTCTGCGTTTCTCTTACGTCACTATCTCCCAGAAGGTCTAGATCGACAGAGCAAGCTAGAGCGGATGTGAGTCCATTAAGATTCCTCAGATCCTAATATTCCTAACATCATCTGCCTAAAGAGATCTCATTACATACTCCAGTACCACATTAAAAAGAAGTGGCAACAAGACGTCTCCTTATTTAGTCCGTATTTACGCCTGAGTTGTCAGTCGCACTCTTAACTACGAAGGCAATATTTTCAGTTTACTCTGCCGGACAAATCTCTTCTCATCACTAACCTCTCCGAGACGTTTAATATTATTAATGAAGTTCGTTATAGCTGTGCAAGATGTTTTATAATCCAAACCAAAAAAAAAAACAGCATTTTTGTAGGGGTACATGCATGTTCGAAATGGCAGATTAATTAACGTCGTAAAGTAAGCTTGAAGAGCTAGAATCTTAGGTGAATTCGACGTGGAAGACAACATTTTTGGATCAAGATCTCTGTAAAACGCAAAAGTGGCAAGAAAGGAAGGCTTTACTCCATCATATTGTGACTTGCTCCGAAAAATAGATCCATTGCGATAATTCAAAGCGAAAAAAATCATGAGTGCCCTGCGGTCAACCGAAACACCCTTGGATCAAAGCCCATGTCGTATATTTGAGAGTCCAGCTCGGCTTGGTATATTGGCTGTTGTGACAGTCGATAAAATTATCACAAGAGCTTCTCTTCGGAATGTTATACGTTCGAGCCGAGCATTCAAAGAAAAGCGACCACAATACTAGCAAAGACACGATGAATTTTGCAAGTTAACAACGCTCGCCCACATGCTGCTCAAGTGTTTAAGAAATGCAAGGAAACACTAAAGTGAGACGTCCTACACTATACGCCGAATTTTCCTTTCGACTACCATTTGTTCCGATCCGTGATGGATGGCCTAACTTAGCAGCACTTTTGATTTTTCAAAAAGCCTTAGATTGTGTCGATTCGTAAACCGAAAAGACATAAAGGTTTTCAACGCGGGATGCCTATGCCGCCAGAATGATGAATACTTTCAAAACAAATATGTAACAATTTCTCCAGAGTGTTATTTCAAAAAACGGCTGAACTTCATTTAACGTTGTTCAAACGGTCATCTTTGAAAAAATATGGGCCACCGCACTACACAATGCACTTTTCCCAGTGCTTTGACAGCTTTGGTATTGTCTGAGAACGCTGATCGAACCATATACGGCAGTTTTGATTATAATCTTGCTCTAGCTTTCTACAATTAACGCACTGAAAGTTCGACGCTGTGGCAGGTTATTCGGCTTCAGTTCGTGAACGAGCTGTATTTATAAAGTTTTAGATCAAGATCCTTGCGTAAAATCTTCCACGTAGTGGAATTACTGTGATAAGCGGCGAAAAGACAAATTATGGCCTTCATAAACACTAGCAGATAGGCAGCAATATTGTTTTTATGCATTCTATCATATGGGTAGATGGCTTGATGTCCAATAGAGTAAAATTGCTACTCAGTAGGTCGATTATGACGACCATACGATGTAGGGGTAAAATATTTTTCAGTAATGTTCCGCGATGAAATGACAGTACCAGTTAGGCACACTAGACTTTGATACATATCACGAGACATATGTGAACTGTCCAAATAGAACACTGAAAAACCCCATAGTTAGAACTATGTTTGGTGATGTAAAGGGTGGGCCAAATACAAGTTTCTTTTTAAAAATTCAATAAAATTAACAAAAATAAAATTGTTTCCATGTATTATAGCTTTATTAGTATGAACAAATATTCCCATTAATTATGAAATACAACTTCGTTCAAGCGGCTGCCTCGTCTGTCTTCGTAGTAGCGCATTCTGTCACCCCAATTTTCCAAGACTCTGTTCATGGTTTCGGGCTGTAGCTCACGGATTGCTTGATTAATATTGGCCTTAAATGCAATCCGCAACAAACTGTCAGTCTTTGTGGATACATTGACTTCTTGACAATAACGTACCCCAGATGCGGCAATGTTGTTTGTTAACGTACCCGCCGAGATGAAAATGCGCTTCGTCAGAAAAAATGATTTTTCGCCCAAAATTGTTGTCCAATTCAAGCTGCTATAAGGCCCGAACAGTGAAACGATAACGAAGCGAATGGTCGCGCGTCTTCAATTGCTGAGTCAATTGGACCTTGTAAGCAAATAATCCGAGATCTTTGTGCTGAGTTCTCCTCAGGCTAGTGCGTGAAATATTGAGCTGTTGAGATCGATGGCGAGTTGATGTTCGTGAATTGAGTCTTACACTCTAGAACACAGCAGCTATGTATATTCTCATCTGTGCGCACCGTACGACGACGGGGACCATGAGTGTTGTCCACTAGTATACCAGTCTCACGAACTTTTTGCATAACCTTGCGTTCAGCAGTCGCGGTGGGTTCTTCATTTTGGCCAAAACTTCTTTAAAAAAAAACGCACTGTTTGAGCTACATAGAACTCACTTTGAAAATAAGTTTTCAATATTTCCCAATGTTGTTCAAGCGTAAGGCGACTCATTTCGTTCCTCGGAGGAATGGTACTGACTTTCTGTCAAGATTTCGAGCGGGAAACAGCTGTCAGTGTCAAAATAACCTATGATTAAAAAAAAACACTATATGGCCCACCCTTTACATTTGTTTCTTTTTACATCCTAAAACTCGCCATTCATCCACGTTTTCAATTAAGACTACTTACAACCATATGAGCCACTAATTGTAGCCCCCACGAGAGGAAAAAACGACGAACTCCTCTACTCATCTTCATGGAAGAGGTGTTGTTTAATGCCATATTAAATGGGAACTGGCGGTTATCTCGTTTCCAGACTTACGTACATATACCACAAATCAATTATGGACGGTAATTTATTTGAAGGTTTCTCGATTTATTTCTGCACTCGCTTTCATAAGCGTTCAATTGAATCCAAATAGAGCCGCCGTATCCGAGCTCAATTGGTAAGAGCAGGTCATTGATTAATTTACTGAAGCAATCGCTTCTATTAAATAAAAAACTCAAGAACATCGCTGTATTGACAAACACCAGTTGACTGGCTTAACCGCAGAAGGTATTTAAGCGCCAGCCTATCATGCGATAAATCTAAAACAAATCCACAACCTAAACAATCGCACGCCCGGCAAACATCAGTCGAAAAACCAAAAGGATACAATTCGGGTAGTTTTAAAATAGCAACGGCACATTCCATAAACACAACAAACAGGTAACCGAGTAATCCGATATCAGTTTTCTACTCAGAAATTAAAAAAAAAAATCCTTCACGCTTGCCACTGCATCTCATTAAGTCTCGAGTCCTTTCTTAACTGACGGTACGGTGTGGGTCTCATTCCAAAACCTGTTCACGGACATCCATTGGAATTTATTGATTCAGACGCCATCGAGTGTTTCCGACGAAAGATATTCGGTCGTTGGGTTATTCAATAGGTTTTTGTTTGTCTTTAATATTGGGTCTAGGTTAAACACGCTTACCTACGCGTCTCTATACCTGTTATAAGAACAATCTCTTTAAGGAATGAGAAAGGAGAGTATTGATCCAATTCCGAAAACGATTGTTATTCTCGTTTCCAACGACTTGAAAGACTGATTCGAATGGTTCGCAAAATATTTCATTGTTCTGTAGGTAATTGCAGCAAACCTCATCATTTAGAGAATGATAGAAAGTTTAATTATAAATAATGACAGAGAAAGATACTCATCGCGCTAACCGAACGCAGCTGGATGACCTCAACTAAAGCCGGCGACAAATAATTTAATTTCGTGGTTATTGACGTGGACAATGACAAAAGCATTTTGACATACTCGGACGTACTTATCCATTCGCAGCGGATCTAATTGGCGAAAATGAGGACCGTGGGCATTATCGGATATTGCTGGTTTACTCTGCTGACCGTGCATTCATCATAGATCATGAGAACAACGGATTCAAGAAAGATAGAGATACGCAGGAAGCTTATGCAAATTAAGTCCAACTCTGGTGTCATTATGCAGTGTGGCATATGATGCCTGCATTTGTGGTGACTTGAATTGAGTGCTGCAATTAGGTGCAGTATACGATATACCCATAATGTCCACCAAGTGGAAGCAGGTCGATGTCTAACGAGGAATTTCCTCATTACATATAAAAATATTTTTTCTTGCTTGGAAAAGACGACGATCATTGTAGAAAGTGAACAACCAGTCCAGTCGAGTGATACGGATATTTCCAGACATATTATAGGCAAGTAGGCTCCATTAGTTGCTCAGTATTCTACTCTTCTCATTGTCTTCTCTGATAAGCGATTCCACTGTAATATAGTAGTCTTGCCGGAGCTTAGCAATCGATTATCCAACAAGAGGAGTCATTTCGATTTTCACTCCAACATTGAACTGTCGACACTATCACTGCGATGACTTTTGATAAGCAAAGACTAGGAGATTTTTCGCCAATTTGTATCTATCGGACCTAAAAACTCAATTATGTCATACATTGTCTCAGATTGAGTGGCAATTCAGTACTGCAGTTAACTATGTTCAGATTCGTACCGGGAAAGCATAGTAAGGTTTCCAATAAGCCTATCGGGTTAATTAATAGTTTAACTGGCCTAAAAAGATCTTGATTAGGGTTTATAAACTATGTCCCAGTTAGATAGAGAATTTGATCGGCTTAAAAAAGAAGTGGATTTCTTAAGTTTGTTTATAGAAAATGCATTCTGTATTCGAGGTTAATAACGTGTTTTGAACACATTTTAACACTAAACGGAACTCGTTTGAGATTCCAAATAATATGATTGATGACGGTTTGGCGATTAATAACCAACTTATAGCCCATTTGTGGCATGTTTCCATAATTTTTTTCGTTCAAACTATGTAAATGACTCCTTCTATTGGATAAGACCTATCTCAAATAACCTATCCAATGGGGATGTCAATTGTAGAAGGTCTACTAAAGTTCAGAGGTCAGAGAAAGTCAGAGGGTATGTATGTTCCAGCTAGCCGTATTGAAATCAAACTTGGGCATAAGATCACTAATCCGTGTGAGAAGGTGGAAGCAAATGCTGAAAAAGTTGTCCCGCTGAGCTGATGTGAATGTTGGTTCTACGCCGCATATGGGTGATATTGTCTTACAACGGTGAAGTACGTAGCCTCTCCGCCAGATAGCACCAATATCGCAAGAGCAACTTACTATCATGTAGTACATTCTAGTAGACGGCTACTGTCGAAATTTCAGCCGGATCGGACTCGTAGTTTTGTTTTGACCGCGTGTGGAAGCGGGAGTGTCCGCGGATTTTACAAAAATGAATGAAGAGCAATATCGGTCGGTGATTCGATTCTTGTTTTTGGAAGGGAAATCGCGCAGCGAAATCAAAGAGCGTTTGGATGCTGTGTACGGTGACTCTTCTCCTTCGATGGCGACAATCAAAAATTGGTTCAACGAGTTTCAACGTGGTCGCACGTCGGTTTTTGATGAGCCACGTCCAGGTGCCCCGACAACGGCTACCACGGAGGATAACGTGACAAAAATCCACTATCTTGTATTGGCAGACCGCCGATTGAAGGTGCGCGAGATAGCTGAGACAGTAGGCATTTCAAAAGATCTCGTGGGTCATATCCTGCATGAAATTTTGGGCATGAGAAAGCTGTCGACGCGATGGGTGCCGCGTTTGCTCACTCCGGACAACAAGCGCAACCGTGAGATCACTTCAGAGCAGTGTTTGACGCTGTTTAAGCGCAATCCGAAAGAGTTTCTACGTCGTTTCATGACAGTCGACGAAACATGGATCCACTGGTATACACCAGAGACCAAGGAACAGTCGAAACAGTGGACTTCACCCGGCGAACGTACTCCGAAGAAGACGAAGACTGTCCCATCGGCCGGAAAGGTGATGGCCACCGTTTTCTGGGATTCACAAGGTGTGATCCACATCGACTACCTGGAGAAGGGAAAAACGGTCACAGGGCTGTCACTATGCCAAATTACTGGGCCGATTCGACGCCGAATTGAAGAAAAAACGGCCCCACTTGGCGAAGAAAAAAGTGCTCTTCCACCATGATAACGCACCGGCTCACACCTCCGCCCTCGCCACGGCCAAATTGGTCGAATTGGGCTATGAACTGCTGCCCCATCCACCGTATTCTCCAGATTTGGCCCCGTCACTCGCCGGGCAGAAATTTCAGTCGAGTGAGGAGGTCATCGCCGCCACGGAGGCCTACTTTGTAAACCTCGAGAAAATGTATTTTTCAGACGGGTTAAAGAAGTTGGAGTATCGCTGGGTCAAGTCTATCAAGTAGCAAATCTATGTATTATCGGTGATCGGTGTAGGCTATAACTTCGATTGCGTCGTGCAATTTGTACTCTTAATAAATATTTCCTTACCTTTTTTTTTTTTTGCTTATGGAAAATACCCTGAAAATTTACTCGTAAAAGCATTTGCCATCATTTATGAATGTGCTCCCCTGTTTTGTTCAGTGTCGCTATAAGGGATCATATGCGACATCACTTTTTACCTGTGCTCTGTTTTGATCTGTAGCCTCGGTCCCTCTGTCAATGCCAACTCACATACACTTCACATGACACTTTATTTTTATTCTTTATTGAATTCAAGCTGCAACATCAACAATGCTCTCGAATAAGAAAAGTGAAAAAAAAACAGAGAATACCCACCCCAGGAAGGTTCCGAAGTGCAAAAGTCAGCAGACTCAAAATGATTTTTGAGTTCCCCCCCTTTAAAACGGGATGCTTTAATGCAGTTAGATATACTTCACTCCTCAACGAAGAAATGAAATAAACGAGTGACTCCAGACTCTTTGACCGAGTTCACACAATCGAGGTTCAATTAAGTCCTTTATGAAAACTTTCAAAAATCGAATTCTATTAAGGAAGCCGAACGGCATTAGTTAGTCTTTCTTCATCGGCATCTTTCATTTCATGATATGAAATCAGTTATGGAATTAAAGTACATTGTTAGTCGGCACATGTCAGTCACAGGGCCATTACCCTTAGAACTGATTGATGCCGGTAGCTTTTAAGGCACAAAGTTAAAGTCTATACCATATCAGTTCAGTTAATTTTCGTAATTCCAAACCATTAAGGAGTTGTTTGCCAAGGTTCATAGTGATAGAAGAGATGAACTTTAGTATCTTGGACCATCTTCAAGCACTGAGAAAAATATTCATGTCTCATCCCTATATTCAAAATACAATAGTAAAAGGCATGAAGTACTTTGAACTATAAACCCATACCTTGGAAAAACGCGAAGACGAAGCACAGCAAGAGCGACACGAGAATGAGATCGCAGGTGCTAAATATCATAGATTGGAATTTTGCCGGGTTCACATAAGCTTGAAGAAAGAATGGGAAACATTAAATTTGTATGGTCCTGTTGGTATTCAATATTACTTTCACGATTTGGGAAAATCTGAGATGTTCCTGTCACGTAGTCGCCCTGTGGGTTTCATCATGGTCTGGTTGTCGTAGACGGTTGGCAGAGCTTAGAGGATTACATGGAGCTCCCTGAAACTCAGATTATCAATTTCCACGAAATGTCTGATGGTGGACGTTGGATTTTTAGCAGGATAATGCAGCTCTTCACATAGCAGCATGTGTAAAAAAGTGGTTTACAAGCAACAATGTGCAACAATTATTGAACGACCTAAACGTTATTGAAAATGTTTGGGAATGACTGTCGCGGAAAGTTTACATAGAAGACAGACAATTTGAAGATGGGAACGGTCTTATTAAGACAATTGAAGACGCTTTTGAGAAAATTCCGATAAGTTACTTAAAAAAATTATATCGATCGTTAGAAAGTAGACTTTATGAAGTTATACGCAATAAAGGAGGACCTACAAAATATTAGCTATAAAAAAAATTAAAAACATTCCTTTTTTCTTCTATTTTTAAAGATGTTGCGCGCTTAAAATAGGCAAAAAAACCGGAAATGGCGATTTCCTTTTTTAGTTCCTTATATTTTTATAAGCTTGTCAACCGTTAGTCGTGACAATGGGTCCGAAGAAATACTAGCCCTACTTTATGAATTAGACAAACATTTCAAGTGAGGGTAATCAAGAGTCAAGGAGTGTATATTGGGAACAAGAAATTAAATAGTAATTTTTAAGGAAAGTCACCTTTCAATTTGGTCATAGTAGTACTTCGCATATTTTTCTTAAGATCAGGAAACATAATTTTCAGAGTGCTTGATAGCCATAATTTTCGTGGTAACTTTAAGAATCTTGTCTCTGTGCCCAACTTTCGCACTACAGCATTTAGAAATTCGTTTACTGTGGCTGCATCTCGTTTGTCTAATAAACTTCCTGAGTCAATCAGGACCCTTACATTACCTGCTACATTCAAAAAACAACTCAGACACTGGCTCTTAAACCTACATCCACAAAATTTAGAATCTCTTCTTAGAGTGTAAATATAATTAACTCTTTTAGTCTGATTCAATGATATTTAGTTTGTTTTTATTTTTTTCCTTGCTGTTTTCGATTTCTGTTTTTTTTTTCTTTTTTTAAGCCAAATTTATTATTAGTTCTAAGTTATAAATTTTGAAATTTAAATTTACAAAATGTTAGCTTCATTCTGAGGGTCACTCCACCCATATTTTTAATTCTATCTATACAGCCGTTTGATGTGGCATTTAACACTATTTTTTTTATATAAAAACACAAAAAGTCACTAATTATTTCTCACTTCATATTACTTCGTTATAATTGTAAATTTAATAATAATATAATTGTATTATTTGAGAAAAAATAAATATTATCTATCTATCTCTATCTACATATCTATCTATCTACCTATCTATCTACTTTCTGCCATCATTTTCCACTCACAGTCAGTCAAAACAAAAACTTGTTGCACACGGCGTCAAACTTTTTGTTTGAGCTGTATTAAAAATAATAATGGTGATAAAAATGTTTCTCCAAAAGACTTCTTTTTAGAAGTAGATTTGATCCGAACATTTGGCAAATATGTATTGCATTCCATTACTAACCACTTTGCACAAAAATGTGTTTTTTTTTCCATGCGATTAAAGTGACACCCCTTGTTGGATGGCCCAATACCTCACCGCAACTGACTCTTTCTCACATTCTTCAAATGCGATCTACATATATGTCATTCGTACAGTTTGTTTTGTATGCTATTCAGTTAGATTCAGAATATTTGTGCCTATCCATCAAAAGCGTTCTATCCGATTTGCAACTTTAAATTTTGATATTTTAATAGAAAACATGTAAAAAACATATCGACGAGCCATAGAACGCTTTACTCATCAAGATAGCATAATACTTAGAATAAAATTTTTCGACAGAATAATTTGTCAGTGAATTTCGGCGCAGCTTTCCCGACCGTCCTTCGACAACTGGTAAAAAACTAAGACATTTAGCCGCTCGCCACAAACCAGTAGCCAGCAGCTTTCGAAGATGTGGAAAGGAATATCACCGTTCTGACTGAAAACGTCGTTGATGAGCCACTACCGTGAACCAGGCAAGGTGCCACGCAAATAACCATTGCACGATCGTTTCTGCAGCACCTTTTAGTGAATAACTTGACAATTTTTCGTCTCCTAATGCAGATAATCTAACAGCAGACCGTCAATCGCATTTAAACCACGCTCAGTTTCTCCTAACCCCCAACGACAAAATGGACTATTTTCAGTCAAACTTCATTATGAGCGACGAGGTCTATTTCCATCTGAAAAAAAAACAAAATTTGCGCAAGTGCAAATTTTATTTTATTTTTATGGCTCAAAAGAGCCACTACATCCACTCAATCACTTTTGGCACGTTAACCTACTTTATATCATCAGAACGTTACAAGTCTGCGCTCGACACTACCCCACACACCCTCGACACACCCCTGGCCCCGACGCGACGGCCTCCCTGCTACATTTTTAAAGAAATGTTCCACCTCCCTTTCTCTACCTCTTTCAAAAATCTTAAGTCTATCCCTTTCTCAAGGTGAATTTCCCCGGATATGGAAAAACTCTTTTATAACACCTATACACTAAAAGGGTCCGAAGAATAAGATCAACAACTACCGTCCCATTGTCAAACTGTCTCATATGCCCAAATCTTCGAAAGTATTTTGTATGAAAATGGCAAGGAAAACGATGTTATCTCAACTGACTTCAGTAAGGCCTTTGAATAAATTTCACACAGATTAATACTCTTCAAACTGTCTTCCCTTGGTTTTGAACCCATCTTATTAAAGTGGATTTCCTCTTACCTGGAAAATAGCCACTACAGCGTTCGCTTTAGATCTGCCCTCTCTAACCCTTTCTTTACTGCCTCCGGTGTCCCCCAAGGCAGTCATTTAGGCCCGCTTCTTTGTATCATTACCATTAACGATATTGAAATGGTTATCAAACATTCCCATCTCTCTCTATGCCGACGATGCTAAGTTTTTTAAGATCATTTCCTCAGAACATGACTCTTCCCTTCCCTTCCCTTATTCAATCGGACCTCAATCGTTTTTCCACCTGGTGCTCCAAGAACTGCCTGGACCTTAACATTTCCAAGTGGCAATCTATTACTTTCTCCCGCAAACGTATCAAATCTTCTCCCCACCTCTACTTTCTCCATAATCAAGCCCTTTCTATCGTTCTGGTGATCCGCGATCTTGGCGTAATATGCGACCAGGAACTCGGACACATATCAGGGATATAATTCTTAAGGCCAATTCTGCACTCGGCTTCGTGAAACGATGGTCTAAAGAATTTTCCAATCCCTGCGTCACTCGGTTTCCCTACATAACATTTGTTCGCTCTATGCGAATACGCCTCTCAAGTGTGCTTTCCTTACCATCATACACACATTTCCAGAATCGGGAGTACCCAACATCGTTTTCTCCGTTTTGCTCTTCGTAGTTTACCCTGGGACAATCTTCTGATCCTACCTTCCTATCAAGACCGCATAAAACTTATTAATTTGAACTCGCTGGAAGAACGAAGAAGGATATCCGATACCCTTTTTATCCATCGGCTCCTCTTAGGTACCATTGATTGCGCGACCCTATACAACTTTACCTTTTTCAACACTAACCCTCGTTATACACGAAATTCACGTCTCTTCTATCTACCCACCTCTCGTACCTCCTATGGCTCCAACGAATGCTAAAAACTGTTTCGATTTCAACATCAGCACTCCTTGTCATAAACTCCGTCTCAATCGCCCTCTTTCTTAGCTTCCTAGATTGTAAGTTAAATTAAGTATGTAGCTTGAATTAAGAAATCGGAGTATTGACCCCACCAAAATCAAAATCAATCAAGTCATTTACGTCGGAGGTGTAAACGGGTCGAATTGGAACTATGGTCAACAAGTTATTATTGACTTGACCAGACTAGACTGGTTCCAACAGGACGGTGTAACCACACAGAGCTTACGCGAAAATAGAAATTTTGAAGGATGCGTTCATGGTCGCCTAATGTCCCGATTCGGCGATTTGCATCGGTTGGCAAGATTTAACGACCCCAGACTTTTTTTACTTGGGTTTATCACGTGTCTATCAGAACTAGCCACAGACCCTGGAAACGGTCAAACACAATATCCGACAAGAGTATTTGAATTGATTGTCCAAAGTTCTCGCAGAAACAATTGAATGTGCGGTGCAAAGAGCTCAAATCGCTTACAACAATGGTATCGCCCACTTGACCGATATCATTTTCAAAAACAAGACGGGATTAAGTTGCCGGGAGCCAAGTTACAATTTCAGGTACGAGTATTCTGCCTTGAATTTCGCAGAATTTTACCTGGGTCTCACGAAGCACAGTAGTTAGGGTTCTAAAACTGGTCACTATGAGCTCAGAATCATATACGGCAGCCAAATTTCAGACTCATAGCTACTCGGCACGTTTGGTTTGATATACATATGTGTACGGGCAGACAGATGGACAGACAGGAAAGCCTTTGCATAAGTCTTCCCTACCACACCTTTGCATAGTAGATGACTAATAATGGGAAAAAAAAATTAAAGATCCAAATAAGGGTGAATATTTCCGGGCCACCTTCCATGTAGGCGTTTACATCTACAATCGTCTACAATCGATTCCATTTAACTTAAATAAAGACAAACCTAGAGTCAGAGGCTTTCAGCGAAAGAAAAGGCTAAACGGTGTTAATGAATTTCTCAAATTTGGTAGCACAGGTTCATTAAGATGTGCCTTCTAAGGTATCAGACTTATGTATATCATCACTCATCGAATGAGCCCAAAATGTTGGCGCCGAAAATGAATAACAAAATCCCGACTATCTGAGGAACTGAGGTACATAACCCGCCTTTTAAGATCACCTTAAATATATATTTAAAAATACCACGCGACAAGAACCGCCACATGCGCCTACCTACATCCATAAGTCAATTCCCTTCGAATGCATCTCGATATTCAATGTCAAGTGCCAGCCAGAAAACGCATATTTCTGCCTCCCCAATAACAAAATTTCAAACACATCCCATCGACGGACGTCTTGAACCTGTAAATAGATCAACCGCACAGACAGCCATCTACCCAAAACAGAATAAAACACATAAACAACGAACTCAAGAACTAGGAGGAACGTAAAACAAACCAATCGACCCGCTTTGGAAGCATTCAATTTCAAGATTGCGTTCCTCCAGCAACACGACGAATTTAATGCCTCACTTTGCTGTATGCATCTGGCGGCATGCACTCAAGTGATTCGATTCCAGGAAAAGTATTTCACTGAATAGGATCACTTGTGTTTCATGGGCTTGCAGTTTTTTTTTTCTCTCTTCTTTCCTCTTCGTGTCTCCGATTTGCTTTGCGTCATAACTAACCCGTGGAGCCCTTCTTCAATTTCCAATCCATTTGATCCAATTAGCTGATGGGGTACTTGCTGCTCACTCGGATCTAGTAACCAGAACGGGAGTACAGTATATTGCAACAACGACCAAAGTCCGGTTCGGGGTCAATCGGATTCAAGGAATTGAGCTCGAATCCGCGGCAGTGTTGTGGTGGATTATGTAAATAGCACTGGATTAACCGATTTCTCAATTCAGTCTGGACGATTTACACTACGCCTGGCCGATCCATTAGATACGCTCCATTAGATGCTATTAGGGGTTCACTCAGTCAGTTAGATTGTTAATTCCTAATGGAATGGCTGTGAGAGAACAAAAGTTTAAAGACGAAGAGCCATCTCGAAGGCTTTAACGAATGATTAATGGAGAAAGCTGACTTATGCAAGCTGGGAGGTAAATCATCGACTTTGTGTGATAAATCGTGCCCGAGAGATATGGGGCAACACCTCGCCTTAACTAAGGTATGTATACACAAGATAAATAATCGTGGAAACTCGTTCATCAAACGCAGGCTATCTGCGCATTTAGAGGCATTTAAGGCATGCCTTTCTATTTTTATGTCGTGTTTTAAGCCCATGATCTCGAAGCAAGCTCGGTAAACTACTAAGAAACTTACCTCGCATCAACAGTCAGTGTCAAGTAATGACTAACTTTCGCGCTATTGTCGCCAAGCCCCGCCGTCCCGCTCCCGTCCTAGAGCTACATTGTCAGAGACATTAAAGGCAATTAAAATTCCTTACCCTCATGCAATGTGGTAATTCGACGGAACGACGACCCGAAACTCGCGTTCGTGTTTGACAATAATTCTAAGAAAGAAAACCAAAAATAAAAAAACCCTCAATGGCAATGGATTACAAACCAAAGATACGCGGCATTGCTTGCTCATCGAAAATACCATTTAAACAAGTGTACCGATTAAGCCCGGTACCACCTGTATGCATGGAGCCGACAGCGACGGCGGTGGTGGTGGCGGTAGCGACGGCACCGGCAGAGGAATAAATTACAATACCCAGCGGCGCGCCATCGTTTATTGATGAATATAACGCGCAGGAACGGCTAATTGAAATGTTCGCATCCGATGATCGTTTACTGGGAGAGAAGCGAAAAATTGAAAGAAAACGCCACGAAGAAAGGTCGCGAGATGACGGTTATCGTAATCTCTCTGTGGTTTTACCCTCTACAGACTGATGAAGTTGTAGCGTGGCGCTTGATGAGGCTTTTGTGTGTCAGCTCGAAATCAGAGGTAAAAACAAGAAATGCTCAAATTCATGTGGGAACTATTCCGACTTTAGCTATTCGTAATAGCTTCACGTCGCTGATGGCCTTTTTTGTTGACCACGTGATGATAGATCGCGTGTTTAAGTTTTGCTGATGAAACAATAGACGAATGGCGCTAGTAGTAATCTGATTGGGTATAAGTTGGAAACCTATATAAGACCTGCAGTTTTGGTTAATCAATTACGTTTGTAGCCACAGTTGGATTTACATGGTGCCGACAGCAAGCTCGAAGACTTCCCACTGCGACTTCTTCTAAATCTATTAGAGCGGGAGTGATGTGATATAAGCAAACAGAGAGGAGTAGATTAAAGTGGGGAGTTGAAATGACAGTTAAAAACGTTGTCAAACTACAGTCAGAATGGAAGTCCATGGTCGAACCTACCCCGAATCTGACGAAATGAAGCAACTCAACACTCAAGTCTGACAGAGATGCTGTAAAACAATCGTAAAAAGAAAAGCCAACAATATCAGATTCACTATATAGCAGCGACAACTCATGTCTTGGCGTCACTACCAAGTTCGTCAAGCTGTGCTCTATCATAGTTGGTGTAGGTGCCCTTGGGGCAACGACCAAGGGAATCGTCGAAACATGAGAGTTTCCCAATAGGCGCGTAACAATTTTATACTTTAATATCACCGCGTCCTTGAATTCTGTTTATGATCTGCAATTATCAAAAGGTCAGTCAAGGCTTACATTGTAAGCATGCTGAATTTTACGAACGAGCAACGTTTGGAAATTATTGAAATTCACTGCCGAAATTCTGAGTCGCAACTTTAGTAGCATTTTCTACAATTTTCGGCCAAAATAATCTTCCCACCAAACATTCTGTACGTGCTATGACGGTCAACATCTTCACTATAGTAAATGTGATTCTTTTACTGCTTGGTTTTTCAGTGTTCTATTTTTGACAAAGCACGCATGACTCGTGACTTGAGTCGAAGTCTAGTATACTCAGTGAGTATTGCCATTATATTACCAAATGACTTACATTTGAACAAATTTTGCCCCGAATTTCATGCTATTTCATTTCGCAGCAATTAAAATTGTGTTCCTCGACTACGTGAAAGATTTTACGCAAGGATTTCGGCCTAAAACCTTACAAATTACAGCTCGTGCGAGAACTAAAGACTTGCTACAGCGTCAACTTTCCGGTGAGTGTTCCATAGGATAGCTGGATCCGCTTTTTTGTCGAAAAATTATGTTCGGCGATTAAGTCCATTTCTGGTTGAATCGGTATGTTAATAAACAAAACAGCCGTAATTGGTCCGACGAGCAATCTCACGCAATACAAGAGCTGCCAAAATACCCGGAAAAATGTACATCTTGGCGCGGTTTGGCCCGGTCCTGCATTTTTTCATAATAACCGTGAAAACAACGGCGTCCGCTATCATTTAATGATTTCGATCTTTTTTATTTGGCTCAAAAATTACGGGCTGAACCTGATCCAAAAAGGAGTTGCTACACAACATGCTCACGAGTTTAGTGAGCACTTTATTTCCCTTTTTGGGGCAATGAATTGGTCAGCTCGATTATGTGTTTTAACGTCTAGAGACTGTTTTTATGGAAATACGTGTAATCGCTCATCAATACCGATAAGCCAGCGTCTTTTGGAGTCTTGGAAGATAACAATACACATGTTTCTAGCGAGATATCAACCAATACTTTCGAAAAAGTGACTTAAAATTTATCTCTTATTATGGACCACTTAAAATGTAGTCCTAGTTAATATCAACATGATGCCATATTTGAGGAGTAAATGGCAAGTACTGACTTATCGACGTGAGTAAACGATTTATATACTTTTTCAAACTTTGTACACATTTTTGGGTTATCAAAAGCCAAACGCTTCAAAAATCACATGTTATATATTGTACCTGTTCTATTGAGATATTAAACCGGTCGAAGTATCGAAAATGTCGCAGCCGTAAGTGCTTAAATTTATAATGGCCTAAATCAGTTGATTCCACACTGTTCGTAGGAATTGGGAATCTCTCACTCCTCATTGTGGCGAATTTTGCATAAATATTTTAGCCTACGCCCTTACAAGATCGAAGCAAACTCAAGAACAGACGCTTCTTGATCATTTGAAGAGTCGAAACTTCTCCGATTGGGCTTTGCAAAAGTTTCGGCAAATCTTGAATTTTTTCGAAAAATTTATTGGCCTTATAGCATTGTCAATAATGTGGGTGTCGCATCCATATGTGCTTCAAGAGACTCCACGAAATGTGGACAAGCATATTCAAGTAGAGGCCTAACGAAGGAAATGTACAAGAATTTCGTAACTTCTTGGCCTAACGTTTCATAAATCCGAGGACAGAGTTTGCACGTTCGACAATGGTGTCGATATGAAGTCGGAAGGTAGGTTCCTAAACACATATACCCAAGTCAACCAAGAAGTTGACAAAGAAAATGATAAATAACGCTTTAGAGGGAGTGAAGGCAAGCACTTACAGGGTGTAAGTAGTAGGTTGACATTTGCCACGAGCACGAGGTGGTTTTTCTTAGCAAGACATCAAGCTGTTTAGGTCAGGTCATTACAGCAAGTTATACGTTTGGTGATTTTCATATCATTCATGATGAAACAATTGACATCATTAATGGTTAGTCTAAATATCAGTGGGCCGATGTGTCTCTCTTAACTGACTTCAGAGGTGGCGATAGGGTTTGATATTAAGTTGTGAATTTAAGAAGTATCATTTGATGCCATATCTCATCAAAGGCTAAGGTCGGTCGGTGGCAACAACCTTGTCATCCTTTAATGCACGCAAGAATTGTAGACAAAATCAATTACATAGATTAATGGCTTAGGGAAAAGACGGACTTGTAGTGAAGAGTATTATATCGCAGACGGTATGATTGAGGGTTAGGCAATGTAGCAGTCGTTGGATGGTGTAAGCACTTGCGATATGAAACTTTGAAATAAAGATATAAGAGGTAGGATCAGATGCCTCGCGCATTTTAGTTTAGTCCTTTAATTTCGATTACTAGGGTTACTAAGGTCTGAGTTATATTATGAGAGGGTGAAAACGTCTGGGGACAGTCTTTCATAAAACGAAAATAGTCATCATCGGATTAAAGGATCTGGTCGATGAACAGTTGACTAAATAAATGCGCAAAAGAGTTGGCAAGTATTTAAGGAGCAATGGTAGAAGTTTTGAAAAAAAATTAAAGGTAAAGTGGCAGTTGTCGATTTCTTTTTCGCGATTGTGAAGAATTATAATTAACGTTTCTTAAGGAAGAGACGTTTGGGGTTGGAGATAAGAAAGGATTTTATTCAGTTCAAGTATTGGAGTTAGAGAGATTCATATAGTTGTGCGCATTCAGTAGAAAATTGCAGGTAATTAGAGAAGTCGAATGCAGAGCGGGATTAAAGGTTCGTTTCTGTTGTTGCGCATGGGACATACATATTTCCTTGGTGAACCAGGGTGGAAGTGAGGTACGGTTTTTATTTTGGTGAATGTGGGACGATTTGAAGAGGCCACCGAGGATTTTGGCGTTAAATAGGGCAAAACGATCGTCTATTATTCATTATTTTCGTGGGGCAAACACCCCCATTTATTGAGCTTAATTCAAGCTATCTTAATCTAATCTTAATCTAATATATCTTATTAGCTAGGAAGAACGGGAGAGGGGAGGGCGGTTAAAAAGGCGGACTTTTAGGCATGGGATGCTGAGGTTGAAATCGAAGTAAGGATTCGAATTAACAATTCCCAGCATACGAGAAATAGGTTCATTGGAGCATAGGCAGTACGGGGGGTGGGTAGATAGAAGAGACGGGGATTTCGTACATTGCGGGGGTTAGTGTTAATAGAGATAGAGTTGTAGAGGGTCGCGCAGTCAATGGTACCTGAAAGGAGCCGATGGATGAAGTGGTGAATGTCAGATACAATTCTTCTTTCTTCCAACGTGTTCATGTTGTTTAGTTTAAGGCGGTCTTGGTAAGGTGGTAAAATCAAAGGATTGCCCCAGGGGAGACCTCGAGGAGTAAAACGTAAGAAACGGCGTTGGATGCTCTCGTTCTAGAAATGTGGGTTTGTTGGTAAGGAGACCACACTTGAGAGGCGTATTCAAGAAGGGGCCGGACAAAGGTTATGTAAAGAGATCGGGTAACGTAAGGGTTCGAGAATTCTTTAGACCATCGTTTGATCACCATCATTTGATTCATTTACGTGAAAAGGTAATGGATTGGCATTTGGAAATGTTAAGCTCCAAGTAATTTTTGGAACACCAGATGGAAAAACTATTGAGGTCAGACTGAATAAGGGAAGAGTCATGACTGGAGGAAATGGTCTTGAAGAACTTGGTGTCGTCGGCATATAGCGAGATGTCGGAATGTTTGATCACCATTTCAAGATCATTTATGGTAAGAACGAAAAGAAGTGGACCTAAGTGGCTGCCTTGGGGGACGCCGGAGGAAGCTAAAAAGGAGTTAGAGAAGGCAGATCTAAAATGAACACTGTAATAGTGAATTTGCAGGTAAGAAAATGTCCACTTCAAACAAATGGGATCGAAGACAAGGGAGGACAATTTGAAGTCTGTGTTAGATTTCATCGAAAGCTTTACTGAAATCGGTTGAAATCGCGTCGACTTCTTTGCCGTTCTCTAAGGCTGATAGAGTAATGGACACAAATTCAACAAGATTAGTGGTTGTAGATCTGTATTTGAGGAAACCGTGTTGTCTTGCAGCGAAAACTTAGAATTTCGTACAAAATACGCTCGAAGAGTTTGGGTATATTGGCAATGGGACGAGAGTTCTTCGGACCTTTTTTGTGTATAGGGGTGATAAATGAGTTTTCCATAAGCGGGGGAATTCACCTGGGGATAGAAACAGACTGAAGATTTTCGAGAGAGGCAGAGAGAGGGTTGATGAGCATTTTTTTTAGAAATATGGCAGGGAGACCATCAGGTACAGGAGTGAATTCTAAATGAAGTAAATTTAATATGTTTTCGATGACATGGGAATCGATTGTGCGAGGAAGAAACGGACCAAAGTGAGAAATTCGGTAAATAATCGAAGTAAACGAAGTCTGGAGCAAAGGAGTCGTCGGCGAAAGAAAAATGTTTAAAAAAGGTGGCGATAATATTGGGGCATTCGAGGTTTGATCATGGGAGGAGGGTGAGGTAGGGTAGCTATCAGATTTTCTTTTGTAGTTAATGAACTTAAAGAAGGACTTAGGAGTTTCGAAGTTCGGTAAATTGGAGATAGCTGCTCAGGTAGTGAGGAAAGTCATTAGGGAACTTTTTACGAAGAAAGATTGTCCACTGCTTATTTCTTTTGTTTCTTAAAGAACGGAGGCTGCGATTGCACCAGGATAGGGAGGTGGATAAAGTTTTGCATTGTGAAATGGGAACGTAAAGAGTGATAGAATGAAATATTTTCCTGTAGAATATGGTTATTGATTAGATGAAATGTTGCTTTGTGGAAATCGTGAGAGGCCAGAACTGTAGGGGGATTGTTCTGTAGCGGAGAATCGTAAAAAAAGGAAAGGAGGCGGGGATGATGAGAGTTATCAATGGTTGAAAGGGAAGGGGAACAAAAGAGTTGAGGGGAGTTGAGTTGTGAATATGAGGTTTATCCGTTGTTGTCTACCCATGTATGTAGTTTAGGACGCCACTAACTTGGCTAAGGTTTGACTCTGCTAGGTGATCCAAGAAGAAGCATTCTTTGGCAGTAATGGAATTTATGGCAATATAAAAAAACGCTTGATTGTCTGATTGAGCCCATTTAAGATGAGGAAGGTTGAAGTCACCGAAAAGAACGATTTCATCCTGATGGTCTCTTGAATCAATCATTTGGTCAATTGTGTTAATGGCGAGTTGATAGGATTCAATAGGTTGTGAGGGCAAGATATAGAAACAAATGATGTATAATGTCGTCTGGGGTAGAACATTCTTAATTGAAACAAAGTCAGGAAGTGGGGAAGATGATATTGCAATAATGGAAGAGTCAATTGCATTAAAGACAGCTAGTAGGACAAGGGGAACGCTCAGTGACTCGGCTGAGTAAAACACTAAAATTTGATGGGTCAGAGCAGAGTTTCGGTCAGAGCAAAGATTTCAAAGGGTAGAGCATGCGACTGTTGGAGACAGCTTGGGTTTCTGAACGAAGACCTCCTACATTCTGATAATAGAAGGTAAGAGGGACATTTTGGCAGAGTGAGGGGGTTGCTGGAAGAGAGAGACAATTAGGGATGAAAAAACTTATCGTGGTCAGCTCTACTATGTTGAAGGTGCGATTTACGTTTTGAATGAATGTATTGGTGGAAGGTATCACGATCCTTTGATACTTTTTCGGGAGAGATATTGAAAAATTCATGATATTTTATGAAGAGGTTATTGAGGCTTGCAAAATCCGTGGGAAGACCTTCCTGGAGACCATGACGCTTGTGTTTGTTTTACCTTCATAACAAACTGAGTGGAGAAAATTAAAATGGATAAAGGAGATCTGACATAGGGAGAAGGTGGATACCTCCGATAATAACGCAGTGTTCGGCATCAAATGAGAAAACAGGTCGAGTTATTTGTCCATGCTGTTCGTGACGTTGCTCGGTTGGAGGAGTACAGAGTCGATCTGTTAAGCGAATTTCCTTACCTGAGGAGGTTAGTCGCGTCAAAATGAAGATTGAAGTTGTCACAGATAATAATTATGTCATTGGAGTCACTGATTTGAAATATACATAGATAAAATCAAAGGCATGTTTATAACAATAAATGTTGCGATTGCTTGAGTGTATCAAATGTTAAACCATAGATTCGACTCAGTTAGAGCAAGTATGTCGTAAGGCAGCTCAAATATGTACCAATGTAATACAAGTTGATCTCATAAGAGAACTACAACATTGATGTTACGTAGATTGCAAGGATGTGGGTTGCGAGTTTTGTTCAAAAAGTATCGGGCATTTTCTAATCTCGAGTTCTTTTGCTCCTGGTGATTTATTTGTTATTTGGCTGGTAAACATGCCTAATAGGAATCGGTACCTTGCCGTCAAACCAATTACTTGCTTTGTTTGCTTGAGTACGATCAAACATTTTTACTGGTTTTTTAAGTGGATTGAAAAATTTGCATTAAATGTTGCTATAAAAATTATGGAGTGGAGCTGTGGTTGGATATGAGGGTCATGCTCACTATATCTTTCGAGTTTTAATGTCCTACGAGGGTGGTCGGATAAGTACTTAGTCTCACCGCCAGATAGCACCAGTATCGCAAGAGCAACTTACTATCGTGTAGTACATTCTAGTAGACGGCTACTGTCGAAATTTCAGCCGGATCGGACTCGTAGTTTTGTTTTGACCGCGCGTGGAAGCGGGAGTGTCCGCGGAGCGCTTGCATGCTCTGTACGGTGACTCTTCTCCTTCGATGGCGACCATCACAAATTGGTTTAACGAGTTTCAACGTGGTCGCACATCGGTTTTTGATGAGCCACGTCCAGGTGTCCCGAAAACGGCCACCACGGAGGATAACGTGACAAAAATCCACGATCTCGTATTGGCAGACCGCCGGTTGAAGGTGTGCGAGATAGCTGAGACAGTAGGCATTTTAAAAGATCGCGTGGGTCATATCCTGCATGAAATTTTGGGCATGAGAAAGCTGTCGACGCGATGGGTGCCACGTTTACTCACTCCGGACAACAAGCGCAACCGTGAGACCACTTCAGAGCAGGGTTTGACGCTGTTTAAGCGCAACCCGGAGGAGTTTCTGCGTCGTTTCGTGACAGTCGACAAAACATGGACCCACGGGTACACACCAGAGACCTAGGAACATTCGAAACAGTGGACTTCACCCGGCGAACGTGCTCCGAAGAAGGCGAAGACTGTCCCATCGGCCGGAAAGGTGATGGCCCCCGTTTTCTGGGATTCACAAGGTGTGATCCACATCGATTATTGGGCCGATTCGACGCCGAATTGACGAAATAACGGCCCCACTTGGCGAAGAAAAAAGTGCTCTTCCACCATGATAACGCACCGGCTCACACCTCCTCCCTCGCCCTGGCCAAATTGGTCGAATTGGGCTACGAACTGCTGCCCCATCCACCGTATTCTCCAGATTTGGCCCCGTGCGACTTACTTTTGTTGCCAAACTTGATAAAGTCACTCGCCGGGCCTACTTTGCAGAGCTCGAGAAAACGTATTTCTCAGACGGGTTAAAGAAGTTGGAGCATCGCTGGGTCAAGTGTATCGAACTAAAAGGAGACTAAATTTTTTTTTTTCTTTTGTAGGCTAAGTACTTATCGGACAACCCTCGTATTTTAGAGTAGAATGGAACATTATCACTTTTCATAAAAATGTTGCGTTTTTCTGTTGATTTAAAACGACACCTCTTGTTGGATAACCTTTTAGAAACTAGAAACATTATTGTACAGGGTATTCAGGCTAGTTAGATCATGTTAAAGAGTTTGCTTTATGGAACATACACCTACATATGACGGTGTCTTGATCGCCCTTCAACCATCAGTATGAGAATAGTTCACACCTTAAGAAAACAGTCGAAGTGTCTTGATGTCTTTATATCAATAACCGAAAATTATACAGCCAATATGTCGGTGTCCAAAAGACAATAAACGTCCCAATCCCCAACAATACCAGCAGGTAATCTCGGTTCGTCCCTTAGCAATCAATTTTCTCTCCACATTATGACACCACAGATTTGATCTGAATATATTAACTTCCACTCGGGCCCATTCAAATGTAAATTTCCTATCTTTCTCCCACATAGATCCTTTATCAGCACGTTAAGATTGAAAACCAGTTTCGCTTTTGGAAACAAACCATCCTTAATTCGACTTTAAAATACCATCGGTGACATTGCCCTCGATAATACCATCCTGCGTCGCAATAAAATGCATCTGTATCGTAGGCATTAGGTATCGACGGACGGCGGTACATCAAACAACAAATTGTTAAACGCCTTTCACATTCCAATGGCATCGTCACCTCCGCTCTTGGCAGCCACCGCCGTCGACAATCGACGGTTAAATATCAATCGATCGATCCAAGTCAGGCGTGCGCTCTCTAGAAAAAGAAGCCAGAAATCGACTAAAAGAACAAATGCAACGAAAAGGAAAAAAAATTACAAAGAAGATACCATCAAAAGCCGATCCATAGACGCATCACAATCGATGCGATTGTCGCAAACGGCGAAAAGTAGAGGACGAAGTGCGTCGGTCGCAAGAATGCATACAATTCTGAAAGTGACAAAAGGAAGACAACAAAGTCGCGATTGATTAAACAGGCGATTTGCAGAGGGGACCACATGGATCGCGTCGTCAATTCTTGGTATTCCCATCGAGCATATCCGCCACACTGAAGAAGAAAAAGGGGAGAAAATCGATACGGCAAGCCCTTCAACACAATAAACTTCCCGAAAGCCTCCATGCCACACTGAACACACACCCGGAAACCGTGGCCATCGAACGGTGGGAAAGACACTTAAGTCTTTCGAACAATAGATCGAGTCATGAATTTGAAATTAAACATTTTGGAACAACCAAAGACAAGAGTGGCTTACCTACCGGACGTACCACTATCAAACGCAATAGTTTCTGACCAATTATGGCAAATGGCTGCGTCAATGCCAACGGGAATTAAATAAATGTTTATTTAATTACTCGCACGGCACGCTGAGAAGAGCGTAATCACGTCCAGCCAACCGTTTCCGAAATGGAATAAAGCCAAATTGAAGTTTGTTAGGAACCCACAAGCGTTATGTGTCGTATGGCATGGTACTGGCTAGGAACCTCTTGGTGGCTTTTATGCTTCACGCATAAATCTCTTCATTCCATCTGATGCACGAGCACTTAAGAGTTTTTCTTCTATCGCCACCATGCAATCGCATCATCGTGTTGCAGCTCCGGCAGAGTGAAGCGCATAGAGAAGCACTTTCAAATGCGTCCAAAATATGCTTGCCATTGTGTTTCGGAAGGGTTCCCATCCCATTCTTCACTTTCGTTTTTCTTCCTCTCTGATGCGCCGGCCGGGAACATGGTGTTTTTTCCATCATCTGTCTTGTACCGAGTATCTGGGTCATTGTGGTGTCGTATTCGAGTTAATTAATTGAACGGATACAACTCTAAGTGGGGGTTTATGGGACAGAATTTTCAAAATAAACAATTTATTGGGTCTGCGACGATAAATAACACAAAACGGCGGAGCCCCACCGGAGCCCGGGGCAATCGATGACAGCTCTAAGTGACTGGAGCGTCATCCATAAATTAATCGCTTTGGCCAATTAGATGAGTGAACGCGACAGCACTTCGTTTGACATAATGGAGTGTAAGCTTAAATCATTTCGAAATCGTCGTCCTCACGTATTTCGAAATCCCAACTCCCCCCAAAGTGATGTTGCTTTCGTGTTGATTTGATGTATTCCCGTCTGGATTTAGCCAGGTTGCATAAGACGAACATAAAAAGGATACTTTCTTAATCCTCATTCCCTTGTGATGCGGTTGTTTCGGGTGTTTACTCGCCGTCGACGAGATAACAAACAATCCACTTTCATCGCATTTGAATTTGTCGAAACAAAAATATTGTTTGGCAAACAGAAACAACCAAAACATCAAGAATGTTCGGCTTATCGGTAGGAAAACAATTCCAAGATACAGTTCCCGCGGACTACGACAAGGCAATAATAATAACCGCAACTTTGTAATGCATTGTTATCCTTATCGGAAAAATAAATAAAGGTCCCATGGGGAGGCGGGCACTCTTCCGAGAGATAGGCTAATGCACAGTGTGTTTGATTGTTTTTCTTGTTTCCTGATTCTCTTTGATTGTGTACTCGCACTTGTGTTGGTTTTTAGGGCACAACAGATCGCGTATAATCCGAATCCTTTCATTGGGAAGAAGCACTTTTAAATGACTTGCGGATGTAGCTACAAATGTTCATGCAGCTGAAACTGAGATTTGATTAAATGAAATCAACAATCGATTCGATTGTTGCAATGAAATTGAAGACGAGAGAGCTGACGCTGGACGTTGGAATGCTCGTGCCATTGGATTGTATTCAGTGATGAGATGACAGTTTGAAGAATTTGCAATTGCATGACAATCTCTTCGTGACATTTGAGATGAAGTCGGTTGAGCGTGGGCATTGACTTTGTCTTCGGTGTGGGGGTCGAAACGAGTACTTTCGACGACTGCTGAAGCTGTAAAAGTGCTGTGGATGCAACTATCAGAATTACTCTCGTTTAGGGTCGTTCAACAAGAGGTGTCATTTTAATTCAATAGGAAAGTTAAACATCTATAAGAAAAGTCGTGATATTTTAATTATAGTCTATAGCACAAGGCCTGAGGCTGGTAATGGAATACAATATCTTTCAAATATCCGCCCGAGGTATGTATGTCTATAAATTGTCATTACCTTGAAGAAATATTTCAGTGTGTTGTTGCATACTCACGGCTGTATTTCGTGAATTCTGATGTTTTCGTTTACTGCATGAATAGTAGGTGAATTCATTGGCATAGATTTACGAGAGTGGCCCGATAAGTACTTAGCCTACAAAAGAAAAACAAAAAATTTTGGAGAAATGGCGATTTATTTTCTCCTAGCTCGATACACTTGACCCAGCGATGCTCCAACTTCTTTAACCCGTCTGAAAAATACGCTTTCTCGAGGTCTGCAAAATAGGCCTCCGTGGCGGCGATGACCTCCTCATTCGACTGAAATTTTTGCCCGGGGAGTGACTTTTTCAAGTTTGGCAACAAAAAGAAATCGCGCGGGGCCAAATCTGGAGAATACGATGGATGGCGAAGCAGTTCGTAGCCCAATTGGACCAATTTGGCCGTGGCGAGGGCGGAGGTTATCATGGTGGAAGAGCACTTTTTTCTTCGCCAAGTGGGGCCGATTTTTTTTCAATTCGGCGTCGAATCGGCCCAATAATTTGGCATAGTACAGCCCTGTGACCGTTTTGCCCTTCTCTAGGTAGTCGATGTGGATCACACCTTGTGAATCCCAGAAAACGGTGGTCATCACCTTTCCGGCCGATGGGACAGTCTTCGCCTTCTTCGGAGCACGTTCGCCGGGTGAAGTCCACTGTTTCGACTGTTCCTTGCTCTCTGGTGTGTACCAGTGGATCCATGTTTCGTCGACTGTCACGAAACGACACAGAAACTCCTTCGGATTGCGCTTAAACAGCTTCAAATACTGCTCCGAAGTGGTCTCACGGTTGCGCTTGTTGTCCGGAGTGAGCAAACGCGGCACCCATCGCGCCGACAGCTTTCTCATGCCCAAAATTTCATGCAGGATATGACCCATGCGATCTTTTGAAATGCCTACTGTCTCAGCTATTTCACACACCTTCAATCGGCGGTCTGCCGATACGCGATCGTGGATTTTTGTCACGTTATCATCCGTGGTAGCTGTTTTCGGGGCACCTGGGCGTGGCTCATCAAAAACCGACGTACGACCACGTTGAAACTCGTTAAACCAATTTTTGATGGTCGCCATCGAAGGAGAAGAGTCACCGTACACAGCATCCAAACGAATCGAATCACCGACCGATATTGCTCTTTTTCCATTTTTCAGTAGCCGTCTACTAGAATGAACTGCACGATAGTAAGTTGCTCTTCCGAAACACAAAAGTTAGAAATATGCGTTAAAAAGTGAAGCAAATGAGGAAGATATAGC
The DNA here is from genome assembly GCA_958301585.1 of Merodon equestris. Taxonomy (NCBI): domain Eukaryota; kingdom Metazoa; phylum Arthropoda; class Insecta; order Diptera; family Syrphidae; genus Merodon; species Merodon equestris. The sequence goes on along the minus strand of OY284417.1, from coordinate 17,618,735 downwards.
TTTAAAAAATTTGGACTGATGCTACCTGAATCTTTGTCGTTCGACATAGTAAAACTGACTGCTTTAGTAACGTCATTTTCGTTAACGCACTCAAAAGTGAAAGCAGTAACTAGTGCCGTAACGAGAACCGTGAGATTCAAATCTGACACAACATAAGACTGACTGTTTGAATCAGACTTAAAAAAATTCCAACTGCATTAGTGCACAAGGGACCATTTCGAGACTTCATATTTTCTATTATATGCAGATTTGTCAATTTTTTCCATAATTTTATAGAATTCTCATTTTAGGGTCGAACTGGCTGTTAAAATATGAACGTTTCCTTTTTTTTAAGAGTTACACTCTTATGGTGTCTGTCACACAACCTGGGTGCAGATGGTTTGTGTCGAAGATGTTCGTTCATTACTCTCCGGGGTGGTTGTCCTAGATAGAATTCGTGAGATACGACTGCATTTGTCGCGTTGGTTGTAGTTCACAGTAACTTATTTTGTTTCCATGTCATATGCGAAATGCAAACACAGAGAATGAATTTTGAAGTGATGGAATTGCTAATAGGAAAATTGATGTTATTTCGTGCCACACAGTGGCTGAATGCTTTTTGGCTGATTCGGGTTTCTATTGAAACCCCCATTCTTGTGTTAGAATTTTAAGACGAAGAAGATTTAAGATCACGAACAAATTCGCTGGTAGATGTCAGTTGGTCAACACATAGAATCTGAGATTCAGTACTAGTTAAAAACAGGTATCTTAGAGAAGGGTTACTAGGGAATTGAAAGTATGCGGAATATTGAGAATTTACAAGAGAAAGTCCAATTTTTCCTCAGAAATATTTAAGAAGAATATTGTAGATGTGTTATTGCTTCAAAGTAGTTAACATTAATATCACAACCAACGCAGTACTTATTGTACTTTAAACTAAAAGCTATTACCAGATCTTTGAGTTCTACATTGTCTTCATAAAATTTATTGGGAGGCTAATAGACAACCGCTAAGAGAATCAAGCACTGAAAAATCAAGCATTCAATCCTTTTTTCATCCTTACCTCCAAGTTCCTTTTCGAGGAAAGTTTGGAGTCAAGAATGATTCTCAGACCGTTCTGTCCTGCCCGAGGAGAGTTCCTTCAATGCAGATTCCATTAGTTCACTGATAGTTGGTTGGTAGACATTTACCTTTTATCAAGATAACTAGGTCATCCGCGTATGCTATTGTCTTTGTGCCTTTATCCATGAAGATTTTAAGGATATTGTTAACTCTGAGAAGCCACAGTAGGGGAGAGAGAATTCCCTCCTGTGGTGTGCCTCTAGTTGTCACTTTCCTCATAGAGCTGTGTCCAATGTCTTCATTGATAATTCTGTTATTTACATATTTTCAATCCAGATTACAATGTATTTTTCTATTTTTATGTCCTCTAAAGCTGTTATTATGACCTCTGTGTTTACATACATAGTTGAAGGCTCCGTCTATAACGAGGAAGGCCCCCATTGTAAGTACTTTTAAATTCAGTAAGCTCTCAATTTCACGAACAACACTATGCAGAGCACTTTCCACTGATCTGTCTTTAAGGTAGGCGTGTTGAGTGTTGTATAACTTGTGTGAGTTGATAAGTCTTGCGATGTATAGGTCAAGGAGCCTTTCCAAGGTTTTTAATAGAAACGACGAGAGACTAATTGGCCTATAGTTCTTTGCGGCGGTATGGATTGGTTTACCTGCCTTAGGTATGAAAACTACCTTATTTCTTTCCACTGTGTTGGGATGTAAAAAAAAATTGGAAAAAAAATGCTTACAAGGTAGGGCACAGTGTGGATTTGTGTTTTTTGAAGCATCGCTGGCAAGGTATCGTCCGGCCCCGGAGATTTAAAAGGTTTGAACGAATATATTGCCCATCATACTTTATCCATTGTGTGCACCGTAGGAACCGCCGTCTCGAAGAGGACTGTGGTTTCAGGGGTTTTACAACCTGTGAAGTAGGATTCTGTCCAAGAACCAATAAGAACGATAAAATGAGAATTTCATTATTTTTAATAGTGGTTCTAACCATATTTCCGTTAAATTTTTAGCTTTCTGCAATTTATTGCATACAACTATGTAAGGAGATTTTCAAACTTGTTCCTTTCTCAACTTTTAATAAGTTTAATAATCCCCAAATTACTGAATAAAATAAATAATTTATTCAGGAAAGTAATTTTTTATTTTTCCAAAAAATCATCACTGAGGCTGTTCTTCACTTGCGATTAAGCGCAATGTTGTCTGTTGTCCAAGGCTGCAATTGACGTTGACCTTAGGAGTGATTTGACGTATTCCCATAAAAAAATAGTCTAAGGGCGTAAAATCTCGACTGAGCGATTTTGGCGAATTCACTAGTCCAAAATGAGAGATAAATTGCTTACCGAACTCATTTCTCAATTTGTCCATCGATTTGCGTGCTGTGTGGCATGTAACGCCGTCTTTCCGGAACCACCACGAACAGGTTCAGCTTATATACCTTAGGTTAGAAAAAAGTTTGAAATCATTGTACGATAACGGTTGCCATTGATGGAAACTTGTTCCTCACAGCCACCTTTGAACTAAAACTGCTCAATGATTTCGCCGGACCATAAATCACGCTAAACAGAGCATTTTTCCTGGTGCGTCGGCAGCTCCTTTGTTGTCTGACGTTATTCATCGGGCTAAATACGGCGCTTTTGCTTATTAATACACCCCTTAAACCAGAAGTGAGCTTCGTTGTTGAAATATATTTTGCTTTCGATAAAAAAGCAAATCTTCCTCCAGTTTTTCTAAGACCCAGTCGGCGAAAATTCAATGCTGATGCAGGTCGTTTCCCATCGTTCATACACAAACCGTAGTCCTTAAGATTTAAGCCCAAGATCCTTGAGTAAAATCTTCCACGTAAACAAATAACACAATCCTATTTGCTGCGAACGGCGATGAATGGACAAATCAGGGTCTTCAATAACACTAGCAGTTACAGCAAGAATATTTTCCTCTGTAAGCACTCAACGTGCTGTAAAATTAGTGCGAAATTTGGTCACCATGGATTAAATTGCTTGCTCAGTAGCTCGAATTTCAATTATAAAATTCAATAATTTCGGGTGTTGGCCCTTCTATGAAGAAATGGCAGTGGCATGTGCCGCGAATCACAGGTGAGCTGTTAAAAATAGAATATTGAAAAACCAAATACATAGCAAACAAATCACCCTTTACAACGAAAAACAATTTGGCGCGGTCTTGGAGTAGGCGGTGGTATTAGGACATCTTTTATCTTTGCAAATAGCTTGCGTTTCCGAAGAATGTTGATTGATGAATAAATGATATTTGTTTTCAGTAAGGCGGCGCCACATGCTGCACAGTGGATTTAGTGTCTTGCAAATTTCCTGTTCTCTGGAAATTCTCTTTATCTTGTTATCTTATTTATCTTATGATACAGACACACCAGTTTTTACAAGCAATTAAAAAAGTATAAAACTTGAAAATAAATGTATTGAATATAAGATTATTGGCATTCTGTGTTATTTTAAATAGTATAAATTAACAGCATTGAATGCCAGTTCAAGCAAAATTACATACATATGTGTATTACAGACTTTGTGGGGTAATAAAACATGAAATAAGCACAATTGAAAAAAAAAATTAGTTTTTTAAAAGAAGATGGGCATAATTCTTGATAGACTGAAGTAATTAAGTTGGACTAAAACAGTATACAGCAGAGAAAAATAAATTAATATTTAAACCAAGATATTACAGATAAGAGATTCTAACTGGTCATAGTTAAAATTAAACAGCCACATTTTTACTTGTTTCAAAAACATTCCAGACATAGATAATGTTCTAATTGAATAAGGGAGCTTATTACACAGGCGACAGCAAAAAACTGAGAAAAAATTTCGATAGGCGGAAGTACGGTAGCTAGGAACAGAGTACATACTTGAGAAGTTACGACGAAGACAATAGTTAGGAATAATACGAAAATTGCGATTGCCAGACCTCATGAAAAATATTTTTAAAACCTTAGAGCAGTATAAATGACGGACAGGGAGAACTTCACGATCACAGAACAAAGCAAAACTAGGATGCCTACTAGGCTTATGACAAATTTTTCTTATCATATATTTATGCATAATAAGCAAAGGTTTAAGACTACTTTGTTAAGTACCTCCCCAACAAGCAATGCCATATTGTAACTTTGAGTGAAAAATTCCATAGTAAATTTTTGTTAATAGATCAGATGAGCATAAGTTACGTAAATAATAAAAATGTCGAAGAGTGGAATAGAAGTATGTTTTTAAAGAGTCAATGTGCTTTGTAAATTTCATTTTTGAATCAAGTATAAGCCCTAAGTATCTGAATTCGTCTACACTCTCAATCAGGAAACATTTATCGCTACAGCTATGACTATTACAAAAACTATGACCAAGATGACTAGAATAACACTTGCAAAGAGGCAATTTAAATCTTTGGCAGTCTGGAGCATGGAAGCGAACATGTATATCCGGTTTCGGTGAGGAAGACAAGTTATAGAACATTAATTTTGTTTTAGAACTTATAACTAGTTTGTGTTCAGCAAACCAAGTCTCAAAAGATTTAGATCCCAGTTTATATTAGAAGTAAGATCTAGTGAACTGTTTAGGCCATAAACAAGTCCAATATCTTCTGCGAAAGCAGTAGGTAGTCCTTTGAAATTCATGGTAAACAGAGAATTAATATATACTAAAAATGAAATTGGCCCCAGGACGGATCCTTGGGGTACTCCTAGTTTTAAAAATCTTACTTCGCTTCTAGTTTGGCCTAGCCGAACTCTCTGTGTTCTGTTTTTAAGGTAGGACAACAAAGCATAAAGCTCCGAATGCCTGCCTTTTCCAACTTTACGAGCAAAAGGTTGTGATCCACCATATCGAATGCTTTCGTAGAGTGGATCGTTCATTTTGGACTCTTACTAGTTTGGTCATAGGAAAAAGGTGGAGCCTCAATTTAAGGCATGCAGATACTTCATGGATTTCGGGGAGATTGGAAAATGGCTTGATGAATGGTTTGTCGCGAAAGACAAGCAGTTTTTCCCACTTAACTGCATTCCTACTGGTCCACTTGTGGGGTCCGTCGGTTTGACCTCAGAAAGTAGCGGCAGGCTTCTCGGTTTGGGATTACTTCATCGCTGAGGCCAATCAAATGCTGGTGTTTTTGCATTTGTTTGCACCAATTGTTTTTCGGCCTGCCTTTTTTGCGTGTTGAAATTGGAACGTTGATTGATATCGCCATTTGGACGGGGTTCAAAGGAGAGATCCTTGGCATGGCAATACCAACTGAGTCGGTCGCGCTCTATCTTTCTTGTGATGGTTTCTTTTACGTGGAGGCTTCCTCGGATCTTTGAACTTCTAATTCTGTCACGCTTTGTTACTCCCGCTGTCATGCGAAGCATCTTCATCTCAGCTGCCGTTAATTTGCTCTCATACTTTTTGTGCATTGTCCAGCATTGTGAACCGTATGTGAGCGCCGGACGTACAACTGAAGTGTAGAGCCTTCCTTTCAGCTTAGGGGCATTTTTCGATCAAAGAAGATGACGGAGTTTTCCCGTGTTTTTACGCGATGGTTGATGTCGTCATCACAAGTTGCTTCTTTATTAATCATACATAGATCCCAGATATTTAAACTTTTCACACTTGGGAAGCACTCTTCCATTCAAGTAAATGTCTGGAATAGGCAGATGAGGGTCAGAGAACGGGCAGCACAGATACTCTGTCTTCTTTGTACTAATACGATACCCGTGTCCCTCAAAAATGTCCACCCACACATCAAGTGCTCGATGTAGGGACGCCTGATCATCACTCATAATGGCTCCATCGTCAGCAAAGAATAGCTGGTGCACATTGAGGTCCGTCACTTTTCCTTCAAGCAAGCAATCAAGGACTGCTATAAAGAGCAGTGGGCTGAGGACGCTCCCTTGGTGTACACCGACTTTGATTGGGAACTCTTCGGTGACTCCTGCGGTGCATCTTACTCTTGTCGTTGCTCTCTTGTACATGTCCATGATCACTCGCACGTAGGTTTCTGGAACTCCAAAAAGATCTCTTGGTTGCCGGTCAAAGGCCTTCTCGAAATCTACCAACACCATATGCAAGTCCTTTGAAGAATCACGATGCTTTTCCATCATGACCCTTATACTTTGGATTGCATCTGTTGTTGATTTACCCGTTCAACGATCCTCATGGTGTGCGACATTAGCTCGACCGAACGGTAGCTATCACAATTTCGCGTATCACCCTTTCCTTTGTGCAAAGGAAGAAGATAGCTTTCCCTCCATTGATTAGGCATAGTGTCGCCGCTCATGAGTTTGGAGATAAGAACCATGAGCCATCTAGACCCGATGTCTCCCATCTTTTTCCAGAACTCAGAGGGTATCCCGTCCGGCCCAACAGTTTTTCTTTTCTTGGAGTTTTTAACCGCGTACCGAACTTCTTCGACTGTGATTCGGGGCGGCTCTTAGAAAGTACACTCGGGAAAACTGTTCGTTCAGAAGTTCCTCGCAATACTGTCGCCATCTGTGTAGAATTTTTTCGTCTTCCACAAGGAGTTGGCCTTCAGCATTGTTAATAAACTTTGGGAAACGAATCTCCTTTGTTCAAATTACTTTGTCGAAGCTCCTGGGTAGCCTGGTTCCTGTCAGACGCGGAAGACGATATTTCTTCCAACTCCTGATAGAGGCCTTCCATGCTTTTCGCTTTGAATTCGGCGCTCTTTTTCTTCGCGATACCTTTGCAATATCTACATATATACCTTTTCACGGCGAGCTTTTTCCTCTCTATTAGTAGAAGCGGACCCCACAAGCGGACCAGTAGGAATGCAGTTAAGTGGGAAGGTTATGGTCCTACACTTCTGACCATAACGACGCCGGAAAAAAGGAAAAGAAGAAGAAGATTAGTAGAAGAGCACTTTGACCAAGCTTGGAAAGCCATTTTCTTTTCGTGTATCACTGCTTTGGCTTCGTCTGTCCACCACCAGGTTTCTTTTGCGTGTTGGCAGGGGCCTTTAGATGTTCCGAGCAGTGAGTTGGCTTTCTCCAGGCCAGATTGTTGTAGGGAATCCCACATGTCTTGTGCTCTGCACTCCTCATTACCGACCTCATCGATAATGGAAAAGAGGTAGTTTTTCATGTTGGTAATAAAAGCTTCGCCTTTTCCTTTATCCAGCTTATACCACTTGATTCTCTCAGACACCTTGGTTTGCTGCTTTGACTTCTTACTCGCCTCCATAAAAAAAATTCATTCAGGAGGAGACGGTGTTGAGGGGCGATCGCGTCTCCCAGGATCACTTTGCAATCTCTAACCTAACCTAACCTAACCTACTATAAAAAACGTCACGAACTTTTTTCCCACATCTAATATTACCCGATTTATCAAGGCGTTTGCCTATTCGATTCATTTCATACTTTTGAATTTCGCGAACTTTACTTTCGATTTTCGTTCTTTTTTTGTCATGTTGGTACACATGTCCCGTAATATATGTTGACATTGTCAGCCATTTTTGATATTTACTTTGTTTTTCGCAGAAATAAAGGTTAAACGGGTTTTGTTTGGTGTGCTTGAGCAAAAAAAAAAATTTTTATAAGTGATACAAGCTCTTCGCGGATCGCCGAGAAATGTTAATGAGGATGCCTGCCCTTGACATCTCAGCACATTAATAGAGAAGTTAGTGAGGATTTTGGCATATCGATCGGCTCATGCCACGATATTTTTTTCAAATAGTTTTGGGGTGAAACAGGTGTCAACGAAATTTGCTCTGAAATTACTAAATTTTGACCAAAAAGCTGTCGCCCGAGCATCGCTTAGGAGCTGTGTGTGAATTATGATCCAAAGTTGTTTAAAAGCGTCATCACTCGTGAAGAAACTCATGGGTATATGGTTATGACATCGAAACCAAAGCCCAGTCATTCCAGTGACCAGAAGAACCCAGACCAAAAAAGGCACACCGATCAAATATGAAAGCTCTGCTCAGTCTTCGATTACATTGGCGTGGTTCATTATGATTTCTTGCCGGGAGGTCGTGCGATTAATAAGGAATATTACCTTATGGGTCGTTTACGTGAAGTAATTTGTAGAAAACGTCGAGACTTGTGGGAAAAAAGTTCATGGCCGTTGCATCGCGATAATGCACCTCATTATTGCTTGTGCGTAATTTTTTTTCTTGCCAAATTCAATACCGTAATCATGCCTCAGCCACCGTATTCACCGGAATCGGTATTCCTTGTTCTTTTTCTCTTTTTAAAACTGAAAATCCCATGAAAGGATGGGTATTTACCAGGATTCAGGAGATAAAGACCGCATCGTTGGAAGAGCTCAAAGCTATACCAAAAAGCGCATATCAGAAGTGCCTCGAGGATTGGAAAAAGGCGCTAGTGCAAGCGTATTTTATCTGAAGGTGGCAAAATTTATTTGATGAATAAATAAATATTTTTCCGAGAAAAATAAAAAGTCACCTTATTTTTTGAACAAACCTCGCTGATTTTAGATGAATATTTTCGATAAATTATTTAATTAATTAATTATATCAATCTCACATTTTAGTTGCTATATATGTATTTAACTCTTCAGAAAAAATGATAAAAAGTGCCTTTGCTTAGCCGGCCCTAATTTTTTTTGGAACATCGATAAAATCTTTTCCTTTTTGGTATTTTAGACTTCAGTTTGAACTAATTTTTCAATATCCATTATTTGGTTGTCTTTGATATCTTCAGTTAACCAGCCATTTTCCTGCCACTCGGACAACTATCACCATGGCGCTCCGTAACATGACTTGTATGGTAACGTGGTTCGTGACATTAGAGATCGAGGCGCTAACCAGCTTCTACGATAGCTACTTGTGGCTTACTAGTAAGTTTTTAGCTACACCCTCACCTATTTTCAGCTGCTTTTGTTGGGGTCTTCACTATATCGAGAAGGCATTGGAAAATGACCAGTTAACAAAAACAAAACGTTTCTGCGATATTTTTCGTGATGAATGTCCACTATGTCAAGTGGCTATCGATTCATTTTCAATAGCCTCCTAGTTTTTACTTACCAGAAATAACCGCAATGATGGTAGTACAATGGTAGCAAACCAAAATAAAATGACACCTCTTATTGGATAATCATTTATAAAATCTTTAAGCCAAATTCAGTTTCCTTGTTAGTCCCAAAACATTAATACAAGACATTGGTTTCACGACAATTATTCCGAGGTGGGTATTTAAGAATATTTTTGTCTCGAAAACAGCCAAAATCGTCAGGCATTCATTTTTCCGTAGTCATTCGGTGCTTAATTTTCCATGCAGTGCCTACGATTACAAAAAGGATTTTCATATTCTAAAATTACTCAATTTCTAAGCTGATTGTTATCATATTTACCTCAAAACCTCAGTGATATCGTATGATAAATGCGGCGCCATTTGCTGGTATTCCCAAATCGATTACTCTTTAGTATTTGGACATCCGGACACATTTGTTTAGTGTACACAAACCCCTTTTGAAATGCCATATCAATTAACCTATTTGTGAGGTATTTGTACCCTTACACTACATGGTAATCCCCAGTCACCAGGCTTACGCAAGTCTCGAAAATAATTCCCCCTTTTTATATATCCAAATTAAGTCTAAACGCCTACGCGTACCCACGTCCAAATGCACATCCATTATCAACCACTCGATCATACTTCCTCTATAGCACCCCCACCTATCTAAACTCGTCGGTTGCCTATTAATGCACCAGAATTCGGATAAGATTCCTCTCCAACCACAATATGGTAATGTCTGCGTTCTCCCCCAATCAATCATGCATAGTAAATCGATTTCGTATCCTTACCGCGCAAACTAAGTCGACACGCCCCATTTACTCGTACTACGTATCGCGTAAGTCCCGACTACACCAACCTAAAAATATCAAAAAAAAAAAAGTTTTATTTACTGTCAGCAGGACTGGGGTTGATAACTCACTTGCAGGGGTTCTGACAAGGGTGCGTTTCAGGGTGGATACATACCTGGGTGTGTTCCATCAAAAACGAAAAAGGAAGTCAACTTTCGGTCTTCAATTCAATGTTTGCCGCAAAGTCACATAGAAAACAGAGCGCTTGAGGGAGAGTTGGAAAACGGTCAAGAAAAGTTTTTTTCGCTTTTTTTTTTTTTGAGTTAGGTTGCTGGCGACTGTTTCAGTAGTTAGACGTCGTTAAGTTTCTAATTATAACGCCAGTCGTGCTCGCCAGAGATCATGGATGATAACTTGTTATTATGTCTTGCTCTTCGTATTGGGTTAAAAGCAAAACCAAAAAATGGGGGAGCAATGGAGAATAGCAGAGGGGGGGACAGCTGAAAATGCTTCTTCATAAATGGGTATAAACTTGAACTCATTAGAAACTAATGGAGGGCATTACAGACGCCACAGATGATTTCTTGCAGTAGCTGATGAGGGTACTGCAGACAGTCGTAGGCGCAAGTAGACTATCAGTGCCATATTGGGAACCCTCTCGAACTCCTCTCGATTGTCTGTGTTGTGTGTAGACCGACGTCGAGTGATAAATTCAAAGCAATTTTACTAGACTATAATATACCGAAATGGCTTCCGCTTCATTTAACAAGAGGGTATTGCGACTTAACGAGAGCTAAGTAGCCAAATATTCGATTATGTCCTCTACCTTCCCAATAGAGAATTGATTGCTTAGGAAACGGGAAGGCAGCAAAGGGCAGTTTCATCATCTTCAAGGTCCTCCCCCTGTTTCGTGAAAAAGGTTCGTTTTAAAAAGAAATATTTCTGTAGAGAAAGGTCATTGACAATATTATCTCTGTTAAGCTTTACGATATTTTATTTATGTTCAAGGCTCGAATGGTCTTTGGAGGACAGATGCTATGATTTTTTAAACTACCTAAGTTTAAGTTTATATTTGAGAATATCACAGAACAGTTCAAGCCCGTCGCATCTTTTAGAAAACCTCTTTATAATAAGTAAGTGATTTCGTTGTAGCTGGTGTCTCTGTATCCCGGTACCTACCCGAGTTTGGTTTTGTATCTCTTGTAAGTCCTTGACGAATTTTGAATTCATGCTAGAAGAAGAAGCATAGTTATTGGTTTATCTTTGACGTCAATCTCAAGATTTAGGTTAGTGTATAGCTCCGCTTGGAAGGTACTGTAGAATGGTACCCTCAAAACTTTAAGTTACTACCAAAAATATCAGCGCCGATCAGACTCATTTTGAAGGGTTTAACTAGTCTCCCAGATTAACCGGTATAGGATGAATGTCGCGGATTTTTTGTCACAGATTTATGTACGTTCGCAGTATGGTATTGGCAAGTGGTAGTAACCTTTTAGAGCTCAGGACGAATGTGGCGAATGAAGAGGATGGATTTGATGACCTGATAATCTATATGTCGAAGACTGCATGAAGTGAAGTAAGTCAAATTAGTTCCTCTTGGGCATTTTTGGCAAGCGTTGCACGAAACCTGTAAGTCTTTAGAGAGCCTGTAGTTTTGTGATTAAAGTTTTTTGCACGTTCTTGATCCATATCATTTAAAAGACGAAAAACCATTTCAGACATTTTGCTTAATCAGCACAAAAGATAATGTTTTTTGAATCGAATTGTTACTGTCGATGAAAAGGTGATATATTTCGACAATCCAAAAAATTCATTGTTAGACGCGGGCCCAGAATTAACCTTGCAATCGGTACCGTATTCGTCTGATTTGGCATCTTCTGATTGCTACTTGTTTCGATCGATGCAGACGTTCTTAACAACATTTTCATTCTTATGAAACCATTGATGAATGGTTGGCCTAAAAAAAAGGGCTTATGATAGCCAATACCTTGGTTATTGCATTCATTCCTTCCGTCATTAAATAAGATTTTTCGAACAAAAACCCTGACATTCCTTATTCATATACAATATTTACAAAAACGCTCTCCGTTCACTGTATTCATAACTGTCGCTCCAGCCTCATTTTCGAAAAAGTACGGGCCAACGATGCCATTATAATCCACACATTGGAATTTCATGAATCTCGTGGGGGTCTTCCGGTCGCCAAACATGTATCCATCCAAATTTTTTTTTTTTTCATCGGACCCGTTCCAACATACATTCGACTAATTGGCAACATCGTTTATGGCCTTAACGTGCGGGGGGTGGATAAATAGAAGAGACAGGGATTACGTGTATTACGAGGGTTAGTGTTAAGAGGTATGGAGTCATGACGGGTGGCGCATTCAATCGTACCTGTCTCTGAATGAAGAGGATGTCAGGTACCCTTCTTCTTTCCTCTAACATACTCAAATTGCTTAGTTTAAGACGGTCTTGATGGGGTGGTCAGAAAAAGTATTGTTCTAGGGCAGATCTCGAAGATCGAAATGTAGGAACCGATATTGGATGCTCTCGATTCTAGAAATGGGGGTTTGTTGATAAGGGGACCAGACTTGAGATGCGTATTACGTGGAAAAGTGATTGATTGGCATTTGGAAATGTTAAGCTCTAAGCAAATTTTGGAGCACCAGACAGGAAAGCTGTTGAGGTCCGATTGAATAAGGGAAGAGTGTTGTTGCGAAGAAATGGTCTTGAGGAACTTGGTGTCGTCGGCTTAAAGTCAGAGATTGGAATGTTTGATCACAAACTCAATGTCGGTAATGGTAAGTATGAAAAGAAGTGGACCTAGGTGGCTGCCTTGGAGAACGCCGGAAGAAGCTAAGAAAGGGTCTTAAACAAACACTGTAGTAACGGTTATTTTAAATAAGAAAATATCCACTTCAATGCGGTGGGTTTAAAGCTAAGGGAAGGCAGTTTGAAGAGTATTATTTTGTGGGATATTTTGTCGATGGCTTTACTTATTTATCAGTTGAAATGACGTCGATTTCATTCCCATTCTCTAATGCTGAGAGGGTGAAGGACACAAATTCGACAAGGTTTGTGGTTGTTGACTTGCATTTGAGGAGCTATGTTGTTTGGAGGTTATTAGAGGTTTGCAGTGGAAACTTAGAATGTCATACAAGATATTTTCGAAAGGCTTGTGACAGTTTGGCGATGGTGCGGTAGTTGTTGGCATTATCCTTCTGGGGAAATTCTGCAAGGGACAGGAATGAGTTGAATATTCTTGAAAGCGGGACAGGGAGAATGGAGGAATATTTTTTAGTAATATGACAGGGAGACCATCGGGCCCAGGAGTGAATTCATCAGTTCCCAGGAGTTGATTCAATTTATTGTCGATAATTTGGGAGGTCAATAATACGTGGGAGTAATGGTCCAAGGGAGAAATTTGGTAAGTGATCGAAGTAAGTAGTGTTCGGTACAATGGAGTCATCGGCGAAAGATTGTTTGAAAAAGATGTTTGGAGATTGCAAGAGAGTGAGGTTTATTCAGATTTCTTTTTGTGGTTGAACATAGTTACACAACAGTAGACCTACACTGGTCGTAGTTCTATCTGTTAGTACTAGCCAACAATTAAAAAAAAAAATAAAAAATTATGAACAAAGTAAATTAGAGTAATTGAAAGCCAACATCTACGCCATCTGTTGGCTCACCCTTTAGACAAATCCTCTCAGAATCAGAATATTCTATCACTATCATCACTAATCAGAAATAAAACGCTATAATTTTATAGGGATATTATTCTTCCTATCACCATCTACCCAACTGTGGGTAAATTTCCCGTAAAAACGTAAAATATTGTAACATACGAAGTTTGTTCAAAAACTAAGGTGACAAGGTGAATGACACTAATTAGTCGAATGTCGAGTTACACTAATTAGATTTTAGAGGGAAATCGAGTTTTTGCTTTAGAAAACTTTTGGATTATCTCAGCTATCTTATGACCACAATTCCCTACCACAGTTTTAGTTATAGAATGAGCTCGATGACAAGGAGCGGAATAACCCTCATAATATAGAATTTGGGATGTAACATTCTAACTCCTCTGTTCTAGGAACAATCCCCTCAGCGCTGATTTCTTTGTATTTTCGCTGCATTTATGTAACCGTCCAACAGCAAATTACGGCCAAAACGCCAATTTGCTATACATTCCCAGATCATAGCATATTATAAATGCTTAACGGTGGAAAGCAAACATTGGTCTGAATATCGCTTGTTTTCTCCCATCTATTGAATTACGAGGGTGGTTCGATAAGTACTAAGCCTCACCGCCAGATGACGCCAGTATCGCAAGAGCAATCGTGTAGTACAGACGACTACTGTCGAAATTTCAGCCGGATCGGACTCCTAGTTTTGTTTTGACCGCGTGTATAAGCGGGAGTGTCCGCGGATTTTAGAAAAATTAAAAAAGAGCAATATCGGTCGGTGATTCGATTCTTGTTTTTGGAAGGGAAATCGCGCAGCGAAATCAAAGAGCGTCGATGGCGACCATCAAAAATTGGTTTAACGAGTTTGAACATGGTCGCATGTCGGTTTTTCATAAGCCACGTCTAGGCGCCCCGAAAACGGCTACCACGGAGGATAACGTGACAAAAATCCACGATCTCGTATTGGCAGACCGCCGATTGAAGGTGCGCGAGATAGCTGAGACAATAGGCATTTCAAAAGAACGCGTGGGTCATATCCTGCATGAAATTTTGGTGTGATCCACATCGACTACCTGAAGAAGGACAAAACAGGGTCACAGGGCTGTACTATGCCAAATTATTGGGCCGATTCGACGCCGAATTGAAGAAAAAACGGCCCTACTTGTCGAAGAAAAAAGTGCTTTTCCACCATGATGACGCACCGGCTCACACCTTCGCCCTCGCTTCGTAGCTGATCGAATTGAGCTACGAACTGCTGCTCCATCCACCGTATTCTTCAGATTTGGCCCTGTGCGACTTATTTTTGTTTCCAAACTTGATAAAGTCACTCGCCGGCCAGAAATTTCAGTCGAATGGAAGGTCATCGCCGCCACGGTGGCCTACTTTGCAGACCTCGAGAAAACGTATTTTTCAGACGGGTTAAAGAAGTTGGAGCATCGTTGGGTCAAGTGTATCGAGCTAAAAGGAGACTATATTGAAAAATAAATCGCCATTCTCCAAAATTTTTGTTTTTCTTTTGTTGGCTAAATACTTATCGGACCACCCTCGTAAATTAAATTTGGATTCGTCAAAAAAGATGACTCTTTTTCAAATCGTTGGCGGTCCACAGAGCTCTTTGACCCATAAGAATCTTTTTTTCTTCATTAGCGCTGAGAGAAGTGGCTTTGTTGCAGGTCTACTTGTTTGAAGACCAACTTCATCTAGCTGGTGTTGTAGAGTTCATGTGCTGATGTTAATAGAACATCTCTCGGTCTCAGCTTTTGCCGGGTGCGCGTCTTTTTTAAGTCTTTCGCTCCCAAATTGCTTCTCTGGAGGAGAGTTTTTTTTAAAGTTTAATTTCTTCCAAACCCGTCCACAGTGGTTTCGTGACATCTACGATTCGTGTGATGTCGTAATGATGTCGTAATCGAAAATGGTTAGCATATAGAGTAGGTCATCAACTAAAATGGGTGAAAAGACACCACCATGTGGTTAGTCACTAAGACCTCTCCGTATATAATTGTGATAATACAGCTTTCTAGAATTGCCTGTTTTTTTTTTGTTTTTTTGTTGGGGGCTTCTGCTATTTGTTGGAGCACTCAGACACAAATACTGGTCCATTGTACTGGCCAGACAGACACCTTAGATGGCGTTAAAGCTCATGTGGAGCCAAAGCCAAGCTTCGTTTTATTCATTTATGCTGTGTGCGATTTGTTTTTCACACAAGTGAACGGAACCTAAAGCTTAATGTCGATTCCGAACGGCGAGAGCCGAGAATCTTTTTCATGGCAAGTGTATCCCGCCGAGGAGGGAAGCCGCGAAATAATCATTCGATGGCGTTGGTGTTATCGGGATCCGAACTCGCTCATCTTGCGTCAGCGGCCGACACACTACCCACTGCGCCACGGCGCTCCCTGAAAATTGCCTTTACCTAATAGTTGATGTTCAATGATGCAGTAAGAGAACGCAGGGCTTTATTTTTTCCAATGGTGCCACTGCCGATTTTAGAAGGCGGGCGTCAGGGCGGTAGTATTATAATTAGAAAGCTTACTAAGTTGTCCAGTTTTTGTATGAAAGCCAGGTTGACATCCCACTAAAAAGTTATGCTTGAAGACAACCCAAAAACCTGTCAGATGCGAGATGATATTTTTGGAGAAAAGTTAAGAAGGCAGTACCTTTGCCATTAAGAATTCTATAGCTCAGCTGCATCCAAGGCTAGTTTTCAGATTGTGCAACTTGTTCCCAAATTTGAAAACGCAACGTGCCTATCGCGCAAAGTATCAAATGAGACAATATCAATGAGACATCAAATGAGAAATTAAATAAAAAATGCTTCATCACCGGTATTCTTGCTAATACCATTCATCATGATCTGATGAGATCATTAAATTTGTAAAGGCCAGATTGTCACCATTCTTCACAGTTGGACATCACTTGCACATCTCTCCGACGAGGACTTCGTATGATTTGAGGTTATTGTTATTGCTGCACAAAATTCAGTTAACACATCGACTTTTACCGATCAACAAGCCACGTCTCATGGATTATTCGAATTTCGAGGTGAAACTGGCACAAACAAACAATATTGTTGTTTTCGCGCTAATGAAAACCATATATAATTCACTGCTTGTATGGATTTTATGCCGAAAGAATTATTGGACCGATCCTCTTCGAAGGTAAGAGGATAAGAGATCAGCTTGCGTACAATTCTGAAAGTGTTGGAAAAACAGCGAGATAACTAGCCTGTTGCTTCATTCGCTCTGGCGGCGATCATAACAGTTTTTCAAAGTTCAAAATAAACGAATAATCCTTTTTTGTTCTTTTTCAATTGCCAGCTAAAAACATCTCGAAAGTTATGCCCTACTTACTACAAAATGAGCCAAGCTACTAACAAGTTTGTTCAAATAATTGGGTGACTTTCTGAATTTCGCGGGCTTAGTATAGGGTTTTCCAAAAAGGACTTGACAACTTTTTTTTTTAAATAAAACGCAAACCATTTGAGATAATTCAAAAACTTTATTATCGGCTTGAAGTACAATCAAAACATTTATGAACGGAACTCGACTTCGTTCATATGGCCACCGCGAGCCAGTTTGCAGTGGTCGATTCTTTGGACCCAATTTTCGATGACTCGGCCACACATTTCGGCCGAAACGGCCGCTATTTCGCGTTCAATGTTGGCTCTGATCTCTTCCAACGTCGGCGGCTTGTTGGCATAAACCAATGACTTAACGTAGCCTCAAAGAAAATAGTCTAGAGGCGTTAAATCGCACGAACGAGGCGGCCCATTTCTTGAGATAACACGCTTATCAAACTTACTCTTCAATAAATCGATTGTTACGTGTGCTGTGTGACTTGTGGCACCATCCTGTTGAAACCACATATTGTCCAAGTCCATATCTTCCAATTTGGGCCATATCTTCCAATAATCGGTAATCATGGCGTGATAACTCAGGCCATTCACAGTAACGTGACGATCGTTATCGTCGACGAAAAAAATATGGCCCAATAACGCCGCCGGCATGCAAACCACACCAAACAGTTATTTTTTGTGGATGTAGTGGTGATTTATGAAGCACATGTGGATTTTCGCCCGACCAATAACGCATATTTTGCTTATTGACGAAGCCATCGAGCCAAAAATGAGCTTCGTCACTGAAGATGATTTTGCGATGAAATTCATCATCTTGGCGCATCTTCTCCAGAGCCCAATCGGAGAATGTACGTCGCTTCAAATGGTCCATCGGCTTCAATTCTTGAGTCAGCTTGATCTTGTATGGGTGTAAACCAAGATCCTTACGCAAAATACGCCATAATGTGGTCTGAGCGATGCCCAATTCTTAAGAACGCCGTGGAATTGACTGATTTGGATCGTTTGCAGCGATATTTTCGACACTTCGACCAACCCGTTGTCTCACTGACACGGCAACATCACAAAACGAATATGTAGACTCAAATTTTTGCACTAAGCTTGTTATTGCCTGTCTACTAGGGCGAGAAATTCGACCGAAAATTGGAGTTAACGCTCTTAAAGTTGCGGTCACCGATTCCGAATTTCGGTAGAAAATTTTTATAATTTGCAGACGTCGCCCGTTCATCACGATGAAAATGTTGAGTTTACTGAATAAATTGAGAATGACAGTTCGGTGATTAGTGAAAGGGTGCGTTCACAAATTACATTCAAAGCTGTCAAGTCGCCATTGGAAAACCCTTTACATTCGATTTACAATTGTTTTTTTTATGTTGGGACATGTGTCTCCTAATATACGCTGACATTGTCATGGATATTTAGTTTTCGTTCGACAGATATAAAGGTTGGACGTGTTTTGATGTGCTCGGCGATTTTTTGCTATTGAAAAAAATGGATCACAAAATCTGTATTAAATTTTGTGTGAAAAATAAAACCAAGTGCTCCAAAGTGTGGCATTTGGCGAGTCGACTCTGACCAAAAAGAAGGGGTTGTAAGTGGTACAAGTTCTTCGTAGAAGGTCGAGAAGAAGCTAATGACGATGCCAGCCCTGAAGGCCATAGCACGTCGAGCACGGATGATAGCATTGAAACAGTGAAGAAAATTATTACAGAGAATCACCGAATCACTATCAGTGAAGTTGCTGAGGATATTGGCGTATCAGTTGGCTCATATCATTATTTTATTTTTTGATATTTTGGTCAAGCGTGTGTCAGCTAGGTTTGTTCCAAAATTTTTAAACTTTGACCAAAAGAACCGTCAAATGAGCATCGCGCAGAAGCTATTGAATAACGTAAATGACGACCAAGATTTGGCAAAAAGAGCCATCGATGAATGACTCTGTGGAATCAGAGCCCAATTATACCAATGAAAGCGACCAGAAGAACCGAAATCGAAAAAAGCACGCCATGTTTGTTACTTTATTTTTTGAATATACCTCGAACATACTTTCTTCTAAAATAACATGGTTCTCGAATTAACTGGTAACTATCGCTGTTGATCTTGACCACGAAGGCTTCTTGATGTGACACGGGTTATAGACAATAAAGCAAGGTTGGTGAATGTAGCTCTCACCGTATACCAATCACTGAACTACCTGCCAACCCGACTGTGTTCTTCATACAAACAATGCTCTTTATTACCACTCTATTCTCGGGTGAAATGATTAGCGAAAAAATACTTGCGTTGACCAGCTAGATGATGATGTTTGCCATGATGACTAAATGAGTTCTGAGGTCAAGGAAAGTCGGACGAACAAATGAATTATTGGATCAAGGTGTCCGTCACAAGTGAATGAAATCGATTCACTTTCGCTTTTGTTTTTTTTTTACATTAACTCATTTCTCATTCGAGTTCTGTAGACCCAGCATCGGACGAAGTGGTTATCAATTACACGACGAGTTCTTGTTATTTTGAAGAGGTACTCCAATCGAGAGAGAGGAGATGAGATATAAAACTCTGAAGAAACACCCTCGCAGAGAATCTCTCGTTTCCTGTCCTTTGGGACGAAGGAAGAAGGAGCGGAGATCACATTTTCTTTCTTGTTCCTTCTGTTCGCATCAATAGGTATCGATTTCGGAGTGTCTCACATTTTTTTCTATAATTTCTGTGACAAATTGCTTATAAAGGAGTAAATCAAAACACGAGACACTATATCGGCTGTACACCACATGCTGAGCTAAGGTTGTGATGAGAGGCGACTTCAGAGACTGGGTAGAGACACCTTCATTGACTCGGGGAGAATGCGAATTGAATGACCGGAAGTGTTCACTTGTTTGCTATAATGGGATTTAAAGAGGAACAACAGGACGATGCTATTGAAGAGGGTGTATGAGTGATTTCGTGTATCCGGACATCTAATATGGCGTGTCGAATGCCTGTGGTTTCATCGAGAGTTGCCTAGAGTAGGAAGCAATTGTTTTGCGATCGTTTCTAGGATATGTCCCAGGCAGGTGTGCACTTGACTGCTCTTATCTGCCAGGTGTCAAGGAAATTAGAATAGACCCAGCTATTCCCTGATATCACGGAAGATCCTGTCTTAATCAGAAGACTCTATTAATCGCCGTTTAGTATTTACTGTCACCCATGGATCTTCGTTCATCTAGCTGATGGCACAATCAACAACTCGGTGCAATGTAAACGCCATTAATCTAATCACGTCATTGAATCCATCCGCTCGTGCTCCATCTTCTCTAAAGCACCAATAAACTTTCCTAATAACTCGGGAAGTCCTCTGAAAGCCACTGCTGTCGGGGTGGAAACCTATTAAAACAACGAGCTACCCAATCCACATTCCACTCAGTGATTCTGTTCGAGCTCGCATTCTAATCCGCGATAATTAAAAATTTACCAACTCATGAGAAATCGATTCCTCCGGTCCGCACATGACAAATGGTTCCTCCTCCTGTTCTGCTGCTAAAGGAATGTGTACGAGCACAAGTGCCCATTTAACCGTTCCGCCTTTTTACCCCTTCGATTGTCGATTGTGCGAAAACAAAAAACAAACTAAACGACGGAATAAAAATAGATTTTATTGCAAGCAAACGTTACTTGCTTTATAAACACTCGTACCTATCTACATCGATAGTGATGTATGGTATCTTTGGTAAGAGTTTAACGCCAAACGTCACAGTTGAGGATGACGACAACGATTTTGAACGAAGATTTAGTGCTTTGAATGTTGGTCGTTGGACGTTATGACAAGTTGTGGCCACTGGGTTGGGGTGTTCTTTAGTCTTGCAGATTGTTCGGCTGTTTCTTGAAATGCCAGTCATGTAGTTAAAGCCGTTGACGTTGTTGTCATAAAACGTGGCCATAATTTAAAGACATTGTTTCCATGATGGCTGGTGTGAGCCCGAACAAATGAGGCGGCTACATATAATATACTATAAGAACGGTGCAATATCGCTGAGTGATTTGAAGACGATTAGGTAAAGAATCGGTGAATTGATGTCTGTGGCGTATACCAGGGGACGGATTAACTTATTTCAGTGAATGTTGGGACTCACTATTAAAATAGAGGGTTATTCAACAAGAGGTATCATTTTAAACCAATAGGAAAGTGCAACATTTTTATGAAAACCATTGATATTTTTATTTCAATTCAAAGTATAAGTACAAAGATTCAGATTTCAGTGGTTTTTGGTTGGTTTCCAAACCCAAGATCTCCAATGCCTTATCAGCGAACCTGAGACATTGTAAGTGGTCTTCTGGGAGTTTTTTTATTTACATAAAATACGACGCAATGTGGTTGCAAAGTACTAGTACTCACACCTTTGAACAACCACTTTACAACCAGATCTAGCCTAAAACTTTTTGCCTTCGCATTTTTGGCGAACATATGCTCGTTGAGATGACATATGGTGCTTTTCAACGCTAGCCAACCGCTGCGTAAGCTCTTTCAATTACCCTACTCTTCTGGGAAATTTCGCGAGCACGTGGAAAACCGCATTTGTCCAACACAAAAAAAAAACCAATATTCTTTCCCCTTCAAATACCGAACCATTGCACTTACGTCATAGAAAAACTGATAAGCCGTCAGTACTGTTTCTGTAGCAACAGATCAACCGGTGGAACCAAGTGAGCTTGTTACCCTTGATATTTTGAAATCATTATCAGCAAATGGCATGAAGCCCTTTGCTGAAAATGCTTCTCCAATAAAATAGAAACTATAGGAGAATTTTTTTGCTGCTTGGTTTTTCAGGGTTCTATTTTTGACAGCTCAGGCGTGAGTCGCGACATGTGTTAAAATCAGTCATACTAAGTTAGTATTGCCATTGTGGAAAAACATAAACTCGAATAATGCTTAGTAGTTATAAAAATTTATTAGCAAAATTCATACTCTATGAAAAATATTTTTCTCACTGTTCGACTATTTTACAGTCGACGAAATTCCGCACCATTTCCACGCTATAGATCGTCAAGCCACCTATTCGTATGCGTAAAGTGCGTACAAGGTTAATGAAGTCAGTGTTAGTGAAGATTGTGATTTGTTAATTCGTCGCCATTCGGAAGATGATCTTACGCAGACATCTAAGTTTAAAACCATAAAAAATACAGCTCGTGAGAGAACTGAAGTCGAACGACAGGATCAAATTTTCGGTGATTGAGCGTTAGAAGAGCGACGAGAAAATGATCTTCATAACTGGTTGAAGGGGTATGTTCATAAACAAAATTGCCGTATTTGGTCGGATGAGCAACCTCAAGCAAACAATACGAAAAGCTATCAATGCACCTAGAAGAATGCCCTGTTCGGTGCGGGTCATTAGCTTATAATTTATCAAATATTCTTTTGTTCAATGATTATGCACCAACTGAACCTGGTCCACATGTGGTTAGAGCAAGACTGCGCTACATGCCGTACAGCACGCGAATCGATGGATCTTTAGGAAATAAGTTGGGTGAGCAATTTATCCCAATCGTTTTGAACAGTTGAATTGGCCAGCTAGATCGTGCGCTTTGACTTCTTTAGACGGCTTTTTACGGGGATACGTCAAATCACTCGTCCATGCCGATAAGCCAGCTTCAAATGTAGCCTTGGAAGACAACATTATATCGACAATTAAATATCAAACGTTTCAAAAATCACATATGAATTATTCAAATTTCGATGTTCACCATATTACAATAATACAGGTGTTCCTCAGGGCTCCGTATTGTCTACTACACTCTTTCTCATTTTTGTTCTGGGGCTGAATTTTAACATTTTTTTATACAATTGAAAAACTTTATTATTCAGAGTATGGTCCATTGCTAGACAATACTTTTTCACATTTTTCGAGCAACATACGAAACGTATGTCGGGTGAACGCCTTGTCTTTAGATGCAATCCACAAATAAACCCCTTTTTTCGCAATCCTTATAAGAAGTAAGCTTCTGCTTGGGCAGGCTCTGAGTTATCGATCGGAACAAGTGATTATCAGTATGTTTTGACCACTTTTACAACTTGCGGTAGCGATCTGCGGTGATGTTCATTCGGTCAGAAAAGCTCATAGCAAACAACACCCTTCTGATCCCACCGACAACAGCGCATAAGCCTTGGGTCAATGGATATTTGACTTCGCCGTTGATAATGATGATTGACCGGGTTTAACTCCTGACTTTCGAAGCTTGGGTCTGGCCGTGATAAGTCGATACAAAAATCCCTTCCTGCGTTGAAGCAGCTGTACTGAAATGGAAATGCGCGTTCTTTTTCCGTTCGCAAGTCAAGTCCTAACCATTCAAGCAATTTAGAAAATTCTTCAGAAAGTTTTACGATAAATGTTTTGATACCTTAATGATCTCTTGTTTATTACTTCAAATCCAATTCACGTCCTCACCGACAACAGTACTCTTAGCTACCATATTCACGACCACACTCCTTGGTAGTGGAATAGCTCACAGAGAATGCACGTATATACATATATAATATATACCCCGGAGTCTACCTTAGGGTAACAATTATCTTTTTAATCGTACCACACGAATATAGAACTTTGTCAAGTTCGGTCTTTTTTCGTCAGTATGAACTACACACATTCTAGACCAACGTCCACTGGTTTCTATTTTCCTTCAATCTTCTGCCAGCAATGTATGCCCATATGCCCATGCAATAAGACTTACTAAGGTTCAGTCACACTCTTAACTACTTGTTTGAATTTTGACTGCTCAACTATCGCGCGAAATTTAAAATGACACCTCTTATTGGGTGGCCCTTGAGTATAAGATGTTTCGGAAGACTATTTTCAGTTGTCTGCGTATGTAAAGAAACAAAATCGTCGCATCTGACTTCAAAAGCCCTATGTGGGCAGGGCATGCGAATATTTGGCAGAAATTATATTCCATTGTGGTGGTCGTGGTGCAATGGTAATCATCATCGACTGTTGAGCCGAAGGTCTGTTCAAGTCCGTCATTAGTCAAGAACAACTCCTATACGGAAAAACTGTGCAACAACATCAGTTGTGTTTTTAACTAAAATGTTCCAATTTCATGGTTAAAAACATAAAATCATTTACATGTCCACCAAGAGCTTCCATGTGAACATCAACATTTTCCAAAACTCGCTTACACATTACCCCAATAAATTCATCAATTTCGGTCCGAATGGTGTTTTCAGATGTGCAATTATTGTCGACTTATCCACATGGATTTTGCTTTTCAAAATAATCCAAGCATCAGCTTACGATACAGAATCTGTTACAAAACGTAAAAAAAGAACTATGCAATTCATTTAACAAGTACAAGCAATGGTTGACGAAAACCCTTGAAAGTCAATTAGAGTCTTTGTGCCCATTAGACCATAAAGTTTCGGAGAGCCTAATCCGACGACTTGTCGACGAAACCCGATATTTTAAATTATGCGCACAGGACAGTTTATGTCGGTACAAACTCGGCAACAGAGTACTATCCGTACAAAGTGTCATTTAAATGCAGGTCACCACCACAAGCCTCGTCGAATTTGTGTCTTTCACCTTCTCAGCATTAGAAAATGAGAATGAAGTCAATGTTATTTCAATTGATTTCAGTAAAGTCTTCGACAAAATTTCCAACAAACTAATACTCTTCAAACTGTCTTCCCTTGGCTTTGAATCCACTGCGTTAAAATCTCATTTAAAAACTACAGTGTTCGTTTTAGATCTGCCTTTTCAAACCCTTTCTTAGCTTCTTCCGGTGTTCCCTAAGGCAGCCACCTAGGTTCACTTCTTTTCATTCTTACCATTAACGACATTGAGTTTGTCACTTCCACCTCTCACTGGATGCCAACGAGATGATTCCTTTCTTCAATCTGATCTTAATAGCTTTTCCGTATGTTGCTCCAATTTCCAGAATTTATACTCTGTTTGTGCATTTCCAATATAACACCTTAATGACATGGAAACGAAAGAGTTACTGTGAACTACAATACAATAATGCAAATTCAGTCGAATCTCTCAAATCTTATCTAGAACAACCCCCAGAGAGTGGTGAAGGAACATCTGCGACACAAACCATCTGCACCCCGTCCAGGTTGTGTGACAAACACCATAAGAGCGTACACTTTTGAACCTGCATGAATTATATAAAAAAACAAAAATTGATTGGATTTAAAAAAATTGTCTTAATTTCAATTTGGTCCCAAATACCATACGTACCCTGTACTTTTTATAAAATTGACCAGTTCTGCAATTAGTTTAAATAGCTATTGGTGAATTGTTCCAATGTGTACAAATTATGTTAAATTGTAAAGGGTGGTCCAACCATGATGCACGATGTTGATTGTGAGTCACACCTTAAAGTCAAGTTTTTTTGTCCAACTTAATTTGACATTTCTTGTATCAGTGTTTGACAAATTCAACCATGGAGAGGTACACAATTGAGCAACGCGTTAAGATTGTTGAAGCCTTTTACGAAAATGAGCGTTCAAATCAAAATGCATTTCGTGCACTTCGTGATTTTTTTGGGCAGCATAATCGACCAAAGTGTCCACAATCAGTAGAATTATGCGCAAATTTCAGCAAACCGGGTCTGTAGGAAATGTGAAAACACCTGTGCATGCTCGCCCAGTTCGTTCTGCGGAAAACATTGCTGTTGTTCGCGATAGTGTGGCAGAAGAGCCGTCAACCTCGACTCGTCGTCGCGTCGTGCCCAACAATTGAACATCTCACGAACATCACTGATGCGAATTTTGAATAAAGATTTTAATTTACACGCTTACAAGATTCAATTGACTCAAGAGCTGAAGCCTACTGACCATTTCAAGCGTCGTCAATACGCCGAATAGTTGGTTGAACAGACAGAAGTGTATGGTGACTTTACAAAGAAAATCACCTTCAGCGACGAGGCACACTTTCACCTAAGTGGATTCGTTAACAAGCAGAATTGCCACATTTGGGCAAATCCACGAGTGATTGTTGAAAAGCCAATGCATCCACAAAGAGTGACTGTTTGGTGCGGTTTATGGGCTGGCGGCGTCATCGGGCCGTACTTCTTCGAAAATGAGGTCGGCCAAGTAGTTACCGTGAACGATGTTCGCTATCGCGAGATGATAACGGACTTCTTGTGGCCAGAAATTGAGGATATGGACCTGGACGATATGTGCTTCCAACAGGATGGTGCCACTTGCCACACAGCCAACGAAACAATGGCTCTTTTGCGCGAGAAATTCAATGGCCGTGTTATCTCACGTCGTGGCGATGTTAATTGGCCGCCACGATCATGTGATTTGACACCGTTGGACTTCTTTCTTTGGGGATATTTAAAAGAAAAAGTGTACGTCAATAAGCCAAGAACAATTCAAGAGCTAAAGGATGAGACAATTGGGCACATTAACGACATTGAACCTCAAGTTTGTCTCAGAGTCGTTGAAAATATGGACCATCGGATAGAGGTATGCCACCGAAGCCGTGGCGAGCATTTGGCGGATATTTTGTTTCACACATAATTGTCACAGATCTTTCTATCATAATAAAAAACATTAAGATAATTCTCTGAAAACTTTTTGTTTTATTTACAATTATCATCGTGCGTTTTCGTTGGACCACCCTTTACATGTGTCTACTTCGCATGTGTCGAATACGATATTTAAAAAAAATGGTGTTTAGAAATTATCACTACTGATATCAAGGCGCAACTTTTGAAAAACCCTACATTTTGCAATCATCATACTTCAGACTTTCTCTGAGTCCTACAGAGTGACCCACAATACGCATCCGATATTATTTGCTCTATTTTTAAAATGATCGTTTGTCAGTCACGGTACTCGTAAAAACCAAGCCATCCTCGAAAAAATGGGGCCTGATATTATCTACGGCGAAAATAGCACCCCATGCAGTGCTTTTGAGTGGATATAATGGCACCTTGTAAATGATTCGGGGACTCTCAATGCCCCAAAAGCCCACAATTTTGTATGTTTACGTATTCGTTCGAATGGAAATGGGCCTCGTCGCTCATCATAAATTTCGACCGTAAATCGTTAATTTCGTCGTTGCGGTTTAGATGAACGTAGCGTAGTTTAGTAACAGTTGACCGTCTACAGGCAATAGCTGATGGATTGTCTACCCTTTGGAAGGGCTCGTTTTCAAGTTTTTACTAAAACGCTCTGCAAAGGAGAATTTGTATAGGCCAAATGCGTGGCATGTCGTCAGCTAGCGGTGATATTCTCATCGAAACAAGCACCATAAGGTCTCTTCTGTCATGTATTGTGTTTGATAAGTTGGAGTAAGACGGTCGGAATACCTGCACCGAATTCACTGAGGAGGTTTCTTCGTTGAGGAAAATTTCATTTGCCACATGAAAACAGGGTTAAACGAAGACCCTAATCAATCTAGAGAAAAAGCAATAAAGACAATAACAAAAAAATAAAATTTTAAAATATTTTTTGCATAGTTACCATACAAGTGCCCAAGGCCAAAGGTCAAAAACAGCGAAGACGGACAACCATAGCTGGGGTCAGTATTGACAAATCCCGCAAACAAGAGAAATCTCAGTGACGACGATGAGATTTCCATTTAGCTTAGCCCTATAAAAGACCGAGGAATTTGACTGAGGGACAAACTTCAGTGAGTCACCAAGTTACATACACACAGTGGGGTTTCGCGACATAGACAAAGGCAGTGTTGGTTTAAGGGCGACATCACACTGCAGGGAAGAAAGGAGAAATAATTTCCTTTTCTTTATCAAAACGTCGCTTATAAGCGAAGTGTGAGTAGTCGAGCCTACAATAAATGGAGCTATCACTCGACGGGTAAAACGGTGTGACGGCATTGGTAACACGGAAGCTAACATCACGTCTCGGGTTTTAAGCCACATGGGGTTAATCAAGTATTACTAAAGAAGAAGAGTCTGGTGGAGTGTTATAACCGCAGTCGAGGACCTAATCCAATAACAGTTAGAGCCCCGACTAGGGTTTTCCCCCAAACAGGCTTGGCCTTCCGCTACTTCCAGTCAAAATCTAGACTCGGGAAGGACTGACTGGATATTGTCAACAAGAAGATACCGATAATACGATTAAGGCGCCACTACGGACAAATGTCCCGAACGGATCATAACCTAGACGGGACAGAGTTGTGTAATCGCTGCGCGGACACAACTAGTAAGTTTGCGAGTGTCGCAATCACAAGTTCATGAGCTCATGAGTTTGAGGAGTTTACTTTTCAAGTAACAAAATATGTATAACTACTCGTAAGAGCTGCCGACAGTTACAAACGTTTTAGCATAATCTTCCCTTAGGGTGATACATTTCCATGACAGTTGCAAACCTAAATTTGGCATGGTTTGGCAAAATTGGGCAAGGTGCAAAAAACTATTTCCCGACTGGCCCCACTGTACCTCAGGAGATCCGCAGCAAAAATTCAAATTTCAAAATTCAAATTCTTCTCAATTAACTGCTAACGTATGAATATCTTATCACTATCCCTCCCAAAGCACGTCTGTCAATCAAATTTGCAAAGCGCGATTGTAATTCCTTATCACTTGAAGGGCAACGACGTGATTATGTATGAAACATCTATCGAGCGGAAGTGGAAATCTAAATCGTAAATAAATGCACAAATGCCCTAATCGATCTCCATCCCCAGTCAGAAGGAATCACGGAGCTCCAATCGACCGGACGGTCGGCTCTAATCATGTGAATTTGTCGAGAATGTCTTGATAAATTATCGATTCCGGTCGCAAATATTTAAATATGGGTTCATAAATGTAAATTGAATGACCAACACAATGTGGGAGCACGTCGGGTCGTTAAACATCGATATCCGGCAGAAATGTCAACATACGAGTAAGTTTGTTCGTTGATTCCCGTGATCGTCGGGTAATTGTGCGTCGCAAAAACTGCTAATATATGTGGGAAGCGGCTTAGTGGTTGATTAA
The DNA here is from genome assembly GCA_958301585.1 of Merodon equestris. NCBI lineage: Eukaryota > Metazoa > Arthropoda > Insecta > Diptera > Syrphidae > Merodon > Merodon equestris. The sequence continues at coordinate 17,589,956 of OY284417.1, read as the reverse complement.
TTAATAGATTACGCGAATAATGGTTTAGTATTCGAGTAAACAGCGGAATTATGAGTCAGTTATCGGTGGAATGGAAACAAGGTTAGATGGGAATCGAAGTCGGCGTGAAATATGCCTCATTCGATTGTCGTAAGCATAAATCTTGGTTCTCTTCATGCCGCCTAACCTGCATAGGTGATACTGTCATCGTTGGCGGTCCTAACATTTCCGTGTGTTTGATGCAGCATCACATTCAACCGTCAACACACTTGTAATCGATTTGTTCTCCACGCCTCCAGCCATTCGTTGCCCACCCATCACAGCCTTTATATATTAATCTTTTGTTTTACCGCATCGACCTGAACCAGAGATAGAGATATAAATTGAAACAATCGATCGATAGCTAAGGTAACATGCTGGCCAGTCGAACTGGAAGGCACGGAGTGGGCAAGCGGAATTGCGTATTAATTATGTCATTACTTCCATCACCGAGAATATATGACTTCCTTAACCCCTTCTGGGTGTGTATCTCTCGCGCTACTGCTAAGCTAGAAGGCACATGTCTATTCATGGCCCTAAATGACCTTCTGCCTCGGGAGAAATCGTCAATTTTTCAGATACACAAACACGTTTATCCAAACTTCCATTCAATTGCTACGCGGATTTACATAAGAACATGATTCCCAGCTATCCATTTGGGAATTTCTCATGAATCTGGATCTGACGTCTTGTTTTTCTTTTCGGCATATAACTCATCGCCATAATGCGCATGACGCTCTAATTTCCTTCAATCTCGAGCGTAATTCAGGTCTTCGAGATCCAGATTCGGGGTACAATAGTCGTGAATTGTATTCCTTGCTTTTGTGCCCCCAATTTGTTTGGTTCCACTTTTTTTTCGCTTTCAACATCTTCATCTCGTCTTGGAGCTAAAGAAAGAGATCAGAACGCTGGCGATTGTCTGTCAGTTTTTATTTTCCCGTCTGGATTTCGTTCAACCTGTTTGTGTTGTGCCCTGATAGGCTTTGGGACCTTTTCAAAATTTCGCAAGATTTTTTTTTTTCGTTTTGCTTCTGAAGTTCGTGGGCAGGCATTCGGTAGTACAAGGCGTCGGTGAATAATGAATGATGAATGGTGAGAACTGTCAGTTCGGTTGCACATACCTCAGCCAGTGAACGAGGTCAAGGTATTTGGAACAAAAGCGTAAATCAACGAAATTATCCTTGTCTCATGCCTCGGTATTGACTGTCCACCTTCGCCAGAGCTTGCTTCGAATTCTTTTCATTGCATTTGCAGCCAAGGGTAGGGGTTCTCGGTTTAACTAGATTAGTGAGGCCGAATGAATGGTGTCGATTGGAGGGAACGAAATCATTTTTGGAATGGTATGAATGCGAATGAGACCTCAATCTGTCTTTCAGCGTGGTCTTTTGTTAATTTTTTTAGTTGCTTTTGCCCGTCTGGTTTGCTAGTTGGCACGGACTACGTATGTTCATAATTGGACGAAATCATTTTTTTAAGACAATAAATCATAGCTCGAGCCGACTGTGGGGTAAAACTTTCGGGAAGTCTGCGAAGAGAGTAACCAATTTGTAACTTTCATGGCCATTCCTTCTGTAACTAACTTTCGACCAATTTGCCCACTGTCTTTAGACCTAATTGTACGCAATCAACCTCTGCCATTGTACCTTCATGCCTCCGTATAGCATGCTCACTTGACCTCTTCCACCTCCTATGTGTGTCATCACCTTCGTCACGATGGGAAGATCTCTCATCTGACTATCGAATACCGTATCCATACCTGCTCCTGTTCCTGCTGTTCTGCGTCCCATTTTCCATTCCTGCTCCATTGGAACCCCTATTAACCTTGATTTTCGATAATTAATCGACGAATAACTACCATAAAGCCATGGAAAATCATGAATTCTCTAGGAAAAGGTTGCCCGAGAACTGTGACGTTTGAGTGAGGAATGACCGCAGAGAGTCAGAGACCGAACCAGGCTGGACCAAAGGCCGTCAAGTGTGTGTCAATCGACGAAACAAGGTTATATTTCTCTATGGAACTGGCCACTAACGAGAAGACACACACAAAACCGCAGGAATTTCGTGTTTTTTTTTTACTCATTTTCCTTTGTCTTGTTTTCCATGTGCTCGAAGACTTTGCCTTCGGAATAGCAAACTGGGAAACGGACGGGAATCGGAGATTTCTCAATGGAGGGAAATACACATCCACTGACCGTGTCATTCATTGTTATGAAGTTTCCACACACACATGACATTGCCAGGTTCAAATGAAAATAGTTCTGAACTCGTTGGGATTCTTCTTGGAACGGAGAATCTTATGAGAATTTCCTTGTTATCTCTTTCCATTGGATACTTCACGACCAGATCTCGTCTGGTAATACTCGCACCACGTTTGTAGGTTCACACCCTTGAGCTGGTCATGGCAGCTCTGCAACAAGCCCATGTTATGGCGTGACAACGTGAAGGGCAGTTTGGCCAGATACGAAACAGCAATCGTAGGAATGAAAGAAATTCCAGCAGTAGTAGGAAGTGAGAGCTCTCGATCTCCCTGTTGTATTTGGTTACGCTTCTACCATTCGACCTGATGATATTATCTTTCACGTTTTCATTTCACGATATCGGTTTTCGGTTGCTAACCCGAGGAACTTCTTTTTTTTTTCTATTTTTAGCCACTGCAGCCTGGATTCCTGGAGGGTGTGGAACGAAGGAGAGGATGATAGCTCTGGGTATACACACCTGGTGTTTCGATTGCGATGCGACTCAGGTGATGTCGTCTGTGAGTTTTCTAATTGAAACGAAACACAGTTGATTGGTTAAATTGAAACCGTGAAGGAGGGTATTCCGTCAGGATTGGTACTATGAACGCAGGTTAACCCCTGCGTATTAGCTGCATTCATTAACAAACTGTTCTAAAGATGACTATAGAATTAAGTGGAGTTAAACTATTGCTTTCTTGGAAGTTCCTTAAGAGGTTAAATCCAAATATATGGTCATCCAATAAGAAGTGTCATTTTAAACGTTGCTCCATTGTTGAAATGTCAAAATTAAAGTTTTATTTGCATGACTTTTTATATGTAAGAACTAAGAGGTTAGACGCCTATAAAATATCCTAAACATGCTGCCTAAAGTGCTTTTCGAAGTCGATTCTATGAGATCTTCTCGTGATAACTGGGAGCCAATGAAATAGCCTTACGGAGTAAATGAAAAACATTTTTAACTTAAATTAGATAAAATCAAGGTGCCAATGTTCTCCCGCGAACCGAAGTCTTCGGTAAAGGTGTGGTTGTGCTTTGCTCTTTTTGTGTCTGAAAGGGAAGGTTAGTATTCCAGGTTAGGGAAGTTTTGAAAGTCTATGCCAAGCAGGGTTTTAGCGTATGACGAGATGTGATCCTACCGCCGTAATCTGTGCACTGTGCTGATAAACGCAATTGCTAGCTTGCGTGAGCTGTGACTTTTGAGATCGCAGAAGACAGGTCCCGAAATGTCAACTGCAAGGTCATTTCCAGGGTAGCATAATATACATACGTAGGACGCGATGTAATCTACATAAATAGGCTTGGATTACTTAAGTCTAGGAAGGTACGACCTATAACAATGGTTGGCTCTTGGTGGAGTTAAGCACAACTTTGTATTTTATTTAACGGCCTGGAGATCCTCATTCAACCGTGCAGTAGCGTCTACCTTTGGGTGAAATGGGTAGCTGATATATAATTGTACATCGTCTGCGTACATACATACATATGTACCTTACTTCTTCTTCTGAGATGTCGTTACAATTCACGGAGGGCCAGAGCCAAGCGCCTCTCATTCACTTATGTTGTGTGCGAATTTTTTTTCACACAAGTGAAGGGGACCGACAGTTTAATGCCCGTTTTGAACGGCGAGCCCCGAGAAGCTTTTTCATGGCAAGTCTGCTACAGAGGGTTTTGCCATTACCCATAAACATTCAATGGCGTTGGCGTTATCGGCATCCAAACTCACTCACACGGCGCTCTGATCTTACAATACTTACAATAAATGGCCGGAATGTCGTTATTAAACAGCGAAAACATTAATGGTCTAAGAATAGATTCTTGATTCCCGTTTTGGATCTGAGAAAGGTTAAAAAGTTTTCATGTGGACAATATCGAATGCCTTAGAGCATCTGAGTTTAATAGCACAAGGTGGCGCAAAATTAAGCATCCAATTTTGTTTTTGAATTACTTTTTTACTAAATAAAAAAAATGATTTTGAGTGATGCAAATCTTCACCAGAAAAATCAGAAAATCTTTTCTGTTAAGCGGAAAAGATGATGTACGTCAAGTGGCTGCCACCAGTATTGATACATATTTGTACCCGTTTTATCGCAGTTTCCTTCCGCAAGATTTCCGGTGACAACTGTTCGTATTCCTAATATTCTCGTTAAGGGCTTGGCTCTTGGGATCGGATTGCCATTATCTAAGGTTTATTGACATAAACCCGCGAATAGTAGCCCCAAAAAAGAATCGTGTGATGGTTAAATCAGGCGATCTTGCTGGCCAGGCTAAATCGCCAAAATGGAAAATTCCGTGACCAAGAAACGCTCCCTTCACAATATCCATTATGGCTCGTGTTGGGTGTCTGCACCGTCTTGTTGAAACCTCATGTTTACCAAGCCCCGCTCATCCAATACCGGCAGTAAAAGATCGTTATCATGGCTTCATAGCATTCGCCAGTAAGAGTGATCGTATTGTCGATGGCGTCCCCAAGAAAATACGCCCCAATCACTCCTCCGGCGTGAACGCCACACAGTGGTTTTGAGTAGCTATAACGGCTCCTTGTACATCACTTGCGGGTTCTCAATGCCCCCGAAACGAAGATTTTGCTTATTGACGTAACCGTTTAAGTGGAAATGCTCCTCGTCGCTCATGATGATTTCTGACACAAAATCGTCTTCTTCGTTGTTGAGATTGAGAAGGGGTTTTGTGTTAATTCACACGCGACTGGCGATCAGCAAGCATTAACTGATGTACTGTTTGCAATTTACACGCTAACATGTGTAAATATTTCACCAAAATTCGCTGCAGGTTCCATCTGGTTGTGTCCGATTTCGAGGCCCGTCGTCTGGTTGATGTTCCTTCGTTCTCAGCGACATCGGCAGCCACAGCTGCGATATTCTCGGCCGAACAACTAGTCCGCTAGCAGTCACGCCCTGCATGGCTCCAGTCTGTTCGAGTCGAGTAGCTAAACGCCGGGATGTTTGTATAGTTGGAGCGACACGATTAGGAAATCGACGTCGAAATTCACGCTGCCCTAACACCACTGACCGACAAAAAAATCGACACAATTATTCCATGCTCTTGTTTGCTTATTTGTTTGTATTCTGCAGCTGTCTAGTTCACAAACGTCAAATATGATTGACGTACGACGCCATTTGCAAACATTACATCTTCCGATAGGGTGATTAATTTTGCGCCATCTTGTACCAACGACATTACATGGTACTTATCAATTCCACATCAAAAGTCTTAAACAATCTTGAGTTCCGAAAAGATGCAGCTGTGTTATAGCCTGAAATCTGACTAAAACGGTAAAAGAAGCTTATGTTGGTTTAAGAACAAATTCAATTGCGTGCTTAGAAGCTCTTCGAAAACCTTAGATATGAACGGCAATATAGAGATCGGATGATATTTCTTATCAAGATTATTTCCATGTTTGGGGGTAAGTATGATGTAAGAAGCCTTCCAGGATTCCTAGAATGGACGGAGGTGTTAAGACGGTCTGGATGATTAGTTGTAAGAATTTGGAGTTCAAAAAGCCCAAGCCAATGGCGTTAGATATGATTACAAGGGTAGATTTAAGATCTCATCCAAGACCCTAGAAAAGTCAAAGTTCTCGATCAGGTTAGGAGTATTAAAGAATTTTTCCATTGTTGCGGGTAGATTTTGGCGGTCTGTGGCGGCGATATCATTTCGGTCACATCAGTCAAATCTGTTGCTTATCAGTTCAGTTACTGATGCCAAATCACCACGGCAAGTTACTCGATTGAACAGCCCCTCCAAATGTTAGAACTTTATTATCAAAATGAGTGTTCGTTAATGCAAACGTTGCGCGCCTTCCTCTCATTTTATGGTAGACGTGGTGGACCTTCACAGTTGACTCTTGAGCGTTTGGTGGTCAAATTTGAGACGATCAGTTCGGTAATCAATCAGGAATCAGCCAACATTCATATGTCAAAGAAACGCAAGATAGGCCGAGAACATCGCCGCGGTCCTGCACCCGTTCAAGGCCCAACTGATCCAAAAGCTCAAAGTTCATGACCATATACAACGCCGTTTGTTCGTTTACTGGAGTGTTTGGAAAGGGACCTCGATTTTGGCCGGGAAATCGTCTTTAGCAACGAGGCGCATTTTTTGATGAATTTCTGGGTTATAAAGCAAAATTGGCGTATATGGGACGACACTAACCCACACTAGGTGGCAATGTATCCTCAATTTGGTGTGGATTTTGGGCTGGCGGTGTCATTGGTCCGTAGTTTTTCGAAAACGACATTGGTAAGACAGTCGCCGCCAATGACGAGCGCTACAGAACGATGATTATCAATTTCTTATGGCCTTAATCGAGCCAAATGGACCTAGTCATGTCCAGCAGGATGTTACTTACCACACAGCCTGCATTGACATTCTGAATGAAGGATTTGAGGGTAAGGTTATCTATCGCAGAGGTGGCGGCCACTTAAGCCGCCAATGTCATGCGATTTGACCCGGCTAGACTTTTTCTTGTGAGGTTTCCGGAAGTCGCAGGTCTATGAGAATAAACCACTATCGACTGATGCCCTCAAGGTAAGGTAAACATAACATAACATAAACGGACCATCGTTTAAATTCAACCGGATCTATGAGTCATTGAAAATTGGACCACTCGGATCCGCGCCACGGTAAGATACCGAGGCGAGTATTTGAACGATGTCATAGTCTAGATAATGGCATACATAAAAGACGGGTAACAATAGAAAGGTAGCAACTGTAGACCTCGCGGGCGGCAGACAAGTCGCTTACAGCGCGTCGGTGACTATGAGTTGTAACTTATTTAATACTAGGAATTTTGGTCTGAATTTTTCACAGCATATTTTCGATAAGTTTTACTATAGAAGTATGAAAAAAAATCGATTATTCGAAGTGGTCAATGAGACTACCCCATAAACCGAGCTAGTGACTCAAATACAATTTTCGATTATTTAATTGTTTTTTATGATTTTATTTAAAAAAAAAAATTAGGAGGTGCTTATTTGATCATCTTTTAAAATTGTGATCAAATTGAAATTGAATTTAAATTTTGCGGTTGTAACGAAAAAAACAAATTACTGCAGAGGGACTTTTGTGACCAGGCATTGTTGATGAATGATGTTTCAGGTGGTGCAAACAATTCCAAAAACGTAGAGACAGTGTTAGAAATAAGTACTTTGGTTTCCAATGGGCCCAACAGATTTGATACTCAAAAATCGATCATATCAACATTTGGAAGGAATATTTGGACTCCACACGCGTGCCATCTCATTTAGTTCGAACGAAAAAGACCACTTTGACAGGTATTTTGTCGGAGGGGACTTAACTAGAAGGAGAAGGAATAGACTTGAGCCTTAACCAATAAACGTCTCCAGCCAGCACGATCTCAACAAGCTGGTTGAGGTCCTTCTCCACTTGTGTGCGCCATTTAAGTCAAGGGCGTCCTCTGTTGCGTTGTCCCAATGACTCGGATTCAAAGACTCTTCACGCCGGAGTCGTGTTGTCCATACGCTCTACATGGCTTAACCATCTTAAGCGTTGTATGCGTAGGCTCATGCTGTCGTGCAGCCCGTACAGTTCATAATTTAATTTTCTCCTCCAGATGCCATAATCGCAATCAGGACCAAAGATCGCAGAACTTTTCTTTCGAAAAGACCAAGAGCGTTCTCATCCGGTTTCAATAGCATCCATGCCTCTGCACTATAAAGCAGGACTGGGATGATTAGAGTATTATATGAACCCAACTTGGTTTTTCGAGAGAAGGTTCTATTACTCAATTGCCTCTTGATCCCAACAAAACAGCGATTAGCAAGAGTTATTTTGCGTTTAATTTCGGTATTGATGTTGTTGGCACTAGTTATTGCGGTTCCGAGGTAGACGAAGTCCTTGACTACCTCAAAGTTCTTGCTGCCCATTGTGATGTTCTATCTGAGACGTCGATGTTGTGCGTCCTCGATGACAGCATATAAGTACTTCTTTTGACTCTCATTTACGACCAGACCCATTTTAGCCGCCACCGAACGCCTCATTTGCGGCTCGCTCTTTTCGACCAATCACGTCAATACGTATATCATCCGCGTAAGCGTAAGCAGTTGAACGGAGTTTTTCAAAATCATGGTCCTACAGCTGACTTGTGAGTTTCGCACGATTATCTCAAGTATGATGTGAGAAAAGTCATTGAAGGTCTCGGTAAGTTCGTTATGGTCCTTGGAGCAGCGAGAGTTGTCCATCGTCATCCAACACAATCTGACGAGTTTGGTAGGATTGTCAAAACTAGACATAGTTCTGTATAATTCGTCCCTATGCGCGCCATCATATGCAGCTTTGAAATTGACGAATAGGTGGTGCGTATCGATCTGCATTTTTTTTAGATCTTTTCCAGGATCTGCCACAGTGTGGAGATTTGGTCTATTTGGCCTATTATTGACGAACGATTTCAGGCGTTCACCCGTTGTCTTGTTTGAATTTTGCTACTCTGCCACGGATTTTTACTGGGTAGTGTCGTAAAACCCAGCAGTGGTAGCTTCTTTAATATCTTTTTGACAAAGTTTTAATTCTTCTTCTATTGTTAGTGCAGGCTGCGTCGAACTCTCAGAAAGTTTTTGGGAGACTCGGTTGGCAAAGTTCTTAGCAGTCGGTTGCGAGTGTAGCTTGTCGACGTCAAACCGTGGTGTTTTTTCGTGTTCTTACCTTGGCTACAACAAGGAAATGATCCGAGTCGATATTGGCTGCTCGGAAGGTTCGGACATCGAATACTGGAGGAGTGTCTGACGTCGATGGCAATATGATCAATCTGGTTAACGACTAATTGGTCAGAGGACCGCCAGGTCCCTTTATGAACTTGGGGTTGTGGGAAACGCATACTCACTACAGAGAGGGTCCGCTTCGGAGCGAAGTCCACAAGCCTAATTCCGTTGTAGGATATGTTGTCGTGCAGGCTGTGTTTTCCCATGAATTTAGCAAAGATTTCTTTTTTTCCCAGCTTTGCATTAAAATCTCCTAGAACGATCTTCGTATCGAAGCTGGGGCATTAATTGTCCTCGTGGGTGCAAATGAGGCTAATGTAGCCGAATTTAGCCTTGATGCGGATTGTTATGAGGCGCTCGATTATAAATTTGAAGCTTAAGACTTTTTGCTTAAGCCTGCCTCCAATAACAAATTCCCATCCAAATAAGTGCTGCCTTCGCCGTCTATAGCCGCAGTTTTTCATTTTCTTTTTGCCCGGCCCATCCCATTACACTATGTCTGTTATGTCTGCATTTTAGCAGTCAAGGTCCTCCGCGAGTTAATCGGCTACAAGTGGTCTGCTAAGGGTCTTAACGTTCCACGTGCAAAGCCGAAATTCATTATTCTTCTTTTCGTCTGCTGCTCGTTTGCTCGCACAATTCACAACTGGGAGGCCAAGGCCTTTTCTTAACACTCAGGCAGAGGGTCTGGGTAAATCCGGTGTCGGTAACCCCGCTGAGGCTGTGACCGCCGCCGTTGGTTCTACTATGTAGGGCTCGCGGTCTTTTTTCCAGGGTCCCGACTTGGAAGTCTCCTTTTAGGCCTGTATCTGAAATATATTCGAGCAGCTGTAAAAGAAGTGTTGTCCAGGTGGCTCCCACGACTGGAGCTGTGAACCACGCCGTTGGCCGATCGATTGAATAGCTCGTCCGTCACCGTCCCAAAGAAGAGCTAAGCCCTGGAACCGATTTACTTTTACACTTCTTCTTTCTCGTTAGTAGCCCCCAACCACCTCCCCCGAGGATTGGCCCAATATTCGGTCAAAGCTACTAGGCTCTCGAGCTTCAACCCGTGGAGGTGAGAGTAGGAATTCGTCGACAGAGTCTAGGCGCAAACTCTTGTTTCTGCATGAATCGCTTGTCGACGCTTAGAAACCCAAAGAGAAATAGTGGACCAATTTCTCCATACACACTGTTATAACTGTTTTGGGCTAGCGGGTACAATTTTTTGAAAACGAAGTTGGTATGACCGCTTCAGATTGCGTTATTAAATGATGTTGACCGATTACTTTACTGTGGACGTTGAGGACGCTTACTTTCAGCAGAATAGAGTCACATATGGCACAGCTAGGGAGACAATGAATAAGGAAGCAGAGGAATAAACGAGAAATACTGTGCGAAAATGTGATGAAAAATTTGATGAAAACCACGACTATTTGTAGACAGAGCTGAGGCGAAAGTTGGTATTTCATTACTAACCTCGGACCTTGTGCTATGAATTAAAGTAAAAATATAACAGTCAATATCAAATATGTTGGATTTTTTATTGATTTAAAGTAACACCTCTTGTTGGATGACCTATATTTCATTGTTTCTAACAACAATTGTCTTCCATAATACAAATTATAGGCATGTTAGTAGGCTCATATCAGGTTCTAGATTTCAGGCTCTTCACTTTGTCAGTAGCTCTATCTTTTGTTCACAGTTATTCTCAGGGAAAGAACCGATATAACCCTCAAGACCGAGGAGGTTAACTTGAAAGTAAAACAAGAAAACACTAAAGCAAAACCAAAATGAGTCAACCAATTTAATGAAGCATATCATAAGTACTCGAGCAACTTTGAGACGTAGGCTCTTGCAATCTGAATGGTCAATAATATTCAGCATTCAATTACACTAACAACAAAAGCAACAATCTTTCCGAATTTCGCGCTCCATTTTATAGCTTTACTTACAGCACGTGGAAAGGAGAATAAAAGCTGTTCCTCCAATAGTCCCAGATTCCCACTCAAATTAATTCGTTAAGGTCACTCCGGACCGTCGCCATTGCCACGATTCCACGTAAACATCAACGATTTGGCAGGGAACAAGTAGCCACACCAACGGTACCGAGTAGACAGCACTTTAAACAAAACGGCTTCCGAACCACGAGCAAACGCCTACAATATGTATTGTACTTGTGCAGGTAAGCAATGCGAGGCACCTTGGAACAGTTTGCATGCCGGGAATGAGGAGATCGTCAAAGGGTTGCGTGCTCAAGAGTTTCACTGAATCTCATTCTGCTCTTTTCATGTTTCTTCATCATCTCCGTTGTTTAATTTGCTGGGAGAGTTCCGAGATACTGGCTGGTGATTGTGATGATGATGACGATAGTCACATAGGTGGCTATAGCTGCAGCGTGGAAATTAGGCCTAATTATTGTCTTGGATTTCTTCTTTCTGTTTTGTGTTTTTTCTTTTTTTTTTCGTCGCCACGATTGCTTAGAGAAACCACGAGCAATTGGGCTTGGGACTATTCAATTTCATGGAATTTTTTCCCTTCGAACCAATCACGCTATGAAGCGAAACAGGAACCAAGCCATCAGCGTCTAGGCAAAGCACTAAATCGACATTCTTTTCCCAAGCTTTCCATTCGAGAAATTCAATTCGAAACCCATTTTTATGCATCCCCCTATCTAGTGCCATCTGCCACGAGTAAACGGCAATAAAACACTACGACGCTCCAGCACACCCGCAGATAAACCCTATAATTCCCACCACTCCCTATCCAGGGCCTCCGATAATAGAAAAAAAACTATTCGCATTTAAATTCATTCCAACGCCATAAAATTCATCTGCAGCACTTATGTTAAGTGGGAAACAAAAAAGGTCGGAAAAGTAGCTCCACAATGCCCGAGTGTTATAGTTAACCGATTCGAGTGGTTTCTGGTGAGCAATTAAACGATTATCCAAAAACCACAATGGACATCGGTCAAGCAAATGGCAGTCATACGCTACCAACACAATGTTGCAATTATGGGGAAAAAAACGCGCAACAAAACAATTTTTAATTGCATTTTCCCACCAACACAGCGGGAGAATTCAATCAATTAATTATGTTCAAACAATTTTCGAGCGGTCTTGATACTGGAATAATTATCTACTGTGAACGAAAATGATGGAAAATAACGTGTTTTTCACAGGTTTTTTTTATTGTGAGAACAGATTAACAATTTAATTATATAATGTGAGGGTCAGCTTAGGGGTTGGAACGATGAAATGATTAGGAGCTGCTAATGAGGATGATCTTTATGGTGCCTATTCGATAGAAGTTAATTACCTACTTTGTGGGAGGAAGCAAGAGTTTTTGGGTTCACGCACCATAAAGCAGATTTAATGGGCGCGAAACTGGATTTGTACGATTATCTCATGAACAACAAATCTAAGAGTTTTTATGTGGAATTTTCGGGAGATCGATTAGTGGGCGTGGATGTCAGACATTTAGCACTTCTGTTGGATTATTCCCTTCCAGGCCATCGCTATTGCGTGCTCATTTTCGCTTTTTTTTATGAGCTTTCAGACCGAGGTTGCTCTAAAAGGATGGTCAAACGTATTAATCCGGTATATCCCTTTTTATTTAACCGAATCGAATTGGGTCGTCCGACAAAAGGTACCATTTTAAATCAATAAAAAAATCCAAGATTTTTATGAAAAGTGGTGGTGTCTTCATACTGACCTCCAAGTACGAGGGTGGTCCGATAAGTACTTAGCCTACAAAAGAAAAACAAAAATTTTGGAGAAATGGCGATTTATTTTTCAATATAGTCTCCTTTTAGCTCGATACTTCTTTAACCCATCTGAAAAATACGTTTTCTCGAGGTCTGCAAAGTAGGTCTCCGTGGCGGCGATGAACTACTCATTCGACTGAAATTTCTGCCAGGCGAGTGACTTTTTCGAGTTTGGAAACAAAAAGAACTCGCACGGGGCCAAATCTGGAGAATACGGTTGATGGGGCAGCAGTTCGTAGCCCAATTCGACAAATTTGGCCGGGGCGAGGGCGGAGGTGTGAACCGGTGCGTTATCATGGTGGAAGAGCACTTTTTTCTTCGTCAAGTGGGGCCGTTTTTTCTTCAATTCGGCGTCGAATCGGCCCAATAAATTGGGATAGTACAGCCCTGTGATCGTTTTGCCCTTCTTCAGGTAGTCTGGATTCACACCTTGTGAATCCCAGAAAACGGTGGCCATCACCTTTCCGGCCGATGGGACAGTCTTCGCCTTCTTCGGAGCACGTTCGCTTTCGGATTGCGCTTAAACAGCGTCAAACACTGCTCTGAAGTGGTCTCACGGTTGCGCTTGTTGTCCGGAGTGAGCAAACGCTGCACCCATCGCGCCGACAGCTTTCTCATGCCCAAAATTTCATGTAGGATATGACCCACGCGATCTTTTGAAATGCCTACTGTCAGCTATCTCGGGCACCTTCAATCGGCGGTCTGCTAATACGAGATCGGGGATTTTTGTCACGTTGTCCTCCGTGGTAGCCGTTTTCGGGGCACCTGGACGGACGTGGCTCATCAAAAACCGACGTGCGACCACGTTGAAACTCGTTAAACCAATTTTTGATGGTTGCCATCGAAGGAGAAGGGTCACCGTACACAGCATCCAAACGCTCTTTGATTTCGCTGCGCGATTTCCCTTCCAAAACCAAGAATTGAATCACCGACCGATATTGCTCTTTTTCAATTTTTCTAAAATTCGCGGACACTCCCGCTTCCACACGCGGTCAAAACAAAACTACGAGTCCGATCCGGCTGAAATTTCGAAAGTAGCCGTCTACTAGAATGTACTACACGATAGTTGCTCTTACGATACTGGCGCTATCTGGCGGTACTAAGTAATCTGGCGGGCTAAGTACTTATCGGACCACCCTCGTACAAGCACTGAGGCTAGCATTATCTGTCTCAGCTGTTCATACAAATATCATACCTTTGACGCATTTTAACATAGTTGTGACTGTATATAAAAGATAATTTTTTTGCTGTTTGTTTTTTAAGTGTTCTATTTTTAGCATCTCAGATGTGAGTCATGATATGTGTTAAAGTCAGATATACTCAGATCGCATTACCATTTCACCGAAGGAAGGCTAAGATCCTAATAACCTTTAGAAATTATGGAATTTTATTATCAAAATTAGTGCCCTATAAAAAAGGTTTTCCACACATTTCAACCATTTTTCAATTGTAAAAATGCGTCATTAGAGCGCTAATGAAGGAAAATATTGACGTTGTTTTCCCCAGTTTTAATGGAGGCCGTAATTTGTCTATTCATTGCCGTTCGCGAAAATCGGTCGAAAATCTAAAAAGGTGCAGGTCGTGGACTAAAGTCGGACGACTTACCACAGCGTTGAATTTTTGGTGAGTGGCCTTAGAAAAGCTATAGTAAGATCCGCTTTTTCATCAACAAATTCCCTTAAATTATCTCAGATGACCATGACGTCAATGGCGCATGCTATCGTTCAATGAGTTTGACCTTTTTTTTGCCCAAAATGGCCGAATATAACCTGGTCGACATGCGCTACCAGCATGACGGTGCTATATACTGCATGGCACGCGAACCGATGAACCAGTTGATAAATAAGTTCTATGAGCAATATATCTCTTGTTTTGCACCAGTGAATTGGCTGGCTAATTATGCGATATCAAAAATCTATGCCGATAAGCCTGTGTCTATTGCAGCTTTGGAAGACAACCGTGACACCAGATAATACGCTCGGAAACAGCTAGGGAGACAATGAATAAGGAAACAGAAGAATAAAGGAGAAATAGTGTAATAGCGAAAATGTGATAAAAAATTATAGGACTTAAAAATGGACCACTGAGAACATAGCCGTGGTCAACACTAATCCTTTAAATATATATACATAGTAGGAGTAGAAGTTGCGAGAATATTAAAAAAATGTGAAAGAAAATCGAGATAAGGGCAAGTTCACTGGAGAGTGCTTTGGAAATTGAAAAATCTTTTTTTAAAAGATGTTAAGAGACAACTTCCCACTGTACTTGTGTACATTATTTCGGATTATTAGCAATTTAAAATGTATTGTAGATGGTGGTGTAACTTCCTCCAATAAATTTTGTTTCTAGGGTTCCACAGGGATCAGACTTTGGTCCAATTTTATATTGCTTGTCACATCCGACTTTCTTTAGTTCTCTGATTGCGAAGCTACCATTTTAGTTGATGATATTTTTTTCTTTAAATGAAAAATTCTAAATACGGTAAAATCATAAGTTGGGAACCCCTTTTGAATACCAATTTTCCTAACTTAATTTATAATAATATAATAAATATATATAGTAGTCGAAAGACATCGATTTAAGTTGTTTTGTTAATTTTAGAGGGTCCGCATAGAGCCAGTAAGATATTTAAGCTAATCTAAGTCATTTTGTCTACCGTGCTAAAGTTTTAGAATTGAGTAAATAAAAATGAAAAAAATAAAAAAATAAAAACATTTTGAAACATAAAACACATACTAAGGCCCTTCATAAAATTAAATGTCGGTTTACATATGTTGTACCCGCTTATATACCGAAAATCTGCTTTATCGATTGAAAATAGAATTATTTTATTTTTCACAAGGTCATTTTTTCAAGCTCTACTGCTTTATGGCTGCTAGGTTTAACGATTTAGGAAGAGTACTCAGTGCCACATTAAAAAATTACGGATGTCCCAAAATAAAATATTTAAAATGATGCTAAATCTTGTTTGGGATTACTCAACATGGAATTTGCACGAAAGGAAAATGTTAAACTGATTACCAAAAAAGTTTGTAAAATCCCCTAATGCTATAAACCATTAGTAAATTAATTATATATATATAGGGGCTCCATCAGTATTACAAACTTGTTGCCTGCGACGACGACAGCGCTGCAACCTTCTTAAGGGCCACTTTCGCCGCGGCGGACAATTTGTGGGAAGGTGCTAAGCGGGAGGTTGTGAGCAAGGACGAGTACCTCTCAGGCCAAGGGCCCACGCCCGTATACTCGTGGAACCCAGCGACCCACAACATATTCTGCTTCTGTTGCAAAGGCAAAATCCTGATCTTCCGACTACCAACTGGAAGGTCATTAAGACGGAGGTTGAAAAAGACTCGAACAGGACAATTGCCCTGTTGCTGAACAGAGATTCCCTCCCTCCATTAAAAGCAAAGTTGGATATGGCCTTAAAACCATCAGGTTAAAGGTATACGAACAGGAGGAGAGGCAAGCAATGGCCACGATTCCCACCACCTCAGCCTCCTTCAGAACTCGGCAGGAATCCGATACTCTATCCTCTCATTCGGAGGATCTGTATGCTACTGTGACAGAGGCATCTGGTTTAAGTGATAGCTCCAATGCTACGTGTAACCCAGATAAATCTCCACCACAGTGAGATTGCTTCTGCCAACCATATTCTCCACCTTGCAGAAAGTGGAGACGACATAGTCCTTATCAAGGAGCCATGGATTAACAACAATCGCATTGCCAGATTAAGGACAAAGCAATACTTACAGCTGCACGCTAACTGCAAAGGTACCCTTAGAACCTGCATTTTAGCAAAATCCCATAATAATATATTTCTTTTAAGAAATTACAGCACCTGCGACCTCGCTACTGCCAGAGAAAAAGTCTCTCGTGAGGAAGGCTTATGGATCTCCGCAGCATACCTGGTCTACATCGACATTGAGCCCTTACCATCCACAACAATCAGAAGGATGGTTAGTGAAGCAGAACGGACAAAAACACCGGTGCTGATAGGATGTGACACGAATGCCCACAACACCATTTGGGGTAGTAGCGACATCAACAAAAGAAGTGAGGTATTACTAACTTATATTATTGAAACAGACCTAGGCAGGAAGTTTTGGATATAACCTTGCTTTCTCCAATATCTCGGTTGTAAACTGGCCGGTATCAGAAAAGAGCTCTTTCTCTGATCACCGTTAAATTCGCTTCCATCTAAACTTTGAGATCCCAACTACAATAAAACATCCTTTAGGAAACCTAAACGGATCAACTAGGACAAATATGCGGCTAACCTTAAAGGCGCCCTTGACCCCGGTAAATTAAGAACTCCAAGTCGCATGCAGACATTGAAGGTCTGGCGACTAAAGTTAGTTTTTTTTTTAATAATTCGTGCAGGTGCAAGAGTGTACGCTCTTATAGTTGATCACACAACCTGGACGGGGTGCAGATGGTTTGTGTCAAAGATGTTCGTTCACTACTCTCCGTGGGTGGTTGTCCTAAATAGGATTTGAGAGATTTGACTGAATTTGCGTTGGTTGTAGTTCACAGTAACTCTTTTGTTTCCATGTAACTAAAGTGTTATATTGAAAATGCACATACAAAGCATGAATTTTGAAGTGATCTTATGCTGCGAGTGCTATGCTTTCATCAGCACTTTTTGATCATCTCTCATTCACAACTGATGTTGTTGCACAGTTTTTCCGTATAGGAATTGTTCTTGACTACGGACGGACTTGAACTACAGACCTTCGGCTCAACAGTTAATGATGATTACCATTGCCCAAGTAGCAGATCAACAAAGTGAACCAAACCTCCATGGTGGTCTGCTGATTTTGGTACCCTTAGAAAGAAAAGCAGACGGCTTTCCAACAAAGCAAAAACACAGAACAGAACAGAGGACTAGAACCGCTACAAGAACAGCCTCAAACTATATAAAAGTGAGATAAGAAAAGAGATTCTGGCGCAATTTCTGCTCAGAAATAGAAGAGAATAATAAGGCCAGTAGAGTGAGAAAGATACTGTCAAAGGCTCCCACTATACCTGCTCTTATTAACAAACCAGATGGCACCGCAACGGTGACTAGCGAAGAGTCGCTAGACCCCTTGCTCAGTACATACTTTCCCGACACTCCACAGACTATAATTTTGAACAACTCATACCGAGTCCTCCGTTAATTTCAAAGGAGTAAGAGAAAGGAAACTCCAATTGGCAGTCAATAGCTTCCTTCCATATAAATCTGCAGGTCCGGATGGAATCTACATGGGAGAGATGCAACTTTGGCTTTTGGTATTATTCTCATCCAGTTTAGAGTGGGGCTATATACCACTATCCTGGAGGAAAGCAAATGTTACATTTATACGGAAAGCAGGAAAAACCTCCTTTCCAATTACAAAAGACTACAGACCTATCAGTCTCTCCTTCTTACTTCTGGAGACGCTAGAGAGACTGGTGGACCTGTATATTCGCGAAAATCTACAAAAAAGCGTGCTTTCGAAATCGCAACAGGCCTACTGTAAGGGAAAATCTGTAGACACAGCAGAAAAGCAGTAGACACGTTGAAAAATCACTTTCCGACAAAGAATTCACCATGATTGCCTTCCTCGATATTGAAAGAGCTTTCAAGAACATAAAACCACTAGCCATCACCAATGCATTAAGCAAAATAGAGGTTAACATAATATTTTGGATCAAACAAATGCTTTCAAGCAGGTTGATTCATTCGAAATTCGGGTGCTGCCAAACAAAAAAGGCAGTAAAACATGGCATACCACAAGGAGGAGTATTATCGCCGCAATTGTGGGTGCTAGTTGTAAACGAAATACTCCTATCCCTGGAGGACAGCGGGTGCAAAGTCATTGCGTATGCAGACGATATTGCACTGGCAATTAGCGGGGAACATCTTCCAACAATCAGGAATTAATTGGAAACAGGCCTAGGCAAACTGGTCAATTAGGCAGAGAACTGCGGGCTTGGAATAAATCCCTCCAAAACGGAGCTAGTTTTATTCACAAGAAAACGGCAGACTTCCCAAATCACTCCACCAAAACTCAATGGGACTTACCTTAGATTCGCGGACCACACCAAATACCTTGACGTGATATTCGATAGGAAGCTAAATCTGGAAATTGAATACGAAAGAACGCATCAAGAAAGCAACAACTGCGCTATACACTTGCAAAAAGGCTTGGGCACCAGATGGGGTATCAAGTCCCATATTACCCACTGGCTATGTACCACGGTTGTTAGACCTATACTGTTGTACGGATGCCTTGTCTGGTGACCCGCACTGTGCAGATCTAACTATTGTAAACTCCTAAGCAGAGAAGGATGGCGTGCATCGCGATAACAGGGGCACTCCCACTGCAGCCCTCGAAACGATGCTTCACCTACTCCCCTTGGATCTCTTTCGTAAAGAAAAGGCAAAGAAATCAGCGCTGCGACTTAAGGAATCCGCTCACTGGAAGTTCTCCGAAATAGGGCACGCTGGTATTCTTCGCCAAAGCAATGATCTAAATGAAGTTGCGGACTACTTAATCCCGACCCTAGACTGCACTGGAAATATACACAGACGGATCTAGGACAGGCAATGGTGTGGGCGCCAGTGTCTAAACCCTAAAAATCAGTCAATCCTTTAGACTACCGAACCACTGCAGCATATTCCAAGCTTAATTAACGCAATTCGTGGGACCCCCGACTGGCTGACTGTGAGATCGATGAACAACATAGACATCGTCATCTACATAGATAGCCAAGGTGCAATAAAAGCAATCGAATCACCAATAATATGATCAAAATTGGTCAGGCACTGCCGCACATCTCTAAATGAGACATCGAGCAGATGCACTGTAACGTTGTGCTGGGTACCTGGTATACCCATATATGATTCAACAAGCCATTCGCTATCGTCTTAAAACGTTGGGAATGGTCCAAAAGCTAGGAAATCAGGTGCCTTGCGATTTGAAACCGCGAGACGTCGAATAGCGTTTTTTTATAAACTGCTGCTCCAACGGCAAAAAGAAGCGATTTTTTGCATTGTGTATCAACATCGGCTGCCAAGCTAACACGACAGCTCGGGCACGTGTTCCTCTGCTCATTAACACCTCCCAACTACCACCTTTTTCGATCGGTGGCGCATGACGTGATTGAGCAGAACTTTCGATCCTTCGAAGTGTCCAAAAAATGGGTCGCTTCATGATTCGCGTCAAGAGACTTACAATTTTCTTTTTTAGCTCAAATAAAATGACACCTCCTGTTAGTTGAGCCTTACTTAACTTGACTACCTCGTCTACTCTCTGAATATAACAACTTGCGATTATAGACACAATATCAGCCAACAATAGTAAAGCAGGTTCACAACCCATTTTTCCCAGACTCGTAACCTATATTTGTAGAAGTCAACAAGATCCGTATTTAGAATAGTCAAAGTCGTTAGGCTCAAGTGGTTTCTGAACGCATGAGATCACGTCTGTTTGTTTACATTCATTTCTACGTCTTTAATGACTTAGCGATTCAAAGATAACGCCCACACCATGGCCTCGTAACCAAAATAATTCGGATCAATTGCCATTGTCTCAATATTTTGATTGACCATCAAACTCACTTCCTCTTGACCTTTATGGAAGTCATTCAATGATTGTAATTGTTTTCAATTTGAGACCAATTCCACTCGACAGCCCAATAAAATTAAATTCATCTACAATGACCTACTTATGTCAACACTGAAACCAGTTGATTCATCTAGCTCTAGGCCTGACTGTCGACAACAAAAAAAGTGTCCTTCCGACACCGGCAATAACTCGAAGCCTAATGAGACGTGACTATGCTCTGCGAGATTTCCCAGAACAAAACCGTGATCGACGATTTCCATCTGCTCCATCTGGTTTGTATGTTTGACGAGTTGTCTGCCTAGAACGGATAGGTGATTGGGGGCTGCGTAGCAATTTGTGAACGTCAGCCTCGGCTAGTGTCAAATTTCTTTCTCAATTTGCTGTGCGTCATCTCGTGCCATGTCGAATTGTGGTTATGAAGCCAACTGTGCTCGTTCTCCCAATCGAGGTGGAGGTAAATCAGCTTTGATCTTCCTCCATCAACATTCGCAATGAGGCACATACATACTTGGAATCTCGCACAGCTGCAGACATTTGGTACTCATACATGGCGGTCGCTATGAATGTGATGATGGGGTTGTTCAAATGCAAACGACTGGCATTGAGGGGCAATGACTGTGGCAGAGACCTTTGAGTTGCTGAAAGGAGGAGGTAGGGAGGACGTAGAGGGAGTTGGTAATGAAATTAGCTTGTAGTTCGCTTATGATTGGGGTATAGCTGAGTATGATCGAGGCGGCATGGGCTGGTCTCGACTTGATGAGATGATAATCAACGTTTCCTCGTCAACAATGTTGAAACGACATTGTCACCATGATACAGGCCTATTTTCAGACGCCCACTTCCTCCTTGATTCTCCGCGTCCATATTTTTCAAGCATCTATGCTCGTATCCTTCTTGCAGAAACATACATAATTCATCTACTACGAATGTCATGCTTATTCAAAACTACAACCACGCAGCAACGTATCCTACGCGAAAAGCTGAAAATACGAAGTAAACAATCTCTGACAGCAACAGTTCGACGTTCAGGGTCACTTCACATTGAATGTGTGAATGTTGCTCGTATGCCGAGCCTAGGCGCGACATATGTAAGAAAACAGAGCAAACCAAGCTAAAAGGAAAAAGACTAAATCCATCCGACACCATTTACCAGTGTAAACAAACACTCTACTCTGAGTACTCGGTGTGCTTATTGCGTTGCGCCGCGCCGCGTTGTCTCTGACGCAGGCCGATGAACGCCTCCGTCTGCGATACAGCCTTAAAGCAACGACGACAGAGTCAAAAGCAGTAACCCGTTCTGACTTTTTTTTTATTCGCTAAACAAACAAAGTTGCCAGAACGCAGTCAGTGGTAGTCGGAGTAGTGCGAGTACGTCGTGATTGATGATTAAGCAACATACTCTACCGAACCGCACCCGTCCGTCGTACCCAGTCACATATGACAACTATGCGCAACAAACAACAGCAAAACCCTTCTTACGTTCTGCGTCTGAAATTGAATCAGTCAAGTAGCGTGATGTGTTTATACTGGGTGCAGCATCGACGACGTCAAGGTGCTATAAATCCTGGAAATCGGATTTGGGAACTTAGTACCATTGCATCGTGGGTTGTTTATACCAATGTAGCTGTCATTTCGGCGGCCTACATTCAAGTAAGGCTTGAAATGTTTGGAACCCCTCTAAGCCTCGTGTGAAAGCAGCAACTTGCTGGTATTTGCGAATTAATGTGGCTACGGGCACGAGCCGTAACCATCGATAGACTTATATTTGGGTTCTGAAGATTATAGTTGAGATTAGTGTAATATTGGGCTTATCATGGTCGATGTGCCGCATCGATTGAGTATCAACACATTCCAAACTTATTTCGAAGAATCCCCTTGCAAGCTGCCTTGAGTAGGGATCCCGATGTTTTATCCTAAATGTCAGAAACATCAGGAAAGGATTAGAACTTTAAACGGAAGTGTGTATTCCACACTCACCCACTCACTATGCCTCCAAAATCGATTATCTGGCATTCCCCAACAGGATTCATCAAACAAGCTCTCACTCCAGAACGATAATGAAATGAACAATCCAGCGGAGCCCACGTGCAGATAGGCAGACGTAGACTCACGAACATGGGAGAATAGTGGAATCGGTGAAACAATGCTTGCCGCTTCCGCCCCACCGCATCCATGCAGATAAAAAAACAGAAAGATCTGTGCAGATGAATTCGTAGTAATGCAGTTTCCATCTGGTTCCCGAGGGCTTTTACCGTCCAATAACTGTCACTGGCCGAATTGTGATTTGTTTGTCACTCGAAAAGCTTCGATCCGCGGGCCCGTGGTATTTTCAATAGTGTATAAATAAAACGAAAACATTGTTGTCCCTTAGTAAAAAATCGAAACAAACCCTTAAATTAGTGCCAAAAATTATTCTAACAAAGAAGAACTCCAACTATTGGAATCCTCTACAATGTTTGCCGGATAGCGATGACGATGGTGATGATATGGACGACAATGTGTTACCAAATGCATCCGTTAAAGTAGTGGTTTCACCAATAAAAGTGTTGCAGAAAAGTTGTGAGTTGTGAATAAGAGATGATAAAAAGTGCTGATGAAGGCATAACACTCGCAGCATAAGATCACTTCAAAATTCATACTCTATGTATGTATTTTCAATATAACACCTTAATGACATGGAAACAAAAGAGTTATTGTGAACTACAACCAACGCAAATTCAGTAGAATCTCTCAAAAATCCTATCTAGGACAACCACCCCCGGAGAGTAGTGAACGAACATCTTCGACACAAACCATCTGCACCCCGTCCAGGTTGTGTGACAAACACCATAAGAGCGTACACTCTTGAACCTGCACGAATTATAAACAAACAAAAAAACAAAATTATTATTGTTTAAAAAAGATGTCATTGCCAAAAATATGAACGAATGATGTTTCTGCTTTTTTTTTTTTAAATAAATAGCACTAGCCTTATTAACAAATAGCATACGGCCAGTGTAGGTCTTCTGTGCCTGCTAGCCAATTAGACGAGGAGTTCCTCTACCTTCTTAATAAAGTTGAGGAAGTCCCTCGGAAGGAAGATTTCTCTGAGAAAGATACGTTTCCTAAGATGGAAGAGGGCAGCACACTCGCATAGTATGTGCTCTGCAGTTTCCTCGTCCTTTAGACAGAGTCGACCCACGGTTGCAGACGAGAGCTTAAGTTTGTTAAGATGATATTTCAGACTACAGTGTTCGGAAAGGTAGCTGACCAGTCTTCTGATATCGACTCTATTACATTTGAGAATATTGATAGAGTGTACGTTCAGGGGCCGATTGCGGCCAGAGTTATTGAACGCTGTTCCAGAAATCTTGCGATTTTTCCAACTTGTGTAAGAGAAAATTAATCTTCGACTCTGGGATTCCGCAGAACGTTATGTACCTATGTATGTACCTTTAGCTGGTCTCGTTGCTTTTTATGCCTTTGTGTCCTGGCATCCATCAGAGTTTTATCTTATTACTTTTGCCTAGGTCTTGCAGGCCATCGTGGCTTTTCTTGACGCAGCCCAGAGCTGTGAGCGCTGCATGACTGTCTGAGACTATATTGATGGTTATACCTCTTCTGACAGTCTCTAAGTTTAGGTTGATGCACGTTCCGATGGTATATAGTTCGGCTTGAAAAACACTAGGGCTTGTTCCCAGTACCTTCAATATTTGTTTCTGCTTAACAGGTCAGGTAGAGCTACTGGCCTACACCTCTTTAGAAGAACTTTAATGTTTTTAAAAAGTTGACAAGTTTATTAAGGATTGGGATAGGAGGCCGTATTTAAAATTAGTTTAACTTTTTTTTTTGCATAGGGGATTGCGGGAAACGCTAATGCGCACGAGAAACGGGCCCGTCCTGATTCAAGTAGTCTAGGACTCACATCACATAAAATCCCATATTAACCCCTTATAGTCTTGGCAACATCTACTCTGAACCAGTGGGGGACCGGCTTCTTCATTTCGTCTGCTTTAACTTATGCGCTTATTTATCTTAGCTTTCAAGCGATTGTTTCCTCCTCTCTCTCCTTCCTTCTCAGGACCCATGCAATGAATGCGCTGATCTTGTTTCAGCTGATGGCACTCGAGACTATCTTCTGGACCACATTTTTTAGAGAGATAGGGCCTACTTATACCTCCAGTCAGGTCCTGCGCTCTCCCCATCGGCTACAGACGAAGAAGGTATCATAGGCGTCGTCCATCTCTGGGTCACGGTACTGACAAGCTGGACCCTGTTTCTTCTCCATTATATGTACATATAAAGGTAACCAGTAAACCAGTAATGTATCCATGTCCGGTTAAAAATTGTGTGGTATAGTAGTTAACTTTACCATGTCTCTGCTCCGTCCATGCTGCAACGTTTGGTATCAGACTTGCGGCTCATCTTGCCCTGGCTTTTCCATTTCTCCTTTTTGTACTCTTTTTTCGCAGTCACAGCCCCTTCGACTGCCATTTCCATCTTGTTGTCATATATGGACGTACTTTCTTTCTGCAGGAATCATACTTGCCATAACGAACTCTGCCAGCTACCTACAGTACCTACTTGGAAAGCAATGTGGCACGGGATCCTTCTGTTCGTTAATAAAATTATATCGGTCTTCTCAGCTGCCAGTTTTATGACATGGTCCACCATCTATCATTGTTCTCG
This sequence comes from Merodon equestris, assembly GCA_958301585.1. Taxonomy (NCBI): domain Eukaryota; kingdom Metazoa; phylum Arthropoda; class Insecta; order Diptera; family Syrphidae; genus Merodon; species Merodon equestris. Next base: position 17,564,962 of record OY284417.1, on the reverse strand, counting down.
TCACATGACTTGGCTGCGCTTCTACAAAATCTCTAGCCGTGATAACTGCCCCGATGTTATCAGCGTATACCATAAGAAAGGTGTGTTCCGGCATCTTTGTCTGGAGGAATCCCTCATGAAAAAGGTCTGGTCCCTGTAATGGAACTTGGGTTTTTTTTATATAACTGCGCCATGGATGTGTAATCTTCGAAAGATACCTTTAGCCCAGGCTGCTCGTATCAACGATTCGCAAACCCGAATACTCGATACACTTCAAGCACTCTCCCCGCGGGACTGCCGTGTTAGATATTCTTTGTGGGGCTGATTAGCAACTTATGCTATGTGCGCCATATCTACCGTTTTAGCTCTTCTTAATCTTTCGAGTCTTCTTAGCTTGTTCTGCACGCTCTTTAGGAATGAATAGACCTCCTAGTTCTAGTAGTAGTCCCTTGAGTTTATCATGTGGCTTACTAGAAGCTCCGGGATCGGCAGGTACATTCTTACGTCTGCGAAGCTTTTACAGTGGGATTTTGCGTGCTCTACGTCTTCCTCTTCCTCTGGACATTCTGGGCAGAAGGGCGAGCTATCGTGTCCGAATCTGTGAAGATATTTGAGATAGCCACCGTGACCGGACAGGAATTGAGTAAGGTGATAATTGCAATTTTTCCCCAAGCCTCGATCGTGAGAATCAGCTTGTGGATCCATGTGCCTTTGGCATGTTATCCCACCTGGCTTGCCACAGTGCTACAGATGTTTGCCTTTCTTCTGCTTTTATTCTCCGGATAACGCTGGTCTCTTGACGGTCAGCGGTTTGACTAAGGTAAACCTTGTGCATCTCGTCCGCGAGGATATCGATAGGGCTGCTTCATCCGATCCGAGATTTTCCGAAAACTGCATACTGTTCTTATTGCGCAAAGCCTGTATGCAGACAAGAGCTTTTTTTTTCAACTCCATCGTTGCGAGAGGTCCCGCCCATTCCGGCGCAGCGTACTGGAGTGTTGAGCTCACCACTCTGGAAAGCAGAATTCTCCTAGCGTATTCCGGCCCACAGGTGTTTGACAGCATTCTAGGAAGGGCTGCCTGCATTTGCGACGCCTTTTTACTGCAGTATTCGACATGGGTCTTAACTTAACGTGAAGTCGGTTGTCGTTTGTCGAGCATTACACCCAAGTATTTTAATACCTCTTTAGACCTGATTGATTGGCTGCCAACCTGGAAGTTTGCGTATTCCACAGTCTTTCGGCAGGTTATGAAGACAGCCTCCGTCTTATGGTGAGCTCGTTCAAGGTCGTCAGACTCTTGCCATTTGTTGATTCTGGCGATCGCTTAATCCGTGGCGGACTCTACCTCGTGCATGTGTTCCGCTACAGTAACTACGGCAATGGCGTCAGCAATACCGATAATCTTGACTCCTTGTAGCAGCATTTAAATTTCATCTTACATTATATTCCACAGAGGAGGTCCGAGGACTGATCCATGGGAGACTCCCGCGGTACCTCTGCCTTCCTATTAGTGAAGTATATAGGAATTATGTTCACAAGATTTTGGAACCTGTGCTGCCTCAACTGGAATGTCATTTATGCGACGTCTTTAAGGTAGCTACTCAGTATCTGCAGCGGGTACTGAAGGCGTTTTCAGAGGCCCCAGAATACCTGCCCAGCTTACTGAGCCTTCCTTACGTTCAGGACTGCCAGCACCACCACTTTTTTTCAACTAGTAGTGACCTTGCGCCCTAGATTGGCACAGTGAATCGGGCGTTTATCATTTTTTTTCAAGAGTTTCTGCGTTTTGTCCGACAATCAGTCCGTTTTGTTACAATCATGTAGCCAAGCCCAGACCCGTGCAGGGACGGGTTAAGAATATCTCTGCAGCGATACCTCTCGCTTGTCGTAAAAGGCGACTAAAACAAAGGTAAACAAAAATCACATCTAGGCAATTTAGAAAACACCAAGGTGAGCCTAGGGACACATATACCACCATTAAACTGCCCCACAAGTGTACATGCAAATCAGTGGGTTGACACGACTGGAGATCACCGGTGTTGTAAGAGTAAGATCAAACAAAAAAATCTGGAGCATGCCCGTGTCACAAAAAAAAAAAAAAAAAAAAAGGCAGGCCGAAAAACAATGCAAAAACACCAGCATTTGATTGGCCTCAGCAATGAAGTAATCCCAAACCGGGAAGCCTGCCGCTACTTTCTGAGGTCAAACCGGCAACCCCACAAGCGGACCAGTAGGAATGCAGTTAAGTGGGAAAGTTATGGTCCTACACTTCTGACCATAACAACGCCGGAAAAAGGAAAAGAAGAAGATGTAGCCAAGCCCAAGGAGTACCTCTCAGTTTTGTATCTTGCCCGCTTTAGTTACACAGTTCTGAACTTCGTCAGAGCAATTTCGCTAGATTCCGTGTGTCGTAATTTAACAGTTTAGCAAAGTAAAAATTCAAAATAATAGATTTGAAAGTCTTAAGAAGGCAACATGGAAGCAGTTCTAAGGTTATAAAAGGTTATCCAACCAAAGGTGTCATTTTGTATTTCGCGCTACTATTGAGTTGTCAATATTCTACTATTCTACTATTTCGATGACTTTTGACTTCACATGAAGTCACATGACCACTTCACACCTCGCGCATAATGCAGTAGTTTCACTGAATGAATATAAATGTATGTCGTCTTATATGCTGCTACACTGGATGTTAGCTTGCTAATGAGGCAAGCTTTTAATATTTTTTTATTTTTTTTCACTGATAATTATAAAGAATAGTCGTCAAATTGCATGACCTCGAGAGCCAATCAACTTAAAAAAAACTCCAAGTGAAAAAGTGCAATCTTCAAATTTTTAAGGCCTGAGCTTTAGCGCCATTCTTTTGAAACCGGTGATCGTCCAGACTCAATTCATTTAATTTTAGAGAAAAATAAAGAATCTTGTTAGAAAAAGCTTTCACTTTAACTGCCTCTTCAGCTCGGTTTTTGAAAAGGTACGGACCTATGATGCCGCCTACTCTAATCCAAACCATAAAGTGACACTTTTGGGATTCAATTGCTGTCATCAATCTTGCATTCACGGTAAAATGCGATAAGTAAGGCCCTATTGCTCACTTCGGTCGATATGTCGATATTGGGGTGCCTGGCTGGCTTTGAACACTTTCGCTCATAGCGGTAATGTGACATGCGAACCTGAACCAATTAATTTAAAACGTTTCATCATTGCACGAATTATAGGCTCACTAGAGCGAGTATATTACGTTAACCGAAAAATGCACGAATCTTACTAAATGCACGGAGTTCGCAAGAAAAGTTACATGAAATTAGATTTGCTTCAGATATTGCTATTAAACCTTAACATTTTGCGATCCAATTTTATGTTTCCGGTGTTAGCTGGCCTCACCCAGTTCAGCTGACCTTACTCTTCACCCTTCTTAGTTGTTCGGGTAAGCAGACGATCTGACTTCAGCACCTCACGGTCGGTTATATTAATGTCGAAGACAGCACAGGACAGGGCTCGAATTTCACACTCTCTTGGACATCTTTGAAAAGCTTATGTCCCGCATCCGATGGTTTGATGGCATACTGCTGTTCTATTTTTGCTGTAATTTGAGCTTGCACTGAGTTTCTTGAGAGCCGTCTACAAAAAAATCTATCTAGCTTGAAAGAACACTCGCAGGCGACTGGTTAGTCCCCCCATTACCAGGAAAACATTTATCCCGAATATTTTTATGAAAACCCGGTGACTTTAACGGATTGCCTATTTCCATAAAAGGTTTGAATAATAAAAATGCGTTATTGCGTGGTAAATGATTCATGACTAAAATTGCCAGACTGCGTTTGACGCCTGTCAAAGATCAATCATATTGAATTCAATAAATGACAGTAATTGACAGTCAACACCGACACCATCTCTTGGTTCACCATTTACCTCTTATTTATTTTTTTCAGATGAAGTTTCGACTGTCAAAAAAAAGAAGAGAATTTAGGTTACATTTGCCAAAATTGAGGGCAGAATCAAGGCCTTTCCTCGTTCCTGAGACTGCGTCAGCCAACGTATATACTTATGCATGTACATATGTATGTTCGAAAAGTAGTGAAAATTATATACATAATTCCGCGTGCTGCGATGGCTGGTTTTATCTTGTTAGGTTAGGTTAGGTGACTTCCCTCCGTAAAGCGATCACTTAGGATCACTTAGATGAACATCGGTCCATTGTGCTACCACTCGAGTCGGCTTGGTCACCGCTACTCTTGGAACTATTTTTAGTGTTGAATAAAATACGATAGCTTGGTAATCTCCATTTCGGATAGATCCGTTAGTTCATTAAAGAAATATTCTCCCAGAACTCGTCTTCTTGAAAAGGCTAGTTTCAGATTTTTATAAAAATATTACGCTTTTGCTTTAACTTAAAATGACACTCCTTGTTGGATAACCCTGTTCCTATGGGATCAACAGTTCCAAAAAGGTTTCCATTATGTCGTCCTTACCGCTTCATCTTGTTGTTTTAACTTTCGGATATATTGACATATGTACATAGGTGTCAATCCATTCTGTTCCTGGCGACCAAACCATCAATAGCGTCATTGTCTGCACCCAGAATTGTACCGTCCCAACTGAAAGCCATCAATTTTGTCAACGATATTCGGAAAAAGTGTTTATTTTCGCTGTCGCCCACGTCCATCGCGGGCGCAGTAATAAACAAAAATGCGACTACACCTACACTCAATCGTATTGTTATTGACAAACTTAACGAACTATCCAAAAGAATGACTAAATGTTGATGAACAAACGATTGTCGCCACGACTTCCATATTTGTGAAATGCCGACGACTCCATCGATAATTAGCGCGTTTTATCGTTTTATTTTCCTCCACACGACCTCTTACAACTGTTTATCAATTGACCAAGGCAACCGAAGTCTCGCCGACTGATGAATGAAACCTACGCATCTGGCTATAGAGTCGCGTGCGACTACGCACTTTTGAGCCCACACACATCAGAGCAGGTTTGGCAATAATGTTGACTACTGGAAACTGGATGACGTGACGATGACAATTTATTCGAAGAGATCATAAAAGTGTGACGACAATGTTCATGTTTCATGATCCAGGAGTCAGAGGAAGGGATTCCTTAATAATTTGTTTGTGCTACCAGTGACAGTTATAGATAGATAGATAGACAAAATGTGTTATCGCACAATTTACACAGTCATTTTACAGAGATGTGATATATTCGTATCTTTCTACTGAAACATTATATAAGGAGTATCAAATACTATGATGAGAAAAAAGCAACTTCGCAGTGTGGAAGATTTGGTAAGTCAGAGGTATATGGATTATATAAGATGGGACTGAGGACCTAACCTTGAGGTACACCTACATGAAAACGAATTATATGCGACACACAACCGTTAAAGTGCCGTGGTTACGTCTGAACCCAAACTGCTCATCGGGATATATTTTACTTACATATATTACTGATCAGACTTATTGGAAATTAAATTTTCGAGCATTCATATAAGTAGGTATATGTTGGCTGACGCAGTTTCAGGAACGAGGAAAAGCCTTGATTCTGCCGTCCGTTTTGCCAAAGGTAACGTAAATTTCCTGCTTTTTTTTTTTTAGACAGACAACCTAACCTGAAAAAAATAGCTAAGAGATAAATGGTGAGCCAACTCACAGAAAAATGATTGAAACCAATTTTTTCCTGATAATGAAGGTCTAATCTTCAAAACGCGCCAAAAATCAGTCGCTTGCGAGCGTTCTTTCAGGCTGGATAGAGTTTTTTTATGGATGGCTCTCAAGGAAATCTGTGCAAGCTCAAAAATAGCACAGTAGTATGCCATTAAACCATCGGATACGCTACCTTGAGTATGATTCGCAAAATGTTCAAGAATGAAACCATTAGGTGGCACAAACTTTTCAGAGATGTCCGAGAGAGTGTGGAAGACGAGCCTTGTCCTGTACTGTTTTCGACATTAATAATCGACTGTGAGGTGCTGCAGTCAGACCGGCTGTTTACCCAGAAATACTAAGAAGAGTGAATGCTAAGGTGAACCGGATGAGGCCAGCCAACACCGGAAACTTAAAGTTGAATGACATTCCACCCAGTCACACCTGCTCCAATGTGACGGATTGCCTGTCGTCAAACGGAGTGGCAAAGATTTCCCATGAGAACCCAAGTGCCATCGAAGATGCCAGCAATTGCATCCTAAAAGAGTCATTTTATGGTATGGATTAGAGTAGGTAGCATCATAGGCCCGTACTTTTTCAAAAACCAAGCTGAAAAGCCAGTTAAAGTTCAAGCTTTATCCAACATGATTCCTTATTTTTCTCTAAAATTAAATGAATTGAGTCTGAACGATCTCCGGTTTCAAAAGAATGGCGTTAAAGTTCACACCATAAAAAACAAGAAGGCCTCTGGAATCAACGCATCAGGGAAGCGTTGAAAATCACGGCAAAACCGTGCTCACAGGAAAGATAAACCTGCAATTCCTCTGAGCCATATCCTCAGCCATTGGACAAAATGGAGAAAAAATTCTAAACGCCCGATTCACTGTGGCAATCTAGAGGGCAGATGACCTGTCTGAAAACCAATATGGCTTTCGAAGGGGTGCTGAACAGCCGGAACAAACGAAGAAGTGGTCAGGATAGTACAAGATGCCCAACAAGGCCACTACTACTCGAGAAAAGTAGTCATGTTGGCAGCCCTAGACGTAAGGAACGGGTTTAGCTCAGTAAGCTGGGCAGATATTCTGGGGCCTCTAAATATCACCTTCAGTACTCGCTGCAGATATTGAGTATTGTTGAGAAATATGGGTAGAGCCACGCAGCCTGGAAAAACACCAAAAGATAGTGGCGGTAGTACAAAGATAAGAAGCCATGCGGGTTACCAGATTTTACCGCACCGTATCGGAACCGGCAGTGCTCATTATGGCAGGTATGATTACTGCAGAAAGAAAGTACGTCTATGACAACAAGATGGAAATGGCAGTCGAACCGGCTGTGACTGCGACAAAAGAGCAGAAAAAGGAAAAATGGAAAAGCCGGTAGAACCAGAAAGCCAGGGGAAGATGAGCTGCAAATCTGATACCAAACGTTAGAGCATGGACGGAGCATGGTAAAGTTAACTACTATACGACACAATCCTTAACCGGACTGGATACTTTATTGGAAAGCTTTGTACCGTGTACCTGTCAGTACCGCGACCCAGAGATGGACGACGCCTATCATACCTTCTTCTTCTGAAGCCGATGGGGAGAGCACAGGACCAGACTGGAGGTCGAGGTAGGTCCTATCTCTCTAAAAAGAAGGAGAAAACAATCGCTTGAAAACTAAGATAAATAAGCCCATACATAAAAGAAGACGAAATGAAAGAGCTGGTCCCCCGCTGGGATAAGAGATCGACTTCACTTTGAAGTAATGCGAAAGTGGCCCTTGAGTAGATGGTGCCAAGACTATAAGGGGTTAATATGGGTTTTTGTGTGGTGTGAGTCCTACATTTCTTGAATCAGAACGACCCTGTTTCTCGTGCGCATTAACGTTTCCCACAATCCCATATGCAAAAAAAATGTTAAACATATTTTAATAAACTTATCAACTTTTTAAAAACACTGAAGTTCTTCTGTCGAGGTGTAGACCAGTAGCTTTTCCTGACCTGTTAAGCAGAAACAAATACAATACACTGCGAACAAGCCCTAGTGTTTTCCAAGCCGAACTGTACGCCATCGGAACGTGCGTCAACCTAAACTTAGAAACTGGCATAAGAGGTGTAATCATCAATATACTCTCAGATAGTCATGCAGCGCTCGCAGCTCTGGGCTCCGTCAAGGAAACGCACGATGGTCTGCAAGACTTGGCAAAAGAAATAAGATAAAACTCATGCCAGGGCACAAAGGCATAAAAGGCAACGAATTCGCCGACCAACTCGCCAGAAAAGATTCTAGCGAAAGATATGTACATTTCTGCGGAATCCCCAAGTCGAAGAATAATTTTCTCTTACAGAAGTGGGAAAAATCGCAACACTTCTGGAACAGCGTTCAAAAACTCCGGCCGCAATCGGCCCTTGAAAAAACACTCTATCAATATCCTCAAATATAATAGAGTCGATATCAGAAGACTGGTCAGCTACCTTTCGGGGCACTGTAATCTGAGATATCAACTTAACAAAATCAAGCTCTCGTCTGAAACCGGGGGTTGACTCTGCCTAGAGGACGAGGAAACTGCAGAGCACATACTATGCGAGTGTGCTGCCCTCTGCCATCTTAGGAAACGTATTCTCCTCAGAATATTAAGAAGGTAAAGGAACTTTTCGTCTGATTGATAGCAGGCACAATAGACCTACACTGGTCGCATGCCCCATGCTATTGGTTAGCACTAGCCTCCCATTTAAAAAAAAAAGCAGAAACATTCAGTGTGACATTCGGTGGGACTATTGATATGATGTACCTTGTTGACCCCTCGACCCTCCACGCGAAAGTCTATTTGGATAAAGAACTTTTAAAGAATAAAACGAACAAAGCCAACAGCCTCGACAATCACCGCGGTTTACGATATGCTCGTAGAAAGAGCATTTCTTGTCCATTTCTGCGCACGTTGAACTCGAAACACGTTCCGCAACAATGAGCGCGAAAAGGTACACGAGAATTCCATTTCTGAAGCAAAGCTAAGAAACGTATGTCCGCCTCCAACTTGGGGTATCTACAAAGGTTCACTGGAGCAAATCCGATGCCGCTGTACACTCGCCGAGGTTTTTCTTCAAATCGATGCCTGAAGGTTCTGCCACACTTGAGGGATGGAATGATCTCAAGACTCCGCTATCGCATTTCCCGCAATTTAAACTAAATTAAAACATAATTTGCACTTCCTGTCGTTCTTAACGCTTTCGTCTTAATTAAGACGTCAGCTTACAGCAACAACAAAAAAAAAGAAAACAACAAACGACCTCGAATGGAGCACTGTGCCTAATTAAGCGACGCTACTGTTGGCGATTGGCGGTTCTTGCTTGCATATGCCCTCCAACGGAAACATAATTGTTCCGACTCGAATTCGCACTGCCTGCTAATTAAGATCAAAACCAATTTCTGTGTCCCACGAAGATCCAGTCGACAGACCTACACTATCGTGCATGTTAATTCGCCTTAATGATCGCACGCCTTCTGTTCTAGAACAAAAAAGAATCTGGTTTCCCTCATACGAAAAAACGGTGCGGCGTCTTGGGTCAGACATCAGATGACGATGATGATGATTCCACAAGACAATGATCACGAGTTGCAAAATGTCACACAGAAGCATCTTCGTTCCATGTGAATCTGCATTTGTTCCACATATGATCGGTTATTACGTGGAGTTAAAAACTAAACAGACAAGCAGTCCTCTGCCGCCAGCGCTACCAGATGTGGAACGACTGTTCTTGACAGCATTTTCAGTGAGTTCGCCCGGAGGTCCCTGTGATTTGCTTCCGCCCATATTCCCATATGGTGATCATTAGCTTGATCGTGGTTGAGTGTAGCCGCGGTGGAGGTGCGGTTGTACCTCTACCTTTACCGCCGGCACCACGTCTATCGCCCGCGCATATTGTTTCGTCATTTAACTGCCACGTCGAGCGTGACGACGAACGCTGAGCGTTCCAGTCAGTGCGTTATGGCTGATGTCTTAAGACGCAGACGACCGCACACGATAAGACAAAGGCAACGAAATTCGAATTCGGAAAAAGGCACAAGAAACATACAATAATGGCGAGCTTCAAGGGCAAGCGATGCACGAGTATATGTACGTCTATCGGTCACTAAAACCTCAGACGGAAGCGACTGTTTTCTGAAGCCATTTCGTAGGGCAAATGAGCAAATATAAATCGCAATTAAGCCACTCAGAAGTGGTTCTTCCACATGCCGCGTGCATGCCTGCAATCCAGTATTAGCCCTCCATCCATCGTCTATAATCCCTGAGTCACACACCACTTGCTATCATCTCCGTTTCCAACATAAATTCGAATTGATACATTTAATTTAGATGCTCCCGCCAGCGGGGTTCAAATACTCGCTCGCTCTCGAGTGGGGCTCCGCGCTTTATTGCCTCCATCTCAAGTGCATGCATTCCTTAGGTCACAGTCCAGCATGTTGCGACGTTGCGTAGATGCCCATAGAAAGAAGCAAAAAACGAAGCTCTCTCTGCGGCATTCCTGAGGCCATCAAGGTCTTTTTTTACTCATTGCAGTCATATGCGTGTGCCGCTGTAACTGAGGGCGTCATGGACGAGGCGGAGTGGTTTCAGCGAAGGCGAGGAGGTCATTTCAATTAAGCCTCGCCGCTAAGAACCGCGGACAGTGACAGTGCAGTGCATATACAAAATTTGCCTTTCTGTTGCCGTCGCCGTTGTTTTTTTTCAAATTGCAATAAGCTGGTTATGTCGGACGACCGTTTGCCGCCGACTCAAAACAGACGCCTACTCCTGCAGTTCGCGGGAGCGTGACACCATCTTTCTTCTTTTTATTGCTCTTTGGTTTCTTTTGGATACATTTCCCTTTTTTGTCTTAAGATTCTCCCGCCAACGCATCCCGCACAGAACTATCGTCCGTTCATGCCATCGCATTAATCTTAGGGCTTTACGCCCCCGAGATACATGTTGCTAACCACAGATGCATGTTGCTGGCATGGAGTGGCCGTTTTTGTGCTCAGAAGTTGGTCGTTGGAGTGATGGAGGGGATATTATGCGGGTCGACTTGGGCTGTGTAGGGTTTTAAAGATAATTTTAATTTATTAACGAGAAGAGAGATTGTTTGAAGATGCAAGTGTATCTGGATGGGAAGGTTTCCGTAAATTGTGATTAATGAACGTCTTTGGAAGCTATTTGTTCTGTGATGAATTGGTTGTTGCTGTTTTGAACGGGAGGACCGAAGAGATTTTTAACTTTTTTGTTTGTTGATATAAACTTCGGTGACTTTATCTAATTGGAAGCGATTTCAAATGGTGGTAGGGGTGCCTTGGTTCTCTCCCACTATAAAGTCAATTCGGCTCTTTCGAACGTTATGAAGGCAAAGATTGTGTCTTCTCGGCACTTTTCTAAATGGACTGGACCGCATCATCTCGCTTGATGTTTTAAAGCTGTCAAATCTAATTTCGAGATTAAACAAGAGCAAGTGCATACGTAGCTCCCCCACTCTTCGGCGATCACGGGAATGAGCTCTTTTCTACAAAAATGCTTTGATTAAGGGGATGCGATTATGCGTGCTTAAAATATACTATTCGGAGGTTTTTTATGAGATTTAGAAGCCTACAAACTCCCTAAAAAGGTGCATGGTTAGTTTCTCCATTACTCGGCGATCACAGAAAAGAGCTCTTTTCTAAGGAAGGACCTAGGAAGGTCTGGGTTCTTGAAGTATAATTTTCGATGGTTTTTTCTGAGAATTTGATGTTTTACAACTCGGTGAAGCAAGTGCATGTTTAGTTTCTCCATCTTTCGACGATCACGGAAAAGAGCTCTTTTCTAGGTAAGACCTAGAGGGGTATGAGTGCTTGAAGAGTACTTTTCGGAGGTTTTTCCTGAGATTTTGAAGTTTTCAAATTTCTTGAGGCAAGTGCATGTTTAGTTTCTCCATTAGCCGACGCTCACAGAAAAGGACTCTTTTCTTAGGAAAGACCTAGGAAGGTCCGGGCTCTTGAAGTATACTTTTCGGAGGTTTTTTCAGAGTTTTTTTCTGAGATTTTGAAGTTTTACAACTCTGTGAAGCAAGTGCATGTTTAGTTTCTCCATCTTTCGACGATCACGGAAAAGAGCTCTTTTCTAAGGAAAAACCTAAGGAGGTATGATTGCTTGGGGAATACTTTTCAGAGGTTTTTTTCTGAGATTTTGAAGTTTCCCAACTCCCTAAAGCAAGTGCAAGGACCTAGGAAGGTCCTTGGAGTATAATTTTCGATGGTTTTTCTTAAGATTTTGAAGTTTCCCAATTTCTTGAGCCAAGTACATGTTTAGTTTCTCCATTATTCGGCCATCACAGAAAAGAGCTATTTTCTTAAGTAAGACCTAGAGGGGTATGGACGCTTGAAGAATACTTTTCGGAGGTTTTTTTCTTGAGATTCTGAAGTTTTACAACTTCGTGATCCAAGTGCATGTGTAGTATCTCCGTTCTTCGGCGATCATGGAACAGAACTCTTTTCTTAGGAAAAACCTAAGGAGGTATGATTGCTTGGGGAATACTTTTCAGAGGTTTTTTTCTGAGATTTTGAAGTTTCCCAACTCCCTAAAGCAAGTGCATATTTGGTTTCTCCATTCTTCGGCGATCACAGAAAAGAGCTCTTTTCTAGGTAAGACCCAGAGGGATATGAGTGCTTGAAGAGTACTTTTCGGAGGTTTTTCCTGGGAGTTTGAAGTTTCTTGAGGCAAGTGCATGTTTAGTTTCTCCATTCGTCGGCGTCCACGGAAAAGAGCTCTTTTCTAAGGAAAAACCTAAGGAGGTATGATTGCTTGGGGAATACTTTTCAGAGGTTTTTTTCTGAGATTTTGAAGTTTCCCAACTCCCTAAAGCAAGTGCAAGGACCTAGGAAGGTCCTTGGAGTATAATTTTCGATGGTTTTTCTTAAGATTTTGAAGTTTCCCAATTTCTTGAGCCAAGTACATGTTTAGTTTCTCCATTATTCGGCCATCACAGAAAAGAGCTATTTTCTTAAGTAAGACCTAGAGGGGTATGGACGCTTGAAGAATACTTTTCGGAGGTTTTTTTCTTGAGATTCTGAAGTTTTACAACTTCGTGATGCAAGTGCATGTGTAGTATCTCCGTTCTTCGGCGATCATGGAAAAGAACTCTTTTCTTAGGAAAAACCTAAGGAGGTATGATTGCTTGGGGAATACTTTTCAGAGGTTTTTTTTCTGAGATTTTGAAGTTTCCCAACTCCCTAAAGCAAGTGCATATTTGGTTTCTCCATTCTTCGGCGATCACAGAAAAGAGCTCTTTTCTAGGTAAGACCTAGAGGGATATGAGTGCTTGAAGAGTACTTTTCGGAGGTTTTTCCTGGGAGTTTGAAGTTTCTTAAGGCAAGTGCATGTTTAGTTTCTCCATTCGTCGGCGACCAGGGAAAAGAGCTCTTTTCTCAGAAAAGACCTAGAGAGGTATGGGCGCTTGAAGTATACGTTTCAGAGGTTTTTTCCGAGATTTTGAAGTTTTACAATTCCGTGAAGCAAGTGCATGTCTAGTTTCCCCATTCCTCGGCGATCACGGAAAAGAGCTCTTTTCTTAGGAAAGATCTAGGGAGGGATGGGTGCTTGAAGTATACGTTTCGGAGGTTTCTTTTCAGAGATTTTGAAGTTTTCCAATTCCCTAAAGCAAGTGCATGTTTAGTTTCTCCATTCTTCGAAGATCGCAAAAAAGAGCTCTTTTCTGAGGAAAACGCTTGAAGTATACCTTTTAGAAGTTATTTCTCCACGTAATTAGGGTGGCTCTCGTGAGTGCCGCGGCACAGAGGGACTAGCAGCCATGAAATCACTGACCTTATCGTCAGAAAGTGCTCTTGAGATGCGTATAAAGGGAGTTTTTTTAGAGCTTCGGTTTTTAAATCAGCAACACTATTCCTACAGATTATCAATTTCACATTTGAAAGCTGATTTGTTGTTAGTACGCTCTGCCATCTTACGTGAATAGATGAATCCCAAAACAAGTCATGCAAATTGTATAAACTTGTTTTTGAAAACCATGGATCCTGTGATCTCTTTGGACTTTCTTTGGGGGAATGTGAAGTCACTAGTCTATGCCGATAAACCAGAGACGTGGGACGATTTGGAAGTGAACATTCGCTGTGTGATTGCTGATATACGGCCCCACTTGCTTGATAAAGTTATAGAAAATTGGACTAGCCGTGGCTCGCAAATGCAGAAGGTCTAATGGCCTAAAATGATCTATTAAACAAAGCTAACATCGTGGATATTAACACTAGCTTCAAGTGTTTTATTTCATATTGAATTTGTATACCTCTTAAAAAAACACCAGAGTATTCACAATAAAGTTCGCAGCATCTGTCCTATTGGAACAAAGGAAACCTCTCTGAAAATTCCCTTAAATGAACTAAGTATAAAATCGGAAGACTTCAACTAGGTACGTTTCGGACACTGCGGTCTCAGTTAGTTCCTCTATACATGTTGTGCATGCTCAAAATATTCACCGCCGTTCACAAATCTCTCTACCTAAAGACTTCGGTTACGTTAAGGCGGGAAATGTACTCCCAAGTGCGCAAAGCCACTATGGTTTCGACCATCCAAACACAAAACGTACATTCACCTCGTCCATTAGTTAATTACAACAGTCGCCCCAGCATTAAAGCACTCTCCAATTAAACAGAAACTTCACCTGATAAACGTGACTTCCGACTTGACTGAACCGTATATACGACCAAACCCACTCGTGCACTTTAGTCTATGGATCATCCTCACACGAAAGCAACTATGTAATACAGCAATTCATAAACAATTGAAAAAGATAAATGCGTCGAGACTGGTTCCACCATGCCCAACTCCGGACATTCCCAAAGGTATAGTAGGAGTAGAATCAACCCTCGTAAAAAACACACCCAGAAAATTCCATTCAAATATCCCGACAATTCTAGCCCGGTATTGGGTGTCGTTTTCGTGGGGCTGTATCCCAACCCCTGGGCTAGTAAAATGATGAGTATTTTAACGGTCACGTGAGTAGACGTCAGTGCTTGGGTGGAGACTTCTTTTTTTGTATTGTCATTTGGTGTGCCATTCATATAGTTCGAAAGGTTGTTAAACTCACCGCTGAGTGGATTGTAAATATTAAACGAGGACTTACGGTGTTTTTACAACGGAAAATAAACAAAATCATGATTAAATGTCAGTCCAGAAGGGGATGGGTGGAAGCCTTAGGTCGAATGATTTGTTTGGCTTAATAGAAACAAAACGATTGTCGTGAACTTTCTTTGTTATAAAAACCAAAGCTCGTGCCATGCAACCGCCTTCATTAATTTCCTTTTAAGTAAAACGAAGCTATTCTGCCCTACCACAAAGGTCACACTTTTCGCGCCCACATCGTTCGTAAATCAACCGAAAATAACAACAAACGACCAAACTCATGTCAATCACTTTCAAATCAATCCAACGACTTCATTACCAACCCACCTTCACAGCCACATTGAATAGAAACCGAATTTCCACCAAAAGAGGAACATTTTGAATAAGGTGTAGAAACTATGAATGAACCTACACGCTTCCGTTCAACCATTGGGAAAGGTAACCAACCTGTCCGCCACACGCCACACACCTAACCACCGCCGTTGCATCACTTCTGGAGTGGCGAACCCGCTGTCGCCCGCTCTCTGCCAGGAAGATGCATTTAATCTGCTAAACGACTTTAATAGTGCTTATCTGGTGTGGTTTATAAGACGACTATCTGCCCACATGCTCCCACTTGTGCTGCAATAATTACAACCGAGGCATTACAAATTCCATTGGAATGCGAGAACGTAACACCGGAGGCAGTGAATGTTCGGCGCGATATATGGAGCAGCTTCATCAGTTGCTTTTCAAGTAAATCAGCACGTTCAAGCATCAAGCAAAGCGTCAAGTGTTGATATCTAACTCGTCGTCGCAGAGGAAATCAAACTAGAAAAAGGCGCTGCCGTACTGGCGTGAAAGGCGCCAGCTTTTATCGTTTCGCGTGACAAATCCTTGGCGCCTGACGTCGGAGCTCTTGCTCTCAAGTTCAGCTTCGTAATAATTATGTATATTCACCGAGAGGCAATCTTGATTCCGTTACTCATTTTACTCCACATGGAACGAGGGTGATGATAGGAATTCTTCAAGAATTCTCGGAACAATGAACTGATGACAGATTGGTTCCAAAAATGAAACGTTTCAGCCTGGTCGCCGATGACTCAGGAGACGCAAGATCCAAAATTAGTCGGATGGCGATATCAGTTTCTTATTTTGGGGGAAAAAGAACTAGCAACATCCGCCTTGATATGAGTCCGTCATATGTGGACCGGTGATTACGCGTTTATTTACAGAACTGCTGGATTGCAGCATCTCAACGGAGTGAGGGCCGGAAAAATGTTGGCGTCGCACGGGACATAGCGATAACTATATTGCGTAATAAATAAAGGAGATAAGTCAGGCTTCGAGAAGGTCGCTTACTTACTACTTACCTACTTATCAGGCTAGCGACCCTTGGGGGTCTGAGCTTGAGCGAGGGCCTGCTTCCATTCATATCGGTCCCGGGCATGCTGCTTCCAATTGGCGAGTCCAAGTTTTCCGATATCCGCGATCACTTGGTCTCTTGATCCAGGTGATGGGATTCGAAGACCCTGGAGCGCCGTCGTCCATGTGTTCGATGTGGCCGAAGCAATGTAGTCGACGGATTTTTGCCGTCCGGACTACGTCCACATCATTATGCATCTCGTAGAGTTCGCGGTTGTGTCTTCTTCTTAGTGGCAAGATCAGTGTTCAGCAGACAGTAATTTTAGACTTCCTTGTTAGAAGTTTTGATCCCAGCTGTTTTGGCAAACCGAAGTAACGCCCGTTGACCAGGGGACCACTAAATTGTCATTTGTGGAGTTAACATTTGCCCCGACGTAGACAAACTCCTTAACGTTCTGTCCAAGGCGTTATTCGACGGAGCGGTTCGTAGTCGACGAGACCTGCCTTTTCTTCAAGTAATGTGAATGCCACTACTACGGCGCACTGGTGCTTACAATAATATCAATGTCGTCCACGTATCCCAGCAGCTGGACGCTCTTGAAGAAGATGAAGAAGATAGTGCCTTCTCTGTTGACACCTGCCTGCCTCACTATCCTTTCAAGGACTAAATTGAAGAAATCACACGACAACGCGTCTCCTTGCCGAAATCCGGTACATGTTTGGAAAATTTCGGAGGTATGGGGTCCAAACTGCTCAGGATTCCGAAATCGGTCCTTGTCCTGTAGGGCTCTTAACGATGAATACTGTCGTATGGAGCTCTAAAGTTGATAAAAAGATGGTAACTATCGACTTGAAACTCGTTGGCTTTTTCCAAGATCTGGCGTAATGTGAACATCTGGTCTATAGTCGATTTGTAGGCCAGATTCTACACTTAGATTAAGACGTTCACATAGTACAGTGTACAGTGGATAGAATCTTGTAGGCGACATTGAGCAGGATTATGCCTCGGTAGTTGGCGCCAGACATAGGATCGCCTTTTTTGAATATGGGGCATATAATCGTAAAGCGTAGAGAGGTGTGCGTGTCGTCGGGTTTGCTTTCATCCTCCCAAATTTGACAGATCTGGTGCATGATCCCCACCAGAACGTGAGAGCCAATTTTAAAAAAATTCGGCCTGAAGACCATCTGGGTCAGGAGCTACGATCTTATGGCGCAATAAAACTAGATGGTTTGTGTCGAAGATATTCGTTCACTACTCTCCGGTGGTGGTTGTCCTAGATAGGATGCGACAAATCCGATTGAATTTGTCGCGTTGGTTATAGTTCGCAGTAACTCTTTCGTTTCCATGTCATTAAGAATGCAAACACAGAATATGAATTTAGAAGTGATCTTATACTGCGAGTGTTATGCCTTCAGAACTGACGTTGTTGCGTATAGGAATTGTTTTCCCGTATAGGAATTGTTCTTGGCTATGAAGAGACTTGAACTACAGGCCTCCGGCTCAACAGTCGGTTACCATTGCACCCCGACTCACCAGCCGTGAGCCGGCTACATTATAAATGCAGCCAGCGCCCTAGGCAAGAAGGCGTAATATCTACACGACCAGGCTGGGTGTGGTGCGAGGGAGCTAAAAATCCACTCACGTAAAAAAACTTATTGTTATGAAAGAACAACTTGAAAAGTTCGCACTGGAAGTTATTCTAGAGTAATCTTGATCTCAACTGGCGTAACAGCCTATATGGGACTAGTGCCCCAGCTTTTCTCAATCACCTATGTTGCCTGTCATTCATATCCTTCCATAGTTGAAGCACCAGATGTTTATAGCCGACAGCGAAAAGCTTTTTTCAGATAGGACTGCAGAATCAGATCACCCGGCTGAGGAGAAACAAGCCGAAAAACGACTTCGAAGAATTGACTCTTACGGAGATCGATATTCATGACATCCATATCAGAAGCCAACCTCTCAGCCATGGTTCTGCTAAGGCCCAAAAGTTTCCATTTTCTACGACGCTATTGCATAAGACGAGCTAGATCTCACTAATCGTTTGAATGCTGTGCTCTGATTGGTCAATTGTTGTTGTTTTGTTGCCATAAACCACTAACTTGACATAGTCCCAGAGAAAAAAAGTTCCAGTTCCATGTCATCCAACTGAGGCCACCTAAAGTCAGTTATGTTATGCTACTGTCACCAGCGACAGTCGCCGTTTAGCCATTCTCGATTTGAATAAAGTATGGTCCAATGGCACCACCTGCTTAAAATCCACGCCGAACATAAATTTTCTCCGGATGCAACGGAAACTCTTGATACTGCTGT
This sequence comes from Merodon equestris, assembly GCA_958301585.1. Classification (NCBI taxonomy): domain Eukaryota; kingdom Metazoa; phylum Arthropoda; class Insecta; order Diptera; family Syrphidae; genus Merodon; species Merodon equestris. The sequence goes on along the minus strand of OY284417.1, from coordinate 17,546,543 downwards.
GACTACTATGTATATCCCCTGATACAAGTACAGCAATTTTGCTTGTGCTGTGCTTCATCACTTAAGATGATTTTTTTTTTCTAAAATTTGGATCCATTTCGTTTCAGCGAATGTACGGTGAGCTTCAGTTCTTGTATCAACTGGTTCTTGTTCGGATGCATGTCCAAGTCTTTTCTTTAAATTCGCCAAGTTAAGATCGCAGAAAGACCAACGACGTGCACGACGAATCGAGAGGTGTGGGTCGTTGATTCAGCAACCGAACCGCTTTCACCGAATTTCACGGTTTCGTGATAATTCGTTGAATTGTTTGGTCGGATAGATCATCATCTCGGCCATAAATATTTCGTGACTCACGAAGAGTTTGGCGAACAGAACACAAATTGTATAATAAATTTCAACGCGCAGCGCTCTTTAATCAAATGGTGACTCTGACAGAACACAATAGTCAAAGAATGACGGAGTTGCCACTTGAAACGTAAGAACAATAAGCTGTCCAAGTTCGGTAAAAGCCTTTACATTCAAATAGTTCTGGGAATTTTTGAATATCTCAGGTTGAACGAGTCCAATTTGCGCAACTCTTCCCTTGTTGCCTTAGTAAACATACAAACGTATTGTATATTCCTATTACTACTTGCTGGACTTGATGTTACCTAAGCTATCAGGTAACGACTAGCGAAAGTTTATTTGTTTATAAAAGAGAATTTACATTAAACCCCGCATAAAGGCGCATGTGAATTGGCTCATACCATGACATTTTTTTAATGTTATGAATGTGTGCTAAAACACAGAAACAAATGAATTTAGCTCCTAGCCTAAGATCCAATTTACAATTTGTCTATTTGTCACAAAATCAGAGGATCAATAAGATACTACTCGTAATATATAATTTTTTAAGCGATTTATTTTTTAATGTCAAAAAGAACACAGGAAAATTGCAAAAGTGTATACAAATTTTATTTGAGTTGATAAATCAATATTTGCCATTTATTTTGTATAAATATTGACCACAATAACATTTGAAGTGGTCCATACGGAGATTTAAATTTTGGCTCACATTTTCGAGCATATTGGCTGATATCGGTTCAAAACCAGAGATAAATTGCTCACCGAACTCATCTCTCAGTTGATCTATCGATTCGCGTGCTATGCATGTAGTGCCGTGTTGTTGGAACCACATGTGAAACAAGTTCAGCTCGTACATTTTGGGTAAAGTCATTGAACGATAGTGGGGGCAATTGAGAGTAACGTTGTTTTTACGGTCATCTTTGAAAACATACGGACCAATAATTCCGCCGGATCATAAACCTCAACACACCAAATTTTCCAGTTGCATCGGCAGCTCTTGTATTTCTTCATCATCGGTAGCTCTTCATAGGACAGTTTTGTTCATAAACATACTCATTGATCCAGAAATTATGAACATTTTTCAATAAAAAAGCGGATCTTCCTCCAGCTCTTTTAAGGTCCACTCACCCAAAATTCGACCCTGTGGCAGGTCGTTTGACTTCAGTTTTTGTACGTAAGGTTTTTGACCAATTTCCTTGCGTAAAATCTTCCGTGTAGTCGAGTAACATAACCATAAATATTGCAAACGGCGACGAATGGACAAATCACGGTTTTCATTCACAGCATCACTGGCGTATACAGTAGCTATACTTTCATCTGTACATACGTTACCAATACGGACAGGTGGTAAAAATGGTCGACAAAGCTCAAATTTTTATAATAAAATTCAATAATTTGTAGCGTTGTTCGGATGTAAGTCCTTCGACGACAATACAATGGATCAATATTTGCGGCTCCAACAGATAGCAGAAGACCTCTACCAAAAAAAAAAAATAAAAAATCCTAACCGAGAAATAGAAAATGTACCACCTCAAAACTGCATAGCCGCAGAGTATGTTTTAAACTTATCGAAAGCACTTATGTATCTTAAAGGGGTCTATGGGATAGCAAAAACAGAAAAAAGTGAAAAGGTTAAGCAACGCTATTTCAAAAATCAACAAAGTTTACTCGCGAAAAAAGTCTCTATTTGCATCAATGGGATTTATCTAACGCTCCATCATGCCTCTTTTAAAAAGTTCTAATCCTTTTTGACCAAAAATACCTGAACTTATAAACTACCTACTTTGGAAATGATTACTCAAACTTCAGAAAAATCGGTAATCGGTCGATGGATAAGGCGAACCTAGGCAAATCTTCATATCCTAACTACTGCAGCTTCAAGAGCGTTGTTTGTGCTTGAATTTTTACAAAAAACACAACAATTTTCATTGATAGGGATCATTTCCATTTGTCTAGAGTTTGGTCCGGTTTTTGAATAGGCGACGTCATTGGGCCATATTTTTTTCGAAAATCATGATGGTGCCATTTCAGCAAGTGGACTACTCGTAAGTTATGAAACGATGTTGACTGACTTTGTTGCCTAAAATGCGACGAAAGTGAACGACATTCATTTTCATCAGGAGAGTGCCACATGCCCCATAGCTGGTGAAACATGGCTCTATTGCATTACAAGCTTCATGAAAATTTGATTTCTCGAACGGAAGACATAAATTGGTCGCTGCGATCGGGTCTTGTGTAGTATTAATTTGGTCTTACGAGGGTGGTGCAGCGTTGTCATCTATATCAAACGTGTTCCTTTTGCAATTTAGAGGCTTTCATTAGTCTAATTTGGCTGATTTTTTTGTTATTGAGTGGGTGGAAATTTATGATTTATATTATTAGCAAAACAAGTCTGCCATCAACTGTGAAAAAGATAGCATAAGATTTGGTAAGGTCCACAATTATTTTGTTTATCAAAATTATAAAAGAACTTATACAGATGTTTATATAAAAATTGTGGATTTGAGGCAGTTTGACAAGTGTGGCTGAATATGAAAATCATGCTCATTGGATCTTTAGATTTTAAGGTCATATTGTTGAGGGAAATATTGTTTTAAGGGAAAGAAAAATTGAGGTATACTCCTCACTCCATATCTCCAATCATAAAGCTAGAGCGATTGGGAGTGCGATGGACGGCTCTCAAAGCTTCAATCTGAAACAGAAATGGAATTCCTTCAGGCTGTGCAAAGCTGTCATAATCGGGGTCCTCTTTGCGACGTCGTTTAGCAGCTTTCGACAACTTCCAAGTTTTTCTTATTAAAGCCAAACTCAAGGACAATAATTCATCAGCAATTAATGAAACTAAAGAAAGTATTATTGGTACCATTCCCGAAATAGAGCCGCAATAATAGGAATACGTGTAGAAAATCTTCTCAAAAAATAATTATTTGATGTGGACGCCGTTGCTGATGCGATCACGAACATACTTCTGCTGGGTGTTAAATCCTTCATTCCACATATGTCAAACCTAAAGCAAATGCGTGGTATGACTCGAGCTGTAAGGAGCCTATCAGATTAAGAGAGCTGAGTTTCCGGACTTACAGTTAAGCCCTCTGAGGAAAATCGGGATAAGTTTAAACGCGCCAGAAACGACCGTAATGCATTGATTGCTAAATGCATGAAGTGCTAAATTGTCACAAAGGCAGCAAAAACCTTTGGTCATTTGTGAAAAACATAAAAAAATTCTGCCTCGTCCTCAATCCCTACGTTCATTTACAATGACATCTCAGCTGTCAGCTCTTTAGACAAAGCCGAGCTCAACGCTCTTTGCACTTTGTACTTTGTCTCCGATTGTACTTGAGAGCGTAGAATTTTCCATGGGAATAATCCACTATCGCACTCGTACAGTTGCAAGGGTACTTAAGGATCTCAATATGCACAAAACCATTAGCACTGATGGTATTCCCCCAATATTTCTGAAGAGGTGGAAGAACACCTCTAGCTAGCAAAACCACTGTGTACATTTTTTCATCTTTCCTACTCTTCTGGTCTCTGTCCGAGTAGATGAAAAACAGCCCATCCCTAAAAAGGGCGAATCGACCCATAGGACTAAGGTCATGGAAACGCAGATAAATCGTCAGCTTGTAAAATATCTTGAATTGCGGAAACTTCTTAATGACCGGCAGTACGGTTTCCGCAGCAACAGGATCACTGGTGATTTGATGACATATCTCAACGAAAAATGGAACCAATCTTTGCACTATTTCGGCAAAAGCAAGATCGTTGCGCTTGACATTTCAAAAGCATTTAACACAGTTTGGTATTGGGCTCTTTTGTCAAAAATGCGTGCTTATGGTATCGATGAGTCTCTTCTTCTATGGACTAGAAATTACCTTTCTGGCCGTTCAATTCAAGTTGTTTTGGACGGTTTCAAGTCTGATATTCACAAAATAAACGATGGTGTTCCCCAGGGTTCTGTTCTGTCACCGACACTCTTCCTCATTTTTATAAATGATCTCTTGATTCGCTGATGACAGTACTCTTAGCTTTTCATATTCATTCCAAGACTCACGTCCCTGCTTTTCGGCCGTAGAACTGGAACGGCAGCGTATATTAAGAACTTTCAATTCCGACCTTGACAGCATAATTAAATGTGGTACAAGCAATAGAGTGAAATTGAATGCTTCCAAAACACAATGTCTATTGCGTACTGTCACTCAAGCTAACCATCAATAATCAGCCATTATCCTTGAATGGCGCTTGTGTTGTGTTGATCCTCGGTATGAGTGTTAATAAAACTCTTATTTGGAATGACCACATATTCGAGGTCGCCAAGAACGCTGCGAAATATCTAGGTTTCCTCAAACGATGCAAGAAATATTTCAACCCCTCTGATCTGGCTTTAAGGGGGTATTCTAGTGTAGAGGAGTTAATTTTAGGAGATTTTGGAAGTGCTGTAAAAAAAAGACAATCGATATTTTTACCATCCATTTTTTATGGGTTATTTATTAACACTACAAAAATACAGAAAAAAATTTAAAAAATAAAAAAAGTTAAAAATTCAAAAAATGAGCAGCTGATGAAGTGGGGGGTCTCAAAAAATTGGCACGTGGTCATAGCCACGATTCCAACCCTCCTAGCAATCCGAAAGAAAAATAGAAAAAAGATTATTAATCTAAAGTAATGTCGCAAAGTCTGGAACTACGGAAAAATAAAAAATAAAAATTTTGACAAAATGGCGGCTGCCTAAAAAAAAAAAAAATTATACGACTTTTTTTGACTTTTGCGAATTTTTTAAAAATAGGAAAAATAGGAAATTTGAGGGTACTAATAGTTCCGGGCGAAGACAAGTGTATAAAGAAGACTCTCGAAAAATTTCAAGTTAATCGGTCCAGTAGAACTTGAGAAATCATGGGTATCGTTTTGAAAAAGACAGTTCCGAGAAAAACGCGTTCAAAGTTTTGAGACAAGTCGGACCGGAACCGATGCCACGTCACTGAAACGGCTATAACTCATGAAATAATAGGAATTTTGAAAAATCCTTTTAATGGCTTATTCTTGAATGTCTGAACTTTGGATATATGAAAAAAAAATTCAAAATTCTACACTAGAATACCCCCTTAATTTACAAGGCCTCCATCTGCCCCAAGCTTGAGTACAACGCTCATATCTGGGCTGGTGCTCCCAAGACCTCTCTGCACCTGCTAGATAGAATGCAAAAGCGAGCGATAAAACTCATAGGAGGCAACAACATCGCGAAGTCGATCGACTCACTCGAACATCTCTCTCTGTTTTATCGTTATTTTATCGCTTTATCGGGGTGGTCATGGCGCAATGGTAATCATCACCGACTGTTGAGCCGAAGGTCTGTAGTTCAAGTCCGTTCATAGTCAAGACCAATTCCTATACGGAAAATATGTGAAAAAGTTGTGGATGAGAGATGATCAACAAATGCTGATGAAAGCATAACACTCGCAGCATAAGATCACTTCAAAATCCATTTTCCAAAATAGAACACCTTAATAACATGGAAACAAAAGAGTTGTTGTGAACTACAACCAACGCAAATTCAGTAGAATCTCTCAAATCCTATCTAGGACAACCACCCCGGGAGAGTAGTGAACGAACATCTTTTACACAAACCATCTGCACCACGTCCAGGTTGTGTGACACCATTAGAGCGTACACTCTTGAACCTGCGCGAATTCTAAAAAAACAAAAAAAATAATGCTCAAGTGTGCTAGCCATTTGCATTCCTCCACTTCCAGAATTTAGCCGCAATACACGTCTCGCCCGGAAGGCTCATCAGTTTACCCTCAAGCCCGTTCGTTTTTAAGCCGAACCACACGAATGTGGAATGCTCTTCCCAGCTTAACTTTTCCCACTCATAACAATCCACAAACATTTAAAACCAATGTGCATCGGTACCTCCTTTCCCTCTCTTCCTCTATACCGACGGTCCGTTTTTTGTCTTGACTTAGCCCCCTGTGCACGTGTCAATTATAAATAAAAAAAAATTATTTGTAGACTATGCCGAGGTGGACTTTTGCATATATTTTATTGCTAACTTCAGAACCTCAGATTTAAATAAAAATATCATCACGTTTTATAAATGTTGTTGAATTTTCAGTTGAGTTAAAATGACACCTTTTGTTGGATAGCCCGATATAATAATATTTGACTTGGAAAACTTGACCCGAAAAAAAAGGCATGCCTCCTTGGTATGTCTTACGTATACCTATATTCGCCGGGAGCCAAGCTACAATTCTAGGCCTTCTACCTTGAATTTTGCAAACTCTTACCTGGATCTCAGGAACCACAGTAGCTAGAGTTATAAAACCAATCGCTATGGTCTCAGAACCATGTACAAGTTAAGTTTGATATATGCGTACTGACAGACAGAAAAGCCTTTGCATAAGCCTTCCCTTCCCCAGCCTGCAAGGTAGAAGACTAAAACTGGCTCGTCATCAATCATCATTCAATCCATGTCTGAATTGATCAGCAAGAATCCATATCAGCCACCTTACGAAAGGTAAAGCAACTGAAGAGGTTTATTGATAGTTGTCAGAACCTATTAAATCAGATGTCGAGCCAACAGTGATCAATAGAAGACTTGCTCGTTGGCGGTCAGCAGATTTGATTGACTTCCAGAACAAATTCATAGTTTTCATGCCCTTAATTCGAAGTCCATCCTCTCAGTTTAATTTTAAGACAGTTGACGCGTACCATGTAGCAAGGGATGTCCCATATGTCGTTACATTAATTAAAACACTCCATTAGTGGATCTCATGCGTAGTCCTTTATTTCCAAAACTTTCCTCGTATGCTAATGAATTAAGAGCATCCAAACCCGTTAAAGTCAAAACATGGCATCGCCTCACTGCGACACTATCCTCCTCCGAGCCTGCTGACCCGACACCACTCGTACATCTCTATATTAAGTAAGGGAGTTTCCAAGAAAATCTTATTCAGTTCGTGTGCTCCCATGTGCAGCAAATAACTTACAGTTTTGCAACTAAGCGAAATTTTTGTGAAAATCATAAATTTTCCAGAAGAATCTCCAAAAGCCTTCGCATAAAAGTGCTGCAGTGTGCATGGTTAACTCACTTGTGAGATGAAACCAAACCCTCTGTCGGCTGGTTTCGACAGCAGCCTTGGAATAAAATAAAAGGACCTGCTGGCCGTAACTTAATTAGTCATGTTATGCATTCGAGCTTAATATAATCTTGGAATATGTTGGAGAACGAAACTGGATTTCGGTATTTAGGACAGACAAAGTGGAAGCAACGTGTTTTGAATAAAATCCGAAAAGACATGAGATGGTCATGCTAACTTGTTCAAAGCCGAAGCTGAATAAATGACTCAGCACGTTGGATACATAAGAGGGTGGAGGGCAAGAAGAATTTATTGCATCTCCTGAAACGCCGCCAATGTCTCGTCCTGCACGTGCACCTTTCATGCATGATAATAAGCCAATTTACAACAATCGCAGAACCATCTTGACCACCTGAATAGCACGATTCATTGAACCCTTAGTTCACCTGACTACCAACATCCCCCAAGCCCCCACGTCTCCACACAATGGATAACTCATAGGCATATGCTCCGATACATCGGTCTACCATGTAGTATGTGGTAACCAATACGTGGTGCACGAAACATCGCGTAACCTCCAGTCATCACCATTTGGCTGGTGTTTTGCTCCAGTTTTTTTTCGCCTCCTTCCATGCTGGCGATGACCCATAAAAACAAGAGAAACGCACAGGCAACAAGGTCCGCCCAGATGTCTGGACAAGGTGCGACAGTGTTGCGAGTGTGCTTACCACATCCTTCCTGATTTATCCTGTTCTGGTCATTCATGCCCTGGCAAACAACAAAAAAAAAGCAAAACCATTGCTTCTACCTTAGGATTTGCTAAGCGAAATTTATGTGGCGTCCGGGATAAGGTGATTCTTCCACGTGCCACACGGCCCGGCAAACGCACATGGTTCGGTAAATTTGACACAAACGGATGGAGTCATCCATCCAGCTGGAGCTGTTGCAGATGGATGCAGTCGAGAGGAAGACGACATACGAATACGATGCATAAAAGACGGCCGACCGGTGGCAATCGTGATGGTAATATCATACATCATCTCGTGTGCCGTCGGCCATCTATCCTGTTGTTCCGAGGGAGAGCGTGATGGCTCCACCGTCGAGTCTAATTTGTTATGCCACTACGCGATTCTTTTGTTTGTTTTCCTTCCTACCGACGATTGAGGAAGCACACACAGCACGTCGGTGTGGTGGGTTAGTCGACTGAAGGCCGCGCTGTCCGAGCGGATGGACTCATTAATTTGAAATGCACGCAGCGGAAGGGCACAATTGCGCGACTGAGTTGACCATTTCCGAAGAGGAACGCACAAGAGTCGCTGTTCGTATGTATCTAATCCGAGGAAGCGGGGTTATTAAAAACATATAAATTGTGTTTGGCTTCGAGTTATAAATTCTTTGGGATATGCGGCGTGGCTGTTGTGCCTAAGCGCATTTCCGGACTTCGTTATGCGCGGTGGAAGAGAGGTGCAGTTTGTTTGACATGCCACTGACGTTTCTTGGCCATATTCGGAAGCATTTGCATACGAATTGATGGCTGGAATTGATTGTTAGATGCCCTTAAACAGCGATTGTTTTCTTTCTTTCTTGCTTTGTTTTGAGTATCTTGTTTGTTTTGATTCGGATGCTTAAAATGCAAATGTTCGGCTTAAGGGAATGGCATGGTAGCGCTGGTGGAAGCCGTGATTAGAACGGAGGAAGTGAGCTAAATTCGGCTAGGGCCATGAAATTGGTTTTCATATCCCATTCAAGGCTTAACTATTGATTCTTCTCGTTGCTTATTAGTAATAATAGGGTGCGAGAGAGGCCTATGACCTAATTCTCACGGCTCATATAAAATATGATAGAAAGCTGGTTCTTGTAAGCCCGCTTCTGACCTCTTGGCATTGATTTCGATCAAGGATTGGCATAAGTATTGTAAAAAGAGGCTACTTGAAGGTTATACAACAAGAGGTGTCATTTTAAATCGATAGAAAAATTCGACATTTTTTTCAGAAGTGGTAATAGTAATTGAGGTCTACAAATAGTTATTTTTTGAGGAAAGTTTTTGACGTATTTTGTACATTGGCAGTAGCCGTTTCGAGGTCATATTGCTCCTGAACTTCTAAAGGGTCCGCCATCTAACGTTTTTTTTTTTCAAGTAGTGCTTATTTCGTGAATGGTAACACTTAGCTCATGTCTGATTTGACAGATAATTAGTTTTATCCTTCCGCTGAACGAATATGGTTGTGTATACGCTTGAACAACGCTGGGAAATATTGCGACATTACTTTGAACAAAAGATGCCGATTTTGCCAAAAAAATCATCTTTTCAGATGAAGCTCATTTTGATCTTGGCGGGTATGTAAACAAGCAAAATTGTCGCATTTGGGGCACAGAAAACCCGCACGCGTACATTGAAAAGCCGGTGCACCCAAAACGAGCCACTGTTTGGTGCGGATTTTGGTCCAGAGGCATAATTGGGCCATTTTTCTTCGAAAATGAGCAAGGAGTGGCCGTTACAGTCAATGGCGATCGTTATCGGGCCATGTTGAACGAATTTTTGTTCACAAAAATTGAAGAGGAGGATATTGGCAACATTTGGTTTCAACAGGACGGCGCTACGTGCCACACAGCCGAAACTACACTCGATGTTTTGCGCCCTGTTTTTGAAGATCGCATTATCAGCCGCAGAGCTGATGTCGTTTGGCCACCTCGGAGCTGCGATTTGACACCGTTGGACTATTATTTGTGAGGTGCCGTCAAAGATAAGTGTTACGCCGACAAGCCAGAGACAATTGATGCTTTAAAGGACAATATTCGTGAAGCCATTGGTGAAATACAGCTGCACACAATCGATAATGTGCTTAAAAATTGGACCGATCGTGTAGGCTACTGCATGGCCAGCCGAGGCAGCCATTTGAATGAAATCATTTTCCATTATTAACCGGAAGGATTGTACTTTCAAATAAAAAAAGAAATTTTAGAAAATATTCAGTAGTTTTTTTTATAGCATTTTCAAAAAAAAAAAAAGTTATTTGGCGGACCCTTTATAACATTGTTGACCGCATAAACCAACGACTTAAAAAGAAATCTAACGCAAGTCGGTCGCGTGGCGAAGTGGCCATATGACGATTTACGAATTTCCTTTCAGTATATCAACTGTTTGAGCAGTTGTGTGAGATGTATGAACATCTTGCTGGAACCACAAATCGCTGATGCCAATTCCATTCAATTCTGGCCAAAAACAGTCTTCCAACATGGTATGATAGCGAATACGAGTAACCTTAATCGATCATTTTCATCGACGGAAAAATTCAGTCCAATCACACCTCTGGCATGAATCCACACCATACGTCACTTACGGATGCAGTTTAGTCCCTTAAAGCATATATGAGTTCGCTGCTGTCCAGTTATGCATATCTTATTGACAAAGTCTTTAGCCAGATGCCTTGTCGATGAAATTTAGGATTTTCTTCAAACATTTCCAGAGCCCAATCGGGGAAGTGTCAACGCTGATGAAGAGGCTTCAGTCTTTGAGTTAGCTTTAATCTCCTAAAGTTATCGACGAAGGTATTTATACAAAGTATAACACAGAGATACCCAGGTCCTGTGAACAGCGTGGAACCAACTGATTTGGCTCATTTTGAACTGAAGGCCTTAGGCTGCTATATTTTCGCTACTTTGACCAGTACTTTGGCTGACTGGTACTAGAACATTCAAAAATTAATATATTGACTCACATTAATCCACTATAGCACGCACAGCCTGTCTAGCTCCAAACAGACACAGAAGCAGATGTAGGAAATATCGCAAAGAACCCTTATCAAAATAGGAGACAAAACCTGATGGGATTCCGTCGCACAAAAAAAAACTAGACAAATTCAATGCCATTCTTCAAGAATGCTTAGAGGAAGGCGTATTCCCAAAAACCTTAAAGCTACAACAGCAAGTAAAAGGCAAGTAAAACATCGCCCCATACTCGGTATGTCTGCCCACTGCAGAGAAGTCGGGAATTTTACCAAATCATCAGTATGGCCTTAGAAAATCGCGCTCAACTGTCAACGACATCAAAACAGTAGTCGAACAACACCCCCGGAGATGGCAGTCGAAAAAATATTGGTGCAGTGATGGCTGACTGGTCTCAAATAAGGTGATCGTCGGAAGGATTATTGGAAAGAGGATAGTCTCCAACTACCTTACCAAGAGGACGTCAACACATAACACAGAAGAAAAGGAAAGATTGGAGTACCTCAAGGTTAAGTATTGAGTCCCCTCCTATTGAAAGTTAAGTACAATGCCGTCCTAAGACTTCCACCAGCGGTCAATATCATCGACTTCACCGAACACAAAGCAGAGTAGAAAAACCATGGAAAACGGCAAAGTATGTTACTTGGAAGATAACAGGCTGCATTTTATAACACACTAGGTTAGGGTAGGTTAGGTTAAACAGCACTTCCACTCGGAGGCCAAGAGGCCCATTGTGATTCCCTTCTTTTGTGTGGGTACACATAAATTAACCTGTCCTATCAATCTCTGTAAAGAATCTTTGGCCTAGCGACACTAGGCGTCGATTCTGGAGAGCTGGACAGTGGCAAAGCAGTTGGATCGTCTCAGTTTCTTCCTCATCGCCGCAGCTCCGGCAGAGATCGCTGGATCCCGAGTCCCATTTCCGGAGCATTTCTCCAATGGGACAGTGTCCTGTGATCACTCCGACGAGCATACGGATCGAGTTACGGTCCAGCGCCAGGAGCTTCTTTGTTTTTCCGATATAGAGCTCTGGGCACGATGATCTTGTAGTGTAGCTGTCGTTTCTTGTAAGCCAAGACGAGTTGGCCTCTTTGATGATTGTGTCGTTTATGATCCGGTATAATGCGCTGATCGGTGGTTGCAATGACGTGTCCGCTTCGCTGATGTCCATTTCAGACCCTTGCCTGGCCAATTCGTCTGCTCTTTCGTTCCCTGCGATTGAGCTGTGGCCCCGGGACGCAGCAGAGTTTAACTTTGTGGTGTCTGATGGACTTCACTGAGTCCCGACATTTCTTGACAACCTTTGATCTCGTTATACAGGATTCTATTGACTTCAGTGCAGCCTGGCTGTCTACGAAGATAGTGATATCAGATGGTGGGATATCGGCTACCTGTAGGTGTTTGGCTGCTTTCTCTATTGCCAGGATTTCTGCTTGAAAAACGCTGCACAGATCAGGGAGTCTGAATGATTCCTGTTTGTGGAGGGTATCAGAGTAGAACCCGGCCCCAGTGCCTGTGTCCATTTTCGATCCGTCGGTGAAGAGAGTGATCTCGTGGTCGTTGATTACGGCGTTTGATAGCCACTCTTCTCTGTCGGGGAAAATGATAGGTATACTGAGAGAGAAGTCATTTTGGCGGGAAATATAGTCGGTCGTAGCTGCGAGGCTGCTAAAACCATGTTTCCTTCTCAGGTCGTCTATTATTCTGAGTATGGCCGCATGTCCATAGTTGGCTTGCTTCCACAGAGAGGACTCCCTAAGTCTGAGAGCGCTCTTTGCAGCACAGCCTTTTATGAATAGATCCAGGGGGAGTAGATGAAGATATTTCTTTCCACTTATAACAGACTAAGTGAGCAAGAAAGTGTCATTGCTGCAAATGGCACTCTGCAGGACTCTATCGAACATGGGTGATACAATAAGAGCTCCGTTCTCTTTTAGGGTGTACCAATCTGGGCAGAAGCCCTCAGAAGAAAAGCAATCTGCCGTATATATAGTATACTTACTCTGTCCGCTAAGGATGATAAACGGTTATAGGATTATATCGCATTTTTTGTTGTTAGAATGATCCCCATTGATATTCTCGTTTTTTCAAGAGTGTACCATTTTATGGTGTTTGTCACATAACCTGTACGGGATGCAGATGGTTTGTGTCGAAGATGTTCGTTCACTACTCGGCAGAGGTGGTTGTCCTAGATATGTTTTGAGAGATTCGACTGAATTTGGGTTGGTTATATTAGTTCACAGTAACTCTTTTGTTTTCCATGTTATTAAGATGTTATATTGGAAATGCACACACAGAGTATGAATTTTGAAGTGATCTTTGTCAGCACTTTTTGATCATTTTTCATTCACAACTGATGTTGTTGCACAGTTTTTCCGTATAGGAATTGATCTTGACTATGGACGGAGTTGAACTACAGACCTTCGGCTCAACAGTCGGTGATGATTACCATTGCACCACGACCACACCCAATTCATCTCGTGGACGAGATGGGGAGACTTTATTACAGGTTACTGTCCACGTCAACTAAAGCTGGCCCACACAAGGAACAGATGGACCCACACTTTCATTCCATGAATTGATGTGTGGGTAAACTGATGGCAGTTTCTCTCTGGCCACAGAGGTTATCCTAAATATTTTTTTGTCGTTGGGTCATGAATACTGAAACCAGGAGGAGGACGTGGGGCAAGCAGTCGTAGACGTAGACTGCTTGGATATCTGCGCAGTAGTTAGAAACGGGTGAACTATGAAGAGCCAAGACTGCAAGGAAAGCAGCCAGTGCTTCTGCTGTTTGAATGAATTGCTTGCCAACCGCGCGAAGTAATAATAAACAGTGGTCCCACAGGGAGAGTGGCTGAAGAGTGCAGGTTATAGTTTAATATATAGACTCTCGAAAAAACCTAATTCCTGATACTTTTTGAACGTTGTGTTAAGGATTGTCAGGTTTTCTTCTCGACAATCACGCGGAGCAGTCGTAATATTGTATTGTATTGTACGTTATATTGAAATTAATTAAATAAAGATTTTTTAACCAGAACGCCTAAAAAAATAAAATTATTAAATTCATTCGCGTTGTTGTTAAACAGTTGTATGCTTGAATGCGATTTTAAAAACCGGAACATTTTATGCACAATGTCTGCTAGTTCGTCGCGTATGAAGTTGCTGTCCAAGGAGAACTATGATACTCGGAGCATGCAGGTGGAAGCGCTGCTTACAAAAAATGATTTGTGGGAATTTGTAGATGGGACTTCTGTTATGCCATCAACCGATGGTGTTGCGAAAGATGCATGGTTGAAACAGAACAAGAAGGCCAAGGCGGATTTGATTTCGTCGGTTCAACCGTCTGAACTGCAACAGATTCGCGGATGTGATACGTCATGGCAGGTATGGCAGAAGCTTGAATCCATTTATGCGTCGAAAGGACCGGCAAAAAAGGCTACACTGTTAAAGCAATTGATGCTTCAAAGGTTGGATGATTGTGGTGATGTAAAGGAGCATATGACAAGATTTTTCGATGCTGTGGATAAACGTGAGGGAATGGGCGTTCAGATTAATGGAGATCTGCTGACCATTATGCTGCTTTATAGTCTCCATTCTTCATATGAGAACTTTCGTTGTGCAATTGAGTCGCGAGATGCATTGCCGATTGCTGAGGTGCTAAAAGTGAAAATTATTGAAGAAAGCGAGGCACGAAAGCAGGCAAGTGGTAGTATTGTCACAGTCATGGCCGCTGGAAGTGGTAGAAGTATGCGTCCAAATTCATCCAAACAAAAAAAGGAAAAGGACCACAAAAACTTGGAAAAATTTTAAGTGTTTTAAGTGTGGTATGTTGGGACACGAGGCAAATATATGTCCGCTAAGAGCGTCCGAGGATCAGGGGAAAAATTGAGACATTCGGCGAATAGTGTTGACGAGTCCTATACAGTTAGTCATACGGTTACCACGAATGCGTATAGTGCAGACATGAGGCAGACGAATAGAGCATGGATTCTTGATAGTGGTTGCACAGCGCACCTTTGTGGTGATGCAGGTCTTTTTAAATCAATGAGTGAGTCTCCCAAGGTTAAATTGAACCTTGCTAGTAAGGCATCAGCTGATGTTAAAGGAAGGGGCTTTGTTCACAACTCAGTGGCAATCGTTTGATAGAATTCAAGGATACGTTATTTGTACCTGACCTGAGAACAAACTTTATTTCGTTCGCGAAAATTCCGAGTGTGCGGAAGCGGTTGTCCGGCCTGAGTGCTCCAAACTGTTGAAGTGGCACGAAAGGTTGGGTCATTTGAATTGCAAAGACTTATTACAGCTGGTTCATGACGGTGTAGTGCCCGCGGTTGATGATAAAGACATTGAGCAGTTAGCGCGGTGTGTAGTGTGCTTAAAGGGTAAAATGACTGCTGTACCCTTCTCTAAAGGTCGAGTACCATGCAACGAAATACTAAATATTGTGCACTCTGATATTTTGGGACCCTTCAGGATGGAGTCATTGGGCGGAGCGAAATATTTCGTCACATTCATAGAGGATAGCACGCGTTGGTGTGAAGTATATTTCTTGCGACAGAAGAGCGGGGTGTTTGATGCGTTTAAGCTATACCAGAAGCTTGTAGAGAAGCAAACTGGAATGAAAATTAAGCCTGCAGTCGGATAATGGCCGTGAGTATTGTAATACAGAGTTTGATAGATATCTGGCTGAACAAGGGATGAAAAAGAGGCTTTCAGTTGCTCGTACTCCGCAGCAGAATGGAGTAGCAGAGCGTATGAACCGAACCCTCTTGGACATGGCTAGATGTGTGTTACTACAGTCTGGCTTAAGTGCGTCTTTTTGGTCCGAAGCCGTCGTCACTGCTTGTCATATTCGAAACCGTTGCCCGACCAGTAGTTTAAGTGGTGGAATTCCTTTTGAGAAATGGACTGAAAAACGGTTGAACATGAACTTTATAAAAGCGTTTGGTTCGAAGGTGTTTGTTTTAGACAAGGATCCTAACAAAGATAAACTTTCACAAAGATCGGTGGAAGGTATATTCGTGGTATATCCTTGAAATAAAAAGGGGTATCGGGTATGGTTACCAAGTAAACGTCAGATCCTTGAGGTTCGTGATGTGAGATTCTTGGAGGAGATTCAAAAGGTTCCACAGGATATGCGGGTATTAGACGAGTTGTTAACATCAGCAGAGAAAGCAGAGAATGCTGAAAATAATCCGAAGACAGTTGAATATTCACCACGCCCATTAAAGGTCAATGAAGTGTCTGAAAATCAGTCAGGAGCACCGGAGATAACAACAAGATTTGATGAAGAATGGGGGAGAACTCCTAAAAAACCACAGCTGTTACATACTGGAGGCAGAGGGCGACCGAAGAAGCTATTTCGGCTCACGCGCTCAACAGCCGCACAGCAAAAGGAAGAGGGGACTTGCGTTGATAGAAGTGAATCAGAAGCTGAAGACAACGCCGAGTTCGCTGGAGTAGCAGAGATTAGTATTGAAGACGCCTTGAAAAGCGACGCGTGCGAAGAATGGAAAGATGCAATGGAGCCCGAAGTGATGAGTCTCGTTAAGAATGAAACCTGGGAAATTATTGAAAAGAACGACCGGACGAATTTTGTTGGATGTCGTTGGGTTCTTTCAAACAAGCATGGTCCTGAAGGCAATGTAGAGAGGCGTAAAGCTCGACTGGTGGCCAAGGGGTATAGTCAAAAGTATTTAGTTACTTACCACCATACTTTCGCTCCTGTGGCAAGACTGGAGACGTTGCGTCTGCTATTAGCTCTATCAGTCCAATTGGGACTTAAAATTCGGCAGTTCGACGTAGTGACGGCGTATTTAAATGGAACCTTGGACGAAGAAGTGATCACGAGATTACCCGCAATGTTGACCGAGATGCTGGAAAGGATAGTGACCAAACACGGCGAAAAATCTGATTTCGGAGCTTGGGTGGCAAATATGTTAAAGTACATTCGTAATGGGGTCAATGCGTGCAGGCTACGAAAGGCGCTTTATGGATTACGCCAAGCTGGTCGTTAGTGGTATGTTAAACTGAGTAAGACGCTGTTGAGCCTAGGATTGAAGCCTGCGAAAAATGAGCCATGTTTATTTTATAAAAGTGCCAGAGGGAGTTTGCTGTTCGTGCTGGTGTACGTTGATGACATACTCGTTATGACTAGAGAGACGGGGCATCTAATGGATGTGCGAAATAAGCTGCTAGAGGATTTCGAAATAAAGGATCTCGGTCTTGCAAAATTTTGTCTTGGGCTGGAGATTAACCAAGGTGAGTGCAAAATTTAACTCACCCAAAAAGATTATATACTGAGTTTGTTCAAGCAATACGGTATGGACAGCTGTAATTCTGTCGCAACGCCATTAGAAGTAAATTCGCGTTTTGATGAAGCCATTGGTAGTGATTGGCAAGAGGATTAGCCGTTTCGTGAGATGATTGGTGCTCTTATGTACCTATCAGTAGCCACACGTCCCGATATTGCAAACACTGTATCAAGGCTGGCACAATTTACCAATAATCCGAAAAAGTGTCACTGGCTTGCTGTCAAGCGAGATTGGACTAGTGTTTACGAAAACCCACAAGCCCCTAATTGCATACACTGATGCTGATTGGGGTGATTGTACTTTTGATCGTCGTTCGTACACTGGTTACGTCTTTCTACTCAGTGGTGCGGCGATTTCTTAGAAGTCGCAAAAGCAGCGGACTATTGCATTATCATCAACGGAAGCTGATTATGTCAGCTTGGCGGAGGCAGCGAAGGAGGCTATCTATTTACGTAGCATATTACATGAGCTATCATTACATGATTATGCCGACATAAATATTTTTGTTGATAATCAAGGACCTCAATTTTTGGCGAGTAACCCTGTTTTTCATGCGCGTACGAAGCACATCGACATTAAACATCATTTTGTCCGCGAAGCGATTGCTGATGGGAAATTTGTGTTGGAGCATGTGTCGACGGAAAACATGATAGCGGATGTACTTACAAAACCATTACCTCGAGTGAAACATGAAAAATGCTTGGATGGGCTTGGATTAAGGAAGCGGGAACATTTAAATAAAAATAAAGAGGATTGACGTGTGTCTTGAGAGGGCGTGTTAAGGATTGTCACCCTGTATCCATCTATAGGGCAATACTCACATCAAACTCCTTTTGTATTTGTAACAAAGATAGCGCTTTATGTCTAGTTGTTTTTTAATTCCTAGTCATATTCGTCTACTTTGTTCTATTCTTTTCTTTGCTTTTCCTTTCGACAATCACGCGGAGCAGTCGTAATATTGTATTGTACGTTATATTGAATTTAATTAAATAAAGATATTTTAACACGTTCTTTAGTAGCACTTGCCTATTGTATCTGAGCAAAAGGAAGAAGCAGCAAGTCAAGTAAACTCTATCGTCAGAAGGCAGTAGGAAAAGATCGCCAAGACCTTTGTCGATCAAGACTTGATGACAATCAGCACAAACCATAGAACAGTAATGGGGACGTTGTCAAAACGCCATAAGGGAAATAGGCTTGGTTTCAAGTTGCAACTTAGAAGACAACCCTGGTTCGATGATGAATGCAGACAGGCATATAGAGTAACAAAATGTGTACATGGCTACGCTACATCGACGGACCAGAGAGCTGCTCGTGAGCTCTATGAAAATAAGGGCCAAACATCTTCTTATTAGAAAAAGGACGAGATCAAGGAAATGCAGATATTCTACTGTAGGAATGACCACCAACTATGTATTGGAGTCGAAGCTGAGAACATGGAAAGACCACATTTACAGGCTGTGTGTGTGGCGATGATAATCACATTACCTCTGTCAAGTAGAGTGAACCACTCACACAGGACAAAGATTAAAGAGAATCCCGTCCGCTCCATTTAGAGTATTTAAATCATCTTATCCGTAACATATAGTCAGAGGAAATCATGCGGGGAAAGGGATTCCTTCACTGCCCTAACTATAGAAACATATGTCTCTTAAGTTTCGCTTATAAAACCGTTGGAGCACAAGCTGAGAAGTTCCTACCAGTGTGCCACACGATAGACCAAATATTCACATCACAAAGATCTTGAAAAAGACCAACCAAATCCAGGCCGAAACACACCAACATTTTGTTGACTTTGAAGCTGCATATGACAATGTCATTAGGGAGAAGCTATTATGATTTGACATCCCTGCCATAATCGCGAGAATGCTCAGGATAGCAATACAGAATTCTGATTAAATAGTGAACAAATCGCAATCTTCTATGTCAAAAGAGGATTCAACCAAGTCTATGCATTGACATGTGAGTTATTCAATATCATTATTGAAAAGATCGAGCGGGGTTCTGGCCAGTACAAGAAATTCGATCTATTTCAAGCCTTCGCTTGTATACGAAGATGATACGGACGTGATTGAGATAAAAAGCAAAACGTCTGTGGAGTGTTCGAAAGCCTTGAAGCGGAATCAGCTTAAAGGGTTTGAGAATAAACGAAGGCAGTGGTAGTGGTGACAATCCTCACGACATAAACTCTTGCCATCCGCAGCTTTCTCTCTTCACAAAGCCCTTATGATCCCGGTCGGCCGAGGATTGGGCATTATCGAAAGAGGACAGACAGGCTTTCACGCGGTTCGAAAGGGAAATTCTGCAAGCAATCTTTAGTCCCGTGTATGTGAAGCAGTGACGTCGTCATAGGCTGGCGTTTGAGATGGTTAAGCCATGTAGAGCGAGTAGACATCACTGCTCCAGTCCGGTCTTCAATTCCAACCCCGAGGGACGCTAGCTGAAGTTCATGCCGAGCTGAGAGGATTGTTGGTTAAGACCAACGCTCACTTCGGACTGTAGCGCCATCTAAATAGGAAAAAAGCATGTTTGATGTCATGAAAGTCCCTTCCATAAAAAGGGTGATTTTTTTGCTGTTTGGTTTTTCAACGCTCTATTTGTGAGAGTTTGCGAATGATGCTCAAAATATGTTGAAGTCAAGCATACACAGTTAGGATTGCCATTTTATTATAGGGAGTCTTATACCCAAATAGCCCTTAAAAAATATTAAATTTTATTATTAAAATCTATGCTATTAAAATTGTACGCAAGAATCTTGATTTGAAAGCTTACAAAATACAGCTCATGCAAGAAATATTATCGAACGACGAGTGGGCTTACAAAAGATGGAGGAAGACCGGCTTTTTGTATCAACATTTTTTTTTCAGCGGCGAAGCTCATTTTCGGCTGATTGGGTGTGAAATAAACCAATCTGCCCGATTTGGTCCGATAAAAAACCTCAGGCAATACAAGAGCTGCCGATTTATACGTAAATTTCATTGTTTGGTGCGGTCTATGGTCCGGCGGAATAATTAGTCCGCATTTTTCCAAGAAGACCAGGAAAACAACATTACCGTCAATGGCGCTCGTTATTGTTCAATGATTTCGAACTTTTTTTTTACTTAAAAGCCATGAGCTGACCTGGTCGACATGTAAGACGGGGCTACATGCCACACAGCACGGGAATCGATGGACCAATTGAGAAATGAGCTCAATGAGCTCTATTTTTGGACCGGTGGGTTGACCGGCTAGATCTTGCGATTTGATGTCTTTAGACTAATCGGGATCAAATCGCATATCTATGCTTATAAGCCTGCGTCAATTGCAGCCTCGGAAATCAACATTACCCTTGTTATTAGCGGCGAACCAACCAATATTCTAGAAAAATGGGCTTGAAATTAGACTTTCCGTATGATCTACATAGAGCTGAATATATATATAAATGGCAAATATTCGTTTATCGGCTCAAATAGAAACTGTATACATTTCTGTAACCTTCTTGTGCCTTTTTTTAACATTATAAAACCAAGCGCTTACAGAATCGCATTATAAATATATCCACAAACCGTAGTTTGACATAAAAACGATTCCGGTTCAAGTATTCGATAGGATGACTAACTCCGATATATTTATGACCACAACCACATTTCACCCCACCTATTGCCAATCGTAATGAATTTCTATGAGAAAATCATCCACAAACCACCTTCCCTGAATGCATTCTTCACGCAATTCTACTCCCTCCAACGTCAAACCTCACAAAATCTACTACAACTCCAATCATATGTTTTTGACAACCCACAACAACGACTGCGCAGAACGTACAAAACACCAGAAAAAAAAACCAAAAGAAAACCACAAAAAAAATGTACAAAAGGTATTTGATGTAAAAGTTTTTCATCCTATTGCCCGTGCGGTTGTACTTGCGTGTTAATCGCGTGAAAAATTCATGAATTTTCCACTGAAAATCCATCAAAACACATTGAAAATAAACTGTAAAGTGATTAGAAAACATTTGCGCGTGTAGTGTGTGTGAAAAATCAGTGAAAATACGGGTGGAAAATGTGAAACAAGTCAATTTCGGATTTGTACAAAATTCATCGTGTCAGCACATACACACAGATTTGAAAGAAAAATCAATATTTTCCACAAGCTAGTTGTGGTTCGGATTTGGTTGGACAAATCGCATCGAGTGCTTGGTATAAATCGAGTTGAATAAATTAAAGGGAAAAATGGATAAACTGGTGAAAAAGGTAAACAAATTGAGGACAAGGTTGTCGTAGGCGGGGGAACAAGTGCGTTGGTGGGGTCGGAGCGCAGTTGAATCGCCTCTACAGCTGTTCTATATTTTTTTTTTCGTTGCTGTTGTACTCCCTGGTGTATGTGGGTGTTCACCCTCTTTATCGCTCATCAATCGCTCGTCGCCGACATCCGAAACAGTGAAGAAGAACGCGTATACAAACAGCAATGCTAATGGATTACCGCACATGTCGCCAGTTAACGATCGTCCCCATTGTCCCCTCGCCAAATCCAGTGTAGTATGTCTCGTTATCTATTCGGGAAAGCAAATATGGCACCGAACCGTACTGCATACGAGATTAACTCAACTCAGCGAAGGGATGTGTAAACAGCGCGGGGGGCGAGGTTGGGTTCGTTATCTGTTTTCGGGTGGACAGGAAGCAATTTATTGCACTGCACTTGCTCCAGAGTCAATTTGCTGCGATTGTTTGACTTAATCGAGCTGATTGGCCCGACACAAGAGCGTATAAGCCGATGAAAGAATTGAATGGAGGACGAGTACGATGGCGCAACCTTGATTCCGTCGGTGGAACGGGGCCAAGAGAGTGAAATAATTCGTTTGATTACCGGCGCGAGATGGAAAACAGGTATAGCCGGTCGCATTAGTCATGGGGAACAGAAATTCGGCGAATCACGCCGAACATGTGCCATTCACTGTGGAGGTATCTATAACAAATGAACTCGATTCGAGTATTGTGCTATCGTGGCATGGCGCGTTAATTGTTGTTATCAGCGGTAAATTGGTGATTGCTTTGTTTCCCTTGGATCGGGGCTTTTATGGTACCTAATTGATGGCTTTTAGGGAGTGCATGTTGCTTTATGGGTGTGCAGATAAGACGCAATTTGCAAAACACTTACGAACAGACGAGGAGGTGTTGCTGGCATATGGTGTAATCAGCTAATAAGGCGTACGAGTGAGGCAATTGCCTCATTGTGTGTTAATTCGTTCTGAGTGCGGCTGAGATTCCATCTTTGGGTTTGATGATCTAGCTGTTGAGGCGTGCTGGGCTGGAGAGTACAACTGGTTTTGATGCTATGACCTCATTCGTCCAATTGACAATGCCATGACGTACAGATTCAATAAATGGTTTTGAAGCCACGTTTTCATCAGACTTCTTGGTCTGCCCGTACATCCCATACTTCGGCTCCAATTCCCACAAAGCGCCAAAAGCCAATCAACAATACCTCTTCGTTGCATATCATGTTGACGTTCGGAAATCAATACAATCTCAACGTCAACCGTCCCTTCGGAATGAACATAGCCCCCACATGCAGCATATTCACTGTACATTGCCTGTACGCCACCTTAGCCACCCTACAAACCCTGTAACCCACCAGTAACATGACGAGTTTCATTTTTACTTCTTCATCTGAACTCTATTGTTGCCACGATATCGCGTTCCAATACAGTATCCCTTCGCAAACAGAGACGCCAGTCCTCAATCAATAGAGCTATATGTCGTCCCCTTGGGTTGACAGCAACCACGTCAGAAAGCAGATTTGCTCCTTCGACCTTGAAAATGCCCACAAAAGTCCAATCCCCTGGGCCGTGTTCCAGCTTTAAATCACTTTTCTAACTTATTTCGTTTCTCCCCCCAGGCCTAGGACATCCGAAACTCCGACCGCAAACGTATTTTCCTTTCTTCCATTCACCCCTCGTGCACCATCCTTCCCGTTCATCACTTACAGAAGGAACGCCAAGACATCCCACCCAATCAGTCAGAGGCCCACCACCACCACCTCTACTGCCTGACTGACTGGGTTGACAAGCAAACACAATGAATGTGATGCGTAAATTACGTGGCGGTGGTGCCAACAATGTCGGCTCGCCGACAAATACTGCTAATTCCACGTCAACGACTGGTGGTGGCGATGATGCTGTAGCTGAATCTCGCACTCAACTCAGTCTAATGCATTTGAAGAAACTTTTCAACGAGTACACCCATCCGAAGGAGCCACTAAGCGAACATGAACGAGATCAAAAGCTCTACAACATGTTGCCATTGTTCTGCAAAGTAAGGACTACACCAAGTGTCCGGGGTAAACTCTGGTAATTTCCGTTCTACTCTTTGTGTAGGTATTTAGCACATGTCCCTCATCGGATATGAGTGAAAAGTTCTGGGATGTGGTGGCGTTTTGTCAGCAAGTTGCCCGTCTGATGGTTACGGAAATCCGTAAACGAGCCTCGAACCAAAGCACCGAAGCGGCGTCGATTGCGATTGTTAAGTTCTTGGAGATTGAAACGAGCGAGGAGTCGAGCAGCGGTTGGATGCTATTGTCAACGTTGAATTTACTCGCAAACGGAGATGTGTCCCTGATTCAGGTACCAAGTCATCGACACTGTGAAGTGGAGTTTGAAATGTTTCCTTCCCTCTATCGTAGGTGATGACGGCTGCGGCGGTACCGTCGACACTGGTGAAATGTCTCTACCTCTTCTTCGATTTGCCTGAAGTCACTGAAGACCCTCCGACCGAGAGCGGAGAGCCTATGAGTGACTTTAACGCGGTCGAGAGACGAACGTTGTTGCAAAAGATTTTCGTCCAACTTCTAGTCAAGCTCTGTTCGTATCCGTATCCCGCTGAGGAGCTGGCCAGAATGGACGATCTGACGCTACTGTTCTCAGCAATCACGTCACCCTGTCCGCCGCACAATGTGGTGTGGAGAAAAAGCGCCGCCGAGGTGTTGACCACACTATCCCGGCATGGACTAAAGGACGGCGTTGTGAGCTACATACATTGTAAGTCAGCCGTACCACTCCCATTCTAGGAATAATCGATCTCCTCTTGCAGCCAAAGGATGCATGGCGCTGTGTGTGGATAATATGCAACGATTGACGGACGCCAATCCGCTGGAAATCGTCGAGATGTTCGTCACTGTGTTTTGCTTTCTGAAGGATTCTAGTCAAGTGTCTCAGATTCTCTTGGACGACTTCAAAGCCTCCCAAGGGTACCTGTTTCTCAGTGAATTTCTGCTCAAGTAAGTCCTAAACCACGTCCTACAGTCTTATTCTCATCCATTCTCTCACTAACTAGGTTCGAAAGCGACCGCGACCGCGCCCGGTCGATTGAAGTGCAAGCGGCGATCCGCAACCTTGTCCTCATGATCTCATCGCTTTGTATGTGTGGTTTCAACGAGCTGCGACCACCGCCCGCGCAGGCGAATAGTCTCTTCAAAATGCCAAGCTTTCAAATGCCCCAAGCTACATCGCGCGAGACCTGCGTGCGTAACATATACGCCTTTCAAGTCCTGCAGACGGTGTTCTTGAAATCAACTTCCCCGACTCTCTGCTGCACGATTTTGGACGCCATCTCGCGAGTTTACCACTCCGAGAATGCAAATTACTTCATCCTCGACGCGGAGAACACGCTCAGTCAATTTACGGAGAAAATTCACTTGAAAGGGCCCCAAATCCAGGAGAAATTCTTCGATCTTCTGGAATTCATTGTGTTCCAGCTGAACTTTGTTCCATGCAAGGAACTGATCTCATTATCCCTTCTATTGAAGAACAACCACTCGACGACGTGCAGTATTCTCTGCCTCAAGACACTTTTAAACATTCTGCGGCACAATAACGTCTTCAAGGATGTCTACCGCGAGGTGGGAATCCTCGAGGTATTCGTAACCTGCCTCATACGCTACTCGGACTATGTACGGAAGATCACCAATGACGACGAGAACGCCGAAGTGGACGTGGACGACAACGTGAACGATATGCTGGGAAAGCACGTTCTGGAAGCGCTCACCATCCTTCTGGCCGGGAGCACTAACAACGCGAACGTGTTCCGCGAGTGCGGCGGAGCTAAATGCACTCACGAGCTGGTCAAGTTCAGGCATTGCAGGCACCAGGCTCTCGGTATCATTCGGGAGCTTATCCTCTCGGCAGGCGGCGACGATGACATGCTGTTTATCCTGAGCGTCATGCACTCGGTTCCGGCGTATCAAGTTGAATTTAAAATCCAAATTCTCAATATGCTCCTGGGATGCCTGAAGGATAGCCATCGAACGCGAACTGTCTTTCGAAAAGTCGGCGGATTCGTCTACCTGACCAGCGTGTTCGTGTCGCTCGACGGAAAATTGAATGACGAACTCGAGGAAGACGCGAAGAATCTGGGTATCACCCAGGACGATCTTATTCTACTGCTCCAGATTGTTTGCCAGACGCTGGCGACAGCCATGCGTTTCGAGCCGGCCAATGCGAAGTTCTTTCATCACGAGATCTGCTCGGCTTCCCTGTGTGAAACCCTCCGCCTGCTGGGATGCTTCCGAAATGGAACGGAATTGACGGACATATACAGCGAGTTCGTAGCGGACGGGGATGTACAGAAATATTTCCACGACGTATTCAGCGGTGAGATTCTGAACTTGACCTTCCGGGAAGACGTCCCACGCTCGCTGTCCTACGTCTGCGTGATATACCGTCTTCTGTACAGCATCGCGTTGGATAACTTCGAGCAGCCGAATCTGAACGGCGTGATAAACCTCTTTGCCGAGCAGAGTATCCGCTCCCCGAGCCAGGAACTGCCCGCACAGCATCCAAATCAATTGAATTTGACACAACCGACTCCGGAGCCGAGAATCGTGCATCCCGGCGTGGTCATATGCATGTTACAACTGCTCCCGTCGGTCGCACATCCAAACGACCATGCCAAAGCTATGAATCTGCAGGTCTACCTCTCGGAGATCATCAAGAGTCTGGTGCGAAACGAGAGGAATCAACAGATTATGTGCGACTACGGACTCGCTGGACATTTGCTCAAGATCGGAAGGCGTGCATTGAGCGAAGAAGACAATCCTTTGCACGTTCCACTACAGTATATCCTGGAGCGCTTGGCGGCACAAGCCCTCCAACCGACGGAATTGAGAGATTTCCTTCGACTTGGCGAGCCGCTTTCATGTGCAAACATAAATCTTGACCAACCCTACGCCATGGGAGGCCCGGTACCCCTCACTCGCATCAAAACTCTGGTGTCGATGACCACACCGCGGGATTTCCGAGCCCATGGATCGAGTACATTGCCTCCGTTTGTTGAAATGGACATGTCAGCCGAGGGATTTGGCTGTCTTTATCTGCCAAGTCTGGCTCCGCAAGCCGCGGCTACTAGTGGCGGCACGATTGATTCGAATACAATTGGAGGAATCGGTGCAGGCGATAGGATATTTCCTCCCCAAACCGGTTTGACCTACTCCACCTGGTTCTGCGTGGAGAAGTTCTCGGATCCCAAGACAGATCCACATTGCGTGCGGCTGTTGACACTTGTCCGGACAATAAACAATCCGCGTGAAGAGAATTTGGTGTGCCTTTCGATCTTACTGTCGGCAAGGGATAAGGCAATCGTCGTTTCTACACAGGAGACCCTGGTTACACCGAGCAAAAGTGAGTATTCTTGGCTATAACGTAGTGGTTGTCCTCAATTGGTCTTCTGCAGATCTAGGTGACTGGGAGCCAGAGGGTTCGGACGATGGGAACGCGAGAATTTGGTGCCCGGATCTACTGCATGAGGGTCAGTGGCATAACTTGGTCGTGGTGCTCAACAGAGCTGTCCTGAAGAACTCTAGCTTGTCGCTGTACCTAGATGGAACAGTAAGTAAACCTACGGCGTAGGCGTATGCCACTGGAATTCATTTATTTTCTGTTCGTAGCCAATGCATACACAGAAGCTGCATTACATCTCGCAGAACCCAGGCGCGGGATCTGTGAATCTCGCAGTCGCTAGTCAAGTATACGGCTACATCGGCACACCGCCCATTTGGCGGCGATATTCCCGACTATGCTGGAAGCAAGGCGTGTGCCATCTGATCGAAGACGTTCTCTCCCAACAGACAGTGCAAACGATCTACAACCTGGGCCCGCACTATATGGGCTCCCTTCAAGCTCCGCAGATCGGGAAACAGAGTGAGCCACTCAACCCACTGGTATCAGAGGATAAAGTACTCCTCGGCCTGAACGCAAAGGCAGTTTCGTCGCTTACCCTGGTTAAGATCCGCAAGGTGTACAGCCGAACCGACAACAAGTCGATCGCCAAGCAGCTGGGAATGAATTCTCATGAAAACGCCACTCCGATCAAGTAAGTCCTCTCACTTCTATAGCTTTGTCTTTAGGTGATTCTTGTTTAGGATTCTCCATAACTCCGCTGGACATTTGGCTGGCGCTGGACGGTCCCTGGGCGGCGTGGTAGTCGGTTACCTCGGAGTCCGTGTATTCAGTCCGCACCCGGTCTCGGCAATGATCGACACGGTCGGTGGGTGTAACGTTCTGCTGGGAATCATAGCCATGGCTCAAGATGTGGAAAGCCTCTACGCCGGAGTGAAAGCACTCACTTGTGTGGTACGAAGCAATCGTGCGGCGCAGAGCGAAATGGACCGAAAGCGAAGCTACCAAACCTTGGGAATGTTCTTTAAAAAGAAGAAAAATCTTCTAAACTCCCACATTCTCCACCTGACCTTCGGACTAGTGGGTACCGTCAACAGCGGTCAAGATATGGCAGCAATCCCGAACATAACCGCATTCCAGGACCTACTCTGCGATCTGGAAATCTGGCAGGGAGCTCCCAATGGCCTTCTACGCTCGCTTCTCGAGCATCTACTGGAACTGGCAATCGAGTCGAGTGAGAAGAAACAGAATGTGAAGATCATGCGCGATCTCCAGTTGCTGAACAAGCTCTTGAACATCATCACTGATATCACCGATCACTCCACGAGGGAGATCCTCTTCTCCTTGGTCGAAACCCTACTCGGAGGCCAACCACGGCATAATGATTTACTCCTCTTTGGACAGTACATTGCAGCGAAACTCCCGTCATCCGATCAGCCCGAAAGATCAGTCATTCTCCCGTCGATGGCTAAGAAAGACGGGGATGACCTCGCGGCCCAGAACATCTACCTGAGAAATCGATGCCTCTCATTACTCCATGGTCTTCTGTTCACCCCAAGGAATACGGTGAACTACATCATTTGCGACGATATTTCCAAGACCCTCGGCATGGACTGGCTACTGCTCTTCATGCAGCCCCATGTGCACTTTACTTCAGTGATCATCGCTGTCCGGATTCTAGTCGTCATCTGTGCCAATGAATGTTTCTTGGCACGCTTCAGAGACAGCACTCATAATGGAGGATACCTAAGGTTCACGGAGTTAATCTCTCAGAAAAAGAGCATTTGCCTTGGAGGACCGCAGCTTAGTACCGGCGGCTCTACCACTAACGGAGGGGTGATGGTGTCCACATCATCGACAAATCCTCATACCCATCTGCCGTCGCAGATAGCTGGTGAGGTACGTACCTCCGTGCTACATGTCCCTGGCTTTCAGATCCTCGAATGGCTGTTGCAACACCATTTGGACGTGCCGGAGCTTTATTTCCTGATTACCGCTCTGATCATGGGACAACCGGTGAAGCTATTGGCTTCGGAGCACACCAAATTCGACTTGGATCGAGTATGGTCGTTTCTCTGGGGCACGCCAGTATCTCATTCCTCCGCGTCGGCTGTAACACCAAAGATGAACGTTTGTCCCGAGGCCGTTTGTGTTCTTCTCGGAATGGTACGTGCGATCGTACACACTTCGGAACCGGCTGAGTGGCTTAAAAGCCATCCGGAGACCATCATCAAACTGCTTTTCTCTTTGTATCAGAATCTGCCCGACTTTATGCCTGTGATGATGTCGGGCGATGTCATAAGCTCTCTAGTGGCAGTTCTCTTCCCAATGGCGAAGGAAGCCGGACCGGATTCTGAGCCGAATAGTGGAACGTCCACTCCGACCGATAGCTCGGGTTGCTACGTTGTCCATTCTCCGATTCAGTTGGTGCCACATGCTACACTTACCAGCCATCCCGTTCGCAAGTTTGTCATCGACTTTCTCCGTGTAATTGTCGTCGATTCGCTGAGTCTCTCAATGCACGGCAAGTCGACGCCTGTCATCGATCTCGTACTAGACGCCTCGCCGGAAACATCGGACATAAGCCATCAAGTGGAATATCAAACGGAGATTATCACCGCTCTCGTGGAACACCTTCTCGCAGCAGACGTACTGGTCGGCGAACAAGCCGCCCTACCGATCGTACCATTGCTTCAGTCTCATGTTCAGAATATCGCGCCGAACGTGTTCTACTTCACAGCTCGCGTGGTGGACAAGATGTGGCAAGGCTGTCTCTCTAAGAATCCACACGACATCTTCGACTTTGTGATCAAGCTGATCGCGCAGGCCAAGCGGCGATCATCAGCTCTGTCGCTCGAGCAATTGCATCATTCACTCAACCGCTCAATCCTGTATCTCCTCTCCAGACCGACGGAAGCGATCACCGAACAGATGTCGGTCCTGGAGGCACTCCACAAGATCATCACACATCGACTACTGATCTTCGGCGCTGGTAATCATGAACTCGAGTTCATTGGATGCCTGACTTACTGTCTGCTCCAACTCACCGCGGATATGAAGATCATTTTGGAACCATCAACCAGTCGTAGTACTACATGGCACGTGAATCCACAGGTCGATGTGATCGAGCCACGCGACGATCACCTAAATCAGCTGCAGGGACGGAATCTCATTGTCGGAGCTGCCTTCCGGGTTTGGGAGGAACTGTACGTTTGCAAGAAACCAGCCATTGAAGAGGTCTTTAAAGTCAGCTTAGCCCCACCGCCCAATAACTCAAAAGCACCTGATCTTCATACCACCCGAGAACAGGTTATGGAGACAGCCTCCAAGCTCTGGTTCAACTACGTCGATGCGGAGAGAAAGGCTTCGTATCGCATCCCGTGGGAGATTCATAACCAAATCCAATCCAAGATTCAGAAAGTCACAGGCGGTCTCACCCGACTCGCCAGCCGTACCAAAGTTAAGAAAGACGAATTGGTTCGCACCAAGTCCACTATGAGCAAGGAGAGCGCCTTCGAATGCACCGCCATTCACGTGCAACTGATCAAAGATCTCTGGGACATGCGCTGCAAACAATACACTCAGATGATCCAGCACACTCAGCGTTACGTGTTCCAAGATTGGATTCAATCCGAAACAGAATTAACGCGAGAACGCGGCCTCTGGGGACCGGAACGAGGCTCGTCCCTGGACAAATGGACATTGGACACTACCGAAGGACCGCATCGTATGCGAAAGAAGACTATGCGAAACGAATTGTTCTACTTGCAATATCCCTATCGGCCGGGAATCGACCTGCCCGACAATCGTCAATTAAAATACAAAGTGGCCACGAGCTTCGACAGCAAAGTCTACTTCACCCATTGTCAGCAGCCACCACGGATCCTATGTGAGACTGAGTCGATTGCCACAGACAATAAGTCAATTGATCATACTGTCAACGCGAATGGAACGCCGCCACAGAGTCCGAATGGGATTGAGAGTCATCCTGCCGGCATCGGTGCACCGCAGGAATCTGTCGACGGTCCCGGAATCGGCGACGATCTGGATGAGGAAGAGGATGACATGTCGATGGTGTCGGACAACGAGACGTTCCTCCGATTGCTTGAGGAGCAGGAGAAGATTTCATACATGTTTCGCTGCGCTAGAATCCAGGGCTTAGACACCACCGAGGGGTTACTGTTGTTCGGCAAGGAACATTGCTACATCGTGGACGGATTCACTCTGTTGAAGAATCGCGAGATTCGTGATATAGACACCCTGCCGCCGGGGGCGTATGATCCGATTATTCCCAATTCCGGTGGCACCACAAGGTCGCAGAAGATGAGGCAATGCTCAAAGTTCTCGTATGAAGAGATCCGAGAGGTCCATAAGAGGCGGTACCTCTTACAGCCCATCGCGTTGGAGGTATTCTCGGACGACGGTCGTAACTATTTGCTAAGCTTCCCTAGGAAAGTGAGGAACAAGGTGGGTTGGGAGTTGAATTAAGTCGCTTGGTGGCATCTGACTCGTTCGATTTCGTTTCAGGTCTACCAAAGGTTCATGTCGCATGCTACGGCGATAGCCGACAATGCTCAACAGTCGGTAGCCGGGCAGAAGCGGACCGCGAGTGTCGAGCAGACTTCTGGTATATTCAGTAGCTTGATCGGGGAAACCTCTGTCACACAGAGATGGGTGGTAAGTCACGAGATCCTCTTTACCTAGTTAGAGACTTAAGACGCGATTGCTTCTAGCGCGGGGAAATCTCCAATTTCCAATACTTGATGCATTTAAATACCCTCGCCGGACGATCGTACAATGATCTCATGCAATACCCAGTCTTCCCGTGGATCCTGGCTGACTACGAGTCCGAAGAGCTTGATTTCTCCAACCCGAAAACGTTCAGAGACTTTTCCAAGCCAATGGGCGCGCAGTCTGAGGAAAGACTTGAACAATTCTTGAAGAGATTTAAGGTGCGTCAGACAGTATTCTGCACCATTTGTGCTTCATGTTTCTGTATTTTCCAGGAATGGGATGATCCGCATGGCGAGACGCCACCATATCACTATGGAACCCACTACAGTTCCGCGATGATCGTTTGCTCATATCTGGTTCGCTTAGAGCCATTCACACAGCATTTCCTACGCCTGCAGGGTGGTCACTTCGATCTGGCCGACCGCATGTTCCACAGCATCAAGGAGGCATGGTTGTCTGCTTCCGTCTACAACATGGCTGACGTTAAGGAATTGATACCTGAGTTCTTCTACCTCCCCGAGTTCTTGACAAATTCCAACAATTTCGATTTGGGTGAGTCTCCTTTATTCCTTACTCCCGCGAACGGCAGGTTTGACAGTTTTCAATTGCATTTAGGTACGAAGCAGAATGGCGAGACCCTGAACCATGTGATTCTGCCGCCATGGGCCAAGCAGGACCCCAGGGAATTCATCAGGGTACATCGGAGTGCCTTAGAGTGCGACTATGTCAGTCAGAATCTGCATTTGGTAAGCTACTCCCGGTGCTAAGGAGACATCGCCTGACTGCTTCTGTTTTTCTAGTGGATCGATTTGATATTCGGCTGTAAGCAGCAAGGACCTGCAGCCGTGGAGGCTGTGAATGTGTTTCATCATCTGTTCTACGAAGGCAACGTCGATATCTACAATATCGATGATCCGCTCAAGAAGAATGCCACCATCGGCTTCATCAACAATTTCGGTCAGATCCCCAAGCAGCTATTCAAGAAAGCCCATCCGGCCAAGAAGATGGGCAACTCCCGGCACTCGGTCATCGATCCGGGTCCACTAATGGGCAATACAACAGTCCTTCAATCTGATCGGCTGTTCTTCCACAACCTCGATAACCTCAAACCAAGTCTGCAGCCCATTAAGGAACTGAAAGGACCTGTCGGTCAGATACTGCAACCGGATAAGACTGTCTTTGCCGTCGAGCAGAACAAGGTTATGATGCCGCCATCGTATACGAAGTACATCGCATGGGGATTCGCTGATCATTCGTTGCGGATTGGTTTATACGACTCGGATAAGGCGTCGTTTGTGTCGGAGGCCGCGGCACAGAGCTCGGGCGAGATATTGACTTGTGCGTGTCCGAATTCGAAGATGATCATTACAGCCGGCACCAGTTCGGTGGTGACGATTTGGAAGTTCGATGCGAACCGGAAGACACTTACGGTGAGAAATTCGTTGCATGGACATACGGACGCGGTGACATGCTTGGCGGCGAGTGCTGCATACAACGTTATC
Source organism: Merodon equestris (assembly GCA_958301585.1). Classification (NCBI taxonomy): domain Eukaryota; kingdom Metazoa; phylum Arthropoda; class Insecta; order Diptera; family Syrphidae; genus Merodon; species Merodon equestris. The sequence goes on along the minus strand of OY284417.1, from coordinate 17,513,203 downwards.
GTGTCGGGATCGAGAGATGGTACAGCGATCGTATGGGACATGTCGAGGTTTACGTTTGTGCGGCAATTGCGTGGACATGTCGGTGTAGTGGCTGCGGTGGCTATCAACGATTTGACTGGAGACATTGCTTCGTGCTCGGCTACGTGGTTACATGTGTGGTCGATCAATGGAGATGCTTTGGCGACTGTGAACACGAGTGTGGGAAGCGCCGATCGGATGCAGCAAATTCTGTGTGTGGCATTCTCGCAAATCCGGGAGTGGGATCAACAGAATGTGATCATCACTGGCTCGACAGACGGCGTTGTTAGGGTAAGATGGGTTTCGAGGGTGGAGAACGTGCTCTTAGTAATCAATCCTTTTCGCAGATGTGGTCGTTGGAGTACACACAAGCCCCAATCGAAAGGAAGTTGAAACGGTGCGCCGAGGTTACCTCAGAAGACAAGGGACCCGAGAAGGGTGAGAAGGACTCGATCAGCGAGGCGTCTAAGAAGTTGGATCTCTTCAAGCAGATGAAGAGCATATCGTCCAACGAGGCAAATGGTTGGTTTGATAATCCTTTTCGTCACAATTTGTCGGTATAGACGTTCCTTTATAGACATAGCCAAGTCTGCTTCGGAGAGTAGCATATCAGAAGCCTGCGATCTGTCGGATAAGTCAACAAAGTCCGATGACTCGGGTAAGAAACTCGAAGCTCTGGCGAATCAGCCGAGGCGGAAGAGCAGTTTGGCAGGAACCAAGTCGTTGCATGAGATGAAATCATCCACGGTCGAGGAGACTCGCTCATCCGCGCTGGATAGATCCGAGAGTACTGGTACGTAGGTCTGTCCTCGATGCTCTGGTTCTCGTTTGGATCATGTCTTTCACTTTTAGTTGAGAAGGGAGGAGTGGAAGATCGCACGATACGTCCAAGTAAGTCAGATACAAGTATAACTGAATCCTTTGTCGTTGTGGACAATGATCAGCGGCATCGGAACGAGAATTTGCTCAGAAAAGGTAAGACTTTTGGGATAAAATTGCAGAGGGGATCAATTTTTTGGTTTCCAGGTTTTAGATGGCAGCGCCAACTAATGTTCCGCTCGAAATTGACGATGCACACTGCTTATGATAGGAAGGACAACGCCGAGCCGGCTAGCATCACCTCACTGACGGTATCCAAGGATCACAAGATCCTCTATGTCGGTAAGTAACACGTATTAAACGCCTTATAGCGACGTGGTAAGCAACTTTTAATCAGGTGATGCCCGTGGACGAATATTTTCATGGAGTGTCACCGAGCAACCCGGACGCGGCGTAGCCGATCACTGGCTTAAAGACGAAGGAGCAGATCAGTGCGTCAAATGCCACGTCAAGTAAGATCTTCCCTCCTACCTACTCCACGCTCCATTCACTTGACTCTTCCACTTTAGATTCAACCTGTATGAGCGCAAGCACCATTGCCGCAACTGTGGTCAAGTGTTTTGCAACAAATGCAGTCGCTTCGAGTCGGAGATCTCCCGACTACGTATACTCAAGCCGGTGCGCGTCTGTCAGACTTGCCACATCGCGTTGCGATCCCAATCCGTTGAGAGTTAAACCTGAGAACCACAAATCAGGTACAAGACTTCACACACAATAATCATCCGAGCGGACACAAGAAAACACTCAATTTGTAGGAGACTTTTCTAACGATTTTGTTTACCGTCATTTTTACGTTAGACACAGACTTTGTTTTAGGCAAAAGGTTCAATAGGTTTATGTATAATGTGTAAATGTAACGTAATGCAACGTAATGCTTATAGAACTAGTTAAGTAGGAAATGATACAGAGAGGAACGCATGCACTTAGACATCATTATATACGTAACGCATAGAAAGGTTATGACATATACACTTTACGTCGAATTTAGGATCCACAATTAGGCCCGAAAGTCAGAAAAGCAACCCAAAAAGTATTAGACAAACCAGAATTATATAGAAAATTGTTGTTGTATATGTTAAACTAAACATGCATGTCTGGGGACTGGTGCAACTACTGAAGAGGCACCAAGACCCCATCGCGAGAACGCGCCCCCTATCGCCGTAGAATCATGCTATTTGTGTATAGAAAATAAATATATTACTCATAACTAACGGTAATTTATGGTATTAAGGATAATCCACATACAATACGTATATAGTACTCCTTCGCGTTGAACGCCAACGCGCGTTCGACGCATCGCGATATTATTTCTTTCCCTCTGCGATTTGTTTGTAATTTATTTAAATATGTGAACGGAGCCCACGTAGGACTTCCGATGTGATTTTCTTATGATTTATTTTCTTTAGTCATTTTTACATTTGTTTTATTTGTTTTTTTAGTCAAGTTCTTAAGCCTACACCTGTGTACAACGAGTTTATTTGGTTTGATTAACCCCACTTTTTGATACCTACGATTATATTTATGTATTGTGTGCTTATACGTTGGTTTTTAAGTATGTAAAGTTCTAATATATTATTTATACAATAAAGTTTATTTACTGAATTTGGTTGTTTTTTGGTTTTTATTTAGCTTTTAGTTCTTTTTATTATTATTTTTTTAATGGTCAGAGAGACGCCGGAAATCGGTGGAATATGAACCATCTGCGAAACGTGGCAACAGCGCCTCATACTCAAAAATGTCAGACAAACAGATTTCTCATTTTTTTTTTTTTTTTTATTTCGTACTTTTTATAACCAGGCGATCATAAAATGTAGCTGGCCGTCCATATGTCATTGCGAGACTCTCACATGCAGGCCACATGTTTATGTGATTCAGAACCAATCGAATGGAGACTTGGAGACTTCATATGGGGCCAAGCCAATTGAAATGTCATTCAGATCAAAGTACAGTCTCAGCGAAAAGTACGAAAAATATTTTTTTATTATTAAATCTTATAATATTCAATGCCTAAACATACGCGCTGAAGGTTATTTTACAAACTTTATATTTGTAGGAAGAAGAAGTCCATTATTTCTGCATGAAATTTAAGACTTCATTTGCCATAGTTAGTATGATTCAATTTAGGTCCAACATGGGCTGTTTTGTTCGATAACTTGTTGTCATTTTGAAGGTAATTCGATTATGCCTCTTTCATAAAGCCCTCTTCCCCATTGGGAAAAAAACTGGGACAGTCGTTTTCACAAACTTCTTTTAAGGTCGTACTATAAGGTCGATGATCTTCTTCTTCTTCTTCTTCTTTTCCTTTTTATCCCGGCGTCGTTATGGTCAGAAGTGTAGGACCATAACCTTCCCACTTAACTACATTCCTACTGGTCCGCTTGTGGGGTCCGCCGGTTTGACCTCAGAAAGTAGCGGCAGGCTTCCCGGTTTGGGTATACTTCATCGCTGAGGCCAATCAAATGCTGGTGTTTTTGCATTTGTTTGCACCAATTGTTTTTCGGCCTGCCTTTTTTGCGTGTTGAAATTGGAATGTTGATTGATAACGCCTTTTGGACGAGGTTCAAAGGATCTCTCCTTTGAACATGGCAATACCAACTGAGTCGGTCGCGCTCTATATTTCTTGTGATGGTTTCTTTTACGTGGAGGCTTCCTCGGATCTTTGAACTTCTAATTCTGTCACGCTTTGTTACTCCCGCTGTCATGCGAAGCATCTTCATCTCAGCTGCCGTTAATTTGCTCTCATACTTTTTGTGCATTGTCCAGCATTGTGAACCGTATGTGAGCGCCGGACGTACAACTGAAGTGTAGAGCCTTCCTTTCAGCTTAGAGGGCATTTTTCGATCACAGAAGATGGCGGAGTTTTCCCGCCACTTCATCCACCCTACGCTTACGCGATGTTTGATGTCGTCATCACAAGTTGCTTCTCTATTAATCATAGATCCCAGATATTTAAACTTTTCACACTTGGGAAGCACTCTTCCATTCAAGTAAATGTCTGGAATAGGCTGATGAGGGTCAGAGAACGGGCAGCACAGATACTCTGTCTTCTTTGAACTAATACGATACCCGTGTCCCTCAAAAATGTCCACCCACACATCAAGTGCTCGTTGTAGGGACGCCTGATCATCACTTATAATGGCCCCATCGTCAGCAAAGAATAGCTGGTGCACATTGGGGTCCGTCACTTTTCCTTCAAGCAAGCAATCAAGGACTGCTATAAAAAGCAGTGGGCTGAGGACGCTCCCTTGGTGTACACCGACTTTGATTGCGAACTCTTCGGTGACTCCTGCGGTGCATCTTACTCTTGTCGTTGCTCTCTCGTACATGTCCATAATCACTCGCACGTAGGTTTCTGGAACTCCTTTTTGTCTTAGCGCTACCCATAAAAGATCTCTTGGTTGCCGGTCAAAGGCCTTCTCGAAATCAACCAACACCATATGCAAGTCCTTTGAAGAATCACGATGCTTTTCCATCATGATCCTTATACTTTGGATTGCATCTGTTGTTGATTTACCCGAGACAAACCCGCACTGGTCATCAGATAGTCGTATTATTTTCCGCAGTCGGCTATCTAATACCCGTTCAACGATCTTCATGGTGTGCGACATCAGCTTGACAGAACGGTAGTTGTCACAATTTCGCGTATCACCCTTTCCTTTGTGCAATGGAAGAAGATAGCTTTCCCTCCATTGATTAGGCATAGTGTCGCCTCTCATAAGTTTGGAGATAAGAACCATGAGCCATCTAGACCCGATGTCTCCCATCTTTTTCCAGAACTCAGAGGGTATCCCGTCCGGCCCAACAGCTTTTCTTTTCTTGGAGTTTTTAACCGCGTACCGAACTTCTTCGACTGTGATGTCGGATATTTCGGCATGATTCGGGGCGGCTCGTGGAAAGTACACTCGGGGAAACTGTTCGTTCAGAAGTTCCTCGCAATACTGTCGCCATCTGTGGAGAATTTTTTCTTCTTCCACAAGGAGTTGACCTTCAGCATTGTTAATAAACTTTGGGAAACGAATCTCCTGAGCATTTCTTCTTCTCTGGGCGGCTATCTTAAAGATATTTGCTCCTTTGTTCAAATTGTTTTGTCGAAGCTCCTGGGTAGCCTGGTTCCTGTCAGACGCGGAAGACGATATTTCTTCCAACTCCTGATAGAGGCCTTCCATGCTTTTCGCTTTGAATTCGGCGCATTTTTTCTTCGCGATACCTTTGCAACATCTATATACCTTTTCACGGCGAGCTTTTTCCTCTCTATTAGTAGAAGAGCACTTTGACCAAGCTTGGAAAGCCATTTTCTTTTCGTGTATCACTGCTTTGGCTTCGTCTGTCCATCACCAGGTTTCTTTTGCGTGTTGGTAGGGGCCTTTAGATGTTCCGAGCAGTGATTTGGCTTTCTCCAGGCCAGATTGTTGTAGGGAATCCCACATGTCTTGTGCTCTGCACTCCTCATTACCGACCTCATCGATAATGGAAGAGAGGTAGTTTTCCATGATGGTAATAAAAGCTTCGCCTTTTCCTTTATCCAGCTTATACCACTTGATTCTCTCAAACACCATCGTTTGCTACTTTGACTTCTTTCTCGCATCCATAAAAAATTCAGTCAGGAGGAGACGGTGTTGAGGGGCGATCGCGTCTCCCAGGATCACTTTGCAATCTTTAGCTCGTGGCTTCATGAAACTGGATACCAAATGATAGTCTATTTGAGTTTCATTTCCGCCGCTGCTATAAGTGATCAGGTGCCGGCTTTGTTTGACGAACATGGTATTTAGCACTATAAGACCGTACGACTTGCACATGTTTAGGATATCTTCACCTGAAGAGTTCCTGGTGCCGTATCCCAGCCCTCCGTGGTAGCCTTCATAGTCTTCGCTTGTCTTCCCGACATGTCCGTTTAAATCTCCCCCAACAAGCAAAAGCTCTTCCTTTGGGATGATTTTGACAAGGTTGTGGAAATCTAGCCAGAATGCATCTTTTTCTTTTCGTTCGCATCCTACTTGAGGGGCATATGCGCTTACGATGTTCCACACCTCACCATGCATCACCAATTTGAGAGCCATCAAACGGTCACTGGACTTTGAAATGGTTAAGACGTTGCCAAGTAACTCTGCCGCAAGGATGATGGCGATTCCGTTTTTTCCTTGTTCCAATCCATAGTAAAACATCTTGTAGGCTTTTGTTTTAACGTCCAAGAAACGTGCCCGATTACCGTATTTCGCCATTTCGTCTCTTGTACGCACAGGATGTCTACTCGCCTTCTAACCATCATTTCTTCAAGCTCATAGCTGCGCCCACTCATGCTTCCAACGTTCTAACTCGCGACTCTTAAATGTGGCTTACGCCGTTGCATTACTTTGCTATCCCCCGGAGATCCTATAGCTCTGACCCGAGCATTGCTGCTCGTCCCAGGATCACGACCATTAGTAGTGCCTGGCGGGGTAGTGCTTTTCCTTTTAGCGTTCTTTTCCATAATGCTACGGTTTGACCGTTTTCTTTCTTCCCTTCCTTTTTGACACGGGCATGCTCCAGATTTTTTATTATTTTTTTTGATTGATCTTACTCTTACAACACCGGTGATCTCCAGTCGTGTCAACCCACTGATTTGCATGCACACTTGTGGGGCAGTTTAATGGTGGTATATGTGTCCCTAGGCTCACCTTGGTGTTTTCTAAATTGCCTAGATGTGAGTTTTGTTTACCTTTGTTTAGTCGCCTTTTACGACAAGCGAGAGGTATCGCTGCAGGGATATTCTTAACCCGTCCCTGCACGAAGAACTATAAGGTCGATGATAAGGACATCAAAGCCTCTCTTATTGCCAAAAACTGGTCACTATTGGGCGATTGGTCGGTCCTATTATTACCAGTACAGGACCATCGAGTTTTGCCGTAGGGGAGCAGCTCACAGTAAATGATGATACAGACCATATGGAACTCGGAAGTTCAGAGCTTCGTTGACCATCCTTCGCCAAGTCTCCCTCTCATGAATGTGTTCCTTCCGTGTTCTGCTGAGGGTCTTCCTGAGTGACTTCCTGAGGGTCTTCCCTTCTCGGGTCTTCCACTCATTTTTCTGTGACTATTCGTCCAATGTCCAGTCGTTCTATCATTCTTGCTCATCTTAGCCTTCGCGATTTTACTACTCGGACGATCACTGGAGCTGAATAAAGATTCTTGAGCTCATGGCTGGCCAGTTTTCTTCGTCCCATTTTCTACTATCGATTCTCCTTACGATCTTGGAGGACCCGATATCTATTTTTCTCGTTCTTCACTGGGATTGTTATAGTTTTATAAACATGGATTTTGACATTGCGGGACAAAGGAGTTGCTTTGGCGGTTCTTTCATCGCGAAGAGGCACGCCTTGCCCATATGCAGCCTTTCATTTATTTCAATCTTTATATCATTTTTGGCAGTCAGTACGGTTTCCAGATGTTAGAATTCGTCCACTTTCTCAAAACGCTAATCGAGAGCAGTCAGCTGCGAGGTTTGGATGGATCCAAGTCGGTCAGCGACCATACATTTGGTGTTTTCTTCATTTTTACTTCTAAGCCCACTTTCTTTCCTGTCGTTATTAGAATTATAGCATTTCTCTTAATTGTTTCCTCACTATCTCGTAGTAGATCCAGATCTTCAGCGTAAGCTAGAGCGGATGTGATTCCATTAAGAGTTAATTATCTGAATATCATTACGTATTCTAGCACCAAATTAAAAAGAAGTGGTGAAAAGGCGTCTCCTTGTTTTAATCCTTCACGTATCTTAACCCTTTCAGATAAGGCATTTCCTCTTTAACCTGTCCTTAGGCAGGGTTGCATAAATTTCCTCAATTTTTTTCGGGATTCTCAGGCTGATCGCGTTTCAGGGACGGACACTCTAAAGCGAATTTCCATTTCTTAGAGCTGTTGTATAGGAAAGATCTGGCTGGTCGCTCGTCGAGCGATTCCTCCTGAAGCTACGCTGTTTGTCTCCGATTATTTCAGAATATTTAACGACACCTTGTAACAACTTGATAGTAGTGATATTCCTTTCAGATGTTCAATTACCCTTTTTTTACCCTATCCATCCTGGTAAAAACACTATCTTGGACGCTGGAATCTTGGAGACCCCAAACAATTTTGGACCCTACATAAAAACCAATTCAATAAAAAATATTATTTATATTTATCAATATCTAACAAAAGTTACAATATGTTAAAAAATATTAAAGTTTTGAGTCTAAGCCCATTTGGCACATAGAGCGGCTATGTTTGCCACAAAGGGGATTTCGGCAACACTCACACCTTATTTCCTTCTTAGTGTCCAGCAAAAGCAGTAGTTGACTCAACTAATGGTCGTTTCTTTTTCAAAATATCATCAATCAGGACCTGGAGATCTGGCGGCAAAATTGGCCAAAATTGGAGTGAACCTCTCCTTCATTTGGGGTTTGATGAGGGCCAGTGCCAAGTTTTTTAGGAAGTTTTGCTTCGTTTATAATACATAAGAACTAACACCCACAATATTCAAAATCCCAAAAATATAGCCAATGGCCATCGTTTGGTTCGTCTTGAAACACTGTACCGATGAGAAAGTTGGTGCATCAAATCAACACCACATTTCGTCTTGTTGTAAGGATCCACCATCTCAGGTAATTGGCATTTGGCATCAGGATAAATTAGGCTTTCGCATGCATTGCTGACCGCAAAGGGACAATTTTTTTTTTTAATTTTGGTGGACAGTAAAACAAGTTCTTCTTTACTGGGTTAAGTTCGCGATCTTTGACTTCGAGAAATGAAGGTGGAATTTCTCTTTTATTTCGACGCAACGTGCCCAAAATCTTAACTTTTTTTTGTAACAATTCTTTTGCCACCGGTATGGAGGTAAACCAATTATCACAAGTCAAATTTCAGTTTGTTCCGTGGATTTTCTCTGTCCATTTCATGTAATAGTGTGCAGATGAAACATTGTTGGGTGCCGAATCCTTACCCAAATATACTGAAGCATCTAGCATGTATGCCGTTTTGGAGTAACATAACATCAACATTTTTATACCATTTTTGTCTGGTTTACTGAGAATGTACATTTCAAAAATGCATCTGCTTCTGAAGCCCAACAACATTTCGTCAAAAGTACAGCAATCCGAAGGATAATAAACTTCACTTGAAACACTGACAATATATTGAAAATCTCTCTTATTGGGGCAAGTCTGTCATTTTATTGGCGTTCCAACCTTGTAGAGCGGTCATCCAAACGCAAGCAGTTTGTTAGGACCTCATAACGAGTTTGTGTCATGGTGATAATGTGAACCTTTGTACTGGTCTTTTACAAAGCCTTAATCTCTTTTACATCCGTGTCCTTGCAAAAGAAGGACGTATACTGTTTGTACTCGGAGAATTACCAAATTTGTCGATGTCCACGCCCTCAAAAGCTCTTTCGCTTTTATATTTTTGCCTCTGTCTACCAATTTCAATGTTGGTATTAAAGGCAATTGTAAACAAAATTTTATCAATGAAAAAAAGACTCCATGCTTCTTTTTCTATTGTCAAACTACGAGCATCACTTCTATGTTTCTTTGCATGGTTTTACCAATTTTTGGATACTTACCACCCTATTTGAATCCATCTTTTCCTCTTAGTTTGGTAGGAACATTCAAAACATGTAGAAAATTACTTGAGGCGAAATTAGCCAGAGGGACATCGTCATCCGAGGAAAAATCATCATCACTTGAGTCTTGTCGGAAGTCTTCGATGACTCCATCACCTTCGAGGTCACTCACATTTTTAGTCACGATATGACCTACCTCTTCATCTAAAGGGTTTTCCAAAAAGGACTTGACAACTTCTTTTTTAAATAAAACGCAAACCATTTGAGATATTTCAAAAACTTTAATATCGGCTTGAAGTACAATCAAAACATTTATGAATGGAACTCGACTTTGTTCATATGGCCACCGCGAGCACGTTTGCAGTGGTCGATTCGTTGGACCCAATTTTCGATGACTCGGCCACACATTTCGGCCGAAACGGCCGCTATTTCGCGTTCAATGTTGGCGCTGAGCTCTTCCAACGTCGTCGGCTTGTTGGCATAAATCAGTGACTTAACGTAGCCCCAAAGAAACTAGTCTAGAGGCGTTAAATCGCACGGACGAGGCGGCCAATCGACTGGCCCATTTCTTGAGATAACACGCTCATCAAACTTACTCTTCAATAAATCGATTGTAACGTGTGCTGTGTGGCTTGTGGCACCATCATGTTGAAACCACATATCGTCCAAGTCCATATCTTCCAATTCGGGCCAAAAATAATCGGTAATCATGGCGCGATAACGCTGGCCATTCACAGTAACGTGACGATTGTTATCATCGATGAAAAAATATGGCCCAATAACGCCGCCGGCATGCAAACCGCACCAAACAGTTATTTTTTGTGGATGAAGTGGTGATTCATGAAGCACATGTGGATTTTCACCCGACCAATAACGCATATTTTGCTTATTGACGAACCCATCGAGCCAAAAATGAGCTTCGTCACTGAAGATGATTTTGCGATGAAATTCATCATCTTGGCGCATCTTCTCCAGAGCCCAATCGGAGAACGTACGTCGCTTCAAATGGTCGATCGGCTTCAATTCTTGAGTCAGCTTGATCTTGTATGGATGTAGACCAAGATCTTTACGCAAAATACGCCATAATGTGGTCTGAGCGATGCCCAATTCTTGAGAGCGGCGTGGAATTGACTGATTTGGATCGTTTGCTACGGACGCTTGAACGGCAGCGATATTTTCGACACTTCGACCAACTCGTTGTCTCACTGACACGGCAACATCACACAACGAATACGTAGACTCAAATTTTTGCAGTAAGCTTGTTATTGCCTGTCTACTAGGGCGAGAATTACAACCGAAAATTGGAGTTAACGCTCTTAAAGTTGCGGTCACCGACTCCGAATTTCGGTAGAAAAATTTTATATATTGCAGACGTTGCTCGTTCGTGTACTTTACCATGATGAAAATGTTGAGTTTACTGAATAAATTGACAATGACAGTTCGATGATTAGTGAAAGGGTGCGTTCACAAATTAAATTCAAAGCTGTCAAGTCCCCATTGGAAAACCCTTTATATGTAACAGCTCTTAACAGCCTTGTTGTTCTTAAGTCGATGGATTGCTTATTTTACTTCCTCAATGGTTGGCAGTTCTATCTGAACTTCTGCGTGAAAAAACACCTTTTTCCATTGCTACTCTATCTCCTCCCCTGGGCTGCAACCTTTTCAACGTCCAAAACAAGCTCCCCATTTTCGTTGCGTATATATCCTGATTTGGCCTGGTATCCTTTCATACAGCGAGCTTAGTCTTACATGCATTGCTCTCGTGTTTTCGTTGTGCGAATGTTAGCATATTGTTGCCCTCGTCAATATCGTTTTGTGTCCCGAAAGCGGCGTCTGACTTCCTTTCGTAAGGTTTGTCTTTCTTGTACGCTTGATCTCTTCACTATTTTCCAACCCTGAAGTCACGGGCTCTAATTCTTCGTCGAACCCAGGTTAGGCAAGTTTTTATGCCATCTAATGGGGCAAATCGGTTATAAATGTTATCCTTCAATTGACGCTGGACACGAGAGCCCTTTAAGGTTTTAAAGATAAATAGGGATAGGGGTCAGAATATGCCCGGAGTTCGAGATGTAGGCGCAAACTTAATTACTCTGCACTACGCACACTCACATCACTACCATAACACACCACTACAACAGCCATCTCACCAACCAAATTACAAAAAAATACAGGACACCATTTGCGCAGTTGTTGTCACGCGATTAAGCAGCGGGAATTCGGTCCATGAGTTTTTTTTGTTGCTGTGCAGTCCTATTAAAATGGTTCCAAATGCTTTTTTGTTCAATGTTGAGCTCCTGGGCAGTTGAAACAGTGCTTATATGTATGATGATCACACTCGGCGATTTACGGAAATGGCTTTTCAGGGCGAGGTGCATCTATGACATGGAAATTACCGGATTTACTCCTTCTTGGTGTTAATCTTCAACAATCAAATGAAATGAGGCAACCAATTACAAAAATATCAGAATTTTTTTTTGTCTAATGTCATCTAATGTACGTCCAATAGACGAGATATAGATTACTAAAGACTTCTGTTGGGAACATTATGGTTTTCTTTTTACAACATATTATATTAAATATGTGATTTTTTAAGCGTTTGGTTTTTAATTGTCAGAAAAAAATTAACAAAAAATTGTATAAGTATACAAAACTTTTATTTAAGTTGATAAATCAATACTTGCCATTTTTTACTAAAAACCATTTCATATAAATGTTGATCATGACTATGTTTTAAGAAGTATATAATGAGTGTCTTATTTTGTGTCATTCTTAGAGTACAGTGACTGGTATCTCGCTAATAATACATACAATGTTGTCTTCCAACATCGACGCTAGCTTATCAGCATATGCTAGTGGTTGGCTCAATTGACATAAAAAGACACCAAATTATCGGTCTCAAACAAGAGAGGAGTTGCAGAATATCATTGAACACCTACGAGCCAATGATTCAGCCGGACTTTAAGCCGTACCAGACAGTCCGTCTCTCCCGGTGCCTTAATAGCTACTGTATTGTCTGGGGCTGGTCAGCGGATCAAACATGGCAATTTTGCTTATTAACGTACCTATTCAACCAGAATGAGACTCGCCCAAAGACAATTATTCGATTAGAAAGGGGATCTTTCTTCAGCTTTTTTGAGTCCCCCTGAATGAAAATTCGACGTTGTGGTAGGTCCGTCCGGCTTCAGTTCTTGCACGAGCTGGATTTCATAAGATTTTTGACCAAGATTTCTGCGCAAAATCTTCCTAGTCGAGTAACATCCCAATCCCAATAGCTGTGAACCTAAACTAACGGACAAATCATGGTCACCCTTATAACTGGTGGATTCAGTAGCAATATTTTTCTCTGTATACACTCTACGGTTTGGTAAATTGATGTCCAATTGTTTGAATTTGGTACAAAATCTGATAATTATGGCTTGAATAGCTTGTTAGTCGATTATGACGACCGAAGTGATAAAACGTTTTCTACAAAGTACGAGATTCATACAGTCAGAAATTCATAAACGTTATTTGGGCACAAGTCTTTCTATGATCTACGATAAAATGGCAATATTAATTAAACATATCTAACATTGACACATGGCACAAATCATACGAGAGCTGTCAACCATAGAACACTAAAAAACAAAAAAATAAAAAAAACACCCTTAACAATATACGAGTATAGCGCTGGAAATAAGTCTAAAAAATTCCAATTTTCGTAAATAATTCGAAAACAAAAGGACGAAGTGAGACCGACGAAGCATATTATCAACAGGATTGGTGATGGTCATTCCAACATGCTGGGATTCTCTGTTTAAATTCAGCAACAGTTCTGATATCTGGCTTTGCTTATACAAACCTAAATATTTGTTGAAAGAAGCGCTCAAAGTACGAACTGCCTGAGCTTTTATTTCTAAGTTTTGTGTCCTTAACAGGATCTAGGCCAGCGGAAATAGTTGTTTAAGGTCGGTACTGAAAACCTCATAGAGAAGACAATAGTGGACAATTCATTGCCGAATGGGTCTGAAACCGAGCATCCGAATAGTACCCCTTCACTTCTCACCCCGAGTACCCCTTCACTTCTTCTATAGAAGCAACCACTTCATTTTCTATAACCTCTTTTCACCCCGAAGCATTTATGGATCAACCAACTACTAACGAGTTTCAACTCCTCTGGCACTTATGATCATTCAGATCCTGACACCCTAATACCAGCTCAAATGAGCTGCAACCGTCCTCTAGGTTAGGTTAGATGGCTTCCCTCTGTAAAAAGCGGTGGGCACCACTTAGATCAAGATCGGTCCATTTTGCTCCAACTTGAGTCGGCTTGGTCTCCGCTACTCTTGGAACCATTTTGAGTGCTGAATAAAATTCGATATATTGTAGACATCCCTTCCGGATTCATTAAAGAAATAGCCTTCCAGAAATCGTCTTCTTGAGGAAGCTAGGGCAGGGCAATTACATAAGAGATGGGTGAGTGAGTCGTTATAGGGCAGGCCTAATCGTGCGGCATGTTTTCCTAAAGTGCAATGTCTCCGATTAGGCTGCTTATAAACTGCCTGCGTATTTTCAGCAGGCGTTTGGTTTTACGTTGACCATATCTGGGCCAGGTTTGTCTCACCTAGCTGCATGTTTCAAGGTCACGCCAGCTCTCCTTTGGCTGTTGCAGTGCATTTTGCGAGATTTTATATTTTTGCGCTCCCATTGATGGGTGGATTTTCAGTCGAGAGCTCCAGTGTGGTGCCTATTTTGGCTAGTTCGTCTGCTTCACAGTTACCTGGTATATCACTGTGCCCAGGTACTCAGCACAACATTACAGCTCACCTGCTCGACATCTCATTTAGAGACATGCGGCAGTGCCTTTGATCTTATTATTATTGATTCGAGTGCTTTTATTGACACTTGGCTATCTGTGTAAAAGACGATGTTTCTGTTGTTCATTTATCTCACAGACAGCAAGTCGGCGGCCTCATTAATTACCATTAGTTCAGCTTGGAATATGCTACAGTGGTTCGATAGTCTAAAGAAGATTGGCTAATTTTTAGGGTCGGTACATAGACACCGGCACCCACAACATTGCCTGTCTTGGACCCGTCCGTGGCTTTTCCTGAAAATTCATTCCTCTCCCACTCTTATCGTTTGGGAATTGTTGTTATATATTGAATCTTGAAGTCTAGGGTAGAGATTAAGTAGCCCGTGACTTCACGGACTTAGCTTTGGCTTAGAATACCAGCGTGCCCTATTTCGGAGAACGATAAGCCGATTCCTTTAGCCGCAGCGCTATAACAGGGGCATTATAGCGATGCAAGCCGTCGTTTGAACTCTGCTTAGTAGTTTGTAATAGTAAAATCTAGGGCCTCTGCAACGGAAGCAAAATATCTTGTGCATCGCTGGATTCCATGGTTATACAGGTGCGGGCTCTTGGCCTAAATGAATCTCGTCCTTGTTCACAATCTCCTGCTTGGCACCTTTCCACAAATTGTCTGCTGCGGCTACAGTGGCCCTAAGAAAGGAAACAGCGATGCCATCATCGCAGGCAATAAATTTGTAGTACCGATGGAGCCAGCACCTATCGGTGAAACCAGGAACTTTTCCGGGCTATTTTTGCACATGGAAAGAAGGCTGAGGTTAATCTAAACTTTAAGGATTTTCCAGTGCCCATGAGTGATGTTGCCCTCCTCATGGCTTAGATCTATGATCACTACAGCTAGATGATCCCCCACCAGCTCATTGAGAGAGGGCGCCGTAGCGGTGCTCCTATGCCTCTTTGAGATGGATGAGATTTCATCGTGAGATCGAGGCCTTTTAGTTGCCCTCCCACTTTTTTTGGCTGTGGAAGCTAAGGTCGACTCTTCTGCTCCTCTATAGCTTCTAAAGCCCATTGGTACGATAGCAAGTGTGCTTGCAATTTTTTTCTAGTCGGCAAAGGACTTGAAAAGCAGCATGTCTCGTCCTATAGCCCGCCGTGCTGGCTCTTATGTGCTGCCTTGGTGCCCACGTCCTTGCCTGGGAAGCGTTTACCCCCGAGGGTTTTTGTTTGTTACTCTTAATATCGCTAATTTTGATCCCACGAGTAAGCCAGTGTGAAAAAGGTCCAGGAACCAGCATTGCTGGTTCTACTGTGGTAAGGCATGTATACTATGAGCCTTGTCAGAGCGCCCAAAGGAGTCCGTTAGGGCTAGTTTAACCCACAGCCTTCCATCTCTCGGCACGTTTCTTTCACTCACACCTCCAGGAGTTACAAGAGTCATTCGCTCTTACACTTTTGCAAGGAATCACCAAAATATTTTTTTACTGAGATCTTTATTGCTCAATTATCAAACACAGAATAACTTAATTCTAAGCTTTAACTACAAGCTAGACTGTACTAGCACAACATTGTTCCCAATTTTCCAGCACGTGCTCAGCAACAGGCCTCTTGTTTACTCAGTTTTGTGCTAGACTCGTTGAGAGAGCTTCGGCTTGGCTTCGGTTGCAGAGGGAGGTGTCTGAGATGTTGTTTTGGTTCGTTGTTTTTATATACATATATGGTACAGGGAGTTAGGGGTCTGTTGTTACCCCTTTCTTAATGGTCCACTGCGCATGATTGATAGTCATTTCGAACGGACGCTGACGAGGAGGACTAAAAGAAAATAATTTTTGCCCACCGTCCACTAGATAGACATTGAAAATAAAAAAATTCGGACTCATCTGAGAAGACAACCTTTTGTCAGTGATCTCGGGTCCTATTCTGTCTATCATTTGCTCATTTTAGTCGTTTTTTCTTAATTCTTGGCGCATAAGAAACTTTGTTGCCATCTTTAAACTTTTGCCGCGAAAATGTCGATACCGGTGGTTTCCACAATGCCTTTCCTTATCTGTTGTAAGCGAACCGATTCCTTAAGATTGTGGTCCCTACGAACTTCCCTTAATCGCGTCCACTTTCTTTTACTTTTTTTTAAAATCCTTCTGATCGTCGACTAGTTGAATCCTAACTTCTCGCCGATTCACCTTCCTCTATAAAAAAAATATTATGAATCTTTAATACTCGATAATGATAGAGTTTCTTCGATAGAAAAAAAGTCAAAGTCTAATTGTCCTTTTTACTCAAGTGCGGCTTTCTCACATGTTTATTGTTTATTTATGATGCCCAGGCAGCCGCTGGAAATCAAATAAAAAATTCTGATATTATATCAAGGTTTTTAGTAATTAATAAGGACATTGGAAACGAGGTCCTGAGTCCCTTAATTAAAAAACAAATCACAAAAGGGTGTCCCTGATAAGGGTGTACATTTTTTTTTTTTTTGAATTAATAATACAAGGCGTCCGTTTTTCTTTTCTTATTAATTTTTCCAGTTTAGTTCAGTTGTCCTTTTTAGCTTATCTGTTCCTTAACCTATCATGTGCACAGGACAATATAACGCGATGTCTTATTCAATAATTAATTAATGTTAGACCAAAAAATAAACTTTACAATTTAAATAAAATTATATTTAAGGATCACACAATAAAATCACAATAAAAATATCAACAAGGACACATCCTTTGGTATAAGCAACACAAACACCATATTTTATATCAATTAATTAGTATATCTATATATTTTAATACATACACACAAAAAAAAAACAAGAAGGATAAGAAGTGATCCTTGCAATTAAAAAGGAATTGGTTCACTGCACGTCACTGCTATTTGAATAAAGAAATTACTCAAGCACACGCATTCATCCGTACCGAACACACACTCATGCATATGTATGTATATGGAAACGTAGATAAATTAATTTTAGATGAATATATGTTAAACCGATAATGATAATAATAAATGTTAGTGCAGAAATGAAACAAAAGAAAATATAGATTCCCGTAGGAATTAAGAAAAAACAAAAATATAAATCCATGAATGATCTATTGGAACGTATTATGTATTGTATTTGTAAGGACACAAACAGATATACGAGAGAATACAATAAACAATAAACCAACAAAGCATGCATTTAAAAATGGGAAGAAAGCCTTAAATCCTATTTTCTTAGGCATCGCACCCGACCTACTGGTGATAGAATTGAATTGCGCAAAGAAATGCCCACTCCTTTGAAGGATATAACATAAATACTCCTCATTTCCTCAAAGGACACATCAAACATCGGGTATCCCTAATACAACCCATTGGACGAGGCGATTTGTGTTTTTGCATATGAGAAGGCATCTTTGGATATAAGGAATCCTTTCGTCACAAGTATTAAGGAACAACGTTTGAAGAATCTGTTTTTGTTCTTTATTTCTTCTCGTCCTTATGCAAAATCGGATAATGCTTGGTTTTATTGTATGGAACTAGGAGAAGTACGAGTATTTCTTTGGGTTTATATGTTTTTTGCGAAAACAAAAAAAATATAAATATTTTTGAAATCGCAAAGGATTGGGTTAGGTTGTCATGCCGCTGGTTATTTAGAGCGGAAGAATAGGAGATTGGTCATCAATCCTTTGACAAGATGAATATTCTTTGACGTGAAAGTAAGAAGAGATCTAATAAAACCATGATGATTGTGAGAACTTGGACACACTGCGGTTATATTGAGCCATGGATTCAGATAAAAGGAATATTGAATCTAAATTGAAATCTTTTCGGAACGTTTATCCTTCAATAGGAGGCTCAAGTTCTAAAAGAGGTGCAAAAAGTCTTACTCAGTCCTTAACTTTCGGATATCCGTGTATTTTCCATATGAACTTAAATTGCTAGTTATAGGGTAATCCAACAAGAGGTGTCATTTTATATCAAGAGAAAAACGCAACATTTTTATGAACAATTTTCATAGTCTTATTGTTTTTATTATAGTTTAAGCCTCAAGCTTCGTGACTAGTAACGGAGTCACCGTATGCCTGCCTCGGCTCTGCCTACAAATATTCCATTTTTCATCCCGCTTTCGCGTTTCAAAATTTCAGGCAAAATGACCGTGAACAATTAGTTCAACCAAACTATCAACATCCCATTTGGTAACTTCGAAAGTCAAACGCTAGTGTACTTGCGACGCTATCATAGCTCCAGCTTGCAGGCTTTTTGCCATAAAATTGTTGAAAAATTAGTTAATTGTTCATTATTGGAATTGATACTTTAATTTGTTTCCACTAAACGATAGTTCAGGAAAATGGGAATGCAGAGTCATA
The DNA here is from genome assembly GCA_958301585.1 of Merodon equestris. NCBI lineage: Eukaryota > Metazoa > Arthropoda > Insecta > Diptera > Syrphidae > Merodon > Merodon equestris. The sequence continues at coordinate 17,494,612 of OY284417.1, read as the reverse complement.
TAACAAGTTGCGATCAGTTCGATTCTTTCGATTCGAAAAACCACAAATCCGAACTTTAAAGGACCTCGAAGCATGAAGACATAGGAATATTGATTTTGAAAAATCGCTGATCATACCTAGCCATATGTTACCTCTTTGGCCGTGGTAGCAGACTAAAATAGCAATTTGATTAACAGATACATGTTTACTAACATGTTCAAAACATGTTTACCGGCATAACAATTACAACATCGATTTAATCAGACTGATATTGAAATAAAAAGCGTTCACTAAGCGTAACTCAACTTGTGCTGTGGATCAAACTTACTCTTGAGTTACGCGTAAGTCAATATCATTAGAGATGATTGGCCTCTGCCGCTTTCTTTGCAGGATTCGACACGAAAAGTAAGATTTTGTATGACTCTGTTATGACTCAGGCTAGAACAATTGTAGCATCTGGAGAAAAAGGTCTTAGGGCATTAAATCGCACGGTTTTGGCGGTCATTCCTTATTGCATATTCTGGAAGCAATGCTTTTAGGAGCTATTTTTAGAACGATTCCAATTAAACACCCTTTATATGGCACGTTGCGCCGTCTTGTTGGAACCACAAGAAGCCAGCCAGGAACCAAAAGTCAGTTACCATAGCCCGATTTGCTGAAGATGCATGTCCACTAACGCCGTCGCCCTAAATCCACAGCCAACAATAAGCCGATGCAATGAAGGCTCTTAATACTGCTGTGGATTACTATATGCTCAAATGCGACATGAAATTGTTCAATCAAAAACCTGCTTTGTCACTAAAGACGATGATCGCCAAAATTTGAATCCATTTCGAACTGCTCCAGAACCTAATTGGTGATTGTGACTAAAGAGCTTGGTGACCTCGGGGCTTTCAGTTCTTGTGTAAATTAAATATCATCTAATTGGAGGCAAATGCAAGACTTTTCCCAGACTTCGCTAAGGGAGATCGGGAGATCTGATCGGAGGCTGCCACACTTTCAATGAAAGCAGCACTATTCCTGCTTGACCGTGCGTTTCGCCATCGAACAGGAATTGTTCGATCAAGAAGCGAACCGCTTTTACCGAAATTCGCAAAAATTCGTTATATTGCTCGGTTGGACGATCGTTTCTGCCATAAATCTAATGGAGCTCGCGTACAGAACATACATGTTTATAATAAATTTTAACAAATGAGAGACGTTGCTAAATGGCATAGTGCTCCATGGCCAAATTGTGACTCTGACAGGACACAAACGACATCTAATGACAGCCTTACTACAATACTTTACCAGTTAGAGCAATAAATCAGCTAACTGTGGACATGGCTATTGGAAAGTCCCTACATTCATCTTACTTATTGAACGCCAATGAGATTTACAACACTACGAAATTTTTACCCCAACTGAAACTAGTCTATACAGTCTCAGAGGTAGCAAGTTTTTCACTGATGGCCAAGCGACAATACTGTCTATCTGGACGATCGCGGAGTCCTCATAGTCCACTCTTCAAAACGTCGAACTCCGCTGATTTCTTTACAACTTTACAAACGCCTTTATAACTTTCCCCTGCTGTTCCATTGGTTCCTCACAACCCATTTATTACTATAACTTACCATCGACCTCATAGGTTCCATATTTGATATCGCTAATCCCAATGACATTATCATCATCTCGCCACAGACCTTTCAACCTTCAGTACTTAAAATGGGCTGAATCCGACGATGAGACTCACTCTGTCATGATTAACACCTCGTCACTCCTCTCCCCAGATCGTCTCTCGCACTTTGGTCTCCTCCTAATCAATAACATCACAAACAACATGAATTCAACACTTGATCTGATTCATCATCTGAAAAGAAGTAACCACCTCCTCTCTACTATGGATCCGTCACCCGACAATCATTACCATTCTCCACTCAAAATACGTATAAGGGGTGATCCAAAAATAATGATAATCGATTATTCCCAGTTCGCATAAAAGTCTAAAGAACTTTTTTTTGTTTGTTTATATATCCACTAGGTTAGTCTAAAAAAATTGCAGAAATAGACCACGGAAATATAGAAAAACAAAATTAGAGCTGTTACCAAGTGCATCCCTATGAAAAAAAATGTCTCTCAAAGACATACACAGCGATTTGGTGTAAATATTGGGGTACTCTACTCCTTTATATTCTACAGTAGCACGCTAAACCAATGAGCTTAAGTTGGGCAAAATATCCACTGCAGATAAGAGACGCCTATCCACGTCCTTCACTGAAGACAACGTCGAAAATATTATGTTGACAGATCGAAGTGTAACCATTAGGCATATAGCTGAGGTTACAGGCATCTCATATGAAAAATTTGTGCATTTCCAATGTAACACCTTAATGACATAGAAACAAAGAAAAAAGTTACTGTGAACAACAACCAACGCGACAAATTCAGTTGAATCTCTCGAATCCTATCTAGGACAACCACCTCCGGAGAGTAATGAACGAACATCTTCGACACAAACCATCTGCACCACGTCCAGGTTGTGTGACAAACACCATAAGAGCGTAACTTTCGAACCCTATAAAAAAAAAATAAAGTTCTCTGCACGTTGGGCACCGATAATGATAACGGACGAGCAAAAAAACAACGAGTCGAAATTTCGAGGGTGGTTCTCGAGTAATTCCATGTAGATCAGGAAATGTTTTTTTTTATTTTGTTAGGTTTCGTGACCATGAACGAGACCTGGCTCCAAGCAACTATCGACGGTTTGGAAGTTGCTCCCCTCATCGACGTCAAAGAAATTCAGTGTTAAATTTGACGGGAAAGGTTATGGCATCAGCCACTTATTTAGGATCTTACTACTCAGACCAAATAAGAAGCTCGTGACTACTTTCGTTACATGAAAAACTGCCTTCAGACATCGCCAGCGTCAGTGAATATAACTCCTACATTAGTCATCGATAAAATACGTAACTTAAAGGATGACTACTCGTCCGGTTCCTGACTGTCTCCCCAGCATAGTTTTTAAAAAATTGCACCAACTATCTGCTCCTACCGCTAATGGCCTGATTTCTAGGTTTCATTTTTTTCTCAGTCTTTATCCCAATCCACAAAAAGGTGTCCAACTATCGCTCCATTGCTAGACTGCTAATTGAGTTTGCCTCACGTTGATGGCACAGACTTCACAAAGGCCTTCGACAAAATCTCGTATCAAATTATACTTTTTCAATTCACTGCTCTTGGTTTCTCCCCCCGGTTTTATGCTATTGACCAAATCCTACCGTAAAGACCATCAGTACAATGTCATTTTCAGACCTTCTATTTCTTATCCAATCAATGCCGCCTTAGGAGTCCCTCAAGGCAGCCACCTCGGCCCACTGATATTTACAAAGAACTGCAGCTTTCGTATACTTGCGGATTCTTGCTTCTTTCCTATCCTACCAAACAGGTTTACCTACTAAATGTTAGCAATGTCAAGCTAGTTTCTCTTCTGACGTCACGAAATCCTTATGCGTTACCCTCTTTAGACTCCTTCTTAAATATGCTAGTCAAGTCTGGTCTCGTTTTTGAGGTATCCACACTGCGCGTATCAACGCGCGGTCGTCCAACGTAGGTTTATTCGACTTGCCTTTCGCGGTGTTCTCTGGGCTAATACCTACAATTTACCGCCTTATAAGGGTCACTTTAAGCTAATCAGCCTACAATACCTACTCACTGCTGCGTATATGTAATTACCTTACCATTTCTCTGAGCGTTGATCCATGCGCCTGTTCCGCATCAAGTCCTAATAAACGTACTACGGCTACAATGAGGCAACGTCCACAATGCTGTGCGAAGTGATCTCTACCTTCTTTCGACCTCACCATATACTACCTTAAAAAAAAAACCTCTACAGCCGCCATTCACCCTCTCCCTAAACTCTTCCTTCCTAATAGGTGGTAAACTTATTTTAATTTTATTTTGTTCCTTGTTAATGGCTGGCATTAAGCCAATAAAGTATACCTACGGGGGCGTCAAATGCACCTACATACCTCTTTTGCCTGAAGAAGTCTTAGGGAATAGGGCAATGAATGAGTTCAGCCCCCAGAAATTATAAAGTCGAAATTTACTTGTCGCTGCCTTACCATCCAAAGCACTCTAAATGCTCCAACCTCTTGCTACCTACACTATATGACCGTCTATTAGATCTTGGTCCCTAGAAAGCTGTCAAAGAAAGAAAATTAGCTCCATGGCAAGGTTCCACTCAACATAGGCGTAAAATGGACAATTTTCATTTAGTATGTCACTCTCTCGAACCGCCTACCAGTGCTAAACCAATAACGCACTCGTACGCAATTGAACCCCCTTTCTTAGGACTTAAATTCAATTATGTTGTGTACGACCTAGACTTCGGCCTACCAACTTTCCCTTTTTTAAAGAGTTTTTTTTCGTTATAAAAAGCAAATTGCCTTTTCGCAACCTTATCAGCAGTTCACTATGTAATTATGCGTCAAATGAAGGATCCGGGGCTGATACCATCATTGGTTCTCGAAATAGGCGAGACGAAAAAATGGTCTCGAACGCAAATACACACGCACACAATGATGTCTCCCTAAAAAACGATGGTCTAGAGCTTTTGAACGTCGATTTATGTCAACATTTTTAATTCAAACAACCAGATCCTTACGGTCACTTGTATCACGCCAGACGGAACCCAAATCACATTTGACATGAACCAGGTTCTCACCTCGTAGAAAGAACATTCTTGAATCCAACGTCCAGCTGTTGAAGTTCCCACCTTCCACCCACACCAAGGTCTTCCATCGACCTTTGGATCATCCCATAAACATAACAAAACCCAACTTACAACCAACAATAAGTCGTTCGGACATAATTACCACTTTATTATCACTATGCCGTCGAATCGATTTGCTGCCATCTCATTGTGTTCGCAATTACAAACAGGAGTATCCCGTCCATAAGAATATTCCATTCGTCCATTCATCGTTGGGTCTTTATCCGTCACATCACGCACAAGGCAAGAAAAAATCATCAAATCATCGACAGTCTTCCGTGATTGCCATCTGTGGTAGTATGTATGCCAGTCCATGTATCCTTGGAATTACCTGATTGCCTGACAATAAAAGTGAAACACGATGAAAGCACAAAATCCTGATCTCAGCGAACACCACTGCCTGGCTTAGCCTCGCATGTGAAATCCACATTGTGAATCCTTCATTTACTGGCCGAATGAAGGACTGTTTATAGGTGTACCACAAGTTCCTCGCATGTATGCGTGTGTTCATGGCAAAAAGGGGTTGGCAATTGGGCAACTTCACTGCGCGGACTTTAGTCGATGTTTTACGTTTACGGAACGTAATCATCCGTTGTGTGTTACGCGCTAATACCTTCATGTGAGCTGGACCACGTGTTATCCGTGTCGTAGTCACGCACTTCTTTTGGTCACTGAAGCTGCAATGTAGTCGTACTCGTATGGCGGGGTGATTTGCCGTTTTGTAGCCGGAAACCGATTAGAAGATGGACATGAATGTCAAGGGGATGTAGTCTATGAATTTTCACACCAGTTGCAGTTCCCAGCGATGATGCAAATAGGGGTGACGATGGAGTGGATGTAGGTATTGTTGCTTTTTTAATTGGAGTATGTTCGAGGACTTCTGTTCCGGGAAGTTAAAAAGTGATGAGCTGCTAAGGGGTGATTGTTGTAATTCGATGTTTTTGTTTTTTTTTCTTTTCTTTCATTTTCATTTAAGTTAGTAATTATCAAGTGTGTGGGAATGTTGAGGCTAGTGATAAAGAGGAGAGAATCATATGGATAAATTGGGTAATAATTATGTAAAGGAATGCCTGTCCATCTGTCATACGTTCCCAGGATGGAAGGCTAATAGATGATGCTACTGAATTTTATGGAAGGTAATCTGGTATTTGAAGAGTGAAATTCTAAATCAACCCACGTTCCGACCTTACTCTGCTTTTAATGAAGCTCGTAGGAATGACATCGTTAATACATCGTCTAATTCCAAGATCATTATAGTAACGCGCCAGGCGGTTACAATTGTGAGCAATTGCAAAAATGAGGCTAATCCTGTGTTCAATGACATTGCTTCCATGGTTTTTCTAGTTACAAGACGAAACGGCAGTGCAAAAATAAATCGGAGTATATAAAGGACCATCCAACAGAAGGTGTCATTTTATATTTTGCAAAACTGTGCACATGGGAGAGAGGGAGCGAACAAACAGAGCAAAGAAGTTCATCGTGTTTAACATGGCAAACATAATCTTCGATCTCTGTCCCTGCTCAATCCAAGTTGACATAAAGCTTCCACGTGGCCTCTTCTAAATATCTGGCCTGGCATCCGCGGGGAAGTGAACCTGGCCCTCCAGGTAGGAGGTTGTGCTTAGGGTTAGCATTCCTATCGCGGAAAACAGATCTTGTTACGAAGCAACAACAAGCCTTGGATACGGACGGTACAATGTTGACGACCCATATAAACGGAAAATCTGCGAATGTGCGGCCCCTAAACAGATCAGATGCAGACAATCTATTGGCAAAAAGCCTCAACTGCTACAAAGCAGATATAACCGCGCTCCAAGAAGTGCGATGGGATAGATCAGGCAAAAAAAAGAATGAAAAACTTTGAAACAACGCCTATTCGGAGGCGGATTTGTTATTCGAGGAAGACTCCGGCAAAAAAGTCCTAATCTTCTGGCATGTGAGCGAACGCCTCATAACAATCCGCATCCTCGAGAATATAAGCCTTTTATGTGTTGCCCCTACGGAAGAAAAATATGATCGACTCAATGATGACTTCTATGATCTCCTGGACCGAACTTACGCCCAATGCCATTATACTAAGGGGTTTTAACGCAAAACTGGTCAAAGAAGACCTATTTTAGTCGATCATAGGAAAACATAGCCTACATATCACCACATCCGACAACGGACTCAGGCTAATTGACTTCCTAGCGGGGCGTAACCTCCTTGTAGCAAGCACACAGTCAGTCGACTATCAACCACATTGATCAGTTTATCTCCAGCAGTAGAGGAATTTCATTAATTTTTTTAAATTTTTTTTTCTCTCTCGGTACACGAAATATTTAAAAAAAAACCAATAATCTAAAAAGAAAAGGTCTCTGAAGGGACCCCTGATGCATCGCGCAACACATCGAAACGAAACTACATTAGAGTAAGTTAAAGAAATAAAGCTCCTTGCGGTGCAGGAAGTAGCTGATTGTTGTCTACTTCATCGAAGAGGCTTGCTTTATGGTTCTGTATACAACGGGGCTATGTACAATGAGCTCAAGATCGACGAAAAAATACACAGTATTTATATAAGTCGAGCTCTGGTGGGCTTATCATATGAGTTTATGAGTTTCTATCAACCTCTCGCAAAGTCCGATGATACTGGCACAATCCACAAAACAGCAGTGGAAACATGGTTTGATGAGCAATGCAAACGAGCCCATGTAGCAAAGCAAACCACCTATAAAGCCATGCTACATAGACGGACGCTTTTAAGGAAAAAAAGGCTACCACAGAAATGACGCTTGCAAGTTTTACGAAAAAGTAAAATGAACATGACAGGGCTATAAAGCCAGAACAGAAGTCTGTAGGAACAACAACGGACAACTAGTAGTAGAGTCACAGTCGATGCTGAGAATATGGGAAAACTGCTGTCAGTCAAAATGTTCCATTCGCAACAGACGAAGATACAAGAGAATTCCGTCCACCTGACCTAGATGAAATTTAGCTTGTTATTTCGAAGCTTAAAACTAATAAGACCACGGGTGCAGACGTCCTGTCTGCTGAGCTATTTAAAGCAGCTGAAGATGAGTTGGTAGGTCGCAAGCCATCTGTTAAATGTGGTCGGAGGAAATTATGCCCAACGAATGGAATCTCAGCATCGTTTACCCAGTATATGAGAAAGGAGAGTCTTATAAGCCTTATAAGAGGATTAAGTCTCCTTAACATCGCGCACAAGATCTTCTCTGCCGTAATGTGTGAACGCCTGAAAGTCTTTGTGGATAATCTGATAGGTTCCTATCAGTGTGGTTTCAGGCCAGCGACAACAACACCAGCGCTGAGGTCAAACGCAGAATTATTCTTGCCAACCGCTGCTTCTCTGGGCTCAAGACGCAATTGAGTAGTAGAGCCCTCGTTTAAAAAACCAAGGTAGCACTATAGGTATATAAATAGATCACTGATCACCCCGATTCTCCTTTACGGCGCAGAGACCTGGACCTTAACGAAAATGGATGAGGACGCCCTTGGTCGTTTCGAAGGGAAATTCTGCGTTCAATCTTAAATCGCGTTTGTATAAACGGAGAGTGTAGGAAAAGGTACAACGACGAACAGCACGAGGTGTACAGCGACATCGGCCTAGTCACGTCTCCGAATCCAACGTCTAAGATGGCTAGGCCATGTAGCCCGAATGAAAATCACAGCTTCGCCCCGAATAGTCTTCAAAACCAACCCTGAGGGACGACGCAGCAAAGGACGACCGCGTCTAAGATGGCGCACACATTTGGAAGGGGAGCTCAACTAACTGGGAGTGGGCACTGGAAACAACTGGCAAAAGACGGTGACAGCTAAAGACGTTGGTTGAGGCCCAGGTTTACACCGGACTGTGGTGTCATCCAAGAAGAAGAAGAGGACTGTGCACATACAGCTATTATTGCGATGACCTTGGGTAAGTAAGAACTAGGAGATTATTATGTAGAGATCAATACACATACAAAATATATCGAAATTGTGGAAATAACCCGGAAACTTTTCGTCAGGTTGCTACTTCTTTTGGTCATGATCGAACGCCTTCCCGTAACCGCACCTTGACCGTAAAGGTCATGGTGCAATGGGAATCATCATCGACTGTTGAGCCAAAGGTCTGTACTTCAAGAACAATTCCTATGCGGAAAAATTGTGCAACAACATCAGTTGTGAATGAGAGATGATCAAAAAATGCTGATGAAGATATAACATTCGCAGTAAATGATCATTTCAAAATTCATACTCTGTGTGCATTTTCAATATAACACCTTAATGACATTGACATTGAAACAAAAGAGTTACTGTGAATTACAACCAACGCAAATTCAGTCGAATTTCTTAAATCTTATCTAGGTCAACCACCCCCGGAGAGTAGTGAACGAACATCTTCGACACAAACCATCTGCACCCAGTCCAGGTTGAGTAACAAGCACCTTAAGAGCGTACACTCTTGAACCTGCACGAACCCTATAAAAAAAAAAGATCTTATGAATTTAATAATTTGAACATCACGGACTGGTTATTGATATAAAGACTCCAACTCGTTTTCGTTCAGCAAGAAATATCACCATAGCTAGGAGTGTGCCTAAACATCCTAGGGAGTCTATTTCAAGACGATCACAAGATCACCGCGTTTTGTATAGAGGCTGTCAGACAACTCACAACGAAATTTGATTACAATCGGGGTTCTTGAAACTTTACACCTGAACAACTATTGTATAATACTTTAAGATAATCCTCTTTAAAGCCATCTAAACTACCAAATATTTGTGGGCTTAGGTTCTTGTACGTGTGTAGTAGAGCCTTCTTTCAACAAATTCAGGCTTAAATTTTAACAGGAATCATCTCTCCCCTTTTCTTTGGAGCTATGATAAATATAATGCCAATGTTCCGCCAACGAGTCATGGACTAAAGGAAAATATAAAAACGTGATGAAAAATGTCATCAAAAGAATACTATTTATAGCCGGTGTAGAGGCAGATGTTTGCTATTTTGTACTTCATTACCAACCTTAGAGCTTGTACCTTAAATTGGAATAAAAATATTCTCATTTCCATGAAATGTCTGTAAATGTTTCTATATATTAAGAATGAAACCTCTTGTTGAACAATTCTTTTTTGGCTAAGCTCGATTTTATTTAGCCGGAAGGACGGAAGGTGCGTCGCGGCAACGAAAAATAGAAAAAAAAAAATTAAATTCAAAGCCTCTCCCCATAGACGATGTGGGATACGATAATATCACATGCAGTAATGCGGGCAGACAGAGGTAGCTGTTGTTATGGTAACCGAAGCATTAGCAAGAAGAGCCCATGGTGGGAAAAATAAGTTTAGTATGTTCTCCTTGATCTCTGGTTGGCACGCCATTCTTTCGGAATTCTACCCAAGTCTGATGGTATGTTTATGGGGAAATCTTGGCTATTTCTTCTTGAGAATGACTTACATGCACACAGCTCGTCATACACATTCCACGTTCGTCCTTCCGAGTATCAGCAAGGTCTTCGAGAAGGTGATCCATAGAGCCCTGTCTAAATGGGTTGAGGACAATAAAATCATTCCGGATAACCAATTCGGTTTCAGAGCGGGGCATGACACTATTCATGCCGCGTCGAAACTTGTATCGGATATCCAATGGAATAAATGCAAGAACCAATGCACGGGTGCCTGTTTGATTGACTTGAAAAAAGCCTTCGACACCGTATAGTTAGTAGGCCTTTATTACAAGCTCAGTCGGCTGGGCATAAGTAAACCACAAAATCAACTTCCAGAAATCAGAATCTATATTGTTCAGAACGCCTTTGTCTAGGGCCTCCCGGGACACTAGAAAAAATTGGCGCAGGTTCTCTATCTTTGGGCCGGACGGGCGACCACTGGCGAGACAAAGTGTAGTCAGATACCTTGGGATCGTGCTGGATCAGTATCTATATTTTGACAAACATGTAGATGCTGCTCTGGCGAGGGCCCGGGGCGCTTTCGCTCTGACAAGATGGCTGTTTCATAGCAGCCAACTTGATTCCAGGGTGAAGGTAATCTGCTACATGGCCTTAATCAGGCCCATGGTTGCCTATGGATGTCCCGTCTGGTTCAATGTGAGAGCCAGCTTAATGGAAAGGATTCGGGTGTTTGGGGACAATGTCTTATGACTTGTCTCGGGCTACATAGGACTCCCGAATCTGAGTACAGGAAATTTTACCCGAACGAGGTCCTATACAATAGGGCCAGGATTGTACGGGTGGATAATTTTCTGATCAAACTGATTCGAAGCCACATTGCAAGAGCAATGACTTCGGTCAATAGCCTGATCTTCGGGGCTTACTACCCCAATGATCTATGTATATCATGAGAGAATGCGCCTTAACGGCTTTGTCCTGCCAGAAGCATTCCTCTATATAGATAGATGTGGGCTGATCCAGGACAGATTGGCGGTACCGCTAATCTTCCATGTGGGTCGCAATTCCGTTCAACGGCGATTCCTCTACGGACCCGATGTCGCGCTTAGTGAGCCCGAGCGCCTCTGGTTCTGTAGGTCGGTCTCACGCTGGGATCGAGGAGACGTAGTCCGCCAGCATCGACACTTTTGGTGGCTGGAGAGAACTCCGTCAACGGACAGTTCGATAGGAGCAGCCTCTTCAAGGCAAAGCCTGCCTAATACTAATGGCAGGCTACATAGGTTAGGGTTGGGTAAGGTAGGGTAAGGTAGGGTAGGGTAGGGTAGGGTAGGATATATAAAAAAAAAAAAAAAAAAAAAAAAAAAAAAAGACATTCCACGTTCGTCTTCAGGATATTCTGAACCTACTGGCGAATGATGAGAAAGCGAATTTGGGATTGATAAGCGGGCCATACAAGACTTTCGACAATAATAATTAGCCACATGTTTAAAAAAAAACTGTCGTAGAAGAAATGTTAAACAGGATATGTAGTAGCTGATGTGCATCACAGAACTGATATCCTCATCGGTGGAGGTTTCAATGAATGGTCTACAAAGTGAGGCAGCAGGCTCACATAATACATATAAGAGGGAGCATTCCTTTGGAAATGTTTGCATTCTTAGAAATAGGCGTAGCACATAAAGACCGGATTAACAAGCGATAATTATTTCAGTGCTTGGCTTGTCTATGTTCTATTTCTGACAGCATACGCATGATTCTTGGTATTTGGCAAGGTCAAATTTCACCACAATTCCACGCTATTGAACATCAAACTACTTACCTACACGAGTGGGATCAGAGGAAAATATTGCTGTTGTATCCGCCAGTGTTAGTGATGATCGTGATTTTGTCATCGTTCGCAGTAAATTGGAATCGTGTCTAAAACCTTAAAAAATACAGTTCGAAAGAACTAAACCCGGACAACCTGCCTAAGCGTCCAATTTTCGGTGAGTGAGTCTTATAAAAACGAAAGGAAGATCTGATTTTTTAATGATCTGATTGATTACTACGTTCGACAGGGACCCGTTCTGAGAGATTCTGAAAAGCTCTAATGTGGAGATCAACGAATCCGCTGAATATTTGTCGCGTCCACTCATATACAATAAAACATCGCTGTAGCCTGTGATGCGGCAATGCCTAGCAAAGAAGGAATGATGAAATAAAAACACAGGAAGAACTACCTTAAGCTCGTCGATATCCAACAACACCTGTGGACCTTTAGACATGTGAAAAGGTAATAGCTTCACACGCATTTGCGACGAAGCGGACATCCACCCGTGGTAGCATGGTTTTAACCAGACTAAAAACTTTGAGGTTTCCACAAATAATATAGCCAATAATGCTGAGAATCACTGGTCAACATCTACCATTTTCATTTTCCATCACATTGGATGCTCTGTAAAAAGTCTTTAATAGAATAAGAGACCAAAAGGCACTTGGATATGATGGGATTCCTAACAAAACATTAAATGCCGCCGTACAGAAGAAACCAGACATGGTCATTGGCCTTGATGGTATTCACCCCATACTTTTGAAGAGTGGTTCGTCCACGCTGGCAAAATTGCATAACCTTTTCCATCAGTCCAACTTCTCTGGTCTCTTTCCGAGTAAATGAAAAAAAGTATTTTTCCAGCCAGACCTCTCAGCTTTTCACATTCGTTCCAAGACTTACGTCGACTTAAGCACATATGTATTTGAGGTCGCTAAGATTGTTACAAAACGTCTAGATTTCCTTAAACGATGCAAGAAGTATTTCAGCCATCTGGCTTGCCTTCATTCTATAAGGGTCATATCCGTCCCAAGCTTAAGTTCAACGCCTATATCTGGTCTGGTGTTCCTAAGAATTCTTTGCACCTGCTAGATAGAATTCAAAATTGAGCGATTTGACATTGATATTGCGAAATCACTCGACTCAGAAATTCAAGCCCTCCCAGCCTAATATTTCCCACCCACAAGCAGCTATACCTTCGGCCTGTGTTGGGTCTTGACAAATATCACTTAAGGTAAATCATAAGCCCTTTCGCACGGGCGAAATATATATATGTATAATTAAAAATTGCAATTCACCAAAATGTCTGGAGGAAGGCGAGTTCTCGAACCATGGAAGCTGCAACAGCTAGTACACGAAGAGCCATCGTCATATCGCCCCATTTGGCTACTAGACACAATTGGGAAGATTGAAGTCGGGAACATTGAAATAGTGAAGAATATTGTTATAGATAAGCGACGAATCAGTATCAGAGAAGTTGCCGGAGATATTGGCATATCGGATCACCCAGCCTTGAAATTTTTTCAGATTTTTTTTTTTCATGAAACCTGTATCATTTTTGTTCCAAAAATGCTAACTGCGATGAGCATGGCTCAAGAGCTATTGGATGACGTGAATGACGATTCAAATTTGTTGAACAGGCTCATCGATGATGACAAACAGTTTTTATCATGACTGTTGCTTGACGATAGTACACCTAGTCACTCATCTTTGCTTGTCCTTAATTGATTGGCCAAAAACAATACGGTTATCACCGTATTCATCGGACTTAGCCCTTAGCGAATTTTTTATCTTCTAAACCCCATGAAAGGACGAAGATTTGGAAGGATTAAAGAGATAAAGACCGCATCGCTGAAAGAAGTCAATACTTCTTCTTCTTAGATGGTGTTACTGCTCATGCAGAGCAGTTTATGTTGTGAGCGATTTGTTTTTCACAGAAGTGAATGGGCCCTACAGTCTAATGCCGATTCCAAACGGCGAGAGCCGAGAAGCTTTTTCAAGGCAAGTGTATCACGCGAAATAAACCATTCGATGCCGTTGGTGTTATCGGGATCCCAACTCGCTCATCCCGCGTCAATGGTCCACACACTACGTACTGCGTCACGGCGCTCTCAATGCTCTACATATACATATGTATGTAGTACCAAAAAGCGCATATCAGAAATGCTTCGAAAATTGGACAAAGAGCTGGCCCAAGTGTTTTTAATCTGATGCGGATTACTTCGAAGGGGGAAAAATTGGTATTGATAAATAAATAAATATTTTTTGACAAAAATAATAATAAAGAAAAGTAACCTTATTTTTTGAACAAACACACCTCGTATATAAATTTCTGGGTCGGCAATCATAATGTCCAGCCAAAGGAAGTGCTCACACAGGCTTCGAACAATATGTCAAATCTGAAGTAAACAGGGGCTGCCCGCAAGGGGGCGTCTTGTCTCCGTTGTTATTGTGCATGGTGGTCGACTCTCTGCTCGATGCTGTCAATGCCTTTGGAATCTATGCCCAGGCCTATGCGGATGATGTTGCTGTTCTCTCTGTCGGCTCATGTTTAGCGACTCTCTGTCTCAAAGCGCAGGCGGCGCTAGATGTGATCGAAGACTGGTGCACGAGTAAATGGCTGTCGGTTAATTCTCTTAAGACTGATGTCGTTCTCTTCACGAGAAGGAGGAAAAATACTGGCATTGCTCAGCTGGTGCTAAAAGGCATTCCCATCCCAATATCTAAGGAAGCTAAGTACCTGGGAGTCATCTTAGATAGCAAGCTTCTTTGGTCAAAGCATGTTGAGTCTAAATCCATCCAAGCGCAGTCTGCTTTTTGGCGATGCAAAGGTGCCTTTGGTAAACATGGTGCTTATTACCGAAAAAGGTCCTCTGGATCTACACGGCACTGATCGGTTGTTTGGTGAAACAAGCTAACAAAACACGTTGTGGCATCTTTCACCAAACTCCAAAGAGCGGTCTGTTCCAGCTGCACGGGGCTTTCCTCACCACACAGGGAGCTGCTCTAGATGCTATGATGAATCTTCCACCCCTTGACATATAGTATATGTATATCAGAGGGTGCGCACTGAAAGCCATGTCTCGCCTAAAAAGGAATGATCTTTGGTACAACTCGCATTGGAGTGACTGTGTATTTGCGCGTGAAATATCCTACGACCCCTGTCTTATGGATATGCCTTCTGACGCAATGACTCCTGCCATCCAACTGCGCTGTAATTTCACAGTCAAATTTCCATTGCATCAGGACCGGCTTTGGCCAGATACTGAACGTGGAATGGAATGTCTTCGCATTTTGGCTCCAGGACTGGGCAGGGGCCCGGCGCTGGAATTTTCTTTGAGATCGAAAACATTTGACTGCACTTCTGGTTAGGAAAATATGCGTCTGTCTTTCAAACAGAGATTTATTTATTTATTTACTACATCAATCAGAGATTTCTCTTATAGACTAAGTAACAATTATAAGTAGATAGCTTAACTGTTTAAACTTAACAAATACAATTCAATTTTTTTCTTAAAAATTTCCCTTGGGCAGTTGTCGAAGAAATCCAAAACGTTACAAGCGAAGTTAGCCTCATGAATACATCGGCATAAAGGTTCATTTTTCCCATAGTTAGTGCGATGAAAATAAGTTTTAAACAGAACACGGTTACGAGTGTAGGCAGGAGGGATATACAGTTTCAACAAACTTAAGAGGAAAGGGCAATCAATACGGGAGGAGAGAATATCACGAATAAACATCAATGAAAAATATTTGCGGCGTTGGTGGAGAGAAATAATATTAAATAAGAAGCATCTTGTTCTGTAGGAAGGTATATCTATGTTCCAATTCAGTTTAAGAAATAAGAATCTAGTGAATCTACGCTGAATTTTTTCTATTCTATAATTGGCATTATTATAGAGCGGATTCCAAACAATGCAACAATATTCAAGTGGTGATCTAATTAGGATAAAGAATAAACATTTTAAAGCAAGAGTATCCGTAAAATCCTTTGTGTTCCGTTTGATAAAACCTAGCATTAAATTTGCCTTTGTTGTGATATAATCTACATGGAGAGTAAAATTTAATTTAGAATCTAAAATAACACCTAAATCTTTAATTTGCGAAACTTTCGCTAGTTGAACACCGTTTAAATTATAAGAAAAATCAATAACATTATTAGTTCTATAGCATGAGAATGACACACATTTAGAGATGTTAAGTTGTAAGGAATTTAGCTCACACCACTGGGATAGGCGAGTGAGATCTTGTTGTAATTGAAAACAGTCTGAAGTGGATACAATTTTCCTATAGATCTTTAAATCGTCGGCATAAAGAAGGCATCGTGAAGATTGAAAAATAGACGGCAAATCATTGATAAATAAGAGAAATAACAATGGACCTAAATGGCTGCCCTGAGGGACACCTGAAGGTACAGGAAAGGCTTCTGAGAGAAAATTTTGGATTTTGACAACTTGTGTCCTTCGTGTTAGATAGGATTCAATCCATTTTAAAAGATTGGAGTGAAACCCTAAGAGATGCAACTTAGATAGCAAGATATGGTGGCATAGTGTAGACAATGTCAGTATGACAATTTTCTTCCAGGTTTTTAGTCAAATGATTGACAAAAGTCGTGAGATTTATTGTTGTAGATCTGCCAGATACGAAACCATGCTGGAAGGGCGAAATGTGCCTAATAACATGGAAATATATTTTTTTGTAGATTATTTCTTCGAATAATTTAGGGATACAAGACATTTTACAGATAGGTCTATAGTTTTTGATCTCAAGCTTAGAGCCAGATTTAAAAACGGGAGATAGGAATGAAACTTTCCAGGTTTCTAAGAATTTTGCCGTACTAAGAGACAAATTGAAAATTAATGTTAGAGGTTCTGTTAATGACGGTGCACATTTTTTTAGCACGTGTGGGGAAAAACCATCAGGGCCAGTTGATTTACAGGTGTCGATTCGAGAGAGGGATTCGAAAACTTCAGAAGTGCTTATATTGAGGGAACCAATTTGGAATAACTCGGGAATTTTACGAACTTCGAATGAGGGACTATCATACGAGTACACTGATTTGAAATAATCAGCAAACATTTTGCACGTAGTTGACATGTCATTGGAAATAACACCTAAGTAATTCATAGAATTAGGAATTTTGAAAGATTTACGTCTTGAGTTAACATACTTCCGGAAATGACCACTATCTTGTCTTATGCTGCTCTGTGCAGAATAAAGGTACTCGCGATATAAAAAGCGATAAAGGCAATCAAACTGTTTTTGTAAGGTGAAATACTGGTAACGAAAATTAGAATTGTCCGGATTTTTTCGAAATTTTTTAAATGCTTTATTTTTCTGGTTTTTGAGACGAGAAAGCCTTTTATTAAACCAAATGGGGTTAGAATTCTTGATTATTTTTTTCTTTGGAACAAACTGCTCAATAGCATGTTTAATAATAGAACAAAATACATTATATGTGTCATTTAAGTCGGGTGAGGTAAGAATTTCTGTCCAAATCTGCCTACTCAAGTAACCATTGAGTTCATCATAGTTAGCTCTTTTGAAATTGTAAACAAAATCAGGCTTATTGCTTAGTTTGTAAGAGTTGGAATAGGAGAAAAATGTAAGTTCAACGTCAATACCAAAATGATGTATGGAATTCCGATACATTGGTAACAGGGATTTGGCAAGTGTTATATTATACTCGTCATCTACAAATATAAGATCAAGTACCCGATCAAAATCATTAGAGACGTTATTGCAC
This sequence comes from Merodon equestris, assembly GCA_958301585.1. Taxonomy (NCBI): domain Eukaryota; kingdom Metazoa; phylum Arthropoda; class Insecta; order Diptera; family Syrphidae; genus Merodon; species Merodon equestris. The sequence goes on along the minus strand of OY284417.1, from coordinate 17,476,953 downwards.
TGTTTAAAATAAAATTGGCTAAAAAAATCCGCTACAACTGTTTCGGTTTCCAGTTTTACATTCATTGGAATTAGACACTGATCATCTGGATCCAATGTCCATCTGACATTGCTCAAATTAAAATCACCAGTGTAAATTACATGTTGAGAATTTGATAAATTTTCGAAAATATTTACACAATTATTTAGATGCAGGTTATATAAATCAATAGGACTCCTTGGAGGAATATAACTACAAATGATAAATAGTTCATTACTATTAGATAAAGTTACTTTAACTATTAATTGGTCAACGTCCCAATCGGAGGAAAACGTTGATGTGTCAGAAAGAAGGTTGATCTGATAACAAGAAAAGCAAGACCGAATGGCAATTAAGACACCGCCGCCTCTTTCCAATCCAGACGTAGACCTGCATCTATCTTTTCTAAATATTAAATAATTTTCTAAATAACTAAATTCAGAAGTTAGAATATCACTATTTAACCAAGTCTCTGTTAATACAATAAAATCATATTTTTCACTACAAAACCCTAAGCGTAAAAATTCTAATTTGGTTCTAAGGCCGCTTACATTTTGATAATACAAATGTAAAGAATGAGAGTTTGAGTGAAGTAAAGATGAAGTTAAATTACCACTGAGTTGTTTGCACCTTCTTCGTTTTTTGGTCGGGAAACAAATGGCTTGATCTGAACTCCTAACGGCCAGAACTCAGCATTGTATACTTTGTCATATGCGCCAGCAGGAAGTCCCAGTTTGAAGTTGACAAAACGAAATGCGGAAATGTCGGCGTCCTTTTTAACTAGTTTGTGACAACGAAAAACAGACTCCGGCAGATTTAATTTTTTCGCTACGAATGAAATCAAATTGTCCTCGCATACACTTGTATTAAAGCGAGAGATATGGAGAAAGCGTAATTTTGGAACGGATTGTAGCAAACCACCAGGTGTAATCTCTGTGGCAGATCCAAAGATACGTTGAGGTTGCGCAGCTTGACGTATTTTTTTTATTTTGTGGTTAATCGTATTAAATCCGATTTCCGAATTGGCAACACCAATGTTATCGGCTATATTTTCAGCTGTTGTTGTTTTTTGTTGTAAATTGGTTGTTTGAATGTCGCTGGTCAGCGATGATCTTGATCTGTCTTCTGAGAAGTTCTTCATTTGTTGTTGTTGTTTTTCTAACGAAGAAACGGTGGCTTCCAATTTCACGACTCTCATTGATAAATCGTTATTGCTTTCTTCTAGTTGTTTTATTTTGGTGAGAGCTTTACGCAATCCTAATGGCCATGCACTATGCTGTGAAGCACAGGTGAAACGGAGAAAGCGTCTACAGTGACAACCAAGCTGCACTCAAAGCTGTGTCCAACCCATTTTCCAACTCGAAATTAGTGCATGAACTCAAGACCTTTTTGAACAAAGTGGGAAGAATAAATTTACTTAGGCTTGTATGGGGTGGTAGTGGTGCAATGGTAATCATCACCGACTGTTAAGCGGAAGGTCTGTAGTTCAAGTCTGACCATAGCCAAGAAAAATTCCTATACGAAAAAAAAACCCATGCAACAACACCAGTTGTGAATGAGAGATGATCAAAAAATGCTGATGAAGGCATAACACTCGCAGTATAAGATCACTTCAAAGTTCATACTCTGCGTGTGCATTTCCAATATAAGATCTTAATGGCATGGAATAAAGTTACTGTAAAACTACAAACAACGCGACAAATTCAGTCGAATCTCTCGAATCCCAAGACAACCACCCCCGGAGAGTAGTGAACGAACATCTTCGACACAAACCATCTGCACCCCGTCCAGGTTGTGTGACAAACATCAAAAGAGCGTAACTCTTGAACCTGCACGAATTATAAAAAAAAAAAAAAAAAAAAAAAAAAAAAAAAAAAAGATCTCCGATGAACTCGCTAGAAGGGGTTCAGAGGAGAGTTTCTCAGGACCTGAACCCGTCTTCGGTCTACGTGCCTCCACGGTCAAATCTGACATCAACGACTGGGTCTTTAATACACACAGTTGTAGATGGAGGAAATATCCAGGATGCAGGATGACCAAGCGCGTAAGCCCTGATGTCTGCCAGAAGTCCGCAACATTCTTCTTATCCTTAAGGAAAAATGATTGGAGAAGGTTTACGGGCGTCATTACGGGCCATTATACTTTTGCCAAGCATATCTACGCAAGCATCTTCGTGGGATCAGTGAGACGCCTACCTGGGCTGCATGTTGCGAGGAGGATGACACAGCAAAACACTTTCTCTGCGACTGTTCGCCTTCGGTCGCAAGGGTTCGCACCCTTAGGGCCGACGTGGGGTGTGCCGACTTTCTTAGCTCTACATCACTGAAGACCCTCCTCACTTTTCTCCGGACAACGCGGAAAATACAATAAAGAAAGGTGTCTGTCTGGTAGTACAATGAACCAGTATTTGTGTCTGAGTGCTCCAACAGATAGTAGAAGCCTCCAACCAAAAAAAAAAAAAAAAAAACGCTCTTTACCGCGTCAACAGACGGCACTATCCAGACAGTTTATGTTGGCACAAACTCGGATAAAAAGAACTATCCGTGTTTTTTCCAACAGGTTTCAGCTACTACACACTGAGCGATGGCGCCGAAATTGATAGCCGAAAACGTTCATGACCACATCACCCCAAACTAGACCTTAATCCCTTGGATTATTATATATGGGGCCTAGTTGAGCTTGAGACCAATTTACATCATCATAACATCAGTGCTATAACTGTCAGCATGGCCAATGCGAATAAAGAGCATTTGATTCGGGCGTGCAATCCTGCCGGAAACTGTCATCAGTAGACCCCTAATAAGTGCTTACCGGACGATATCGGATGGAGCATCATGTACTATTGGTAAAATGATACCCATTGACATCTTCGTAAACGACATGAGGAGAACTTTTTGCAGGAGACTGTCCATCTCAACTAAGGCCGGCACAGCAAGTACACCCAAAGAAGAAGAAAAGATACGCTTAATGGTTCTATGGCAAACCAATATGATTCCATCAATTGAAGCGTAGGTAAACCGAAAGCATTAAAACTGCAACTGCCATCTAATGCAATTCCTCTCTGGCCACGAGGTTTAGCGTAAATATCTATACCGATTTGGTTATGACTACTGAAGTCAGGAGAAAGACGTGGAGCACGCAATCTTCAACTGTAGACGCTTCATGCAATGGGAAGGCGCTCTACCGAATTCAGCTTCACAATAGACGACTGACGGAAGAATATCGAATGGACAAGTAAGAAACGTGCAAGATGAATGACATAGAGCTGAGACTATAAGAAGAGCAGCAGAAGCACCAGAGTAGGATGAAAATCAAAACAAAAAAAAAAAAACAGGTCGCCTTAAGGACAGACGAAAGTCACACAGTCTCTGATCTAATAGCGTTTTATGCCTTTCATGTGAATTAGATGTCAAATAAATGCCTGCGTATACGAATCCAAGATAAATTGCAGCGAATCGCGGAAAATACCCTTTTCAACCAATTTGTAGACTAGTGTAATCGCAACCTAAGTAAAAGGACCAGAGAGTAGGGCCTGAAAAAATCGAATTTGGGAAACAATTTTTTTTTCTTTTCGAATAAAAGACAGCTTTCCGTCATTATGGTCCTTACTTACGACTCGAGTTCTAAAGACATTTTATATAAACGAACGGACAGTACTCACTTTTTTAAATTTTCCTTGAAGCCTTCTTGCCATGTCACTGCACTTGCCTGTCACATACCAAATGGACGTAAGTGAAAAAAAGTTACTTTTTTGTTTATTAGCGTTTTGTTTTATTTATTACATTTTTTGCAGCTCCTGAATACACGATATAATACATAAACTCTTTGATACTATTTATAGTACAAGGAAATAAATTAAAAACTAAAATAAATTAATGTCTTTCAACCTTTAGTTAACAACGGTTAGTTAACCTTTAGTTAGTCGGTTTTGTTTGATTTTACATTTTTAACAATATTTTCGTTTGAATAGAAACTACGCTCCTGCTATTCAGTGAGTTTGTCTGCTCATAAAGCCACCATTGTACATCGACCGCCGAAACAATGTGGATTTAGAAACCGAAGGCAAAAAAAAAGAAAGACCAAGTCAAACCAATTTGATTCATGAACATGCCCGCGAGCAAAGTTATCTTTCCATCTTCCACCATCAAAACATTGCGATAAAGGTTGGTCGAAAAAAAAGATTTGGAAACAAAAACCCAGGTAAGGGAGACCTCGTTACTAGCTTGTATGTTGGAAAATCATTTCCCGTTAGATAATCAAAAGAAAACATAACCGGAAAGAGAAAAAAAAAAACAAAACTAATAGGTAAACGTCGCGTCTTCCGCTACCTCAACAGAGACGACCGGTCGGGCAGTTTTGGCTGAACTTTTACGAAACTGCGAAATTAAAGAACAACATTCGAGTCGGGCATTCACTTATCCATCGCGTACTGTTCCATGGAGTACATGTCACGGAGCAGTCGGGCGATGGGTACGTTTCCGATTGTTTCTTTAAAAAACAAGGCTTCAATGGTCGATGCACGTATTGTCCGGAGTGAGGGAAGAAGGAGAAGGAGTCGACCGAAACGGGTTGCTTGCCGGGGATAACGAACACGTACGTGATCGGAGAGAATGCATTGAGCTTGGTCTTGAAGCATTTCGACAGGTTGAACGTCACAGAGACCAGGGGTTTCCGGTGCAAAGAGGGAAATTGCCTTCATGCAGCCAACTTCGCTGCCGTCGGGGGTGACTTGTCGGAAACGGGTCAGAATCTCCTGGATCGTCTTCATTTCGGTTATGGTGGCTTCGTCTTGCAGGACGCGTTCCTTGATCATAGGTGAGTCGAGAATTGGAGCGAGGTCCAATGGCATGCTCCACTGGGCGAGATTAAGCAGGAACAACTCTTTCCAGGATTCCTTTAAACAAAGTTGTATAAAGAACAAAATCAAAGGCAAAAGTTAAGATCCTCACCTGCAAAAGCAAATGTTGGTCGTTTTTTGTGAGCGTCTGAAACGGCATCAGGCACTTGACCCATCGAACAGCCATAAATAGCAGCCTTGCCGTGGTTTCCTGCAACATCTCCCACGACAAGAGCCTTGAATCCATCCCGATCAGCGTCTGTGGCAGCGGCGGAAAGAGAATCGAATTATGCATCTGATACTGTATGATTTCCTGGCACTTGTCCGGACTGAGTAGTAGTTCCAGGAAGCCGTTTTGCTGACCAGGAATCACATTTCCACTACTTGTATTAGCTGGAGAACTATTATTTTTATTCAATGGTAATAGATCCCTTGGAGCGCTGGATAAAGTCGGTGTGCTGGATGGCGATGATTCCACATTCAACTTTGGACTTGCCGACCCTTCGGAACCCGGTCCACCGACACTGGATATGCTTTGAATCGAACTCGAAGGTGAGGGCGACAAGTTATGCATAGGCTTATAGAAATCTCCTTGACTGCCACCCCCACTGCTCGGCGGAGATGTGGTCAGGTCGAAACTTGGTGGTAATCGATCAGCACCGGGCAACTTTGACACCTCCATGAGATTATGATGCATTTGCGGCAGCAAATGAGGTGGAAATGGTAAGGTGGGCGGTGGAGGTGGTGGACCACCTATTCCGGCAGCTCCATGCAGATGTGACGGTGGCGGTGGATGAAAACCACCCGCGTTCGGATGTGCGGTTATATGCGACGTGTAGTTGAACGATGCCGACACGTTTGTCACCAGCGAAACCGGAAGATGTGGATTCGGGTGACCCATTCCATTCGCCGGATGATGATGATGATGCTGATGATGGTGGTGTAGCTGGGGATGCAGTTTTGGCTTCCGGGGACCGCGTTCATGTTGAACAGCTGAAACGGCACGAAGAATAGGGCGATTATTTGCTTTTCTACTCAAAATCGGATTAACGCAATTATCCGGTTGGATGAAGACTGAATGGATGGATGGGGGACGTTGTCGTGTCGTCACCCCCTAAAAGTACTATCGTACATGTCAAACAAAAAAGTCCCTAAGACATTTTGATTTTATTTGCATACGAGCACATCAAAGTTTTTCGTTTCATCCTCGTCAGATTCGTGCATGTGACAAGAGGGAAGAGGCCCGCCAGAATGCCATTCCACCCTGTTCGGATGGAATAGAAGGAAAAGAATCTGATTCGCTGCGAGAAAATGGCGGACGGAATTTGATTTCATCTTCCGTGGAACGCAATATGGGGGTCGAGTTCACTGGCTTGTGTGTGCGTGCATGGAGGTTGACGTCTTAATGATAATATGGGGATTGTGAGCTCAAGTATATGAACGGGTGGAGTAGTATGGCGGAAAAGTACTTAGTGACTGTGATTTTTCGCAACCGAAAAATGAACTTAAAAGTTCGTGAAAAACGGAGTAAGAAGGAAGGAGAGAAGACTGTGGTTTTGTTAAATTGAATTTTTGAATATTTAAAAGTTTTATAGCCCGAAGCTGAAGTTTTTGATGGTTGACGCTAGGCTCGGGGAAAGGTTTTCATCAAGAAATCTTATTTAATAGCTTTTCGGTGTTCGAACACCGCACTCGGAAGTCATACGTACCTTAGGCTGTAAAAGGGTTTAAGGCTTTTTCCCCTGATTTCAGCTAAGACGGTCTAATTTCCCATATTTTTTTTAAAGAAAATCCTCCATTAAGCAAGTCTCCACCCTTCTTATTCAAATTCACAGCCTCCCCCTAAGCCCTCTATTTACACACCATTCAGCTATCATTAGAAGACAATTCTCTTATTCTTCCGCTATCTAAAATCCCATTTTATATTCCACCATCTCCTCGTGACACCGCAAACAACTTTTTTTTTTATTGGGCGGCGAAAAGTCCTTTGTAAGCTCTTTGTGGAGAAAAGATTGAGTGTTTCCCTCACAGTATTCTTTATGGATCATTTGATGTAAAGTAATTTTTTTCATGGCATTTTCCCGCCACCACCAAACCATGGTAGAGAGGAGGTGAATGGTATAAGGGATGTAAAAAAATGTGTTCAATTTGGTAAAAGTTCCCACGCATCGCGGAGAATTTAGGTGAAGTGGTTCCGATTTAAATTTTTATTTTCATCATTTCCACTTGAATGTCTTATTTGCCGTTTCAGCGCGGATGTGACACGCAATTCGCGTTTGTTTACTTGGGTAAAGCCGTACTTGGTCATAGCATACGGCATACGGGGTGGATGGTGTGCAATGTGAAATGTAGCTCTAATGTAATGGCGCGGAGAATGAAAATTACTTTGCATAGCGTGTTCGGACGAGGATATCATCATTACTCGCCAGGACATCATTGTCAGGTGATGTGAATGATGATGATGAGAGGTGGATGATGGGAACTCGCACGGATGGTTGCACTCGCGAAAGCGGGAGTTCCCCTTGGAATTCGATTTTTTTTTCCATTCGGCGGGGGTGGTTCAGCAGACGAGCTGGATTTTTGAAACATTTATTTATCGAGTTTTATTTGTTTAAATTGATTTTTTCATGTTTCCAGCTCATCCGAGTAATTAGGGGTGCGCGCAGTAGGAGGCGAGAGTGGGAAAAGGAATGAGAAATGAGCGCATCTCTCATCTGGGGTGCGGGGTGATAGCAGATGTTACAAGGATAGGGTGAGTGCCCTATGGTCATCTAATTCTTCGATTGGGTATGGTGACAAGTGTTTTGTGCTATATGGGAAAATACCATCACAGAGGGATGATAATTGTATTAATATGTCAGTTAGGGCATGAGTAAGGGAATTTCTTCAAAGGTTGAGTGGCAATAAAACAATAGTCGCACGAAAAACGTCAAAACACCTGCTCTGCCCTGCCCTGATGCATCTAGAAAGACTCGAATCCAAGTGTCCTCCACCCTAGCAAGCTCACACCACATCGAACCTAGCATGTTCACTCATCAAAACCGATAGAAACTCACTTTGCAACCCCTCGGGCGTTTCATTTGTTCACACTCCCATAAGCTAACATGACATTACACCTTGACAATCACCGGGGAACGACAACCCATTGTGTCTTGGCGCTTCAGCACCCCAAAAACCGATTAAAACAAAGTCCTAAAGTGCAAGAGCTGATTTATTAATGCGAGCCATCTCACTCACCCACTGCTAGATCCACATTGATGACGATATATCGCCGCCGGTGTATACTTCCGATGATGATGCGCAAGGACTTCATCAGCACCGACACAATCCATCTACCGCTTACCATCTCTGGGTACCCGAGCGCAGTCATTCCCATTCAATTGACATACAAGAGGATTAAAAATTTAAAATCGACTCGACATGACATTGCAGTTCATTTTCGATGAACACACCCACCCATCAGTGAATGTGACGAACGGACATTCCCAATCAACTCGACATCAAATAGATTATGCATGATGATGATGCATCAACAGCTCGGACACGGCACCCATGCCCAACGTAGATCCATCGAGTGAACCATGCTCTTCCGACGGCTTTTTTCTATTTTCGACTTTTTTTTTTCGTGTTTTCTGAAGGATTTTAAAAGGCAACAATGAAACATTCGTATACAGCTGACGAATTTCCCGTAGAGATCTGGCTGATGGCTCAGATCAAATTGTCACCCCTTCCCAAGGCAATAAGGCTACACGACACATTCACGCACACATGACTCCGATGAGATGTCACGTAATTAAAACCATCTCCATCTCCGGTTCGGATGGTAGCTTTTGAATATCCGTCCTTGAATGAACGGCTAACGCATATGTGAACAATCTCATGGATGGTTTTCGGTTTACGGATTCTTAGTGAAATCTTTGGAAAACCCACCCACTCAGCGGCAGAGTCAACCCTCTGGGCTCAAGAAAGTTATACAAGAGAAAAGGAACCACACTAATCCGATTTATTGGCTAAAAATAAACAGTTCATTCCACTGTTAATGATAGCTCTGGGATAATATATGTAGACTCCCGGATAGCGGCGAGTGCATTGGAGCATCAGTAATAAAGGTCTAACCACGAGGAGTGGCTTGAGCAAGTGAGTGCGTTGACAATTTGAATTTTTGAATCGAAGTAGCCGTATCGACTCGTATTTTTTTCCAAATACCCCTGTCTACCAGGAGCAAACCCTTGATGTCAAGTCTAATCCCCGAATAATTGATCTGCCTATCAAAAGTCGAGACTTAAATTTCACAAAAGATTACATGTGAACCATAACACTCGCCACCCTCGTCCCACTCCTCACATCATTTACAATCGATTGAAAGGACCTTTTCACAAATTTCCCAATGAATACTTCATCTTGAAACTGACTAGAAACGATTGTTGTTACGATTATCTTCTATTTACTATTGTGTCACACCTAATGATCCATGAAATGATGGGATCTCACTTAATCCTTCTCCCCCATTCCACTCCGTTCAACTTTCGCCAAAACCACAACAGCAACGAAAGCTAAAAAAAAACCTTTCCAAAGAAGAAAATTGAAAATTCTCCCCAGGGGCTCGTTCAAAAAGCCGAGAAACCCACGACAGCCAAAGGAGCATGGCTGATTCTTCTACTTTTGGTTTCCAGCCGTGTGAACCTAACAGCCGGCATACTCCTCCACAGTCGACACACTAACCGCAGAGAAAGAATTGTTGTACTATTGTAGCATGTAATTCACCACATAACACTCGAATAAAAATAACATTAACACTCGGGCATCCACAATCCGGGATGTTGGAGTCCCCGGATACAGAGGAATGCTAGGAAAAGAACATCATACCAGTGGGATTACAAAAACTGCTCTTTGTCATTGTTTTCCGACGGAAAATCATTGTTGTTTTCGGTGTACGGAAACGTGCTTGCTTCGAGGATATCAAAAGTCGGAAAAGAAGTCCTGGGATTATGGGCCATCACCACGATGGGGAGCAAAGGATTCCCGTCGAGCTCTCGCATTTTGAATGCAAATTAGTTTAATATTTTACAGCAGTGCTTGGGTATTGTTTTCAAGGATCTAGTTCGACACCTTGATGGGATGGATGTTACAAAACTTGTTTTCATAACAAAGTGCCAAGGATAACAATTTTAATTTTACTTAATCAGGGGTTGGAATTATTTTGGCTTTTGGTCGGTGTGTTTCCTTGTTGCGTGGGGTTATAGTTCAAATATTTAAATGGTGGCAATGAGAGAATAATTGGATTGATGTTGTACTTACCGTCCTTGTTCATGGCAGACTGGAAACATTTAGCTAGGCGACAAGCTCGACATTGATTTCGGTGCGTTTTATCGACGGGACAACGTCCTTTGAGATCGCCGGTTGCCTTGCATGTGTAGATTCGATTTCTGTGAATGCTGCGTTTGAAGAAACCCGAACATCCTAGGAATAAAATAATTTATTAGTAGAAGAAGGATTATAGTATTACATAGTCTGTCAAGAAAAGAAGAGACCCGCGGAGTGTTAGCGTAAGATAGCTGAAAGATGCGGTTGTAAGAATCAGCTTTTCAACCCCCTCAAAGAAATAAATATAATAGCACCACTAATTACCGTCGCCTGGCTTAATATAGTCGCCTGGCTCACTATATTCGCTATAATCACCTGGCTCACTATAGTCGCCTGGCTCACTATAGTCGCATGGCTCACTATAGTCGCATGGCTCACTACAGTCGCCTGGCTCACTATAGTCGCTTGATTCACTATAGTCGCCTGGTTCACTATAGTCCTCTGGCTCACTATAGTCGCCTGGCTCACTATAGTCGCCTGGCTCACCATAGTCGCCTGGCTCACCATAGTCCTCTGGTTCACTATAGTCGTCTGGCTCACTACAGTTATTCGGCTCACTATAGTCGCCTGGCTCACCATAGTCGCCTGGCTCACTATAGTCGCCTGACTCACTATAGTCGCCTGGCTCACTATAGTCGCATGGCTCACTATAGTCGCATGGCTCACTATAGTCGCCTGGCTCACTATAGTCGCTTGATTCACTATATGTAGTCGCCTGGTTCACTATAGTCGTCTGGCTCACTACATTCATTCGGCACACTATAGTCGCCTCACTCACTATAGTCGCCTGGCTCACCATAGTCGCCTGGCTCACTATAGTCGTCTGGCTCACTATATTCGCTATAATCACCTGGCTCACTATAGTCGCCTGACTCACTATAGTCGCCTGGCTCACTATAGTCGCCTGACTCACTATAGTCGCCTGACTCACTATAGTCGCCTGGCTCACTATAGTCGCCTGGCTCACTATAGTCGCCTGGCTCACTATATTCGCTATAATCACCTGGCTCACTATAGTCGCCTGACTCACTATAGTCGCCTGGCTCACTATAGTCGCCTGACTCACTATAGTCGCCTGGCTCACTATAGTCGCCTGGCTCACTATAGTCGCCTGGCTCACTATAGTCGCCTGGCTCACTATAGTCGCCTGGCTCACTATAGTCGCCTGGCTCACTATATTCGCTATAATCACCTGGCTCACTATAGTCGCCTGACTCACTATAGTCGCCTGGCTCACTATAGTCGCCTGACTCACTATAGTCGCCTGACTCACTATAGTCGCCTGGCTCACTATAGTCGCCTGGCTCACTATAGTCGCCTGGCTCACCATAGTCGCCTGGCTCACTATAGTCGCCTGACTCACTATAGTCGCCTGGCTCACTATAGTCGCATGGCTCACTATAGTCGCATGGCTCACTATAGTCGCCTGGCTCACTATAGTCGCTTGATTCACTATATGTAGTCGCCTGGTTCACTATAGTCGTCTGCCTCACTACATTCATTCGGCACACTATAGTCGCCTCACTCACTATAGTCGCCTGGCTCACCATAGTCGCCTGGCTCACTATAGTCGTCTGGCTCACTATATTCGCTATAATCACCTGGCTCACTATAGTCGCCTGACTCACTATAGTCGCCTGGCTCACTATAGTCGCCTGACTCACTATAGTCGCCTGACTCACTATAGTCGCCTGGCTCACTATAGTCGCCTGGCTCACTATAGTCGCCTGGCTCACTATATTCGCTATAATCACCTGGCTCACTATAGTCGCCTGACTCACTATAGTCGCCTGGCTCACTATAGTCGCCTGACTCACTATAGTCGCCTGGCTCACTATAGTCGCCTGGCTCACTATAGTCGCCTGGCTCACTATAGTCGCCTGGCTCACTATAGTCGCCTGGCTCACTATAGTCGCCTGGCTCACTATAGTCGCCTGGCTCACTATAGTCGCTTGATTCACTATATGTAGTCGCCTGGTTCACTATAGTCGTCTGGCTCACTACATTCATTCGGCACACTATAGTCGCCTGGCTCACTATAGTCGCATGGCTCACTATAGTCGCATGGCTCACTATAGTCGCCTGGCTCACTATAATCGCCTGGCTCACTATAGTCGCTTGATTCACTATATGTAGTCGCCTGGTTCACTATATTCGTCTGGCTCACTACATTCATTCGGCACACTATAGTCGCCTGGCTCACCATAGTCGCCTGGCTCACTATAGTAGCCTGGCTCACTATAGTCGCCTGACTCACTATAGTCGCCTGACTCACTATTGTCGCCTGGCTCACTATGTCGCTTGACTCACTATAGTCGCCTATTTCACTATAATCGTCTGGCTCACTATAGTGGTCTGGCTAATTGTAGTCGCCTAACTCCCTGTAGTCGCCTAGCTCACTATAATCTGCTGACTCACTGCCGCCTGACTCACTATAGTCGCTTGGCTCACCATAGTCGCCTGGCTCACTATAGTCACCTGGCTGGCTATATTCGCTTGGCTCACTATAGTCGTATGGCTCATTATAGTCGCCTGGCTCATTATAGTCGCCTGGCTCACTATAGTCGCTCGGCACATTATATGTAGTCGCCTGGCTCACTACACTCACTCATTCGCACACTATAGTCGCCTGGTTCACTATAGTCGCCTGGCTCATTATAATCACCTGGCTCATTATAATCACCTGGCTCACTATAGTCGCCTGGTTCACAATAGTCGCCTGGCTCACTATAGTCGCCTGGCTCACTATAGTCGCATGGCTCACTATAGTCGCCTGGCTCACTATAATCGCATGGCTCACTATAGTCGCCTGGTTCACTATAGTCGTCTGGCTCACTATAGTCGCCTGGCTCACTATAGTCGCCTGGTTCACTATAGTCGTCTGGCTCACTATAGTCGCCTGGCTCACTATAGTCGCCTGGCTCACTATATTCGCTATAATCACCTGGCTCACTATAGTCGCCTGACTCACTATAGTCGCCTGGCTCACTATAGTCGCCTGACTCACTATAGTCGCCTGGCTCACTATAGTCGCCTGGCTCACTATAGTCGCATGGCTCACTATAGTCGCCTAGCTCACTATAATCGGCTGGCTGACTGTCGTCTGACTCACTATAGTCGCCTGGCTCACCATAGTCGCCTGGCTCACTATAGTCACCTGGCTGGCTATATTCGCTTGGCTCCCTATAGTCGCATGGCTCATTATAGTCGCCTGGCTCATTATAGTCGCCTGGCTCACTATCGTCGCCTGGCTCATTATAGTCATCTGGCTCACTTCAGTAGCGGAAATGACCGGCTACAGTCACCTAACTGACTGGCCATAGTCGCCCGACTCACCGACTATAGTCGCCCAACTGACGGACTGTAGTCGCCAGATCGACTGACTATAGTCGCCAGATCAACTGACTATAGTCGCCAGATCGACTGACTATAATCGCCTGATCGACTGACTATAATCGCCCGATCGACTGACTATATACGCCCGATCGACTGACTATAGTCGCCCGATCGACTGGCTGTAGTCGCCAGACTGACTAACTATGACCGAGTAACTATATCTGCCCGGCTGACTGATTATAGTCGCCCGTCTCGCCTTAGTAAAGGGTATTTCAATTCGAGCGGGTAGATTTTGACGGCCTGTGGTGCCATGATGTTTTGGTGGCATCTGTCAAATCTATTATTTATTATTCAGTAACTGATGCTAAATCACCATGGCAAGTAACACGATTGAACAGCACGTCCAAATGATTGAACTTTTCGGTTCTGTAATCAATTATATAGCCAATATTCTAGCGTCACAGGAATGCAAGCAGAACCCGAGGCAGTCGATTGGTCGCCGTGCACAAGAACTCGGCCTTTCGCAGACTTCAACTTAGCGAATTTAGCGTCGAGACTTGGGCCTACACCCGTACAAAATCCAACTGATTCAGGAGCTCAGAGGTTATGACCATAGACAACGCCGTTTGTTTACTGTCTAGGCTTCGGAGTCTTTGTACCTCAATTTTTACCGAGAAATCATCTTTAGTGACGGGGCGCATTTTTGAATGACTGGCTATGTTAATCGCCGTATATAAGAGAACAACAACCCAAAAGAGGTTCACCAGTTGACAATGCATCCTCAGAAAGTTACCGTTTGGTGTAGAGTTTGGTGTACATTTTCGAAAACGATATTGGTGAGGCAGTGATCGTCAATGGCGAGCGCTACAGAATGATGATAACTAATTTCTTATGGTCCAAATTGAATCATATGGACGACATGTGGTTCTAGCAGGATGGCGCTATGTGCCCCACAGCGGACGCCACGACTGACATTCTGCGTGCACGACTTGAGGGTAAGGTTATCTCTCGCAGAGGTGACGTGAATAGGCCACCAAAGTCATGCGATTTGATTCGGCTAGACTTTTTCTTCCATCGACCGATAGATCTATATGGAAGAGTGATTCAAGGATGCGTGCCATCGTAACAAGCCGAGGTGGGCATTGGAATGATGCCATATTCTATACATAATCGCATAAACGGCCCTTCCGAATACAAAACGAATTTTGATAATACCTCACACACAGCTTATTTTATTCCATTTCTACATCTACCCGCCCTTATTGAAAAACTCTTTAGTCTGAAAAAACTTAGGAAGATCCATAATCAACGTATTTCGAGAACAGTTCGTGTTATAGCCTTTCTCTTCGAACTTACCATCACAGCTGTAGATTCCATAGTGTTTTCCTGAGCTCCGGTCGCCGCAAACTTTACACGGAATGTCCAGAAGGCGATCTCCTACAAAAAGGAAGAAAAAAAAAAACTTGTAACATTAAAAAGGACGAAAACTCCCTCTTGCCGCTCGTTAAATCTAATTTTTGAGGAAAAATTAAAAGACAACTCTCTCATGCGACATAAGAACTTTTTTTCTTCCGTCTTGCTACCAAAGAATCCTTTCATTTAATAAGAAAAAGGACTTTTTACTCGTCTCATCATCATCCTGCAGCTTTTCTACAGCCACTAGGGCATAAACACGTCTTTCTTCTTCACTTTTAATTGAAAAACGAAAAGAGAGTTAAGACGAGCACTTGGATGCGGCGTGACGCGGCGGTTTGGCCGCCGGTAGAGGACAAGGAAATCCTTTTACGCCAAAGAGTTGGAATTCCGCTTCTTATGTTTGGGAATCCCTTTCTTCGTTTAATTGCTAACCAGTGGTGGATTTCTCATGATTGCCTTGGAGAAAAAAAAAAAAAAAACAAATATTGAAAAGGAAAAAAGGCACGTCCTTAATTAGTTATGCGAAAAAAGGATTTCCTCGTCGGCAGGAATGAGGAGAAAAGGTAACCAAAACGAATTAGCTTTTGTTTATCCTGAAAAGGATACTAATGCGGTGTTAATACGATACGGTATTGTCGGTCCTAACGCCGTCTCACGCAACGACGCCTACCACTTGAGGGATGGGATTTAAATGAAATTATCCAGGATTACGTAGAAAATTAGTTTTTCTCTCTTGAAAAAAAATGGGAAAACATGGAGTGGATGATCCTTGATTTGCACATCACACACATGAACGATATTCCTTTTGTTGATTTAATTGTTCGCCAGAAACGTCGTCGGTCTGTCGCTCGACTTTGTTGTGCAATACTTGCAAGTGACCCTCATGCATGCTAATCTCTTTGAACCGGGCCGTAGGGCGGTTCCGGTGAGGGTAATCGTCAATTTGACACTTGTCAAAATACAAGGGGTTGACATTTAAACGGCGGCACGTTTTTCTATTTCAACATTACACGCTTTCACGCGCTGCTCAATTGCCTGCTCCGGTGTCGGGCCAATCGGTCGGTTGACTCGAATGTCGGAAGGGGTGTCTCCGATAGATAGAGACTCGACGTGTCGAATTGAATTTTAAAGAACTGTCAGGAGGTTTTGTTTTGATTTGATTTTAAAACTTTACAACCAGCGAAGTGATGGGAAACGTATTGTTGGTGAAGTGTGGAGCCGCATTGAAACGAAGCTGGAGTGTTTGGAATGAAAACAAAGCGGGCGTGAGGTGAGCGTGTGGGTCGACAGTTTGAAAGTTTAAGTAAGTTGTGAATGTTATTTTAGAGGTCAGCGAGGCTTGTTTATTCCTTTTGTTGTGGTGTCCTGCGGGGGAACGTGCCATTGTGCGATTGTGGGAATAATGACAAGAGTAAGGATCCTAATGAAGTGCTTTGAGAAAATCATAAACGAATGTGGCACATGGTGGGCAATATGTTTTCCTGAATAGCTTATTAAATATGAGAATTGGGTTGAAATAAAATCTTTTGTCTGACAGCCGAGTATTTTTGCGGACAACGGACACTTACATACAACAGGCTGTGGGCAGGCATCTAGTCCGAGCTGTTTATTTCTTTGAAAGTCTTCACAAAAGATTTTAGATTTATCCCACTAAAGGAACTTCCAGGACACTCAACCTTCTCAAGGGAGCACCGTGGCATAGTGGCCAGTTTTCTGGTATCTAACGCCGATGGGAGTCCGTCAACAGTCAACCAAATCATCAAAATCGTATTTCGCTGTATTTCCATCAGCGTCTGTCTGGTGGGGCGACCACTCCAACTGATAGCAAAGGTGTTAAAGGAAAAAAAAAAATGTAAGCCAGTTCAAAAGTATGGGAATCATATTGAATTGCAATGTAAAGAAATGCCTTAATAATAGTAACTGACATAAATAGAGGGTCATCCAATAAGAGGTGTCATTTTATATTTGTCGCTATTGCTTAACTGTCGACATTTAGTTATCATTGCGTTGACTATCGATAGTACAAAGCTAGTAGGTTATTCAATATTTGGAATCAGTTCGCAATGTTTTGCCAGGTGATTTCAACTTGAAAGCAGCCGTAAAAATTCGAAGATGAAGAATTGAAGGAACTGCTCGATAAAGACTTATAACACTCATTTTAGAAATGGTCTAAAACGTTAAAAGTTGCATTGTCATGATAGCAACATGCCTTAAGGCTACCAGGGTAATCCAAAAGCAAAGCAAACTGCGTCCCATACGAATTAAAACTAAGGGCCATCGAAAGGTGTTATTTTTTCAGCAGTGAACAATATAGAATAGGAAAAGATTTTTGCATCGAATAGTCACTGGCAACAATGTGGTTCCATTACGACAATATCGAGTACAGAGAGTTATGGGTTAAGTATGGCCATTACCATCAGCTGCGAAGTCAAATATCTATGGAGGACTGCACTTGGAAAGGGAACATCTTTCGCTATGAGCTGCTCAAATAAAATAAAACTAACAATTCCTATAGGGAAAAACTGTGCAATAACATCAGTTCTGAATGAGAGATGATCAAAAACTGGTGACGAAGGCATAAAATTCGCAGCATAAAATCACTTCAAAATTCATATGCAATATAACACCTTAATGGTATGGAAACAAAAAGAGTTACTGTGAACTACAACCAACGCAAATTCAGTCGAATCTCTCAAATCCTATCTGGGACAACCACCCCCGGAGAGTAGTGAACGTACATCTTCGACACAAACCATCTGCACCCTGTCCAGGTTGAACCTGCACGAATTATAAAAAAAAATAGGAATAGAAGCCGCCCATTTACCAGTCCATTCCCACCAGTCCATCCCCACCAGTACACCATTCACAGATTTGTAAAGGCGTCCGTTCGGCTGCAATCGAAAATAATGAAGTCGCACCATCTCTTACTATACAGCATAGGGAGACCAGATTGGACTGGGCTCGAAAGCACATGGCCTTTGATGAAGAATGGAGAAAAGTTGTCTGGAGTAACGGAAAAAAGGTCAATTTAGACGGGCCGGACGAATGGGCCTGATTTAAAAAAAGGAAGAAATTTCGTTCTCCAAACGTCGGCATGGAGGAGGTAGTGTAAACTTATGGGGCGCCTTTAGTTGGTATGGAACATCCTCAATTGTTCTAACAGGATGAATGCGGAGAAGTTACAGGACATGTTGGTGAAAACCCTTATACCATTTCTTGAAGAACTGGACCAAAATTTCATGGAATTTCAACAGGATAATGCTTTAATTTACGTGGTGGCTTCTTCTTGGTGATTTTCCGACAGAGATATTCCAATTATGTCATGGCCAACACGTTCGCTGGACTTGGACCCAATCGACAAATCATGGGGTATATTAGCAAGACTGTTGTATACTGGGGGACGTTCAAGAGCGCAATTATTGACAGTTGGCAAAAAATTTAAAAAAAGATTAATCCAAAAATTAGTAAGCTCAATGCCAAACAGGGTCTATGGTACAATTCCAAAAAAAAGAAGATGGCACTATCATTTTGGAACATTAAAATTAATATATTTTTTTATATACTGTGCACTATTAAATTTGTAAAGAATTTTGGAAAAGAAGTACGTTTTTTTCTAGATAATCGCGACGTAAGGATTTTTATTTTTATTAATACTTTTGATTTATTGCCTGTTCTTCCAAGTTTTTCGATGACTCAATTTGGGACGACCTTACTTCTTCTGATTACCCCTTGTTCTGCTCAATGAATCATGGCCTGTCCGAGCAGAAGCTTACTGTTTATGGGGATTACAAAAAAAGAGTGGATTTGTGGATTGCACCTAAAGATGAGAGGTTTTTCCGACATGATATTATCTTATCGGAAGGTGGGAAATAGCCACTATCGCTAGCGTTGGAAGATACTTGCACAAAATATGTGTCTAAATTAGTTTGAAATTTATTTTTTATTAATCACCAAACACTGTGAATTAACTTCAACTCCCAATATAAATCGTCAAACATCCGCACAACATGTTGAAAGATCCACTAGAAATCGTTAAAAGCTCATATTGCTTATGGTCATTACCAAGCGCCTTCGCCCACAGCTTTCGTGATTTAAGTAGATAAATTTGAATGCCTCGGACAGAAGATTGTGACTAGTGTTCTTCCTGCAAGATCAGCTGAAAATATTGCCATAACTTAGATTGTGATTGAAAATCATTTTTCACGGGCCCTATTCGAAATTACTTTTTACAAAATTTGGCATTAAGTTCTTGGCCTACATGCTTCTGGAGTCCAATTGACACAAGACTGAAATTGAACTTTCTCTGATTGGATGCAGGAATTCGATGAACAAGGTGATGACTTTTTTGCCCAAAACTAATGATGATATATCTAGGTACGTTGGCTCCGACAATGCAAGAATAAATTGAGTGAAAGTTTGTCGCTGTTTTAATGATGATGTTGACTAACTTTTGCGCCTGAAATTGGTACTGTAGACTGGTACTGTGTACTGTATTTGCTATATTTGCTGCACAGCTCTATCTGGCTCCTCTAGATTTTTATGAAGAATTATGTTTACGAAGTGGAAATAGTATCTTTGGAACGACTGACTGAACGGATTGAAGTCGCTGGAGTCAAATTGCTTGACTTATGTGCAGCCATTAGAAGGAGATATAATCTTTGCCTTCTAAAAAATGGGGATCATATTGAAAATTGATTATAATAAAACTCCAAATTTTTTAAAAATAATAAAAAAGATGTCAATGTTTCATACCTTAATTTGCCTACAAGTCCAGCCGCGTTAAAACCAAAAAAAAGGTTTTTCTTAGAAAAAAATGGTTCGGGTTTTTTTTTAATTTCTCAAAACTACAAAACATTTTTGCATCCGGTTTTCTGTTTTTAACTAAAAACTAATAAGAGAATTGAATTTTTGACAAAAAATTAGTACTTAATTACATACAATTTTGAAAAAAATAGTTCGAAATTTTTTTTTTTCATTTTTTTTTCAAAATTTTGAGTTTGAAAATTAATTTCTCAAAAACTATTCCTTAAAACAGCTTCGTTTAGAAACAAGATGAAAGAAGAGGTTTCTGGCTTTACAAAAAAGTATATCACGGCATTGTGGATGTAACTGTTGATTTTTAATAATTTTTTTTCCAAATTAAGTCAATTTTTTAGAAAATTGCCCCTCCCGGCTAAACGGGGGGGAATAGACCCCACCCCCTCCCATACGATTTTTTTCTTGTCTTGACCAGACCTAGACACTCTAGCTTTTTGGCACACTGCTCGTGGGACACCCTGTATAAATCGAAGTAACAAAATCACAAAGGTTTAATAAAGTGTCTTCAGTCATCTTAATTTGCAAAGTCCATTAGCTAGCAAAGGATGTCCTTTTAGGCCAGTACTAGATTTTATCAGTTATCAGATTGCAGACTATCGGTGGCATCATCATTCAGCAGTCCTTGCAATTTAATTGTGATGACATACATGTTTCAATAACGTTTTCAAATCCTAGAAATGTTGTTGTATGAAAATTTTATTATATGATTATGTGTACCAAATTTGTAGAACCATATTACGCTCGAAATATCAACCATCTGAGACGGCGTCTTCTGTATTGTTGACCATTTTTTGTTTGTGCAAGATGCAGTGATATCGGGTTGCATAAGGAGAGTTTGTGGTCAAGAGAATATTGTACCCGTTCAGGAACATGTTGAAGAAGATCCAAATTTATCAATTCGACATCGTTGGTCTTTTTAAGTCCACTCTATAGATGGCGTAGATTTTGGTTTGACGACTTTCAAGCCCCAGCTTGGGCTAAAAGTGCGAAAGGACACAAATCAATTAGCAATGGACCCGCTGTGCAGCACAATGATACTATTTGAAACGGAGATAATCTACATGAGATCATCGAAACGCCGTTTCATCCAAGAACAGGTTTGGAACACAGTTTGGTGCGGGCTATAGGCAAGTGGCGTCACTGGACCATTTTGTTTTTTCAAAAATCAGACTCATCAGCGTCTTATGGTTAACGGTATTTGTTATAAAGCTTTTTCATTCCCTGCATCGAATGGCATGAAAATGAAATACTAGTCTACGCTGATAAACCAACAATAATCGACGCATTGGAAGCCAACATTATTAGTGTTATTGAGGACAAAAGCCATAAAAGTTAAAAGGTGGTCGAAAACGCTGTCTCTAAAATAAATTTTAAATTTCATGGTAGTGAAAATCCTTAAGTTAGTCCCCTATCTAGCTCTAGCTTACGCAGACGATCATCGATGATAGTGAGATAATAGTAAGGCAATATTTGAGACAAACAGAGAAAATCGAATAATCGATTTAAACACCGTCATTGACTCTACTCGATAAATGCTTTGAGAAAGCGGACGAGTTTAAATATCCATGAACCATGTTGACTGCCAAGATGATATAAAGATTGAAATAATTCAAAGGCTGCATAAGGGCAGCGCGTGCCTCTTCGCGATGAAGGAACTGTTCAAAACATTTTTTTTGTCCCACAAAATCCATATTTTTAAAACCATTACAATGCGAATGAAACGGATTTGATAAATGTCGGGTCTTAAATTAGATAGAGAATTTACAGTAGAAAAGAGGACGAAGCAAGCGATTGAGAAAACTACATGAGAAAAGTACATATTCAGACTAAATTGGGCGTAGAACGGATGGACAGTGGACAGATAGTGGAAGATTACAGGGAAAAGAACGCCAAGAATGTCGCACCGTAGATGGGAGAACAGTAAAAAGATGGATCTATGTAGAAGAAATAGACCCAAATAGCGAAACACGGAAGAAACGCTCTCATGTAAGGGAGGTTTGGCAAAGGATTGTCAACGAGGCTCTAAGCTCTAAATGGCTTTACTCTAACGCTTTCATCCTAAGATTCAAAACATGAATTTATTAAGCAAGCGAAGCGTTGCAATATTCCAAACTATGAATTTCTAATACACAATGGTCATAGATTGCTAAAGTTTTATGATTTCGTTATAGAGAGTTTCAAAAGGAGATGTAAGCGAAAAACAAAGTGAGTGTATATGTATATGTATATGTTATTTATTGTGGCGGAAAATTTTACAATCTTTGTCATGTACAATTTAGTTTTATAGAGATATGGTTCTTTAACCTTACTACTACAATATTAATATACACATAATACAATATGAGGTATAAAGTACAATTTTTGAAATAAAGTGATTGTGTGAAGGAAAAGCCACTAAAAACCTTCATTTAATCAAAGTGAGTGTGCAGCGACGGACCTAATGGCACCGAGAAGAACTAAGGAAAGGGTGTGGGTGAGTTTTATATAGGAAAGAACTGTCGTAGTCAGAGTAACATCAGTCAAAAACTTGGTGAAAAATCTCACCGAAAATATAACTTTTTGTAGGCAAAGCCAAGACTAATATCCAGGGAATATCTATACTTTAGATTAACATAAAAATAGCACAAATTATCTTAAAATTGATGCGTTTTTCCATTGATTTTGAATGACACCTCTTGCTGGATAGCCAGGCGGAGCTGTAGTTTTTCATATCCTGTGTCTTGCCAAATTTCTATTACACTTTTTAGCTGAGGATAAACATCTCGAAATGCATTTGTGATAAATGACTCGCGCTGCGATCAGGCAGCCCTACTTAGATAACGACTACTGCCCAGTATTCCGACAATCATTGTAAAATTTAAATAAAAAATAGCATATGATGCTAGTCGGGAAGCTTAAGTTCTCGCTTCCTTATGTGGAGTGTTATTGATGACAATCGATCGTCCTCATCTGGAACTACAGAAACACATTCTTGTGCTACGGACATGGTTTCAGCTCTTCACATAACTAACTTGTCGTGTGTATCAAGACATTGAACTTATTGAGGTGTAGATGCCAGCCGTCGTAAAAGCCAAAAGGAAATTTCCTAATATGTATGTCAATTGCGCTACGCTCGTTGTTTCTTCTGAATGGCTTATGTTTACCGGAGACGCATCCCTGAAGAGTTGCGTTAGTTACCAAAAAGAAGCAGCAGCGTTGCAGCGTGAAATCAAATAAAAAATGTTTCAGTAATCCCACTGGTGATGAGATGGTTGACTGGTCATTGAATGGTGATGAGATGTTGACTGGTCATTGTGCAGCGGCGAAGATTATTATCCGAGAAAGCCATGTTCACAGGAATATCAAGTAAAATCCAAATTAAATGTTTTTTGCATAAAATTTTTAAGCCCATGTGGACCTCGTTAATATAAGAACGATGAGGCCGCGCACTTTTATTTATTTTATATTTAAACTTCACTCGACTATTTTTTTCGGACAAGGTAAAACGTAGTCTTGGATGCGGTCTTATTGTTCTTGAAGTGAGTAGCTTTATCCGACGGCTTTAACACCGCAACATTTTAAGCCCATTTTACACAAAACTGATATGGGACAACCGCTAAATCGCTCTAACACATATTGTTATAAAAACAAAATGTAAGAAACTAACCTGTTCCCATTTTCCGTTGATGGAAATATTTAAATCCTAGAGTATCCAGCGCGTCTACGGTCTCTTTCCCTCTTTTTGCCACAAATTTTTTGAATAAAAATATAAATTTCACAAAATTCCACAAATATTTTTAAATAAACCACAAAAAACTGTACAAAAAGTAGCAAAAACCGTTAAGCAAACTATTCAAAAATCATTTAAAAACGAACAATACGAACAACTTTCTCGTAAGTCTCTGCTCGTTTCCACCGAATCTTGTGAAAAACGAAACAACACGTCCGTATCACGGTAACTTTGCACAGTCAGTGACTACGAAACGACTTATCTTTCATTTGAAAATGAAATGAATTTTTGTGTCTACAGCTACGCGCTACCGTTGGCTGGTTGGTTTCTCTGACATCCTTATGATAGATGATGACAAAACAAGATGATGACGACCACGACAACACGAGAAGCAAGTTGATACGAAGTTGATGATACCATCTGCCATACCAAACCAACCAACCAACCACCACTACTACCACCACCACCACCGATGTCTACTACCCCTTGTCAACGTCAACGATAAATTCTGACATTGGCCACAGATCATCCTCACCCTCAACATCAACCTCCTTAACAACAACAACAACAAAAAGAATTCATCTAGCTTTTCCCAGAAAAAAAAAGAAACAAACAATAAAAAATAAGAAGAAAAAAATGAGAAAAAGGATGCGCTGCCGCTCTCCGTGGAAGCTTTCGAGAGAAAGAGAAACAAAGTCAGGAAATACTCGTGCAGGAACAACGCCCACATGCATATCTCAGTCCAGCATCGTTGTAGCATCCTTGAAAACATCCCCTATTTCCTTGTGGCTTTCGACAAATTCACCACAAAATGTCAAGAATGACGAAGTTATGTATTAAGTGCGGCACACACATGCACATAGCAGCAACCCCCACAGCGCGCACATGTGAGTCACATGATGTGACTTCTGCCACGACAAGGGTGGATTGAAAACAAATTCTGGCAATGCCTTCGATGCAATGCACTGACAATCCGGCTTTTTATACATAAAAAAGGGAGTCAGGGATGGCCAGGAAGCCATCAAGAGATGATAGTGATTCAGGATCTAGGTTTTCTCAAGAACGGCTAGTTAACAGAGGGCGTGGATATATCAAGCTGGAAGTACAAGAAAAAAATCCATTGAACCCTTAGCGGGACAAGGGATAAAAGACTACGCGATTCCGACTCGCTGATGACGTCCTAGTGTGTGACTGTATTCGAGACTACGTATGAGGGTTGATTTACTGACTCCGCAAATTGAAATGACTTAAAATGGTCGAATATGAGTTCCTGGCAAAGACAGACACACACACACATAGGTGCAAACACTCAGGGTGGAGCTACTATATCCTTAGATGGATACCGACTGAGAGTATAAATGACATTGACTCCTGCCACATCAGTGACGATGGGTAGGCAACCTTTCCACTACCCCCCACACACACTAACACTCGACAGGATATGTGGTTGCATTAGTAGCAGTAAGCAGAAAGTCGTTTAGGTGCTCTTCCGGTAGCCCCCGTCGACTGCATTCCCCGTTCCGATTGACTCCTGTGCGCTGGTGTTGGTGCGGCAGTCCACCATTTTGAAAACACGGTACTATCAATACACACATGGAGAGAGCGTAGGGTGCGTATGTGTGAGTGTTAAAGCCACACCCTCTTGTCAGTGGAATATGCCAACCACTAAGCGTGAAGCAAGCCAAAAAATCAAATTCGGAATGAACAGCGCATACGTCAGGATTGGTCCACGGAGAGCATTGATGGTAGTTGTGTAGGCGATGATGGGGATGATATTGAAGGGGTGGACGGTGAGATGGTTGATTTGAAGGAGGATATGGAGATATTTTGTAACGGAAAAGCTAAAAGCTACATTCCTCTCGCGCTGCTATCTGGTATCTGACATCACAGAAATTGATTTTCCCCGCTTTCGGGATTGGAGTTAGGTTCCATTTGGGCGATCGGGCGCGGGCCTGATATTCCTTGGGATTGGATGAGTCGCCACGGGGTGGCTTTGGTGCTGGTCGGGGAAGTTGATTTTGGTGATTTGCTCGTTGAATTGTTCTTGAGATAACCTCTTGGTTTGGGCATTGATGGTCCATATAAAGTGCGAGTTTATGGCCCGTTGTAATGGTTGGAACTTTTGACAATGTTTATTGGAGAAAGTCGTTACGAGCTAAATGGGAATTCAATTCTGTTAGACATGGGGCTCGGTATGAGGATATGTGCGGATGGCGGTGAAGTGGAAATGTCATCATGGAGCAGGATGTCATCGGTTTGACTCTTTCGGGTCTAATCGTCCTCTAAGGACAGATGTGTGCATCTAAATTCTCTCGATATTCGACCTAAGCCCTATAATCAGAAGCCTAACATCCATAGTTTTCAAAAAAAAAGTCCCCTGAGTCCACCCCAACCCGCCACCATTACGCCATCACATCTCCATTCGCCATCATAATCCATCAAATTGATTATATGATTTTTGATGGTTCGCAAATATTTGTTTAGCTTCACAATCCATGTTGTCACGTCACATCGAACGACAGCTTTTCCATTTTCCATTTCCAGCACACGTTACCGACACAACCCGTCCTTTTCGCCCCATTCTTACCATCACTGTGCAAACTATGCGGTTGACCTACACAGCACACTTCAATTCAGACAACAGTGACATGATGCCTGGAAATGAGTTTTTGATTTTCCTGGTTATCCTGCCAAACAAAATTTATTGATTTCTTCAGTTTAATTCCGAACCCGACGAGAAGTCCTTAAACCCGTTCGTCGGAAGTCCTTGTTTATTTAGTCGAATTGTCACGAACAAATTGATTTTTCAATCCCATCACCCGACTCTCATTTGCGGGATATATCGATGCTTACCCCCTGCCCCCGGGAAAGTGAAGAAGTGTTTGGGAGCATTCTCATAGATTCACTACTCTTGTCGGCCTAAATTAAATTAACATCAGTCGTTACAGTAGCTTTGGGGTAATTTGATTACCCCGACATTCATTCAGGATGATGAATTCACCTTTCAACTTAAGTCCTTGTAATTAGCCTTATTACTTGTTTGCGGATTACCACTCGACGATAAAGGCAGTTACCCTGGCCGTCCATTTCTTCTGTTCATTTCCATCGCCGCTTTATGTAATAACACGAAAGCTGTGCTCGTATATCGACCGACGTCAATGATAGTGGGAACTGAAACACCTGGACTTGGTGGTTTTTCTCATCTTCCTGGTTTTTTTTTTTCTCTACTTCGTGTTTCCTATGGGTGGAAGGTTGGGTCTAAATAATTCGCCTTGTGATTTAAAGAGACGTGCATTAATGATGCATCTACTATGAGCAAGTAGATGTACATCAATGTGCGGCTGTGGTGCTGATTAATGTCAGGACGTATGTCATATGTGAAGGATGATAAGATAAAGGGGATTATAGGTTTATTCGTGTATGATACTGCCTAAGCTGCAAGTACAACGAAAAAGCTATTAATAATCTTAGAGCTTATGGTGTGGGGAGAGCGGGGAGTGGAGTCATGCGGTCAGAGATTGGCTATCGTTGTTGTAAGGAGTGACCAGCAAAGCGACCTTTTGCCAGTAAATAGAGTTACAGACCCTGTCGATGAGCATGCACGATGTTACAGATGGAACAAGGGGTTAGTCAAATGATTTAATTTACAATCTCAAGATCGGATATAGAATTGCAACTATTTATTTACCTGGGTATCTGTTCCCTCGAAGTTTCAGACGCCCATGACACGGGGTTCGAATCCTGCAACAACCAAATCAACGAAATTTTATTTTCCATTTTAGTCTTCTACCTTGCAAAGCTGAGGTAAAGAAGACTTATGCAAAGGCTTTCCTGTCAGCCTGGGCAGATCAGTTTGCAAAATTTAGGGTAGAAGACCTGGAATTGTAGCTCTGCTTCCAATGGCCGAGCCCATTTTGTTCTTTTAAACAGATCACTGACAAAACTCCCTTTACTTGACTAAAAAAGCTTCTCGAAATTCACCGCTTAAAGTTGCCAACAGCAAATTCCCTGGGAGACTAGGTAAGCTTGAGGTTTGGTCCTTCACGGGCTGTAACACCAATTATAGGTTCTTGGGCGCGTTTGGTCTTCCCAAAGTTATTATTTTCCCATTTAGTACCTTTGAAGATTAGAGACCAGTGAACTTAAGACGCCACCACAACTCCAGCTTGCACTTTATCATCTCTTCAGGCGTCGAATATATAGCGTCCGGAGTTTTAATAGTATATCTTAACTTGTTTTCAAGAACACAGACAAACATCTCTCTAAAAAGCAAAAGGGACCTTAACTCCAGAGATTTGAAGACTGCTAACGACTGTCGGAGAGTGTAGACAAAAACCTGGTTTGCTTAGCAATATTTCTCAGCATGTTTCAGATATGTTTACCAAATCAAACGAATCAGACTAATACAGTCCGTGAAATTGTACAATTCCCTTTGCTTTTTGAACATGCCTATATACGGTAGAATAATTTAAGGAGTTTCAGGGAATAGAACGGAACATAAGGTCTGCCATACAACGCACAATCCTGTGCCTATCCTAGCATTCTAACATCCTGTGCCTATCCTAATCCGCACCATACTGACTATTGTGGGATATACTGGTTTCCCTTGATTCGTAAATTGTCATAAGTGAGGCCCAACGGTTACGATTTGACAAGTTCTTGTTGTCCGAGCAATTTCAATCTTGAATCTATGGATCTGATAACAGAAATGCATTGTTGCATAGACGACTCCATAACTTAAATTGCCAAAATCTGTTCTTGAGACGTGTTAGAAAATCAACCATATTGAGTTCACTAAATAAGAGGAATTTACAGCCGACTTTCACAACTTCTGTTGGGTCACATTTTTCACAAATTGCTGTCTTAGTACAGAAAATAGTGATTTTATGTCCGTTTGGTTTTTCAGTATTTTATTTTTGACAGTTTCCTTGTGACTCGTGACATGCGTTAAAGTTAGTCATGTTTAGTTAGTATTGCCATTTACAAATAAAAAGACTCAAATCATAATAATGCCTATACAGTATTGAATTTTATCATCAAAATTCATGCTTTGTGAAGAATGTTTTTCACGCGATTCGGTCGTTATATTCGTCATAATCGACTTACTGACCAAGCAATTCAAGCCGTAGTGACCAGATTTGGCATCAATTTCACGTTATTGGATATCAAGCTACCCGTCTGCTTGAAATGGGTATCGAGAAAAATATTGCCGCCGTATCCGCCAGTGTGAATGAAGACCGAGGTTTGTCCACTCGTCACCGTTCACAGCAATTGGGATTGTGCTATTCGACTACTTGGAAGATTTTACCCAATGATCTTGGCCTGAAGCCTTATAAAATACAGCTCTTGCAAGAACAGAAGCCGAACGACCTGCAACAGCGTCGAATTTTCGAATTGGCTTTAGACAAGCTGAGAAGATCCGCTTTTTTATCAAAAATTTTCTTCATCATTTATCGAAATTGTCTTTAGCGACCATTAAAAGGGGTTTTGGTTGAACGGGTATGTTAATAAAAAAAACTACCGTTCGATGAGCAACCTTAGGATATAGACGAGCTGACAATTGACCCGGAAAAATGCTCTGTTTGGAGCGGTTTATAGTCCGGCGGAATCATTGGCCCGTATCTTTTTATACAAGGTGGCGCAAAATTAATCATCCAATTTTGTTTTTGAATTACTTTTTTACTAAATAAAAAAAATGATTTTGAGAGATGAAAACAATTTTTCTGGTTAAGTGGAAAAGATGATATCCGTCAAGCATCTGCCGCCAATGTTTGTACACATTTGTACCCGTTTTATTGCATTTTCAATGACTTTCTGCAAGATTTTCGGTGATAACTATTCGCATTCCTGTCGAATATTCTCCTTTAGGGCTGCGATTGTTTAAGGCTTGTTGGCATAGACCCGCGATTTCAAGTAGCCCCAAAGAAAGAAGTCTTGGATGGTTAAATCGGTCGATCTTGCTGGCCATACCATTTTGATTTTGATTTTGGTGGTGCTATACCCCCATTTTATTGTGCTTAATTCAAGCTACATACTTAATTTAACTTACAATCTAGGAAACTAAGAAAGATGGCGATTGAGACGGAGTTTTAGACAAGGAGTGCTGATGTTAAAGTCGAAACAGTTTTTCGCATTAACATTCCGCAGCATACGAGAGATAGGTTCATTGGAGCCATAGGAGCTACGAGAGGTGGGTACATAGAAGAGACGTGGATTTCGTGTATTACGAGGGCTAGTGTTAAAAAAGATAGAGTTATAAAGGGACGCGCAGTCGATGGTACCTGAGAGGAGTCGGTGGATAAAAAGGATGTCGGATATCCTTCTTCGTTCTTCCAGCGAGTTCAAATTAATAAGTTTTAGGCGGTCTTGATAGGGAGGTAGGATTAGAGGATTGTCCCAGGGTAAGCCGCGAAGAGCAAAACGGAGAAAACGACGTTGGACACTGTCAATTCTGGAAATGTGTGAATGATAGTAAGGAGACCACACTTGAGACGCGTATTCGAGAATAGGGCGAACAAAGGTTATGTAAAGAAACCGAGTGACGTAGGGATTGGAAAACCATCCAATCATCGTTTCACGAAGCCGAGTGCAGAATTGGCCTTAAGAATTGTATCGCTGATATGTGCAAGGGAATTGAGTTCCTGGTCGCATAATACACCAAGATCACGGATCACCTGAACGGTGGAAAGGGGTTGATTATGGAGAAAGTAGAGGCGGGGAGGAGGTTTATTACGTTTGCGGGAGAAAGTAATAGTTTGACACTTTGAAATGTTAAGGTCGAGGCAGTTCTTGGAGCACCAGGTGGAAAAGCTGTTGAGGTCCGATTGAATAAGGGAAGAGTCATGTTCTGAGGAAATGATCTTAAAGAATTTAGCATCGTCGGCATATAGAGAGATGTGGGAATGTTTGATAACCATTTCAATATCGTTAATGGTGAGGATAAAAAGAAGCGGGCCTAAATGACTGCCTTGGGGGACACCGGAGGAAGCAAGGAAGGGGTTAGAGAGGGCAGATCTAAAGCGAACGCTGACGTGGCGATTTTCAAGATAAGAGGAAATCCACTTTAATAAGATGGGTTCAAAGCCAAGGGAAGACATTTAGTAGAGTATTAATCTGTGTGAAATTTTATCGAAGGCCATTCTGAAGTCAGTTGAGATAACATCGACTTCCTTGCCATTTTCTAAGGCTGAAAGGGTGAAGGAAACGAATTCAATAAGGTTTGTGGTTGTAAACCTGCCTTTAAGGAAGCCATGCTGTCTGGGGGAGATTAAAGACTTGCATTGAAAACTTAAATTATTATACAAAATACCTTCGAAGATTTTGGGTATATGAGACAGTTTGGCAATGGGACGGTAGTTGTTAATGTCATTCTTCGGACCCTTTTTGTGTATAGGTGTTATAAAAGAGGTTTTCCATATCCGGGGAAATTCACCTTGGGAAAGGGATAGGCTGAAGATTTTTGAGAGAGGTAGAGAAAGCGAGGAGAGACATTTTTTTAAAATTATAGCTGGAAGGCCGTCGGGGCCAGGGGTGAATTCATCGTTAAGTTGCTTTAATCTTTCTTCGATGATAACGGGGTCGACACTACGAGGGAAAAATGGTCCAACGGAGGAGTTTGGTAAATAGTTGAAATAGGTATGATCGGGTGCAAAGGAATCATGGGTAAAATATTGATTGAAAAATGTGGCAAAAAGGTTGGCGATGTAATGAGGATCATTGGAAGTTTCATTATTGAAGGAGAGTGAGTTTGGGTAGCCACCAGATTTTCTTTTGTGATTAACGAATTGAAAGAAGGACTTGGGATTATTTATAAGGTTGGTTTGCTTCTCAACTAAGTAGTGTTGATAGAGAGATTTATAAAGCTCTACAAAATGCAGGTAAGTACCGAAATAGTTCGAGAAGTCATTTGGGGATTGAGTACGAAGGAAAGTTGTCCAGAGCTTGTTCCGTTTGTTTCTCAAAGAACGGAGCCTGCGATTATACCATGGTGGGGAGGTGGAGGAGGTTTTATGTCGAGAAAAGGGTACATAAAGGGAGAAGGAATTAAATATTTCTTTGTATAATATAGATATGGCATCATTTACGGTAAGGTTGTTGAAATTAAAAGGGGCATTATTGAGATATTCATTGATTTGACGGAAGTTGGCTTTGTGAAAATCGTGAGAGAATCGAACAGTGGGGGGAAAGTTCTGTATAGGGGAGTTGTGAAAGAACGAGAGAAGAAGGGAAGAAATCGCCAATATTGGAGATTAGGCGGCCATTAAACACTTTCTTCACAATATCCACTGTGGCTCGTGCTGTGTGTGCGGTCGCACCGTCTTGTACTTTTCAATACTTAAAAGTACTTTCACATACTTATAAGTACTTTTAAGTACCTTAAGTAGTCTCAAGTATCTCAAGTACTTTCAAGTACTTACCAGTATTCAAGTACTTGCAAAAACATAAATATATTTTATTTTACATATTTACAAGAATGGCAAATATTACTATCATTATATTGTTTGACCAATAAAAAACAAAACAATAAAACCCATTACAGTGACTCTTTTCTCTGCTTCGCAACTCTTTATTGGATGAGAATTTTGAAATTTTTGTGTTATTAAAAGCAAATTCATTTTCTAATTAAAGTATAATTCGTTTGTTTTGAATGTTTTTTGTTATTTTAAATTATAACAGTATTATGAAGCAATAAAATTAATGCTATCTTATGATTCTGAAAGTTTTTCTTTTTTCGAAGTACTTGGAAGTACTGTAGTACTGCTCAAGTACTTATAAGTTCTCTCAAATACTCTCAAGTACTTCTTAAGTATTTTAACATAATACAGAATTTTAGCAGAAAATATTGGTACTTGCCTAAAATCAAGTACGAGTACCAGGTATTGAAGTACAAGTACAAGTACCTTTTAAAATACTGGTACTGGTACTTGTACTTGATACAGCCCTGGCTTGTTTGTTTCTCTCGTGTTGGATCGGTGAATTAGCTTTCTAGATCGTAAGGTTTGACGCCTTTTGGACGACTTTTTATGAAGATACGTTAAATCACTTGTCTCTATCGATAAACCAGCGTCAGTTGCAGCCTTGGAAGAGAACATTACTAGTGTGAGGCAAAAATGAGTCGTCAATATGAACGGAAAAATGTCTCAATATTGGACTGTCCTTATGGACCACTACAAACATGGTTCTAGTCAATATGTATACAGAAGAATCTTTAAAAAATAAATGGCAGGCATTGATTCATCAACTCTTTCCTGTGATATAAAAAAAATTATAATTTTTGTCAATGAAAAACCAACCGCTTAGAAACTCATATATTACTTAGGAGAATTTTCAAAGGCCTTCGACTGTGTATATCAAAATGTCTTTATAAAATAGCTTGAGCCGCTTGGATTTCACTCTAATTTCTTCACTGGTTAATAAGTTACGTGGTTGGACACCATCAGCATATCATTTGTCATGTATTTCGGGTGTACCTACCTCACGGCAGTTACCTTGGACCTTTCTGTTTTCTTCTTTCTATAAGCAACTTACTATCTTATGCTTCAATAGTTCAAACCGATCTAAGCTTGAATTGACTTTAATACGAGTAAAGTTTGTTTTGTAATTTACTCAAAAATATTGAATCCTATTTTCTTAGAATATAAAATTGAGAATCAGGTCTTACAAGGGACAAATATCCAAAAGAATTTTGGACCAATGTTTGTTTCTCAAATAAATTTCTCTCTACAAGTTGATTACGTGGTTTGACCGGCAAATTCAGTGACAGTATTCGTGATTCGAAGGTCCGAAGTCACTATGAGCTTAGAATCATTTACTCTAAACACAGCCAAGTTTCAGTCTCATAGTCCTCGACAAGTTTTGGTTTGATATATGCGTACGGATGGGCGGACAGACAGGAAAGTCTTCGCATACCCTTCACTACCCCAGCTTTGGAAGGTAGAAGGCTAAAACCAGGTAAAATGTTAATTTTCCTTCTCTTTTCAGATTCATGCTTAAGTCCTTCAATATATTGATGAATTTCATTTTTAACCAAAAATGCTAGACGGTAGTTAACACGCTTTTCGTCATGTTTTAAATATGTGCACGTTCAAGCTTATGACCGGACTATTGTCTAACTAGACTATATCTAACTGATTTCTACTTTAAAGAATGCTTTAGAACCCAAGATTGAATATATATGTAGCAATAAAAGCCGCCACTTCGACGAATTTCATGTCTGAACTAAGACCATTGGGCGCCAGAAGTTAAACAGATCTTCCTATGTATTTATTCATAGTTCTTCTTTTGTAATTTTTTTTTAAGCAAGAGTATTGAAGCCTAAGAAGCGTACTCGTTTTTTTTTCAAGGACTATAAAAAAATAACGAATAATGTATAAAAGAAAGTATAACGAATGGGCATACAATGGGATGATTTCTGAAATTCATTTTAAAAAAATACATCAAAATCTGAGACGTGATTTTGACTTTATCTTGGATACAGTTCCGATCACTTTTAAATGTGATATCGAATGACGCAGCGAACTCAGGTTTTGCTATTTTTAATCACTTTTCGAATCGTTTCAAGCCTTTGAGGGTCCGTATCTTACGGTAATAAGTCTGGCTGAATTAAGCCAGACGATCGCGTAGTTCTGTCGAAATCACCTATTTTCAAAATTAGGCGACCGAGGATGAATTACATAATAAAGCGATCGTAGGTGGGTGTGTATGGATTGTGGCGCAATTTCGTTGGAACAAAAAATTGTCTATCCCATTGTCGATTAGAATTCATTTTAAAAAAATTCTTATCATGGTCCAATAACGCTCTCCATTGACGGTTAGGGTTGCTTCAGTGATGTCTTTAAAAAAAGAGCGGTTCTTTCCGTACAAATTCCAGTCCAAACAGCCACGCGTTGATCGTGGAAAGGTTCCTCGTGAATTGATTGAGGATTTTCATTTGCAAGAAACAATTTACTGTCCCATTCAAAGAAGAATTAGCCTCATTGCTGATTATAATTTTTGGCAAAAATTCATCACTCTGTGCCATGTTTACCAAGAAATTCACATAATCCAAGCAACGTGGCTCGACCAGTCGATGCCTTAATGTAGTTTT
This sequence comes from Merodon equestris, assembly GCA_958301585.1. Lineage (NCBI taxonomy): Eukaryota > Metazoa > Arthropoda > Insecta > Diptera > Syrphidae > Merodon > Merodon equestris. Next base: position 17,442,369 of record OY284417.1, on the reverse strand, counting down.
GTACGGGAGTAGCCCCAAATTATCATGAACTGTGAGTCGGGGAAACGAGCGAGGTATGCCCAACTGCGTAGCACACTGGCCTGTAAAATGTTTCTTTCAGACGCAATTATTATTTTCATTACCGAGATTGCTAGGGCTGATGTATTTTTAGCGTATATGCCTAACGGTGCGGTTGGAAAGGCCTTTTTCCACTCGAGCATAACAGGCACGTTTCGTTTTCACAGTTAAGAATATATATTGAATGTAAAGCTGCTTGATAACTACGTGTTCTAATGGCGTGTTCTGTTTCATGTTACAAATTTGGTATGAAGCTTCGAATAGGTTGTGAGAGCTACTTGGTGGCCAGATGTATAAGGCTTCAATGGGCCACCCTGTATATAAAAATTTCAAGCCAAAAGAAGTAAGACCAGGGACATTTCACTTGTTATTTGATTCGGGCTGTAAAAATTATTTTCCAAATGATATTTTCGACAAAACTTTACACGAGGCTTGTTCAAAAAATAAGGTGACTTTTTGAATTTCGTGACCCAAGCACATTCGAGTTTCGATTTTTTGTTATGTTAGTACACATGATTTCTAATATGTATATGTTGACATCGTCAGCCATTTTAGATACTTAGCTTGGTTTTCTGAAATATAAAGATCAGACGCGTTTTGGGGTTGCTTGGCGGTTTTTGCTATTAAAAAAAAATATTCATAGAATCTGTAACAATTTTATTCTCAAAAATTAAAACCTACTTACAATGCTGTCTGTGGAATTTGTCGAGTCAACCATTAGAAAAAAAAAATTCTAAAGTTGGTAAAAGATCTAAAAGCCTAGTAGAAGCCAGGGTAAAAGCCCTAGCATGTCCAGGACGGATGAAAAAGTTGAAGCAGTGAGGAAAATTGTTATGGAGAACCGTCCAAACACTTTCAGAGAAGTTAGTGAGGATATTAGGATATCGGCTGACTCATGCCAAAACTCTTTTTTAGATATTTTTGCACGAGACTTGTGTCAGCGAATTTTGTTCCCAAACTAGTAGTTCTAACCAAAAGAACCGTCGAACGAGCATCGCTCAGGAGCTGTTGAATGACGTGAATGACGATTAACATTTGCTAAAAAGGGTCATTACTGATGACGAAACATTGGTATATATAGATTATGTCGAAACAGCCCATCATGTCAATGGAAGCGATCAGAGGAGTCAAGATCGGCGTGGCGTGGCGAAAATGGCGTGAATCACGAGTTTTTTCCAGGAGACCGTAGGGTCAATAAAGAATATAATCTTGAAGTTACGCGCCGGTTGCGTGAAGTAATACGAAAAAATACGTCGGGATTTGTAGGAAAAAAAAAAATAGTTGTTGCATCACGATAGTGCTGCTCACTCTTCGTTGCTTGTGCGTAATTTTTTGGCCAAAAACAATACCGGAAACATGCCTCATCCACCGAATTCACCAGACTTGGCCCCTTGCGAATTTGTTCCCTTCCTAAAACTTAAAAGTCCTATGAAAAGTAAGGGAATTACCACGATTGAAGAGGTAAAGATCGCATCGCTGGAAGAGCTCAAAGCTATACCAAAAAGCGTATATCAGAATTACGTCGAGGATTAGAAAAATCTCGTGAAGATCACGTATTTTGTCGACACATGCAATGCGTTGAAGGTTGCATGAAACTGGCACACATGGATGCAAAAATATTAAAAAAAAATAGGAATTTATAAACACTCGTGTAACGTTTTAAAAGAACAATCATTTCTGAGATAAAGTCTTATGGACTGAGAAATCCATAATCAGAATCAAGTGTTTTTACAGAATAACTTACGTTGTCAGAAATAAGCTTAGGCCCTTCCTTTCAACTGTGCAAATCCAACTTTTAAAATAGATAGGCAAAGGCATTGTGGTCTGGATATGTTTTGGTGCCCATGGGAGAGGTAAAATTGTGCCATTGGAAGGCAGAGTAAATGCGGATATGTTCCAAGTAGCCTTAAAGGTGTAGCAGTTCTAGAAGGTAGAAGTCTTATAGGTGGTGTAGGTATGCGCCTATACATACAACAGAAAAATATTGGATCGGAGTTAGGTGTTATCCTCAGTCGAAAATGAGTTATCTAACAAGGACTTCAGAATATCATGAAGTTAAAAAAATGCTTAAAAATAATTTTGGAAAATCACACCAGATTAATACAAAATCCTTTTTCATCCCATAGAAGATCGACTTGCAATGATGATGAATATACAAGATGGGATCAGCCCGCGGAGAGCCAATCTATAATTTCAGGTCTTCTACCATGAATTTTGCAAGCTCTTATCTGTATCTCAGGAATCACAGTAGCAAGGGTTTTAAAACCGATCGCTATGAGCTCAAAATCATGTACTCTATAATACAGTCAAGTTTCGGACTCATAGCTACTCGGCAAGTTTGATTTGAACATATGCGTACAGACGGACAGACAGGAAAGCCTTTGCATAAGTCTTCCCTACCCTCGTTTTGTAAGGTATAAGACTAAAAAGGGGGTCAAATAATGATGCTATAGTTAGCAGGAGAAGTTTTGCAACCATCTAGAAATATCAGTTATGCTGAGAAGCCAATTAAACGAGGCCTGCAAGACTTCTTCAAGCGACAAAACTTCTCTCTGGAAGGTACGATACCATAGGTGGCAGAGGGCGACAGATGCACATAATACGTGTTTTGCAATGTCATTATCTTCAAGCCAGAGTCTACAAGTTACAATTCATAACCTTCCCACGGTAAAGGCAAACATTATTTAGAAACACTGGCACAGGTGTTCCAACTGGGTAGGAGTTCCACGAATCAGAAACAATGTTGCACACTAAAGATAGTGTCGCAACCTATTAATTCTTGGGATGAATATCCACTGACCCATATGATTCGCGGAATTGCTTGCGCCCGTTTGTGCACCTGGGTCAAGAAATGAAGCTTGTTCATAGGTTAGATCGTAAGAAAATTAGAAATGTAAAATCAGTCTTAAGGAAGATTCATTAAAGAAAGGTTGAAACTAAAGAAAATAAAAACTGTTTTATTTTTTTTCCGTTAATCCACGATAGCATTAACTGGCGCAGTCGATAGGATTGTGTCAAATATACGTGTTTTTTAAAACAATTGGACACAATCCGTATACGTATCAAAACAATCGCGTAAGATCGCGAAGTAACGCAACCTAAAAATACACGACGCGTAAGATCGCGAAGTGACACACTCCAAAAAGAAATAAAGTGACAACGCGTGAGTTCGCGTAGTGAAACAGTCAACAAAAAAAAATAAATAAAAATAAAAGATAGTAATAAAATTTAAATAAAATAAGATAAAATTTATATATATTTACATATAAAGAAAAGACGCGTGAGTTCGCGTAGTGAAACAGTCAACAAAAAAAAATAAATAAAAATAAAAGATAGTAATAAAATTTAAATAAAATAAGATAAAATTTATATATATTTACATATAAAGAAAAGACGCGTGAGTTCGCGTAGTGAAACAATAGATCGTGAAACGAAAACTAGAGACAAGAAAGAACTAAAAACCATAACTTGAAGACAGCATAAAATATCCAGAAAACACAGAAGATCCGGACACCAGTTGAACGTCAGCAGAACCCGACAACAAACTTCAGAAACGAGAAGAGAAAATCGTAAAGAACAAGAAGATTTATATTACCAATACGTATGTCAAACCACATGTACAAATATTTTTTTTTTTTATTACAATAGTTCTCTAGTGTTGCTGTTTACCAAAATTTTTTTTTTTTTTTTCTTCCCTTTTTAACTTTTTTTTCTTTTTCGTTCTGTGCGTGCTTTTGAATATAATAGTTTTTTGTTCTTGCTGCAAAAGCAAACCCATATGCCAACATTGGAAGATCAGATAGAAATCGTTAGGGAACAATCGAGACAGTTGTCAGACATAGTTAGAAATTTCTATACCCATAACGAATCTTCACCACCAACAATGTTATCCCTAAATATCGATCCTGTGAAATATCTTTCGAAATTGCCGGAATTTTATGGTGATTTCAGGGAACTACAGAATTTCGTCGATTTAGTCGACAAAATTCATCCCCTCATGACCCAATATGACCCTCTCGCTCAAAGCATTTTCTCGGACATTTTAAAATCAAAATTAAAAGGTAAAGCACGAGAAGTAATAGAAATAAATAGTCACGTCACGAGCTGGGCAGAAATGAAGTTAATTTTATTTAACAATTTTGGTGATAGACAAACACCAGAAGAACTCTTCGATGAGCTTCGCTCCGTACTATTTCGAACGAATGCCGTCGAGTTTTACAACCGCATCAAGGGTATTTTAAGAAGGTTAAATCTAAAACAGAAACAGATTATGAACGGCAATGATGAAACCATCGAAGCCAATATTAAACAAAACAAAGCTTCTGCATTATTTATTTTCCGAAATAAGCTTCCAGAGCCCATGCGATCTTTGATCTACTGTAGAAATCCGGATAGTCTAGAGGCTGCCATTAATATTCTACATGAAGCAGGATATGCATACATGGGTGCACTTACAAATAGCTCACATAGTAACAAATCTAGGGACCTAACATATCAGAACCAAACTAACAGAGACCCCAGTCACAACAATAGAGGTGTTAACAACCATAATAAAAATTACGGCAAATATAAAAGACAGAATGAACATTTTAGAAATCGTACATTCACCCAACATAATTCGTACCCACAAAACACTATATATTCACAAAACAATACATATCCACAGAACTTCTTACCCACAAATCGTGACCAAACTCAAAAATTCCCTGTTCCAGAAGCAATGGACATAAACGCTCTAATGAATATTCCGTCAACGAGTACCAACTCTTATAAAGCTCCACAAACAAACACTAACCCCCATCAACTAAACACGCAAGGCGAAGGAGCAAATTTTCATCCATGTGCCTCCAAGGGAGACTACCCTATGTAACGGTTAAAACCAAATCATTTCCTCTCAAATTCATAATCGATACAGGGGCAACCCATTCTATTATAAACCCCGGGCTTTGTGATCCGAAATGGAAAATACCCCGACTTCCCATGACAGTAAAAACCCTCCAAGATACTATCACTATTTACAATACAGTAAAAATCCCATTATTCGCCGAGTTCGGCAATACTGGAGACATGGTTGAATTCTTAGAATGTAGGTTTCATAATTCCTATGATGGAATCATCGGAAGCGACATACTGCGAAGATATAAAGCAAACATTGACTACCATAACGACACTCTTACTATTAACAATAGAACAATACCTATGAATTTCCAAGGAAATAACGAATTACACCTACTTGTAAAACAAGAGAAAGGACTAGCCTTTATTAATGAGCAGTTGACGAACACAGGACATATTATTATACCACAAGGTATCTATAATGTAAGAAATCATTGCATACAATTAGAAAATAAAACGGATTTCCAAGGGGAAATTCGTCTTAACGACGATGACGTACACGCAGTTACAGAACAAAACTTTTACTGGATCGAACCTTCCGATTCATGCAAAAAATCTATAGTAGAGCAAATTCGTACTAACCACCTAAACTTAGAAGAACGACAGAGACTTTTGACTGTCATAAAAAAGTATAAAACAATTTTCCACCAAGAGGATGGAAAACTTACATTTACAAATGCAATTAAGCATCGAATCAGAACGACTAATGACGTTCCGATATATACGAGAAATTACAGATACCCGCAAGTTCATAAACAAGAAGTCGAAGATCAAATTCAGGAGATGCTTAAAAACAAAATTATACAACATAGCAACTCCCCATATTCGGCTCCAATCTGGATCGTTCCTAAGAAGGAAGATGCCAGTGGCAAGGCCAAATGGAGATTGGTCGTAGACTATAGAAAGTTGAACGAGGTAACAGTCGACGACAAATACCCAATACCGAATATCGATAAGATACTCGACAAATTGGGTAGATGTCAATACTTTTCGACACTTGACCTCGCAAAGGGATTTCATCAGATTGAAATCCACGCGGAAGATGTTCATAAAACCGCCTTCAGTGTCGAAGGAGGACACTATGAATTTCTCCGCATGCCCTTCGGTTTAAAAACAGCACCAGCAACTTTCCAACGATTAATGAATCACGTGCTTCAAGATTATATTAATAAAATATGTCAAGTGTATATAGACGATATTATTATTTTCTCAACGTCTCTAGAGGAACACATATTCTCACTGACGAAGATTTTCGAGCGGTTGAAATCTGTTAACCTCAAAGTGCAACTAGATAAATCGGAGTTCCTTAAAAAGGAAACCGAGTTTCTGGGACATATAGTGACGCCTGATGGCATAAAAGCCAACCCAAGGAAAATAGAGTGTGTAAAGAATTACCCTATCCCAAAAACGAGGAAAGAAATAAAGCAATTCCTAGGCCTCACAGGTTATTACAGAAAGTTCATTAAGGACTATTCAAAGATAGCCAAACCCATGACACTATACCTAAAGAAGGATGCTAAAATCAATATCTCCGACCAAGACTATTCAAAAGCCTTTGAAACTCTTAAAACCTTACTAATAAATGATCCCATCCTAGCATACCCTAATTTCGATAAAGTATTCACCCTTACTACGGACGCTAGCCAATACGCACTGGGTACCGTACTGTCCCAAGAAAATCATCCCGTGTCGTTCGCAAGTCGTACGCTTAATGCCCACGAAGTAAATTACAGCACGATCGAGAAAGAGCTACTGGCAATCGTTTGGGCAACCAAGTATTATCGCCCTTATTTATTCGGTAGAAGATTCATTATAGAAACGGATCATAAACCTCTCACTTGGCTGTTCTCGCTAAAAGAACCCAACTCAAAACTTGTAAGGTGGAGGTTAAAATTGTCAGAATTTGACTTCGAAATTAAATACAAAAAAGGCTCATGCAACGGGAGCGCGGATGCTCTCTCCCGTATACCGGTTACAGAGATAAATTTAATAGAAAGCAATAATATTCCGAAAAGTACATCATGCTTGAATGTTTTTAAGAACCAAATCGTTATCACGAAATCCCATTCAGGATCCCTAAGAATTCGAAAACTAAAGGTATTTAACCGACTACGGACAACGATACATACAAAATCTCTGGACGAACAAACCGCTATAACTTTATTCAAAAATCATTTCAATCCTAACGGGCTAAACGCCATCCTAGTAGAAGACGAACATTTCTTCAATGTCGTACAAGAAACGAAAAGGAAATACTTCTCAAATAACAAACACTTTAAATTAATTAGGTGTTCTAAGCTGTTAGAAGATATTACGGACGAAACCAAATTGACAGAGACAATAGAAAAGGAGCATATAAGAAACAACCATAGGGGTATAGCAGAGGTTTTCCAAGAACTTATTATACTCTACTACCACCCGAAGCTAAAAATAAGAATTACCCAATTTATAAATAACTGCGACGTGTGTAACGTAGAAAAATACGTACGAAATCCTCGAAAAACAGTATTTAAATTAACTGAAACGCCCTCCAAACCTCGTGAAATTATCCATGTAGACGTCTTTTACACCTTGCAGAATACTCTCTTCCTAACTATTATCGACAAATTCTCAAAGCACGCTTGTGCAATTAAAATAACAAGTAGAACTTGGGTTGAGTTCAAACGAGCCCTTTCTTTCTATTTTAGCCAATTCGGTGTAGTAAGAAAAATTATAGTCGACAATGAACTAGGCTTCAAAGCATTGCCCTTGAAACAATACTTAGCAGAGCTTGACGTTGAACTCCATTTTACCTCCAACAACTACCATACGTCTAACGCGGACATTGAAAGACTACACAATACTCTTAACGAACATATACGCCTTCTAAAACATGACGACTCAAACAATGAAAGTACGGTAGAGGACAAGCTTTCAAAAATAATAATGTTCTACAACCAAACAATACATTCGACGACCAAACAAAAACCTGTAGACTTCGTAACAGGGAAAATTAACGAAAACGAATATGACAAGATTCACGAACTTATCCTAGAAAAGAAACGGAAGACAATTGACAGACTTAACAAAAACCGTAGGGATTATTCATTAACTGAAGGACAGAATTTTATTAAGGAAACCAGAGGGGGTAAGAATCATTCAAAATTTAGGAAGCTAGAGACACAAAAATTAGACGAAGACCACCTAGTAGATGTAAAAAACGGAAATAAATATTACAAAGATCACGTTAAAGAAATTAAGAATTTCCAAAATGTTAATAATCCCACAATCAAGTCAAAAGATAAACCACTGAAGACAAGACAATAAAAAAACCCTTTTCTTTCAGGAACCAACGACAGACATGACGATGTTGGTCACCATACCAATATTACTGACAATGACGAGACTACTTATACCATTCGTAGGGACACAAGAAATACTTCTTCATGACCTTAATAACAACAACGGATATGTAACGCTTAATCTAGACAGAATTCGGATTATTAAAAGCTATACAAAAGTCCTACACATCATAAATGTAACATCCCTAGAAACAAGTAAAAACCAGATAAAAGAGAACCTCCTCATCTTTGAAAATAGATCGAACCTAATTGAACCCATGTACCACACAGTCAACCAAAATTTGATACTGTTGGAAGCTAAGCTAAGAAACCTTAAACCCCACTCCAAAACAAAAAGAGCGTTAATTGACATACTAGGGACAGGAATGAAACTAATAGCAGGAACAATGGACCACGAAGACCAAATTTACATATGTACAAAATAAATTAGACCAACTCTTTGACCAGGAACAAAAACTTACTGAAGGAAACAACAAGCAAGTAGTAATTAACCAACAAATCATAGAGCAAATACAGAATATTACAGCCCATGTTAGAAAACAACAACTTCTTGTTGAAAAATATTTGAACAGTCAGAATTTAGCAGGGAGAGTAGAAACTTTAGAAGAGGAAGTCAGGACCATGCAGTGTATATACCAAATCAATCAGGATATACTGTTGCTTAGAAATCACATAGATGAGATAGAACAAATACTCTTTTCTAGTAAGCTCGGAGTGCTTACCAGAAATATTCTAGGCGAGCAAGAACTATCCATTGTCGATGATTTGATGAGTTTTAATGAAATTAAAATCGCAGTGTCAATTTATAAAGAGCAAATAATTATAACCCTTTCGATACCACATTTCTCTGACAATATTTACACAAAAGTCCTCATAGAACCCATTCCCGAGAGTAATAATAAATCACTCCTTATCAGAGGTAAAGAAATTCTAACTGATCAAGACAACTGCATATATGAATTTCCCGTTAAAGATAATTTTAAACGTAACCTTGTTGCAATTGAAGATACCTGCATTCAAAATATCATGCATTCTAAGACAGCATATTGTACTAAAATAGTAACAGGTGAAACAGAAACACTAGAGGTAGCAAAAGGAATTATTATCCTAAAAAATGTAAAAGAAACATTAATAAAACATAACTGCAATAGAAATAACATTTTAGTAAAGGGTAGCTATGTTATAACATTTAAAGGTTGCCAACTAACAATCAATAATAAAACCTACGAAAACTTGGTCAAGAAAGTGTACGACAATATTATACTACCAAATTTTGTCACACAAGTAAACGAAACAAATGTAATCCCTAATATTAAACTTGACGAACTATACGTTCAACATATTAATAATAGGGAATTAATAAAACAGATGTCGAGAAAAAGCAATTCATTTGACATATCTCTGTTATTTATAAATATTTTATCAATTATAATTGCTATTGTTATTTTTGTTACTTGCCGAAGATTTAGAAATAAAGCCAAGTTTTTTGTTTCGCCGGAGCCTCAAGCTAACGGAGGGGGAGTTACAATTCATAACCTTCCCACGGTAAAGGCAAACATTATTTAGAAACACTGGCACAGGTGTTCCAACTGGGTAGGAGTTCCACGAATCAGAAACAATGTTGCACACTAAAGATAGTGTCGCAACCTATTAATTCTTGGAATGAATATCCACTGACCCATATGATTCGCGGAATTGCTTGCGCCCGTTTGTGCACCTGGGTCAAGAAATGAAGCTTGTTCATAGGTTAGATCGTAAGAAAATTAGAAATGTAAAATCAGTCTTAAGGAAGATTCATTAAAGAAAGGTTGAAACTAAAGAAAATAAAAACTGTTTTATTTTTTTTTCCGTTAATCCACGATAGCATTAACTTCTACACTCTGTCCCTGCGAGGAAGTTCATTAAGATGGTATCTCATCTGTTAAGATGGTATCTCAGGCTACAGTGTGCCGATAGAGAAGTAACAAGTCTGGAGATAACGTTTTTCTAGAATTTAAGAAACCTTAAATGATTTTAGAAAGCTAGGCGACGGGTTGAATAGTTTTCTTCGTCTTTGTTCCGATAGGACACATGTGGTGCTTTCTTCCAACTATCGCATTTCAGAGTTGGGAATACCGCCGTGAAATTCGGCTCCTGTGTATTTACTACAGGAGAGTTTTCTAGCTAAAATTCGGCAACTTTGAAGCCTATGTTGCCAGAAATCCACAAGCCTTGGCTTAAGGAAAAAATGTTGTTAAATACATCTTGCTCTCGATTTCTTAACTTGTCTTGCTTTCAGTGTTTAAGATGTTGGCACCTGGCTAACTGCCAAGATCCTTACATGTTCCTTATCATTGTGGAAATCGCATTAAAAATAATCCAATTGCTTCTCCTTCCTTTTTTTTTTGACAAAATAAATAACTAAATGAAGCAAATAGCTCATAAGAGCTTCCTATGCCGGATAAAGCAAATAAATCCTACGTCACATCCTAAATATCTCTTTTTGTCACGCCAAACTCGCCCTTTTGTTCATATCCGCGCTAAAGTCCAAAAACCAGCATTTCACTTGAAATATCCCATTCCCGATGCTGACCAACTGCCGCCATTGAGCACGCACACCACAGACACTGCGCTCGAAAAACCACAAGCAAAAAAAAATACAAACCAAAAGGAAACAAAAGGACGAAAGCAACTGTTCGAGTTCCCTTGGCCAGACAAATTGATAGGATTAAGGTATGTAAATACAAACGATGTCATTCCATTTATCATTGCACATCTTCGTCCTAGCCGAGCTTATCGCGTGTTAGACGACGCCGCATCGCATCAACATGGCGTAGACGAATCGAGCGACTTTATATGACAGAGTAGCGACCAATCCCGTACATTCGAAGCGGCAGCCAAGGCATAAGAGATGTATTGTCTGATATTTGTATGGGAATCTATTTTTATTCCTTGCTCCTTGCGGAGGCGAATAGGGATCACCGTTGGACACTTAATTTTCTGCTCTTCCTCCCTCCATCTTATTTTTATCCTGACGTTTATCATCTGTCAAAGTTTATTTTTACGCCATCCATCGAGGGGAAGGTAAGGACTTTCAAGGAACGAAAGACATCCTAAAATAAATATTTGGAATGAGGGCAATAATTATCGTCCTTCTGCCATCGTACGAGTGGTGACGAAGAAAATCCTTAAAAATTGCAAAGCAAATAGTAGCAATCGCCTTAATGAGACAGCAATGAGTCCATTTGTACGTCGCAATCAGGCATATGTACTACGTCTACGATTTGTAAGCATCAGCAGCAAAAAGATGTATGAAATCCTCTTGAGTGACACGTCGTTGAAAGAAAAACAAAGCCACCGTCGTCGGAGAGTTGGGCGTACGCCTGCAATACGAAGGAAATGAGGAAAGCATAAAAAAATTGAGTTACTGTTAATTTTTGCAACGTCACGAAATGTTTTAGTCCTGCGGAACAGAATGCATACAACAGAACTTTTACACCCGATACGAATGCGAAAGGACGATGATTTTTTTCAGGATTTTTCCTCGCTTTTCTGCTTTTTATTGTTTTCCTCTGCGCCCGGTGTCGGATTTTTGCGTGTGCCTCTGCATTCAGCTCTTACAAGGACTTATAACTTCATTGGAAATTACTCTGATTTACGTAAAAAAAAAAGGAAGAAAAATAATAATTGAAATCCTTTGGAACAGAAGATTCTTCAGTAAACAGCGGGGCAAATGGAAAAAAATTATGTATCTGTGAGTTTCTTTTATTTGAGTTCACCTTTCGCGTGTGGACGGACGGATGCGGAGCCAGAACTTGGTTGTTGGGTCTCGTAATGAAAGGATTTTATTCCGAACGGAATTTGATTGAGAGCATTTCAAGAAGGGAATCGAAACGAATTGGAAATTGATGTAAGTCGGATGTGAGGAAAAGTGAGTGGCCGTTGGGTGCGGCGCAATTTAATGGAAATTAAGGCAATTTTAATTGGAAAGAATATTATCCACATTAATTGGAAGGGTCAAGCCAGGCTTCTGAAAATCACTATACGAACTACATGTGTTCAAAAAATAACAGGAATTTTCTAGTTTTTGGAAAGGATTTTGTTTCTGTTTACATTGCCACACGAAAAATATCAGAGAATAGGTCGGGCAAATAAGCGAATGCAAATTGCGCCATCTACTACCAAGACGCCTACAGGGAGGGACTATTCAAAGTACGCTTTGGCGGAAAGCGTTTAACCTTATTACTTAGAAATGGTAACGACAATTCTCAAAAGAGTACCACACCAAAATAAACGAATTCAATTATTTCCCAGCAGGACATAAGCTCATTAGCCTAACTTACCGTGTTAAGAGATTTGATTATGAATCTCCACAGAGAAGCCCTTTTAAGGCATATTACTGGGAAGCAAGCTATAACTCCACATCCGAGAATGGATCGAGGCTAGTTGATTTCGCGACTTATGCACGCTCTATAAGTGTTTTCGCGTTTCAACACCTATAAAGAGTCACCCTATCAATCAACATTCAATCAAATTGACACCTTTACGACCAACCTCAGACAGTCCTCCACTCCTCAAGGTGTCCACCCTTTCTTAGGGTCACCTTAGTTCCATTCTAGGTCCACCTTTTCTTAGGGGGGTGGTCGTGGTGCAATGGAAATCATCACCGGCTGTTGAGCCGAATGTCTATAGTTCAAGTCTGCCCATAGCCAATAACAATTCTTATACGGAAAAACTGTGCAATAACATTAGTTGTTGATGAGAAATGATCAAAAAAGTGCTGACGAAGGCATAACATTCACAGCATAAGGTCACTTCAAAATTCATAATTTGTGTGTGCATTTCCAATATAACACCTCAATTACATGGAAACAAAATAATTACTGAGAATTACAACCAACGCGACAAATTCAGTCAAATCTCTCGAATCCTGTCTAGGACAACCACCCTCTGAGAGCGAACATCTTCGACACAAACCATCTGCACCCCGTCCAGGTTGTGTGACAAACACCATAAGACCGTACACGAACCCTATACAAAAAAAAACAGAAAGACCAAAAGATGCAATCGCAAGAGATCGTCAGAACCTCTGCTGATTGTGTCTCACTCAAACTTCTCTATATCGCAAGAATAGACAATAGCAGGTCACTGGAATTTCCGCCAACAAGCTGGATTTTAAAATTCCTACCTTAAGACACCCCCTGGTTTTACCATAAAGGATAATAAGTTCGGTGAACAGTCAACTCGATTTCAGGATATCTGCCAATGGCCTAGTCCTATGGTTCTGGTGTTGAACCAGAATAGAAAGGATTTGGGTATTTGAGAAACCATGTCTAAGGATAACATAGAGCATATGAAACTGAGTACAAAAAAATGTACCCTAACGGGGATTATGATTTTACGGGTGGATAATATTCAGACAAAGCTGATTCAAAGCCACATGGCAAAAGCAACGATTTTGGTCAATAGCTTGATTTCCGCGACTTAGTACCCCAATAACTCATATCCCGTAAGGGGGCGCCTTAGGGCTTTGTCGCTCCGGGAGTAGTCCTCTTAAACATTTTCCTCTGAAATATGTAAGTTAGATATATAAAATAGAAAATAAAAATGCCTTAAAAGAAATGCAGCGAAACAAGAACCACACAAACCAAGAAGTTTGCGAGAGCCGAGTCTTACGAGTAGAAGAGAAAAGAAGAGCTTCTAGGGAATATCAAGGAGTTGGAAAAATCACTTCTGAGAGCTGTAAGACAAAATAAGGCAAATATGTCAAGGATTTTAATCCAAAATGGAAACCTGCAAGTTTATCCTTGGAAAACTTTTAGTAGAGTCGAAACTCTGAGGACCTGTATTCTTCCATATTTTGGTCCCGGTAGAATGAAATTTCACCTTGGTGCCAAGTAGCAGAAATATGAGCCGAATCTTCGTCTATATGGGTCTGGAACGAATGCACCATTCTTTATGATAAGAGCTCCGAATAAAATTCTCGATAAAATTCAGGTGCGAAAAATTTCACCGAATCAGATCACAAACCATTTGAAACAAATTTTCAAAAATCGCCTCACGCATCATACATAAAGCAGGAAAACAAATAGTCTTGGCTGACCCGCTAAGTTCAGACTGTCAAAACAATTAACCACAAGAAGTCAACTACGCAGAAGTGCAGGCATAGCTGGTTTTATCAATATCAGGCAGAGAGCGTGAAAAGCCCCTTAATTTTGCCATGCCATGCATGCCAAGCATTCCAACGCTGTAACAACAAGCTCCAATCTGGGGCGAAAGACATTCCAAACTATACATTCGGACTTATTCCATTTTAAAGGTGACTACGTCGTAGTAACAGATAGCTACTCAGGCTTCATAGGGTTCAAGAAAACTCAAGGAACCGACAGTTAAGAACGTTATAGATTTCTTAAAAAACATATTTGCTTTAAACGGAATCGCAAGAATTTTAGAGACGGATAACGGGTCTCAGTACTCCAGCAATGAATTTTAGAGATTTACTTTCGACTGGAAGCCACAAGTTCCCCATATCACCCCAGAGGCAATGGGCTTGCTGAAAAGGCAGTTCAAATATCCAAAGGAATATTGAAAAAGTGGAACTACCACAACTCACACTATCATTTGGGTATCATCAATTTAGAAGTAGAAAGTCCAGCTTAGCGTCTGTACGCCAAAAACATCAGATCACTCAACCCGATGGCCGTGCCCTCGATGTTTTCAACTGGAGAACCTACCAACGTTACTGAATCTCTTCGAGCAGAACGGTAAGGACAACCAAGAAATACGAACACGGGAGGGCGAGCGGTAACATTGAATTTAGTGAAGGTCAAAAAATACTAACAAAACTCAGCTCAAGCTACGAGTGGAAACGAGCTATCATTGAAAGGAAAGTTCAGCCCCTGTCCTACATAATCAAAGACGGGAACAGCAGCAAGTACCATTCCAACACTAGCCACATCAAGCCCACAAAATCTTGTATACGGACACAGTCAAACTACTCAAGTATTATCCGTCAGGATCAGTTCAAAACGCACCTAATTGCAATAGACAGCGCACCGGCCAAAACCGAACAAATCCAAGTTGATTCACCTATTCTTCCCACAGGCAATACTCGGCGCCCTAGCACTCAGCTATAAAACGAGATCTGGCCGAACCACCAAGCCACCGGAGCGGGTTACATACTAACATCGGAAATTAAAATACTTTAGCTCCCGTGTATGATTTACAGGCCTAGGGTCTGCTTATGAGAGTCTCGTCTTTGCATCTGCTTACTTTACCTACTGCCTTCACTACCTGAGGCAGTTTCCAAACTCGTAAAGTTTCGCGAAATAAAATGGACCGGCTTAAAGACACCAGCAACTTTTCGCTTTTTTTTGATTTCATTGTATCGTCTGACCTCACCGCCAGCAACCTATGTAGGTTCACAACCAAAACTGGTTACAGCGAGACCCCAGAAGAAGGTTCACTTAACCCTAACAAACCGGTAACAATATGTTCAATGACGGAATTCGTCGTTCTTCGTTAAAAATAATTTTCACTGACAACCCAGTGCTCTAAATATCCTACCTTAGTCCTTTAGAGGACTACTTCCCCACTCAGTCTGACCTCCGTCATGCTGAAAAATTAAAAGGGCTAGTAGAAGTGAGGGTGCAAATTGGTGCTCTTCAAACTCATTTTCTTTCCGAGGTTCAAAGCGAGGAGAACCATGCGAGACAGCACCATAGTTGGGAGAATTGGTCGCGCAGCCAATAGTAAAGAATAAGGCCCTTGATAATGCAACTTTCAACAGCACATGAAATTTTCTGATGTGGATGCTAAGCTAAGCCTAACCTTCTCGAAATGTCATCAAACTATGCCTTGCATCTAATGGACTTCCAATCCACTGTCCGACTATCCTATGACCCAAGTCATATACATAGGTACGAGTATACTATTCAGTTGTGGTACAATTATGTTAAACTGTCGGCTTCCCCGGCTTTGGGCTGATGACTGAACTCGGGAAGAGATGTTTTCCTATCCTCATGCATAGCTTCAAAACTGCAGAGGGATATGATACCGGGGTCTGTCTCTTAAAGTTAGAGATTTTAGCTATCCTTCGTGTGGAAGGAAAGGATGCGTTCAAAACACCATTTCAAAATTAGTGTGTGAGCTCAAGAGGAAGAAAATATGTTTTAAGTCTTGTATGGGTCCCCAATTGCTCTGTCATCTTGGAAAATGAGATCTTCGGCGAGGTTCAGGAACTGAACCAGCTTTAGGTCTGCCTATATCCTGAATCGGCGCCCCCGTTATTGACTAGATACCTCAGGTACACAGACGCAGAAGTGTGAAACTGTCCTGTGAGTATACGCTGGCGACATGTATTTATACACCCAGACGTGCAAGTAGTCTGCAGAAGAAGACTTATCATTGAGAGCCACTGCACTTTTGCTAAGTAACCTAATTTGCTTAGTATCAGTGAAACGAGCACCTCTGAAGTTAGTGAGGAAGACGGCGACCATTTTCTTTGTGACTATCCCTTTATAGTCAACGCGGTGTGCGCCGAATAGTTACATAACATCTGTGAAGATTCGGGAAACGGAGCCATCGACGATGGAAAGGTATTCCGTCCTCCTGCCCTAGACGAAGTCAAGATAGCCATGACTTTGAATAAGACCCTTATAACACCGGTCGTGCAATACGATTATGGCGCAGAAACCTGGACTTTGTCAAAGACGGATAAAATAGTTTCGGAACGAAGATTCTGCATGTGATTTTACAGACCAATTTTTGAATATGGAAAACAAAAATGAAGATACAACCAAGAACAGTAGAAATTTTACCGCGACATAGGTCTGGCTAGGTGGATCCAGGCGCTGAGCGCATGGACACCACCACTTTAGTTCGATTCCAGCCCCCGAGCTACTGAAAATAGCGCAATATCGGGTTCACTGGCGAAATATATTGATTGAACAAATTGTAGTGCTGCCTAAGGAGGTAAGTAGACTCATCAAATTTTGATTATTTTATTATTATTACTAACGGCCATGTGTAGCTCTAAGAGCCTCGTTGACAACCCTTTGCCAAGCCTCCCTGTCATGAGTGTGTTCCTTCTATGTTTCGCTGTTCTGTTCCATCTCTTCTAGGTCCATCCTTATGTTGTCCTTCCATCGACGGGGCGGCCTTGGTGGCGGTCTTTTTCATACGGATTTTCTACTCATTATTCGTTTGACTGTTTGTCCACTGTCCATTCGTTCTATGTGTCCTGCCTTTATCGTGATTTTATTACTTATCAAATGCCGCGTTTAACATTCTGAAAACTTTTCTGTACTTTATGCCATTCGTATGGCAATTTGTTATATAGATTCCGAATTCATTTTGTAAGCAATCACATAATCTCTTTGATGACATTCTACTACAATGTCGGAATGTACATGTTCTCCTAGGTGAAATCAATCTTTTCGGTGATTCGAATCTTCCTCATCTTAAATAGACTTCCACAGATGATGAGACTTTTTATATGCCGGAGCCAAGGGAGGTACTTATCTGCTCTTTACAACTCCCTTTATCAACGCTATTTGATCGATAAGCTAACCGGTCTTACAAATTATCATAAGTCCTCCTTTCAGCTGGTCAAATATAAAAGAAAATTTGCCAACTACAAATTCTCCCTCAAATGGTCCCAATATTATAGCAACTTTTTTGCCACCCTTTTCAAAAGACTATCCGCTGATGACTTCTTTGTACCTTATTCTTCCATCAAGTACCATTTCTCTCTCTCAATTTATCAATTTAACAATGAATTCATTCCCGGCACCGATGGTATACGAGGGTGGTCCGATAAGTACTTAGCCTCACCACCAGATAGCGCCAGTATCGCAAAAGCAACATACTATCGTGTAGTACATTCTAGTAGACAGCTATTGTCGAAATTTCAGCCGGATCGGACTCGTAGTTTTGTTTTGACCGCGTGTGGAAGCGGGAGTGTCCGCGGATTTTAGAAAAATGGAAAAAGAGCAATATCGGTCGGTGATTCGATTCTTGTTTCTGGAGGGGAAATCGCGCAGCGAAATCAAATAGCGTTTGGATGCTGTGTACGGTGACTCTTCTCCTTTGATGGCGACCATCAAAAATTGGTTTAACGAGTTTCAACGTGGTCGGTTTTTGATGAGCCACGTCCAGGTGCCTCGAAAACGGCTACCACGGCGGATAACGTGACAAAAATCCACGATCTCGTATTGGCAGACCGCCGATTGAAGGTGCGCGAGATAGCTGAGACAGTAGGCATTTCAAAAGATGGCATGGGTCATATCCTGCATGAAATTTTGGGCATGAGAAAGCTGTCGGCGCATTGGGTGCCGCGTTTGCTCACTCCGGACAACAAGCGCAACCGTGAGACCAGTTCAGAGCAGTCTTTGACGCTATTTAAGCACAATCCGAAGGAGTTTCTGCGTCGTTTCGTGACAATCGACGAAACATGGATCCACTGGTACACACCAGAGACCAAGGAACAGTCGAAACAGTGGACTTCACCCGGCGAACGTGCTCCGAAAAAGGCGAAGACTGTCCCATCGGCCGGAAAGGTAATGGCCACCGTTTTCTGGGATTCACAAGGTGTGATCCACATCGACTACCTAGAGAAGGGCAAAACGGTCACAGGGCTCTATTATGCCAAATTATTGGGCCGATTCGACGCCGAATTGAAGAAAAAACGACCCCACTTGGCGAAGAAAAAAGTGCTCTTCCACCATGATAACGCACCGGCTCACACCTCCGCCCTCGCCACGGCCAAATTGGTCGAATTATGCTACGAACTGCTGCCCCATCCACCGTATTCTCCAGATTTAGCCCCGTGCGACTTCTTTTTGTTTTCAAACTTGATAAAGTCACTCGCCGGGCAGAAATTTCATCATCGCCGCCACGGAGACCTACTTTGCAGATGTCATCTACATAGTTCAGATAGTCAAGGTTGCTTACCATGCCCCAGGTTATGCCTGCCTTTTCTACAGATGCTTGCCGCATTATTGGGCCTAAAACCAGGTCGAATAAGAGCGGCGATAATTCGTAGCCCTGGCTCAGGTACTCCTTGCATGCTAGAGCTCTACATATTACGTCATATTTAAGAGTATCGAACGGCCTCTCGAAGTCGATGAAGAAGCGGTAGAGTGGTGTGCGCCACTCGACAAACTGCTCCACAATTATTTTCGGCCTAGCCATCAGGGAATTGGATAATCTTTGATTGATTATGTGTGCTATGATTTTATTTAGCCATGTTATTCCTCTCCAATTTTTGCACTCCGACAAATTGCACCAGTGGTCAATTCAATCTCTAGGAGAAGTTTCCCAAAAATGGGAAACCTTTTTACAATCGCTTTTAACACAAAAAAGTCCGAAAAATGATATTAACAATTATCGCCCTTTTGCTAAACTGTCACATGTACCTAAACTCTTCTAACGTATTTTGTATAAAATTTCAAACGTTCACCGCAAACTTTTAATCTCCCCTAAAGAACATGGCTTCCTTAGTTTCAGGTCTATAGCCACCAACCTTGCCAAATTTTTCTTTTTACCCCCTTAACCTCAACCGCTGTTATCGTGTTCGTTTCAAATCTGACCTTTCGAGCTCTTTCTTAGCTCTATCTGGTATCCCCCAGGGCAGTCACTTAGGTCCACTTCTTTTCATCCTCACTATTTGCATGTTATTGGAATGGTCATACATTTGATTGTAAGCTGATGATACCATGACTCGGGTGTCTATTTCTTATTTATTCCTTATTCTTTGGATCTCATCCATTTTTTTTCTATATTATACCAATCAATCCGTTTTCACGGAAACCTATCAAAGCTTTTCACCGTGCAGATGAATCATGACCATGTTATATGTACATATATAAAAAGAAGTTAAATTTGTCCACACATATATGCAAGATCAGCACTCGGTTTCCTGAAATGCTGGTCTCAGGAATTCTTCAACCCCTACGTATCCCGTTCCCTCTACAATGACTTTTGTTGCCTTTCTCCTTTAACACGCCTCTCAACTGCTTCTCTTTACCGACATATTCATATTCCTAGAATCAAGAGTATCCAACGTCTTTTCAAAGTAAACCAACAATCCTGGAGATTCGACGAATGCAATCAGCGAAATTATAACATTCCTGTTACTTTTTGAACATACCACATCTTAATCATTCAAATTTTCTTTTCAATCACTTGGTATTCTTCAGACATGATTTTTTTTTTAAACCTCCTACCCGCTTATCGGACAGCCCTCCATTCTGATCTCTATCTTTCCAGCGCAATATACATAAATGACTACGAGTTTAAAAGTGCCTATCGTCGTCGCCACTTAGTCCTACTCTACCTTGAACCTATAAAATCTAGTTCACATCGAATCGAAATAAAAAATTCGATAGCAAATGTGGGCAATAAAAATTCATTTTAGTTTTGTATGACTCCCGTATAACACAACCAAATTTCTTGTGAATTCGAGAAAAAAATTCAAAAATTTTGCTAAAAATAGGTAAGCCCATCGGATAATCCTGTTTCCCAATCACCTAAAGCTAATGCTAATGTATTGTCTTGTTGGATTTGCAGATAAAAAAAGATTTTTCAGAAGTCTTTTGTAACGAAAATGTGTGATCCATCGGGAATGAGTATGCCCTGCGGGGCAGAATGCGATCCAGTGACTGGATCTTTCGAGGTAAGTTTGGACAAAATCAAACGATTTGGTTTCTTACTCCCTCCTTTCAAATATCACAAAAAAAAAAAAATAAAAAGCGCCCGACAAGATCTTACCGAGCAATCCCAGCAGATGCCAGTTATCCAGTAAGATATGCATCTGGTAGTTACGGAGGAGCCCGACACTATTCTAACCAGGAACAAGCATATCAGCAAGACATCTATTATAGTCAATATAATCCGTGTTCACCAGTACAAAGTGCTTGCCCGGGCGAGTTTGGTAGACCGCCGTTGTTTAATTGTGGCTTCCCACCCATTCAGGGACATACAAGCCCAACTGCAATGTGTGGCGTGCTGGGCCATGGAGGTGGTCTTAGTAATTACAGCGGCTTAAGAGGTTCGTTTCCAATAATGAGACCGGGTTCGTTCCATGGTGGTCACAATAACGTCGCGAATAGTGCCCATCCTCCATATTTGTCGCCCACTTCGCCTTACAGATGTGTGAAATTGGCTGGCGATACATGCGGACGAAGCATACCATATGGAACCTTCTATCCAGCTGGCCATGTTATTCCACAACCACAGCATATCCTATTCTAGGTAGTCGGATTGTAACGTTCTTTTTTTTTCAAAACAAAATAGTTAAAACTTAAAAAAAATGTAAAATGGAAAATAATTGAATATAATGGCAAAATGAAGAAACCAAAATCGAAATCCAGTTAATGCTTATCAAGGTAAGTCCGTTTACCTTGATAAGCACACCCCACTTTATGGCTTATGCACCTAATCTGCTTCTTTATTTTCATCCTTTCATTTCAGCCAAATGGCGGCAATAACAACAAATCTCCATCATACGAACTACGTGGCAGTCGCATGTATACAAACTGCGACTGTTGGCGTAGAAACGGCCTACAAGATAGCTGTCCACGATCAAGTTGCCAGGGCAAGTCTGGTTGTATGAACATGCCCTCACCCAATTGCGGTCCTTCGTCGTATCAAATGAAATTCTCACAAATGACAATGGGATTAAGTAAACGCCCTTATGAGACTGTTATGAATAACGGTCTTAATAATATGAGTAGCATGAAGGGCGACTCAGACTATTCACCGTACGAAGGCATGGGTGCTACCCAGATGAATGGTACCGGCGGTTATCCAGGGTATCAGAGCGATATTCCGGTGCAGATGTCGCAGTCGCCTGAAACTTGGCCATCGGCACCTTCGAACGGAATTCATGGAACCGGAAATTGGAATAGCTCCCCAACGCAGCAAAACTATCCATGTAAGGGGTTGAAACCTTTTGTATAAGTTTTTTTTTTTTCTAAATCTTTGCCCTTGATTGCAGGTTATATATGATGAAAATTCGAGGACACGTTTTTTTAATGGAAAGACCCTGGGAATTAGGCTTAATATTAAAAATTGTAACTTTTTTTATTAATAAAATTTATATTTGTAATTTTTATAAATAACTCTGACGTCTTTCGATTGAGGAGAGGTCGATAAGTTCAGCAACGAGACATGGTCAACTTTACAATTACAGATTTAGTCTAGTTATGAATAGTTCCTTGGCGGGGTTCTGAATATTTATAATTTACTTTGACGATGAAGATGCTTGAGCCGAAGTATGACATTGCCCGGCACAGCATTTCCCAGTTCCAGAAAATATAAAAATCATTCTTAGAGGATCTCAGATTCTAGGGCAGTTTCGAAAGCTCTATAGCCACGCACTCAAAAAAGGAAAAGGCATTTTTTGGGTTGTATACATTTTTTTTTGTTTTGGTTTTATCTGAGCAAAATTTTTGAACGTCTTTTTAAAATGGTAAACCACCATTACGATCCTTTCGGATACATGTACATATTTCGTTCCGTTCAGAAGGTGCATCCTCTTCAACTCTAGATGACTCCGAGGGAATTACTCAAAACTCTGCTATTTCCGTGATCGACCAAGTCAACAAAATAGTGCGCTTCTTGCTGCGTATCCTGTCAAGTCTTCCACCAGGTTTAACTTCTCTCTTCTTCCCAGTACTTACAAAAAATTGTCTGATCTGATTCTAAATAGTGTTTGAGACATATGTATTTCGTGAAGAAATTAAAAATTAAAATCACTTACTTGTATCAACAAATGAGATTATCAACAGCATGAAAAACAAAATGGCCTCTTGGGACAGCAAGCAGCTGTTGCGTAGCATCTCATACGTCTGGTATCCGTGCCCATAGTCATGTATGCGAATCTCAGTGGATAAGACGACGGGCAACAGCCTTCACCGCAACATACGCCTCTACATACCCACCGAGGGCATTGATCCTGTAAGCCGTTCCGTTTCCAACATTCGCAGTTCGTATACATTACGCC
Source organism: Merodon equestris (assembly GCA_958301585.1). NCBI lineage: Eukaryota > Metazoa > Arthropoda > Insecta > Diptera > Syrphidae > Merodon > Merodon equestris. Next base: position 17,419,089 of record OY284417.1, on the reverse strand, counting down.
GGATCTTAATTCGCGGCTGCAACATTCATCTGAACCTGGTCCGTATGGACCGCATGTTCCACAGCATAAGCCGCGTGGTTGGCAACAAGGGCTGCACATTCTGTCTTATATTTTAAAAAGATTTTTTTTTAGATCCAAAGCAAGCTGCAGAAAAACAAATGAGATGGGATGAATGAATCTAGGGCATCGATGGATCGAGAACGGTTGGATTACATTTTAGAATTTTGTGGAAATTTTGTTTTTTTTTTGGGAATTTCTGGAGCCGAAAAGCGTTCCGTGTGGTTTAGCCGAATTTTTGTTCAAAACTGGTTTTTTTTTTATCATTTTTTCTTGATGTTTTCAAAATCACCGGTTGATAGATCAATTACTTGATTGAGGTTATCGATAAGTGGTTTTTACTATCATGCCTGGATTATGTGGTGTAGAGATTCACGCTCAAGGAAGCTGTAACAATGTAACCATCGTGTTTGTCTGTACTTTAAAAAACTATGAAGTTTGTTCAAAAAATAAGGTGACCTTTTGAAATTCACGTTGGCACACATGACTTTAAACATATATTGGTATTGTCAACCATTTTGAATACTAGGTTTGTTTTCTATACACCTGTTTTTCACAGGTTAAACGTCTTTTGGTGGACTTGGCGAATTTTGGCTATTGAAAGAAAATGGATCAAAGAATTTGTTTTTTGTTTATTATGGTCAAACTAAAATTATTCTAAACCTACCCACGACCCTAGCCTACATGAATTTCCCAAGTCCAGCCTGTTCTACTGAAACTAACGTAAGCCTACCATTGATATTTGGCAGGCTTCGCGTTGAAGAGGCTGAGTTACCCAAATTGACTACTATCGCAGTCCGCCCCAACTTTCCAAACTGTTGATTCTGTCGGACGAAGTCTCCTCGATCTCGGCGTGAAACCGACTTACCGAACCTAAGACACTCGGGTCAACTTAACAGGACATAATATTCGTAGCGTATCCTAAGGTCACCACAGAAACATGCGGCAAACGAGGGAAGCCTCTACCAGCTAGAACTAAAAAGAAACCAAAAGAACGTTACCAATACCAATAACAAAAGACAGAGACACAAGCCAAACTCACGACATACTGACTGATTGAACCAATTAAGGACACACAAAATAGATTTGCCCTTCTTTTCCCAGACGAAGATATCCAACCTTCCAAGCAACTTATTCCCATGATACTAACCACACCACAACAAACACAGCCCCCAATAGTGCAACAACTAGTGACTTAAAAAATAAAATAATCTGCTCTACAGTATTTCTTGACGTACTCGTATCTTAAGCTATTGATAAAATCTAGCACATAGTACTGCTTTACAATCTCCACAAAACCTTACCACTAGACTTTTACCTGCCGCTTGGAACTATCTTGACCAACGGCATTTATATGTAAAATACGAGAACGAAAACTCCACACTGCACATCGTACAAGCTGCGGATATAAATAATGAGCGATAAGAGGTGCTCGGTTTGAACCAAGCCTCCAACGTTTCGGTTGGAGTAAGAGTAAGATACACTAACGAAAGGAGAACAATTAGCGGCACCGCTAAACCATCATAGTTCGCCCACATTGATGTAAATAGAGGAATGCTTCTAGGAGAGCTAGGCCGTTAAGGCGCACCCTTTCGTGGTGCAAGCAGGGGGGCAGTAAGCACCGGAGATCAGGTTACTGACTGAAGCCATTGCTCTTGCAACATGACCTCGGATCAGCTTTATCGGAACATTGTGGACCTGTACAATCCTGGCCGTATTGTAAAGGACCTCATTAGTATAGAATTTCGTGTACTCAGATTGCGGTGTTCTATGTAATCCGAGACATTGTCACACCCGAACAACATAAGGTCAGTTCAAAATTCATACTCTGTATGTGCAATATTACGAGTATACCTTAATGGCACGGAAATCAAAAAGTTACTGTGAACTACAACCAACGCGACAAATTCAGTCGAATCTCTCAAAAAATCCTATCTAGTACAGCCACCCCCGGAGAGTAGTGAGCGAACATCTTCGACACAAACCAGGTTGTGTGACAAACACCATATGAGCATATACTCTTGAACCTGCACGAACCCTATAAAAAAAAATAAAAAAAAGTTGGCTGCTTTAAAACAGCCATCTTGTCAAGGGCAAAGCGCCCCGGGCTCTGATCTAGCCAGAATAAAATGTATCTGACTACTCTTTGTTTCGCCAGTGTACGCCCATCCGGTCCAAACCTTTAAAACCTGCGCAAATTTCTCCTAAAGTCTCGAGAGGCCCTGGAGACAAAGGCGTTCTGATTTCCCTTTTTGTGACAATGAAGTCGATCTTTGGACCTGATCTCTACGGGATTAGACCGACCACGTCAATGGTGCGGACAAGCTCACAAGGTAAATGCTAAAAAGGGTCGGGAGTTGCCTTGTGCCTTGTTGAAGTCCATTTGAATCCTTAGGTAGAAGTCACGTTGAATACTTCAGCACTCGTCATCGAACCAGGCATTTCTTCGTGGTGGATCCGTGAAGCTCAAAACTGCAGATGCAGTGTTTTCCAGGGCTTGTTTGCAAAGGTTCCATTGTTGTTCTATTGACTGAGTAGGGGGTTGACATGTATGAGAGAGCTTAAAGGAGACGCGATTGGCAAAGGCACGAGCGGTTCCTCGAAAGTAGCTTTCCGACGTTATAACTTTGCTCTATTCCGCTGCGTTAGTTATATTTTCGCTACTATAAGACAGTGGTCCGAGTTGATGTCAGCTCCTCGGAAAGTTCGAACATCAAGAATAGTTGACGTCGATCCTGATGTGATCAATCTGGTAAGTGACTGATTGACCTGATGACCGCCCCAGGTGCCTTTGTGTATTTCAAGAAAATTTCGCCCCGCAGCAAGATCGATCAGCCTGTGTTCGTTATCTGATGAGGGGTCGTCCAGGCTGTGCTTGTCGATGATTCGTTCAAAAATGCTGTCCCAGCTAACAATTGAAGTCTCCCAAAAAGTTTCCTCTAAGCTAGGAGCTTGGGCATACGTTCTGTCTAGGAAATCGTAGAACTCATCTTTTATGGATCCATCCTTGTCTTCCGTGGGCTCGTGAACGCAGATCAGGCTGATGTTAAAAAACCAGCCTTGATACGGATCGCTTTGAGGCGTTCGGCCACATGCTGAAAACTTAGGTCCTTTTGCCTTTTTGCAAGTTGTTCAGCTGCACATGATCTGTTTGCAAGACCATAGGCCAACCGACACTAATTCTGTTTTGTGGCTCAGGATACTCTAAGATCAGGTAATATCAGAAGTAGGACCTGACTAACAGTGCTACAAGATGTTTGACTGCAGACGGTCTTACTCGCTTTTTTCGCGGACCAGCAGGCGTCAGAAGATTCTACTCCTACAAGGCCTTTGATAGTCCTTTACTTCTACTGGTCAACAAGTCAAAAATCGTATAATATATAGCCAGTTTTTGTTAAGACAATCAGATAGGCATAAACGCACAGTTCTTGAATTTGTTCAAGAAATTCTGAAACCGAATTGGTTACTCGGAGTGATTTTATTTTCCTCAACCGATATAGAAGGGCTTTATGGACCTCCTCGAAGACCTTACTGATACTCGGAAGAAGACTTATCGAGCAGCAATATTTTCCTCTGTACGCTCTCTACGCATACGGCTTGATGTGAAATAGCGTGATATTGCTGCTGAATTCGGTCATTAGAGGTCGAATATCACGACTGTTAAATGGTCGAAGTGCGCGAAAACAATTTACTTACAGAGCACAATTTTTGATATTTTGTTTTGATAATGGTAATGGGGGGGGGGTAAGCCTTTCTACAATAAAATGACAATGCTCACTGTGCATGTTTGATTTTAACAAATGTCATGTGTCATGCTTTAGCTGTCAACAATTGGCACTAAGAGACCAAGCAGTGAAAAAGTCAACCCTTAAAATTTTTAAACTTGGCTGGCTGAGGCAGAATTCGAGCTCTATGTTATCGAGATCAGCGGCCAGAATACCAGCCACTAAGCGACGGTGCTCCCTTCCAACGAGCGAAGTCTGGTTTGGTTCTTGAGCTGGGGTTGCCATTTGGGCCATATTTTTTTGGAATTCATGCTGGCGCGACTGTTTCAGTGAATTGAATGCGTTATCAAACGATGACCTCTTTGACTGGCTTCTTTTTGTATGGTCGTTTGTTTTCAGCATAATGGCGCTAAATGTCATATATCAGGTGGAATAACGACTCTCTTGCCTGACATGTAAATGTTTGAAATTGTATTTTTAATTGGCGGTCGAGATCGTGCAATTTAACGCCGTTCGACATGATGAAAAATGTTATAAAAAAATACTATTTTTGAGCATATCTGAGGCAAGCATTTGGGAACACTGTGTTAATAGCTCCGCAGCTGGTACCTTAAACTAAAATCTTTTTTTTTTTTAAATCATTAATTCGAATTGACATCTATTGTGCTCTATATAGAAAATCGACGTGCTGCTTATTAACGCCAGTGAGATCCCAGTCGGCCATTGCGGATCTATAACGTATGAGGTGATGGTGGTAAGTGACCGGGATACAATCTCTATTCTGCACTTAACTTCTAGAATTGATATGGAGAAATGCTTAAAAGGGAGTAAAATCTGAACGGAGTGTGTACTCGTGGTATCTATAATTGAGGTAGTAAGCTGTGGAGATCAGGCTATTGTGGCTAGCCATAGCCCTGACTATGCCTGTTTTGTCGAACAGATTCCACATGGTAATATTTAATGAATTGAATTCATGCGTACTGTAAATATTAAGACAGGCCCTAAGGTCCTGTCTCTCAAACACACGACTGTATATGAAAGTCAGGTGTAAAATTAAGTCAGCTGTTCCCCGGTTAGGAAAAAAAAGTGTATTGGACATATATAGCTAGTTCTCGAGGAGAAAGGATTAAAAAACCCTCTGAACAAGACGAGAGTGCTTTATTGAGGTTCCTAACTTCTGGAAGGATGGCTACAGGCCCTGAAGCAGCCAGACCAGCACTTTCAAGAAAAGCTTTACAGCCAGATTAAACTTTGCCAAAAAGTTTGCAGAGTGGTTTGAAGATGATTGGAATAAAGTGGTGTGGCCCGACGAAATCGAAATAAACCGTTATTGCACTGATGGCAGATCGTGGACTTAGAAAATACCAGCTGAGTCTTTGAAGCCGCATCATGTTAAACAGATAGTCAAACACGGAGTTGGTTCAATTACGGTGCGGGGTAGTAGGAGAGCTTTGGGCGCTGGAAAATTACACCTAATAGGGGGCATAATCGAACCTCATCACATGAATAAGTGAAGCTATCTTTCAGCATGACAGAGATATGAAGCACATGGCCAAAAAAGTGCAGAGTTGGCTTCAAAGGCAGCCATTTAACATGCTAGGGTGGTCAGGGCAAAGCCCGGATCTTAACCAAATAGAAAATCTTTGGGCATACCTGAAAACTGCTCTTGCCAAGGAATATGACTGTTCACCGTCATCCTTAGCTATCCTTTGGCAGAGAGCATAAGAATAGTGGGTAAACATTTCTAACGATTATTGCCATTGATTGTCGGTGTTGTGATTGCGAAAGAAAGCAATACACGTAATCCTTACTACAATACTTTATTGATTATTCAACGAAATCCAATTGAAAAAAGAAAGCGAGTTCCATTCGAGGTAGACTTACATATATATGTACAACACCAAAAAGCGCGGGAAAAGAACTGTCTTCCCGCCAAAACATATTAGACAAGAAGGTCTGAGCTTTTGTTGGTTGAGCTTTATATGCACAGGGTACCAAAGCGAGTAAATATTAACAAGCTTCATACTTTCAGTTTTCACCCTGGTGTAAAACTGAGTCAAATTGTATCAGGTTTATTTTTATAAAATGATTTTTTTCTCTATTTATGTAAGATAATTATTTAATATTAAATAATAATAAATCATAAAATATTTCGTTTTACCAGGATTTTTTATTTTTGAGTTTCTTTAATAAGTGCGCACTTGAAGGTAATAGTGACTCAGTTTTGCACCTAATTGTATGATAGCGCTACATTAAACCACATAGCCCTATTGGGGTTAAATAGCATATGATATTTATTCTGTGATCAAATCAACTGCTGTGAAACAGCAGCTTCCAAAGGCTTTCTGAGCTCCAGCAAAACAAGCGTCTACATGTCATCGCGAATTTCTTTTTTTCTGGTATCCATTGGAATCAATGGAATCTAAAACAATATAGTTTTCGACTTTATTTATTTATAACTTCCACATTTTTTTATCCGACCTCTACGCTAATCAATCATTTATTCATCTATTGAGTGGCTGGATGTTTAAATCATCGGCAATCGGTATACGCTGAATTGAAAAATGCTAGTATCTATATTGGAAACGATTTTTAAGATCAAAGGTCCTGTTCGGAATAACGTTGTAACATTTCACAATAAACTTCTCTCCCATTTTCATGCGTAAACCGTAAATAGAAGATGATTTAGCCGTAAAAGTTAGTTGGACAAGCCTTCTAATCGTATAGTGCCAAAGGCCTTTTCAAGGTCAGCCAGACAAGCGCCCGTACATTGGTTTTTTGCCTTATTCCACTGAATATCGGATGCCTTGGCTTAAAGCCAAACTGGTTGTCTGGTATTCATTTCTTTTCCTCAACCCATGTGATGAGAGCTCTATTTACTTACTTACTTACTTAGATGGCGCTACAGTTCGGGATGGACCAAGGCCTCAACCAACAAGCCTCTCCAGATGGCACGATCTTTGGCCAGCTGCTTTCCAACTGTGCGCGTCACCTTAGATGCGGTCGTCCTCTGCTGCGTCGTCCCTCGGGATTGGAGTCGAAGACTATTCGGACCGGAGCGGTGATGTCCATTCGCTCTACATGGACCAGCAATCTTAGACGTTGGATCCGTAGATGTCGAACTAGGTCGCTGTACAGCCCGTACAATTCTTGGTTGAATCTTTTCCCCCACCCTCCGTTTACACAAACGGGACGAAAGATTGCACGCAGAATTTTCCTTTTGAAACCCAAGAGCCTCTTCATCCGCTTTTGGTAACGTCTTAGCCTCAGCACCAAAGAACAGCGCCGGGATGATTAAGGTCTTGTAGAGGCATACCTTAGTTTTTCGAGAGAGGGCTCTACTGCTCAATTGCCCCTTGATCCCAAAGAACCAGTGGTTGGCAAGAGTTATTCTGCGTTTTATATCAGCGCTGCTGTCATTGCTGCTTGTCACTATCGAGCCAAGGTAGACGAAGTCCTTGACTACTTCAAGAATATAGCTGCTGACCATGACATTGGTGTTGCGCGTTTTTCCTTCACGACAGCATATGATTGGTCTTGTCCCCATTTACCCTTAGACCCACTTTAGCCGCTTCTGCTTCAATGCTTGCAAACGCCTTATTGACGTCTCGCTTTGTCCGTCCAATAACGACTATGTCATCTGCGTAGGCAAACAATTGTGTATAGATCGTACCTCTTGTATTGGCCGCAGAGTCCCGCACGATCTTTTCAAGTATGATGTTAAAGAAATCACATGACAATGCGTCACCCTGTCTAAATCCTTTTTTAATATCGAAGGTCTCGGTCAGTTCACATCCGATCTTAATGGAGCAGCGAGAATTCTCCATAGTCATCCTGCACAATTTGACGAGTTTGGCTGGGATGTTAAAACATCATATGGCTCTGTAAAGCTCGTCTCTATAAACACTGTCATATGCAGCTTTAAAGTCTGGCCTAAAACCACACTGGTAGGAACCCACCAGATTGTCCACTGAACCTTGCTAACGTTCAGAAGCAAATTAATTGATCATCTCTATTGTGTTTAGGGATAGGGTGGATCTGTTTCCACTGCGCTAGATAATGAACATTATTCAGAGCGTTGTTAAGAATATCTACTGCTTCAGTTAACAAGTCTCTTAAAACGATGTTTGGGATAGACTTCATATTTTTGAGTGTGTCTAGAAGGAGTGTGTCACAGGAGTTCACCTTTCCTACAAACAAACAGAATAAGCGCCGATCGAATTGACTTTCTCACCACAAAAAAAGTCATCACTACTCTCTGGACTTATGCCTACATTCAGTAGTTTCGCTGTATTGTCTATTGTCCGATGGATTCCAATATAAGGGATCTCCTGCAGATTTTATTTATTTACGGAAACATGCTCAGACTATTGGAATTTTATATAAACTATCACCTTTTCTGTATTTTTTTAAATTAATTGTCCTTATCTCCGGATTGTGTGTGTCTGTGAATCGTCTACATTCTCTATATATAGTTTAACCCCTGTCTAATACTGAAGACATACCGAAATGAGGATTAAAGTTTCCATACATTTTTGGGAATGTTTAGTGATACCCCCAGCTTATTTCTCTTCTCTTTCTGACTTAGCCCATTATAATTGGTATATGGCTCCGATCTAGACTTAAATACATATGTTAAATGTGAAACACCTTTAAATCCTTTTCCATAAACTGTTTATTTACTTCAGACATCTTAAAAACATTATTGTTTCATATCCCAATTTATATTGAGAGCTATTGTCAATGTAAACTGAAGCGGATTTTATGTAGGATGTCCATCCGACACTGGCGGAGCTTTAATAAATTTGATGATCCCCCCTCTTCCGATACCTGAAAAATAGAAAATATTATCAAGATAGGCGCCCGGAAGGTAGACGGAATATGACTTACGTTCGCTGTACTTGGGCATTGGCCAAAAGGCCGAGCGAATACTTGTCTGGTAATAACAGGCCCTTCCGTCATGAGCTCTTACACATAGCAAATATGGAGCACAGAAAAAAGGACCGTCTGCATGAGGCACACATGGGCCACTTGGGGCATAACATCCATTATGTCGAAATGGTCCCAGTGGCCCGAAGGGCTCACATGGCGAAGCAAGCCCCTAAAAAAAAGTTATATATTATCCGAATCTCTGGATTTGATGCACACTTACGCCACAGGGACCAAGAGGAACATAGCCGGAAAAATGATAGCCGGGAATGCAACACATAGCTTCACCAAAGAAAAGGTTTTAATTTTGAAAATTTAAGAAAATTTTGATGTGAATATCTTGCCAAACGAAACCGAAATGGGAAAAGATTTTTGAAAATTTCATATTTTCAAAACGAGTAAAATGGATGGGTACTTTGATTGAGACAATAAGGAGGTTAATAAAAACAAATGTCATTCCCGTCTACAAAATTTTATTTGGAGCTTTGTTTTTGCTGAGATACAATAACTCGAATTTGAACAATATAGGATTCTCCTCATAAAATTCTGGCACCGATTTCTGCGATTCTCGTTTCCTATGCATGTTCCGTATCGGTCTTGCCCTTATGTAGGATGTCCATCATAACGTGGCGGCGCTTGGATAAATTTGATTATACCACCTCGTCCAACGCCTATAACCGATTAAAGACTCAAGCACACAGTTTATGTAGAATATTTTTGAAAATCAACTTACGCTGGCTAAATTTGGGCCATGGCCAGAAGGAATCTCGTACTACGAAAGATGAAAAATAAGGTGAACCATATCCAAATGGCCCACAATAAGCATAAGGTCCGGTAGTAAATCCGCAACAATATGGCCCAGATGGCCCACATGGACCATATGGCCCACGTGTCCCGCATGGGCCACAACTCTTTAAGATAAAAAAAAAAGGGTCAATAAGAATATTGGTGGTATAGAGATGAAAAACTTACACCATACGGTCCACAAAAGCCAAATGGTTCACAGGGAATGACGCTCATTTTCGATTACTTTTTTTTTTGGGAAAAAATGTTTTTGATTTTTTTTTTAATTTAGAGAAAAAATTTTGTGTGATTGGGAGCTCGAATCGGACCGAAATGAAATCTGATTTCAGAAATTTCAAAATTTCGAGTTCTCTGCATACTGAGATTCGACAAAGCGTAAATCTACTGTAAAGGTAGTTTCCCGTGCTCTATGCTAGCGCATTGACACGCCGTCAAATCACGAGGTACGATTTTTCAAGAACTACGGGTTAAGGCGCTACAAAGAATTTCTAGCCACTCAGATAAAAATTCGACCTACGACCAAACGAAAATGATCAAAATTAAAAAAACAAAACTTTTTTTTAGTCCATCTTTATTAACAGTGCTTCAGAACACCAGATTTTACATGACCCAATCTGCTGTTCTTTCTTCCAAAATTGGCATCACTTGTTTCATATAATGTCTGTGATTTGCATTTATATTTTTAATTTTAGTATTTTTTTTTTTTGGATTTTTGGTTTACAGTAAACCTACATAGAGACATTAAGATTGAAAAGTTATAAGTTTTAAGAGCTTCTTCTAGCGAGCAAAGCCGAGTAGAAAAACAAATCTGATCCTTTTTTCTTGGCTTTATTGAGAATTCTTTTATATAGATATATTCTCACTCGCTTATAGAGAAAATCGCTCTCCCATTCTCTGTCTCCTGCTTCACTACCCTCGATGAAAAATCGACAATTACTTTTTAGGGCCTAAATAGCAAAGAGAAGGCAAATTAGAGTATGGCACTAGGTCAACATGATCTAAACGAATGATATCGACTTACCTACACGGGTAGCACTGTTTAGGGCAAAAGTAACGATAACAAGGTGAACAGTAGTTTGTGCATACCGGTCGGCAGGTATTCCTCCCATCGATCGATGTTGGTAAATAATCTTGTATCCCATTACGTTTGAGATAATGCAATGTCGTATATATGACACAGCTTCTTATTAATCGGTCCAAGCGTGCCCTGGGCTGAAAGGAGAACGAAAAAGAGAAAAAATACAAATTGAAGTTGGATCTGTAAATGAGGAAAGACTTGCCTCTTTAAATAATCAGTTTTTGAAAATAAAAATTTGTTAAAGGGGAAGATGGAGATTAAGAGAGAGAGAGAGAGAGACATGTTTCACTTAATAACAAATTCTGTATCCGCATGGTCCGCAAGGTCCACAATGGGCATAGGCACCATAACATGGGCCGCAACCATATCCGCAAGAACCATAGCATGTAGCATATGGATAGCATGAGTATCCGCATGGTCCTCCACAACCATATCCACAGGGGCCGCAGCCACAGGGTCCGCAGCTGTAACCACATGGTCCACATCCATATCCACATGGACCGCATCCATATCCACATGGACCACATCCGTATCCACATGGACCACATCCGTATCCACATGGACCACAGCCGTAACCACATGGGCCACAGCCATACCCGTATCCACATGGGCCGCAGCATCCATATCCAAGACCGCAGCGCTAAATGTATTTATAAATAAAAAGAGCCATCGCTGATAAACCAATTGATTTGGCACTTACATCATACGTTCCGCAACAAGGGCCACATGGAGCGCAGCAAGGAATGCATGGGTCACAAGGACCACAGACTGCATAGCAGGACATTTTTATTTGTGTCGGAAAAAAGGAAAATTTTTTATATAATTTTTAATTGGGTTTTAATTTAAAAATAAATTTTGTGTGCTTTTATGCCCAAACAGAACCGAAATGAGAGAATTATTTTCGAAATTTATTATTTGTAAAAAGACCGAATACTGCGATCAGACGAGGGTGAAGTTGTTTTTATTCAAGTTGTCAAGTGGCATCTCCTTACCTGGAGGGTGGTGAAGCCAGCATATAGCCATGAAGGCCTAAGCATCATCTGCATCTGACTATTTATACTCTACATATGTGGAAAAGAAAGAAATCTACGGCAAGGAGCCTTGCACGTTTATTAAATACCAGGGTGTGATCCTTCGGTTTTTAAAATCGTTTCATTTTCTATACTTTTCAAAACTCCGTAGGCCACTACCGCAAATACATCAAAATTCATGTTCTATTCTACTGGACATAAAACAACTTGCACATTTCGCATCTAGTCAGCAAAATACTTGAATAGAAAAAATATCTTTTAGCTAGAGCTCATAAATTTTTTGTTCGGCTCGTCAAATACATGAAATTTTAATCATAAGCATAAACAAAAACACATCCGTCTTATTTCGAAAGGCTTGAAGGCTGTAGGAATTATTTTCAAATTTTCGAGTGTAAAATAAATAATTAAATAAAGGTAAGAGGAAAGCCAATCCTCTCATTGGGTCTTATTTTCGCTTTTATTTTTTAGATAAAAAGCATGTGCTCTCCTTGTGGACCTTGTGGACCTTGCAGACCCTGCGGACCCTGTGGACCATGTGGACCCTGCGGCCCTTGCGGTCCATGTGGACCTTGTGGACCTTGCGGTCCATGTGGCCCATGTGGCCCATGTGGCCCGTGTGGTCCGTGCTTTGGGCCAAGCTGCTACAGTACACCACGATGTGGTCTTCCGAATTATCCGTTCTGCGAAGTGCCAGTGCCATTACCAGCTGGTGCCGATAATTGCTGTGTAAGTCCGCCTCTCATGGAGGGCGGTATACCTGATCCACGGGTGTGGAATAATTGCCGCCCGCCCAGCTGTTATCCATGTTACCTGTAAACAGGATACGGAGTTCCTGAAACAAAACACCAGTCTTGTAAACACGAAAATCTCCGGCTTATAGAGGGAAAGATCATATTAGAATGAAGTTTGGAAATAAAATTTATTATAATGAATTAATGATTAATATTAAAAGACCCTTCAAGAGGGGCATATGCCAATCACCATGCAGTGTTTTTATTGACTTACGTTGATGTTTGCAAAAATTCTGTTTAGTTCTCGAGGGTCATTTATCTTATTCGAGGGCCAAGCGTTTTTATGAGCAACGTCCGGCGGAGTATTCAAGATTGGGTTGGAGGTGACAAGTTCATCCAAGAAAAGGCAAGACATTCGGGAGCTTTCAACCACTTTTATTCTCCACTGGCTGACAACACCACTGTCGTTTGGTGTGTCGTTTCATAAAGAACCGATTTCACTCGATGAACAATTGCAAGCAATTAGTATCGGCGGCTTCTTTTTATAAAGAAACAAACTTACGTGAGTTGTCGGAAAATCTTCCTCATCTTTCATATCTCGAGAACAAAATATCAATCGCGCACCCATGAGCCTATTCCTTTCGGAATACGGAGCGATTATTGCCACACTGAGTCATACATCGATGGCAAATGACTTGGGTCAGTAGCCTGATCTCCGGGACTTACTTCCTAATTACATGTACGAGGGTGGTCCAATATGTTAGCCTCACCGCCAAATGGCGCCAGTATCGCAAGAGCAACTTACTATCGTGTAGTACATTCTACTAAGACTCGTAGTTTTGTTTTGACCGCGTGTGGAAGCGGGAGTGTCCGCGGATTTTAGAAAAATGGAAAAAGAGCAATATCGGTCGGTGATTCGATTCCTGTTTTTGGAAGGGAAATCGCGCCGAGAAATCAAAGAGCGTTTGGATGCTGTGTACGGTGACTCTTCTCCTTCGATGGCGACCATCAAAAATTGATTTACCGAGTTTCAACGTGGTCGCACGTCGGTATTTGATGAGCCACGTCCAGGTGCCCCGAAAACGGCTACCATGGAGGATAACGTGATAAAAATCCACGATCTCGTATTGGCAGACCGCTGATTGAAGGTGCGCAAGATAGCTGAGACAGTAGGCATTTCAAAAGATCGCGTGGGTCATATCCTGCATGAAATTTTGGGCATGAGAAAGCTGTCGGCGCGATGGGTGCCGCGTTTGCTCACTCCGGACAACGAGCGCAACCGTGAGACCACTTCAGAGCAGTGTTTGACGCTGTTTAAGAGCAATCCGAAGGAGTTTCTGCGTCGTTTCGTGACAGTCGACGAAACATGGATCCATTAGTACACACCAGAAACCAAGGAATAGTCGAAACAGTGGACTTCACCGCGAACGTGCTCCGAAGAAGGCGAACACTGTCCCATTGGCCGGAAAGGTGATGGCCACCGTTTTCTGGGATTCACAAGGTGTGATCCACATCGACTGGCAAAACGGTCACAGGGATGTACTATGCCAATTATTGGGCCGATTCGACGCCGAATTGAAGAAAAAACGGCCCCACTTGGCGAAGAAAAAAGTGCTCTTCCACCATGATGACGCACCGGCTCACACCTCCGCCCTCGCCACGGCCAAGTTGGTCGAATTGGGCTACGAACTGCTGCCCCATCCACCGTATTCTCCAGATTTGGCCCCGTGCGACTTATTTTTGTTTCCAAACTTGAAAAAGTCACTCGCCGGGCAGAAATTTCAGTCGAATGAGGTCATCGCCGCCACGGAGGCCTACTTTGCAGACCTCGAGAAAACGTATTTTTCAGACGGGTTAAAGAAGTTGGAGCATCGTGTATCGAGCTAAAAGGAAACTATATTGAAAAATAAATCGCCATTTCCCCAAAATTTTTGTTTTTCTTTTGCAGGGTAAGTACTTATCGGACCACCCTCGTATTAACGTACTCATTCTATTGGAAATAAGATTCGTCGCCGAACACAACTTTTTGATAAAAATGCGACACAGTGGAAGGTCGTTCCCGTTTCCGGCACCTCAAAATACACAAAGGCACCTGGCGGTCGCCAGATCAATCAACCACCGACCAAATTGATTACAACGTGATTGACGTCAGACACTCTTCCACTATTCGTGATGTTCGAACATTCCTAACTAGTGCTAACATCGACTCGGACCACTATCTTGTAGTAGCTAAGGTGCGCCTACGGATATCAAAGACTCAGTGGAGTAGAGCCAGAACACAAAAATATGACGTCGAAAAGCTACTATCGCCAGAAACTGCCAGTGCTTTTGCCGAACGCGTTTCTCTTAAGCTCTCCTATGCACCCCCATCCCCACTCAGTCAATTGAGCAACAATGGAACCTTTGTAAGCAGGCCATGAAAAGCACTTCTTCCGAAGTTCTGGGCCACAAGGTGCCATCATGAAGGAACAGCTTGTTGGATGACGAGTGTAGGGAAATGCATGCAGCGAAGCAGGATGTATACAAAGCCTCGCTGCATAGAAGGATGAGGGCTGTTCGTGAATTATAAAAGCTAAAAAGAAGGGAAGAGCATACGCTTCTGAGGAGAAAAAAGAAAAAGCACGGGAGGCGCGCGATCGAAGACCTGGAGAGGTGCTACCGCAGGCATGACGTTCGGTAGTTTTATCAAAGGATGAAACGAACATGCCAACGTTATAAAGCCAGAACAGAAGCCTGCAGAGACGAAAATGGACTTGTAGTACAATCACAATCGGTGCTGAGAATGTGGGAAAACCACTTCTGCAGACTGTATAACGGCGATGCCAGTCAACATTCCTTAATGACGAAGATCGCTGAGAATTGCGTCCCCCTGACCTAGACGAAGGTAAGACGGTCATATCTGAAATGAAGTCTAACAAAGCTGTTGGCATAGACGGACTACCTGTCGAGCTCTTCAAAGCAGCTGGAGAGGACCTGGTCGGGAGCATGCACCGGCTCATCGATAAGGTATGGTCACAGGAAAGCATGCCCGAGGAATGCAGCCTAAGCATGGTTTGTCCGATCCTCAAGAAGGGAGACTCCTTTGACTGCGCTAACTACAGAGGAATAAGTCTCCTCAACATCGTCTATAAAATCCTCTCTGCAGTTCTGTGTGAACGCCTGAAACCCTTCGTAAACCAGCTGATAGGTCCTTATCAGTGTGGCTTCAGGGCAGGAAAGTCCACCACCGATCAAATCTTCACACTACCGCAGATCCTGGAGAAGACAAGTGAATTTCACTGTGAAGTCGACACCCACCACCTATTTGTCTACTTTAAAGCCGCGTAATTAGAGACGAGCTATATGTTACACCGCCATGTCTATTTTTGACATCCCTGCCAAGCTCGTCAGATTATGTAGGATGACTTTGGGGAATGCTTGCTGCTCCATTCGAGTGGTGCAGACTTAACCGATAGCTTTGATGTCGAAAAAAGATTTAGGCAGGGCGATGCGCTGACGTGTGACTTTTTCAACATTATCTTAGAAATAATTGTGCGAAACTCGCCGGTCAACACAAGAGGCACAATATATTTCAATTCGTCACAGCTACGAGTATTCGCGGATGACATTGACATAATTGGAAGGAGTCAGCGAGATGTCAACGACGCGTGGCGAAATTTAGTCTAGACAAAACAAAATATATGCTGTCATCAAAAAAGGACGCTCACCACCGACGTCTTGGCTACAATTTCAAGGTAGTCAAGGACTTCGTCTACTTTGGCTCCGCAATAACCTGGAACAACAACATCCGTTCTCAAATCAAACGGAGGATCACCCTTGCCGATCGCTGTTTTTTCGGGCTAGGGATTTTACATGATAAAAATCTGATTCTGGTTGGGACTTATAGATCACCAGATAATCACCTCTCTCCAGAGCATGTGTTTTGTGAATTTTTCAAATCGAGAATTGAAGAATTATCCTGTTTATTTAAGGATGTAATTATAATGGGTGATTTTAATATTAATTGGTTTGGTAAGGACATTTATCAGGAAAGAATTGCACAAACCATAATAGACAGCTCATTTCAACAAATAGTTAGCGAACCAACGAGAATAACGAGCACTTCATCGACGTTAATCGATTGTAGTGAATACACTACATGCACCTATTATATCACGTACCAACACCACGATTAGCCATTCCATAACCACGATCAAGCCAAATGTCTATGCTCAGCATTACGCTCAGTGCCTCACCACTTGGATCGAGCTTGACCTACATTACTCATCGCTTTGCTTAGCAGTGACACCCTAAATCACGTGCACTTAAAAGCAAAACAAATGCGATGTAAACAAACGGTGAAAACCAAATGTAAACAAACCGAGTCAGTCGAATAGGTACAATGCCGATGATGCGCTTGTGCCTTTGACCGGTTGCCCAATGCATTGTGCGCTTGTGCCTTTGACCGATTGCACAATGCATTGGACTAAATATCCAAAATAGCTGATCTATGGTTATGGGAATTTCGCAATGCATGTACGTGATAGAGGGGATAATATTCCTGCGACAAATTGTATAAAAGGAAAGGATTACAAGGAAGGAGCAGCAGTACAAAATACGGCAGTGTAAAAGTGTTATTCAATAAAAACGTAATAAGTACCATAAAACTGAATTTTTACTCGCTCCGTTAGATACTCTTCTCCCAATAAAAGGGAAAGCACGGTATCTTACGCACAACACGATTATATTGTAACAAACTCTATGGGTGTAATAGGTGGCACAAACACCGACTATAAAATAAGTGACCACGAGTCTATTGATGTGAAAATGATGATGCCATCAAAAACATAACTTGTAAAAAAAACCAAGTCTCGCAACTCAGTTCTTCTACCGTAAAAAGTTGTGAGATCTATGTAATACCAAGTCGGTTAATTTATTCAGCCCCTACTTAAGGGACCTTCTGTCTTAAGTTATTACGCATGCATCTCACAAGTAATACATATTATATTAAATTAGATTGTTTAGTGCGATTGCCAAGTCAATCTATTTATTTAAAACATAAAAGATTTTTAATATTAATATGGTCACTATAAGATGTTGTTAGGTTAGCTAATTACGTAATAACTTAAGACAGAAGGTCCCTTAAGTAGGGGCTGAATAAATTAACCGACTTGGTATTACATAGATCTCACAACTTTTTACGGTAGAAGAACTGAGTTGCGAGACTTGGTTTTTTTTTACAAGTTATGTTTTTGATGGCATCTCATTTCTTTTTGTAGATAGTCCTACTTTTCTTCCTTTCCGGTACCTTCTACTTTTTGAATACCAACAACAGATTTTCTTAAAGCCCACTCTGTGTCTTATGAGCTTTTCTTATTTTTGTATGTTGTCTTCCTCTTTTTCTTTTCCGGTACTACTTCGTGAGCTTCAGCTGCAGTTTTTCTCAAAGCCCACTCCCTGTCTCTATGGGTTTTTCTCGGAGGCTTTGATGTTACAATTTTTGTCAAGTCTGGACGGTAAATGCTTCTTAATCTATTGTATTTACAAATTGAGGATTCCTGCGCTTTAATATTTCCAAAGTCGACATTAATTAGATGTAAGCCGCCCAGACTTGTAACTCTCGAAAGTGCCACGTAAGCTTGACCGGATGTGAATACTTCAGAACTGATATCCATCAGCGCATTATTTAGACTTAGGCCCTGACTTTTGTGTATAGTTATAGCATAGGCTATACATATTGGAAACTGTTCGCGATGAACATAAGTTCTATTAATGATTTCAAATTTAGTTTTGACCGGACCAAACTCGTAAACCTGTTCTTTATCAAATGTAATGTATATTTTCTTAATTATTTTTGTATTTCCCGTTTCAACATTTACTCTTTGCACTATAACGATAGAACCATTAACTAAACCAAGACTCACGTCAATATTTCGCCTTAACATGACTTTTGCTCCTATTTTTATAATTATGTTCTCTTCTAGGCCCGCAGTCATAGAAGCATCGTCTTCATATTTTTTTATGCATTCACGAGCTCTTTTTGTTAGGTATCTGGGCAATCTATGCTATCTACAGCTGTAAGTTTTATTTCGGGATGTGGGAGAGATCTAAGCATTGCAGTATTTAATTGTTGACACATGTTTTTTGTAGGTAATAAGCAAACGGTATCATCAGGAAGTTTCGAGAGGTGTTCAATTATTTCAATCAATCTGTTTTCATTTGAATTGGTTTTTAGAGTTATTAATCTAGTCGAGAGTAAGTCGCGGTCTTTTTGTGTAGTCACACCTAATCTTATTCTATTTAGCATTTCAACAAAGTCAGAATCATTGAGCTGTCGCATGTTAATAGTAAGTTCATCGTATACGAACAGTTCAATTCACAGATTCGGCATACTGAGGGAACCTAACAACTTGTTAGTTTCAGCAGTTGAGAGTTTTTCAAAAGGTGACTTTTCTCTTACCGGCGGAAGCTGTAAAAGATCCCCAAAAACTACAAGATGTTTTTTTCCAAACCACCCATTCTGATCATCGCTTGTGTCAAATATCTCAGACAAGCGTAAATGAATATACATATGTTAAAGTAACATTAGATATCATCGACACTTCGTCTATGATAAACAACACTACTTCTTTCAAATCTGATCTCAGAACTTGGAGCACTTCATCAGAAAGTGGCTTGTACCTCGGTGTTTGCTTGTGTTCCACAGGCAACTGCAATAGTCTGTGTATAGTCAATCCATTCACATTGAATGCAGCTATGCCTGTTGGAGCACTAACTGCCACTTTTTTGTTTAAATACATCTTAACCCAAACTTTCAGAGTTTTTATTAAAAAGCTCTTTCCAGTGCCACCAGTTCCACTCACAAAACAGCGTAAAACGTCAGCGTTATTATCAGTTGTGTCCATTTTATGTGTGATCATATCGAAGACTCTTTTCTGATCGGCATTAAGTTTTGCGATCATACTTTGAAGATCAGTCTGCTCTTCTTCTACCAGATTGATTCTCTGAAAGTCATCCATTGCGTTTGCAGCTTCCACAGCTTCAAAGTCTAAAGGGTTTTCAGGACCATCGTCATCATCAACAATTTCCCTTTCTTCGTTTATCTCAGCAACTTTAGATTCTATCATTTCACATGCTTTTTGTATCTTATATCTTGACTCTATCATTGAATTACCATAATGGACTCGTATCACACCCCATTTTGAGTTCATCTAGGGAACGCCATGGCTTGAATAAAAGAAGTAAAGAGAAGAAGTATTTCTCTGGTACTTGTTCTCCGTCGTAGAAATAGTGATTGATCAAATATGGGTTATCTCTTCTTTTCAGGAACTTTTTACCGTCATTTATCTCGTAGCACTCGACTTTAGAGGAGACTGGGCGTGTTTTAACAATATCGTAATTTTGAGCGAAACTGTACAAGTTAGTAGTCTCCAACTCTTTAGGCCGTTTGGGATAGTGGTCATCAATCCAAGACTCGTAATAAATATCGGTGGACTCCGGTTCCAGAATCAATATGTCAGATTTAGATTTAACGCGCCGGTTACGAAAGATGTTGACGTCCAGCCATCGAATTGTTGTGGTAGGATCTGTACCGTACAAATGAATACCAAGTAGAGTGTCACTGGCTTCCAAAGAGCCGCACTCTCTATTAGATAAAACTCTAAGGCCAATGTTAAACAGGCGGCTTCTTAAAGGTTTTGTAGAGTCTTGAAAGATATCAGCAACATGATTTTTTTCGCTTTTGGTGGTATATTTTGCAAATGTAACTTTGTAATCCTATGTACTAGAAAACCCGTGGCCGGACACCGAACATACAATTTGTTTTAAAATTGATTTAATTATAAGTTCCTCAAATGGTTATTAAATATATGTACATAATAAAGATATTTATTTTATATTCCGTCAAATACATGAACCACATTGACCACTAAACCCAATTCCCCAACCGCCAATTGATTGTTGCATTGCATATTTTTAGGAGTTAATCGCCATCTAGATAAATTGAAAAAGGATACATACAGACACTATCCTATTAGTAATAATATTTGGTGTATCTAGAAAACTGGACCAAAATTGCAAAATATTTTAGTTTTTCCTTGATTTATACACTAAACACTAATTGTATTCTAAATTTCAAGCTTCTAGAAGTGCCCTAGAGTTTTGATGATCGGTCAGTGAGTGAGTGAGTGAGTGAGTGAGTGACAGAATTAAGAAACTTTGACTAGTTATAATTCTTAAACTACTGGTTCAAATTTAATGAAATTTGAAATATACCGTGTCTATGCGATGCCTGCTTGGTTACTGAAAATTCAGGCTTCTAGTTTTATCCACAACGAAGTTATAGGGGGTCGAAAATGGCCCGAACTGCTTTGAGAAAAGGATGGTACGGCCGTGCCGCTTTTTTGCTCGACTTGGCGGGGGCACTCCCGTGCCCCCAGATTAAGTCAATCAACCATATAAAACGTCAGAGAACGTATAAAACTGTAATTTTTAATAAAGAAACATTCAAGAATAATCTACAAAACAGAAGAAACTTTGCAACGATTTTAACAGATTATGATGCTAACTTTAACGAAATAGTAAAAGATTTTTGTTGTGGAATTAATGATGAAGTACAAAAAATGGTAATTAAAAGAAAATGCAAGGACAACAACGAATGTAGTGGTTGGTTCAACCAAAATCGATCATACTTGAAACGAAGTAAAATTCAAAGATATAGGATCGCTGTATGGACAAACACAAGTAATGCATGGAGCACGTATAGATACCTTAGAAACAAATACACTCATGAAATTACATTAGCAAAAAATAACTATATCTCAAATAAGGTGGATAGAGCCAATAACCAAAAAGCAATGTGGAAGACAATAAAAACACTTGTATTAAAAGAAGAAAAAAGTGAAATTAGGAAAATTAATTATAATGGAAAAATTATAACAAATAAAGTACTTATAGCAAATACATTAAACAAATTCTTCGTCACTAGCGTGCAAGAAATTAACAGAAATATTCCGTCCAAAGCATATATCAATCAAATAGAGAACATTAATATAAACTGTTTTAAATTTCAGCCAGTACAAATAAATGAACTGAAAAACACAATGAAGAAAATGAACAATAAAAAAGATATCAATCTTCTATCAGTCAAAATGTTATTAAGTGCATTTGAAATCATTGGTCCGATCTTCCTACATATTATTAATAAATCGCTCGATTCAGGAATTTTCCCCGACTGTTGGAAAGAAGCAATTGTGGTGCCTATCGAAAAGGTAAAAAATACGGATAAACCAGAAGAATTTAGACCAGTAAATATGCTAATGACGGAGTGCAAAATTATTGAAAAATTGGTATTCAAACAGTTAACCAAATATATGGAAGGAAATAACCTACTATCCGAATATCAGTCAGGATTCCGGCATCGACACAGTTGTGAAACACTGTTAAACCTGGTGGTAACTCAATGGAAAACCGACGTTCACGACAAAAAGGTAATAGTGGCTGTTTTTTTAGACCTTCAGAGAGCATTTGAAACGATATCAAAGACAATACTTCTCGAGAAATTAAAAAAATATGGGGTAGGAGGAGTGGAACTGAATTGGTTCAAAAGTTATTTGACAAACAGACGACAACGAACCCGAATAGAGGAATCTATCTCTGAATCATTGACTGTAGAATTTGGAGTACCACAGGGAACAGTTCTTGGAACACTATTGTTCGTAATATACATCAATGACATGGAAAGGGTACTTCAATTTTCGGAAATCAGACTCTTCGCAGACGATGCACTTTTATTTGTATCCGGAAATTCTGTAGATGATTGTATTGATCTACTAAATATCGACTTGGAAAATGTTTCTAATTATTTAAGAATGAACAAATTAAAACTTAATACTAGTAAAACGAAAGCTATGGTCATTAATGCGGAATCAAATAAAAATATTACTATTGATAATGTTACAATTGAAAAAGTGAGTGAAATTAAATACTTAGGAGTTATAATTGATAAAGAATTGAAATTTGATAAACATTTAAACAAAATTTGTAAAAATATAGCACAAAAAATAGGTTTTTTCAAAAGAATTAGACAAAAACTATCAATACAAACTTCATTAAAACTATATAATGTTATGATAAAACCACATTTCGAGTACTGTTCAACAATTGTATTCTTAAGTAAAAATGAATTCATAGTGAGGTTACAAGAATTACAAAATAGGGGAATGAGATGTATTTTAATGTGCAATATGTTAACGTCAGTGAGATTGATGATTAATACTCTAAAATGGTTAACAATAAACCAAAGAATAATAATGAATGTACTTTTATTTATATTTAAAATGAAAAATAATCTTACCCCTAAATATCTAACAAATAAATTAGTTTATGTGGCCGATGTGCAGCCGTATAATTTAAGAAATAAGGATAATTTTAGACTTGGTTTTTTTTCTAACAATAGATCCCAAAACATACTATTGTATAAGGGATTAAAATTATATAACTGCCTGCCAAATGAAATAAAAAATGAATGTAATATTAAGGCATTTAAAAGAATGGTTATTCCATTTATCAAAAGAAACTATAATTAATTTATTATCTACTTTATATAAGAACATTTGTAAAATCTTTATAAAAATAGCGGAAAGCTAAATAAATTAAATTAAAAAAAAAAAAAAAAAAAAAAATTGTGTAATAGAGCCCTCTCTCGTACGACCAGGTCGACTCTATACAAGACCCTCATTATCCCAGGCGCAGAAGCATGAACCCTATCAAAAGTGGATTAAGAGGCGCTTGTCCGTTTTGGGAGAAAGATACTGCGTTTGATTTTTGGTCCTATCAATACCGACGGGGGATGGAGGAGAAGATCCAATCACGAACTGTACGGGTTGTACAGCGACATGAGCCTGGTCAGGCGTCTACGGATTCAACGCCTAACATGGATAGGCCATGTAGAGCGAATAGACATCTCAGCTCCAGACCGGAGAGTCTTCGAATTCAAACCCGAGGGATGACGGAGTAGAGGGCGGCCGCAACTAAGGTGGTGCACACAGCTGGAAGAGGACCTCAACCAACTGAGAGTGCGGCACTAAAGGGAGCTAGCAAAATATCGCACTAGATGGAGAGGCATATTGGCTGAGGCCCAGACTCACCCCAAGCTGCAGCGCCCGCTAAGAAGAAGAACAGGTAGGTCGTTCGGTTTCAGTTCTTGCGCGAAATGTACTTTGTAAGACCAAGATCCTTTTGTAAGATCCCAATATCTGCGAAAGATGACGAATGGACAAATCACGATCTTTATTAACGCTGGCGGATGATAGTAAAATTCAACATAAGGCCGAAAGGCATAGTTTAAGTTGTTCTGTATACTTTAGAGTGTCCGTATAGGAGCGGTTAAGGTTAGTTAAGCTATTTAAACTAGTTTTAAGCTTTTTTGTCTAGCTTTTGTATAGTTCCAAGGAATATGAAATAAAAATTAATTTAAAAAATTCAATATTTAAAAGCATTATACGGGCTAAGTCTTTTTTTTTTAATGGCAATCCCGACTTTAAATTTGACACATGTCCAAAATGACATACGACTTATCAAAAATGAATCACTGAAAAGCAAAAAAGTCACCTCTTACCACATTACACCATTACCACACCACACTTAAAACAGCGTCAAAAATCGTTAACACACCTTCGTGTTATGGCGAATAAGGCTGGTCTGCCTTCGTATATCAACGGATGGAGAAACGTAAACCAAATTGATTATTTTCCCATAGTGCGAGGACATCAGAGGAGCGGATTGCGATTTTGAGAACATCTTAATCACCACCAAAATTAAAAGCCGAACCCAAATTCACAGAAGCGGAATACAGGAATGTATGAAAAAAATTTAAGTTGAAAAGTTAAAGGACCCTCGCTTTCAGCGCCAATACCAGAACGAAATTAATGACTGGTTTGCCCGACTAAATGGCTCGGAAGCTAGCGATGAAACAAGACAGATAGAAGCAGTGTGGTCAATAATAATAAATGTTATAAAGGAACTAGAGCGCCGTGGCGCAGTGGGTAGTGTGTCGGCCTCTGACGCACGATGAGCAAGTTCGGATCCCGATAACACCAACGCCATCGACTGTTCATTTCGCGGCTCATCTCCTCGGCGGGGTACTGGCAAATCCCCCCGTAGTACACTTGCTGTAGGTCCCGTTCGCTTGTGTGAAAAACAAATCGCACTTAACATAAATAAATGAGAGAAGCTTGGCTCTGGCTCTTCGTGAGCTGTAACGCTATCTAAGAGGAAGAAGAAAGGAAGCAGTAAAAAAGCTAAGCTACTCGGTTCGACAAAACATGTGAGGAAGAAGTCAAAGCTCTAAGACTTCAAACTCTAGAAAATACTGAAAAAATCATGCTTATATGATATCAGAACCTACGAGAGGAATGCAGCCTTCTCATTCAGGATAAAAAACGACAGTGGTGAAGAAAAAAACTTTACTAACATTGAGAAAGAACGTATGACGAAAATTCGGTAGCAATGGATGAAGGGATAAACGCTTTATGAAAAGGAACCAGGTCAGATCAGCATCCATGCGCAGCCTTAATGAAGAGCTCGTTTCGCACAACGAAAAGGTTGCATCCCAATGGAGTAGGTATCGCGATAAGCTGCTTAATGTACATGGAGAGCAAGCTGCATTCAAAAACGATGTGGTTCACACAGCAGAAATTCAAGTAGGACTGCCAACCATGGAGGAAGGAAAAGATGTAATCTATCGAAAAACTCGGTCATCATTCCCATATTTAGAAAGGGTGACCGAATACAATACAACGATATTGCTGCTGCTTAAGTGCTGTCAAATGTCCTATTAAAGAGCCTGATATCATAGGCTTTGGAAATAAACCAGCTATACTGGTAGTAGCTTCCGAAGGAACTGCTGAAATCAGATTTTACATTATGCGACAGTTTTTAAAATGGAAATTCCACGAACGGGTCGATTAACTATTCGCGGATTTTAAGAAAGCACATAACTCCATAAACCGATAGAATATGTATCATGGGAAGCCCGAAAAGTTGGTGAAACTATGCTTAAGGATAAGTTAAAGAAGGAAATGCCTTATCAGAAAGAGTCTTGACTTGACTGACTTGACTGAACTCTATAAAAGCTTTGAGAAAATGGACGAGTTCAGATATCTGGGAACTGTCTTCTTCTTTTCCCTTTTTCCGGCGTCGTTATGGTCAGAAGTGTAGGACCATAACCTTCCCACTTAACTGCATTCCTACTGGTCCGCTTGTGGGGTCCGCCGGTTTGACCTCAGAAAGTAGCGGCAGGCTTCCCGGTTTGGGATTACTTCATCGCTGAGGCCAATCAAATGCTGGTGTTTTTGCATTTGTTTGCACCAATTGTTTTTCGGCCTGCCTTTTTTGCGTGTTGAAATTGGAACGTTGATTGATAACGCCTTTTGGACGGGGTTCAAAGGATCTCTCCTTTGAACATGGCAATACCAACTGAGTAGGTCGCGCTCTATCTTTCTTCTGATGGTTTCATTTACGTGGAGGCTTCCTCGGATCTTTGAACTTCTAATTCTGTCACGCTTTGTTACTCCCGCTGTCATACGAAGCATCTTCATCTCAGCTGCCGTTAATTTGCTCTCATACTTTTTGTGCATTGTCCAGCATTGTGAACCGTATGTGAGCGCCGGACGTACAACTGAAGTGTAGAGCCTTCCTTTCAGCTTAGGGGGCATTTTTCGATCACAGAAGATGGCGGAGTTTTCCCGCCACTTCATCCACTCTAAGCTTACGCGATGGTTGATGTCGTCATCACAAGTTGCTTCTTTATTAATCATAGATCCCAGATATTTAAACTTTTCACACTTGGGAAGCACTCTTCCATTCAAGTAAATGTCTGGAATAGGCTGATGAGGGTCAGACAACGGGCAGCACAGATACTCTGTCTTCTTTGAACTAATACGATACCCGTGGTCCTCAAAAATGTCCACCCACACATCAAGTGCTCGTTGTAGGGACGCCTGATCATCACTTATAATGGCTCCGTCGTCAGCAAAGAATAGCTGGTGCACATTGGGGTCCGTCACTTTTCCTTCAAGCAAGCAATCAAGGACTGCTATAAAGAGCAGTGGACCGAGGACGCTCCCTTGGTGTACACCGACTTTGATTGCGAACTCTTCGGTGACTCCTGCGGTGCATCTTACTCTTATCGTTGCTCTCTTGTACATGTCCATGATCACTCGCACGTAGGTTTCTGGAACTCTTTTTGTCTTAGCGCTACCCATAAAAGATCTCTTGGTTGCCGGTCAAAGGCCTTCTCGAAATCAACCAACACCATATGCAAGTCCTTTGAAGAATCACGATGCTTTTCCATCATGACCCTTATACTTTGGGTTGCATCTGTTGTCGATTTACCTACCCGAGAAAAACCCGCACTGGTCATCAGATAGTCATATTATTTCCCGCAGTCGGCTATCTAATACCCGTTCAACGATCTTCATGGTGGGCGACATCAGCTTGACAGAACGGTAGTTATCACAATTTCGCGTATCACCCTTTCCTTTGTGCAATGGAAGAAGATAGCTTTCCCTCCATTGATTAGGCATAGTGTCGCCTCTCATAAGTTTGGATATAAGAACCATGAGCCATCTAGACCCGATGTCTCCCATCTTTTTCCAGAACTCAGAGGGTATCCCGTCCGGCCCAACAGCTTTTCTTTTCTTGGAGTTTTTAACCGCGTACCGAACTTCTTCGACTGTGATGTCGGATATTTCGGCATGATTCGGGGCGGCTCTTGGAAAGTACACTCGGGGAAACTGTTCGTTCAGAAGTTCCTCGCAATACTGTCGCCATCTGTGGAGATTTCAGCATTGTTAATAAACTTTGGGAAACGAATCTCCTGAGCATTTATTCTTCTCTGGGCGGCTATTTTAAAGATATTTGCTCCTTTGTTCAAATTGCTTTGCCAAAGCTCCTGGGTAGCCTGGTTCCTGTCAGACGCGGGAGACGATATTTCTTCCAACTCCTGATAGAGGCCTTCCATGCTTTTCGCTTTGAATTTGGCGCAGTTTTTCTTCGCGATACCTTCGCAACATCTATATACCTTTTCACGGCGAGTTTTTTCCTCTCTATTAGTAGAAGAGTACTTTGACCAAGCTTGGAAAGCCATTTTCTTTTCGTGTATCACTGCTTTGGCTTCGTCTGTCCACCACCAGGTTTCTTTTGCGTGTTGGCAGGGGCCTTTAGATGTTCCGAGCAGTGATTTGGCTTTTTCCAGGCCAGATTGTTATAGGGAATCCCACATGTCTTGTGCTCTGCACTCCTCATTACCGACCTCATCGATAATGGAAGAGAGGTAGATATCTGGGAACTGTATTCTGACAAAAACGACATACATATCGAAATAAATAGAAGTTCGCATATGGGTAACGTGTGCTTGTTCGGGGTAAAGGAACTATTCAAATCACTTTTTTGTCTCCAAATTTTGTCTCTAAATGCTTTTATGAAACCATAATAATGCCAGTGACACTTTATGGACGTGAACATTGGTCTCTGACTAAGAAAGAGGCAAATAGATTTTACTTCCTTAAAAACAAGACCTTAAGGAGAAACTATGGGGGAAAACAGGATGTTGAAAGAGGCAAATGAAGAAAACTACACAATCAAGAACTCGAGGGACTCAGCCCTGAGCATTGTCTGAGTAAATAAATCACAAAAACTAAAATGAGACAAACAGTAAAAAAAAAAAACCGTAAGAAATGAATGGAAGAACAATAATAGGCAAGAGATAGAACAAATCAGCGCAACATAAAAGGAGCAAACTCAAGACAGGGAGACTGTCGAAGTGTTGTCAATAAGGCTGTTAACTTCTGAGTTCCAAATGGCCGGCAGTAATAATAATAATGAACCTCCCTAGTACTACCTAAACAGTAGGTGCCCCTTTAGTGTTAAGATTAAGCAGTGATTTAATGAAGATGAGAAAAAAAATGGGTCCAAGTACAGAACCTTGGGGCATTCACAAATAATAAGCTAGCTTGTAGATGTTGGTATCTTCTAAAGAACCTTTGTTTGAAGAATGAGACTTTGTGAGTCCATTTAACAGTGTCAGGAAAAATTACTTAAACATTTGAGTTGCCATCAAAACCGCTAATACTGGATTTTTTTAACGACAACAATAGATCTCAAGACTCTCAAAACTTCAATAAATATTTGTTAGTACTTATTCCTGATTAAGGTAAACTCTTAATTTATCAGAAAGTCAGAAATTTCATTACCATTGACGCTAACTGCAGTGGGAATTTTGGTACAAGAAGACTAGCTCAAAATATTGTTCACTACCCTCCATTTACTTTTTATGTATCTATTTGCAATGGTAAATTGATTGCGATTATAATTATCTCAGTAAAGAAGCCGATTTCTTCTCAGACGCTTAGAACACTGGATACAATGCTTATTTTTAAACCAAAATTTCTTCACAAATTGCCTAGTAATCCATGGTTAGAAGTTTGGAAGACATTTTTTGGACTCACTTTGAAAGTACAAAATGAAAACTCATAAAGAAGGTTATTGCTGAGTCTAATAAAAATAATGGTTTCGGTTTTAAAAGGTGAATTTTCACTTTGACTTTATTTTTTGCTGAGCGTTCTGTTTATCAATAACCCTATCATGGAGTGATCTAAGATTTTTAGTTCATACACAAACTTCCAAGGTCCTTTTGTATGTCCTTCACTTAAGCATTCTAGACCATGCGATGCTAATTTCGAGTGAGAGTTAGAGGATAGGCTTCTGAGTGGGTGAAAAGTGCTAGGAAAGGATATTATGGTACATTTTCATAAATTATTTTGGATGGCTTGAGACTTCATCAGCTACCTTATATAGGTTTATTCAAAAAGTACCAAGAATTGCATAATTCCACTGGTTATACTGATTAACTCGATTTGGCTAGTATTCTGATAAGCATGTCTGAAACATGGTGATAAACATGGAAGTCAAGTCGGTTGCTTGTGCTCCTGTTGTCATTTATATGGGTAGGTAGGTTGATAACCTGTGCTTAGTTGAGCTTAGCCATCTTAAGATTTGACGCCCCCATAGGGGCACTTTATTAGCTTAATGCAAGCCTTAACAAAAATATATAACTTAACTATAACTTATTAACTATGTGGCGGCGGGGAGACGATTAAGGAGAGTGAGAAGGGTTGTGGTATAGGGCAATTCTAAGGCTGGACTTATTAAGGTGAAGGTCGAAAAGATTGGTGTTCGCTTTGCGAAGCATTCTGGACATTGGTTCATGGTAGCCATAATTTGTGCGGTGAGTGCTTATACGGAAAGGGGATGTGGACCGAAGGTTACGCGGGTTGGTGTTAAGGGGAATCATGTGCAATAATGAAGGGCTGTCAATGTTACCACTGAGAAGGTCATGGATAAATAGAATGTCTGCAACATCACGTCGTTCTTTAAGGGGTTGGAGGTTGATTAATTTTAAGCGATCCGTATAAGGTGGTAAATTAAGGGGGTCGGCCCAAGGAAGGCCACGAAGGGCAAAACGGATAAACCTGCGTTGAATGGATTCAATACGCGTAGTATGGGATTCATAAGAGGGGGACCAGACTTGGCTAGCATATTCGAGAAGGGGCCTCACGAAAGTGATGTATAATGATTTCGTAACGTAAGGATTCGAGAATTCTTTGGACCAACGTTTCACGAAACCGAGGGCAGAGTTAGCACGTTTGATGATGTTGTCGATATGGAGGCGAAAGTTGAGTTCACGGTCACAAATGACCCCTAGGTCAACCAAGAAGTTGACAGGGGGAACGGTTTCATTACGAATAATGTAGATTCTGGGTGGTGAGGAAGAGCGCTTACGGGAGTAAGTGATGGTTTGGCATCTACTGATATTGAGCTCGAGATGGTTTTTTTGACACCAAGTAGTGAACCTGTTAAGGTCCAATTGGAGAGAGCAGGAGTCGACAGGGGAAGATATGTGTTTAAATATTTTCATATCATCAGCATATATGGAGAGCTGAGAGTTCAGAATAACGCTGTCAACATCATTAATGGTTAGAATAAATATCAGTGGGCCGAGATGACTACCTTGCGGGACACCGGAGGTAGCGTTAATTGGATCAGAAATAGAAGATCTGAAGATAACGTTATATTGACGATCTTCGAGATAAGATTTGATCCATGAGATAAAACCGGGAGAGAAACCGAGGGCAGTGAGCTTGAGGAGAATAATTTGGTGAGACATTTTGTCAAAGGCTTTGCTGAAGTCAGTGGCGATAACGTCTACTTCTTTGCCAGCTTCGAGTGCACACAAACATTGTGAAACAAATTCGACTAGATTAGTGGTTGTCGATCGACCTTTTAGGAACCCATGTTGGTTAGGAGAAAATATGGGTTTGCAGTGAAAGAATAGTGCATCATAAACGATGCTCTCGAAAAGTTTGGGTGTGCATGAGAGTTTGGCAATGGGACGATAGTTGGACACATCATTTTTTAGTCCTTTTTTGTGGACTGGAATGATATAAGCATATTTCCAAAGCTTAGGAAAGAGTCCTTGAGAGATAGAGCTTTGAAATAGAGCAGTAAGGGGTAAAATAAGATGGTTCGCGCACTTTTTTAATACTATGGCAGGCAGGCAGTCGGGACCGGGAGAGTAGTCGTCCTTTAAGTTGCGTATTTTTTTGGCGATTAGGTCGGGAGTGATGTTCAATGAAACAAGAGATGTCTGGCAGTCTTTCAAATATCGAAAATAGTCGTGATCGGGTTGAAGATCTTGGTCAGTGAATGATTGGCTGAAGAAATGAGCAAAGAAATTGGCGATTACTTCGGATTCGTTGGAAGAGTTACTGAGAAAGTTAAGTGTAGTGGGGTAGCTATCGGTTTTTCTTTTTGTATTAATGAAGTGGTAGAAACACTTGGGGTCAGAGATAAGGGAGGATTGCATTCTGTTCAGGTATCGGAGGTAGAGTGATTCACATAGCTGTGCAAATTTAATGTAGGACTGCATGTAATTAGAAAGGTCTGATGCAGAGGAGGATCTAAGATAGGCGTGCCAATTTTTGTTTCTTTTATTGCGCAAAGACCGTAGTTCCTTGGTATACCAGGGCGGAGATGAGGTGTAGTTCTTTTTTGGTGAGTATGGGACTGGAAGAATGAAGCAGCTGAGGATTTTGGTGTAAAATAGCGCAAGGGTTTCGTTTAAGGATATATGTGAGTTAGGGTTAAGGAGGAAGTTAAAATTAACATTGTTGAGCAGATTATTTAGTTTCGCGAAGTCAGCTTTGCGGAAATTGAAACAGTACGTATTTTCGGAGGGAAGGATAGTGAGTTGTGTCTCCAGTGAAAGAGTTACCGATAGAGGTGGATGAAGGGGGTCTAAACTAGAGAGAAAATGGTTGCTTGGGTTAACAACGCAGTTTACGGCATCAGATGAGAAAATCAGGTCGAGTTGTCTGTCCATGCTATTGGTGATATTACTGAGTTGCAGAAGGCATTAAGAAAGTCATTAAGAAAGTTTTCCACAAAAGCGTGGAACCCGTGCGCTATACCTAACGGGTATTTGCAGCGAAAGAAATGCTGACTTTCCTGCGATTGGGTCTTATGGCCGCTGTGGCAATAGGAGCTAAACCGTATGCTGAGTATAATACAGCGCGAGGTGCTGTAAAGGTTTTGAAGACGAATAGATCTCGACCTTTGCGATTTGTCTGAGAAGATGCTTACGCCAGCTCCGTCGTAGATTTCCGAGCCATCCGTATGCATTATAGAACCGCAGTCCCTAACCAATCTGCCGTTTCTATGCTCCTTTCTTGTCAGGAATTTAACTGAGAAAAGGTTAAGTTTAGGCGAATCTTTTAGTATCATCTTCGACAACTTTACCTGACCGTATAAGCAACTAAAGCCTCAATACAATTATCCTTGCATGAGCGAGTGTAAGCTCATTTTAGATTTAGATTTATTTCAGACGTGAAATGCTGTATTTGCCTTTCTAACCCAGACTTGATGTTTTATTATTCTTAGATACCTAGCGCTCCTAGCCTTAGAGATTGCTGCCTCTATGGTATTAGGTTTCGAAATGCCAACAACAAGGAACTTACGATTTGATGACGAGTGTAGGAGGGCAAATGCAGCCAAGCAGCAAGCCTATCAAGTGGCGCTGCACAGAAGGGTGAGAGCTACTCGTGAGCTTCTCAGATGGGACAAAAGAGAGCATGAGAAGCTCGCGATCAAAGAGAAGGAGAGATGCTATCGCAGGAATGGCTTTCGGAGTTTTAGTCGACGAATAAAGGGTATAAAACCAGAACGGAAGCCTACGGCGACTAAATGGAGACCTAGTAGTAGATTCGCAGTCGGTACTAAGAATTTGGAAAGAATACTTCTGCGGACTGAATGACGGCGATGACAAAATAGATTCTGCTGTCAGGCAGGATGACCCATTCACAACGGACGATGATAGCAGAAAATTTCGCACCCCAGATCTGGACGAAGGTAGGAATGCTTTTTTAAGTTTAAGTCCAATAAAGCTGCTGGAGCAGAAGGACTACCTCTACTACCTAGCTCTTTAAAGCAGCTGGAGATAACCTGGTTGAGAGTGTGCAACAGCTCATCTGCAAGATATGGTCAAAGGAATGCATGCCCGATGAATGAAATCTTAGTATCGTTTGCCCGATTCACAAGAAAGGAGACGCCTTTGCCTGCGCCAATTACAGAGATATAAGTCTCCTGATCTTCTCTGCTGTTTCGTGTGAACGCCTGAAACCGTACGTTAATAAACTGATTGGTGAATAACAGTGTGGTTTCAGGCCCGGAAAGTCCACCACCGATCAAATATTCACACTATGGCAGATCATGGAAAAAACCAACGCGTTCCAGATCGACACATACCATCTATTTGTCGACTTTAAGGCCGCATACGATAGCGTGTATAGAGACGAGTTATACAGCGCCATGTCTAGTTTTGACATCCCTGCCAAGCTCGTCAGGTTGTGCAGGACAACATTGGAGAATTCTCGCTGCTCCATCAGGGTCGGAGGAGCACGATCTTTTTCAAGCCCGTACAACTGCTCGCTTATGCCGACAACATTGACATAATTGGTCGAACTCAGCGAGATGTCAATGAGGCATTTACGAGCATTTAGACGGAAGCGGCTAAGATGGGTCTGACGGTAAATGAGAGCAAGACACCGGCGCCTTGGCCAGGGCGCACATATTGGCAGGCATAATTTCGAGGTAGTCAAGGACTTCGTCTACCTTGACTCCGCAGTGACATGCAGCAATGACATCAGTGCCGAAATCAGAATAACTCTTGCTAACCGCTGTTACTTTGGGCTCAGAAGGCAATTGAAAAGCAAAGCCCTCTTTCGGAAAACCAAGGTGGCCGTATACAAGACCCTTTTCACCCCGGCCCTATTTTCTGGCGCAGAGGCATGAACCTTATCGAAAGCGGATGAGGAGGACCTAGGTCGTTTTGAGAGAATAATTCTGCCCGATTTTCGGTTCGTTCTGCGGAAGTGGGGAATGGAGGAGAAGACTGAACAGTAAATTATACGGGCTGTACAGCGTACCCCGGCGTCTATGGATCCAACACCTAAGATGGCTAGGCCATGTAGAGCGCATGGACACCACAGCTCCGGCCTGTGTGCGGACGGCCGAATTTAAGGTGGCGCACGCAAGTGGAAGGAGGTCTGAACCAATTAGGCATACGGCGCTGGAGACTGCGGGCGGAAGATCGTGCCAGTTGGAGACTTTTTGAAGGAGGCCGAAGAAGCAGAGAAGATACCTAGCACTCGTACAAGAAGAGTGGCTAATCATTGTTTCTGCTTTGCCTAATTTTCAGCCTAAACAGAAAGAGGCCTTCCGGAGTTTTTATTACTAAACCACGTTCTCCCATCTTCCATCCCGTGTTTAGCTCTAACTCAATAAATAATGAAGCCGACAGAAGAAAAACATTTTTTTTTGGTGTATAGCTCTTGCTCTTTATGCAAAATGTATATCCAATTTTTTTTAGAAAAACGTAAATATTAATTCATTGTCATTCTGTTCTTGGCATCTTTACGCCTAGAAGCCTTGAAAATCAACACCGCCCACGTACAAAAGAAGATATTTTTTGAAAAAGTTCTATTTGAAGCCATTCTATCAGCGAATGCAAGGCGATGTATTGTAACAATGAGCCTTGCAGGGTGCTAAAAAAAATCTAATCATATCAGGATTATATATTTCTAATTTGATACATTACATCGTAATTTACCTGGATAGCAACATGGCCCGCAGCAGCCTCCTCGTCCACATGGTCCACAAA
Source organism: Merodon equestris (assembly GCA_958301585.1). Lineage (NCBI taxonomy): Eukaryota > Metazoa > Arthropoda > Insecta > Diptera > Syrphidae > Merodon > Merodon equestris. Next base: position 17,384,479 of record OY284417.1, on the reverse strand, counting down.
ATGAACCACACGGGCCACAAGGTCCGCATGGACCGCATGGTCTACATGGTCCACATGGCGCGCACGGGGGGCAAAATCCGCTGGGCCCGCAACATGACTTCAGCGGACCGCAGGATACTTCACAGCAACATGGACCGCAAGGTCCACCGCATGGTCCGCAAGGACCACATGAGCATGGTCCGCATGTAGTACAGCAATAAGGATAGCAAGGGCTACACATCTTTTAATTTTTTCCTAAACAATCTGTACATATGGAAGGGAAGATATCAGTCCTCAATTATTTTTATCAAAAAGTTAGAAGATAACTTACAAATTTTAAATGAATTTTCCAATTCTTAAAGGGATTTTGCGGCTTTCTCGAAAAGCGAACGAAAAATTTATGAATTTTCGATTGGAATTTTACATTTTTTTAAATGTTTTTCGTTTACTCATAGATTGATCGTTTTAATTCGGGCAAAGTAGTTAATACAGAAGTAGAAGTTAGGTACACCGCTCTCGGCTTTCGTTGGCTATGAGTTAGAGGAAGCTTGTTATCAATCACAGAAATTTCTAGCCCTAGCAATATCTATGGTAATCCGATTTAGCTAGATAGGTGCTGACATGAAGGGATTTTTAAGACCTTATCTATCAACCACAAGCTTCTTCATCGCCTTTTTAAGCTTCAGAATTATCCAACAAGAGGTGTCAATTAATATTTCGTACCATTATTGAAATACTTATATTCAGTCGACATTGCGATAAGTTTTAGTAACTAACAACTTGGAGGTTATTAAATACGATACAATATACGCTCGCACGTGGTGATGAAATAACGATAATCCACTACAAAAACGGTAAAAGTTATAGCCGAAAGTTCGTATAGTCTTGGGTCATCACCAAGCCATCTTGGACAGCTGTCTATAATTTTGAACATCCTTGATGGGCTAATGACTCCAACATTGTGTTCTTCTGACCACGTCAGCTAAAAAATCGCCTTAACCGAGGGTATGACTGAAACACGAGTGTGCCCCTACTGAGGCAATTGCAGAAATTGGGTCTATCCGCCACCGGCTTAAATCACATTTTCCATAAAAATCTTGGGCTTAATTACCATATCTAATACATACAAGTATTCGTATTTGAAACGAACGAGAAAAACAGATTTAACTCTCATCAGCGGAAGCACATACAAGATCATTTATTAAAATGAAGAAGAGCACTGGTGACAGGACAGAGCCTTGGGGTACACCAACATTTCTTTGGTGAATATCAGACTTGAAACGAATGGAATTAAACGGCTTCAAAGGTAATATCTAGTCCTTAGAAGAAGAGATGCATTGCCCCTCACTCACCATAGGCGCATATTTTTAACAAAAATGCCTGACGCCTAATTCTGTAAAATGCTTTATAAATAACAAGCGCAACGATCGTGTTTTTACAAGCTGACGATTCTTTACAAAGAAAAGACGCTAGTGCAATGGGTCGGTAGGTGGAAAGAGACGACAATTCGCTCTTTTTAGGGTAAGGTTGGAAAAATATTGTTACCATTTAGGCCAGCGGATCTAGGAGATCTCTCTAACTGCGGGGGTTGAGCTGATACAACACAGCGTTCGGACATGCCAAGAGGTGGCAATATATTAATTAAATGAGGATGAAAGGTGAGGAGCCAGTCCAAGGTATTCTCAGCTATTTTATAAGTTCATTTATTAGCTGGATTAGGTTATTTACCTCAGCGAAGATCTCAACATACCTTCATTCGGCTGTTGTCTGGCCTGAGTGTTGAAGCTAGTTAGAATTGTGTACATAGAAATCGCCCGCAATAACGATTTCAGTGCGAGAAAACCGGGATACAATTTTTGAAATGCAGTCGGATAATGAGTCGAACTAAAGACTAACGGGCATGAATTCCAACAACACATTGATGTAGGTCTTATAACCATAAATTATTGGTTCAAAAAGTAAGATGACTTTTTGAATTGCGCAAGTTACGAGGGTGGTCCGATAAGTACTTAGCCTCACCGCCAGATGGCGCCAGTATCGCAAGAGCAACTTACTATCGTTTAGTATATTCTACGGCTACTGTCGAAATTTCAGCCGGATCGGACTCGTAGTTTCGTTTTGACCGCGTGCGGAAGCGGGATTTTAGAAAAATGGAAAAAGAGCAATATCGGAAGGGAAATCGCGCAGCGAAATCAAAGAGCGTTTGGATGTTGTGTACGGTGACTCTTCTCCTTCAATGGCGACCATCAAAAATTTGTTTAACGAGTTTCAACGTGGTCGCACGTCGGTTTTTGATGAGCCACGTCCAGGTGGCCCGAAAACGGCTACCACGGAGGATAACGTGACAAAAATCCATGATCTCGAATTGGCAGACCGCCGATTAAGGGTGCGGGTTATAGCTGAGACAGCAGGCATTCACAAGATCGCGTGGGTCATATCCTGCATGAAATTTTGGGCATGAGAAAGCTGTCGGCGCGATGGGTTCCGCGTTTGCTCACTCCGGACAACAAGCGCAACCGTGAGATCACTTCAGAGCAGTGTTTGACACTGTTTAAGTGCAATCCGAAGGAGTTTCTGCGTCATTTCGTGACAGTCGACGAAACATGGATCCACTGGTACACACCAGAGACCAAGGAACAGTCGAAACAGTGGACTTCACCCGGCGAACGTGCTCCGAAGAAGGCGAACCCTGTCCCATAGGCCGGAAAGGTGATGACTACCGTTTTCTGGGATTCACAAGGTGTGATCCACATCGACTAACTGGAGAAGGGCAAAACGGTCACAAGGCTGTACTATGCCAAATTATTGGGCCGATTCGACGCTGAATTGGAGAAAAAACGGCCCCACTTGGCGAAGAAAAAAGTGCTCTTCCACCATGATAATGCACCGGCTCACAGCTCCGCCCTCGCCACGGCCAAATTGCTGCCCCATCCACCGCATTCTCCAGATTTGGCCCCGTGCGACTTCTTTTTGTTTCCAAACTTGAAAAAGTCACTCGCGGGCAGAAATTTCAGTCGAATGAGGAGGTCATCGCCGCCACGGAAGCCTACTTTGCAGACCTCGAGAAAAGGTATTTTTCAGACGGGTTAAAGAAGTTGAAGCATCGCTGGGTCAAGTGTATCGAGCTAAAAGGAAACTATATTGAAAAATAAATCGCCATTTTTCCAAAATTTTTGTTTTTCTTTTGTAGGCTAGGTACTTATCGGACCACCCTCGTAGGTACATACATATATGAGAGTTTCGGTTTTTTTTGATCATGTCCCCTAAAATATGTTGACATTCCAAGTCATTTTGGTAAATTAATTTGTGATCCACAGATATAAAGTTTAGACGCGTTTTGGCTATTTTTTTAAATTTTTTGTGAAAAATGAAATCACTTGAAATATTGACTATGACATTCGGCGAGTCTACTCTAAGAAAGAAAAAACTGTTTATAAGTTACAAATTCTTTAGAGAAAACCGAGAAAATGTTAATGACGATACCCATTCTGGACACACCAGCGCGTCAACAACGAATGAAACCGTTCGAGCAATGAAGAACATTTTAATGGAGAATCGTCGAATCAATATCAGAGAAGTTGCTGAGGATACTGGGATGTCGGCTGTTCGGTCATATATGAAAGTTTTGCTTACTCTTGGAGTACAATCGCGTGGTTCTTCATGAGTTCTGCCGAAAGGTCGTACTCACACATCTGTAGCTCTTCAGCAAAGCATGTAGCGATGGGTAGTTTGGGCTCCGGATGTACATTAGGATTGTTTTTGAGGAATTTATAACTAGTCCATTGACGTGGCACATTTTCCAGCTTCGTCGAATTCGGTTTGTATCATCCTTGTTGCTTCTACTAGGAACTGATTACATATAACAATAGCAATATGGTCGGCGTAGGCAAAATGGGAAACTTTTCTATGAACATTTCAGCATTCCATTAGTGTATAAAAGTAAAGGACCCAGCTTGCTACCCCGTGGTACTCCATACTATATAAGCCCTGCTGCAACAATTTTTGACCCTCACCGGAAATGTTCTCTCTGCCAGATAGTCTGCTATCCAGTCTGCCAGCTTTGCCCTAATTCGAAATCTTTGGATTGCATCGATAAGTTTGTTGTGGTCGAGGGTATCAAATCCAATAGTTCAAGCATTGTTAATTTAATTGCGTAACTAATACCATATATGGCTTCATTACAGTGCCCAAACTGTCGCCATAGTTTGGTCGACTTTGATCTATTTACATCTAAAGTTGATCATTTGCATAAGGAAATTTCAGATTTGAAAGAATTTCTTTCGCGATTTTTTTCCAACAGTGATTCTAAGTCACAGGTGATGACCCGCTCGCGAACTACCGATAGGGTCGCTCTAAAGTGTCTGAGATCCAACATGATACATCTTCTAACAAATCGAAATCAAAGAGCCAGTGCACCCCGCGAGTTGCCGCTGCGGAACTGAACAAAAACTCTAATAAAAGTTCATACACATGTGATAATACTGTGCGCGTTAAACCAGCCTATAATTCGGTTGCAACCGTTTCTACCAATAACCTAACCAACGATCCAGCTGTTAATGTCGTTGATGCCATCATAGAAGACGATCCACAGACTAGCAAAATCATTACTCCAGCCACTGATGCTTTAGACGCTCTTACAAGAACTGCTTCTACTTCTCAACCAACGATGAAATCTAAGCGACCTAATAGGCATGATAAAACAATCGTCGGAAGAAATAGTAATCCTATCATGGGTATTGAACTAGAAGTCGTAAACCAACTCAAATGGTTGCATTTGTCATCATTCAAGCCGTCTACGACTTGTCAATCCATACTTTCATATGTCGCGACTGTATTTGATATTGACATCTCTATTATAAAATGCTACAAATTAATTAAAGAAAACACTAATGAGGTGGATCTTAATCATATAAATTTTAAATTACGCGTTCCGGAAAATATGATCAATAAGTTTCTTAATTCTGATATGTGGCTTAATGGTATCAGAGTTCGCCCATTCAAATTTCTTCCAAAAAACGGAAAGCGAACTTCAAACCTAAGCGCTCAAACATAAAACGTGTTCTCTCTCCTACTACCACCACTCTATACTACCAAAATGTGGGAGGAATGAGAAGCAAAATTACGGATTTTTTTCTCGCCGCTGCTGACTGTTCGTATGCCTTTATTGCATTAACGGAGACGTGGCTGCATAATGGAATTGTGTCTGCTGAATTATTTCCCAACGATTTTGAAGTTTATCGAGCTGATAGATGTCCCATTCAAACTGGTTGTGAAAGAGGAGGTGGCGTATTATTTGCAGTTCGAAAGGCTCTTAAGAGTACAAATGTCGCATTAGATGATACGGGTATGATCGAACAAATCTGTGTGTCCGTCCAACCTAATTCACTTGTACTTTTTTGTTTCTTATATTCCTCCTAATGCTGATATTATAATTTATAGAAAACATGTAAAAAACATTACAAATATTGTTAGTAGCTTTAGTGACCTATCATATGCCGTAATATTAGGTGATTTTAATTTGCCAGATATTACTTGGGTTTTTTCGCAAGAAGAAAAATATGGTTTTCCTTTTAATGTTTCCAAAGAGAAAGAAATTCTAGTAATTGATAATCTATCGTCTAGAAATCTATGTCAATTAAATACTTTTTGCAATACAACGGGAAATGTGTTAGATTTAGTTTTTGTCAACAAAGAGTTAGAGACAACTTTAGATCGTGCTAATTTGCCAATGCTTCGCAATAGTATTTTTCATGAAGCTATTGTACTTTCTTTTAATTTCTCTAATTTTACTTCATTAACAGAGAATGGTGAGAGTGTCAGACTTGATTTTGCTAAAGCCGATTTCAACGCCATGAACATCTTTCTAGATTCAATAAACTGGCTAAGTGTTCTTAACTCAAAAAGCTTAGAAACCGCTTTTATAAAATTTAAAGACATAATTGACTCTGCGATTTACAAGTACATATGTACATACAAACCAAACGAATAAAAAAGTTTCAGAAACCAGTCTGGTTTAACAGAGGTTTATCTAGATTGAAAAATTCTATGAGCAAGATGTGTAAATTAAGTAAAATCTATTCCCCCGCGAAAAATGAAGACTACAATTTCCTAAAAAAAATTTTGTATAGACAATACGTTTCATCCATGGAAACAAATATTAAACAGAATTCAAAGGCATTTTGGTCTTATATAAATACAAAGCGAAAGTCACTTGGTTTTCCATCCATTATGTATTTTAATAACAACAAATGCAATAATTTAGAGGAAATATGCGACGCCTTTGCACAGTTCTTCCAATCATATTTCGTAAATGAAGTGATAGATGCTAATTTAATTTCAAACCATGACAAACAAATTTTGAATCTTGGTTCTTTGTTGTTGACAGAAGATGATGTCTTACAAGAATTATCATCTCTAAAATCGAGCACATGTCTCGCATCTGATAGTTTTCCACCATTATTTTTTAAAATGTGCAAGGGTATCCTTGTAAAACCTCTAAAAATCATATTTAATATTTCTCTTGAATTGGGTGTTTTCCTCGATTCATGGAAAAGTTCTTTTATCACACCTTACCATAAATCTGGACCTAAAGGAATCGTCGAAAATTATAGACCTATAGGAAAACTACAATTGATTCCCAAAATATTTGAGGCAATTGTAAAAAATAAGCTATATACTTTTGTCGCTAGTTGTATCTCGGAATGTCAACATGGTTTCATAACTGGTAGGTCGACCACCACTAACCTGGTCATTTTAACCGACTATTGTCTTCGAAATTTCGAAAAAAACTTGCAAACTAACTGTGTTTACACTGATTTCTCAAAAGCCTTTGACCGCGTTCAACATAACGTTCTTATAAGAAAACTTAAAATGTATGGATTTCATTCTAATATTTTAAAATGGTTAGATAGTTATTTAACAAATCGGAAACAATTTGTTAAGATTGGTTCCGTACTTTCCAAAGAAATACGAAACTATTCTGGTGTTCCTCAAGGCAGTCATATTGGTCCGCTCCTCTTCTTAATTTTTATAAATGACCTTCCATCGGTTATAAAATCATCTAATTGTCTTTTATTCGCTGATGACTTAAAAATGTATAGATCTATAAACTCGATTTCTGATGCAATTCAACTTCAAAATGACCTAAATTCTGTCAATAACTGGTGCATTTTAAACGGGTTGCTTCTAAATATTCAAAAGTGCTCTGTTATAACTATATATTATATTCGAGTATAGTATTCAAAATGCAGTATTGAAAAGAGTTACTTTCCAGAAGGATTTAGGAATAATTTTTGATGTTAAATTGAGCTTCATAGAACATATCGATTATATAATTACCAAAGCAAATTGTTTGCTTGGATTTGTATTTTGAAATTCCAAGGACTTTAATGATCCCTATACCCTAAACAGCTTATTTAATTCAATAATTCGCTCCATTTTGGAATACGCTTGCATAGTTTGGAACCCTTACTATCGCAACGCTGAATTAAGGATTGAGTAAATTCAAAAAAGGTTTACCAAATTTGCTCTTCGAAAAATTTATTGGAATAACCAAATGCCTTCCTATAAAACCAGATGCGCACTTTTAAATTTAAAACCGCTTGCTCAAAGAAGAATGTACTATTCTGCTCTCTTTGCAAATGACATACTAACAGGTAATATTGATTGTCCGCTTTTGCTATCGATGCTTAATATTTATGCGCCATCTCGCATTCTTCGTCCTAGGATAAATTCTTTTTTTGTTACTGGCAGGCACACAACGAATTATGTAAAAAATAGTCCTATTAATACGGCATGTGATAACTACAATCTAATTACACATGAAATTGATTTCCACATGTCAAGATGGCTTTGTAAAAGTATCATAATGGAATTTTCACAATGTCATTTTAGATTATAGTTAGTATTATAAAAGGTTTATTGTATACTTATCATTGTATTATATTAGTCTATCATAGTTGTTAACTAACAAGACGAATAAATAAATAAAATGCTTTGCTGAAGTCGAGGAATAGAACCAGGGCATGGTGACGTTTGCTGAGGCTGATATTAGTGACACTCGCAAAATCGCCGAGAAGCTGGTTAGTGCTTCCTTTTGAAAACCGTACTGGCATTTGCTTATTAGATCATGTTTGTGGATGAAGTCCCATATTCTTTTTGTCACGATCTTTTCTATGATCTTCACTATAGCTGGCAAGATTGCAACTGGACGATAGTTCTCCAATTAGTTTTTGCTTCCTACCTTATGTATCGGTCGTACAATTACCTCTTCCAGTGTCTCTGCTACCGTCGCAGTGTCAAAGCTTAGATTTATAAATTTAGCTATTATTGGAGCAGAAATATCAGCATTTTATCGTAAATCTAAGGCTCTGATACCATCAGCTCCAGGCGCCTTTTGAACATTCAAACGACACAATATATTAGCTACCTCAGTGCAGCTTATCTCACCAAAATATATAACGATGATTGGTATTTAAAAATTAACTTCCAAAAGTCAGGCGCGATATTATTTAGAACTCCGTTGTAAAGGGCCTCAATGGATATAAGAAAAAGCTGGAGACAATTCGCGATCATTGGGCAATATGGACAATCATAATGGGAGTGAAACACGGTTAGATATCTTGGTATCAGACATAACCAATACCTATATTTCTCTAGAGATATAGAGGGTAAAAATAATAAGCTACTGGGAGATGACTGCGTATAGCATATAAAAGACTGCGGGACCAAGCGGACGGGGCCAGTCGTTCGATCCAGAAGGGTGTAGGCGTGTACAGAGAGTCGGGAAATAAAGAATTGAGCAGAATTTGATTGAGCGTTTTATTGTTCGTTTTCAATCTCAGAAGTGAGATACAGGGAATCTAGTCGGGATTCTGGACCTGTGTGCAAAAGTGTGAAAGGAAAGGCAGGCAGGACTGAATTGATAGTCGATTGGAGTATTTGAATGGAGAACTTATCGCGACTGGACACGTGACCAGCTTAGAGAGGAGCTGAAGAGGAGAGGTTTGGACCAGGGTGGATTAAAGGAAGATATGATGCAAAGACCGATTAAAGCGACGACAGAAGAAAGTAAAGATAAGCCCACTACTGATGTCGATATGGCTACCATTGTTGATTGGCCATCATTGTTACGTAAAGAAATCAAGCGTTTAAGGGAGCAGGCTCGTGGCACCAGTAAGCCAGCAACCCATCAAGGAGCAATCGGGTCAGAGACGAATATGACCACGACAGGAATCTTCGTTTCGGACATTCACGCTCTAGGAACACATATGTTGTGCGGGTCGTAGCAGATATGATTCCAACATTTAATCCGAAAAATCCGGCAGGGCTCTCTTCAGCAGCGTGGATTAAGAAAGTAAAGGACGTGAAAGACATATACGAACTAGACGAGAGGCTGGTAATGATGGCATCTACATCAAAACTAGACGGAGCAGCCAGGATTTGGAACAACAGCACGACACACACGACACTGGGAGAATTCTTGCAGGACCTTGCAGACAATTTCCCTACAACTGAGGATGAGACAGACCTTCACGAATTGCTCCGATAACGAAAACAAAAGCCTCATGGGGATATAGAGGAGTTTATCTTCGAAATGAAAACTATTTCTTCAAGATGGAGAATTGAGGAGCATACGCTGATGAAATATATTGTGAGAGACATACCAGATATAAAGTGTAGAGAGGCCTTTAGGGCAACGCAGCTCAATTCGGTCCAAAACATACCAAAACGAGTACGGTGGATTATCGGACTACGTGATAGCCACAGGCAATGAATCGTAAATCGGGAGAATGAAAGACAGTGTTTTGTGTGCCAACAGCTAGAGCATATCAAGAGAAACTGTCCGTCAGGAAACGGACCATCGGGAGGTGCCGTGAACGCACGCTGTAGATCAAGCCAGATGCTGCTGAAGGAAGCCAGAGATGAATGCATCAAGGACCTAGAAGTGAACGGACATGTCGTTACCGCGTTCATCGACTTCGACAGCGATTGCGTTACGCTTACGCTCTTAGATCTATCTTATCCTAGACAAAAATGCTTAAAACTAGCTTAACAAACCTTACAAATTTAGGAATCTTACTGGCCCTAGGCGGACACTCTAAAACACACAGTATTATTTTAACGTATGCCTTTCGACTACTATATAAAAAACTTATAATTAACATTATTATAATTAACTTAAGCTAAGTATTTTTTTTTCAAAAAAAAAACTTAGCATATGATCTTTAACGACTTTGTTGTTTTTTAGGAAGAGTTATTTGCTTGACTAATGCCTCATATTAGACCTCAAGCCTTGGACGACGTACAATAATTAGTCAGAATGTCCGGGATAATCAAACTCAAGAGGAACCTGCTTAAGATAATGAATGGAGACGTGCCCTTATTGCACAGCTTCACGCTGCACATTTTTTTTTTTTTTTTTTGTTCGAGGCTTCTACTATCTGTTGGAGCACTCAGACACAAATACTGGTCCATTGTACTACCAGGCAGACATCTTGTCTTTATTGTACTTTCCCCGTTGTCCGGTGAAAAGTGAGGAGGGGCTTCAGTGATGTAGAGCTAAGAGATTCGACACCCACCACGTCGGCCCCAAGGGTGCACCACCGTGCGCGAGCAAAGGCGGGACAATCGCAGAGAAAGTGTCCTGCTGTGTCACAACATGCAGCACAGGTAGGCGTCTCACTGATGCCAAGCACGTAGAGATGTTTGGCAAAAGTGTAATGGCCCGTAATGACGCCCGTTAGCCTTCTGCAATCTATTCTCCTTAAGGATAAGAAAAATGTTGCAGACTTCTTGCAGACATCAGGGCGTACGCGCTTAGTCATCCTGCATCCTGGATATTCCCTCCATCTACGACTGTGTACCTTAAAGGCCCAGTCATTGATGTCAGATTTGACCGTGGAAGCAGGTAGACCTAAGGCGGGTTCAGGTCCTGAGAAACTCTCTTCTGAGGCTCTTCTAGCGAGTTCATCGGAGATCTCGTTTCCTGGGATTCCAGAGTGACCTGGGACCCATACAAGCCTAAGTGAATTTAGTCTTCCGAATTTGTTCAAAAAGGTCTCGAGTTCATGCACTAATTTGGAGTTGGATAGAGGGTTGGATACAGCTTTCCGTGCAGCTTGGCTGTCACTGCAGACACATATGCTTTTTCCCCTCCACCTGTGTTTCACAACACAACCGATGCATATGAGATTATCGGTCTTCTCATTGCCGTGTAGATCCAAAGGACCTTTTTCGGCGATAAGCCCCATGTTTTGCCAAAGGCACCTTTGCATTGCCAAACAGCTGACAGCGCTTTGGTGGTTTTGGACTCAACATGTTTTGACCAAAGAAGCTTGCTATCTAGGATGACTCCCAGATACTTAGCTTCCTTGGATATCGGGATGGAAATGCCTTTTAGCACCAGCTGAGTAATGCCAGTATTTTTCCTCCTTCTCGTGAAAAGGTCGAAAGTGGCGTTATCCAATAGCTCCCTCAGTGTCGACAAAAATGCCTAGGGCGTACTCTTTCCCTTCGAGAGCGCATTCAATTCTCCGAACTAGGTTTTAAAGCGCAGTCTCGCAGGATTTTTCGCACTGATAAGCATGTTGCATGTCCGAGAGAGGATTCATTCGAAGGGCAACTTTGCGCACGTGCAACTCTACTAATCTTTCCATGTTTTTTAGCAAGAAGGATGTTAGACTGATTGGTCTAAAACTCTTGGCGAGTGAGTAATCCTCTTTCCCTATTTTGGGAATAAAGACCACTTTCACCGCGCGCCAAGGAATTGGTATGTAGGCAAGTGCAAGGCTAGCAGTGAAAATTATTTTCAGAGTAGGAACCAGCTGTCTTATACCTTTTGGCAGCATAACGGGGTATATCCTATCAGTGCCCGGCGACTTAAAGCCATCGAAGGATGCCACAGCAAATTCAATGGCCTCAGTAGTTGCCACGCGTGACGCAACATACCAGCTACGCCGAGTTGTTTTCATCGTTTCAGTTGCAGTTTCCAATGAGGGAGTGTGCAACGAGCCGATGACAGTCTGATTTCCCGGAAAATGGGTCTGCAACAGTAAACTAAGAGTTTCTGCTGCACAATCACCACCTCAAATTCGACAAAATGTTACTAGAACAAGACCAGTCGTAATTGTAGTCTTGAATCGAACATCAAACTCCCGTTGATGTTTCGACTGGATTGATATCGTTCCCGGAAAATTTTTTCAACTTCACATCGCCGAAGGAGGAACTCATGACCAAAGTGTTCCCCGGCATTGCATAAAAATTATAAAAATCTCGATTGGATTAATGAATGGGTAAACTAGCAGCGAAGAATAGGGACGTCGGTAGCTTGAATTTCATTATTCAAAGTCAAATCGCTGGAGAACTGCATTCGATCGAAGAGGATGAAGCGACCAACTATCCGACGGAATTTTTGAACTCGCTTGATGTGCCAGGAACTCCGCCGCATAATTTACAGCTGAAGGTGGGATCGATCATAATCATGTTGCGGAATCTGAATCATCCGAAATTGTGCAACGGTACGCGGATGTCCGTCAAGAAACCTTGACGATAGTCAAGGGCAAATTCAAAGGAGAGGAAGTCCTTATCCCACGAATTCCGATTATTCCAACTGATCTTCCATTTCAATTCAAGCGGATTCAGTTCCCCTGTTTTTCGCACGGTCAGCTCTACACGCCTCTCGCGTGTTGCCAAATCGTATTCGTTGTTTGTTTTTGCGCCGGAAAACAAATCGAAAAACATTGTTTATCATATCACTCTCTACTGATTTCGATTCCATTCAAATAAATCACATTGAAATGAAACGGAAAGTGGCGATCCTAGTGGAATGCCATTATCAAGTAGACCAGTTTTTAAAAAACTTGTTTTAATCTTTAAAGAGAATTTCCTTTATGAATTTGAAAATGTCGAGGCCGATTCCTCCTCTATTTTTTTTTAAAAAGGTGCACATGAAGTCGGTTGAATGTCCTTTAGAAATCAAGCACTGCATACTGTATATAACAAATTCGCAATGGAGAAGGGATCCATGTAGCCTCTAACCGGTTTCAAGGCTGTTGTAAAAACCGTAAGCCACCTTGTACGGGGAAGACCCTATCTCGACCCGGAGTTTTACCTTTAACTCTGTTTAAGTAGCTATCAAACTCTCTATACGTTTGGTCATTGCGCTGCGTACAAACAAAAAATCTTTTTTATGGTTGGATTCAGGGGGGACGTTCAAATTGTTAGAGTTAAGAGATCACTTCTTAAGAAAACGTTAGCTTTATCTCGGTCACGACACTGATTTCATTGAATTGAAGAACTCGGGATGTATCACCTAAAGACACTAGTACTGCGACCATAAAGATATTTATATTGTACCCCCTTCTTTGATCTAGGATTTCAGTGCTGCCTTAAAAAATTTGACAACTTTCTTGAAAGTCTTTCCCTGTTATGGTTGTTTTATTTGTCATTTTGAGCCTTTCTCGGGCAAGGTTTGGTTTTCTTGTTTTATGATCCATTTGTCTAAGTATAGGTTTATGTCTGAATTGTCCAAACCATAAAGGGGGGATGGCCTCGTAAAAGGTCTGAGTACCTTTCTTGGATTCTATGTCAGTCTTTTCATTGCCTCATGGTTTTCATGACTTTAATCTGTTGTTTATGGAAAGTTTTTTCAGTGTATTTTGACATTTCCTGATAGCTTTAGGGCTAAAGGTGTACCTTTTTAGCGCTTTAAGAACCGCTTGACTGCCTGAGAATATAGTTATCCTTGGGTTAGTGGGACTCCTGTCGCTGATGCTATGTGCTGCTTCATTGATTGCAAAAAATCACAACTTTTATTGGATGCTCCTATGCATAGGATTAAATTGCTGGTTTATCATTCATAAAGGTAGCAGCCTACTTGGGATGACGAATTTTTACTAGACAATCATGCTTAGTAACTGCTGTAAGGAAAAAATTCAGAGATGAATTGGAATAAGGGTGCTTAGCATCATGGAATTTCATTTACCTGGTGCTTTGCAAAATTACTTACACAGCAGAATGTGCTGGACTCTATGCTTTAACCTCAGTCTTCATTTAGGTTAAACAGCCAATATAATGCTCGCACTGTGCTATCAATTTCACTTGTCGTTAAAAATATTTGTTTTCATCCCAGACAGCAATTGTCGTTTCGTTTTTTCGTTTTCGGAAAAATTCATTTCATAAATTTCTTACCCGGCCTTTTAGGAAGACCAAAAATTAAAAATCTATTTGGTTTCCAAAAAAAACCGAACAAAATTTTGAAACAAACATTTTGTCAGGTAATTTCTATACCAATATCCTAAAACCATTACTAAAATTCCATTCCAACAGGACTACAAAATTGAACCAAAAAAATTATAAAAAATACTTAAAAAAAAGCCAAAAAAAAATCAAAAAACCCAATACAAAATGGTTGTAGATCCTCGTTGTTATTCTCTCTATGGTTATAGAGGAACTTGCGGTCCATATGGCCCATACGCTACCTGCGGCCCATGTGGCGTTTTTTCATGTGGGCCTTATCCGCCATGTCCACCAACTCAACCGTATGCATGTGGCCCTACTGGAGTGCCAATTGCGTCTGGACCACGAATGCCAAATGGATCAGGTGGGCCCTGCGGAGCTTTATACACTCGTGGGCCTGGAGCACCGTATGGGCCGACCGGCCCATATGGTCCTTGTGGGCCCTGCGGTCCATTTGAACCTTTGGCACCATGCCAAACTTATGCTCCTTACGGTCCTTGTTTTGGATATCAACATAAAGTGACATACAATGTTTGCTAACAAGTCTTAAACTGTCTATTATATAGAGGTAGGTTATTTGAGATTAAATAACATCATCTTATGTGCTTATTTGTAGATCAATGCTGAAGATAGAAGGATACAAGAACCATAGCGCGATGTTCATGGATGTGGGAAAGTTCCTTGGTACCTAAGGTGTTTTTTGTTTCGCATTTCCAAGCATGAACGGGATGCGAAATTAATGATAAGACTTTGTATTAATGCATTCATGTCATATGTTGAGCTTTTGTTTTACTAAATATAACAACTAAAGACTTCAGCGTATATTTTGTATTTTATTATGGTTTAAAAAGGATTTTTTTTTTTGGTATAGTATGGTAATGTATGTTCCTACTGTGACAGAGGAGGCTGCTCAGGGATCAAGTAGTTAGTCTGTATTGTTGTTCGTCCACTCGAAGGCATCACACAGCCTCCCCATAGCTCTAGAGAAGTTGTTTTTTTTTATTTTATTTTAAAATCATTCAAAATTTTGAATTGACAAATTTGACATTCTTCGTCTCCCGTGCATAAGGCGAATTTGACATTTGCTATTTAAAAAAACAAAAAAAAAAAAGAGAAAAACAGGAAGTATCAAAACGTCAATCTAAAAATCGTATGTGTCAATGCGTCAATCTTCCGAGTAGAAGAAAAAAATTCATGAATTGAAGCGGGTTGCAGATTTACCGAAAAAAAAAGAAAAACCCTTCTGGCTTTAAATTAAAATTATTTCTGTGGATACAAAATTCTCGTTTTAAATAAATTATTAGAATAACGTAAATAAATAACAAATACTATGTGTCAGAGTTGTTTTAGTTTTTGTGGACCCTGTTTTCCATGTGGGGTATGTTTTCGATGCAAACAAATTAAAGAACAAATAATTAATTTCCTTTTTCCCTTCTCTTCGATCCTTTTACGGTTCGTATTAGCCAGTATACCAGTATACCCCACCTCTTAGGCCAGAACCGGTTCCGCAAAAATCGATTAGACTAAGACCTGCACCGTTACCGAAAGCACCGCCGAAACCAGTACCTAAACCGAAAGCAAAACCAAAACGGAAAATTAAGAAGAGACGACCACCGCCGCCACCACCACCTCCCGAAATGGCAAAGAGATGTGTGATAATGGAACCTGTATGCCGCTATCGATATGTGGTAGAAATTTGTGCCATGTGGAAATTAAATAAGACTAGCTTTAATCTAGATTTTTGATAGCCACCCTGTGTAGATCAGCGAAAAATTAAGGCCGACGTGCTCTACACCTTGTGGACGGTTACGAAACGAAATGGTTTACAGGATGATACACCAAGGTGGATGTTCTCATGTCCATCACCTTCTAGTCCATACATTTCTGCTCCATGTGGTAACAGCGGCTACATGGGTTGCTACGAAAATAGTTGGAACAACAATTGTTATAATTCGTATGGTGAGTTGATAGCCCTTAGTGTGTATGCAAATGGTCTGCACTGCTAAAGATTACTATGTACTGAAATATGTACGCCGCGTTCGAACCTCAAGTCATCCTTAGGCGACTCGATAGCTCAATTTAAGTAGGTACATGTTTGAATCTATGTAGTGCAGTCATTTGAACCTTATTCATATATAACTATGCAAGTAAGAGCTACCCGAATGGCTTGGGGTTCGAACGGAGTTCAATTCAATCCTCATATTCATTGGATTATTTTTTGTTGTTTTTTTTTTTTTGGTTTTCGTTTTTAGTTCCATGTTGCGGTTAAACAAATCAGTTTTAGGTTGATTCCTAATCGACCACTTGATTGGCAGGTTAAGCAGACTTCATGAAGAACAGAAATGCAATTCGGATCCGTAATGACTTCGATTGTGCTAAGCATCCGTCCAAGGAACCGACACTAAGGACAATTGAAGACATTGATCAGAATAGCATCGGCATAGATAGCCGTTTGGTTGGCTTCTCAGATTATTCGACAGAAGCCACCGGAAAGACTTGTTCCCCCTACCGACCATTCAGGGTCTTAATTGTGTACACTAGGTTGAACATGTTATAACATAAATACAAAAGCAATGTAGTTTCTCAATTATTTATTAGGTATACAATAAATGTAGTTTTGTCAAAATTTGAAACGAAAGGAATTTTGTTTTGTAACCTTAAGCATGGGAGGAGGTTCGACCTTATCATCTCTTCTCTTAATATTCCAGGCAATCGTTATTGTATTATATTTACTGATATACACGCTGCCATGCTGAAAACGTACAAGTGTATCAGGTTAACCAAACCCAGCATAGAGTTTATCATCGAGTTACCCGAAATCAAGCCACCGCCGAAGCCGAAAAAAGCTGATATATTACGAATTTGCGCACGAATCGATAAAAGTTCCATGACCGACAAGGCCGACACTGAGCTTAACAAAACCTACGATACCACAACCAAAAAGGATGAACAATATGAAAAGGATGATAATTTTGATTGGAATATCTGCCTCCCACCTCCTTTCGAATGCCCCGGATGCAACAAACCTAAGCCAGCTAACCCGGTATACGCTACCTGCGATTCAAAAAATCTAGCATGCGGAGCAAATGAAATGAAAATGCGGAAAATCGAATAATTTCGAAAATTTTTTATTATATATTTGTTTGGCTCCACCGTAACATCAAAAAATTTTAGTTAAATAAAATTTATTAAAAAAAAAATTAGAAAAAGGTAAATAGACGAACGCGGGTATGCCCAGAATGGCATGTAACCCCCATGAAACCCAATCAAATACCTTTTAATTCGCTTATGTGTGTCTATTTTTTCGTCCTATGTAGAGGATAAACTTGAATAAAAAATGTGCGATCCTTGCATTCCATGCTGCGCTCCATGCGATCCCTGTTCGGGACCCTACGAGGTGAGTTTAGATAAGAGTGTACCATTAACTAGCCAAACGTGTGTGTTTTTTTGTTTTTGGTTTTGTTTCAATTTCGTCAACTAGCCATCGCCACAATGTTACTCGGGAGCTGAGCTGGAAGCCCTGCCGCAATGTGCCCCAAGGCCTCCGCCTCCCTTGCCAAAATGTGTAACAATACAGCAGCCCCCTCGTCTCATTTGCAAAAAGAAGGTTGTCTTCAATCAGAAAATTGTACCGGAGCCAATGGTTGTAAATCGATGTCGCCAAATAACTATACCGAAAGTCGTGGATGTTACGCGAGTCATAAAAGTTCCGAAATTAACGTGGGTCTCACAAATGATACGCGAACCACGTGTTATTTATTATCCGTCAATGGTGCCTGATCCGTATGTTGTGTGCTATCCAAAGAGAATATGTGAACCCCGAGAAGTTTGTCAGACATTTCTTTGCCAGCCGAAGCCGCAAGTTATTGATATTCCACCGCCACGAGAATATTGTTGTTATCAGAGTGGACCAATTCGATATAAACCTAGTCAGCCCTGTCCGCCAAATCCAATTGGCGGTTGTGGGCCATTGCCCTGTTTCACAAGTGGACAATATCCAATTTGTGAACCATGCGGACCGTGCGGACCCTCGTCGTGTGGACCATATCCACCTTGTGGTCCGTGTGCCCCTTGCGGACCTTGCGGTCCCTGTGGTCCCGGCCCTTGCGGACCATGTGCTCCTTGTGGCCCATGCGGTCCTTGTGGCCCATGTGGCCCTTGCGGTCCTTGCGGCCCATGCGGCCCGTGTGGTCCCTGTGGTCCTTGCGGTCTACCAATGCCCAATGGGCCTATTGTGGCTAAATGTGGCCCGTGCGGTCCATGTGGTCCTTGTTCTCCTTGTGCACCCTGTGGACCGTGTGGTCCATTAGGACCCTGCGGTCCTTGTATGCCGGGTCCGCCATATATGGCGTGCTAGAAACCTAGATGCTTATCAAGGTAAGTTCACCTTGATAATGCATCCCACAACGAAAATAAATCAAATCGTTCAAATCAAATGGACTTTCTCCTTCTTTTTGTTTTTCTTCTTCTCTATTTATAGCCGAAAAAATGCAGAAGTCGAGAGTTGAGGGCCGGCGTCATGTATACAAACTGTGGTTGTTGGAAACGAAATGGACTTCAAGATCAGTGTCCTCGTTCATTATGCCAAGGCAGACCAGCATGCATGTGCTTGCCAATTCCGAAATGCTGCCCGTCAACGTTTCCGCTTAAAAATGCTTACATGACCATGGGAACGGATATAAATCGAAGGAAATGCAAGGATGCAACAAGTAATCCTCCTGCTGCGAAGCCCCCTGGTAAATGATGACATTGCTAGAAGGCCGGCGAAATGTTCAAAACTAAACGCAGCGATTCATCCATCCGAAATGCGAATGAGTGAGTATAATCGGACGTTGAATCCCTCTTATTGTCAAATTTTATTCTATCCTTTACAGGGATGCTAAGTAAAAGGGACCAGTGTAGTTGTAGGGCCGAATCAACTTCATGAAGCTGCAACGTGGGCTTGAAAAAAATCGAATTTGGGAAACAATTTTTTTTTCTTTTCGAATAAAATTAACCGACATTTTTTAGAAACACTTTTACAGTTGTCCTCATTTCGTACTGCCACTAAAGAACGAGTTTAGGCGATAGGCATTGAATGTAAACAGTAAATATCCCCAGAGACGGATAAAGAACTTAGAAAGCTTTCACGGGCTAATTTAGATATTAAAATCTCTTCAGGGTTCGAGTGGAAGTTAAGTCTCTCGGAAAAAAAAGCTAGGCCGCTAAAAGGTCTTGATTGCACTTAATAATTCTTCCCCTCCATCGTTTTGTTTAAGAGATGTAGATGTTTTTGGGGACGTCGCTGTTCTGTGATGTAGATTGGGCGCCCAAAAGTCTAATCATTTAAGGAGCCTATTTCGGTGGATATTTTTTTGATTCTCTAGGAAGTCTTATGCACTGCCTTCAGTGTCGATCAGCAGCAAAAACCCTAGCAAACGTTTTCTTCCGAGCTCTTCCCCTGGGAAGGTGTCGAAAAAGGGCATGAGATGGAAATACAAGGCGTGGCCCTCCTGGTTGATGTTTCTTCGTTCTCAGCGACATCGGTAGCCACCGTCGCTCCAGTCTGTTCACGTTGAGTAGCTAAGCGCCGGAATGTTTGCTCAGTTGGCGCTACACGATTAATAAATCATCGTCGAAATTCACGCTGCACTAACACCACAGACTGATTGGTCAAAAAACTCGACACAATTATTTCACGCTCTTGCGGAATAAAGCGCAAAATATTAACAAAAAGTATAACGTCTTCCGATAAGGTGATTAATTTTGCGCCATCTTGTATAAACGACAAGGTTCTCGCTACCGAAAAATTAAAAAAAAAATAAAAAGGTCACATGTTCGATAGCCGTGATGCCTGCGGACGTAATGCTACGATTACAGTGATCCTAGACCTTACCGAGAGATTTGAGGAAAACTAAGAAGGGGACGCACCTCCGAGGATGCTTAAAATACGTTTAAACAGATCTCGTAAACCATGATGCCCATTGCTGTAAGGCTACAACCATTCTGTAGATCAATAGATAACCTACAAATATTGTCCTACACATCATCGTGATTTTAGCTAGTCACTAACGCGTTCGGGAATGTAACGATAGGATCAAATGTCCTTATTTCGTAGAAAATTTTACACTATTTTCGACCCGCTTAATGTGCCGTTCTTATAAAGAAGCAGATGGAGAAATGACGTTCATGTTCTATTCTTTTCAAAGAAATTCGGGTTAGACTCGCAGCAAAGCAAGAGGGAAATTGACTTCAAATACATATGTACGGCTTTAGTTCAAAAAATAAAGTGACCTTTAAATTTTCTCGAAAAATATTTGTCTCCCCCAGATATAAAACACATTATTTTTTTCTTGTTAGAGGCTTCTACTATCTGTTGGAGCACTCAGATGCAAATACTGGTCCAGACAGACACCTTTCTTTCTGGCCAAATTCAGTCCTGACGCCATGGAAATTACAGCGCAGTAGGATGGCAGGGGTCATTGCGTCAGAAGGCAATTCCATGAACAGGGGTCGTAGGATATTTCTCGCGTAAGCACACTGGCGAGACATGGCTTTCAGTGCGCACCCTCTGATATCAAGTCGAGGGGTGGAAGATTCATCATAGCATCTAAGACAACTCCTGGGGTGCTTTGGAAAGTCCCCGGGCAGCTGAGAAAGACCGCTCTTTGGAGTTTGGTGAAGGAGGCTTCGACGGGTGTGCGTGTTAGCCTGTTCCATCAAACAATCGATATATTATATATATGAGATTATCGGTCTTATCATTGCCGTGTAGAGGACCTTTTTCGGCGATAAGTCCCATGTTTTGCCATAGGTACCTTTGCATTGCCAAAATGTTGACAGCGCTTTGGTGGTTTTGAACTCAACATGCTTTAACCGAAGAAGCTTGCTATCTAAGGTAACTCCCAGGTACCTAGCTTCCTTGGATATCGGGATGGGAATGCCTTAGGGCACCAGTTGGGTAATGCCAGTATTTTTCGTCCTTCTCGTGAAGAGAACGATATCAGTCTTAAGAGGATTAACCGACAGCCCATTTCTCGTGCACCAGTCCTCGATCACATCTAGTGCCGCCTGCGCTTTGAGACAGACAGTCGCTAAACATGAGCCGACAGAGAGAACAGCAACATGGCCTGGGCATAGATTCCAGAGGCATTGAGGGCATCGAGTAGAGAGTCGACCATCATAACAGCGGAGACAACACGCCACCTTGCCGGCAGTCCCTGTTTACTACAGACTTGACACATTGTTCGAAGCCTGAATCACAAAGCTTTGATCCACAAAACTTTGCTTCATCTACGCCATTCCGTCTACCAGCATTAAACATGCAGTCGAAAGTGGCGTTATCCAATAGCTCCCTCAGTGTCGACAAAAATGCCTAGTGCGTACTCTTTCCTTTCGAGAGCGCATTCAATTCTGCCAACTAGGTTCTGAAGCGCAGTCTCGTAGGATTTTTCGCGCTGATAAGCATGTTGCATGTCCGAGGGAGGATGCATTCGAAGGGCAACTTTGCACAAGTGCAACTCTATTAATCTCTCCATGTTTTTCAGCAAGAAGGATGTTAGACTGATTGGTCTAAAACTCTTGGCGAGTGAGTAATCCTCTTTCCCTATTTTGGGAATGAAGACCACTTTCACCGCGCGCCAAGGAATAGGTATGTAGGCAAGTGCCAGACTAGCAGTGAAGATTCTTTTCAGAGTAGGAAGCAGCTGTCTTATAACTTTTTGGAGCATAACAGGGTTTATCCCATCAATGCCCGTCGACTTGAAGATATCGTAAGATGGCACAGCAAATTCAATGGCTTCAGTAGTTGCCAATATACCAGCTACGCCAAGTTGTTTTCATCGTTTCAGTCGCAGTTTCCAATGAGGGAGTGTGCAACGAGCCGATTACAGTCTGATTTCCCGGGAAATGGGTCAGAGGCAGTAAACTAAGAGTTTCAGCTTTAGACTCGGTGAAGGTACCATCAGACTTTCTGAGTACATCCAGCTTTGCCGATTTTCCTTGCTTGAGAACGTTAACCAACTTGCTGGTCGCGCTCAGGGATTTGATCCCTTCGCAGACGGACTTATAGGAATCATTCTTCGATTTACGAATAAGCCTCTTATATTCCCTTTGTTTCGATCGATATTTATTGCAGTCATCTTCCGAGTTCGATTTAAGCGATCTATTCAGGAGACTTCTGGCTTCCTTGCGAAGACATTGGAGCTCAGGGTTCCACCAGGGAATTGGCTTCCTGTTGGGAGGTTTTTTGACAGGACATGCGAGTTCGAAACAGTTGCTTTGTTATGACTTTAAGCAGGGCTTAAGTGGAAAAAAACACTTACGTCAAGGCCTTTTCAATCATCAAAGCTTTTCTGTTTATGTTGCATCAATAACTAGTGGTGGACCATGCCGTTGGAATCGAAGAAACCCGGGAACATAACTTTCGTAATTGATCGAACTTGGGTTGCTTTTTTGGATCATGGCTCTTCTGGTCGATTCCATTGGGATGATTTGGCTTAGGTTTCAACGTCATAGCCATGTTCCCATATCTCGTCACCAGTGATGACCCTTTCCAGCAAGTCTGGATCGTCATTCAACTAGCCTTTCTTCTTTTTGGTTCAACATTTAGCAATTTCGGAATAAACTTTGCTGACACGGGTTTCATGCCAAAAATATTTTAAAAAACTTCATGGCATAACCAATATCCTTAGCAACTTCTCTGATAGAGAAGTTCTGTGTATCAACGGTTTGGTCTACTGTTGACGTACTGGGGCGTTCAGAGCAGGCTTCTTTATTAGCATCTTTCTATGAAGAGTATTTGTTTTTTTGCTTAGAGTAGACACGCTAAATGCTACAAGAAGTGGAAGTTCTGTAAACTCAGATGTTGAGTACTTAATTGTGGAACTTCATGGTGGTAATGCAAAATGTTTAGCCTTTTGCACCTAAAACACTAATCGAAGCTGTTCCCCAATGCCGCTTTTCCCTGCTCTTTCTGATTTTTTTTCGGTATATGAGCGCATTAATAGAATGCATACAAACAAGCGGGAAAGAACGCAACTATCGTTATACCAAGTGCTAAATGCAACTAATATGCGTTGAAGTTAAATGCAGCGCTGCCTGCCAAGAAGGTGTGGAGGTCCTGCGCCAGATTGGAGTCTCAAGTAAAAAAAGTAGGACTAAGTGTGATCTATATCCAAACAGTCTTAATGAATATTTTCAGGACAGTAGGATGCATACAAATAGCTTCGATTTCTCCGATGTTCAAGACTTATCTATACCTGTACTGCCAGACTTCGAAGTAGTAGCTAAAAACGACATTGTCAATTGTGTTGAGAGCATCATCTCAAATTCTATTGGGGAAGGCGGAGTACCTATTTGTTTTGTCAAACTGATTCTACCCGAAATCATTGACCACCTTACTCACGTTATCAACTATTGCATTACTACTTCAACCTATCCTAACTTTTGGAAAAATGCAAGAGTTTCCAGAAAGCTTAATGCTATCTCAAAAAGTGACTACAGACCAATCAGCATTTTGTCAAAGCTTTTTGAGAAACTCATTGTAAAGCAAATAGTTAACCACTTGTCTGTCAACTGCCTCCTGAGTCCTTTCCAATTAGGATTTCGTGCTAATTACAGCTACTCCACAGCTATGATCAAAATCCTAAATGACAAAAGATCCTACTTTGACAAAAATTATGTTACCCTCCTTTGCTTGCCTGATTTCTCTAAGAGCTTTGACAAGGTTAATCATGAAATCCTTGGCTGGAAACTTCAACATCTTTTTAGCTTTGGTTAGAGACCTTTAAAACTTATTGTCAGTTATTTAACACAAAGAGTTGTTAATGGTAGTTTGTCGTCAGCGCTAAGACCTGTTAAGCAACAGGTGCCACAAGGATCAATTCTCGGACCAATATTGTTCTAAAGGGTCCGCCAAATAATTTTTTTTTTTTTTGAAAATGCTATAAAAAAAACTACTGAATATTTTCTCAAATTTCTTTTTTTATTTGAAAGTACAATCCTTCCGGTTAATAATGAAAAATAATTTCATTCAAATGGCTGCCTCGGCTGGCCATGCAGTAGCCTACACGATCGGTCCAATTTGTAAGCACATTATCGATTGTGTGCAGCTGTATTTCACCAATGGCTTCACGAATATTGTCCTTTAAAGCGTCAATTGTCTCTGGCTTGTCGGCGTAACACTTATCTTTGACGGCACCCCACAAATAATAGTCCAACGGTGTAAAATCGCAACTCCGAGGTGGCCAAACGACATCAGCTCTGCGGCTGATAATGCGATCTTCAAAAACAGGGCGCAAAACATCGAGTGTAGCTTCGGCTGTGTGGCACGTAGCGCCGTACTGTTGAAACCAAATGTTGCCAATATCCTCCTCTTCAATTTTTGTGAACAAAAATTCGTTCAACAGGGCCCGATAACGATCGCCATTGACTGTAACGGCCACTCCTTGCTCATTTTCGAAGAAAAATGGCCCAATTATGCCTCTGGACCAAAATCCGCACCAAACAGTGGCTCGTTTTGGGTGCACCGGCTTTTCAATGTATGCGTGCGGGTTTTCTGTGCCCCAAATGCGACAATTTTGCTTGTTTACATACCCGCCAAGATCAAAATGAGCTTCATCTGAAAAGATGATTTTTTTGGCAAAATCGGCATCTTCTGTAAGTCGATCGCAGGCCCACTTAGCGAAGCGAAAACGCATTGGATGGTCAGTGGGCTTCAACTCCTGAACCAATTGGACTTTGTATGTCGTCATACCAAGGTTTTTATGCAAAATTCGTCTCAATGATGTCTCCGAAATGTTCAATTGTTGAGAACGACGGTGAATTGATGTTGATGGCGCTTCACGCACACTTTCTGCCGCAGCAGCAATATTCTCGGGTGTACACACTGTTTTTGGCTTTTCACGCTTTGGTTTATCGATGAGGATGCCAGTTTCGTTCACTTTTTTCACAAGATAACGAACATACGGAGCTGACGGTGCTTCTCTTCTTCCAAAATCCGTACGCAATTTTCGCACACATTCTGCAACATTACCATGATTTTCAAAGTATTGTCGCAATATTTCCCAGCATTGTTCAAGCGTATACACAACCATATTCGTTCAGCGGAAGGATAAAACTAATTATCTGTCAAATCAGACATGAGCTAAGTTTTACCATTTACGAAATAAGCACTACTTGAAAAAAAAATATGTTTGCCCCAAAAAGTGTTACGGAAGCTTGATACCTTCCGCCAATCCAGCAACCTCCTCCCGCTGCCAAAGTGTCCCTCCTACCTTCTGTTATCAGAATGTAAAAGGTTAAAAAACCCCAAGTTGTTTTCCAACAGTCACATGCTTTATCCTTTGAAATCTTCGCTCTGACCGAAACAAATCTGATCCCCGCCATAAATAACCTCGCACTGTTCCCAACAAATTTTAATGTTTATCGCGATGACGAATTTGGCAACTGATGGTTCCTCTTGTCGATGCGTCTTACTAGTCGTCCTTAATACAATTGACTCTTTCCTTATTGAAATATCAGCCTCTCCACTTCTTGACTTTGTGTCAATTAATATTGTTCTACCTCAGATGGCATTGTACATCATTTGTTTCTACATCTTGCCCTCATAACACATTAAATCCTATCAACTCGTCATTAACACAATTGACTGAATAATCGTTTTAAGAGACCCTCAGGATGAAATCCTTCTTTTCGGTGACTTCAACCTTCCTCATCTTAAATGGGCTCAATCAGTTTTACATTGCCACCAATCCCACTGCTGCCAAAGGATGTCTCTTCTTGGATCGCCTAGCAAATTCAAACCTTAACCAAGTTAGTGGCGTCTCTACAAAAGAAACTTCATGGATAGACAACTAGACTTCATATTCCCAACGGATTCCCTCAATTCTTCCGTTTCACTTTGTCCCCTTTCCCTTTCAACCATCGATAACTTCCATCCTCCCCTCCTCCTTTCCTTTTTCACTATCCTCCATTACAGAACAATCCCCCTACAGTCCTGGCCTCTCACGATGTCCACAAAGCAAAATTTCACCTATTCAATGAATACCTTAAAAAAGCTCCTCTCAATTTTTACCTAACCGAAAATGATGCTACATCCATATTCTACAGGGAAATATTTAATTCTATCTCTCTCCACGTTTCCATTTCACAACGCAAAACTTTGTCCACCTCCCCATCATGGTACAATCGCAGCCTCCGTTCTCTAAGAAACAAAAGAAATAAGCAGTGGACAATCTCCACTCGTACTAAGTCTCCTAACTACCTGGGCAGCAATATTTTCTTTACCGCCCTTCACAACTCCTTCTATCAACGCTATTTAACTGAAAGGCAAGCCAATCTTATTAGTGATCCTAAGTCCTTCTTCAACTTTGTTAACTACAAAAGAAAATCTGATGGCTACGCTACCTCATCCTCCTTCCATGATCAAACCTCAAATGACCCCATTATTATCGCCAACTTTTTCGCCACCTTTTTTAAACACATTAAATCTACTTAATGATGAATTCACTCCTGGACCTGACGGTCTCCCTGCCATATTTCTAAAAAAATGCTCCTCAACTCTCTCTCTCCCTCTCTCGAAAATCTTCAGTCTATTTCTATCCCTAGGTGAATTCCCCCACTTATGGAAAACCTCATTTATCTCCCCTATACACAAAAAAGGTCCGAATAACGTTGTTAACAACTATCGTCCTATTGCCAAATTGTCACATATACCCAAACTCTTCGAGAGTATTTTGAACGAAACTCTTAGTTTTCGCTGCAAGTCTTTAATGTTCCCTAGACAACACGGTTTCCTCAAATGCAGATCTACAACCACTAACCTTGTTAAATTTGTGTCCATTACCCTATCAGCCTTAGAAAATGGCAAAGAAGTAACGTTATTTCAAACGATTTCAGTAAAGTTTCGATAAAATCTCCCACAGACTGATACTTTTCAAATTGTCTTCCCTTGGCTTCGACCCCTTTTCTTTGAAGTGAATATCTTCTTTCCTGGAAAATCGCTATTACAGTGTTAGTTTTAGATCTGCCTTTTTTAACCCTTTTTTTGTTTCCTGCGGCGTCCCTCAAGGCAACCACTTAGGTCCACTTCTTTTCGTTCTTACCATAAACGATTTTGATATGGTGATCAAACATTCCCACATCTCACTATATGCCGACGACACCAAGTTCTTCAAGACCGTTTCCCCCAGTCATGACCCTTCCTTATCAACAAACCCACATTTCTATATTCTAAAACATCTTGTTGGATAAGCCTTTAGACAAACATCGAAATTAGGTGAGCTCGCTCTCCGTCTCGGATTTTCCTCCTAAGTTGATTTTTGCTTGGAATAATAGCTTGAAACCAACTTTTAATGTTAAGGTACTCGTACACACATATTTCCAACTTCTTGCTAACAGCAATGCAAGCAGCTGGACTCCATGAAAACAACTATGCCTACATTCGATCACAGCATTCATCTCGTACGACAAAATGATGTTTCGACAAAAATAATCATTTCGGCTCAATTTGGCACCTTGATTGGACAAAATCAATCGAGATAAAAATTTCAATTTTTTTTTTGTAAAAGACTACAACCTTTTCTTCTAAATAAGGAACTATGTGCTCTCCTTGTGGACCCTGTGGTGTAAGTATGCAGGTCCTATCACTCTGAATTATATTCAAATATTGCTTTTAAGGGGTGTGGACCATGTGGTCCTTGTGGTCCTTGTGGCCCATGCGGACCATGTACATTTAGTTGTGGACCTTTCGGAGGTGGATGGGGACCATGCGGCACCTGTGGACCATATGGATTTGGACCGCCACCATGCACACCTTGCACTCCAGTTTTTTCTTATCCGGTATATTTGGATGGAGTAAGTGCTTGCGTATCGCCGGCTAATCCCTGCTGTACATGCTGTCTCGAACCGAAATTCAGCGCACGTAAGTCTCTGAGACTAACCGAGGTTATAAAAGTCTAAAGGTCGCTAAAATAATATTTTAGGAATAGGAAGATCCGGATTGATTATATGAATTAAGGCGCTCTGATGAAGGGTGGACAGGAGGTATATAAAATAATATTTTAATATTGCTTGAGAAAACCTAAATAAATAAAAGAAAAAAAGGATTAAATGTTTGAAGCCTTAATACTTTATGTAGTGGGTAGTATGTGAATACAAAAACGAAAAAAAAAACTTTATTCGAATATCCAACCGGACCTTGCGAAAAACTACTCTGCTTTCGCGTAATCACAGTGCTCGACATTTGCGAAAAATGAAGTTTTTCAAAAAAAAAATTCATTTCGGTTAAATTCGGCCCATCAAATAGACAAAATTTATTTTCATAAATTTCCATCCATTATTTAAAAACCAAAAAACAAAAAAAAAACAATCCTACAAAAATGTGCTGTTGTAGTCCCTGCGGAACGGGTCCTTTCTGCTCGCCGTGCTCTTTATGCTCTGGGCCATGTGGCGTAAGTTCAATAATAATGCAAAAGGATTTTTTTTTTAAATTTTCTTTTTTTATATCGGTTTTCAGGGATGTGGCCCATGTGGATTTGCGTGTGGACCTTGTGGCCCATGTGGCCCATGTGGACCTTGCGGCCCATGTGGACCATGTGGACCATGTTGTAGGCCATTCAAGATTTGTCCTCCAGTATTCGTATATCCAGTAACAGTTGATGGAATAAGTTGCTGTGCGCCTTGTAGTCCCTGTTGTTCTTGGTGCCTAGAACCAAAGTTTAGCGAACGTATGGAAATTCTTTTTTGAACTTGACAATAATTGGTTTGGTAACACTTGCATCATTTATTTCAGGAATCGGTAGAGGCGGTCTAATTAAATAATATCAAGGTCTTGAAGGCGCAAGGGGCGAAAAGTGTTAGGGAAGGAAAGATTCCTTTTAAACAAATTCTATTATTTATTTTAAAGGATTCAAGGATTTTTTTTTTTTGAAAATAAAAGTTGAAATACATAGCACCAAAAACGTGTTTTAATGGCTTCACACTTTCTTTATTTACTTATTTCTGGGTCTTTACGGGCTTAACCTCAACCCTAGTTATGAGGTTAAAGAGACAATTCAAGGGTAGAAAAACAGACAGAGGCACATCACATTCGAAGAGCATACGATATACCCTCACCTACAAGCGGCTATATAGCCCATCTTGTCTGTTGTCGAAAATCGCTAACCTCGACCTAAGTTAAAAGCACTTGGCACCTTCAAGTTTCATAAAAAATGAAAAGTAATCGCCTTTTTCGAAAAGTGAAAATAAAACAAAATTCAAATCAGTTCGGTTAGATTCGGCCCATCGAACGGACGAAATTTATTTTCGAAAAATTTTAACCCTTTATATATAAACATTTCAATCTTTTCTTCTTAAAAAAATGTGCTGTAGTCCCTGCGATCCCATTCCTTTCGCCACTCCGTGCTCACCGTGTTATGGACCATGCATAGTAAGTCGATTCATCGATATGTTTGAAAAGGTACAAAGTTTCTTATTTTTCATTTTTATTTTAGGGATGGCCCTGTGGGCCAATGGTATATGGATGTGGCCCTAGTGGTGGCCCATGTCCCGGACCTTGCTGCGGACCTTGCGGCCCATGTGGCCCATGCGCACCCTGCGGCCCATGCGGTCCTTGTGGCCCTTGCGGTCCATGCGGTCCATGTGGTCCTTGTGGCCCATGCGGCCCATGCGGCCCATGTGGCCCATGCGGATGTGGACCTTGCGGCCCATGCGGTCCATGCGGCCCATGCGGTCCATGCGGCCCATGCGGCCCATGCGGCCCATGTGGTCCTTGCGGCCCTTGCGGCCCTTGCAGTCCTTGCGGTCCATGCGGTCCATGCGGTCCATGCGGTCCATGCGATCCATGCGGTCCATGCGGTCCATGCGGCCCATGTAGCCCATGCGGATGTGGCATATGCGGCCCATGCTGATCTTACGGCATGTTGCCGACAATTCTATAATACCTTTCCCTCCGATTCCGTGCTAGGTGATGGAATGGGTTGCTGTGTGCCATTTAATTCTTGTGGTTTTTGGGCCTTAAAATTTAAATGTCGTATATTGTGAGGACATCACTATTAGGGATTTTATATCAATAACGCCTTATCGTTCCAGGAATAAGTAGAAGCGATACAATATAACAGTTCCAAGGGTATAAGTGGCAGAGGATAAAAATTAAGAGAAAGAAGTCATTTTGAAAATAAAAGTTAAAAGAGATTTGAGATTTTTATTCTTTAATAGCGAATACATTTTTGGAGCTTAGTATTCCTTTCTCGATTGGAAGATTATGAATAAAGGCAAGGACTAACGCATCACGTCAGAGACCATGATGCAGGTCTACTGATCTTTATTTATAAAAGCAATCGAGGATTTCTGAAAAGCACAGGTCTAATATCAATGTTATGGCCAAGATATGTCAGAACTTGATCACCTCATATGCCCGTGATCCATAAAATAGTTTCCGAAAAAGAAAAATTAATGAAAATAACGAAATTCTCCAGAAAAAAATCCATTAAATCTTTATTCAGTATAATTATTTCATAACTAGTTCAATGCATGTCCAGGTGCAAGTAAGGCCTGTCAACTATGGATGGTAACTGTGAAATAAGGCCAAAATTGTAAATTCTTTCAAAGCCTGCTTATGTCCGAAAAAAAAAATTACCTAAATCAGTGTAACTTAGTGCCAAGGATTCCTATAATTGGGAGGATTGCCTTTTTCATAACGGCCCACATTGGGATAACGGGGCGATCGTGGGTAAGTTGCTGATGATGGTGGTGGTTCGTAGTAACGTGACTTAGGATTATAACTGTATTTGCCTCCTGGTGGAGGTGTCAATCTGCTTCCATAACCACGTGATGACATCGGGCAGCCACCAGGTCCGCATTGGCTGCATCCCGATGGTCCGCATTGACCATAGCCGGATGATCCGTATGGGCTGTATCCCGATGGTCCGCATTTTCCGCCGCGGCAGCATGATCCATTACATTGATCGCACATTTTCAATAAAATGGATTTTTTTCTCGAGATTTTTTGAAATTTTTCTCTGAAAAGTTAAAATTGTCATTGAAAATAGAAAAGGAAAGCTTGTGGCAAAAAGACTTACTTTTTTTTGGTTTTTTTGTTTTTTATTTAATTTTAATATTTAATTTTAGATGTTTCATAAGCCGAAAACCATTCCAGAATGAGGGTTGGAAATACGATTTTGATTTATTTTTTTGTTCACCGCCAACTGAAATTACATTTTTGCTAATGCTACAAGGTAGATAAGGGAAAGGTGTTTTAAGGAAGAAAAATGCCTATTCCTAGTATAGCTTTTATTTAAGAGCACCCTTGGTCAAGTCAGCTCTCCACTGTCTTCCTTGTGGTTTGAAGACTTAAAGCTTACCCACTTTTTGGCCTAGCGCGTGCATGTACGGGGAATATAGTGGTCCGAAAACGATTTCGGATTAATCTTGTACGCACTAAATGTAGATATCGGCTATAACCACACATGTGTGCAGCATGTCATTCGATAGATCTAGGTCTGTAGATGAGCCATAAATTATCAAATGAAATTGTTTGATTGAAAAATAGTGAGAAATAACGAAGTAAAGTTTAGAAAAGTGCCATGCGGAGCGAGAGCAAGGTTGATAAAACAACAAATTTGCTCGCTCGATCAAAAATTTTCAGTAGCGGAGTTAAGCCCGCGCATACTGATCTGCCTAGTAAAATACTAGAGCTATTTCTATAGTGTAAATTGAATAAGAGGATGTGGGAATAGGAAGGCGCTGTGTTGCCAATACATGGAAAGTAGCTCAAAGACCCTTAATACATAGGATTCTATGATTTTATCAATAGGGGATGTCGTCATCGATTAATTTAGTATATGAGGTAGTCTCTAACGTAGATAACCTTTTTTTTTTGTTGGACGCTTCTCCTATCTGTTGGAGCATTCAGACTCAAATACTGTTCAATTGTACTGCCAGACAGACACCTTGCTTAATTGTATTTTCTCCCTTTTGCCGAAAAAAGTGAGGAGGAGCTTTAGTGATGTAGAACTAAGAGACCACACCACGTCGGCCCCAAGGGTGCGTCACCATGTGCGTATCATTCTCCTCGCAACATGCACCGCAAGTGGCCGCCTCACTGATGATGCCTGCAAGTCTTCTGCAATCAATTCTCCTTAAGGATAAGAAAAATGTTGCGGATTTCTTGCAGACATCAGGGCGTATGCGCTAAATCATCCTGCATCCTGGATATCTCTCTACCTACGATTGTGTGCATTAAAGACCCAAACGTTGATGTAGGATTTGACCGTGAAAGCAGGTAGGCCTAAAGCGGGTTTAAGTCCTGACAAACTCTCCTCTGAGCCCCTTCTGGCGAGTTCATCAGAGGTCTCATTTCCAAGGATCCCAGAGTGACCTGGAACCAGTGAATTTCGTCTTAGTTACTGCATTATTTGAAGCTGGATAGAGGGTTGGACACAGCTTTGAGAGCAACTTGGCTGTCACTGCAGATGCATATGCTTTTCCCCTTCCACTTCCACTGCATATGCTTTTTCCCTTCAACTCCAGCGCCGGACCCTCGCCCTGGACTTGAGCCATCTGTAAAAATGTGAAGGTTCAGTGTCTGGCCAAAGTCAGTCCTGACGGCATGGAAGTTTGACTGAGAAATGCAGGTGGCAGGCGTCATTGCGTCGGAAAGCATATCCACGAGACAGTCAATCACCTCTTATCGGTCATAGGATATACGAGTATATGCCAAGGCCTCCTTTGCATTGCCAAAAAGCTGACAGCGCTTTGGTGGTTTTGGACTCTACATGCTTTGGCCAAAGAAACTTGCTATATAAGTTGGCTTCCAGGTAATTACCTTACTTAGATATCGGGATGGGAATACCTTTTAGTACCAGTTAAATCATTTTAGTATTTTTCCTCCTCAGCCTGAAGAGAATGAGATTAGTCTTAAGAGGATTAACCGAAAGTCCATTACTCGTGCACCAGTCGTCGATCAGATTTAGCGCCACCTGTGCTTTGAGACAGACATTCACTAAACATGAACCGACAGAGAGAATTGCAACATCATCCGCATAGGCTTGGGCATCGAATTCAGAGGCAGGGAGAGCATCGAGCAAAGAAACCACCGCCATGCGCCATAACAGAAGAGACAGGACGCCACCTTGAGGGGAACCCCTATTTACGACAGATTTGACACGTGGTTCGAGGCCTGCATCAGCGATCAATGTCCTGTGAACAAGCATTGCTTTGATCTACAAAACCTGTGCCTTATTTACGCCATCTAGCAGCTATCTAGGCTTCCTCAATGTCGACGAACATGCCCAGCACATATCCTTCCCCTTCAAGTGTGCATTCAATTTTCCCAACTAGCTTTTCAAGTGCAGTCTCAAAGAAGGTTTGTTGACAGGAAATGCGAGTTCAGAAGAATTGGTGATGACAATACTCAAGTTGCGAATGGCATCCTCTATCAATGGCTTCATTCTGGGTTTATGTAGTGCTTGAGTGGATTTTTCAAGCTCCTCTTTAACCTGTACGCATCCGTCTTTCTCGCATGCGGCTTGGATTGCGAGGGAAAAATCCACCAACTCAATTGGACTTTCCAGTTGGTGATGGCCTTCATATATCTTTTAGATAGGATTTGGTCAATAACTTTTTATCGTCTCCGTGACAAACGTTGATTGAGAGCCAACATTGTTGATGACAAGGTCAGACGAAAGAGTGAAGTCTGAAAGATGGTCTGGTCTTAGATTGCATTTCGCTTCCATCCAAATTTTAGGATCCCAACTAAAACATCCGTTAAGAATCCTAGACGGATCAACTGAGATAAATATGATAACCTCAAAGGCGCCCTTGACTCCACTCAATTTCAGTAACCCCAAGTCGCATGCGGACATTGAACGGCTGTCGACTAAAGCTACTGAAGTTATGACCAGATCCCTTGTAAAGTGTTGCCCAAAGAGCAGACCTACAGAGAGAATCAAACCTCCATGATAGTCTGCTGATCTTGGTACCCTTAGAAAGGAAAGCAGACGGCTTTTCAACAAAGCAGAAAAACAAAACAGAACAGAGGACTGGAACCACAACAGGAACAGCCTCAGACTATATAAAAGTGAGATAAGAAAGGCGCTGTTCTGGCGCAATTTCTGCTCAGAAATATACGAGAATAATGAGGCCAGTAGAGTGAGGAAAATACTCTCAAAGGCTCCCACTATACCCGCCCTTAACAGACTAGATGGCACCGCAAGAGTCACTAAACCTCTTGCTCATTACACACTTTCCCGACAACGAAGGGGCTAGTAACTATAATTTTGAACAACTCATACCGAGTCCTCCGTTCATTTCAAAGGAAGTAGTAAGCAAAACGAAACTTCAATGGGCAGTAAATAGCTTATTTCCATACAAATCTGCAGTCCGGATGGAATCTACCCGTTAGAAATTCAACGTACTTACGGCATTGCCGAACCATGGCTTTTGGTATTATTCTCATCCAGTCTAGATTGGGTCTATATACCACTATCCTGGAGGGAAGCAAAAGTTACATTTATACCAAAAGCAAGAAAGACCTCCCACACAACTGCAAAAGACTACAGACCTATCAGTCTGTCCGCTTTAATGGAAATCCACCCACCAATGGAAACGCAAAAATATAAAATCTCGAAATCTCGAAAAATGTACTGTTACAGGCAAATGAGAGATGGCGAGACCTTGAAATATGCAACTATACGAGACAAACCTGGCCCAGGTATTTTTAACCACAAGCCTGCTAAAAACACGCAGGCAGAATATAAGCAGCCTAATCGGAGTCCTAACAGGATCCAACAGGAGGGACCAACCTAACCTAGTTTGCATTTGCTGGTGCCCCAAACAGCGTTTTGAACATTAGCAGAGGCAGACCGCAGATCTTCCGGATCGCTAATCATAAAGAATCATAGCATCACGTATACTACTGAGACCACACAGGTCTACAATGTGATAATTTGTGCTACTGCACTTAGTCGCTGGCATCGCAATAAGAAAAAGATGCCTTTCACAGCTACCTCTACCCTACCCTCTACCCCCTATCAACCTACAATATCGTACATTCCCTATAAACTGCGGGTAAACAATCAGTTTCTATCTCGATCCACCAGTGCCAAATATTTGGACTAGATCTAGACTTGAAGCTTAGCTGGAAATCCAAGATAGAAAACCGTATTAGAAGAGCTAGGTTTCTATGTCTACAACAAACCTATCGGTAAAGGGTTAAGCCCGAGTGACTTGTGGATGTACACAGTCATCCTCACTTATGCCTGATGGTAGCTTGCAGTAGGGTACGACACGAGACATGAAATTGTACAAAGCACTTACTATAATGTCCTTGTTGATTACATCAACAAAATACAAATTTATTTTGTATTGATTATTTTTTGCTTACTCGTAATTTGTTATTTTTGCTGTTGTTTGCCTTCGTCGATGACACCAACACACTTATTGCTACAATGCTTAGGTAAACGTTTTTCGGTTAGCAATATTTGTTATTGTTGTGCTGAGGCGGGCATTTTTTTTTTGTATAAAGTAAAAGAATAAAATGTTCGTGGCATCAGTCCATTCAATTCAAGAAACAGAGCAGTTTGAATTTTTTACATGGTCCTTCGAGCCGGATTAGCCGGAATAGTGGAAAGTGATTAGTTAAAAGTGGTACTAGATCAATATATTCAAACAGTGGAAATAGAAGATAGCTCGTACTCCATTACGCAGTAAACATGAGCGACATCGAAGAAATCGCACTAAAGCAGACGAGAATCACGGAAGAAGTTCATCGATTGTGGACAAACTTCAAAAAGGATGGAGAATCACGGTACTCTGTGGAGTATTTCAAGACACGGCTCGAGAAACTGGAGCAGCACTGGATTGACTTCCAACTAAACAATGGGTACCTAGAAGACTTAAGGAAGACGAACCCGCATCATGAATACTTTGCCAAAAAGTATTTTAGCCAGTTCGAATCAAGGTATCATGACATTAAAGGTGCCTTGAAGTCAAAACTGGCTCAGTGGTCAACGAACAGGCGTGCCGATATTCCAGAATTACCAGCCAGTTCAAATCCAGCTACAGCAGTTCAGCCACCAAGGAGCACATCATCAGATAGAACGGAAGATTCAATTGGAAAGACGAAGTCCTCAATTCAGTGCACTAAGTTGAACCTCGCCAAAGGGAGATTTTTACGCCTAATTGACAGTCTGGATTTCAGCCAGAATTCCGTCTATCTCAAGTTCAAGCTGAGTCAATTACAAGAATGCTGGACAACGGTACGAACAGTTAATGAGGAAATTATGGTGTCAATGGACAAAGCCGATTACGACGAGGAATTTCTTGAGTTGGAGCAGATGTATCAAGATGCATATATTCAAATAAAAGAAATAGAACAGACACAGTACCAGAGGGAAGCTGTAGTAACACAGCCTGCGAGGCATCGGGAAATTAAACTTCCACCCATAACCATACCAACATTCAGTGGAAAGTATGAGGACTGGACACAATTTTGGGAACTGTTCGATCGGTTAATACACCAAAACAGAACCTTAAGCAATGTCGAACGAATGCAGTATTTGAAGGGTAATCTAACCGGAGAAGCAGCAAGGATTGTCAACCATCTATCACCTACTGCAAGCAATTATGCAACAGCAATAGAATTGCTAACCAAACGATTTCAAAATCCAGCAGCGTTGGTCAACAACTTTATTCAAAAACTGCTTACTTTGAAAATGCTCTGGATCTAAAGACTATGATGGATACATCAAGGGAAATCCTGTACGGAATCAGCAACTTGGGAGTGGATGTCA
Organism: Merodon equestris; assembly: GCA_958301585.1. Taxonomy (NCBI): domain Eukaryota; kingdom Metazoa; phylum Arthropoda; class Insecta; order Diptera; family Syrphidae; genus Merodon; species Merodon equestris. The sequence continues at coordinate 17,347,490 of OY284417.1, read as the reverse complement.
GTTCCTGGGATCCATTGGTGATACAAATCCTATATCCAAAACTAGACAATGAATCAAGAAGGCTGTACCAACAATCAAAAGGAACATCAACAGAAATTCCAAAGTTAAATACATTTTTTGACTTTATTGAGGGCAGATTCAGGGGATTGGAGGGCAGTCGCGAATTCAGCAGAGAACACCAATCGCAAGCGGTAAAACCCAACTCTACAAAAAGCCACTTGACTACAGTTACGCAGCCAAAATGCGCTGTTTGTGGCGAGAATCATCAGGTGTTCAACTGTAAGAGATTTTTAAGTATGAAACCAAAAACCCGACGGGAAGTGATCCAGAAGTCAAGGCTGTGTTTCAACTGTTTGCGAGATGGACATGCCGCTAAAGAATGTTTGTCAAAGAAGGGTTGCAAGATATGCGCACAACAGCATAATTCCCTTCTTCATTTCCCTCAAAGTGAAAAGGCAGCCGTCTTAGTAACAAGCAAGGGATCAGGTGAAGAATCACCATCGACAACGCGAATCGTCGCTGCATGTCAAGCTAACAGGACGGTACTACTAGCCACAGCCATGGTAAATGTGTGCGTTGGACGACAAGTGAAACTGATACGAGCTCTGATTGATCAAGGATCTCAATCATGCTTCGTGACAGAAAAGTTAGCGCATCAGTTAAGGGCACCGTTGGATAAGTATGAGTCAAGGATAAATGGAATCAATGGTCAGGCCACACAAGTTATCGCAGCATGCCACCTTACCATTCAATCAATTCATGATGAAGGAGTCAACATGGAGGTGAACGCTCTGGTAATGCCTGTTATCACATCAAGGCTGCCATTACAACAATTTTCACCCAACGATTGGCCACATATTCAAGGCTTGAAGTTGGCGGATCCATGGTACGGACAACCAAAGGATATCGAATTGCTGATAGGATCAGACATTTTACCACATTTCCTGACCCATGGATTGATCAAAGGTCCACCTAATACTCCAATGGCACAAAATACAAGGTTTGGCTGGATATTGTCTGGACCGGTAGTGACCAACTTAACATCAAAACCGCAAGCACAAACCAAAGTCCTTACTTCATGTATCAGTGTGTGCAGCGAAGATGAAGGATTAAAGAAATTTTGGGAGCTAGAAGAAATACCCGTCGCAAGGGTCAGGTCTGCAGAAGATGAGAAATGCGAAATTCACTACCTATTGACACACAAAAGGGATAAAACAGGACGATATATCGTCAAGTTACCACTGCTAAAGGATCGCACAGTCTTAGGTGATTCACGCAAAATGGCGTTAAAACGATTCTTTTTGTTGGAGCAGAGATTCGCAAGAAATGAGAAGCTTCGGCTTGACTATTGCAATTTCATGCAGGAATATCTTGCTCTTGGACACATGGAGGAAGTACAAGGAGATTCCTCAGAAAAAACGTATTATCTTCCACACCATGCGGTGATAAAAAATGACAGCACTACTACAAAACTGAGGGTGGTTTTCGATGCCTCGGCAAAAACAACATCTGGGGAGTCGCTAAATAGCATCATGATGACAGGCCCCACGATTCAAAGGGATTTATTTTCATTACTTCTCCGATGGAGGTCGTTTCCAATCGTCTTCACAGCTGACATCGAAAAAATGTATCGTCAGATTTTACTCGACCAGGAGGATCAAAACTTACAACGTATTTTGTGGAGAGAAAACTCCAAGGATCCAATCAAGGAATACGCTCTCAAAACCGTCACATATGGCACATCATCCGCACCATACTTGGCAATTAAAACTCTATGTCAGCTAGCTGAGGATGAAAAGCAAGAGTATCCACTAGCAAGCAAAACATTGCTTGAAGGATTCTATGTAGACGATTGTTTGGGAGGTGCAAATTCCTTAAGATGTCATGATCTGCAAAGGGAATTGACGCAACTACTTCGGAAGGGTGGTTTCAACTTACGGAAGTGGACATCAAATAATTCAGCATTCATAAAGGCATTGCCAAGGGAAGGAACTGAATTTGAGCCAGACTATAACTTTGATAGTGATACAACGGTTAAGATTTTGGGAATAAAATGGTGCCCAAACACAGACGACTTCCAATTTAAGATCAATGTCTCATCATTCAGCACAAAGGGTACCAAACGAGCTATACTGAGTGACGCTGGCAAAATCTTCGATCCTTTCGGTTGGTTATCGCCAGTAACTATCAAGGCAAAGATTCTTATTCAAAATCTCTGGCTTTTGGGCATCGATTGGGACGAGGATGTTCCAATGAAGATTAAAAATGAATGGAATGAATTCAAGACAAGACTATCATCACTTCAAAGGGTGAGAATTCCACGATGGACGCAGCAAATTGAAGGCGCCCACATAGAGTTACACGGATTTGCAGATGCGTCAGAATCAGCGTTTGCAGCGGTGGTGTATCAGAAGGTTATTTATCGCGGTTCTGCTACAATAAGCCTCATTGCATCCAAAACAAGGGTGGCACCTGTGAAGCAAGTTTCATTGGCAAGACTAGAATTATGTGCAGCAGCTTTACTTACGAAACTAATGAGGTACATCAGAGAGCAATTGGACATCAATTATACCAAGGTTTTCGCATGGTCCGACTCTACCATAGTATTAAACTGGTTAAAACAACATCCAGTGAAATGGAACACATTTGTCGCCAACCGAGTATCATATGTGCAACAACAGTTTATGGGACAATGGTGGTTTGTACCCGGAAAAGAGAATCCTGCAGACATTCCGTCCAGAGGATCTATAAACCATCTATACAGCGATAATGGAACAAATTTTATTGGGGCAAAAAATATTATTGACGCACTACAATCCACGATAGCCGAAAATGCGATCGAGTGGCATCTCATTCCACCGAGAGCTCCACATTTTGGTGGACTCTGGGAAGCAGGAGTTAAATCAGTTAAATACCACCTGAATCGCATCATAGGAGAGCAAAAATTAACATACGAAGAGATGAATACCATTCTGGTGCAAATAGAAGGATGCTTGAACTCAAGACCACTCTGTCCACTAACAGATAACATTGAAGATCTAGATGCGTTAACACCAGGTCACTTCATTATTGGATCACCACTGATAGCACCACAGCATAAAGTCATTCTGGACATGGCAGAGAATAGTTTAAAAAGGTGGAAGTTGATTCAAAAACTTAAACAAGATGTTTGCAAACGTTGGTACGAGGAATACATAAACAAGATGCAACAGCGATACAAGTGGAAGCAACCCGCAAGGAATTTGGAGCCTGGGCAAATGGTACTGTTGAAAAATGAGCTTCTGACGCCAACGAAATGGCCTCTAGGCAGAATAATTGAAGTGCACAGCGGAATTGATGGGCTTTTCAGAGTAGTAACAGTAAAAACAGAGAAGGGAACATTCAAACGGCCAATAGCCACACACCTTGGCCACACTGCCAACCGAAGAAAATAACATGAAGTCTGATAGTAACATATTACATTCCTCGAATCATTCATCCAGCAGGCCCAAGAGGAAGCTGAGCGATAAAACCCAAACATCAAGCTTCTCTACTGCTCTTGTAATTCTGTCGTTATTCGCATCCGTCATGCCGGGGTCTACAAATTATACAATAACACATCCAGAGACTGGATTATTTGTGGAACAAATTGGAACAGCCAAAATTCAACGAGGAGAGCTACGTACAAGCGTTCGATTTCCAATCACAGACATCTTACGGGATCAAGTTAATATGAACAAGACGAGAGATCAAATGGCTGAGTTGTGCAACAAGGCAAAATCATTAACAAAGGAAAGTCAATGCGATGAATTGATTCATCACATGGAAGAAGAATGGAAGAACGTACTTTCAATTTTTAATAGACTCCAAGTAACACCTTTGCGAAGGCAAAAACGAGGACTACTAGGAACCATTCTCACCTCAATATTCGGAGTAAACGATGAAGTATACCATGATATCGAGGACCTAGATAACAACCAGAAGGCCCTGATAAAAAGTAGCCAAACAAACAGTAAAATCATGTTGTCTACAATATCCAGTGTGAACGAGACGGAAGCTAGAATCAATAGTAAAATCAACAGCTTTACAAAAAAGCTGAATGCCGGTCTAGAGGAGATTAACAAGATGGAATCTTGGTACAGCATTGTTGACGAGAATAAAATAAATATACATGTGATGAACGCATATCTAATTGCACTTAACTACATGCGAGAAATAGAAACGAAATACAATAAGTTGCTAAATGCATATCTTAAACGTAGTCATTTGTTCGAGTTCTTATCACACAAGAGCATGGAGGAGATCATTAAGAAGTGCGCGGAGAGACTTGGCCCAGAGATGGAGGTATTACCAGATCCAATGGACAAACTAGAGATGTCCTCGACTTCAACAGAGATTTTAATAACTGGATACTTCATGATCAGTGATTCCTATGAATATGACCTGATTAAACCTAACACTGTTCCTGAAAGGATCGGGGAGCAGATATTTCGAGAAGCACAATTACAGCAGTCGGTGCTTGGAGTCAACTATAATCTACAGAGGTATTTCGAAATACCACTGGAAGATATAAGCAAGGCATCAACTCTCAATGAAACAACATACATCCTCCGGCCATCAATATTTCACAGTATTGAGCAGAGTGAGGATTGTATTGTCCAGCAACTGTATAAGAAACTAGCTTTCAAGCAATGTTCATCTAGGACGCTAAGAATAAAACACACTGTATGGAAAGAATTGTGGACACGCAATACCTGGATGTTCATTACACCCGAAGCAACTACTGTTTTTGTAAACTGTGGACCTACTCGAGAAGAAGTGTTTGTTAATAACACGGGAATTATTTCCATCACTCCGGACTGCGTCATCCAATCCAAATTCATACGATTGGAAGCGAAATTAATCAAGGAAAGGAGAATAATGATGCATTTTAGCAAATCAATTACTACTATAAACACATCCGTATCACCTCAAATTCCGGTTTATTTTACAAATGAGACCGTCATCCCAATTAACAAAGATGTGACTGAAATTTCCAATTTCAATTATCAAGAAGCAGTCGAGGCACTCAACCGACTACACGACCACAACTGGAAGACCATCAAAGAGCATCGGTATTGGACAATTGGGCTTTGTTCAATGTTTGCAGCGGCCACTGTTATCATTTGCCTATTGGCTGTGGTCCTTAAGTACGGCAAGTGTCCAACTAAAAACTCTACCAACATCGAACTGGAAGATCAAAACCACATTCGGAGAAGTAATTTTGAAATCAATTGGGCAACAACGTCGGAGGAGGGAAAATGTTGATTACATCAACAAAATACAAATTTATTTTGTATTGATTATTTTTTGCTTACTCGTAATTTGTTATTTTTGCTGTTGTTTGCCTTCGTCGATGACACCAACACACTTATTGCTACAATTCTTAGGTAAACGTTTTTCGGTTAGCAATATTTGTTATTGTTGTGCTGAGGCGGGCATTTTTTTTTTGTATAAAGTAAAAGAATAAAATGTTCGTGGCATCAGTCCATTCAATTCAAGAAACAAAGCAGTTTGAATTTTTTACAGTCCTTAAAAAGTCAACTGGCTTAGTCCTCCTGGACATTGAAAAGGCTTTCGATTCAATGTGGCACAAGTGCCTGATATATAAATTGATTAAATTTAACTTTCGTAGGTATCTTATAAAAATTCTACAAAGCTTTTTATTGAATCGATCCTTTAATCTTAATGGAGCTTATTCTTCAACAAAACCAGTCCCAGCCGGAGTTCCGCAAGGTTCAGTCCTGGCCCCAGTTCTCTTCAATATTTTTCTTTATGCCTAGCATTCCCAGCTGTGACACTGCACTCTACGCAGACGATTTGGCCTTGTACTCTTCCCACGACTATGGTTCAACAATAGAAAATAACCTTCAAATCGGGATTTAATATTTCTTTGAATATTATAAACATTAGAAAATAGAAAAAAATGTCTGGCGATCTTTCTTGGTGTTTTGGTAATGTGAACTGACTGACTGATTTCCTTTTGTGAGGCACACAATCTTGTCGTTTTGAAGACGAATATTCATCAAAGTATGGCCGAGCTGTTGTCTGATATGTATGGAAAAGTTATCGAAAAATAGCTTGTCAGAATCGGGCCCTGCAAGAATTCCTGTAGAAGGCTCTGTAAAATATTATATTTCGCGTATAATGGTAGAATTCAAGCAATATATTGAAATAAGAATTTGATCGCAAACGGTCCACCAACGTATTTTATTCAAATTTACTTTTAGGACCACAAATTGGATAACCCTGTTCACCAAATCAAATATTCTTCGATACTTCCTAACCACGTCTAGCTATTTAACATTTAAGAATTCCTGACCCACTTGTATGAAAGGTAACTCAGGAAACCTTTTAAACAGTGTGCTCAATCAGTACAGGCCGCTGGCCTGTAGGCAATTTGGCAAAAGACTCACCATAATGTCTACGTCATTATAATGTCGATGATGTCAACAATATGTGGTTATGTTGCCGCTCAGCTATCCAGAACATAGCCAAGACTACCCTAGGCTACCGACCATCGCCGTCAAGAAACCGCTGGTATGAAGGAACCGACTGACCGACTGACGATGAATATTGGAAGGCGCTACAACGCATGAAGAGCGACTATACTGCGACTAAGGAAAAAGAATTACGCAACCTCCCGGATCAAGGATATCGAAGAGCCCCCGAATTCGACACGAAATAAGGGCTTTTTACAAAAAAGAAAGGGCTCCTCGAAATTACGAGGTTAATCTTGCCCCTGACCCGCAGGAAATGGTGGCCGCGTTCAAGTAGCGCTTCCCAATGCTTCTTAACGATCGGCGAATAGAGGGCCTGGTAGGGAGCGAAGAAACTCAACTCCAGGTGATAAAGTGGTTTTCCCACCCAGCCTTGAAGATGTCGGCACAGCAAAAGCTGATGAACCACAAAGCCGTAGGCTTGGATAGTCCTCATCAGCGATTTTTATGGCCAGCGGCGGGGTTTTGGTAAGGAGCATGCACCAGACCATCAGCAGAATTTAGGAAGATGGAAGCATGCCCGATGACTTGTATCAACTCTATTTGCCCCATCCTCAGAAAAGGTGATCCTACCTCGTGCGCAAGCTACCAAGGTACATACATATATCCCTACTAAATGTTGCTTACAAGATCCTATCCAGCGTACTCTGTGAACGTCTAAAGCCTTTTAGCATCGTACAAATCGGCTAATACCTACCTGTGCGGCTGTCGGCCCGGCAAATCGACTTCCATCCTTTTATCGATTTCAAAGCTGCATACGATGGCCGAATTTGGGATCCAGGGATAACTGATCCAGTAGTGTCGCACCACGCTTGAAGAAACGTGATGCACCGCACATTTTGGTTCAAGAACCTCGAACGTTTCGACACCTGCACCGGAGCGGAGAGCAGGTCTTAGGAAGGCACTATCTTCTATAAATCGGTCCAACTTTTGTGACACTCAGATGATATGGACATTATGGCGTGTTCCCAACGTGCTGTTGTAGAAGTCTTCAAAGCGATTGAAGAACTGGTGAAGCGAGCTGGTTGGAAGGTATTTTAATGAAGAGAAAATCAAGTACAGAAAAAACAGATCCATTGCCCACCACGTGCAGCTTCAATGTTGAAAGTTAAGGAGTTTGTCTACCTCGGGGCAAACGTGAACTCCACAAACGACATCACAGTGGAGATCCGACGCAGAACTCCCCTTGGCAATCGCTGCTATTACGGCGTGTCAAAACAGCTGAGATCGAAACTCCTAACTCCATGGACCAAAATTATGCTCTACAAAACACTTATCCTGTCAATCTTGCTTTATGAAGCAGAAAACTGGACGATAAGCAGGACGGCAAAGCTAATTCTGGGTTCCTTCGAAGAAATAATTCTGCATCGGATATTCGGTCCTATCTAAGGACCTAAGACGAATGAAGGAGAAGACACAACCGCGGGCTCTATGAGGTACGAGTATACAAGGATGTAGTAAAGATCTGCCGACTTCACTCGCTTGGCCACACTGAGCGCATGAGTACCAACGCTCCAGCTAAGAGTGTCATCGAATCCGATGCTTCTGGTTCGAGAAAGAGAGGAAGTCGGAATCTCCAGTATAAAAATCAAGTGATGCCGGATGCAAGACGACTTAGTTTTGAGAACTGGAAACAGCAGGCCCGAGACCGTCAAGGATGGAATGCAATTTAGCTCCGAATCAGACACCCAGTGGGTCGCTGGCCTGAGAAATGAATGTGAATGAAGAATGCCAAGCACCATCTGATTCAGCCCACTATTTAAGTGATATCACGACCAGTTCTTGGCTTGTCTTCGCTAAGCTCGTGGGTCTAAAGATAACTTTTCTACTTTACGGAAAAAAATCAAAAAAAACAAAGACCACTCTGAAAATTCCAAAATGAAAATTCACAACAGGCCTTGGATCATTTGAAAACTCCGCTTTCGGAAAACAAAATTAAAATTTAAAAAAACATTTTCGGCCCTCAAAATTCCAAATTTTTTTTTCAAAATTTTAAATTTAGATTTATATGTATTGAAAAAAACTTTTTCTTGTTAGGCTTTAAGCAAAAAATAAGCTTAAATGTATCGACCATGCGACCCCAATTTCGGGCCACCCTGCCATAATTGTCCACTTGAACCATGCCATGGGCCGTTTTGTGTAAGTGTTGCTAACTTCATTAAGATTTTTCTACTCAATATTGCATTGTCTATAGTATGTTGGACGAATAAAAGCCTTATTTAAGGCTGGGAGAATGTTTCGGACTTGGGACTGTTACAGAAATAATGGTATTCAGGATGACGTACCTTGCAAATTAAATATCGGTATACCGCGACGCTATGCGCCATTTTTACCCCCAGGCACTCCTATTCAGGCATGCCTTCAATGCGGGTGTTGTTGCGGGTATGTACCTGACCTCAGAACAACCATTTTAGCACCAAATTTTTGTTTTTGTAATTTGATTTTTAGTCCATGTTGAAACAAGATTGACTACAAAAACAGATATTGCTGCAAGTTATGAGGTCACGAGGGGGATATCAAGCCGATGCACCGATGGGGCAACTAAGGAGTCGATAGATAACGCATGATTTACGCGTTGTTTCCACGCGCGGTATATGGAGCAATGACAGCGACAGTGACCATAAGGAGTTAAATCGCCTCATATATGGCACGTGGAGACGCTGAGTTAATGCTTATACACACACCTAGACATACATTTAAGCTTGGTAGTCTTGTATACATAAGTTTATCAGTAAGTTTGGTTTTCTTTTTGTTCGAAATTTAGCTAACCAATGCATTGGTTTTAAACTTTGTTAGTATTAACTCTAGATAAGGATTTATTAAATAAAGTTAAGTCGACTTTCAAACTGCCAATATTCCTTGTTTCTCTTTTTTTCAAAAACTCGAGTCTGACGATACCACACTTAACGAATATTTATTCGTATAAGTAGGCAAATATCGAGATGTACAGGATGCCATGACTCAGATGTCATTTGAAAAACTTTCGGAATACAGGAAACAACTAAAAAAAAAATTCTTTTCGGCTCTCAAAATTTAAATTACTTTTCTTCAAAATTTAAAATTTAAAAAAAAAGTATTGATTCGCCTGGCGGCTTGGGACTCCAGATTTAAAATGTTATTTATAATTCCAGGCCATAAGCATAATGTGTGACCAAATGTGTGATCCCAGTGCCGGATACGCTTCCTGTGACCCCATTAACCCGCCCGAGCCTTGCTGGGGTCCATTTCCAGTAAGTATATCAATATGAAGTGCATTTCGTTTATATTGATCTATATTATTGTAGTATGTGGGTCGGGTCCGAGGTAGGCTGAAGGCTGGTTATATGTGGCGTACATGGGACTGCTACAGACGGAACGGTGTTCAAGATCAGGCTCCTTGTAGAATACGCATCGGTATTCCTGGACGCTTTCAACCATACTTAGATTCATGTACTCCTATACAGCCTTGTTCCAAGAACTGCGCTTTTCGGTATATAACTTTCCTTTTTCAGCTATCGTTTTTGCATTTTTTAATTTTTGCCTTTTTATAATAGTCGTCTGTGAGGTTGACTATGACGGGATTGAGACGATCGAACTGAACACATTCAATCATCCTGAAATGCTTATAAGCTACATAAAATATTGCGATATTTCCGGCTAATTTTTTGGCCAATTTTGAATGTATTTATTCAAAATTACTTTCGAACATCTAACATAAGGTCAAAAGGTATCTAATAAAGTGAAGTCAATTTCAAGGTGTGTATTTCTGTTGACAAGCTCAGGGAGCTATTTTCCAAAAATATGGTAAGTGTTCATCCAACAAGAGGTGTCGTCGTTCAACTTTCAGTGCGATGACTTTGGATAAATACGAGTAAAAGATAGGAGGCTATCAGCGCACACTTGGGCAACTATTTGTGTTGCAGTTTGCTGTGGTTTTTGAGCTGATGATTGGGAAAGTTTTTTTTTTCCAAACAGAAACCAGTGTGACTTTTTCTGTGTTATAATTCGTTACTGAACGCGGTTGACTGTGATGTGAAACGATATACATACATATTCACCCCTATTGCGATAGTCATATGATACACAGCTGGTAATATAAAGGCCCTGTTGCGTACAAATTTCTTGGTCGTGTGTTTTCTTGTAACAATTGTTAAGCGAGATCGTACGATTTAAAATCTTTAGGATTTTGCCTTTTTGCCTACATTTCCAGATGACGTGGTTTTCAATTTTGCCAGTCATTTTCTATCATTACGAAATGATTTTTTTCAAAAAATGAACAAAGTGTTTTTCAATTGGCGTGGACATCACTTAAAGTTTGAAATTTTCGCCATGACCTGGGCAGCTTTAAGGGATAATATCTATATAGATAATCTGGTCATAAATATGAATGCGGAAGATGAAAGCAGCAAAATCTATGGCTATGGTTTTAAAACGAGCATCAATGAATCTCAGTAAGTGGAACTCGAATTGCAGGCGATTTGGTTTGATTTGATTTTGATTTTGGTGGGGGCTATACCCCCATTTTATTGTGCTTAATTCAAGCTAGATACTTAATTTAACTTACAATCTAGGAAACTAAGAAAGATTAGGAAACGGAGTTTTAGACAAGGTTGCTGATGTTAAAGGGATAGGTTCATTGGAGCCATAGGAGGTACGAGAGGTGGGTACATAGAAGAGAAGTGGATTCCGTGTATTACTAGGGTTAGTGCTAAAAAAGGTAGAGTTATAAAGGGTCTCGCAGTCAATGATACCTGAGAGGAGTCGATGGATGAGAAGGATGTCGGATATCCTTCTTCGTTCTTCCAGCGAGTTCAAATTAATAAGTATTAGGCGGTCTTGATAGGGAGGTAGGATCAGAGGATTGTCCCAGGGTAATCCGCGAAGAGCCAAACGGAGAAAACGGCGTTGAATGATAGTAAGGAGACCACATTTGAGACGCGTATACTAGGGCGATAATAGGGCGAACAAAGGTTATGTAGAGAGACCGAGTGACGTAGGGGTTGGAAAACTCTTTAGACCATCGTTTCACGAAGCCGAGTGCAGAATTGGCTTTAAGAATTATATCGCTTATACGAGGGTGGTCCGATAAGTAGTTAGCATCACCGCCAGATGGCGCCAGTATCGCAAGAGCTTACCATCGTATAGTACATTCTAGTAGACGGCTACTGTCGAAATTTCAGACGGATCAGACTTGTAGTTTTGTTCCGACCGCTTGTAGAAGCGGGAGTATCCGCGGATTTTAGAAAAATGGAAAAAGAGCAATATCGGTCGGTGATTCGATTCTTGTTTTTGGAAGGGAAATCGAGCAGCGAAATTAAAGAGCGTGTGGATGCTGTGTACGGTGTCTCTTTTCCATCGATGGCGATCATCAAAAATTGGTTCAACGACTTTCAACGTGGTCGCACGTCGGTTTTTGATGAGCCACGTCCAGGTGCCCCGAAAACGGCTACCACGGAGGATAACGTGACAAAAATCCATGATCTCGGTATTGGCAGACCGCCGATTGAAGGTGCGCGAGATAGCTGAGACAGTAGGCATTTCAAAAGATTGCGTGAGTCATATTGACAGTCGACGAAACATGGATCCACTGGTACACACCAGAGACCAAGGAACAGTCGAAACAGTAGACTTCACCCGAACTTCTTCTCCGAAGAAGGCGAAGACTGTCCAATCGGCCGGAAAGATGATGGCCACAGTTTTCTGGGATTCACAAGGTGTCATCCACATCGACTACCTGGAGAAGGGCAAAACGGTCACAGGGCTGTACTATGCCAAATTATTGGGCCGATTGGACGCCGAATTGAAGAAAAAACGTCCCTATTTGGCGAAGAAAAAAGTGCTCTTCCACCATGATAACGCACCAGCTCAGACCTCCGCCCTCGCCACGGCCAAATTGATCGAATTGGGCTTCGAACTGCTGCCCCATCCACCGTATTCTACAGATTTGGCGCCGCGCGACTTCTTTTTGTTGCCAAACTTGAAAAAGTCACTCGCCGGGCAGAAATTTCAGTCGAATGAGGAGGTCATCGCCGCCACGGAGGCCTACTTTGCAGACCTCGAGAAAACGTATTTTTCAGACGGGTCAAAGAAGTTGGAGCATCGCTGGGTCAAGTGTATCGAGCTAAAAGGAGACTATATTGAAAAATAAATCGCCATTTTTCCAAAATTTTGTTTTTCTTTTGTAGGCTAAGTACTTATCGGACCACCCTCATACTACCCTTTGATGGTTAGAAAAATCACAATTGACCTAGGGGAAAATGCAAAGGCATTCTATGAAGTATCAGACAACGGAGTGCTATATAAACTTTACCAAATCAAGAAACACCTGAGCAAACTCTACTTTTTTGTAAAATATCATTGCAAACAGTCACAGCTAATGGAGAACAAGGTAGGAGTGCCCTAAGGATCTGTTTTAGGACCACTATTATACGACCCCTGGAGAATTCTGAGTTTACATGGATAAATGGACAACCAAATGGATGGTAATACTCCAGTAGGGACCCGCAATATAAAAATCCACACGCGATCTCCTTGATCGCTGCCGGGGCAAGGATTCTGGAGGCCCCACCACTCATTCCGGCAGCCCGGAACGACACCGACTCTTGCGGCTCATTGTCACACCACCTGGTTGGACTGAGCATGAGTGGTGCAACCAACAGAGGCGACATGCTAGATGGCGCGGCACCGGAAACCGCTAAGGTTGAACGAGACCCAGAATTGGGACGTACTGCAGATTGCATTGCTGAGTGCCAAAAAAGAAGGAGAAAGAGGCATGCCCGAAAATCGTGCAAAGAGGCTGGCACAGTCGAAAGAACGAAGGATGAAGGCAAACCTCTGGGGAAAGAGGTCAAGAGGATTAGATCGGCGGAGGAAACCCCTACCGAAACCCATCCGACCCTCTCATCTGCAGCGTCGGCGGCTAGTAAAGGCTGCTGCAGGAGGCACAAGCATGCCAGCATTTTCAGCATGCGCCTCAAACATTTCTCCTCTTATTTCTGACGATCAAATCATCAATAAGAGCGTGCCAAGTTCCCAAACTGACGGAGCTGGAGGTGTTCAGGGTCCTGTTATGGGCGCCGACCGCCGAAAAAGACAGTGATGCGGACAGACAAAGTTTGATCGCAGAAGGCAAACCGTTTTTGGATCCCAACAAACCTCAAGCTGGCAGGGCTGTTCTAAAGCGGCGTCGGAAGGGAGCACGAGGTCGAACCGAAAAAGGTAAGAGCGCTCGTAAACGGAAGATGGCCGCCGGGGAACGTGATGTGTCCTCCATCCATCAGCAGAATTTGGGAAGATGAAATCATGCCCGACGACTGGAATTTCATCTCTATTTGCTACATCCTCAAAAAAGGTGATCGTACCTCGTGCGACAGTATATTCCTGCCAAATGTTGCTTATAAGATTATAGCCAGCGTACTCTGTGAACGTTTAAAGCCTTTTAGCATCGCACAAATCGGCACATACCTGTGCGGCTTCCGGCCCGGCAAGTCGACTATAGACTGGAATAAACCAGAATAGATCTTTTTTTTTATCGATTTCAAAGCTGCATACGATGGCCGTATTGGCAAGGCTGTCGCTGTCGTGTGACACGCCATCTGTTTCTCGAACATACGAGTATAGTGCGGAGAGCTGGTCTTCGGAAGGCACTATCTTCTACAAATCGGTCCAACTTTTGGGACACTCAGATGATATGGACATTATCGCGTGTTCCCAACGTGCTGTTGTAGAAGTCTTCAAAGCGATTGAAGAACAAGCCAAGCGAGCTGGTTGAAAGGTAAATGAAGAAAAAACCAAGTAATGCTGTCGAGCAAAAACCGATCCATTACCCACCACAATCGACAGCTTCAGTGTCGATAGTTAAGGAGTTTGTCTACCTCGGGGCAAACGTGAACTCCACAAACGACATCACAGTGGAGATCCGACGTAGAATCCCCCCTGGCAATCGCTGCTATTACGGCCTGTCAAAACAGCTAAGATCGAAACTCCTAACTCCAAGGACCAAAATTATGCTCTACAAAACACTTATCCTGTCAATCTTGCTTTATGAAGCCGAAAACTGGACGATAAGCAGGACGGCAGAGCTAATTCTGGGTTCCTTCGAAGGAATAATTCTGCATCGGATATTCGGTCCTATCTAATGAAGGAGAAGACACAACCGCGAGCTCTATGAGGTAGGAGTATACAAGGATGTAGTAAAGATCTGCCGACTTCACTCGCTTGGCCACATTGAGCGCATGAGTACCAACGCTCCAGCTAAGAGTGTCATCGAATCCGATCCTTCTAGTTCAAGAAAGAGAGGAAAACGATAACCCTGCTGGGAAGAGCGAACGTGATGTCTCCTCCTCCGACGTGACGGCGGGTAATCGGAGTCCGAAGGTAGATGCGGCGATCAAGAAAGATGAAAGCAAAAATCTGAAGACGTAGAGGACCAATGACTGCTCCTCGGAGGGGAACACTTCACACAACAAAACCCTTTCTTCTGGAAAGGAGATACAAGTGACCGTAAGGAGTCGAGACAAGCACCTCTCCTACAAAGAGGCAGCCATCTCCTGGAAAGCTGGCAGTGACAGCAGAATCACCAGCGCCGATTGCCAACACTGCGAGGATCATCGACTGGAGCTAGCTTCAGCAACATGCTTCTGTATTTAGGCTGAGAGGTCTGCTCTGATGAATGGTACTTGGTGAGCTGTTCCTCACAGCAGTCATCTGCCTGGATGAGGATCATGGTGTCGAAAATCCTTCCCCTGGGAACTACTACCTATCAGGTAGTTAGTCTCCCAAAATTAACGCGCGCCATCTACTGGATTCCGGGGAAACTTGGAAAGAAGCTGAAAGTGCTGACGCGACTGCGTGCGCAGAACCCGGAACTTGACCGGAGGGCCTGGACCGTCCATTCCTACAAAGAGAGTAAGGGCTCTTTGAAAAAAGAGGGCTTCATTCTGGTTGTGGGATTGGACAACGGCTCTGTCCAGACCCTGAAATCCGCATACGATTCACGTCCCTACTTCGGCCTTGGTAGGATTTTATTCCATATTGATGTTAAGTAGTCGAAGGAAGGAACGTGCTCCGCAGTCTAAATCTATGATTTTTACTGAGATTAATCTACAGCATTGCAAGACTGCTACCGCTCTTCTCAATAGCAGAATTGCATGCAGTAGTACAAATCATCACATTCAGGAACCATGGGTGTGGAATAAACGCCTGTGTGGTCTGGGTAGTATACGTGATGCTACGATTTTTTATGATGAGCGATCCGAAAGGCCTAGGTTCAGCCTCATCATATCGAACACGCTTTCGGCAACCAAACTTGGTCAATTCTGTAGACAAGATCTGGCTGCGAGAGTTAGCTACAAAGCGCACGAAGAAATTGAACACTTTGTCGTGGCGTCTGCTTACTTCCCCTACGACTCGGTACTGCCCCGCCACCAAAGGCACATAATGAAACACACTCATTAAAGGAGCGGCTTGGCAAAGGGCTGCTAATGAGGGCCTGAACTTGTGAGCAGTAATTGATTAGGTCGGGGAAGAAGTCGGTTGGACTCTGAGATCAAGATTAATCTCTGTGGAGTTATTTGAAGAATAAAGACTATGCCAAGATCCCCTACAATTCAGGACATCAAACATCGATCCAAAGTGAAATTTCGGTCATCGACCCACTCAACATATTCTTTGAAAATTCATTTATAATTTTGACTTTCGGTTGATCGCCTGTAACAAAAACCGAGGTTACATGAACTTTATTGTTTTCCATTCAGATCAGTCTCTATAGACCAATACAGATCAGCATTGATTTCACGAAAAATGTGTGTTCAATTGAACGAAAATATTCACGTCGTCAGAAGCAAGCACTTTAATCACTGATCACCACCGTGATCCTCTCATTCAAAGAGTATTAAGATGAATACTCGCAAAAAGTACACGATCTATCTATTTAAGAAGGTTTCGTTATTGTTTTCAGATTAAGTATGTCACAAACCATTTACTGAAAGCCAGTGACACCTCGTTTTGGATGACCCTATATCGAGTTAAAAGTTGATGCCAAAGAAAATCATAATACCGACTCCCGACTCAATATTGAGTTAAGACAAATACCAGGCACTGCAGCTCATTATCATAGAAACATATAACATGATCACGGGTCACCCAAGATTACAGATCACTTAGCACATTTCTATTTCCTAATTTAGCTTTAACCTAAAAGCGATTCGCCTGGGAAGACTTAAAACAAACTCAACCAATGCGTCCCAACAACACAACTGAAAAAAAACGTCCATAGCCTTCACTAGCCTATCTCTTTCACAGATAGTCCATTCAGATCGAATAGAAAATAAAAAGAAAAAAAGAAAAAAAAAAAGAATCAAATAACGACATCTCCAAGATATTTCTGGATGTGAGCCGACACTCAGAAATCAGTTTGAATTCGTCGGTCGTGGAATTAAGTCGTTTTAGAGAAGGGAGTTGTGGTCTTGTGATATTGTGTAAGTGCCCATTGAAGTGTAAGGAAAGTGTAATGAGGATTTTCCCTCAATCCGTCAGTTTGATATTGGATAGGATATATTCGAAGTTAAGCTCGAAAAAACAATAGAAACAAAATTTAAGGCTATCGTGGGATCAAGTGGGCTTATCTTAGATGCTAAAGAAGTTTCACGAAAAATACTATATGATCCAGGATTATATCAGCCACCGGAAATAAATATTTTCGGAGGGATAGAATATATGAGGGCTGGCATGGCGCACAAGTTTTATTTTAATTGTTTTTGAAATATAGGCAAGGTCTACAGGACCCTATTTCTAAAATGTTTGCAACATTCATCATAGTTTCTTGTTTTATTTTAAACGGTTTTCCTGCCGTTAAATTGATCAAATTTTCTAAAATTTTATTTTTTCGACTACATTTCCTTGTCTACTTGGCAGCCAGCTCGACTGAACCAAATTTAGATCCGATAAGACACGGAAACTTCCTTACCGAGGCCAAATGTTATCGCCATGCCACAGCTTAAAATAGTGTCTTTCTTCAAAAATCAGTTTTATTTTCATTCACTAGCTTCAAGATTGATGCCATTAAAACCAAAAAAAAAATTTTTTCAACTTTCCAACTGATAAAAGCGAAATGTCTGTGTCCCAATTTCAGATTTCTTCAAGATGGAAATACACATAAGACTCAAAGACAAGCGACACTAACGAAATAAAAACGAAAATTATTATCAAATAATTCATAATCAGTTTATGGTGTAGTTTTTAAGGAGGATATAACTCAATGTTCGAAACAATCGGATTGTAATGTAATGGTGGACAAAGTTATGCTAAAAATTCCTCTTAAACGGAGAAAAAACAATCGTCCCCGTATCACCCGTGCATTAATTACCGACACAACTATTGTAATATCGCCGTTGCCTCGATGGGCGATAGTCAGCGCCACCATTATCGTCATCTGTATCGTCTGGAGTTCAGCTGTAGGTTATGCGGATGCCGCCACCGAAGCCGCACGGAACGACCAAGATAGTAAGTATGAATTGAAGAAGCCCATATAGCCTGATGTCATATCTTCGAAATGATTTTTGAATTTCAATTGCTCTTGTTGGTTGGGAAACTATTTATGAAATTGAGTTAATTGGCTCTAGATGGCAAGTGGGTTACGAGCCACGTCATGGATGCAGCCATTGGCATGCAACGAATTTTTGCATTTAGTTCATTAGTATCTGACTAATTATGGTTTTATAAGACGCATCGTCTGACAGGATGTGACAGAGAGAAAGTAGGACTAAAATAACTCTAATTTGATTAAGGTTCCAGCCTTATTGCCCTATAGACTTAAAGATCGACAGTAGTATATTAATCATCGTTGAAAGAATGTAACAAATTGTTTCGTATTGATCTTGGGTGATCGCTAATGGAAGTCCAAGATCTTGTCATTTGTATTGACTGACAAGGAGATAGACTGTCAATAGTTGCAGATATTCGATTAGTTCCAATTGATGTAAGTGATAAAGCTCGATTGTTAATGCAAATAAATTATTTCTAACCTTGGTTCCGGAGTGAATCGAAGATTTATTTGTTCATAAGCCTACCTTAGGGCTTTTAGACTAATTGAACTTTATAGTTTCTGCGGGTGGTCGCGTCTTTATAAAAATAACCTAAATACTCCTTAGATCTCATAATAAATTTAATGTATTACCTGATCACCACATTTCTTATTTTATTTGCTTTGAAGCACCCTAGACACCACTAGCCTACTAGTTTACACTGTCAATCTGCCCAAGTAATTGGTCGAAAGTTATGGGCCAGACCATCCATTTTATTTATTGCGCCTACTGTAACCATAAAATATATGTACGTGGGCCATATTCCCAGCTAACACCGAGAAGCATGTTTTACTGGGAAGTTTAAATCAAATATAAAAGCCTGATTCTCACCATTAGAAGAGAAATTTGATTTTCTGAACAAAAAAAAGATAGAGGCTGACGAATTGACGGAAAATTAAAGCCAGAATTCAAAAGCCATATCTTGTCGATTTCATGCAGTTTTTGATTTTCTTTTACTTTCTCGTGTTTCCATAGGATGGGGCTATCCAATAAGAGGTGTCATTTTGAAGTATAGGGTCAGCCAAATAACTTTTTTTTTTTTTGAAAATGCTATAAAAAAAACTACTGAATATTTTCTCAAATTTCTTTTTTTATTTGAAAGTACAATCCTTCCGGTTAATAATGGAAAATAATTTCATTCAAATGGCTGCCTCGGCTGGCCATACAGTAGCCTACACGATCGGTCCAATTTTTAAGCACATTATCGATTGTGTGCAGCTGTATTTCACCAATGGCTTCACGAATATTGTCCTTTAAAGCGTCAATTGTCTCTGGCTTGTCGGCGTAACACTTATCTTTGACGGCACCCCGATCCAACGGTGTCAAATCGCAGCTCCGAGGTGACCAAACGACATCAGCTCTGCGGCTGATAATGCGATCTTCAAAAACAGGGCGCAAAACATCGAGTGTAGCTTCGGCTGTGTGGCACGTAGCGCCGTCCTGTTGAAACCAAATGTTGCCAATATCCTCCTCTTCAATTTTTGTGAACAAAAATTCGTTCAACATGGCCCGATAACGATCGCCATTGACTGTAACGGCCACTCCTTGCTCATTTTCGAAGAAAAATGGCATTTTTCAATCAATTTAAAGAACATGCTTCTACAATACCAGTAGCCATTTTTAAAAGATATTTTTTATGGGAAGTTGGAAGGTCCTCGGTCTGACAATGATTTTCAGTTAAAAATGATTTCATTTTTCTACATAAAATCTCCCTTGACTTCAACACACTTGGTCCAGTGTTTCTTCTACATTAGTATTCCTTCTCGGTAGTGAGAGTCTGGAAGGCAATGAAAGTATTCATCTACGGCCTTTTTAACTCCTTCATAGGATGCGAAGCGCTTCCCAGAAAAAAAAAATCCTTTAAGGGAACAGATAGAGGTCTGACAATGCCAAATCAGTAGAATCAAATCTACCCTAATTCCCGCAGATTTCCCATCTCCAAAGAACCCTTCAGCACATGTACGTTGTTCTGGTAAACGATGATTTTTTCTTCTTCAAGTCAAGCCTCTTCTGGCGAATTTTGGCATTTTGTCAAGAAGGTTGGAGTAATATTCCTCTGTAATTGTTCTACCTTTTGCAAACACGCTGGCCATGATCTTTCCAGCAGATGCAATCGACTTTGCTTTCTTTGGTGCTGAACCACCTGTTCCACCCACTGCCTGGACTGTTTCGTTTCTGTAGTGGTGAACTGATGTTTGACCCATCGTGACAAATCGTGAATCGGTCCAAAGATTGCTGCGAATATCCTTTGGCATTTGCACAGGTCCTTCGCATCGCTAATTCTTTATGCAAGATGTTTCGCAACCATTCTTCCTATATCCCCAGAGCCTCAGCCATCTCACTCACCTTCACTCGCCTATCGTCCAACTCATATCATACACTTTTCGGTGTGGTTTTTTGGCCATGGATCGTCTTCGAGGGATGTATGTGCGACAATTTTAAAATTCAGTTGCCGCTCTATAAGGGTTGACATCGAAGGAGCAGAGTCTATGTAAACTTTTGGCAATTTTGGATGAGTTTCTTTAGAGGTTAAGCCATTCAAAACGAAGAATTTTATGACGGTAAGTTTATCCTTGTACTGGAAAAATTCTTATAAACACACTGCTTGAGAGAACAAATTGAAACTTGTCATACGGACTAATGACACGTCCACCCAGGCGCGAAACATAGAAAACGTCTTCCTTGCGGCGGGTCGAGAACTTTTCACTTAACCTCTTATTTTTTTTTCTGTTATAGGGTTCGTGCAGGTGTACGCTCTTATGGACGGGGTGCAGATGGTTTGTGTCGAAAATGTTCGTTCACTACTCTCCGACGGCGGTTGTCCTAGATAGGATTTGAGAGATTTGACTTAATTTACCACGTTGGTTGTAGTTCACAGTTTTCATTTCATTAAGGAGTTATATTGGAAATGCACACAAAGTATGCATTTTGAAGTGATCTTATACTGCGAGTGTTATGCCTTCGTCAGCGTTTTTTTGATCATCTCTCATTCACAACTGATGTTGTTGCACAGTTTTTCCGTATAGGAATTGTTCTTGGCTATGGACAGACTTGAACTGCAGACCTTCCGCTCAACAGTAGGTGATGATTACCATCTAGACCGTCGGGAATAGTAGCTCTAATAATTCTTTTAAGAATGAGTTGAAACCTTGCAATTTCGTTTCCGCTGGTCCCGACCTCCATTGACGTTACTGCCACACTACCAGTTCAAGAACCACACCAAACTGTCACACGTTGGGGATGGAGAGATTGTTTTCATATTCATCTCGACAGTTTTGCTTATTTGTTTCTGCCAAAAATATTCATTTTACTTCATTAATATTTATTAAGGAGAATATAGCCAACAGATTTATCAGCAAATCGAGTCCTACCGATAGTGTTAAATACTTCCTGCTTGAAAGTATTTGTGGATTAGATAAATGTCTCGTCGAAGTCATTTACAAGCACCTATGCTTAAGAGACATCCCCATTGCAACTAATACCATCGAATGCTTCGTGGTTTGCGATTAACAATTTTTTTTCCAGTGAATTACATTTACAAGTAAATCGTTTCAACGATTTCTTAAGCTTAGTACTCGACTCGACTCTTGCCTACTTTAGCCCTACAAGCGATCTGTTTGTAGCCAATAGGATGACCTCATTAACTCCTAAAACTTGATCTCATTATACTCCTTTACGACCTCAGTTCTAGTTAATCATTCGTACCAACCACAATCAGCTACTGAGATCTTAAATCTATCAGTTTAACTCTGATGATGATGACTCTCTCACTTCTAATTGGCATAACCAGTACTACACGTTGATGAGCAGGTTAAGTCTTAACATTCAACATTAATATGATGTCTGAGAATCTACCAAACCACTGCACCATTAGAAATACCAAATGTGAATCGTCAATAACAGGGCCTACAAAAGATAAAAGAGGCTTACACCCTGCGATTTTGAACGCCATACGAGCCTTGTTCAAAAGGAAATCAAGAGGTCAAAAAATGAATTTCTTACACCTAAATTCAAAGTCGGCTTAAACGTTAAGCAACCGTGAAAGATCATTAAGAAGCTAGGTGGGGGAATCAAGCCTGAGAGCTCAGAAGACATAAATGGCGAGTTGCGACTCTCTCCGACAATCGCACTGGTGATCCGAACGAGTATGATATCATAAATTCTACAATAGTTAAACACCCAGCTTGACCGAGAGCTTAGGCTTTTCTAGAGTCTATGAAGAACCATCATTTACCCTAGGTCTTTCTAAACATCATGAAATAGTCATGATAAGGAATATTGTCCGATCGCCGTTCATGTTTAAGGTTTCTGAAAAGCTTTTGAGCACGCAATTGAACTTGTTCTTTAACCAACAGAAGCTCCTTTCAGTAAGGTTTTAGGCCACAATGCAGCTGAACCTCCGCGCTACTAAAGATTATTGTAGACCATCGCTGAGTTATGTGATATCGTCGGTACGATTATACTTTTCGAAGGCATTCTCAAAGAACTCAAACCTCAAATGTTACTTCAATTTCGATTCCTCTGAGCTAAAACTCATTTGGAATTACCTCGGTGATCGCAGCTAAGCTAACTTTTCAAACTTTTTCAAACTCAAAATAGGAGTTCCTCAAGAATCTATCCTAAGGCCCCTACTGTTCTCTGTGCTTAATAACGACATTCCTGACATTCTCAAATACTATAAGGTACATATGTATGTACGCAGATGACGTCCAATTATAGATCAGCTACCCATTTTACCTAAAGGTAAGGTTGACGCCAGACTTTTACGCGATGGTCATATTAAAACAAACTTATGCTCAACTCTACCAAGAGCCAAGCCGTTATCATGGTCGTCCTTAGCATGCTTACTATGTCAATTATCATGTAGATCAAGATTTTTATGCAAAATGCGGCTCAACCTGCGGTCGGACAAGCCGAATTCCTTTGACCGTCTCGAAATGGGCATACCAGGGTTTTAAGTCGCACTTTCAGCTACGATGCCGTTAACACCAGACTCTTGTCATCAAAAACCAGTCTGAGAGTTCACTCCAAGTTTTGTAAATTAATTTACTGTAGCCGTAGCCACTTTGATGAAGACAAAGGCAGTACAAGCCTTAGGAGGCGATTCCATGTCATCGTTTTTGTAGTGATTTTTCCCTCTTTCAACAAGTCGTTCGAGTGTGTATCGATTCATATTTAGCAGGGTTCTAATTTTTGCCATTTAAAGTCATAACACCGGTAGTTTAGCAATAATAGTTCAACAAGGGCGCGGAATTTAAAATGACACCTCTTGTTGGATGGTCATTTATATAAAATTTGGGGCCCGACTATGGACCTTAACAGTGGCATCATGTCTCTAGTATATACTGAACATTACCCAAACATGTTGACATCAATTTCATAATAGAATTCGAAATTCTTTTCACAAACCTTAAATAGGTTTTTCTGTGATACGTTTTTCTGTTGGAAATACCTGTGATTCGCTGTTGCAGTATAGTGCACAGGTTTGAAAGTATTACTACATCGATTTAAGCATGCCTCTTACAAGCTTCAGGACAAGGGCTAGGCTCGGTATGACACTCCAAACGAGCCGCGTGTGCTTTCAGGTGCTTACTAACCGGGAGGGTCAGAAAACTATCATGCTACTTTTTAAACTGTATTTCTACTTGGTTTTCATTTTCCATTACATAACAACGCACTCGCTTTATCAGATTTACATCTGGCGATGATTCCAGACGTTCCATAGAAGCCACTGTCCATGGAAAAAAAAGCTATAAACTTCCTTCAATTAATTTATGAGCCCACTCCTTATACACCTCTAGCTACTTTCCTCTCCAAACACTACGCGGAGCTGAACACTATGTACATGATCACTGCTCTGGCGGCAACGCCAAGAGCATTCTCTGCACTGCATCTTGGCACACATTCGTCGCTTTTAATTGCAGTCGCACACGATGCATTCCACTTTGCATGTGCGAAGCTCAATAAATCAATTCATTAAATCGAAAGCGCGTTCAATTGAAATGCTAACTCTGTCTCCAGCTCACGATACATGCTGCAACAATCATTAAGGTCACTTCCCTCCCGAGGAGAAGGGATCTCCTCTCTATTTACATTTGTTCCGACAACTAGGTCAATGGTCGTTCCGAGATAAGACTGACTCTAATTGATTCCAGCGCACATGAGAGAAGAAAAAAAAAACGACGCTTGACCACCCTTAATGTCAGCTAGCCTGTGGGAGCGTTTATCTCGTCCGCTTATGTAACAGTCGCACGACTCGTATCACTCACGTTCCACATGCTTACATCTGTGTTATCTCACATCTCATTGCTGTCTATTGTGTTCACTTGCAGGCGGCCTGGTCGATCTCCTTAGAGAGTTCGGGATTCCCGAGTTGCCCGTCGGGATCACGCAGGCGAAAGGATTTTGTGGCAGCGAACGAAATGCCTACCAATTGTCGTATCCCTCCCCAGCCTTCAAACTTAGTAAGGAGGCTATTTTGACCATCCAAACATCACAGGCCTTTCCCAGAGGCTTCCCGGAGGATTTCTCGATTCTGATCGCCCTGAAGTCAGGAAACCGTACCCAAGCCAAAATGCCAGTTTTCACAATCTACTCGGAAGAGAGCGAGGACGTGCTTTCGGTCACTATTGGACGGGAGATCGGACTGATCTACCAACAAGTGGATGGACCGAATTTCCGTCGGAATGATATCAACTTTGGAATCGGCTTTAACGACAACAACTGGCATCGGTTCGGAATAAGTGTGAAGGGGAACGCAGCGACACTTATTTTGGATTGCAACAAGCAGGTCACGCGAAGGCTGGAGAGGCAACTGGGAACTTCCATTCCGACCAATGGCTTGATATTAACGGGCGTCCAACTGACAGACGAGGAGGGATTCTTCACGGGAGACGTTCAGATGATGCATGTGGCTGATACCCCTGAAGCTGGCTACGATATTTGCTCGAAATATGTTCCATCTTGTAAGGAGAGAGATTCATCCGAGGATAGAAGCCCGACGTTTCTACATACAGGACCCAACACGATAAGGAGTTCAACATCTTGGAGCTCTGGCGGAAGTGGAACTAGTTCTTCGGGTTATGAGAGTTCAAGTAGCTCGAGCACGGGAGGAGTAGGACATATCCCCACAAGCCCTATTGGTGGAAGTGGTTATCATTTCTCGAGCAGTGGGTCGACTGGGGGAGCCACGGGCGGCACAAGGCATCATTTCTCGAGCAGTGGATCGACAGGGGGAGCTACGGGTGGTGGTACAAGTCATCATTTCTCAAGCAGCGGATCGGCTTCAGGAGGATCTTCAGGTTCTTCAGGCTCTTCGGGATCTTTAGGTGAAAGTTCAGGTTTTCACATGTCCGGCGGTCAGCGAGGTGCAGGATATCAAACTTCAGGTGGTCATGGCGAACTGGGATTAGGACTCCAAATAGGAGCTGGACTGGATATAGGGGAGGAGGCTCAAACAGGTTCATCTGGCCTTTATGAAATCGGTTCCATCGACGGTGGATTTGATTCAGCAGAAGATTTTACAACAACTATGAACCCATTAGGGATTGACCTCTACGGCGAAGATTCCAGCGAAGGTTCCATTTTCGGAGGTGGCCTCAATGGGCATGGAGAAATCCTACCAAACTCCACTGATTATGATATCAATTCACAAGAAGACAGCGCAGGTCTTGAAGGGGACAATTTCGATTTGAATTCTTTCAACTCTGGCTTAAATGGAAGTTCGGAGAAAGGCTCTGGCGGACGTAGACGAAAGGGTCGGAAGAAAAAGAAAAATGGGTCGTCCACGTCCAACTCTGATTCAACATCGCTTGAACCCAATAACAGGAGGAATCAAACATCGGTAGGAGCATATCAACCAACTACAGTGACTTGTTACCCTGGCCCACGAGGATACACTGGTCCTCCCGGGCCCCCCGGAGAGCGAGGCCCTAAGGGTGAGCCCGGACGTGATGGTCTTTTAGGACAGCATGGTGCTCCTGGAGCACCAGGCCATGTATTTGTCGTCCCAGTAAGTAGAAATTATTTTTCGAAAAGCTTAGATTCGTAACGCATTCCCACTTAGGTGAGTCAAAGCAATGATAAAGGACCAGATTCTCAAGCCGAGGCTTTGAGGCAGATGCTGTCTCAACACATGGTAAGTCTCGCACTGTCTGCCTTTCGAAAAAAAAATGTTGACTGTTTTTCATCTACCAGTTATCAATGAAAGGACCAGAAGGACCAATGGGATTGACTGGACTTCCGGGACCAGCAGGGCCAACCGGACCACAAGGCGCTAAAGGTGAACCAGGAGACGTTGGAGAGCCGGTAAGTCCTTCAGTTTAAAATTCCCTAAAATCTTACAATTTTTTTTTCTGACTTCCATCAAAGGGTGTTCGGGGGCTTAGAGGTCCGCCCGGTTTACAAGGACGAGAAGGACGTCGTGGAAGATCTGGTAGAGATGGTGAACGCGGTGCTGTGGGGCCTACTGGACCGAAAGGAGAAGTCGGCCCAGCTGGAATACCTGGACTACCCGGCGAAAAAGGTCATCGAGGTGCACCGGGATCTGTTGGAGAAAAGGGTCAACAAGGTCTTGAGGGTCAGCCTGGTGAAGAAGGACCCCCCGGTCTGCCAGGCTTGCCAGGAGAACTGGTAATACTCTCATCCGTCACAGCTCCTATGGCTCTTAAAATTTATATTTTTCTTTAAATCTAGGGCCCTCGAGGCTTTCCAGGTCCTCGTGGCTTCCCCGGACCAACCGGAAACCCTGGTCTCCCAGGAAATGAAGGTGCACAAGGCTTAAAAGGAAATTCTGGATTAAGTGGCCCGCCAGGTGCCCCAGGCCAACAAGGACCACCTGGTGCAACAGGAGCTCCTGGAACACAAGGCAATCTTGGGCCTCCCGGTATACCTGGACCATCTGGTAAACCGGGCTTGCCAGGCCTTCCGGGCGCTGATGGCTCACCCGGCCGACCTGGAACGCCCGGTACAATGGGCAATAAAGGCGACCAAGGAATGCAAGGAGTTCAAGGTCCAGTTGGATTTCCAGGACCTAGAGGACCGAAAGGTGATGATGGACCACGGGGACCCATGGGAGACAAAGGCGACACTGGAGACCGTGGTTTGGATGGGGAAAAGGGTGAAAATGGCTTGCAGGGAGAACGAGGTACTCCAGGTCCACCTGGTAGTCCAGGCTCAGAAGGTCCCGAAGGACCGAAAGGTTTCGAAGGTCCTCGCGGTGAGACGGGCTTAATCGGTCTGACGGGTGAGAAAGGAAAACAAGGCCCGCCAGGTTTCCAAGGATTCCCTGGAGCAACAGGAGAAAAAGGTGACAAAGGCGCTACTGGAGCCACTGGCCCGGCTGGTATCAAGGGTGAACGAGGTCTACAAGGTTCTCAAGGAGAACGAGGAGAAACTGGCCCTAGAGGCTTCCGCGGTTCAAGGGGTCGACGTGGCAATGAAGGAACCCCGGGGCCAAAAGGTGATTCTGGTCAACCAGGACCACCGGGACCTCAAGGCGAAGCTGGCCCTCAGGGTTCTGAGGGACCGAGAGGATTTATTGGAATGCCCGGACCACCAGGAGCTGATGGTAAAAATGGTCCAGCTGGACCACCTGGCGAGAGAGGCCAACCGGTTTGTTCATTTAAAACCAACAAAAAAATATTGAATTTATTATATAACTTCGATTTTTATTAAAGGGTGAACCGGGCAAGCCTGGTCCATCGGGTGAGCCAGGGGTGATTGGACCACGAGGTGCAACCGGCGACGTAGGCCCAGTTGGAGAACCGGGGATTCCAGGTCTACCAGGCCTCCCAGGCGATTCAGGCTTACCGGGAGATGCAGGAAAGGAAGGACCTGCAGGCCCACAGGGACCAATGGGTAACCCTGGACCACAAGGACCGACTGGTTTACCTGGCTTTCCAGGTGAACGAGGACATCAAGGACAACCAGGGCTTCCAGGACTTAAAGGCGAGTTAGGACTACCTGGTGCTCCCGGACTTCCAGGAGATAAAGGGCAAATGGGCGAGCCAGGCAGGGAAGGACCGCAAGGCCCGATTGGACGACCTGGGCCGCCCGGAAACAACGGCCCTCCAGGATCTAAGGGTGAACCCGGTGAAAAGGGACCAATCGGACCAGCTGGACGTGATGGTTTGACTGGCCTACGTGGACTACCAGGACCACCGGGTCCAACAGGAACTCCAGGCGAAGATGGTGATAAAGGTGAAAGTGGACCTCCTGGAGAAAAAGGGCTGAAGGGTGCTCAAGGAGAGACGGTAATCACATTCTAAAATATTTTTGCGTCATTGTCTCTAAAATCTTGTGTTTACATGTAGGGTCCTTTGGGCTCACCGGGACATCAAGGACCTCGTGGTGAATCTGGACCACCGGGAGCGCCTGGCGAAAAAGGTCCACCGGGCGAAATGGGACGACATGGCATGAAAGGCGAAGATGGTAAACCAGGTATCGCAGGCCCACCGGGAAGTATAGGGTTGCAAGGCCTGCCTGGGCCGCCTGGCATGAAAGGCGAACGTGGTGATGATGGAATGATAGGCCCTGTTGGGCCAGTAGGTGTACCAGGTGAACCAGGACGTCGTGGACCGAAAGGTGCGTCTGGTTCACAAGGGAAACCCGGACCACCAGGACCAATCGGGCTGACTGGAGCTGACGGACGACAGGGGCAACCAGGGCCAATTGGCCCGCCGGGAAGAGAAGGCGAACGTGGCTTACCTGGACCCAAAGGCGAAGAAGGGAAGTCCGGTCTTCCTGGACCACCGGGAAAACAAGGTTCACAGGGGCCGGAAGGACCAAAAGGGGCTATTGGCCCTCGTGGATTCCCAGGAAATGTCGGTGAACCAGGTCTCCCTGGACTTAAAGGGGAACCCGGTCGAGAAGGTGATGATGGAAAACAAGGTGAGCCCGGATTACCAGGCGACTACGGCCCACCAGGTCAAGTTGGAGAGCCCGGTCCGCCGGGCAAACAAGGCCCTGAAGGCCCAGCTGGAGTTCAAGGAAGTACTGGTCCAACCGGCGAAAAAGGCGATAAGGGCGATTTGGGCCCACCCGGTCCCATGGGGATTATTGGACCACAGGGTCTACCAGGGCCTCAAGGACCACCTGGTTTAAGAGGAGCTCCGGGAAGTACTGGTGACACTGGAAGACCTGGAAGCATCGGCCCTCCAGGTCCAAATGGTAAAATCGGAGAAACTGGGCCAGATGGACAAAAGGGTGACCGTGGTCGTCGAGGTCCTAAGGGTCATCGCGGCGAACTTGGAATGGTCGGACTGAAAGGTGATCAAGGCGAAAAGGGTGACAGAGGAATGCGTGGACCGCAAGGTCCAGAAGGTCGAAAGGGAGAAACGGGGCCTATGGGTCAGATCGGTTTTAAGGGAAATGAAGGACCACCAGGACCGCCTGGAGTCCCTGGAGCTCCAGGCCCAAAAGGCACTGATGGTGTTACAGGTCCTAAAGGCGACATGGGGCCACCTGGACCAGCCGGCCCACCAGGAGCTCCAGCTGATGCCCCACTCATACCACCAGAGCTCCTCTTTCAACTAGGAGAATATGGTAATACGAAAGCCGACACAACACGACGCAGAAGAGATCTCGAGCAGTTTACGGAAAACGCTGTAGGTAATGAGAACGATGACTTCAACGAACTGATGGGTATTGGAAAGGATTCGAGCACAAAAAAGAAATCGAAAAAGAAAAAACTCAAAAAAGATGACCTACCTCCAAAGTTCCTCGACATGTACACGGCTATTTACTCCATGCGTCAGGAGATCGATCGTATTCGAAAGCCCATTGGCACACAGGACAATCCCGCGCGTACTTGTCGCGACCTATACTTTGGACACCCGCATTTTAAGGATGGCTGGTACTGGGTCGATCCTAACGCAGGCATGCCCGACGATGCCATATTCGTTTACTGCAATATGTCAGCCCAGGGAGAAACCTGTGTCGCCGCCGATGTACACACAGCACAAATGCCTACGATACCGTGGCGTCGAGAAACCCTTGATTGGTTCTCTAACCTAAGAGGAGCTTCGAAGATCACCTATGACACCGTGGGTATGGTACAACTCACGTTTTTGCGACTCCTCTCCCAGGAAGGCTATCAGAACTTTACGTACTCTTGTGTGAACAGCGTAGCTTGGTTTAGTCGAAGGGAGAATGGTTACGCGAATGCTATTAAACTCATGGGTGACAACGAACTGGAGATCGGAAAGGATGAGAAGCTTGTCAAGCCGATGGTGCTGGCCGATGGATGTCAGGTATGTATCAAAGGTAAACTCAAGTGGAAGAGTGTAGTGAATAGACTTCTTTGCAGAGTGGAAACGCACAATCCGAGACTGTTTTGGAAATCCGAACAAAACGTCTGAATTATTTACCGATCATTGACTTCTATCCGAAGGACTATGGACAACCGAGTCAAGCGTTCGGCTTCAAAGTCGGGCCGGCTTGCTTCAAATAACGATGGGATAGATCGGATAGAGGAATCTAAAGGAGAACAACACAGCACCTGGACTGCCAAAGATCTTTACTGTTAGACGGTTAAGAACGTGTAGCCTTCTAAGAATCTGATTAAGTGTACTTATTAGTTATTGAACTTTAATTTTATTTTTTTTCTTTAAGCTCTTTTGTAAGCCTAGTCTGTATGTAGCCTGTATTTAATGAGAGTCTTTTGCTAAGTAGGGAAATATATAAATACGAAACAAAATGCTGTCTACGAGTTGAGTAGATGTTTGGTGGGCTTTAATGTAAATGAGGGTCTAGATAGGGGGATGATATCAACATGGACTATGAACTAGCGTGAAACTAAAGGCTAAAAGGTTAGTTTCTTAAGATGTATTCCACAGCAAACGGAGAACCTTATACGCGCAGAACCCGAGCCAACGACAGACAATATCATTTCAAGTGGAGAGTGGAGACTAGGAGAATAGGCGAAATGCAGTAAATGTGAAGAGAGTCTGAATCAACAAAGCATAGAAGTAAGTTCGAAGAGCTACATCTGCTCTAGCACAGCCTTGTGAGCTAATGACAAATTACAAAAACTATTTCGTGCTCCGATCAATGCAATGCTTTCTGGGCTCTCTCATTCAAACCTGAGAACGAAGAGAGTAAATCATTTCAGATCACCAGTAAAACTGTCGCACAGAAACGTTGACCGGCACTCATTCCTATTTCTATTGCTGAGTGCCTGGTAGGTGGCCGTAAAGAGGACAATGACTCGAAACCTGATACGAAAAAAATGGCAAAAAAAAACAAAAACAAATCGACATAAGCATACAGGACTCATTGACTTATTTTTGTTAAATTTTTTACGAGTTTAATAGTAGATGTAGGAAGGGAAGTAGGAGGCGGAATATTTCCCGTGATTGGCGGCGACGGCCGCATGCAAACATAAACAATTTGTGGTTTATCTTTGACATACTCGTAATCAATATCTCTAAATGGTGGATGATATCGCCTGAATGCGAAAGACACATTTAGCAGCACATTCTATCGCCAGTTCCTGGGTAACCCCAAGAAAAAGGAAAGGTTTTGCAGTATGCCTCTGGTAACCTTTTATTCATTTACGAATGATAGCCAATTTAAGAAACTTGAACAATTCATAGAAAATGTTAACATTTGTTATGCTGCAAAAAGTATAAGACTCCTACTCTGAAAAGTATTTTCACTGCTAGCCTGGCACTTGCCTACATACCTATTCCTTGACGCGCGGTGAAAGTGGTCATTATTCCCAAAATATGGAAAGAAGATTACTCACTCGCCAAGAGTTCTAGACCAATCAGTCTAACATCTTTCTTGCTGAAAAGCATGGAGGGAATAGTAGAGTTGCAGGCGCGCAAAGTTGCCCTTCGAATGCATCCTCTCTCGGACATGCAACATGCTTATCAGCGCGAAAAATCCTGTGAGACTGCGCTTCAAAACCTAGTTGGGAGAATTGAATGCGCTCTCGAAAGGAAAGAGTATGTACTCGTACGTCGACATTGAGGGAGCTTTTGATAACGCTACTTTCAACAGCATGTGTAACGCTGCTAGACGGCATGGCGTAGATGAAGCACTGGTTCTGTGGATCAAAGCAATGCTCGTGCACAGGACATTGATCGCTGGTGCAGGCCTCGAACAATGTGTCTAGTCTGGAGTAAACAGGGGCTGCCCGCAAGGTGGCGCCTTGTCTTCGCTATTATGGTGCATGGTGGTCGATTATCTGCCCGATGCTCTCAATGCCTCTGGAATCTATGCCCAGGCCTATGCGGATGATGTTACTGTTCTCTCTGTCGGCTCATGTTTAGGCACTGTCTGTCTCAAAGCGCAGGCGGCGCTAGATGTGATCGAGGACTGGTGCACGAGCAATGGGCTGTCGGTTAATCCTCTTAAGACTGATGTCGTTCTCTTCACGAGAAGGAGGAAAAATACTGGCATTACTCAGCTGGTGCTAAAAGGCATTCCCATCCCAATATCCAAGGAAGCTAAGTACTTGGGAGTCATCGTAGATATCAAGCTTCTTTGGTCAAAGCATGTTGAGTCCAAAATGACCAAAGCGCAGTCAGCTTTTTGGCAATGCAAAGGTGCCTTTGACAAAACATTATCGCCGAAAAAGGTCCTCTGGATCTACACGGCAATGATAAGCACTGATAGCCATGTCTCGCTAGTCTTTGGTACAACTCGCATTGGAGTGAAAGTGTACTTGCGGTAGAAATATCCTACGACCCCTGTCTCATGGGTGCCTTCTACTGCGCTGTAATTTCACAGTCACATTTCCATGGCGTCAGTACTGGCTTTGGCCAGACACTGAACCTAGAATGGACTGTCTTCGCATTTTCAGAGATGGCTCCAGGACTGGGCAGAGGTCCGGCACTGGTATTTTCTTCAAGCGCGAAAACATTCGACTGCACTTCTCGTTAGGAAAAAATGCGTCTGTCTTTCAATCAGAGATTTACGCGATCCTAAATGGCTGTGAAGTACAGGTGCAAGGTATATGCGTCTGCAGTGACAGCCAAGCTGCACTCAAAGCTGCTTCCAACCCTCTATCCAACTATAAATTAGTGCATGAACTCAAGACTTTTTTGAACAAAGTGGGAAGACTAAATTCACTTAGGCTTGTAGGGTCTCAGAGTGAATACAGGAAATGAGATTTCCGATGAACACGCTAGAAGGGGCTCAGAGGAGAATTTCTCAGCACCTGGACCTCCCTTAGGTGTAACTGCTTCAACCGTCAAATCTGACATCAACGATTGGGTCTTTAATGCACAGATTCGCAGATGGAGGCAATATGCAGACTGACTAAGCGCGTACGCCCTGATGTCTGCAAGAAGTCCGCAACATTTTTCTTATCCTTAAGGAGAATAGATTGCAGAAGGCTTACGGGCCATTACACGTAATCCCACACAACCTGACCAGTTTCAAAGGCATGTGAGAGCTAGGAGTGGCACTTGCTTCTAAATACTCTGACGTATGCGGCTTTAGTGTAGACACATTATTGGTGAGTTTCCCGGGACTTGTCGGAATGTAAATATTTGTTCGTTGATGAACTTTTCTGACCCTTTTCTGAAATCTCATTGATATGGAATTATAATTTTTATGCATAAGGCTCGAACAAAATGCCAGATAAGATCTAATAGTGACGCATTCAAAAAGGCCTTTCTTCTTGTGAATTGGGCGAACCAGATGCCATTCAACGAGGTTGCTTTCCTCTAATTATATCCTACAGATGAGCTGGCGCAAGCCCCCCTCCAAGTTCATCTCCAGCTGCTTTGAAAGGTTCAGTTTTATTGGACTTACGAGTAAGATACGGCAATGTAAAGATACTCTCCTACTGGCTAGATCATGCAATGTGATAACTCTTAGACTATTTTTATGGAGATACCTTAAATCATTCTATGCCGATAAGCAGACTTGGAGAACAGTACACAGTAAAAGTAATTCAAAATCCAACTCTTCGTATGGACTACTTAGAACGTAGTGGTGGTCTACATTTACACGAAATAATCTTTAAAATGGCAAACTTTGATTTGTCAACTCAAATAAAAATTGTATATACTTGAGCGAGATCATGATTTTGTTCTATTTTTTCTTTCTTATTTTGAGTGATGCGGCTCATAAGAATTTGCTGAGTGAACAAAACCAAGAAATATAGTGGAATAACCTCTCCATCTACTCCGGTTTTTGGCCTGGGCAATATTGTACCCGAAAATGATGCCGATGCGACTAAATGAACTGCGAAATAAAACGAAAATGATAGATATTTTCGCATAAAATGTCTGCTATGCACGCTTATGGCACCAAATGCTACATACATACATAGGTGGTAAACCAATGGCCCTTTTGTCAAAAAAATTTTCTTAACGATTTCTTGAATTGGCTATTGAGGTGATGCTAAAGAAATGTAGTACACGCTAACGTTTCACTAACCATTCACTAAAAGAAAATATCAGAGCTCATCTTAAATAACACCTTTTATTTGGTGACTACATGAATACGAGCTATAGACAACTGGTACAAATATTACAATATGGTGTAGGACAAATAATACAAATACTGTGGTCGACGGCTGCTCTCTAATTCTCCAATCTTCTGTCAATGTTGTCTTAAGCAACAAGCGGAAAACAAAAGACTTTAGCAATTAAACTCACTCTACTCTACTCTTGTCAGTGGCTAGTAATCGGACTTGCTCTGGCCATAGTGATTGATGAAGTTTCTCTGAAAATGAGGTGATGGACAATCATTTTTTTTCCATTGAAATCGTAAATTTCGACGGATTCCACAAGAAGATCGAGGCTCACCAGCCGATCATAATTTGTAGCAGGCTACGCCTAAAAG
Source organism: Merodon equestris (assembly GCA_958301585.1). Taxonomy (NCBI): domain Eukaryota; kingdom Metazoa; phylum Arthropoda; class Insecta; order Diptera; family Syrphidae; genus Merodon; species Merodon equestris. The sequence continues at coordinate 17,312,608 of OY284417.1, read as the reverse complement.
CATGTGAGAATTTATGGCGATATTCTGTGGCAAATGATCAATTTGCTCTTACATTCGTGGAAATAATTTGTATGGGGAAGGAAAGATCATCATTCTGCTGAAATCTCCGTAAAAAAAATGCGTACCCTACCTGAATTGAGGAAGATTTACTCTCACGCAAATATTGAATATTTTTGCCAGGAGAATATTGTTTTAGGATAGTGGCGTAAGAAGCGACTCATTATGATCGGTTTCGATCAATTTTACGTTGGGTTCAAGTTGTTTTGCAAGATATTCACATCAAAATTTTCAAAATTAAAACCTTTTCTTTGGTGAAGCTGTGTTGCATTCCCGGCTAGCATTTTTCCGGCTATCATTTTTCCGGCTATCATTTTTCCGGCTATGTTCCTCTTGGTCCCTGTGGCGTAAGTGTGCATCAAATCCAGAGATTCGGATAATATATAACTTTTTTTTAGGGACTTGCTTCGGGCCACTGGGACCATTTCGACATAATGGATGTTATGCCCCAAGTGGCCCATGTGTGCCTCATGCAGACGATCCTTTTTTCTGTGCCCCATATTTGCTATGTGTAAGAGCTCATGACGGAAGGGCCTGTTATTACCAAACAAGTATTCGCTCGGCCTTTTGGCCAATGCCCAAGTACAGCGAACGTAAGTCATGTTCCGTCTATCTTCCGGGCGCCTATCTTGATAATATTTTCTATTTTTCAGGTATCGGAAGAGGGAGGATCATCAAATTTATTAAAGCTCCGCCAGTGTCGGATGGACATCCTACGTAAAATCCGCTTCAGTTTACATTGACAATAGCTCTCAATATAAATTGGGATATGAAACAATAATGTTTTTAAGATGTCTGAAGTAAATAAACAGTTTATGGAAAAGGATTTAAAGGTTTTTCACATTTAACATATGTATTTAAGTCTAGATCGAAGCCATATACCAATTATAATGGGCTAAGTCAGAAGGAGAAGAGAGGTAAGCTTGGGGTATCACTAAACATTCCCAAAAATGTATGGAAACTTTAATCCTCATTTTGGCATGTCTTCAGTATTAGACACGAAAAAAGTAGAGTTCTCTTCAGGCTTGAACTATACAGGGTGTCCCACGAGCAGTGTGCCAAAAAGCTAGAGCGTCTAGGTCTGGTCAAGACAAGAAAAAAATCGTATGGGAGGGGGAGGTCTATTCCCCCCCGTTTAGCCAAGAGGAGCAATTTTCTAAAAAATTTACTTAATTTGGAAAAAAAATTATTAAAAATCAACAGTTACATCCACAATGCCATGATATACTTTTTTGTAAATCCAGAAACCTCTTCTTTCATCTTGTTTTTAAACGAAGCTGTTTTAAGGAATAGTTTTTGAGAAATTAATTTTCAAACTGAAAATTTTGAAGAATAAAAATGAAAAAAAAATGTTCGAACTATTTTTTTCCAAAATTGTATGTAATTAAGTATTAATTTTTTTTCAAAAATTCAATTCCCTTGTTAGTTTTTAATTAAAAACAGAAAACCAGATGCAAAAATGTCTTGTAGTTTTTGAGAAATTAAAAAAAAACCCGAACATTTTTTTTTTAAGAAAAACTTTTTTTTTTATTTTAACGTGGCTGGACTTGTAAGCAAATTAATGTATGAAACATTGACCTTTTTTCATTATTTTTAAAAAAATCGGAGTTTTAATTTAATACATTTTCAATATGATCCCCATTTTTTAGAGGGCAAAGATTATATCTCCTTCTAATGGCTGCACATAAGTCTATGCTTGACAAATTTTCCTGCAATTTGACTCCAGCGACTTCAATCCGTTCTTTCAGTTGTTCCAAAGATACTATTTCCACTTCGTAAACATAATTCTTCATGAATCCCCACACATAAAAATCTAGAGGAGTTAAATCTCGTGATCTAGGTGGCCATTCCGTGGGGCCTCTTCTTCCGATCCCATGGTCACTAAAATTATCATCCAGCCAGTTTCTAACCCGTAAGCTGTAGTGTGTTGGTGCTCCATCTCGCTGGTAGAATAAATTATTGCTATGGCCAAAGGAACGTTGTCCATCAAATCGGGCAAAAGGTCTCGTACGAACTGCAGGCATGATTCTCCATTAATAACGGCATTCAAAAACCGGGGCCCGATTACAGTTTGTCCAACAATACCAAGCCAAACATTACAGCTAAAGCGGTGTTGTGATTTATTTTGTTTTTTGTTGTGTGGATTGGTGCTACTCCAATGATGCAAATTGTGGAAGTTAGTAACCCCATCTCTGGTAAACTGTGCTTCATCCGTCCAGAATATCTTTGCAAAATAGTTTCGTTCGGTTTCATCTCGAAGCAGTAATGATCGACAAAATTCTGCTCTCATAAACTTGTCGTTTGAGGTGAGTTCCTGAACTGGCCTAAAATGGTACGGGTGTAAATTTTCGGTATGAAGCACTCTCCGTACTCTAGATTTGGGCACTCCAAGCATAATAGCTATCCTCCTTGTACTAAGGGAGAGATTACGTTGGACCAAATCCAAAATTCTTTCATCTAAGATCCATCTGTAACTGATCTTTCGCTTCTTCGATGCTCTAGCACTCCGTGCTCTCGCAGACGTCGGTGGATTCTTGAAAACATGCTACGACTGGGACACCTCCGATTGGGATATCTTTCAGCGTAGAGTCTTTCGGTTTCACGATCTCGACCATTAGCTAAACCGTAGCAGAAGTGCATGTCCGTTAATTCTTCTCGAGAGTATGAGTTTGACATCGTAATGTGTTGATGAGAAATTGGCAGGTCAGTTTTCAGGCGTTATCGATGAAAAAAGAATTAATTCAGGGTTATTCCAATATTGTGTCACTTTATTGTATCCTCATAAAACTCTGAATTTTTTAAAAATAATAAAAAAGAGGTCAATGTTTCATACATTAATTTGTCTACAAGTCCAGCCGCGTCAAAACCAAAAAAAAGGTTCTTCTTAGAAAACAATGGTTCGGGTTTTTTTCTAATTGCTCAAAAACTACAAGACATTTTTGCATCCGGTTTTCTGTTTTTAATTAAAAACTAACAAGGGAATTGAATTTTTGAAAAAAAAAATTAGTACTTAATTACATACAATTTTGAAAAAAAATAGTTCAACATTTTTTCTTTCAAAATGTTGAGTTTGAAAATTAATTTCTCAAAAACTGTTCCTTAAAACAGCTTCGCTTAAAAACAAGATGCAAGAAGAGTTTTCTGGCTTTGCAGAAAAGTATATCACGGCATTGTAGATGTAACTGTTGATTTTTAATAATTTTTTTTCCAAAATAAGTAAATTTTTTAAAAAATTGCCTCTTCCGGCTAAATGGGAGGGGGGAATAGACCCCCCCTCCCGTACGATTTTTTTCTTGTCTTGACCAGACCTACACGCTCTAGCTTTTTGGCACACTGATCGTGGGACACCCTGTATATATTTTATTCAGATTTTTGTTAAAATTTACATGGTCTGAGTTACCGCACAATATTTTACACATAGATTGTATCTTGCTACTGAACTAGCGATTTTATTTGTTTATAAAAGATGTAATTGAAGAAAAAGCTTACAGTTTGAGGAAAAACAGATTATTGAAAAACCTCATTTGAAAAAGAATAAAACAAAAAGTCAAGTAAATAAATAGTAAAAAGATAAATAAATAAATAAATGAATAAGTAAATAAATATATAAATAAACAAATAAATAATTAATCAAATAAATAAATAATATTAAAGTGTATAAATAATTAAATAAGTAAAGAGTTAAATAAATGAATAGGATGGAACATGTTATTTTCTAATATGGTTTCTTGAATAAGGGGTTTTCGGAGTTGTCGTAACGAATCTTAAATTGTTCGTTAAGTTTATTTATACTATCAGAGATCAATTCGACTTTCGCTCTTTTTTGCAAGGCTTTTATAGAAAAATGCCAAAAGAGATTTAGCATAATTTTTAAGAGTTTATTTTGTGCTATTTGTAGTTTTGCTAGGAGACGCAGTTACATCAGACCTGGCACCCATATAAAATTATTGTTTGAAATAACTTTTGTTTGAACTTTTTGAATTATTATTTTGTTTTCTAGTGATAGTAGAGATTTTCTGTTTATAAATGGATATAAGAGTTTTATACTTATGTTAATTTTGTTTAACCTTTCTTTTATGTGTTGGTTAAATAATAGTTTTGAGTCGTGATGGATTCCTAGGTATTTTACGTGAGAGCTCCATTCGATTGACACGTTATCTACCCACAAGGGGTTGAGTGAGTGAGTGAGTTTATTGTCATTTATAAATAATTACAAAATTCAATATACACTGCAATATCTTATGCACTTTACAATACCTTCCGACGCCTCCATGGAGTTATCTCTTCAATGCTGGATGAGACCTTGAAGCGGTAGAGGAGAGTCCAAGTGAGACGTCAGTTAGCCCTACAACATTGTTTATGAACCGTTTTACATTTGCTTTACATAAAGACAATAGAAAGATCTGCGAAGCCTAGAGGCTTTTCTGCAGAAGATTATTCAAAAGATAGATTTTACATATAAAATAATATAGAGTAAGTTCTCATTATTTTGGGAATGTAGATTAATTGTTGTATGATTTTGTATGTTAATATTGGTTAATATTATATATTTCTTAAGTTCTTTTTTTCTGGTGTGCACAGACTGTATACTCCATAAAGGGCGTGGGAGTTGGTTGTATACTGTTGGTACCACAAAGGAAAGTTGCTTTCTTCCATACGAGTTGTATATCCTTGGTATTTTCAAAAGTCCATTAGCTCTTTGCCTTGTGTTGACGCCGTGATTTATCGGTTGTTTAAAGCGTTGATCGTTGTACGTTTCATTAATTAAATTGAAAAGAAAAAGTTTTTGGACGGTTAGTACATTTAAATTTTCACTAGGACTATACAAATTTTCTACATCACGACTACCATACTTAGCTCGCAGAAGAATCTTTAAAATTCGGTTTTGAGCCCTTTGGAGTTCCATAATTCTGTAGTGCGCTGCATTGCCCCACGCTGTTATTCCGTATTGAAGTACTGACTCCACCAAAGAGTAGTATACTTGCTTCAATACTTCAAACGACGTGTGGTTGCTCAGATGGTAAAGAGCATATGTCGACTGCCGAAGTCGCCTGCATAAGTACTTTATACGGTAGTCCCACTTAAAGTTGCAGTCTACTTCCACTCCGAGATATCGATACACGTTAACTGCATCAATATACTCTGCGCAGCCATCTGTCTCAGGTGTTTGTTGAGACTTTTGCAGGCAATCAAAACTATGGAATCGTATTTTAATTGGGTTACTTACCATTTGGTTTGACCGGATATGCATTATTTTGGTTTTTTTCGAGTTTATAACTAATCCATTGTCATGACACCACCGTAGAATGTTGTTAAATTCTGTTTGCATTGTCTGAGTAGCAATCCCAAGATCTTTGTTGCTCACAACTATGGCAGTGTCATCCGCATATTGGAAACCGACGCTATTTTGCAGCACAGATAATATATCATTCACGTATATAATGAAGAGAAGAGGCCCCAGAATAGATCCTTGAGGTACACCCATGTCAATAGTTTGCAGATTGCTACAACTGGAAGATAATCTCACCATAAAACCTCTATTCCGAAGATAACTCGCAAACCAATCCAGTATTCGACCACGAATACCTATCTTCTCCAGCATATGGATGATTCTCGTGTGACAAAGTGTGTCGAAAGCTTTTTTGAAATCTACAAAGATCACCAGGGAGTATAGATTCTGATTCAGACTACTGTTTATATTATTGGTAAATTCTTTCAGTAATTGGCTTACATTTCTGTTTCTTAGGAAACCATACTGGTTCTTGTTTATGATTTTGTATTTGCCAATATAATCTTGTAGTCTTCTCGCCATTACTTCTTCTAACACTTTGTCCACTACTGGTAATATGGAGATGGGGCGATAGTTCGAAACATCGTTTTTCTTCCCGGACTTATAGATTGGTCGTACAATGGCAATTTTAAGTTTATCAGGAAATTTACTTTCCTCCAAAGACTTATTCACCAGTTGTGTGACTGTAGGTGCTAAAATACTCGAGTTGTATTTGAGGTCTTTAGCCCTTATATTATCTATGCCAGCAGATTTGTTAACGTTTATTTTGTTTAAGATGTTCCTTACTTCGGTTTCGGATGCTTGTCCAAGAAACATGGATTGAGTTGTAGTTGTTTCTCTACCATTATATGTTATTATATTGCATTTATGTGTAATCGATTTTATTTCTTCCTTTAATTGTGTAGCGAATTTATTTGCTATGTCTGTTGTATTTGAGCCCAACGGAAAGTTTATACTAATTATTTAATCGATGCTATTTGTTGTTTTTCCTAGTAAATTGTTTATCAGTGTCCAGGTCTTCTTTGCATCTTTTCTATACTCTGCAAATTTATGTTTGTAGTATTCCGATTTTGTTATTTTTATTCTTTTATTTACATAGTTTCGGAAATATTTATATTGATTTTCATAACTCAGGCACTGTCTGTTGTGTTTCCATTTATTGTACAGCATATCTTTTTTCTTACACAGAGCTAGGGTTTCCGCTGTTATCCATGGATTTGATTTTTCTCTTTCCTTAACCTTAATATTTACATAGGACTTTTCATACACACCATAGAATATATCAGCCAGCTTATCATAGAAATCATCAACATTAGTCTCATTATTTAGAAGGTTCCAGTTCACTCTCGATAGTTGTTCACATACTTTGTTTTCGCTTAGCACTAGTCTTGTCGTTGCTTTGCTCTTTGATTTAGAATCTTTGGGTATTCCAAACATTAGCGTGTAATGATCCGATACGTTCGATTCCACTGTAGCTGCATAGATTATTTTACGGTCACATCGTATCAAACAATGATCGATTGTTGTACTGGAACCTCTGTTCAAGTCTACTCTGGTATTTGTTTGAACAACATTTTGCAGGCTTTTACCACTTATCATTTCAAGATATCTAGCCACATAAATATCTTGATCATTGTTGACGTCTATATTCATGTCTCCCATTATTAATACATTTTGATGTTTGTTCACAGCATTTATTTGATGTTCTAGTTCTTCTATAAAGTTATACTCATTCAGTTTCGGTGGTCTATAAATTGCTAGAAGACTGGTCTCTTTGTTGTTTATTTTTGCTTGTATTTGTATGTTTTCATAATTTGTAGATCTGTAGTAAATTTTTTCATACCGAATGTCTTTTCTGACATACATGGCAATTCCCCCGCCACTTCTATTTTTTTTCTTATTTATCTTAATTTTCCACTTTGTAAAATTGATACTCAGTATTTCCAAAGCATAGGAAAGATTCGTCTCAAGAACTGCTGTGTCATCGGCATAAGTAGCTATATTGCAAAATAGAGATTGGGGAGATCTGACGTAAACACATTGTACAAGGCAAGACCAAGGACAGAACCCTGTGGCACCCCAGCATAAGGTTTATTTGATTTCAGAAAGCACATTATTAACGGGTACACTAAAAGAACGATTACTAAGAAAAATTTGTACTATGTACATTAATTTACAGAGATAATACGGGAATTTTTGAAGACAAGACCTTCATGCCAGACGGAATCAAAGGCTTTTTCTATGTCAAGCAGAACCATGCCTGTAGACATGTCTTGAGCTCGTTGTTCTTTGACATATTTGACTATTCTTACGAGTAAGACCTGATGTGAAGTGCTGTGTGTAAGGCAAATTGTTCATTTGGGAGAATATTGTGCTCCCGTATAAACTGTATCATCTTCTCTTTTATTATCTTTTCTAGGATTTTACCTAGGCTACTGAGAATGCTAATAGGTCTGTAATTTTCGACTTTGTCCAGAGGTTTTCCAGGTTTATTGATTGGAATAATTTTTGGCAATTTCCATGAGTCGGGAAAGTATCTTATTTTTAAGCTAGCGTTTATAATAAAAATTATAAATTTGATGCCAACATGGGGTAGTTCCTTGAGATAAATATTACTTATTTGATCAAATCCAGGGGTTTTCCTTATCTTAAGATTTTTCAGATGGAATACAATGTAATCATCAGAGACATAAGCGCTTTGTGGTGCATCAGTACACGACATATTGAAATGGTTTATTTGAGTATTGACCAAACTGATTGTGGCAGGGTCGCTTAAATTCTCTGACACTGAGTGATTTTTCATAAAATTAGAAGCAAGTTCACTCGCGTTATCAATATAAGTGTATACTTCGTTTTGCAGGGGTGGAATATGTCTATTTGTGTTTTTTATTATATTAGCAATATTCCAGAAGGGTTTTGAATTTTTCTCCAGTTTCTGAAGCTTATTGTTCAACGTAATATTGAGTTCGTGATTAATGAGTAGCCTATTAAGATACTTCATTTCCTCCTTATAAGCGGAAAGTCGATATCTCTGCCAATTTCTTCTAGCTGGATTACGAATTTTTATTAGATCTAGTATGTGTTTTGGAAGTTTGGGAGGGTGTTTACATTTCTGAACTTTTGGGACAGAATCGCTTATTGCCTGAAGTACATTTCGGGAAAACGAATTCGACTGCAACATCAACATGATTCTTGGAGTTCACACTGTCAAGGTTAGTAGGAACACCCTGCAAATATGAGCTTATTTGCCTCCGGTAAAGTACCCAATTAGCGTTTTTAAGATCTGCCAGGTATTTGGTATTACAATCAATAGAACAATTCAATTTACATACAACTGGATTATGGTCGGAACTGAGTGAACACACAGAAACCGGTTGGGATAATTGGTTAGGTACATTACTGATAAAAATATCAATCACTGACGGTCGCTTACGAGAACTATCAGGTACATAAATTGTTATTTTACCATTTCTGGATGGAGATTACGATCAATCAAATTCTATTGTAGCTCCAAAGCGCAGTGCGATAAATTTAGGGAAACGTGTTGTGGAATCTACTGTAAGACTGGTTAATGATCCATCTATTCTCGTAAATATGAGGGGATAAACTATTTAACGGACAGGAGCAAATCTTTCAAAGAAAATGTTGAGACCATTGGGTAGAATACAGTGTAAAATGCTGGGCATAACAGTTCACTTACTAAATTCGTAGGATAGCCAAATGGACAAACACATGTGACAAGTCTAATATTCAAACGATACGTGTTGATTTCATGACAATGGTTTAGTATGGTGTTATAAGCACTCATTTTCGGCAAAATAGCCTGAAGCCAAACTCTGTCAATTGTCTTAGAAGTACCAAGCACAACGATCTTGCTAGCCTCGTGATTGCATTGGTTTCACTATCCGGTGTGATATGCTATCAAAACCAGTGATAACCATACTGCCGGTCATTAAGAAGTTTCCACGATTCAAGCTGACGACTTATCAGCAAGTCCATGAACTCAGAAAAAAGGGACGTTAGTGCGATGGGTCGGTAGCGGGAGGAAGAAGAATATTCGCCTGGAAGGCTGGATAAATGCTGTTTTCCACCTACTCGGGAAGAGGCAGATGAAAAAGCTAGCGCAGTGGTTCTACCGAGGTGGGAAATTACCAAGTACCGGAGAATACCATAAGGGCCAGGAGATTTTGGGGATTTTTTAACTATAAGAACTGTTGCTCGCTCTTTCTATTAGTCCCAGAGATGACTCGATGCTCTTGAACATAGGCGGAGACAAAGTACAATCCGGAAGCATTGAGCATTGAGTAAAATGTACAGCAAAAATATTAGCTTTGCTTAAAGAGTTGACACTTGGGGTGCCATTGCAAATGAGCGTGGGCATTGACGACGAGGCAGAATTCTTTAGGGACGATCAAACATTTTTTTTCACCCTAGGGATATTGTAGCACTTTTGAAAATATACCGTTAAAGCAAAGCAATGGCTTCACTAGTTTTATTCGGATTCTGCTCCATCACGAGAAATGAAAGAGAAGTACGAGTAGTTTGCTGGTTTTAAGCGCGGCTGTAAAAACACTGATGATGGTGTCAAAAATCCAAGAAAAAATAAAAAGCTATCAGAATGCAATGTCTTCGCTTCACATTTTGTATGGACTTTTGAGCACGAGAGAGCTATGTACTTTCGAAATGGGTACCGCGTTGGCTCACTGTCGATCAAGAACACAAACGAGTCGACTATTCAGAGCGGTTACGGAACTTTAGAGAAATAAAAATCGAATCGTTAGTCAGCTGAGTGGGCAACAAAGGTTGACAACCACGTGTCAGCCGATAAGGTTTCGACCTTCGTGTGTTGGAATTTTAATTTTAATTTTCGTGTGGGCGAACGCCCCCGTTTATTGGGCTTAATTCAAGCTAGCTTAATCTAATCCTAACCTAATCTCACTTACTAGGTAGGGAGAAGGGGAGGGTGGTTAAGAAGGCGGATTTGTAGGCATCGAGTGCTGAGGTTGAAATCGAAGTAAGAATTCGAATTAACAATTCCCAGCATACGAGAAAAAGGTTCATTGGAGCCATAGCACCCAGTACGGGGGTGGTGGGTAGGTAGAAGAGACGGGGATTTGGTACGTTGCGGGGGTTAGTGTTGATAGAGACAGAGTTATAGAGAGTCGCGCAGTCAATGGTACCTGTAAGGAGACGATGGATGAAAAGAATGTCAGATACAACTCTTCTTTCTTCCAACGTGTTCATGTTGATTAGATTAAGGCGGTCTTGGTAGGGTGGTAAAATCAAAGGATTGCCACAGGGGAGACCTCGAAGAGCAAAACGTAGGAATCGGCGTTGGATGCTCTCGATTCTAGAAATGTGGATTTGTTGGTAGGGAGACCACACTTGGGAGGCGTATTCAAGAAGGGGCCGGAAAAAGGTTATGTAAAGAGATCGGGTAACGTAAGGGCCCGAGAATTCTTTAGACCATCGCTTCACGAAATCGAGTGCAGAATTAGCTTTAAGGATTATCTCATCGATGTGTGCCCGAAAATGGCGAATGGCTTGAACCGTGGAGATGGGTTGATTATTGAGGAAGTAGAGACGAGGTGGAGGTTTGATTCGTTTACGTGAAAAGGTAATTGATTGGCATTTGGAAATATTAAGCTCTAAGCAATTTTTGGAGCACCAGATGGAAAAGCTATTAAGATCAGATTGAATAAGGAAAGAGTCATGACTGGATTAAATGGTCTTGAAGAACTTGGTGTCGTCGGCGTATAATGAGATGTGGGAGTGTTTGATCACCAATTCAAGATCGTTTATGGAAAGAACGAAAAGAAGTGGACCTAAGTGGCTGCCTTGGGGGACGCCGGAGGAGGCTAAAAAGGGGTTAAAGAAAGCAGATCTAAAACGAACATTGTAATACGATTTTCCAGGTAGGAAGATATCCACTTCAAAGAAATGAGGACAATTTGAAGAGTATCAGTCTGTGGGAGATTTTATGAATGAGCACCGTACTTTATTCATTGATGTGTTTGAAGCAAGAAATTGCGAAAAATTACCCCAAATAAGTAAGAAAAAGTGTCCTGTCATCAAGACGACCAAGACCAAGACCAAGTCGAATCTCTCAAATCCTATCTAGGACAACCACCCCCGAAGAGCAATGAACGCACATCTTCGACACAAACCATCTGCACCCCGTCCAGGTGGAACCTGCACGAATTATAAAAAAAAAAAAGACAAATGCGTTGTGTAGCAAATCGATAGCAGTAATGGCAAACTTGTTGCACGGGTTGTATTACCGTTATGTGACTACTACCTGTTTGCATACCTCAGAAGAATACTCTAATGAATATGTGATTGATGATACTGAAGTTTGTTTTAACAGCAAATGTAAATCATTTTACAAAATGCACATCGAAATGTTAGAATGAATGTATTACTACTGAAGAAGACTATGTTGATGGATAAAGTCGACTTTTGGATAAAAGTTTTTGTTTAATTAGTCACTCTGCGAACATTTTGCCATGAATGATGTGAGCTGGAGTGAGATGGGGCCTGCTAAATCTGGCATTGCTGAGATCATAGAAAATGAGCGTGTTTGAGGTGGAAGCTAGGTACAGCAGGATAAGCTAAGTCAATATGAGCTGGGTGGTAAGGCATGGACTGTGATTGCAAAAAGTGTTATGGACTATAACGTTCATTTTAATCCACGCAAAAAATCTATTCAATTTTGGATTGGATCTTAAGAGTTTTTGTTTTTTTTTTTAATTCTACTGTACTATCCATGAACAAATGAAAGCATTTCGGTTGAAATTTCTATGTTTTATATTTATTTTCCTCGTAAAATTGCATAATTAAAAATTTAACCTATCAATTAAATAATTTTGTTCGTAAAATTTTTCACATTTTATGAAAGAAAAATATATTTTCAACCAAAGTATATTGAAAAAGTACAATTTTTAAGCAAAAATGCAAACCAAAATAAAACATTTTTTTATATTATATATATAAAAACTGTCAATGTGACAGTTGTAATCAGCAAACCAAGGCTTAAAAATGCTTAATTTTTATTTAACTATCTTTTGTTTATATATATATATATATATATAAAATTTTGTAATTTGAAATTGTTTATCCTATTTTTATTTTTTAATTAAATTTTATCCTTAACCATAAAACAGTTTTATTTGTTTTTTTCTTCTTCACAAATGACGGATAAGGATTTTAAGTATTTTCTTTTCTTCAACTTTATTGTAAATTTTAACTTTAAGTTAAATCAAGTCTTTTTATTTGTATTCTACCTGACCGTCAAGAAGGTAAGTCTCTAGAAGGCAGGCAGAAAAAAACTTTTTGTTTAAGTTATCGTTCAATTTACAAATGCTTGTAGGTTATATTATATGTAGTAGGTAGTATGTATACACTAAATAGACAGACACTAAATACACATACAATTTATCGTATATTTTTGTTTTTGTGGATTTTCGATTGGAATACACAGTTCTTGTAAAGAGTACACAACGTTCAATTTATATGAAGATATATATATTTTTATTTTTTCTTTTCGTTAGTGCAACTATTTTGGAAAAATATTGATTTTGTTAAATTTAGATATTGAACATGGTTTATAGGCTATAGGAAGGAAAGTTGTGATTAAGCAGAACTACGAATATTTGTCCGTCTAGTCATGGAACTTACATGAGATTTTGGATACTTTTTGGTGGCTGACACTGATTTCGAAATAAACACTGGCCGACAAAATTCATCGCACGATAGATGGAGTTCCATTCGATTTAAATGGATGGGATTAACTTCTTTTTTTTTATTACTTATGATGTTCTTATTACCCATTCCTTTTCTCTAAGCTCGACAACGGAGCAAAGGAACGACCCATGATTTTCGCCAAAGAAGGCAAGTCGTTAGAAGAAATTGCATGCACAGCGGGACAAAAGCAAATGAACTATACAACGCATCATAGAAACCTACAAACAAATAGGAAATGTTGAGTATGTGCTAAGAGCTGATAGTCCATGCAAATTAAATGAGAGTCTTGAAACATTATACGATTGCCCGATAGTCTCCGATATCCACAGGCCAGAAGCTAATACGCGTAGACTCGAAAGGACTCTCAACAGACCTTGATATTTTTCAATAACACCAAGAAGGAAGTCGTCCATAAGTAATGACAAGAAAAGACTTGGTCTCTTTATACAAAGACGCTGATCTGCTCTTTTGGAAGAAAGTTGTCTTCATCGACGAGGGAAAATACATTTTATAGTCAATATGGTTCTTCAAGGCCGGCACAGAAATGGAAGTTTAAAATCTTCAAAGAACGATTTAGCACGGAGGAGCATGGTCTGTCATGGGAAAGCTGGTGTTTATTGAACCTCCTGTCCTCCTACTGGGGTATAAACTCAAATTTTTGACATGGCATGTCTATCTAAAATCAGTTTTACATTTTCTGCGATTTTTAGCAACTTCATCTAATCTTTGTAATGGTGGGTTCACGCACGGGTTTTAGTAAATTATTTAGCATCTGATCAAAAATGAGCTACGATCGATCCACCCAGTTTAAGGTGTGTTAAGTCACAAAATAAATATTTTTTTTTAAGAGGCAGTAATACTTTTTTAAATAAAACAAAAATGGCATTTTCACGAGACGAAGTCTTGGAAAAGCTTTTATTAGATGAAAAAAAAATACCTTTTTGCCAGTGATGATTCGGACAACGATCTTGACTATTTGCAGAAACAGTCTGATTCCGAGAGTTCGCAAAGCGCGGAAGAGGATGAAATTGAAGAAGCTGTTTCTGCACCACAGAAAATTATGATGCTGACGGGGAACAAAGGAAAATTCAGTTACAAATGAAGCACTGTTGCACCCGAGAAGTGAAATTGGGTAACTCATTTTCCAGGTCTAAAGGGTGCAGCTGACATAACAAACCCCTTAGAGGCTTGGAATTTACTTTTCATGACTCACGTAAATGTTCGATGTTCCCAAAAAAATTAGAGGCCGCTACCATACGGTCCTTGGCATAGACACTTTTTGAAGTGAAATGTTTTATAGGCCTGCTGTATCTCAGTGGTGTAATGAAAGCTGCAAAATTACACCTCAAGCAGTTGTGGTCAGCAAGATTTTGCATGTCTCTATTTAAAGCACTAAAATTGTGGAAGAACCTTTTTTGAGCCACTACGTAAGATGACCCAGATTTGCACACATCCGCGTAATATGGGAAGCTTTCATCTCCAATTGTCAAACAGTTTACACGCTGTTTAAAGACCAATAAATTGACGAATAGCTAGTTGGGTAGGACACGCATTTTTATTGAGTTTGTATGAGGTACTCATTTGAAAGAGTGAAGTGGTACATTGTCCCACCTCATTTAAGGTACATCTTGTCACATGTCCCATTGATAGCTTGCAATACTAATGCAAAAGTCGTGAGGTGCCTCTGAGTAAGACAAGAATTGAAGTGGGACAAATAATTTTTTTGAGGTGTTGGATTTTTGTAGTGATGTATGGGACGTTTGTAGTGCATCTTGTATGAGTAACGCAACACTATCATGGACAACAGAGGCAATTGTCCTTTACCTATGTATGTACATGGCATCTAAACCAGACAAGCCCCTCTGCTGGATAAGGGTTAGAATATTTCAGCGGCCCGGAGCGCCAGTCGTAAGAGGCGGCTAAATTCCTAATGGATCTCTGCCTTATGTATGTACTTGTGAAGGTACCTTGCCCTACAGAAGGTAGGATTGTCCTACAGAAGATGAAGACGAAGAGGTAAAGGGCGAGTTTTATGAAACAATGGGAAAAAATATTTGATAATTTCTCATCCTTCGACGTGAAAATCAGTGATTTCAATGCGAGAATTGTCTTACGACAATAAGTTTCGCTAGCTCAGAAAGTATGATAGTGCAAACTACAACATTTGAGAACAAGAGACACAAAGCTTCCTGGATATCAACAGATGGAGTAACATGCAACCAAATTGATTATTTACTACTAGATGGCATAGAAACTAACGACGAAGCAGGGCAGGTAGAAAGAGTCATCAATAAAAAATGTTGCAAAGAAGGAAGCAAAGCCCCTAAAGGAAAGGAAGGCCTTGGTTTGACGAAGAATGCGAAGTAAAAGTAAAAGTCCGTAAGCCGTCAAGCCTTGAAAAATTACTGAAGACATACCATAAATCGTACAAGATATCAAACCCTAAAGGAAGTCAGCCATCTGCTTCGGGATAATAGCAAAGGAGAACATTTGTTAAGATTCAGGAAAAACGTACAACGAATACACGAGAACAATGTATGCATGTCTAAATGCTGTACGAAAATAATACAGACTAGATCAGGATGCATCAGCAACGATAAGGGATACCTCGTTTCGGGCAACGGAAGAGTTGCAGCCCAATGAAGAAGGTATTTCCATAAACTCCTGAATGTACATGGGGAGCCAGCAATAATGGAAAACGGTGTTATCTAAACATCAGAGATTCAAGCGGAACTTCCAACCATTGAGGAATTAAAAGAAGCATTCCATTGGCTTAAGATTAACAAGGCCGCAGAGATCGACCTAATACTATCGCAATTGTAGTCGTATGCAGGAGAGGTATTAACAGAGAATTTACATGGGCTCGTCACAACTATATGGAATAATGGAACTGTACACGAGGAATGGAAAAACTCGGTTATCATTTTATTTACGATTATAAATCGTGCAGGTTCAAGAGTGTGCGATCTTATGGTGTTTGTTACACAACCTGGACGGAGTGCAGATGGTTTGTGTCGAAGATGTTCGTTCACAACGAAATAAACAAAAAACTACTCTCCAGGGGTGATTGTCCTAGATAAGATTTAAGAGATTGGACTGAATTTGCGTTGGTTGTAGTTCATAGTAACTCTTTTGTTACCATGTCATTAAGGTGTTATATTGGAAATGCACACACAGAATATTAATTTGGAAGTGATCTTATCGCTGCGAGTGTTATACCTTCGCTACCACTTTTTAATCATCTCTCATTCACAACTGATATTGTTGCACAGTTTTTTCCGTATAGGAATTATTCTTGACTATGGATGGACTTGAATTACAGACTTTTGGCTCAAAAGTCGGTGATGATTACCATTGCACCACGACCGCCTCCTGATCATTCCCGTAATTGAAAAGTTTGGCCGAACACAGTGCAACAATTACCGAAGAATATTGCTGCTATGAAGTTGCTACAAGGTGCTGTCAAATATTCCCTTAAAGAGACTGACATCATAGGCTGTGGAAATAATTTAAGACTACAAGTGTGCTTCAGGAGGAACCGCTCGACGAGTTCGAGTTCGACCTTCACTATACGAAAGCTTCTAGAAAAGAAATAGGAATTTCACGGAATGGTCCACTACTTCTAGATTTTAAAAAGGCTCTAAAAAAAGCTCGAAAAAACCTCCTTGTAAGGGAATCCCGACACAAAGTTGGCGAAACTGATACAAATACATACGAGTATGTCTAGAAGTAAAGGTCAAGTTAAAGTAGGAAATGCCTTATCTGAAACAATTGAGATACGTGATGGATTAAAACAAGGAGATGCCTTGTCACCACTTCTTTTTCATTTGATGCTGGAATTCGCAATATGATCCCCTCAGGAAAATGATAGGGCAATGGAATAACATCTGCTCTAGCTTTCGCTGACGATCTGGAACTTCTGTAAGATTGTGGGGAAACAGCTTAGAGACATTTTAAAAAGTCTAATAATGACAGGAAAGTAAGTAGGCTTAGAAGTAAAGGAAGAGAAAACCAATTATATCGTCATTAACTGACTTGGATCTAGCCAAGCCTCGCACCTGACTGTACTCGATAAAGGCTTTGAGAAAGTGGATTAATTCCAATATTTCGGAACGGTATTGACTGCTAAAAATGACAATAGGCAACACGTGCTTCTTTGCGATGAAGGAAATATTTAAAACAAGTGACATTTAACGAATGTGAAACTTTGTCTCTAAATAATAAGGAAAACACGAGTATTTCGGGTCTATTTTTTGTATTGTTTTTATAATTCGTGCAGGTTCAAGAGTGTACGCTCTTGTGGTGTTTGTCACACAACCTGGACGGGGTGCAGATGGTTTGTGTCGAAGATGTTCGTTCACTACTCTCCGGGGGTGATTGTCCTCGATAGGATTTGAGAGATTGGACTGAATTTGCGTTTGGTTGTAGTTCACGTTAACTTAGGAAACAAAGTCTTGAAGAGAGGTGGAATGGTGGAAAACAGAGTGAAAAAAAAGGCGAATAGAGGAACTGCACAATCGGGCACTTGAGGCACCAGTAGTCAGTCAGTAAAGTCAAAAGAATAATCAGTGAAAAAACCGAGGGAAAAAAAACCTCTGGCAAGGCCGCACCGTAGATGGGAACACAATATAAGAATGGACTTAGAAGATATAGAACAGAGCTTCGAAACCTGAAAAGAACACACTCATGACAGAGGGGCTTGGCGAAGGGTTGCCAATGGGGTTCTTAACTTCCGAGTTCCAAATCACCGGTAATAATATTAATAAACCTAAGCACTCCGCTCGAAAAATTAAGGAATGGTGGCTAAACTATGCTCCAAGACAGTTGAATTCTCGCCTACAGAACCCGGACTTTAACCCAATGGAGCATTTTGTTTATTGTTTTTACATCAATTGGAGGCTATAGAGTTGGTTTTTTTCAGTTCTTTCTGCTGTATTATTATAGAACACATTCCAGACAACACAGCAATGTTCAAGCGATTGAACTAGCCAAGGTGTCAGTAAAATCGATGGTACTGCGTTCTATAAATCCTAGCACTCGATCTGCTTTTATAATGATACAATCTACGTGAGAAGCAAAATTCAGTGATGAATCTAAGATAATACCGAAAATCTTCAATTGCATGGCCTTCCTAAGACTGACACTCTTCAGATCATAAGGGAATTTGAAAAATGAAAATAAAACGCAGTTAAAAGCGTTTAGGGGCAAAGAATATAACTCACACCAGTGGACTTGACGCGAGAGATCCTCTTGCAATTTTCTAGATAGTTTGAGGTCATCATCGTGATATTTAAAAATGGGGGGAATATCATTGATAAACAAGAGAAATAGCAAAGGACCTAAGTGGTTGCCTTGTGGAACACCAGATGGTATGGGTAAAGGAATGAATAGAAGATTGTCAATTTTTACCTTTTCTATCCTGCATGTTATCCAACTTATAAGACTGCAGTAAAACTGGGAAGAAGACAATTGTTTGATATTTAAATGCGATGGTTTTGATAGACAAAAGTTTTAGCAAAATCTGTATAAACAATAACAGTTTGACAATTTTTCTCAAGATTTTTAGTCCGATAATTATTGTAATTAAAATGGAAAGATATATGGTGGTCTGTCTAGCCGAAACGAATCCATTTCTGGGACTACTTGGAAAAAGAGCTCCAACACTACTGGGAAAAAGAGCACCAAGACTACTTGGAAAAGAACACCGAATTTCATAAAAGCAAGCTTCCTAAATAGAATGGGAAGTCACTTCTATGCCACGTCGACTACAAGTTGTTCTTAAATCTAGTGGAGGCCCAACAGGAGATGACAGCCCGACTTAATCACAACATTTAAGTCGAGACTTACGGTGCGAAGAATTTTGTTTTCGAAGAATTTCAATTAAATCTACGTAAGACCTAAACAATCTTTGTTTTTGTATTCTGATTCTTAAATTTCAGTCCTTTTTGTGCACTAGAATTATACATTCATGTGTATCGTACGATGAAATATGTCGGCCTGTGTACATAAAATAACGAAATGGACGAAAAATAATGAAAAATAAATTGTGGTGCAGGCAAAGACTACGACTTATGCAGGAAAGTCTTCAACACCCCGCCATTAGAACAGTGAAAAATAAAATCATTGCACTACTATCCCCTAAAAACCGAAATCAATAAAAACAAAAATAAAACAAACTAAAAAATATATTTTTCTCGTATATACATTTTATTATATCTCGTATTTTAATCTTTTATTCTCATTCCTTCCACATTTTCCCGGATGCACTGAGTGGGGAGTATGCACATTTTCATTCATTCAGTAATTTTTTTTTTTTAATTTTCTTTTCCTTATTTTGTATTTAATAATTTGTATATATTTGTATAATGAATGTAGTTTATAAATTAGCTTTATACACTTTTGTTTTTTTTTTCCTCCGAATATTTTATAATTTTATCTTCTTTTCTGTCGGATAAGTCCTAATATAAACAAAATACATTTTTATTTAATACATAAAATAAATTTAAATGAAAATACTAATTATTCACAAGGGAAATATATGTAGATCGATAACAATGATGTACAGGAAAATATAACGTAACATTATCTTATATTTTTTAAATTAAAATCACAAACTAAATAATAATGTTTAAGGAGCGGTTTTATTTTAATAATAATGGTAAGTGGGAAATCGGTTGAAATAATATTGTTTTATTAATCACGTATATATGTGTTGCATTGGATCTAGGATAGATGGGCCATGGCATCTGGCGGTTCGACAACGACAAAAACAAAGATTTAAACACATACATGTCTCAGCTAAAAATTAAAATGATCGGTCTATGCCAGGTTCGCAACTTTTTCCGCGCTTTTAAAAAAATAAAAAAATTTAAATTATTTATGTGGCTACATTGATTTCCTGCGTGTGTGTAATTTTATTTGTTTTTTCCCCGTTTTGTTTAAATTTAAATTTTGAAATATTATTTTTTATAATAATTTTCAGCATATTGTTCGGTTTTATTATTTGCTGTAATTTATTTTAATCATAACTGGCGAATATTATTTTAATTTTATTTTATTGTAGTTAGGTAAATATTTATATATTTCTTTATAATTATTTGTTATATTTATAAAATTTTAATACAACTGCCTCTACTATCTGGGCGTCTCCATTACAACTTGCTTAAAGGCTCCAGCTGATACGCGAGACTTAACTTCATGGCTGCCTAAAGATGCCGTGCCATCTTTTGCTATATACAGTTGCAGGCCGGACGCTAAAAAACCAAGCAGGGAAGAGTGGATAGAAAAAACAAATGACTTGATATGATAGACTCACTCTCAGCTGACTCCTCGAACTGATCTAACTTAGTATCCTTTAGAATTTCATCAATTAATGAATTCGGATTGACTCGCGTTTCTTCCACGCGATCGGAAACACGTGGCGCTCCATCATCCATAGCGCCCTTCTTACGTTTCTCTGCAGCGGTTTTCATACGATCTAGAGATCCTGTTTCACTTATAACTAACGATCCGGAACTGGGGTTCCTATTTATTTTTTATGTTTTTGTTTTTGAGAGAAAAAATAAAAATCAATTATTAGTTAAGAATTTTGAATTTTGTTTTTGTGGTTTTTAGCTTCTAACGATTACAGTGAATGTGTTTTGTTTGTCGTTATTTTCAAAAATAACACATTCAACGTAAAAATCGAAACAAAATATAAACATGTTTTAGAGTTGTTTAGTAGATGTGGTGATATGGAAATGGAAACAATGATGCGATGGCATAGAGCAGATTATGAAGTTTGAGGACAAAAAGGAAAGAACAGAAAGAAAGCATAGATTAGTGGGCAGAAGGTAAAATAAAATGTGCAAATAGTAGAAGTGGTTATTTAAAGCATTGTTATTATTGTTGTTTAACAGTTTTAAAAATTATTTACATTTAAAAAAAATCATAAATATGGTCACAAATTGCTAGAGGCGGTTTTAATTTCAGGCCAACTCCAAAACAAAAAAATCAGCAATTTGAGAGTAGAACATTATACTTACTCAAATATACTTGTCGGTGCTTTAGTTAAACACTCGACAAATATTCGAGTACAAAATTAAAAAAGCCCATCGCTAATAGGCTCGAAGATGTATAAAAACCGACCTAAGGTATATCCGAAATAAGTTGGTAAAAATAAAAAAAACTGCAACTTGTGACTACATTTTATTGTTTCAAAAAAAAAAAAAAATGGAACGCGTGCAAGAAACTTGAAAAGCAGCTATTTACAAATCAAAAATGTTCATTCAATTTCACTATATTGAAAAAAAAAAACACTCCAAGCAGCATACTAAAAGTCGAAGGAAAACGAAAAAAAACCCATTTTTTTTGAGAATCTGTCCGCAAAACAAATTTGTCAAAATACAAAACGAAAAAATCAAAAATCACTCGACAAATCTAGGCAACAGGCAAGGCGACAGATCATGCCTAAGCATCAACAACAATTAACAACACTTCCAACAGTGTTTTTCAATATTTAAGAATTTAAGAGATTTATGAAAACGAAACGAACATATTAATGCTGGGCCTTCGAATCACTTGCGAGGTAGCCAACGGCGACAAGGAAGCTCCGGTCGGTGTTACATACTCCCCGGCACTTCCGGTATTCGATGAGTTTGATGTTGCACCTCCAACCACAGTAGTATTTCCTCCACCACCTGTTCCCGACCCACCTCCGCTCCCTACTCCACCGCCACCACTTGCTCCCGCTCCCGAACTACTAATCGTTAATAGTAACGATGCAGCTGAAGGATTCGATCTCAGACTGCATACATCTGTTGGGCTAGTTGTCGATGAATTTTGTGCATTTTGAGTTGTAGAGGCGCCTGGTGATCCTAAGGGTTGTGTACTCGGTCCGATACCATCTACGGTATCGCTTGTGCAGGTGAATGTTATTACAGCGCCACTACTACTACCACTCGATGAGGTGCTATTAATGCTGCCAAGCGTACCGCAAGACGATGATGCATTCGGTGAGGTTGTCGATGTGGCAATCGACGAGATTTGCCGATTACTACCATCGAGTAGACGGCGTGGTACACCTGAGATGCTTCTGGGTGAGCCAACAAGCGAATCATGTGCGACGTGGCGTTGCAAGCAAGAAAGACACACACACAGATAAGGTAAAATACGAAAAAGCATTTTTTATTTATTTTTTTTAACTTTCTTTCGATTTAAATTAAATCAAATAAAAAGAAATAAAAACAATAAAAACAAACAAAAGAAAAAATCAATAAAAAAGAACTTAAGGCGGTAATTTGAGTGGCGAAAGAAGCTGATAAGTCAGTGGTTTTAAAACAATCAGTGCTTTCCTTAAGTTTAGCAGTTGGATACAGTACTAAAGTCACAGACAAGATATGTCCACCCCTGCCTGATAACCATTAACCCCTTCGAATCAATCAGAAATCGATTAGTCCATCTGTCCTGATTTCATAGAATTCATGATAACTGGATTTAATTAACTCACCGGGGAAGCTCTCTCCCCTTTTCTGTATGGAAATTTCGGAAACACGACCTTTCCGTGACACATTCGTAATATCATCCACTGTTTACGCAGTCATTAGGGAAACCGGAAAGACGTAAGAACAGCAATTTATTAATGCACGTCCACGCGCACAGCATTCACCTACTTAGTAAATCCAACATAAAGCAATTTCTAGCCTCTGGGATGTGCTATAAAAGGAATGAAGATGATATCACCCTAAAGGTCGGATGCAAGCATGCCTTTCCATGGTGATACGAAGGGTATTTATGTTTAAAATGTATCGCCCACATTACCTAATTCTATCCAGTTGCCCTGATATGTGCTCATTGCATCTAAATCTATCATGTGTAGGCGTGCATTTTTTGGGGAAGACCATTTTAAAGGTCTTCCTTTTAAGAATATTGCCAAAAGGGGGGTTTTACGTTCTTGCTGATCTCTTTACAATTTCATCGAATCGTTTCTGGCGTTGAAGTACGACGACTTCAGACGGAGAAATATTACAGTACTTGAGGCCTGACTGAAATCACGTAGATAAACGTATTTAGATAGCATCTTAATTGTGGCCACCATAGCCTTGATTTATTGCTAATATTTCAGCAATTACCACTTAAATTCCCCCAATTTGCATTTACGATACATACGATATTACCCAATAAAATTCTCATTGGCAATTACCTAAACGAACTGTGTTATGACAACATATTTTTATTGATGAGACACATGACAGGTTGAAGTCTTATTTATATTTAAGTATTTTCTAGCCTAAATCTCTTAAATTCAAAATACGATATTTACGATATTACACTTAATAAGGGCTTTATGTGATTTTTCTTTCGACCACACCATGGGTTTTGGTTTCAGTGTTAATCTTTTAGTGATTTCTACCACCAGTACCTCAAATCCCTTTTACGATATTTACGATATACATATACGATATTATGCCAACAATCCTCATTTGCAAATCCTTAAATGTATTGTGTTATGAAAAGGGCTTATTTTTGAAATTCTAAAATTTACGAGATTTACGATATCACATTAAAAAAAATTATTTGCGATTCTTTGAATATACTGAATTCTGATAAAGTGGCTTGTACGATTTCATTATTGACGATATTTTTAGGATATATGTACATACATTATTGCACTAAAAAAAATGCCATTTGCAATATCGTAAATGAACTGCGTTGTGTTTATACGACTGCATAGCTAACGATATTGGATCAAATTAATATTTTGCGATTCTCTAAATACGTTACGTAATGACAAGGTGGTTCATACGATTATATAACTTACGATATTGTCAAGTGTACGAATGGGAATCGGCCGTTTTTTTTCCACAATTTTGAACTTCATTTTGAACGCGTTTATTTCTGAAGGTATTGTCCATCGATAGCTACAATTTCTGCCTATTTTTTTGGCAGCATATAGAAATCGCCCGTACGTGTTTGAGGCGATCTAGGAATCGACCCAATTTTAGCCTTCCTTCGAAGACCGTAAGCGCTCTTTATCAGGTGAATTGTGTCAGTGGGAAGGAACGCTGTCTAGAGAATACGACGGGTGGGGTAGGACGATTCATTTCAGTGTTTTCAGATGACCTAAGCAACACGTGGTCGACCGTTGTCGCGATGCAAAATCACTTTGCCGTGTTTTCGACTGTATTGTGGACGTTTTTGCCTGAAAGCTCGGCTCAAAGCGCTTCAGTTGTTCCCAGTCTTGAGCTCCTGTGATGGTTCCACCCGGTTGTATACCATGCCAAGCTGTCACACCAAATAAACTGGACCAATACAATTTAAGCCTTCCTTAGAAGACGGTAAGCGCTCCTCAATCATGCGTCATCAATTGGATTATGGCAGTCGGATGGGGTGCTGATCAATTTCAATGCTTTCAGTCGGGTTTTAAAGACCTAAGAAACATATGGCCGACTGTTGTTCAAAATCATTTTGTCGTGTTTTCGTCCATATTGTGAACGTTTTTTTCTTGAATACTCAGCTTAAAGGGCTTTATTGTTCTCGGTAGTGGTGGTTTCACCCGGTTGTATAACATGCCGAGCCGGTCGCGCCAAATGCACGGCATGAGCTTCTATCTGTGAATGTTTGGCTTGGTCGCTCATGTTGCTGCATAGTTGTGGTGCCCTCACGTTTTCTTCGCACTGGTTTATCGAAGTGGATCATCGCTCGTCATATTACAATGGAGCAATAAAAAAAAAAGGCGTTTTTACGTCTTTCGGTTTCCACTCCACTGGCATCCGGTTTCCTTGCTTTTGAACTACTCTAAGTCTCTCAAACGATGGGAAATGCTTTTTGGAATTATAGTCAGTGAATTGGGAAGTTCTTGATGCATCCGGCATGGAATTTAATGCCTCTAAGTCTACGTCTTTATCCCTGTCCGGGATGCTTGTCTTCCATGTCGAAATCATCACTTTTGTAGCGCTAAAACGATTCAAGGCACTAATAGAGGTTTCACCATAAATGACTATGAGCAGTCGACGCTTTTAAGCCGCAATTATTTTTGAATTGAGGGCGTCGCCCAAAACTTCCCGCAAATGGTAGGGCGAAAAACAAAATGAGGAGATGGCCAAGCCTATCAATTGCTGTTTCCGATCTGAAATTCTATCTATTGGAAAACGGCAGATTCCTAATTGTACACCTGAAAATACCAATTGATTGCCATTCGTCCGCCCATTGCTCTTCTCCGCCCATCGAACGTATTTCTGAGATTACAGGGATTAACAGACACCAATGAAACAACACATTTAGCCATAAAAAGGGCACTTTGAAAAAAAAACCTCTAAGCTTTCCCTTTTTACGGTACAAGACAAGGACTTTAACGACAGACAAAATATACAAAAAGCTTTCCTTACACCTTAGCTGACAGGATAACCAAACAAAATTTGGGCAAAAAACATTATAAAAATACAAAACCAAGACAAACACACCATTAAAAACCAAAAACAAACAATTTGTAAGGATAAATGAAAAAGTTTTAGTAAAAAGCAAAAAAAACGCGTTAATGATTAAAAGGAAGAAATCATAACCTCCCTCCTGGGAAAACTATTATTTTTGTAAACAATTTAAGCTTGGATTGAGGGGAAAAACAAGAAAACAAAAATGATTTTCAGTAGTCGATTGTGATTCGATCGATGAGTCGATGTGATCTGACTGATCTGCTCTTGTTTTCATTCAAAGCTGAGTTATACATATTACATACATAGTAGGCGTGATAGTGAAGTTAAAGGCGATATAACAGGTGAGTGAGAGAGAATAAGAGAGATGCTGGACAATTGTCTACAAACCGTACCTCATTAAATTGGAGTTGGGACGACCACCGACTACAGCGTTTGACTCAGTACTTCCGTAATACACATATCCATCGGACTGTCTTTGCGGCGTGGAGCTTTTCAGATTCTGCATAAGAGCCACTCCGTTACGTTGGTATGAACGACGATACGCACGCTCGAAGGGCGTGCGTGACATAATCAAACCTTCCGGTGTGTAGTGCAGTTTCCCCAGTCGATCGTAGGTGGTGAATTCCTTCAGCGAACTGTTCCATGAACTGTCGACTACATCGACGCCACTGTTGCCGGTTGTCGTCTCAGCCATCTCAGGTGCTTTTCCGCCCGGGAAAGTCTTCCGTCCCGACGTCGGTGTGAGAAACGGATCGCATTCGACACGCTCGCTTACCACATCGGGTATCGTACCCAGTGATTTCATCTTCGCAATTGGATAGTGCGGCTGAGGTTTCAGGGTATCTGGTGTGTCGTCGTTCCCGATGAATTTGGCATTACCCACTTTGTTCTTTTTGAATTTCCCACTCTTCGGCGAATCACCCGCAGTCGTTCGGCTGGCAATCGCCGGTGATGTGTTACTATGTCGCAGTTTTTCAAACTCCAATTTTAAAGCTTCTCCCTCATAGTTGTCGATGTCCAATACTAAGTTGTTCAGCGACTTAATTTTCGGTATTTTCGAACTCATCATTTTCAGTCGTCGCGGCGAATTACGATCCAACTCGCGTGATGCTTTATTAAATTCCATCTCTAGAATCGATATATTCTCCATCGATTTGATTTTAGTTACCCGCGGCGTATGGAAATTCTCATCCAAGCCCGAATCCTCGTCATCATCGGTCGACACGTCATCGTAATCATCATTCTCATCACTGCTACTGCTCGTGCAGTAGGTACGTTTCGCTGGCAATTTCTCGTAGTCATTGGGGGGAGTCCGGAGAAATTGATTGGGTGTTTCATTCAATGGAGTACGGAACTCCTCGATACTTTGATCGGTTTGACCACTGAGCGAGGAGTTGGGCGTTAGGTAGACATTACCATCCGTATCCATGCTCTCGGCTTTGGTATGCAGGAACGAGGGGATGTTCAGTTTCATGACGTTCAGTGCTCTTTGATTTAATCTGCTTAAGAGGGAGACGGATTTTTGGAATCTATATGTGTTTTTTTTTTGTTTTTTGTTGTTTTGTGCGATTTACGAAGAGGTTTTATTTATTTTTGAAAGCGAGAGCGAATACGTTTACGTCGTACAGTAGAGTCGTTTGTTAGTTAAGATGAATTCGAGTTTTTTTTTTTTTTTTTTTTGATTTGATTTACAAGAACATAAAAGTGGGAAAAAATTAGAGAAAAAACAAAAAAAGTAGAAAATAAACATAAAATTGAAATTAAAAAGAAAGTTTTTAAGGAAAATCTACAGATTTGAAGAAAGCTACTAAACTGTTCACCAGTTTAACCTACAGCTAGCTACTGAGGAGTCTTCTCTATTCTTTCACTTAAAAGTATCTATACTACCTTTGCTATGTGGATTGTTATATTTTTTATTTTATCTTTTATATCTAATTCTTATTTTTAAAAAGGATAACAACTAGCATGAGCTAAAAAATTTGTCTTTTATTAAACTGACTAAAATGGATTTAATTTAATCTACAGATGCAATAGAATAAGGCAAGTGTTCCACTTGCCTATAGTATAGTAAAGCATTTTGATTATTCAGCAAAAAAATTCAAAATACATGTGTTAGATGGTGTGTTTGTAGGAAAAGTCCAAAGCCCTTAAAAAAGTAAGGGAAAAAATTCCATTTCAGCCAAATGAGTAACAAGCAACATTTAACAAATATGGGTGAGTAGAAGCCCTAAAACCGCTGTTCATCTTGTAAGAATTGAGTTATGCTTGGGCGTGATTGGTTAGGTTGGAGCAACATATAGACACATACTACCCATATGTATAAGGGTACAGTCAGCAGCGCTGAAGCAACGTTCAAAATTAAAAAAAAAAAACCGTGTTGATGGCAGAGTGGTGTTTTTTAAAACTACAGGGTGCGCCATCTCATATGGGTCGATATAAACTTCAAATAACTTCAACAATTGTCAACCGATTTTCAAATGCCATAGCATTTTGGAAACCTCAATTCAGTACAATTTTAACTATGAATCGCTTCACACCAAAAGAACGCGCGGAAATAGTTTTAATGTTCATTAAAAATGAACGCTCGATTGTGCTAACTCAACGTGCGTATCGTGCAAAATATCGTGCCCAAAAAAGTACAATTCGTCGTTGGGCCTCGATTTTTTTTCAATTTGGTTCTGTGGCAAGCACAACCTAGGTCACTTCCGCGGTGTTCAAACTCATCTATTCAGTCTGTGAAGGCCAGTGTTCAAGAAGACCCAAGTTTGTCATATCGGCGCCGTTCGCAGCAGTTAGGCATCAGTGGGACCACTTTGCGGAGAATTTTAAAGGATGATCTTCACTTATTTCCATACAAAGTGCAAATAACTCAAAGAATTTTGCCACAAGATGAGCCGCGGCGCTTGGCATACGCAAAACATTTCGTTGCAATGATTAATGCAGAGCCGGAGTTCTGCCAGCAAATTTTGATGACCGATGAGGCAAATTTTACACTCTCTGGCTCAGTTAATAAACAAAATTATTGCTTATGGGGCACCGAAAATCCTCACATTATTCACAAAGAGCCGCTTTTTTTTTTGATTATATAAAAAGTTACTATTTACGCCGGTGTATACGCCATCGCCGGTGTATAAACCATCATTGGACCGTATTTCTCCAAAGTTGGCGATACAGTGGATGGCGATCGATATCATCGATATGACCCATTATGTGGTTCCAGAAATGCGTAAAAAAGGCTTATTTCACTTTTGGTTTCAACAAGACGGTGCTACATGCCATACTGCGGAGAAAAAAATGAACCTTTTGCGTAAGAAGTTTCCTGGAAGATTGGTGTCAAAACAGGGCGATATTGACTGGCCTCCGAGATCGCCGGATTTGACTTCTCCAGACTTTTTTCTTTGGAGATACTTGAAAAGCAAGGTATATGCTAACGGCCCGAAGACGATAGAACAGCTCAAAAGAAACATTCGTGCGGAAATCGCAGAAATTTCGACCGAAATGCTCTAAAATGTCATGGAGAATGCGCGAAAACGAGCCCATTTTTGCATCGGCAATAAAGGCGGTCATTTAATTGATATTGTTTTCAAAAATTAATCAAAATAAATTGTAAAGGTCTAAGTAGCACAAAAGTTTTTGAATTTCCAAAATCGGTTGAGAATTGTTGAATTTATTCGAAATTTACATCGACCCATATGAGATGGCGCACACTGTATTTCACCAACAATACCTTGGAAGTCAGTGAGATTGAATAGGCAGTCGTAGCAAGTTGGTCGTAGAATTCGATTGGGTCAAGGAAACCGTATCCCAAAAACGCAGTTGGCTAACTACATGCAATTATGATCGTAGTTATCTAAATACTCTGAAACCAACGGCGAAAGAGAAAAAGAAACCCAAATTCGGGGCCATATCGACAACTTAGACGACCGAGAACTCATTTAATTAGAAATGAAGTTCAACAGTTCATCTGCTATTCACAGAGACAGTTGCGATTCAGGAAATCGATTCAGGCAGAGAAGAAATCATCAGACTATCAGGGCAAAATCTACAATAAGCTTTGGTTTGATTAGGCGTAAAGAAGCAGACACAAACGAGGTAGTAGACCCGCTGCGATTACGCTTGAAAGCGCTGACAGACCACAGCTTCTATGTAGAGCTGGCTATATGTAACCAAAAGTCTAAAAATTAGTAGCACGTGATTACTACGTCTTAACGACATGGACCCCATATGTCTTTCTTTGAATCACGAATCCATGCATGTTGCCTAATATCAAAGTCTTCCATTAAAAATGTCGAGCTCTTTTCGGAAAGACCGTTCGATCAACCAGGCTGATTTTGAAATATCAAATTTTCTGAATTGCGCTCGATCGTGCACATGAACGTGCGGTTCGCCGTGAAGTGGAAGCATCAGCTAACATAGAAAAGTGTAAAAAGACATGAGGAAAGTTCAGACACTTTTAGAACTATGCAAATTGTTCAAAAAGTACGATCGATCGTCGAAGTCAATGGGACCCGTTGCGAGGGACCTTCAAGTTTCGGAGGGCCTAACCCGTTGACTTATCCATCAAAACATTCGCTATAATTCTTACGTTATCCGCAGAGGACAATTTAGGTCGCCACAACTCGAGACTATCCAGGCAAAGCGTTTTTTGAACAAGCTTAAGCACCCTGAGGCTCCTAAAATGTCTTTCGCTGACGAAAAAAAAAAAAGTTGATCAAGACCAAAAACCAACCGCAAGCTACTATCATGGTCTTAGGAGTTGTGAACCACGAAGCGCATGTTATGCCGTCTTATTTCTTGCCTCAAGGACTTCGATTTAATGCTACCATCTTCATCGCAGTTTTAGAAAACGTTATGAAACCATGGATTTATAGCGTAAGCGGTACGCGATTGACCATACCTATACCGCAGCGATGGCGACACAGGATTGGATGACCAAAAATTCCCATGATTCAAAACTGATGGCCTGCTAGCTCCTTAGAGCTTAATCTCTTGAATTAGAAAATACTTTTTGGAAGACTCTTGCTAGTTATGCGCAGAGGACAGTTTATGTCGGCACAAATTGACTATCAGTGCAAAGAGTTTCTTGAGCAAGCTTAAGTACCCTGAAGCTCCCAAAATCTCTAGCAAAAAAAAAAATCTTACTGAGACCAAAAAACCAACCGCAAAAATGACATATGGCTATATTCAGATCCTACAGAGGACCAAACACATACCAGCCTAAAAATTGTTCATGACCACATCAGCCCGACCTAATGTCATAAATATTAGTACAATTTTCACTGCAGGAATTTTATATAGACTACAAGTTGCACTCTTTCCGTGTTACCCGTTACTAATATGCTTAGTCGTGCCGGAAGTTTTTGCTTTTAGTCCTTTAACAATCATGGAATGGGGTGATATCGAAAATTGTGCCGTTGCGATCGGCTTACACAAGTGTATTCTAATATGGGAAAAGGTAATATTTTTTGGACCTTGCGACCGTTCGGAATTACCCACTGTTTTGGTTACTGTACTACTAAATTATTCGAGGATACTGATATGTACGTGTGAGGACTTCGGGAGCCGTCAAATCCATGCAGACTCATATCAGACGAAAACCACTGGGAAAGTAGAAGATCTTGTCGCGAGAAATGAACATTTTGCAAAAATCCATGTCTCGTATTATCAAAAAAGTCTTGGGACTTAGAGCCCATAAAAGACACAATGGGCACCTGCTAATAGTTGGATATAAGAAAAAGTTTAAGCAAAAATCAAAAGCTCTGTTAAGGCGGTATGCTAAAAATTGCTCATAGACAAATTCTGTTCATTGACCAGAAAATTTTTAATAAATAAAATGATTGACATCCAGTTATTCCAATGGTTAAAAGACACAATCATCCTGCAAATGTAATACTGGCGAGTGAGCTACAATGGCACAACCATCCTTCATTGTTGTAAAAAGGAATCAAGACTTCGACGAAATTACACCAAACCACTGTTTTGGAGGATGCCAGTAAGCCTTTAAGTTAAACAATGTTCACAAACAAGCAGTGAACATTACAAGAAGATTTTGCCCCAGCCCACAAGCTAAAAACTTTCAAAAATGGCTCAAAAAATTTACCCGACTTAATTTTACCGAGTGATTGGCTAACTGTTAGTCTAGACCTCAACCTTTTAGAGGAAACTCATCACCGAAACATTGAGTCTTTGTAGCGATCTCTTGTCTGCCCCGTTGAGAACTTTCCGATAAATGAGGTCCGTAAAGCGATTGATGATTGTGGTGACTGGCAAATAGGTCGTGACTTATGGCATATTGCGGTGATTTCGAATGAAGACCCTTTTAAACATGTAGAGAACAAATAATACTATCGCTGATAGTAAAGAACCTTGGGGAATACCAGCATTTAGTGATAGTATTGTATAGATTACGATGGTCAGTCGGAGACTATTTTTTAAGTAAAATTTCGCGAAAATATTTGGTCAAGTTGTACTGCTTTAATCATTATCAAGCGCCGTCTCGCACAGCTATAGTGGATTTAACTGATAAATTAGAATGTTTCGGACAATTTACGTTCATTCGGCAGAGTTAGCTGACAATTTCCCTGCTGTAGATGAGAGGAAGGAGCACTTCAGAAATTGGATCCGACATCACGAAGTTTGAATTTCGCAACGTCATAAGAATTATTTTTCGCAGAGATTCTCTTCACCAGGGTATTCATAAAACCATCTGTAGTATACTTGTTTGGGGAAAGCTCCTTGAAAAACTCCGTTCGTAGCAAGCGATGAAGAGTAGGTCCCTCTTGCCAATGGAAAAATTGGATGGCCAACAGCATAGCGAATTTAGAGAAGCTTCAGCTCTAGCCCTCCATGGGCTGTAACGCCAACTATATGTGTATTAAAAGTTGGAATTAGCTCGCAGTGGTCTATAAAGATAAAGAACGATCTGAATCCGAAAAATTGGAGGAACTGTTCAATTGAGATCTATGCATATCAAGCACTTCAAAAATTGTCTGAATCGTTAGGAATTGACTGGTCAACCCTAGAAAACCTTTTTAAAGTAAGGATTCTGGGACCCATATAACTTGACATCAAAGGATGTCGAAAGACGTTTTTTTTTTACTGAGAACAGCTGCCTCAACGACTGAATAGGACGGCATTTATGCATCACTGGCGATGAACAGTGAATTCATTTTGACAATCCCAAGTGCCCAAAGTTATGGGTGAAGCCCAGCCAACCATCAACATCGACGACGAAACGAGTACGCATATGACTCTATATTTGATGGGATCAGTAGGAATATGGTCTACTATGAGCTGTTTAAACAGAATGAAACGATCGACTGAAAGGTATGTGATTAAGATGTGCATTGAGGGATAAACAGCCGAAGGAAGGACTTTGTCGGTCAAAACACACTGGGAAGCGCTTAACGTGCCCTTTCTGATTATCATTTGTTTTAATCGATGATTTATGATCTGCCCGAGCGGAAGCATACTTCTTATGAGAATTGCAACAAATGGGGCATTGCGAAGACTGTAAAGGGTGATTTTAGCTGTTTGGTTTTACTGTGTTCTATTTTTGAATGCTCACGCGTTATTCGCCATATATATAAAGTCAGACATGCCGAGTCTTACAAACGCTTACAAATTTCTGAATTTTATTATCAAAATTCGTGCTCTGTGAAAAAATGAATTTCGTGGACTTGGACCACTATACGGTCGATATAAACGTCCTGTTGAGCAGGCAATTCAAGTCAGAGTTACCAAATTACCAATTCATGCTATTGGACATCAAGCCACCTATCATTATGCGTAGAGTGCGTAAAGAGGAAAATATTGCTGTTGTATTCGCTTATGTTAATGAAGACCATGATTTGTCCATTCGTCGCTGTTCGCAGCAATTGGGATTGTGTTACTTGACTATGTGGAAGACTTTACTCAATAACCTTGGTCTAAAACCCTATAAAATACAGCTCGTGCAAGAACTGAAGCCAAATGACATGTTACAACATTGAATTCTCGGTGAGAAAGTTTGGAGGAAGATCGGAAGAATGTCTTAAGCGACGCGACTCATTTCCGGTTGGTACTTTTATAATCAAAACTGACGCATTTGGTCCAACGAGCAGTCTAAGACAATACGAGGGTGGTCCGATAAGTACTTAGCCTCGCCGCCAGATGGCGCGAGTATCGACAGAGCAACTTACTATCGTATAGTAGACGGCTACTGGCCGGTCGATTTCAGCCGGATAGGACTCGTAGTTTTGTTGGGAGTGTCCGCGGATTTTAGAAAAATGGGAAAAGAGCAATATCGGTCGGTGATTCGATTCTTGTTTTTGTAAGGGAAATCAAAGAACGTTTGGATGCTGTGTACGGTGACTCTTCTCCTTCGATAGAGGCCATCAAAAATTGGTTTAACGAGTGTCACCGTGGTCGCACGTCGTTTTTTGATGAGCCACGTTCAGGTGCCCCGAGAACGGCTACCATGGAGGATAACGTGATAAAAATCCACGATCTCGTATTGGCAGACCGCTGATTGAAGGTGCGCGAGATAGCTGAGACAGTAGGCATTTCAAAAGATCGCGTGGGTCATATCCTGCATGAAATTTTGGGCATGAGAAAGCTATCGGCGCGATGGGTGCCGCGTTTGCTCACTCCGGACAACGAGCGCAACCGTGAGACCACTTCAGAGCAGTGTTTGACGCTGTTTAAGCGCAATCCGAAGGAGTTTCTGCGTCGTTTCGTGACAGTCGACGAAACATGGATCCATTGGTACACACCAGAGGCCAAGGAATAGTCGAAACAGTGGACTTCACCCGGCGAACGTGCTCCGAAGAAGGCGAAGACTGTCCCATCGGCCGGAAAGGTGATGGCCACCGTGTTCTGGGATTCACAAGGTGTGATCCACATCGACTACCTCGAGAAGGGCAAAACGGTCACAGGGCTGTACTATGCCAAATTATTGGGCCGATTCGACGCCGAATTGAAGAAAAAACGGCCCCACTTGGCGAAGAAAAAAGTGCTCTTCCACCATGATAACGCACCGGCTCACACCTCCGCCCTCGCCACGGCCAAATTGGTCCGCCGTATTCTCTAGATTTGGCCCCGTGCGACTTGTTTTTGTTTCCCAACTTGAAAAAGTCACTCGCCGGGCAGAAATTTTAGTCGAATAAGGAGGTCATCGCCGCCACGGAGGCCTACTTTGCAGACCTCGAGAAAACGTATTTTTCAGACGGGTTAAAGAAGTTGGAGAATTGCTAGGTCAAGTATATCGAGCTAAAAGGAGACTATATTGAAACATAAATCGCCATTTCTCCAAAATTTTTGTTTTTCTTTTGTAGGCTAAGTACCTACTTATCGGACCACCCTCGTACAAGAGCTGCCAATGTAGATGGAATAAATGTATGGTCCGGCGGATTTATTGGTCCGTATTTTTTCAAAGACAGCCAGGTATCGTTCGGTTTAAGATTTTTGTTTTGTCTAAAATGCACGAGCTAAACTTAAAAATGCACGAGCGAAATTTATCCTTTTTGGTCTGGTGAATTGGCCATCTTGTTCGTGCGATTTGAAGCCTTAAGACCGTTTTTTTTTTTTTTTGGGATACGTCTAATCACTCGCCTATGCCGGTAAACCAGAATTAATTGCAGAATATTAACGAGGTACCTGATAAAATTGGCTCGGAAATAATCTTTAACAATAAATAGTAAATGGCAAGCATCGGTTTATCAACTTAAATAAAAATTGTATAGACTTTAGCAATATTTCTGTGTTTTTTCGACAATTAAGAACCAAGCGCTTAAAAAATCATATATCATTTATAGACAAGGCACCCTTCGACATAGTGTTGGTATCATTACCGCTGCGAATCATTTCCAATTCCCTATCACATAATATAAAGATCAGATTACGGCAGGGGAGTCGACATCAAAACTTACATAGCAATTGCGCCTATTCGCAACTACTGCATTTTTAATGACCTAAATGCTTTTAAGGTTCAGCTGATACAGGAAATGAAGTCGTTCGTTCACGCATTTTCGCTGCTTGGGGGTTGGGAACAAAATACTGACTTTTTTCACACGATCTTATTCTAAATGATGAGGCTAAAGAGCTAAGAGAAACAATAGGGCAACCTAGCCATCCATATCGAGTGACAGTTTGGGGTGTCATTGAGCCATGTTTTTTTCGAGAGTGAAGGTGGTGAATGGATTGCCTTCCCGAAGGATGTTGTTTGGATTTTTTTGTCCAAAATTTTGTGGAATGGACGCAATCGATTTTTTATTTTCAGCAGGACGATGACTCCATTGCGTGACTGGATAAAGTCTAGGACAATGCTCCATTTCAATGCGAAATAAATCCGCGAAAATGCGAAAAAGTGGTGAAAAAAGTGGCTATTTATAGGCAGAGCTCAAGTCGACACTTGGAAAATGCTCTATTTGAATACTAGCCTCAGAGTTTGTACAATTTTCATGAACATTTATCGTTCTTCCATTGATACAAAATGACACCTCTTGTTGGATGATCCTATATTTAAAACTCCAAAGTGAAAGTGGATAAGTCTCGGGCAATTTTGAAACCTGATGGTTACACGATAAAATATCAAGAGCAATTTCTCTGATGTGCTTGCGTGGAAAGTAGTAAAATCGTTTGCAAAAATCCCCATTGTTGTACGAGACGCTTATCATTAAGGTCTGCAGGAACTCTTATGATGATTTAATCGGGTATAGAAGAAACGAAGGTACTTTTTCGTTAATGACTACTATAACACTGATGAGGCAATCAAGTTGGTCTTCAGGCCCTTGTTGTTACTAGGTGATGATAGACAATTTGGCAAAGTGATTATACGCCTGGAGATAAGCAAGTCCTAGAAGACTTTACATCTAAAAAGGATTCCCAGACAAACTATGATTGATTTACTTTACATGTGGATGTTTATAGGCCATTGACCAGCCTTCTCCATTACATTTCTATTTATCGTTAAAAGATATGTACAAATGTGACTTAGAAACGAGAAACAATGAAAAAGAAAACGTGAAAATGTCAAGCTTTGTATAATACAGACCATAACTCTTGGCTATATATTTCGTTTAATTTATTTTTGTTAATCAACTTCTATTAGTTGCAAAAAACCGCAGTGGAACTCAATGGAAAACACAAAAACAAAAAGAAAAATGAAAGAAGAAAACCTCGAAAGTTAGTAAAACATCATAAAATTAGTCAACAATTGTTTATATATAGAGTAGTGATGTGGTATCTGTTGGGTGTTGTATGTATAGGTGCATTTCCGCGTTCTGTGTATCGTAAACAAAACACGAAAAAGGATGAGAAATACTTAAGCGAGAGAGGCATATGTTTCCAACAACGAACGGGCGACTATGTTGCATTATGAATCTCCGTGTGATCTTGCACTTGATCGTGGCAATCATATGAGCATACCTGCGTACGGATATATCGAGTAGCTTGAGGCATTTTTAGCACCTTTGCTTGGCCGATGGCATGCGCTAAATTTAAATATAATCGCTAATTGCGCTGAATGTTGCAGAGGGGGCAGGGGGCGGTTGAAATTGATTCTTGAATGGTGGCCAAGAACACTTTGCATTACACTAAGGTTAGATGACCTTAAACGTTGTGATAAAAATAACTTCGTTGCTGTTGTTGACGTTGCACTACCTTGGGGTAATGTTTTCAGCTAAATATGTTAATTAATTCCATAACCATCAATAGGAACATCCTTGAATGAGTGGCCTCGTGGGGTATTCCTGTTTTGTTTAGACGAAGCAATAATTGCGTTCGGTTTACAGTTCAATTTAACTCGTACTATCGAAATTTTAGGGGAGTTAAGTCGATTAACTCGACTTGTAGGTCATTTTCGTCGTGACGTTCGTGTTCAAGAGTTCATTATTGTGGGCCAAGCTATTTATAACTCAACACTCATAGCTGGAGCGGACAATTTGTTGCGTTTTTGATAATCTAAAAGCTATTTCTTGGGTTGTCTCCGTTCAGAATTGTAGTCACCGATGAATCAATTAGACTCCTTCTGGGCAGTAGCACTAATGTCAATCTGGGGTATGGCAAAAATTGATTTCGATAAGGCAACTTCTGAGTCTATTTAAAGCCTTATAAAGGCTTGTACTGGTCGGAGGGACAAACTCAAAATATTTTTATAAAAACAAATTTTAGAACAGAAAAGCCTTTCGAAGGTTCGGCTAACAATAGTGATTCATGGGTCAGGACATTTGGTTATTACTCTATCATCGATAATCACCGTTCTCCATCAGATGGCGCAGGTGATAAAGACTGGCTGGTCAGACACGTCACATGATAGGCCTGGACATCTGTCGCAACATCGTGAACATCGCAACATGTGAATTTTTGTCGGCGTCATTTGTAGGAAATTTTGCATTTCGCCTTCAATTCGAAAAAATGTGCGACTCGGGCACATCGAATGATTATTTACGGTGATGGTTCGCGCGTGGTTTCAACGCTATAAATGTTTAGATTTCGACGTAGAAGGCCTGGCTCAAGATCTATGACGATCACTAGAAAGACTTAGTGGCTGCCACTAGTGAAGGTTTTGAAAGCCTAGGGAATGGTCCCCGAAAGCAAGAAAATTAGGTGCCACGCTAGTTAGTGCCGAGAGACTTTGAACGGCCTTTTGTCACGAATGAATTGTTGCTCTAGCGGCAAGTAAAGAAGGCTTTTGGCGTCGTATTATAACGGGCGACGAAAAGTGGGTCCATTACGATGATCCACGAAAAAAATCGCGACGATCACGGCCACGCCTCAATATCGACGGCCAAGGTCCATGGATTGAAGCTGATGCTTTGGTGGGATCCGCTCGGCATGGTATATTGTGAGTTAGTGCAGCTAGGGGGAAAACATGACAGGAAATTTGTAACGAACATAGTTAATGTTTGGGCCCAGCATTTTAGGAAAAATTTGGCGCTCGGCAATACGATGACGCTTGACCACATGTTGCTCAGGTCATCAAAGCATGTTAGAAACAATAAAATAAGACCCCAATTCTTCAGACATCGGCTCTTTCGACTATTACCAGTTTCAATTGATGACGCATGGCTTCGCCGATCTTTTGAGGAAGCCGAAAATTGAGTCGATTCGTGTGCTGACCAAATGATGGGCAAAAGTTATAACTAGCGATGGAAAATACTTTCAGGAAGAAACATGTAACCGTTCTTCCTAAATAACGCTTTGAAAAACTTTGAAAAGAAAATGGCGGATACCAAAATGACAATCAACAAATAGCAAAGAAGCTTCATGGTATGCTCCGCTTACCTACTTCATTCTTTAATTCGGTATTTGCTACGTCTGGTGTGGCTTTAGAGACGTTGAGCATCACCTGACATTACTAGTATCGCCTCGCAATACGGATCTTGGTAGTGAAGAGCTGCTACTAAGGATAGTGCCATTTTGAGTTAATTTGAAGCATTTATGTGATATGAGGCTCCTTAAGAGTTTCCATTTATGTAGGGATATGCATCTCCTAAGCCTCGCTTATAAGACCTTCTCTGTCGTGCTGTAAAAACAATGGAACCCGCTTGTGCACAATCTTAGAGGTTCCTATAAGTGTGATTTAGATCAAATATTTATACTACAGCAGTCTTTGGAGAAGACTCACGAGGTCGACTTTAAGGCTGGATACAGAGTTTCTATAGAGACGAGCATGTTTTGACTATTCTGCCAAGCTCGATGGGTTGTGCACTAACCGACATCTTCCAAGTTTAAGAGGAATTCAAAAAGGCCAACACATTGTCTTCAACGGCACCCTTGAAAAGACTGTGCAAGACATCCATGAAGAATTTGAAACCGTTAAGGAGAGACGGCTAAAATAGGTCTAGAGGTGAATGTGGCCCAAGCTTTTATTCATCCTAAGAAATCAGGGACTTCGTTTACCTTGGCTTACTAGGGACAAAATTAAACGCCATCATCATTGAAATCAGCGGTAGACTAATCCTTGCCAATTACTGCTTCTTTGGGCTCAGTATGTTCTCTCGATAAATCAAGGTAACTCTTTACAAGACTTCTGACATATCCTGGTCCCCGTTTATGGCGCAAAGGCTTTGACTTTACGGAAAGTGGATCGAAAGGCCATCGAGAGAAAGATTTGATCCCGTTGCGTTGGTTTAAACGTAGAGTGGAGGAGAAGATGTAATCATGAGCTGAATGGGCCCTAGGTTAGGTTAGGTGGCTTCGCTCCGTAAAAGCGGTGGGGATCACTTAGACCAAGAACGGTCCATTGTGCTACCACTTGAGTCGGCTTAGTCACCGTTACTCATGGAACCATTTTGAGTGCTGAATAAAATTCGATATTTTGTAGATCTCTCCCAGAAATCGTCTTCTTGAGGCGGCTAGAGCAGGGAGATTCTTCCTCTTCCTCATCATGACATCTACTGCAATAGTCGTTGTATGGCAGTCCTAATCTTGCGGCATGTTTTCCTAAGGCGCAATGTTCTGTTAGGATTCCGATTATGCTGCTTATATTCTGCCTGCGTCTTTAGTAGGCTTCTGGTTTTACGTTGACAATACCTGGGCCAAAGACCCGCCATCTCTCCTTTGTCTGTTGCACTGCATTTTTCGAGATTTTATATTGTTGCGTTTCCATTGGTGGATGGATTTCCCCTTTAACAGTCGAGAGCTCCAGTGGTATATCGCTATGCCCAGGTACCCAGCACAACGTTACAGTGCATTTGCTCGATATCTCATTTAGAGACGTACGGCAGTGTCTGACCAATTTTGATCTATTATTGGTGATTCGAGTGCTTTTATTGCAGCTTGGCTATCTAAGTAGATGACGATGTCTCTGTTGTTCATCAATCTCACAGGCAGCCAGTCTCTGGCCTCACGAGTTGCCGTTAATTCGGCTTGGAATACCATTGCCTGTCCTAGACCCGCCTGTGTATATTGCCAGTGCAGTGCCTTTTTTTGGAAATTCATTTCCCTCCCATTGTCGTCGGTTGGAAATCGAAGTCAAGGATTGAATAGTCCGTGATTTCACTTAGATCATTGCTTCGGCGACGAATACCAGCGTGCCCTATTACGGAGAACTTCCAGTGAGCGGATTTCTTAAGTCGCAGTGCCGATTGCTTTGCCTTTTTCTTGCGAAAGATATCCAAGGGGAGTTTCGAGGGCTGCAGTGGAGGTAGTTCGCAGTGCCCCTATTATCGCGGTGCACGCCATCCTTTGAATTCTGTTAGGAGTTTGCAATAAAAGGCACCCGTACATTAGTATAGGTCTAACAACCACGGTATACAGCCAGTGGGTAATATGGGGTTCGATAGCCCATCTGGTGCCCAAGGCTTTTTTGCAAGGGTATAGCGCAGTTGTTGCTTTCTTCCGCATTTAATTTCCAGTTGAGCTTCCTGTCGAGTATCACGTCAAACTAAGGTAGTCTAAGGT
Organism: Merodon equestris; assembly: GCA_958301585.1. Lineage (NCBI taxonomy): Eukaryota > Metazoa > Arthropoda > Insecta > Diptera > Syrphidae > Merodon > Merodon equestris. The sequence goes on along the minus strand of OY284417.1, from coordinate 17,271,724 downwards.
AAGTCCCATGAATGGGCCCTACAACGATATTGGCTTAGCTAGATATCGGATCTATCGTCTATATGGAAATCACTGCTCGAATTCGATGTTCGCTCGATTCAAAACCTGAGCGATGATGCAGCAGAATACGACTGTGGAAAGTGGCTTGAACCAATTGGGTGCGGCGCTCGAAGTAGCTGGCTAAAAATCTTGCCGACTGGAGAGGTTTGTTGGTTGAGGTTAACATTTACTTGGAACTGCAGCGCGTAGAAGATTGGTGTGAAGCGTCTAAGCTGGATGTTGGAATACTACTTCACAGTAATTGTCGTAATCATTTCCTATCAGCGCTCCCAAGCCATTAATCGATTGCCCATAGTGAAGACCTATCATATATCCAGTGCACATTACCGACCCCAATCTGTCATTCCCTGCATTCGATGGTTATGGTCAGGTGTTCTTATTACGTCGTTTTGTTGATTTGTAGTTGAAACGATAGTAACGATCATCGATGTGTTGTGCCCCCTGTTTTGTTTTCCTGGTTTCTCTATTACCTTGTTTCAGAGAGGCTAGTCGATGTACTAAAGATTTGCTTAACAAAACTTTCATTGACGACTCCAATGCTCACTCGTATTTCTAGGACATTGATTTGTCAATTAAGGACGGCTTATACAAGGGGTTTGTTTTTTTTTTTAATAATTAGTACAGGTTCAAGAGTGTACGGGGTGCAGATGGTTTGTGTCGCAGATGTTCGTTCACTACTTTCCGGGGGTGGTGGTCCTAGATAGGATTTGAGAGCCTCGACTGAATTTGCGTTGGTTGTAGTTCACAGTTGGTTGTACATAGTTCAAGTAACTCTTTTGTTTCCATGTCATTAAGGTGTTATATTAGAAATGCACACACAGAGTATGAATTTTTGAAGTGATCTTATGCTGCATGTGAGTGTTATGCTTCGTCAGCACTTTTTTGATCATCTCTCATTCACAACTGATGTTATTGCACAGTTTTTCCGTATAGGAATTGTTCTTGACTATGGAAGGACTTGAACTACAGACCTTCGGCTTAATAGTCGGTGATGATTACCATTGCACCACGACCACCCCCCTGGCAAAGAAACATAGTGTAGTGAATATGTAGTTTGAGTTTCTCTTCTCATAGTAGGCATAGGCCGTTTGGTGGAACAACTACTATGACGGAAAATTGGAGTAAGCGCTATTAGAGTTGCAAGCACTGATTCAGAATTTCGACGGTAATTTTTAGTAATTTCCAAACGTTGCTCTCTTGATCATTACATCATCAACCTAGCTATGATGTAAAATGTAAACCTTGGCATACGTTTTGACATTGACAGATCATATAAAAAGTAAAAGGGTGGGTTCTGATTTAAATACAAAATTGTTATGTCCCTATTGAAATATCATGTATTATACCAACTTCGTCCACATCGTGCTACTGCCATCGAGCCAAAAAAGGAGCTTAGATAAATCTTCGAATTTTTTTGGCGAAAGTTGATTCAGAAATGTCATAATTAAAAAATGTGTGGGCAGCTGAAGCTGAAGCTAGATGGGAATAGAACCCATTCAAATTAGGGAAATGAGTTTAATCTGTGGCACAGACCTACATATTGCTGCGGGCGCCACGGCCTTGAAATATTTGTCTGCCGCTGACTTTGTTGCGGTTATAAGAAGATTTCGGACATTAGTAAGCAACGCGCAGAAGAGCAGGGAATTCAGGACAATAGTGCGAAAGCGGTTTTCTCTACTTTACAGAGAGCGTTCGACGTAGGCTTCAGCTTCCACCCTATGGAGATTATAGTTACGATCGTTGTTGATATCTCGCTTATAGTGCCGATACATTCCAGAAGAACTCCATAAAATGCCCTACTCGCCGTTGGTTGTTGGAACAAATATACCATACTATCGAGGGTTGAGTCCTTAAAAACTAAACACAAAAAAACAAAAAAAAAAAAAAAAAACTAATCAATCTAAACTAAACAGCTAAACTTATTATTAGTCGTTCTCTTTTATTTAACGGTTTTAGTAAACAGAAAATGAAAAATTAAATTAAAGCAAAAGGAGGACGAAAATTATAAGAAAACATATCAGGAAAGGGGAAATCATAAAGAGGAGGTAAATAAAAAATAAAATAAAAAAAAACGATTTCTTGTATAGGTTTATGCGTGTGTTTTTGTCTAAAAATATATTATTTGTAGTTAAGAACAAAAGGAACGTTTATTCGAACACTCTTTAAAAAAAGGAAACAAAACTAGAAACACCGAAATGAACAATGTAAGCCAGTTAAAAGCAAGTAGGAGCGAAAGGACTTACCTAGCATGTCCTGAGTCACCTTCAGAACTCTGCCGTGAATGTTGACTGTGCGAAAAACTACTGTAGCCCGAACCTTTCGACATCTATCGGAGGAAGACTGATTCAGAACAAGTTCAGCGAAAAAGAAATTAACACACTTACTTGACTAGTGTTGCTGGAATTCCTCGAGTGTCCCATTTCTATCATTGATGCAGTCCCGGTATTGCCGCCACTATTTGCTATCACACCACCACTGCCAGTTCCGGCAGCTCCACTACCACCACCTCCGCCTCCTCCACCACCACCGCCGCCACCTCCTCCTCCGCCGCCACTACCACCGGTTCCTCCAATTCCACCACATGGAAGCACTTGTTGTGCGTTAGTCTGTGACATTAACGATGGCGGTGGATATGTTTGTAGTAACGAATCGGACGCATTCGTTGCCGGTTCCGATGACTCCGACAGTCCCGAATCGGTAACAATCGACGCGATCAGCGATGCCGGATCAACATCCGCAAACAAGTCCGACTTCTTCTTCGTCAATGAACCGAAACCCGAAGATGTTTGCGATTGCGAGATGCCATCATCACGTGATGACGATATCGGTCGATTGCCGCCACTAGCCGTTCCCGAACTGGGAGCAACTGTGTTGGCTGTCGGCACGGCAGTTGGTACGGTAGCGGTTGGGGTTTGGAGGCCACCAAGCGCGTTGTTACCCCCCACAACCGTTCCAAGATCATCTTGCGATGGAATTTGTTTGCTCGCTAAACTCGGTGTCGGTCTAAAACAAGATGTTCCCAAAATTGATTTTCATTTTCATTTTTTTTTTCATTTCAACTTACGCTTTGAAGAGGATATCACCGCTCAACATGTGCATTTTAATTGACACCCTCAACATGGAGTTATCCAGACGATGACGCTGATCGTAGCCCTCGAGCAAACAGCGACGCGACGTTAATCCCGAACCGGCAAATTCGGCAAGATTTAAATCGATAAAACCTAATTTGTAATAGCTACGTCCGCCTTTCATCTCTTTGCGGATGGAAATTCGTAGGAAGCATGGATCTAGGACACCAGTCGACGCGTTTGCCGACATTTTGCATGGAAATTGAAAGTGACGATCCCATTCTACGCGATGATTCCGCACTTCTTCTCTATAGAATATCCAAAATGGGGGAGATTCAATATGATTAGATTTTCAAAACAAAAAAAAAAAAAAAAAAAAAAAAAACTCAAATGCGTGACGTGCGTTTTCATTTTATTGACTAAATTGGATAATTCAATACACCACCGACCGGGTAGAGAGACATTCGGTTGGTGTGTGCGTCTAAAAGGCCAATTAAGCTGTCGAAGCGATGGAAAATTGGAAAATGTGTATAGTATTGACCGGCGTGAATGGCGGTGACACCTCGTTAAAACGAAAGGAACGACGTAGTCTCTCCCGGCTATTGGATGCGGGAATGTGTATGGAATGGGGTTCATCCCATTAGCTGAAAGCAATTCCGACTGTAATATGATGAATTTATGAGGAATCACGAGGGGGAGCGACTACTACAGTCATGAGGGTCATTGAACCTCAAGTAATGCTCGAATTAAGAATCCGAAGCATATGCAGTGCTTTTGCTCCTCGTGGTTGGCAGCAATGAATTTTTGATGGATTTTGTTTTTCAGCAAGTCTTTATGTCTAGGAACTGAAATTCAGAGAACGCTATGTTCCAGACACTGTAACGTCCACATTGGTGATTTTATTTTTTTTTGTGATGGTTGGTAGCACTGGAGTTTTTGCGATTTTTGATTTGAAAATTCCCAAAAAGACTTGAGGTTTGAGAGATTTTGGTGAAATTTATTTTCAAAATAACGAGTGTGCCACCTATTCCACGTGTCACCCTTAGGTTGGCAGCAGTGACTTTTGAACAGTTCTCTGATTTACAAAATCCTGCTGCCGAGCTATAAAAATATTAATTTTTAAGGTATTTTCTGAGGGAGCTAAAGTCGTGTTGTGGAACTTATTTGAAAAGCTACGTCCGCCTTTCTGGATTCTGAATTCTGTAAAGATTTGGTCGTGCAATGTCTGTTTAAGCTCTTTCCATAGTTTCAAGCCGTGATAAGATGGGGCTCGGTTTCCGCAAAAGTCAAATTCGAGCAGCTTTTCCCGACTCCGAACAGTGAGTATCGAGAATCTTTTTTTCAGATAAACATATAGGTACAACCCACTAGGGAAATCACTCTGACCACCCCGTGTCAGAAGTCAGCGCACCATTGAGCCTAGTACTCCTGTTGCCAATGGCAAGAAATCGATCACAAACAACAGATTAAGAAAAGTTTTGGCTCTGGTCTCGCACGGGTTGTAACGTGGGCTATACAGGGCATGTCCTGAAAGTAACGCCAGTGACTTTATTGTGACGCGACTTCTCGTCGGAGCGCGATAGGACCGGTTAAAACTTGTAGGAGGGACGTAAGCTAATCCGCGCCTCGCCGTACAAAGCAGAGCTCATTAGAATAAAGAGTTACGATCAAGTTGGAAAGACCGCGACGGAGACTGCTTCTATGATCAGGTTAGCTTACACAGAAGATGCCCTGTCAGATCGGCTAGTGTTTGGGTGGACAAGACCTTTTTTAAAAGGCTGGGTAGAGGTCGCCGATGAGGACCGTGGAAGGTGTGCGCTAAGATGATACCAAAAGACGTGCCGCGTTCAAACGTGTCAAGAAAACCTCCATCCCCGTGCAAACGTGATCCCCAATTTTTTGATAACGTCATTATAGGTGACGACATTTGAGTATTTGAATATGACCCGGAAACCAAAAGGTAATCTTCGGAGTGGCACATCAGCGTCCCCTCGCCCGAAGAAAGCCAGGATGAGCAAATCCAAGGTGAAAATCATGCTTGTCGCGTTTTTTGACATCCGCGGACTGGTTCATCACGAGTTTGTAGAACCTGTGAACTCCAAATTTTATCTGGAAGTCCTCAAACGACTGAAACGCTTCCGGTTAGACATCGCAGACAACTGGAGGTTGCACCACAATAATACTCCGCCGCACCGCCTTTATCGTCTCCGACTACCTGGTTAAAGCAGGGGTGCCAACGATCCCCCAGCCCCCGTTCAGCCCGGACGTAGCTCGATCCGACTTCTTTTGGTTTCCACGCCTCAAAACACCCACGAAAGGCAAGCATTACGGGACAGTAGACGGAATCAAAAGAGCTTGTACCGCGGCATTGAAGAACATTCCGGAGGAGGCCTACCGCCTATTCGAGAGCTGGAAGACTCGCTGAAACCAATGTATTGACGCAGAAGGAGTCTATTTTGAAAATTTTTAATCACTTGTAACAAACAGTTCGGTAAATGATTTTTAATCGACTTACTGACATTACTGTCAGGACATACCATGTATATGGGGTCATCCGACAAGAGGTGTGACTGCAAATCACTAGGAAAACGCAGCATTTTAATGAGAAGTGGCGATTTTTTATTATGGTCTAATAGAGGGTGTTTTAATAAGGATGCTCGATTTTTATTTTACATTTTAAATGTAAATAAAACGAGTTAATTTGCCTTTTATTGGAAAGAATATTCAATGGCATTTAACCTTGAGTTTCTGAGTCAGTGGGGTTTTATACGAATGTAGACTCAAGTTATAGTGGTAGAAAGGCCAAGTTCTTGTGAATGACATACATATGTACATTCTCTGCGTATGATAGTGAAGTTTTTAGCACGTTGGTGATGTTCGGGTGTTGGCTTATTCTTTATCGAACCGATTGGTTCGAGTTTGACCACCAAACGTTAAATAGTCAACTCGGTAGGACGACTGTGAAGAGAATAAAAATCCCATAATGCGTGGAACGTTTGTCGAATGGAGCCATGATTTTGAAAATAAAATTTAATGATTTGCACACGTTGTTCAACGCTATAAACTTCCATGGTGATTGACAATTCTCAACAAATTTTACAAATGCTACTTTAACAACACAACACAACACAAGTAAATTTTATAAGCTCTAACACGAGTCATAGAATATTGGGAATTGGATTTTATTCGCAGCGCATGCTTCAACGACAGAATAGGAAAGTAAAAATTGAGCTATTAGGACAATTTCAAACGCCGAAAGTCATGGTTTGGGTTCGGCAAACTATCAACATCAATGGTGAAAACAGATATTGCTGAATCGGAACTTATGCTCCTTAGACGCTTGGGTGTGGTCTACTGAAAGCTGCTCAAATCAAACCAAACCATCACCACAGATCACAGTCAGTGCGTTTCAGCCACCATTGAGGGAAAAACCGCCAAAAATAATGTGAAAGAAAAGATAAAGTGATTTTGTAGGGCAACTATCTGGTTTGGATGTCGCAAAATAGTTCAAAACGTTACCCCATTCGCCATATCTGAAGACATCGCTTCTTCTGAATAAAACTTGATTCGATTGATGAGCCATGACCTGTCCAAGCAAAAGCTTATTTATGGGGTCGATTAGTGGATATGGGAAAAACAAGTGGCTAGCGATGGAAGAAAAAGTGCTACGAATCAATTCCAATTTCCAATAAGAGTTTCGTTCAAAAAATAAGGTGACTTTTTATTTGTGTATTCAACAATATCTATTTCGTCCTCTTCAAAATAGTCTCCTTAGATATAATACACTTGCAATAGCGGTTTCTTCTGATATACGGTTTTTGGTATACCCTCGAGCTCTTCCAACGATGCGGTCTTTATGTCTTCAATCATGGCAAACGTCTTTTCAGTTTTGGGAAGAAAAAAAGAAGGCATGATTACTGGGGCCATATTGCCTGTCGCAAACGGCACAAGAACTTATGACGAACCATTCTATTGTAATCGAAGAAAACAGTTAGCCATCCATAAGGATGATGATTCTCTACCAGTGATGACCCTTCCAGCAAATTTGGATCATGATTTCTTTTGTTAACAATTTAACAATTTCGGAACAAACTTTGAAACTGCTGAAAAAAAAAACATGACAAGAACCAACCGACATGCCAATATTCTCAGCAACTTCCCTGACAGTGACACAAAAAGTAAAAATCAAAAATTGGATGCACTTTGGTCGAGAAATCCCAAAAGTCATCTTATTTTCTGAACAGTACATTTACAGTATTATATTTACCACCTGACCTTTTCGGCTCTGCATACAAATTGTCATTCTTTTAGTGACAGTTTTCACCACTGTTCTACATGATTGGAGAGTTAGCGTAGACTTAAATATAAAGGGTGTTTTTTTAGAGGTTTGGTTTTTAAACTGACAACACTGTTTCTACAGATCGTCAATTTGACACTTGAAAGTTGATTTGTAGTTAATACGTTTTGCCATTTTACGATAAATAGATTAACGCCTGAACAACGCATTCAAATTGTGCAAACTTATTTTGAAAACCATGGTTCGGTTCGCCAAACTTACGCTACGTCTATTTTACGGTCGACATAATCGTCCATGTGAGCAAGTTACACGTAGAATCGTTTTTTACACAAGCTACACTCTAGTTGATAATCTCCAAAGGCTACAAACGCGCGAAGAGAAGTTATTGCGGTTGTGGAACGCAGTGTTGAGGAGAATCCGAGCGAGTCGTTTCGCCATCGTACACAGCAATTAGAGCTATGCCCATCCACTTTGTGGAAGATTTTACGGAATGATCTTGGTTTAAAAGCTTATAAGATTCAGCTTATACGCGTCGTAGGTTGGGTGAATAGGCCGAAAATATGATTCACTTTGATCCTCATTTTCAACCCAAAATTTTGTTCTACGATGAGGCCCATTTGTGGTTAAGTTGATATTTTAACAAACAAAATTGCCGAATTTGGAGTGGAGAAAACCCAGAAGCCTTTGTCGAGACGCCCTTGCAACCATTAAAACTCACTGTTTGGCGAGCTCTACGGGCTGGTAGAATCATCGGCCTATATTTCTTTAAGGACGATGCCGGCCAAAATGCTATCGTCAATGGAGAGCGCTATAGAAACTTGATTTCTGACTTCTTCGTTTCTCAGTTGAATGGCATTGACGTGACAGAGCTTTCGTTTCAACAAGATGGCACAACATGCCCCTGGCGCGCGACGACATCATCAATTTATTGCGGGAAATATAGGGTGCGCAATCTCATATGGATCGATGTAAACTTCGAACAATTTCAACAATTGTCAACCGATTTTCATATACCATAGCATTTTGGAAATGTCAATTCATTACAATTTGAACCATGAATCGCTTCACACCAAAAGAACTCGAGGAAATAGTTTCAATGTTCATTAAAAATGAATGCTCGATTGTGCTAACTCAACGTGCGTATCGTGCAAAATATCGTGCCCAAAAAAGATACAATTCGTCGTTGGGCCTCGAATTTTTTCCAATTTGGTTCTGTGGCAAGCCCTCGTGAGTAACCAAGGCCACGTCCGCGGCGTTCAAACTCATCTATTCAGTCTGCGAAGGCTAGTGTTCAAGAAGACCCAAGTTTGTCATATCGGCGCTGTTCGCAGTAGTTAGGCATCAGTGGGACCACTTTGCGGAGAAATCTAAAGGATGATCTTCACTTATTTCCATACAAAGTGCAGATAACTCAAAGAATTTTGCCACAAGATGAGCCACGGCGCTTGGCATACGCACAAAATGTCGTTTGAATGATTAATGCTGAGCCGGAATTCTGGCAGCAAATTTTGATGATCGATGAGGCACATTTTACGCTCACTAGCTCAGTTAATAAACAAAATTGTCGCTTCTGGGGCACCGAAAATCCTCACTTGGGGCGGTGTATGCGCTAAAACCATCATTGGACCGTATTTCTTCAGAGTTGGCGATACAGTGGATGGCGATCGATATCGGTGGAAGTTGGCCCATTATGTGGTCCCAGAAATACGTAATGAAGACTTATTTCACTTTTGGTTTCAACAAGACGGCGCGACATGCCATATTGCGGACAAAACAATGAACCTTTTGCGTAAGAAGTTCCCTGGAAGATTGGTGTAAAAAAAAATGCGATATTGACTGGCCTCCGAGATCGCCGGATTTGACTCGTCCAGACTTTTTTCTTTGCGGATACTTGAAAAGCAAGGTGTATGCTAACGGCCCGAAGACAATAGAACAGCTCAAAAGAAACATTCGTGCGAAAATCGCACAAATTTCGACCGAAATGCTCGAAAATGTCATGGAGAATGCGCGAAAACGAGCCCATTTTTGCATCGGAAATAAAGGCGGTCATTTAATTGATATTGTTTTAAAAAATTAAACAAAATAAATTGTAAAGGTCTAAATTGAATAAAAGTTTTTGAATTTCCAAAATCGATTGAATTGTTGAAGTTACTCGAAATTTACATCGACCCATATGAGATGGCGCACCCTCTATTTGCTGAGTGCATAATTTCGCATGATGGACCTGTGAACTGGCTTCCATGGTTCTGAGATCTCACACCTTTAGATTACTTTCTCTAGGACTATGTGAAGTCACTAGTTTATGCCGATAAAGTAGAGACGCTGGACGATTGTGAAATCAACATTCGCCGTGTTATTGCTGATATACGGCCCCAGTTGCTCGAAAAAGTTCCATGGCGGGCATATGCTCAAAATCATATCTTAACATTTATGGCATGAAATTATCTATTCAATAAAGCTAATATCATGGACATTAACGGTAGTTTCAAGTTTTTTGTTTTATATTGAAATTGTATAGCTCTTACAAAAACACACTTTACTAAGTCTAATGCTGTTATGTCGTACGAATTCAGTGTCCAGTCGAATTCAATCACACGCAATAGAGCCACTGTTTCACAAGACGTGTGATATGTGCTAACATGCTGCTGAAAATAAATGTCGTCCAAGTCGATAGCACAGATCTTAGACGCCCTAGCGGGCGTTGCCAGTTCATGGCTTCTACACAGAGTCCATCATCTCCAATTTCTCGAGACTCAGATTGCATAGAATCGAAATCTCAACGGTTTTCTGAAAAATCTCTAGATATTATTCCTAGCCGTATTAGATTCTGAGATATGAGATTCGGCGATAGACACGGTTAGGCAAGGTCTTTAAGCATGAGACACACACAGTATAGAAGCCTGAGAAGTTAGTGCACATAGCCAGCAATCGCCTCTTTGAAACGGTCGTAAAGGCATCATTTGGAAAAAAATTATGGCCTAACGACGGAACCCCGCAAAATTATAATTTTTCAGAATTCACTATAGCCCTGCAAGAAGGCCACTGGTGATGAGCAAAGACTTTACGAATTTTATGAAAACTTTTCACGATATTTACATCGTTTTGCAGTGAATTTTCACTTTTTCAGTACGTTGTTGGAGTTTGTTCGATTCATAGCCTTTCGTCACCTAGGCTTTACTTGTCAAAAGCCATCGCGTTGATAGTTGAATGTTGGCAATTCAACAATGGTGCTAAATTGAAAATGACACCCCTTGTTGGATGACCTTTCATGTACATATTTACGAGGGTGGTCCGATAAGTACTTAGCCCCACCGCCAGATGGCGCCAGTATCGCAAGAGCAACTTACTATCGTGTAGTATTCTACTGTCGAAATTTCAGCCGAATCGGACTCGTAGTTTTGTTTCGACCGCGTGTGGAAGCGGGAGTGTCCGCGGATTTTAGAAAAATGGAAAAAGAGCAATATCGGTCGGTGATTCGATTCTTGTTTTTGGAAGGGAAATCGCGCAGCGAAATCAAGGAGCATTTGGATGCTGTGTAAGGTGACTCTTCTCCTTCGATGGCGACCATCAAAAATTGCTTTAACGAGTTTCAACGTGGTCGCACCTCGGTTTTTGATGAGCCACGTCCAGGTGCCCCGAAAATGGCTACCACGGAGGATAACGTGACAAAAATCCACGATCTCGTATTGGCAGACCGCTGATTGAAGGTGTGCGAGATAGCTGAGACAGTAGGCATTTCAAAAAATCGCGTGGGTCATATCCTGCATGAAATTTTGGGCATGAGAAAGCTGTCGGCGCGATGGGTGCCGCGTTTGCTCACTGTGGACAACAAGCGCAATCGTGAGACCACTTCAGTGCAGTGTTTGACGCTGTTTAAGCGCAATCCGAAGGAGTTTCTGCGTCGTTTCGTGACAGTCGACGAAACATGGATCCACTGGTACACACCAGAGACCAAGGAACAGTCGAAACTGTGGACTTCACCCGGCGAACGTGCTCCGAAGAAGGCGAAGACTGTCCCATCGGCCGGAAAGGTGATGGCCACCGTTTTCTGGGATTCACAAGGTGCGATCCACATCGACTACCTGGAGAAGAGCAAAACGGTCACAGGGCTGTACTATGCCAAATTATTGGCCCGATTCGACGCCGAATTGAAGAAAAAACGGCCCCACTTGGCGAAGAAAAAAGTGCTCTTCCACCATGATAACGCACCGGCTCACACTTCCGCCCCCGCCACGGCTAAATTGGTCGAATTGGGCTACGAACTGCTGCCCCACCTACCGTATTCTCCAGAATTGGCCACGTGTGACTTCTTTTTGTTTCCAAATTTGAAAAAGTCACTCGGCGGGCAGAAATTTCAATCGAATGAGAAGGTCATCGCCGTCACGGAGGCCTACTTTGCAGACCTCGAGAAAACGTATTTTTCAGACGGGTTAAAGAAGTTGTAGCATCGCTGGGTCAAGTGTATCGAGCTTTAGCTCGATAAGGAGACTATATTGAAGAAGAATAAATCGCCATTTCTCCAAAATTTTTCTTTTTCTTTTGTAGGCTAAGTACTTATCGGACCATCCTCGTATATACAGGGTTTTTCGGTAAGGACATAACAATTTTGTATTTTAATATGAACCCATAATTAGCCTTTTTTATGATCTTACAAAGTCAAAAAGTAAGTCAAGGTTCACATTCACGATGAAGTTCACGGAGGAGTAACATTTAGCAACGGTTAGACGACGCACCGGCCGAAGTACCGAAAACAAAGCAGTCGTAAGTGCTGCTCATAATAAACCAAACCAGTCGATTTCACACAGTTCACAGGAATTGGGAATCGCTCAGTCTATATTGTGGCAAATTTTGCTTAAAGATCTTAGCCTACACCCTAACAAGACCAAACTATCTCAAGAACTGAAGCCTCGAACTCATTTGAAGTGCCAAAAGTTCTCCGATTGAGCTTTACAAAAGTTTGAAGAAAATTTGGAATTTCATCGAACAATCACCTTCAGCGGCGAATCTAGTTTTTAGCTTAATGGTTTCGTCAATAAGTTTTGCTGCATCCGACACTGTACAGCAAAAAACCTACATGCTCTTCAATTACCAGACCGTGTGGTTGCGGCTTTCATGTAGGAGATGTGATAGGACCGTATTTTTTCGTTGATGAAAATTATCGCCATGTTACGGTCAATGGAGGTGGCTATTCTGCCATGTCGGACTTGACATGTGGTCTGGGCGAGATGGTGCCACATGTCACATTGGTCAACACAAGGCTCAGGAACATTATCGTACGTAAAATTGCCAACGCTTCGATTGATATGTGTGCAAAAAATCGATCGCTATAGATGTGGTGAATCGCGGTGATGAACTCGATACTTAAATTAAGCAGGGGTACGGGCGAGTACGATATTTTATCTTAATCTGATATTTAAATACAAAAATGTTATGTCATTACTGGAAAACCCTGTAGTGGCGGCGAATCAACCACGTTTTCTCAACACGTATGAATGCCAATAACTCTAAGCGATTTTATTAATTCATCAAAATTATTTCCTGAAAAACTTACCTCGAACTGTAGTCTTGAAACGATCCACCATCCAATAAACGTATCTTAGCAAATAGCACCTCATTAACTAAGGCCACCTCAACCAAATCCTTCAGCTGCACCTCAACATTAAACTTGTACTTCTTCTTTTTCATCATAAAGGCCATACCAGGGGCGCTAGGCCCAAGTAATGTCATTCAGGTTTCCGTCTCGACGAAATATTGTTGCCTTCTTCTCAAGACAATGTTTCCAAATAAAAAAAAAAGGAAAAAATCTAATAAATAGGAACAAAAACAAAACGAGTCTTGAGTAAGTCTTCTCTCGGTTACTGCTCCAGAAGTGGAAGTGCTCGTGGTCGATGAATTCGTTGTGTGTATGTTGAGGAACAACCCTTTTGCGGTTTGAAGATAATCGCTTCAAATCAGATTTCTGTTTCCTTTTACTGGTGGTGATTCATTTTTATTAATGTGATTGCGGTTTTCGTTCAGACTTTTTATGTAAGCGTCTAAGCAGGATTTTTCTGAAAATAAAAATAAAGAAAGAAAAACGCGTTAGATGATAACAAGTTCTCAGCAACCAAGTGAACAGTCTTTAGGTGATTGTAATCGTTTGTTTAGAATATGGAAAGGAAAGAAGAGCAGAGAGATAAGCGAGGTCACCGGGGGTATAGTGCAATGAAACAAGACTCAAAGCTAGTACGGGAAACCAGACAAAGTCCGATTTCACCTTATCACCGTCAACGTACTGAATGAATTACGAGATAGGATGTAAACTATCAGCCAAGTGAGTTTATTGCTGTATGGCTGCAGTGTGAGAGCGAAATAATTGATTTTTTAATGTCCCGTTTAATCATAAGAACAAACACGGCTCTTCATTAATAAATCATTGTCACTCACTCATCCCAGTCCCGACTTAACTTAAATCATAATATTTCGTTCCGGCTGACCTATTTTCCGGCTGATGACTGAATCCGCTTGGGCCACACCTTACGTTTTCGGCGAAATTACTGTCACGTTATTCCCAAAACGAAGACAGGACGATTTTGAGCGAAGGCTTTTATCGAGATTAATTTCTTCACTTTTACGACTTGGCAGTGGAAACCGCCTACGTCTACGTTGACAGAGCACCGCATGATAGCCCTAAGGATCTAATGGGCAAAGCGATTCGACCCACTCATGCCACTATTGTGTGGCACCTTTATTATGTCTTTATCACGCACGGATAATACCTTGACGTCGTGAAAATTGATAAGTGGCGAGTCGCATCGTCAAGGACACTATTAGTAAGGCAGCCTAACAAGCGAAATTTTATGAACGGAAGTGATGAATATCAAGTGTTGGTCTGGAAATGACGTGCCAGTGTCCAGGTAGCGATTTACAATTAAGGGACAAGTTGGTGAGTCATTTCTCATTCGTCCTTGGGTTGGAAAATAAACCCTGCAACCTGCTAAGTACTGTCAAAACAGTTTGCCTGGGTCGTGAGCTGTGGACTATGAGTGATTATGACATGCAATCGGAATAACCTACTTAAAACGAAGGGATATAGAATGTATGTATGTTTGAAGGTGCGGTTTCGGGGTGTTCAAATGAAGTTAATTAAGGCGACACGTGTAGGTTACTAGGAAAAACACAAACAAGCGTGCCGACAGGATATGCTCTGAGTGTTTTTTCTACGAGAATAGGTAATAGCGCGCGTTGATCGACAAAACGAAAATATTTTCATTGGGAATTCCATTTGCATTCCACCTTAATTCGTTTGGTATTTACAGGGGAAATGACCACATTCTTTATTTATTTTTTTTTATGTTACCGGCTTTACTGAATTTTCCGTTGAAAAATTACAAGCTTCAGTGGTATAGAGCTAAAGTAATTGACACACACATTTGACCCCGAAAATATACCACCTGATGTGAGAAAATGCGGGACATTCAGAGAGAAAATGTGTCCCGCCGAGACCGCTTTAAAGGTGGTCGTTTCCTAAAGCACATTGAGGTGTAGGGTGCCCTAAAAACTTTCATTCTTTAAACTGAAATAACATATGATTCGATATCGAAACTCTATAGCCTGGTCGACAGTCCTTCACCAAGCTTCCCTGTAAGAAGTATCGTCGCTAATCTGTTCTGTACTAAAGGTTTTTTCAATTGGCGCGGGTAGGTTTTAGCCAAATTTGAGATGACCGGTTCGGTAATCAATCAGCCAATGTTCGTATGTCAAAGGAACACAAGATCGCCATGCAAAAGAGCTCGGCCTTTCGCAAACTTTAATTTAACGAATTTGGCGTCAGGAATTGGGCCTACACCCGCACAAGGCCCAACTGACCCTGGAGCTCAGAGTTCATGAGCGTAGACAACGCCGTTTGATCACTGACTGGGCTTCGGAGCGTTTGGAAGAAGACACCAATTTTGGCCGAAAAATCATCTTCAACGGCGAAGCGCATTTCTGGATGAATGGCTGTGTTAACAAGCAAAATAAAAAAAAACGACGTTGGTGAGGTAATTACCGTCATTGGCGATCGTTACAAAACGGTGACAACAAATTTCTTATGGCCCAAATTGAACCATATTTTCTTTTTATTTATAATTCGGGCAGGTTCAAGAGTGAACGCTCTTATGGTGTTTGTCACACAACCTGGACGGGGTGCGGATGGTGTCGAATATGTTCCTTCACTACTCTCCGGGGGTGGTGTCCTAGATAGGATTTGAGAGATTCTACTGAATTTGCGTTGGTTGTAGTTCACAGTAACTCTTTTGTTTCCATGTCGTTAAGGTGTTATATTGGAAATGGCGTTGCTATTGCTGATTCAATTTTGGGCTCTTTACAGGGATAACTTCGAGCCATAAGTGTTCGAAGTCTTGTGGATATTACTCTATCCTCTATTACTTTGAAAATTAACTTCGAACAAACCCCAAAACAAGGAGTGATATTGTCGGCCAATGCAAATCATTAACACGAGACATTAGCCGATCCGGAAATACATCCCTCAACACGTCTATTGTCTCGTGAGCTGTGTCCGGTAGCACCTCCTTGTTAGAATCCCATTATCACTATCCCAAATTCGTCAATTTGCGGCTATAAAATCTCGTTGATCATGGTTCTGTGTCGGTTGTCAGTCGTAGTAACCACCTTACCCACGACGGCCTCGAAAATATGGCCCTATGACATGCAATGATTTTGAGTGGATGTAATCAATCTTCGTGAATGACACGTGGATTATCTGGTCTGGGCGCAATTTAGGCCTCGTTGGTCAGTCGCCAAGTACCAACCGAAAATGGTTCACCAAAATGTGCTGCAGAAACGGACGTGTAATGGCCAACTGTGCCACGCCACAGTGGAGCTATTGTCGTCAAAACGAGCACTCCGAGGGCTTTTGGCTCCTCCTGTCACGTATAGTTTTTGTCTCTTCGATGCGAGCGGATAGGCGGCTTATTGTTTAACCAGTTTACGTAGAACGGTCGGAAAACCTGAGTCGAAATTTACGCTGCGCCAAATTACTGGTCCATGGCTTGTCGACGTAAGTTCTGCATCTATATTCAGCGAAAGCATGCTTATGAGTCTTCTCCGAAGAATTTTTTTTAATAAGAGAAAACCTTTAAATGTTTGCAAGCATCGGGCGTATATGCTTCACCAGCCTACACCTTGGACAGTTTCGCTATCTGTGTCTGTGCGCCTAAATGACTGAGCCGTTGTTGGAAGAACCGATCAGGAATGTAGACAAACCTTAAGAAATCCTCTTCTGAGTCGATTCCGACGGTTGAACATTGTCGCGTTACATGATGGCTACAAGCCGCCAAGTACTGATGGGATATACCCTGTTGTGCTGCAAAAAGGTATAAGACAGCTGCTTCCTACTTTGAAAAGAATTTTCATTGCTAGCCTGGCACTTGCGCGCGGTGAAAGTGGTCTGTATTCCGAAAATAGACAAGGAAGATTACTCACTCGCCAAGAGTTTTCGACCAATCAGTCTAACATCTTCCTAGTACTGGAGAGACTATTAGAGTTGCACATGCGCGTGGTTGCCCTTCGACTGCATCCTCTCTTGGAGTTGCAACATGCTTATCGGCGCGGAAAATCCTGCGAGACTGCGCTTCAAAACCTAGTTGGGAGAGTTGAATGCGCATTCGAAAGGAAAGAAGACGCACTGGGCATTTTCGTGGACATTGAGGGAGTTTTTGATAACGCTACTTTCGACAGCATGTGTAACGCTGATAGACAGCATGGCGTAGATGAAGCACTGGTTTTTTGGATCAAAGCAGTGCTTGTGCACGGGACATTGATCGGTGATGCAGGCCTCGAACAATGTGTCAAGTCTAGAGTAAACAGCGGCTGCCCGCCAGGTGGCGTCCTGACTCCGCTGTTATGGTGCATGGTGATTAACTCTTTGCTCGATGCTCTCAATGTCTCTGGAATCTATGCCCAGACTTATTCGGATGAAGTTGCTGTTCTGTCTGTCGGCTCATGTTTAGCGACTGTCTGTGTCAAAGCGCAGGCGGCGCTAGATGTGATCGAAGACTGGTACAAGAGTAATGGGCTGTCGGTTAATCCTCTTAAGAATGATATCTTTCTATTCACGGCAACGACGTAAAATACTGGCATGACTCAGCTGGCGCTAAAAGACATTCCCATTCCGATATCCATGTAAGCTAATTACCTGGGAGTCATTTTAGATAGGAAGTCATGTTGAGTCAAAGACTGCAAAAGCGCTGTCAGCTTTTTGACAAAGCAAAGGTGCTTTTTGCAAAACATGGAGCTTACCGCCGAAAAAGGTCCTCTGGATCTAAACGGCAAGGCCGATAACTTTATATTCATCGATTGTCTGTTGGAACATGATAGCACACGAACACAGATGGCTCCAAATATGGCTCTTTGAAAACATTCGATTGCACTTCTCGTTAGGAAAATATGCGTCTGTCTTTCAATCAGAGATAGGGCCATGCACTATGTTGTGAAGCACAAGTGGAAGGGAAAAAGCATATGCGTCTGCAGTGATAGCCAAGCTGCACTCCAACCCTTTAATCAGCTCCAAATTAGTGGATGAGCTCAAGACATTGTTGAACAAAGTTGGAAGGCTAAATTCACTAAGGCTTGTATGGGTTGGTCATTCTGGGATCCCAGGAAATGAGATCTCTGATGAACTCGCCAGAAGGGATTAAGAGGAGAGTTTCTCAGGACCTGAACCTGCCTCAGGTCTACTTGCTTCCACGGTCAAATCTGATACCAACGATTGGGTCTTTAAATCACACCGTCGTAGATGGAGGGGGTATCCAAGATGCAGGATGACTAAGCGCCTATGCCCTGATGTCTGCATGAAGTCCGCAACATTCTTCTTATCCATAAGGAGAAATGATTGCAGAAGGCTTGCGGGCGTCGTTATGGGCTATTATACTTTTGCTTAGCATCTCTACGTGCTTGGATTCAGTGAGACGCTTACCTGTGCTGCATGTCGCGAGGAGGATGACACAGCAAAACACTTTCTCTGCGGCCAACGTGGTATGTGCCGAATCTCTTAGCTCTACATCACTAAAGCTCGTCCACATTTTTCTCCGGACAACGGGGAAAATACAATAAAGAAAGGTGTCTGTCTGGCAGCATAATGGACCAGTATTTGCGTCTTGCGTCTGAGTGCTCCAATAGATAGTAAAAGCCTCCAACAAAACAAAAACCAGACACCGAGTCGGACCTGAAGTTGTTCACGAAAATACAAGAACATCCCTAGTGGCTTGACTATCAAGCATTTTGATTGCCTGGTATTCTGACTAGTTAATACTCAGATTAATACTTAAAAGTAATGTTTGCTGCCGGTTACCTATCGAAAAGAAAGCCCTCGTTATATACCATATCCCTGATAGACACAATAAGTGAAATACTGAAGCAAGCAAATGGAGCCGACCATTGATACCAGAGTCTATGGTATATCTTCCAGGGGTTCAATATCGGGCCCGGGACTGTCTTGACGTTACAGAAGCTGATAGCCCTAAGATCGAGGATACGTCTCACGCAAATTCAGCAGAGATCTATTGCGAATAACATCAAACGCCACCTCCCTTAAGATATAGCTTGCAATTCCAGATCATTCAGATAAAAGTCAGGCTTGCTAAGGCGTTCTTTACAGAATGGCAAAAGATGTTAAACGTTCTTGCCCAATAGCCTATTTCATCCGGCCAAATGACTTGTATGAGATTACAGGTCTTATTATTGCCGTGTAGATGCAGATGACATTTTTAGGATGAAAGGTCCCAATTCTTATTAAAAAAAAACTTGTATTGCCAGAAAACCGAGAACGCTTAAGACGTCTTTGACTCCATGTGTTGTGACCAAGGCTTACTATCTAGGGCGACTTCCATATGTTTGGAATTAGGTATGGTGAACACTAGCTGACTCATTCCCATTATTATTCTTTAGCGCGGTTTAAGAGGATTAACTGAGAGCCCATTTTTCAAGCACCACTTGCGGACTACGTTGATCTGACTTGCATCACTCATCACTAGAAGTCAACGACCTAATGTCGCACAAACTTCTCCATCCGCCCCCATAAGGTATTTTGTTAGAATCAAAACCTCATCCCAAACGACCCTGTCACTATCCGATTTCAGAGCGTATCTCCTCTCCCCAAACGCTTATTGCATTTCTAATGGAGCTCTGAAATATTTCTATCCAATGTATATCAATTTCACATCTTTCGGTCCCCTTCCATCATCATCATCATCGTCAATCGAATGGCTTTTCCCAAGTCAAAATTCACTGAGCGTTATGTGTTTCTATTTCCAGCTAACTGATGTGGAAAACTACAGCGTGCATGATAGAGATAAGACTTGTGCAACAAGTTGTATTCGTCATGGAGCGGGTGACATATTTATGGGATAAAGGATGAAGAGTCTTGCCCCTGCCCAAGACGAATTTATTAATTCGAATAACGTAAAATTTTACCACCGCTCTCATACGATATATAAACTGGTTTAAGACGATTTATGATATTAACCAGGAAGAATGCTTCCATCTCTTATCTTATCTTTCGAGTCCTAATCTTGGAGAGTGTTAAAATAATGAGCGTGTTGACGTCGACAAGTCTCAGATCATGTGCAAACACACTCTTCTCCGCCGTCAGAGTTAAGTGAATGGCCACGTCACACATCCTCGTGGTGGGGGCTAACCTCCGCTTGGACTTTGTCTACCATCCATAACTGACCTTCCCATCATGATGGCCGAGTGTACGTGCTTCGGTGTGCTCCGTGGGAATAAAAGAAATTATAAATAACATCCAAAAGGAGACTGTAATGCACCCTCTGGCTGCATGATGAATATTAAAATTAATTTCCTTCCATCCTGTGCAATTCATGACAGAATTGAGTTAGACAACAAGAATAACGACGACAGGAAGAAAAATAAAAAAATAAATAGAAAATGCGCTTACTCTAAAAATTGTTTATTAAATCATGTCCGGAGGAAGCTATTACTCTACACCACTTGTCCACCCGTTGTTGCTGTCATATGTCGATTTACGGAAATGCTTTATCAGCCCCCTCTTTCTGTCTAAAAAATTATATATTTCCGTTATGTTCGTGTGCACCGTGGTCGTTAACTGGTCTACAACCTTGTGACCATTTGCGCTTGCTCCAGTTTTACGAGTAACGCGGAGAGGTAACAATCGTAAAAAGTTGAAGTTTATGTAAAATGGTTTACGAGTGCGATGCGTACATATATGGACATAACCATGAAGTACTGGCGACATCTATGATTCATTTCGTTCAAAATTAAATACGAGATTCGCGAATGTTTTATGGGTTAGAAGGAGTCGTAACGACATGACGAATAAATGGTTGGTGGAGCTCAAGTTGTCAGTTCTTAATTTCCAAAGAGGTTCACATAAAAACAGACCGTGAAGGATATCTTTTAGGACACGCCACAGGGTGGGCCAATTAAACTAAAACTTTTCAAAATGATGTCGTTTTCTGTATTTGAAATCGGATTTTATTTTTAGAGCCTTTCTTAAATGGTCCATATGGACGTCTTAAATGCGAACTATAGCCATGAGCCGATAAGTTAGATGAAACTGGTGAATCTCTCTGCATTTTCGAATTTTGGTGTAATGATTTTCAGTTTGAGATTTTTAAATGCTGACCTCCACATGTAAGATGCCCCATATGGCAGGGATTTGCAAGATTTGCATCTGGGGACTGTAGAGACGAAGAAGCAAGAACGTCATTTATGACCACTTTTGGTTCAAGTATGCGGAGTATGGTTGTATGTTATGCGGATGCTTGTTGGATCGTCTTCTCTCTGATCGAAATTTTTGGCGGAACACATTCGCATTCACGATTACGCTACAGACGAAAGACACAAGGAGAACCTCCATCGGCAATCATAGCTGCCCCCTTCATATCAATTGGTGGACTTAGGTTTCTGGTGGCCATTCGAAAGTTAAAATTTTTTTATATTTCCGTTTTGCTTGTTCCCGCATTTTTCGATTGGGAAGTTTTTGATCTCAGAGAACACGATATATGGCAATCGGTCAAGTTTAAGGAAGCATAACAGCTCCCTTGCTCTATCAAACCTCTTTTTTTTTTGAGCATCGGTAAGATTTTGTAATTTTTGGAACTTATAAAATTAAAATTTTATTTTAAGCTCATCGTTCCATTGCCTGGTTGTTTATAAGGTCTTCAGGTCAGCAGTCCTTCCACTTTCCCTACCACTACTGACGTAGTGTTTTATAACAGTGCCAGTATTGACGTTACATGCTATGGTGCGACAACTGAAGGATTTACTGATATCAAGGCGCTGGTAGGCTCTAACGATAATCACTTATTAAGTTTGAATTCGAATGAAAAAAGTCTACGAAACTTGGACTCAAAAGCTTTTGCACCCTTGTAGACAATGGACTCAATTGTCATTATTCGAAACATTGACCCAGTTTGACCAACTGCTTGGGGCGTAAAAACTACCTTAAAGTTGGTTGCGTTTCAATGGGGCCATAAGGTATGTAATTTGTGATTTTTAAAAGCTTGGTTTTTAATTTCAAAATAAAAACACTGAAGATTTGCAAAAGTTATAGAATTTTTATTTGAATTAATAAACCAACGTTTGCCATTTATTTTTTAAAGATAGTTTCGTGTAAATGATAGCCACGACTACCTTTTAAGTGGTCCAATTTTAAGTCACTTTTTCGAGCATATTCGTTGGAATGTTGCTAATATCTCGTGTAATGTTGTCTTCCAAGTCTGCAGTTGGCACTGGCTTATCGGCATAGACGAGTGATATCATATATTCTAATAAAAATAGTCTAAAAGCGTCAAATCGCAAGATCTAGCCTACCAAACCACCGGCCCAAATGAGAGATAATTTGCTCACCGAACTCATACTTCAATTGGCGTGTTGTATGCCATGTAGCATCGTTTTGCTGGAACCACATGTTGACCAGTCGCAGCTTGTGCATTTTAACCAAAAACCATTATCAGTCATTCAAAGATAACAGTTGCTATTGACAAATCACGGTCTTGATTAGCACTACCGGATACAGGAGAAATATTTCCCCCTGTATGCACTCTACGCATACCTATGGGTAGGTGGCTCGATTTCCAATACCGTGAAATTGGTGCGAAATTTGGTCGCTTAAACTTGAATTGCTTGCTCAATAGATATATAACGATGACTGGACAATGGTCGAAGTTCGCCAAAAACATTTATCAGAGAATACGAATTTTGATAATATGGTTATTGAAAATTTTAATAATTAGCAAGCGTTGTTCGGATGTAAGACCTTCCACGATGAAATGGCAATGGTAGCTGAGCATACCTGACTTGACATGTGCCACGAATTACGCATGAACCGGTAAAAATTTAACACTGAAAAACCATTTCTACTATGACAGTATGCAATTGGGTTATCAAAAGTGAAGAATCGTCGATTGCCAACCAAATACACTTGAATTCCAATAATGTTGGGTATTTTTGTAGTTTGAATCAGAAGTGGATAAGCATAATCAGTTGTAAGGCAGAAGCTAAAGAGCTATCCAATAAGAGGTGTCATTTTAAATTTCGCGCTTTTGTTGAACTGTCAAGACTCACCTATCATAGCGATGAGTTTTTGATAAATAAAAACTGATATGAGCCTCGGCTTAAGCAATAAAAGTTACAAAACAATTACGCGGCAAGTTTTTGTAAGGTCTGACATCTTTCAATGTTCATCAAGCGCGTGCTTGCACAGCTATTATGAATTTATTCAATAAACTTGAAGATCTCGAATAGATAAGTGATGTAAAGGCTTCGATTCACAATCATCTAGCAAGCTTAGCTGAAAATATCGTGCGATAGATATCGCTGATAGTGTGACCATGATTTTGGGAAGATCACAGGAATTGGGCCTATTCGCAACCACTTTGGGCCACATTTTGCTGATTTTTGGACTGACGATGCCACTGAGCTAATTTTATTTTTCGAAATATGCCGGTGCGTGAATTAAATAAATATGAATGAATTGCGTGACATAATGATGCATATACTCTGCGTGTGTAACATGGAAACAAAAAAAAGTTACTGTGAACTATAACCAACGCGACAAATTCAATCGAATCTCTCGAATCCTATTTAGGACAACCACCCCCAGAGAGAAGTGAACGCACATCTTTGACACAAACCATCTGCACCTCGTCCAGGTTGGGTTTTTATAAAAAAAAAAGAAAACGTGGCTTTGTTAGGGATAAAGTCTTCGCCAACACTCCTCAGATCATTCACGCACTAAAAGGAAATATCAGAGCTGCGAAATAAGAAGTACGGCTGCAAATAGGCGATAACAAATGGATATTTGAAAGCCGAACTGAGACCGACGTTCGACAGATATTAAATGCCACAGCTAAACTCACAGATTTTTTGTTCAGTTTCAAGTTTAAAAATCCCCACTTTTTATATAAATGTTAGGTTTTTCTTTTCAACAATTTAAAATAACACCTTTTGTTGGATGACCCTATATTACATGTGAAGTGAACCTGTTTTATTTATTTAGATTTATTTTTATTAAGCCTTGTCTAAAGACATCTTATGCTATTATGTCTCACCTTATATGTTTGTGAGGCTTTTCAGCACTTCATATGCCCTGAAAGGACTAGGGAATATCACTGCCCCATTCACACACATTGTTTTAGATTTGTAAAAGATTTTTAAAATAAATTCCATAACGCGTCTGCTTTCTGCGCCAAGCAGAATTTATGTCCACAAAAATTCGGTGCTACACGAAGACTTAATAAAAGACTGAATTATCGGCGGCCTTTTGCCACCATATTCACCTCGTACATTCACCCCTGAACCAAAGTTACGACACAAATCAGTTTCACCAGCTCAGGTTCCCTTGAAGTTCCAAGACAAAAAAAAAAACTAAATTCCCACCATCACCATCCATTATGCGCACTTTTCACCCAGCCCATACACCGCGCCACAAGCCAATTACACAACTAGTTATCTAACCTCGACTCGTTTACATCGTTTACCGAAAGTTCAAGTGCAAGCGTATGCCTCACGCCTATCTATTACAAATTGGGCGCAATTAATCGCACGAAAATGCACGGAAAACCACAAACACGGAGAAACGTGTACCACGCCATGCGGTTCACTAACGCTTCGGCTAGTTTGAATAAATCTCTGCCAGAGACGCCGATGAGATAGGATAGGTATTCAATTGCGTCACTTAGTGTGGCTTTGCCACCAGGAACCGGATTTGTTTTTGTTGGGAGTCAATTGACTCCCTACTGTCTTCGAAGCTTGGAGGCACTGGTACCTGCCTCAATCTAATCTTGATTAGGAACGACGTATGATGTACTCCATAACCGTATTATTGTGTTTGCATGACAACTACGGCTGTGGTGACCTTTACCTTGTCATGTTTGGAGTAGCTATGTTAGGTTTGTTATTTGTACGAATGTCAACAACAATCGGATTGTGGCAGTGTGAGACAGCGAGCGTGTGAGATTGTGGACGACGTTTCTCAAACATTGATTTGGATTATGGAATGGTGTGAGGAGTACATTGGTAGTTGGTATTGACATTGTCGGAGGCAGTCCTCTAGGCCTGCGTTTAACTTGAAATTGTGACATTAGTGTTACATGCAGGTGTAGTCGCCACGATGTTTGTGACGGAAGAATAATGAGTAACAACGGATAGTTGAGTTAATCATGTACAGTAGATGCAAGATGTGGGTAACACGCATGTGGAACTGTCTGTTGAACTGAATGGTGATAGACGCGGTAAGATGTGACCCTGTTCTCAGGCAGTTGGAACGAATTGACCGATGTCATTGTTTGTGTATTGTACATAGGTCAAATGACCGGTCTAAGATGAGGTAGATGATGGGGACCATCATACAGAATATAGAACTCGATTGTCTTAATTGATAGCTTTGCAAAAAGATGAACGCCATCTAGACCTATCTGGGTCGATGAACATTTTTTCATATGCTGTCAGGGCATGCGAAATTTGAATGCATTATTTATTTGAGAGATATTTGAGGAAATGTAGTGAGAAACTCCATCTCTGTGGGAAATTGTTGAGGATAGGCTGCAGTAAATAGTTCCACTTGGCTTATAATTCACTGTGGATCAAGCATTTTAATGCTATGTTAGAGCCAGACGTGCCGAGCTCTACCGTCGGAGGTTAGGGAGTATTTCGGTTCACACAGCAATTTTCAGAATAAATATGGTCATCTAACAAAAAATGTCACTTTAGATCGATAAAAAAATGCAACGTTTTTATGAATAGTCTTTTTTATAGGGTTCGTGCAGGTTCAAGAGTGTACGCTCTTATGGTGTCTTTCACACAACCTGGACGGGGTGCAGTTGGTTTGTGTCGAAGATGTTCGCTCATTACTCTCCGGGGGTGGTTGTCCTAGATAGGACTTTTATGAGATATACGACTTAATTTGTCGCGTTGGTTGTAGTTCACAGTAACTTTTTTGTTTCCATGTCATTAAGGTGTTATATTGTCAGTATGAATTTTGAAGTGACCTTGTGAGTGTTATGCCTTCATCAGCATTTTTTGATCATCTCTCATTCACAACTGATGTTGTTGCACAATTTTTCCATGTAGGAATTGTTTTGGGCTATGGACGGACTTGAACTACAGACTTTCCTCTCTACAGTCGGTGATGATTACGATTGCACCACGACCATTCCCTAAAAATTAATAGGTGTCATCCATCCCCTAAAAATAAGAGGTTTAAGTTGCCCAATTCTGACGTGCCAATGTTGTCTCTATTTCGCAAGTCCAAGAATTTTGTCATTCAATATACCATTTTTCACCAGCTGTGTGCCATATGGTATCGTTCTGATGAAAATCAATGATGTTCATGTAAATTGCGCCAATTTTGGGCTAAAGAAGTAAGATAACATCGTTTAGGATAGTCAATTCATTCACTGAAAATATCACACCAGCATATTGTTCATTAAAAAATATGGCCCAATGACACCGCCAACCCGAAATCCGTTTTAAACTGTCATTCGTTGAGGATGGAGAGATTGTTCCACTATTTTGGAGAAGAGACGCTGAGCCAATAAAACGACACAAATCAATTCTTCATCAAAACAAATTTGAAGTAGAACATTTTTTATAGACTTATTCCAAGATTTTTTTTTTGTTTTATATATTGAATTGACTTGAAATGGATTCCACGAGGTATTGACTTTCGGAAATACAATAGAGGACAAAAAGTCATAGAATGCCGTAAGTAGAGAATACGATGCTTGTTCCATCATATAGAATGATCCAATTTGTGGTTCTGAAAGTGTATTTAAATCCAACACTTTTATGATTTAGATTTCGATCAAATTTTTATGTCAGTATATTGTTTGGATCTCACCATTATGAATGGAATATAATATCATTCAAATGTCCTTCACAGGAGCTTATGCAGGACTAGATTCTGATAAGGTGCTTTTTGATGACTTTTCGAAACATATTGGCAACAGCTTGACGAATATTCGTTTTCACAGCGTCAATAGTTTGTGGATTATGAGCGTAAACATGAAATGATGATGAAACTTGACGGTGACGGTTACACATTCCACATTTTTGGAGATACATATATGGACTAATGACCCACAGTTCGTTCCGATGATGGGTAGGCCTTAAGACTTCTATGATACTGCCAATTTCTTTTTTTTTTTACAAATTTGCCTATAGTAGGTTCAGATTCATGATTATATCGATCATAGTTTGCTCGTTTATTTTTGAAGTAAGTTTTCCGAATTTTAACATCTTCAACGATTTTTGGACGATCCACATTTTGAAATGGTAAAGCCTGAACTAAACACATACAGTCTCAGATGACAGTTTTCTTTGACATAAGTGGTTAGAACAGGGATGTCAAAACCGGACTACGAATTGGATAACCCCACATATTAGGTTTTTTTTTTTATTAAAAGTAAGGCACTGAACAGAGCTCGAGCATATCGTGCTTGCTCTGAATTGAATGTGCTTGGGTGCTCTGATTTGTTGATGAAATACACTTAAACATTCACCTTTAGGCCAACAGAGCAACAAGCCTCTTCCGCCATTTGAATTGTTTTTAGTTTCTATTTTTTTTGTTTTCACTACTGTTAAGTGAGCGCTATCGTTATTTCTGCGTGCATTATGGCAAAGGCAAGTATCGTCAAAAGCTCAGAAAATGTAGCGGAGACTGCTATCAACATCACACGTCACTCTGTCTTCCAAATTACGAATCACGGTAGAAACTGCGACGGTTGTTAACGTATTAATATTATTGCCTCTTTTTAGCTGGAAAATCACCGGCTATTGTTCGCTTCTCTAGTAGAATTCATGGCCGCAGTGGAAGAAACATTACTTCAGAGAATGAATGCAACACATTTTGAAAAAAGAGATCGGACTTAAGGCCTTAAGATCCCAAAAAGTGAAAACAAAAAAGTGCCAGAAAAGTTCAGTGGAACAGAGGAATTGATCCGCTTGCACTGAAGTGGCCAATTGCCGACCATCGTCTTCTCTGACGAAGCAATATTTTTATTTGGGCAACATGTGAACAAGCAAAATGATCAAATTTACTTGATAGAGAGGTCATACCATAATTTTGACTAAAGAAAGGCCACAAAACGATCGCCACTGATTTTGATGATTTGGACCGCGATCGTTTATCATGAAACTGTCTTCAAAGCTGTGTGGAAGTCGTAAACAACAAATACTTCGGTCAAATACCCTTGTCATTCCAATAGACCTCTTCACCTTCCATAGAGACCGAGCGAATGAATTTGCCGCACCACATTTCTTCCTCACAATGGCTATCGGATTTCCCTATGCTAATCTACAAGTATTACTGTTTTTTGTTTGGGGGATTTTGAAGGCCCAAGTTGCACCTAAAAATACCAAACGGATCTGGCCAAGTAAGGGGGAATGGAAGTGCATTCCACAGACAAATGTGCGTGCAGCGCATGAAAAATTAATTGACCGTCCTTAAAGGATAGATTTCGAAAATATTGTTTTGATCATCGCAATTTAAAAAATATAGATATTTGAATTAGGTCATGCCGGCCACTCTATATGTGCGGAGAGGGTGCTGTAGGCAAAAACATGTGACAGAAGTGGTTTGCTAAATTTCATTTAGGAAAAATAAATATTGAAGTTGGTGTTCATTTTGATTGGCGGGCTACCACTGATGTCGAACAAAAAACAACTGTAGTCGATATCAAACGCAGCGATGATAAATATGGGCAACTGTTTAGGAACATACATATAAGTAAACTTTGAATAATAAAGAAAGCTAAAGAAAGAACGACTAAAATATTATTATTGGCTTTCCATCAGCATTTACTATACAAACGCAAAGAGTACGACCTATTTTTGAAATAAATTTGTAACAGGCGACGAGAAGTGAATAATTTATAACAACGTCGAGCGGAAAAGGTCGTGGAGCAAGCGAGGTGAACCAGCATTAACCACTTCCAAGGCCGGTTCACATTCGAAGGTGGTTATGCTCTGGATTTGGTGCCATTGGAAGGGAGTAGTATGAGTTACGACCAAGTACTATTTGCAGTTGAATCAATTAAAAATACAAATCGGCAATAGACAAGGCTTTGTTTTTTTTAATCATGATAACAAGTTTGAAGACTCGACAAAAATGATTGGAGTTTGACTGGTATGATCTGCCTTATGCAACGTATTCCCCTGACATTGCACCCACTGACTATAATTTTTTCCGGTCGCTGCATCACGCTCTAAATGGTATCAACATTTCTTCTTTGGAGTGGCTCAAAAACTACTTTTGATTAGCCAAGACTTGCGCAAGGGACAAATAATGATGTTACTCAAAAAACGGAAAAGAATTGTGTGAAAAATGGTACACAGGAGATTTGTTCAAAAAATAAGGTGACTTTTTGAATTTCGTGAGCTAAGTACTATACATTGAGTTATCAATTTTAGTTTTCTAGCTTGCAAAGCTTGTGTAGGGAAGACTTCTGCAAAGGCTTTCCTGTCTATTCGTTTGTCCGTCCGTAAATCAAACAAAACTTGCCGAGTAGCTATGAATCCAAAACTTGGCTGTGTTATAGAATATATGATTCTAAGCTCAAAGCGACCGGTTTTAGAACCCTAGCTTTTGTAGTTCCTCAGATTCAGGTAAGAGTTTGCAAAATTCAAGGTACAAGACCTGGAATTGTAGCTTGGCTTCCGATTAGTTGATCCCATCTTATTTATCTTTTGTTATGTTAGTACACCTTTCCCCTAACGTATGCAGATATCGTCAGCAATTTTGGATATTTAGTTTATTCTTCACAGATATGAAGGTTAGACGTATTTTGGTGTGCTTAGCGATTTTTTCTCATGAAAACAATGGATTAAAGGACCTGTGTCGAATTCTGTGTGAAAATTCTACGCGAAAAAAAAATGGCTTTCCAAGCTTGGTCAAAGTGCTCTTCTACTAATAGAGAGGAAAAAGCTCGCCGTGAAAAGGTATATAGATATTGCAAAGGTATCGCGAAGAAAAAGTGCGCCGAATTCAAAGCGAAAAGCATGGAAGGCCTATATCAGGAGTTGGAAGAAATATCGTCTGACAGGAACCAGGCTACCCAGGAGCTTCGACAAAGCAATTTGAACAAAGGAGCAAATATCTTTAAGATAGCCGCCCAGAGAAGAAGAAATGCTCAGGAGATTCGTTTCCCAAAGTTTATTAACAATGCTGAAGGCCAACTCCTTGTGGAAGACGAAAAAATTCTCCACAGATGGCGACAGTATTGCAAGGAACTTCTGAACGAACAGTTTGCCCGAGTGTACTTTCCAAGAGCCGCCCCGAATCATGCCGAAATATCCGATATCACAGTCGAAGAAGTTCGGTACGCGGTTAAAAACTCCAAGAAAAGAAAAGCTGTTGCGCCGGACTGGATACCCTCTGAGTTCTGGAAAAAGATGGGAGACATCGGGTCTAGATGGCTCATGGTTCTTATCTCTAAACTTATGAGAGGCGACACTATGCCTAATCAATGGAGGGAAAGCTATCTTCTTCCATTGCACAAAGGAAAGGGTGATACGCGAAATTGTGATAACTACCGTTCTGTCAAGCTGATGTCGCACACCATGAAGATCGTTGAACGGGTATTAGATAGCCGACTGCGGAAAATAATACGACTATCTGATGACCAGTGCGGGTTTGTCTCGAGTAAATCGACAACAGATGCAATCCAAAGTATAAGGGTCATGATGGAAAAGCATCGTGATTCTTCAAAGGACTTGCATATGGTGTTGGTTGATTTCGAGAAGGCATTTGACCGGCAACCAAGAGATCTTTTATGGGTAGCGCTAAGACAAAAAGGAGTTCCAGAACGCTACGTGCGAGTGATCATGGACATGTACAAGACAGCAACGACAAGAGTAAGATGCACCGCAGGATTCACCGAAGAGTTCGCAATCAAAGTCGGTGTACACCAAGGGAGCGTCCTCAGCCCATTGCTCTTTATAGCAGTCCTTGATTGCTTGCTTGAAGGAAAAGTGACGGACCCCAATGTGCACCAGCTATTCTTTGCTAACGATGGAGCCATTATAAGTGATGATCAGGCGTCCCTACAACGAGCACTTGATGTGTGGGTGGACATTTTTGAGGACCACGGGTATCGTATTAGTTCAAAGAAGACAGAGTATCTGTGCTGCCCGTTCTCTGACCCTCATCAGCCTATTCCAGACATTTACTTGAATGGAAGAGTGCTTCCCAAGTGTGAAAAGTTTAAATATCTGGGATCTATGATTAATAAAGAAGCAACTTGTGATGACGACATCAACCATCGCGTAAGCGTAGGGTGGATGAAATGGCGGGAAAACTCCACCATCCTCTGTGATCGAAAAATGCCCCCTAAGCTGAAAGGAAGGCTCTACACTTCAGTTGTACGTCCGGCGCTCACATACGGTTCACAATGCTGGACAATGCACAGAAAGTATGAGAGCAAATTAACGGCAGCTGAGATGAAGATGCTTCGCATGAGACCGGGAGTAACAAAGCGTGACAGAATTAGAAGTTCAAAGATCCGAGGAAGCCTCCACGTAAAAGAAACCATCACAAGAAAGATAGAGCGCGACCGACTCAGTTGGTATTGCCATGTTCAAAGGCGAGATCCTTTGAACCCCGTCCAAAAGGCAATATCAATCTACGTTCCAATTTCAACACGCAAAAAAGGCAGGCCGAAAAACCATTGGTGCAAACAAATGCAAAAACACCAGCATTTGGTTGGCCTCAACGATGAAGTATACCCAAACCGGGAAGCCTGCCGCTACTTTCTGAGGTCAAACCGGCGGACCCCACAAGCGGACCAGTAGGAATGCAGTTAAGTGGGAAGGTTATGGTCCTACACTTCTGACCATAACGACGCCGGAAAAAAAGGAAAAGAAGAAGAAGTCGAATTCTGTGTGAAAAATATTATTAAGTGCTCCATCGCACGTTGAGTGTAGCATTTGGTGAGTCTACTCTGAGCAAAAAAGAAAAACAAAAACGTTTAACTATATATGTAGGTAAGTGGGACAAGCCCTTATTAGAAAGCCGAGAACCTGTTAATGACGATGTCCACCCTAGATGACTCGGAACATCAACACCAGATGAAAAAGTTGACGAAGTAACGAAAATTGTTATCGAATCACTATCTGAGAAGTTGCTGAGGTTATTGACATCATGCCATGAAATTTTTTCGGATTCTTGGGCATGAAACGAGTGTCAGCAAAGTTTCTTCCGAAGTTGCGCCAAATTTTGACCAAAAGAATCGTCGCATGAGTATCTCTTCCGTGCTGTTGAATGATAATCCAGATTTGCTGAAAAGGATCATCATTGGCGCCGAAACAAGGGTATTTGTTATAACGTCGAAACTAAAGCCCAATGATTCCGATATAAGTGACGAGGTGAGCTAACACTGAAAAAACCCGCTAAATTCGGTTAAATGTGAACATTTTGCTCTCTGTTTTCTTCGATTACAGTGGCGTGGTTCAACTTGAGTTGTTGCCCGAACGTCGCGTCGTGCGGTCAATAATTTTATCTTGAAATTATGTGCCGTTTGCGTGAAGCAATACGAAGTAAACGTCCGCCTGTGGGAAAAAATCATGTCTCAGCCACCGTATTCACCGGACTTCACTTGGTTTTAACACCTCATAGTACACGACGCCGAGCTGGTCCCACCAAATGCAGGGCATGATCTTGGAGCCGTGGATATTCGGTTTGGCCGTCGACGTGGAAGCAAGGCCGGGATATCCCCATGATTTTTTGCGTTTAGGGTTATCGTAATGAACCCATTTTTCGTCCCCGGTCACAATGCGATGCGGAAATCCCTTCCGTTTTTGCCTCTGAAGCAACTGATCACAAACACCCAAACGCCGTTCAACGTCTCTTGTTTTCAACTCATACGGGACCCATGTTCCTTCTTTCTGAATCATGCCCATGACCTTGAGACGTTTTGAAATGGCTTGCTGTGTCCCACTGATCGTGTCAATTCTTCTTGAGACTTCACTCAGTAATGTCTCCAATTCTGCATCTTCGAAAACTTTCTCTCTTCCACCACTATGCCGGTCTTCGACGTTAACATCAGCTAAAATCTTGAAGCGTTGAAACCACTCACGACACGTTCTTTCACTAATAGCGTCCTCACCATATGTATCTGAGAGCATTCGATGAGACTCAGCCGCTGTTTTCTTCATATTGAAACAAAACAATAACAGCTCCCGCAAATGACCAGAATTTGGCTCGTAAACTGACATTTTCAATCGAGAACAACTTTATGATGCAGACACAAATCGAATACTGTTTGAATGGTGTTCTGTTGACCGAGGTTCAGGCCAACTGCCTGACGTCTGCGATCTGTTTTTTTTCGACCGCTACTTACCCTTATCGCCACATATCGGCAAACGGCGGAAGCAAAGTTGTACACCTTATAATCTTTCTGCATCCCAAAAAGGTAATGCTAACATCTTCGTGGCCGATTTCCGGACTCTACAGCAGCGTTTGCACCATTCTTTAGCCTCTGATTTTGATTGAGGATCACAGTTAAAGACCTAAGTCTCACCTTACTCGTAGTGATGAAATGGCAGAGAAAATCCTTTTTATCCTTTATAAAACGTTCCAAATTTTGCTGAGAAATTTGTTTAAGGAATGTGAGATATCGGAACCCCACAACTTCAGACAAAATATTACTCACACGCTTTAATAAAAACCTCTCTGTTAATCGACGATCTTTCAAAACCATGTCATCTACTTGCTACGATTTCTTGTGTTGATGAACTTTATGAATGTCTTTCACGTGAATAGCCTTCAAGGCTTGTACGACCACGCCTATATTTAGCAACCTACCTTCTATTGAAAACTTGCTAAAAAACAAGTGGTACCCTGATCATAAGCTTTTGCTTCCTATCTTAGACTCAGACGTGGCCATGATCAAGCTCGGACTGATCTGATATAATCAATAGTGACTGCTTTTAGGCTAGTAAGATGGAGTGAAAACCTTTTGGCTATGATGATCTGCTAGTCGTGATCGCTCCTTACTTCACTTCAAATATATTTGAATGTAAGAAACGTTTATAATGAAGTGTATGAATGAAGAAAGGATACCAAAGTAGAACTGTGCTAGGACATTAAGAGGCCAGTAAAATAATGTTTTATTCGATTAAGACGCCTTCTCAATAGTACAGATGGTTGTTGATGTGACTTTCAATATCACCATTTATACAATCTAAGCAAATCATGTAATGATCAAAACAAGAGTCACCTTTCGTCATAAAAACAAAAACAGCTTTTCGCGGAAATCAGCTTCCAACAATGTCGAGCATTTTTCCTGACCTTCCAAACTGCCTTCTCCTTGCAATTTTGTTATTTATTTTCCTCCCTAGTGCAACTAACTGCAATCTATGAATCGATAATAATTTATTCACTTAATTGAAGGGGAGACAGAGAGGAAAATTCACTTTGAGACAATCATGACAAAGTAGCGAGAGAATATCATTTATATTCAAACAATTAACACATCTGACCCCGGCGGCAATAACGTGTAGACACTCTCGCGCGCACGTACCGATACCTTCAATCACACTTCATTAAAGTGAACAAACCAAAAGCAAAACGTCGAGAAAAAATAAATGAAAAGTAAACAATGTGCATGCGAAAATGGAGAGCAACAGCCGCTTGAACTTGCTGCTTCGCGTCTTTTCCGTCAAGTTAAGCAAATTTGTATTTTTTTTCCCCCTGCTTTTTCGATTCATTCAATTTCATTCAATTTCACTAATATCTACTCGGCGGTATGGCACCCGCTGGGTAGTCAGAAATTAGCTAGAGTGAAACTAAGTACACAAGACACCAGCGAGTAAAATAAATAACATTCCGTAGCAATTCGCATTCCATCGCACCGAATAGATACTACATATTATTGGGTGGAAATTAATTTTAATTGACATTGAAAGCGTCCCATGAAGACGTACTGTAGCGTTGCGATACGTTTATCGATACACGTATCATACATTGCTAATATGGCAGGCGAAGGTTGCTATGTATCACGCCGCACGAGCTTGTGCATATGGTCGTGAACAATTAGGCACTAGCTAGTATCTCTATTGACTCCGAGTTGCAGAAAAAATGAAAATCTCTCGTGCGGATGAGTTGAGAGGCTTAGGAAAGTCATAAAATTTCAAACTTTTCAAATACACTGCCATAAAAAATTACGCTACGTGCAGCTGGGTATTTGGGCGTAGGGTGTAGAGATACAGTAGCTTGGGTTGGAATGGCATCATTTCATGTTCGTAACCTGACTGAGTGGGATGAGCCGGATTCACGCGGCAATAGAAGCATATTATATAAATAATTGCGTTGCAATAACGATGTGAGCAACACGATCGGTTTTGAATTGGTGGCAATCCATACCTTTTATGACGATATTAATGGATAAAAGAGATTTATTCATTATTGAATCAAGCCATCAAAAGCTTTGTTTCATCTATGAAAAGACATTTTTACGTAAATTGAGATAACACCTTAACTGGGAACGTCGGTTCTGGGTTATGTGGGAATCGATTATGGAATCACTGGAATGGAAAGTCGTAGAGGCGTAGATGGCAGCGGATGTTGCTCGTCATGTTTAGTTTAAGTAGAAAATACAAAACGAAAGAACATTAAAAAGGGATTCTTGGGTATGATTGTTCTACCCAGACTACCAACTATCCATTTGGTACCCTTGAAGATTAGACAATTTTTTTTTTCTTTTGCAAAACCGGCGATAGAGCTTCACTTCAGGGCTCTACTTAGTCGGTGTTGTGTCTTTATATGTTTGTAAGTCGTTCTGATGAGGGATTTCTGTGTGCAGTTTTGCAACATTCGTGGGTTACGGAAGAATTTCTTTGCCACGTACATACGTCCACACTTCCCTCCATAAACCGGCGAAACACTGGTTGATGAAAAATCCGATTCCTCGTATTTCAGTCTGCCTGGATATAACTCAGTTTAGCCATTATTCTTACTCCATCGCGGTTTCGCCGTTTACGTCCGTAGTGAAATCGCTTACCAACTTCTACCACAATAGCCATTTGTCTTCCACGTAATTTGATGTCTGATTAAAATTTACACTCCGTCAACACTACGTTCACTTACTTACTTACTTAGACGGCGCTATAGTTCGGGGTGAACTAAGGCCCCAATCAACAAGCCTCTCTAGCCGGCACGATCTTTGGCCAGCTGAGACCAGTGCCGCACGCCCAGTTGGTTGAGGTCCCTTTCCACCTGTGCGCGCCACCTTAGATGCGGTCGTTCTCTGCTGCGTCGTACTTCGGGATTGGAGTCGAAGACTCTTCGGGCCGGAGCGGTGATGTCCATTCGCTCTACAGGGACCGTTGGATCCGTAGAGATCTAACTAGGCCGATGTACAGCCCGTATAGTTCTTGGTTGAATCTTCTCCTCCACTCTCCGTTTACACAAACGGGAGCGTAGATTAAACGCAGAATTTTCCTCTCGAAACGCCCAAGAGCGGATGATTTTGATAACGTCCAAGCCTTAGCGTCATGGAGGAAGGCCGGTATGATTAAGGTTTCGTACAGAGACACCTTAGTTTTTCGAGAGAAGGCTCTACTACTCAATTTCCTCTTTTCTTTATAGAAGCCTCAATTTAGACAGGAATGCAACATTTGATGCATTGGACACACTGTCTGATTCCATCCAAAGAATCGTTTTCCTGTTTTCTCGGTGGCTTCGACATTCTGAACGGACAATACCCGAAGGAACGTATGTTGAGATGTTTGCCGAGTTACACCAATTAACTCAACTTGAGAATGAGCTGTCGCGTATCTCCGATGTTGCTGGTCATACCGCCAACACATTTGACTTGTTTCTTACTTCTCAGGGGGTGGTCGTGGTGCGAAGGTAATCATCACCGACTGTTGAGCCGAAGGTCTGTAATTCAAGCCCGCCCATAGTCAAGAATAAGACCTGTACGGAAAAACTGTGCAAAAAAATCGTGCAATTGTGAATGAGAGATGATCAAAAAGTGCTGACGAAGGCAGAACACTCGCAGCATAAGATCACTTCAAGATTCATACTCTGTGTGTGCATTTCCAATATACCACCTTAATGACATGGAAAGAAAAGAGTTACTGTGAACTACACCAACACAAATTCAACCGAATCTCTTAACTTCTATCTAAGACAACCACCCCCTGAGACTGAACAAATATCTTCGACACAAACCATCTGCACACCGTCCAGGTTGTGTGACTAACACCATAAGAGCGTAAAGACAAAAACAAAACTCTCAGCCTAACAAGCACACGATTGATGTATTGTCGCCTCTGGGCTCCTCTGACTACTGCGTGATATTAGCTAAATTCTCGAACTCCCACCACCCAGTTAGAGAAAAAGTTCCTAAGAGTATGGCTATAGCAGAAAGCCCACTGGTGCGGCCTTAACAATTTCTTTCGAATCTATAGCTGGTCGTTGAGCTTCCTCGACAACGACGTGAACGCCGCAGCTGATATTATCGCAAATATTATCCGAATTGGCATGGCCAATTTTATTCCTAGTAGGATTAAAAGCCCTAGGCTAAAGGATAAAACGTGGTTTTGTCTTGAGCTGTATAAAAGCTATTAGGCTGTGGGAAACAGTTCTGAGGAAAACCGGAAACAGTATATACAAGTCAGCAATGACTGTAACACCCACATTCGACAGGTTTAATTCCGATCCGACTAAAAATTGAGACGTAAAATCGCTCAATGTCCCAAAAGTAGCAGAAGTTTCTGATCGTTTGTGAAAAAAACATAAAAATTTCAACTGCGTCGTCTAACCAACGCTCATTCCAGCTGTAACCCCCTTAGACAAAGTTAAGATACTTGCTGCCCACCTCGCAGTTCAGCTTCCAGCTTCTACTTTGTCTTTCCCTGCACTAGAGTGTGTGAATTCGACCATGGGACAAATCCACTTCCGCACTCACAAGGAGTCGCAAGGATTCTCAAAGACCCAACAAATCTGCTGGTCCAGATACTTCTGAAGAGGCTACGCGGGCAAAACCATTGCGTAAGCACTCTTCCTATTCTTCTGGGCCCTTTCCGAGTAAAAGGCGAATCTTCTTCTCTCTCCAACTATCGACCCATTGCACTAACGTCCCTTCTTTCAGTTTATGAAATATCTTGAATCATGGAAACTCCTCAATCACCGACAGTATGGTTTTCGTAGCAACAGATCCGCTGGTGATTTGATGGCATATATCATCGAAAGGTGGAATCGCTCGCTTAACCAAGTATTCGACAGGGTTTGGCATGAAGCCCTTGTGTCGAAAATGCGTGCTTTCAGGATCGATGACTCTCTTCTTCAATGGATTACCTTTCGAATGGTTTATTCATTTCTTAAATGCTGGTGCTCCCCAGGGCTCCGTCTTGTCTCCGATACTCTTTCTCATTTTTATAAATGATCTAATCCAATCCACTCCTTCGCCGATGACAGTACCCTTAGTACCCTGCTCTTTGGCTGTAAACAGTGAGCAACAGCGTATGTTAAGCTCATTAAATTCCGATATTGAGAGCATCATTGCATGGGGTAAAAACAATAGAGTGGAATTTAATGCCTCCCAAACACAGTGCTGTCTCCTGTCGTTAAAGTGTGGTTTAATTTTAATTTAATTTTTAATCTTAATTGGAACGGCCACATATTCAGTGTCGCCAAGAATGCTGCGAAATGCCTAGGCTTCTTATAAGAAATATTTGTCACCCTTAGATCTGGGTACAATATACGAGTATAAGGCGTTAATTTTCCCTAAATTAGAGTTCAACGCCCCATATGCTAAGTTTTTTAATAAAAAAAAACATTTTTCTTAGCTTAAGTTAGCCATAATAATGTTAGTAGTAAATTTATGTAGTCGTCGAAAGACATATGTTTCAATTGTACTGTTTGTTTTAGAGTGTCCGCCTAGGGCCAGTAAGATAGTTACATTTGTTAAGATAGTTAAGCTAGTTTTAAGCATTTTTGACTAGGGTAAGATAGGTATAAGATAATGTGAAATAAAAATGAATTTAAAACTAAAAAACTAGAGTTCAACGCTCGTGTCTGGTTCGGTGCATCCAAGACCTCAACAAACCTACGAGTAATAGACAGAATACAAAATCGCGCGATAAAACTGATAGGTAACTCCAGCATTACCAAAACATTGGATTCGCTAGACCATCGCAGGAATGTTTCCTGCCTTGCCCTGCACTATCGTTCCACTTACACAAAAAATGCTCTGATGAAATAGCCAGTTGCATTCCGCCCCTTCAACATTTCTCCGGCAACACACGTCTCTCTAGGAATGCTCACCAATATATTCTGAAGCCCACTCTCGGACTCGCTGTCAAATATAGAGAATCCTTGTTTAACCGAACCACACGAATCTGGAATTTCCTGCCGGATTCGGTATTCACTTCTCCGTACAACGTGCAAAGCATTTAAGACAAATGTCCATCCGCATCTCCTCTATCCTTCTTCCCTTTTACCTTCTGCCCGTACTGTGTCGCCGACATCATAAGGTTATACAACCTTGAGAGCATGCATATTATAAAGAAAAACGTATTTAAGACACCCAGGCAACCTTGCATT
This sequence comes from Merodon equestris, assembly GCA_958301585.1. Lineage (NCBI taxonomy): Eukaryota > Metazoa > Arthropoda > Insecta > Diptera > Syrphidae > Merodon > Merodon equestris. The sequence continues at coordinate 17,232,228 of OY284417.1, read as the reverse complement.
ATGCAATTATGTGTCGAATAAAACGCGTCCGAAACTGATATACTCGTACTCGTATCTATTTGATCTCGAGATATGCAAGACGAAAGAAAGTTCACGAACGAACGAAATTACACACGCACACACAGAAATTTTGATGGACTTGAGTTCCATTATTATGGACCTTGAAACGTGGAGATATGTCAAGATTTAATTCCGAAAATCCGACACATTACTAAAGCTCAAATGGAAAATTTAAAATTACCTACGTGACAATTGTACGTACAGACAAGAAGGGGCAACTTGCGCTTTTAAGAAGAAAAAAGAAAAAAAAAAACAAAAACAGATCCAGTACATTGAGAGATGCCACCTAACATACCAACCCGGAGCAAAAGACATGAAAAAACACGGACAACTTAAAGTGGAGTCGTAGATGATGCTAATGGAATGACCTCTTTTGCAAATTGTAATATGTGATTTTGTTAGCATTTGGTTTTTAATTGGCAAAAAAAAAAGACGAAGTTTGTGCAAAACTGTATAAAATGTTGATCCAAATTGATTAATCAATACTAGCCATTTACTTAAAATTTGATTCGTTGACCGCGACTAAGTTTTAAATGGCCCATTATGAGAGTCCAATATTGGCTAGTATTTCGCGTGTAATGTTGTCTTCTTAGGCTGCAATTGACGCTCGCTTATCGGCACAGACATACATATGTATAGTGATTAGACGTTTGCCGATAAAAATATTTTGAAGGCGTCAAATCGCACGGCCAATTCAAAGTTTCAAAATGTGAAACGAATTGCTAATTGAACTCATTAAACTTACATGACAGAGAACATGAACCAACTAAGAAGAATTGGTGCATGCTGTGTAGCATATAGCTCCACTAAACCGGAACCATATGTTGACCAAGTTCAACTCACGCTTTTCGGCCAAAAACAAGATCGAAATCACTGACCGATAGCGAGCGCTATTGACAGCAACATTGTTCTCACGGCCAACTTTGAAAAAATACGGGCCAGTGATTCGGATCTTAAGCCACATCAAATTGTGCATTTTTCCGAGTGTAATAACAGCTCTTATATTACTTGAGGTTGCACATCGGACCAAAGTTTTGTTTATCAACATACTCGTTCAACTAAAAATGAGCTTTGTCAATAAAAATAATTTTTCGATAAAAAAGGGGATTTTCTTCCAGCTTTTCTAAGATCCACGAACGATAATTTCGGCACTGTGGCAGGTTGCTCGACTTTAGTTCTGAAACGTAAAATATTTCAAGTAGTTGAGAAGCACAATCCCTTCTTCGAACGGCGACGAATGGACAAATCACGTTCTTCATTAACACTGGCTAATACAGCAGAAATACTTTCCTCTCTACGTTCTCTACGCATACGAGAGGGTAACTTGATACCCAATAGCTTAGAGTTGGTGCGAAATGTGGTCACTACAGCTTGCATTGCTGCTTAGTATGTCGATTATGATGATCATAATGGTTGAAGTGCGCGAGAAATATTTTCCACAAGCACGAATGTTGATAATACAATTCAATAATTTGCAAATGTTGTCCGGCGGTAAGTCTTTCCGAGATGAAATGGCAATACTAATTGAGCATGCTTGACTTTGATACATGCTACGAATCACTCGTAAACTATAAAAAAAGATAAACTGAAAAACCAAGCAGCAAAGAAATCATCAAAGAACGTACCATCCAAACTGGATGCAAATAAGAGAGAATTCCGTACATCCGTCTGAGATGAGGTTATGATAGTGGTATCTAAGCTAATACTAATAATGCTCTTATCGCAGATGGTGGTTCGAATCTCAGCATTGTTGACCGTAAGAAAGGGGATCCCTATAACTGCACCAACTATAGAGCCATAAGTCATAAGTACTGGTTATAAAATAATATCGTCCTTTCCTGTGTCTTGCGAATCATTCGTGTTGTTTAGGGCAAGGACAATTGAGGATAGACCAAATCAGAGGTAGACAGACCTTGAAGAAAACGAATATTAGGTCGACCTATACGACCTTTCTGACGAATGTAAATTTCGTTCTGATAGTGTATGTATATAGAGATGACCTATACAGGGCCTTTTCATGTTTTTATATCTCTGTTGAACTGGTCAACCTGTGGAGGATGACAGTAGAGGTCCCTCGCTACTCACTTAATGTCGGTAATGAACTAACCCAGAGCTTCTATGATAAAGAGGATTCAAACACTGACATAAAAGGACTCAGTGACTGGGGCATGACCTAAATGGTGATTCAATTCCAGATACTCTTGATATGGATTTTCTAGTCAGGCCTTGGAACAGCTTGACCGGTTTTTTTTATCAAATAAATTGTTCAGCGACGAGGTTTATTTTTGGTTTAACGGAAACGTAATTGGACTGATGAGCAGCGGGAAGCGATCCAATAGCTGTATGTATGTATTACGGCACTGTTGGAGTGGTCTATAGCAGGTATATTATAGGCTCCATAATGTGATCCCTGAGATGATTGGTATAGGGGGTGATCATGGTGCAATGGAAATCATTACCGACTGTTGAGCGGAAGGTCTGTAGTCTAAGTCTGTCTATAGCCAAGAACAATTCCTATACGGAAAAAATTGTAAAACAACATCAGTTGTGAATGAGAGATGCTCAAAAAATGCTGACGAAGGCATAACACTCGCAGCATAAGATCGCTTCAAAATGCATACGCTGTGTGTGTATTTCCAATATAACACCATAATAACATAGAAACAAAAAAGGTACTGTGAACTACAACCAACGCGACAAATTCAGTCGAATCAAAAAAACCATACCCAGGACAACCACCCGCGGAGAATAGTGAACGAACATCTTCGGCACAAACCATCTGCACCCCGCCCAACCTGCACGAACCATATAAATAAAAAAAAATGGATCTTTGCAAGATCAAGATCAGATGAACTGACCCCGCTGGATTATTTTTGTGGGAGTATGTGAAATAACACGACCATAATCAATTGATGCCTTGTCAACATACACGCGTTACCGGTCAATATGCTCAAGAGATGGCTCGAAAATTGGACCCACAGAATGAACCACCTGTGAACTAGTTGAGGGAAATATTTGCATAAACCCGAACTAAAGATTCAAATACAATTGTCTTGATGCACTTATTAGTTCACTCTTTACTTCAAGTCTGCAGGATTGCTTTTAGGATGACTTTTACGTTATTGGACAAGCACAGTGGGATGTCACTGAAGCGTTTGGGAGCATTGAAGCAGAGGTGACTAAAATACTGTAGGTCTGAGAGTACATGAGGGCAAACTGGAATATACGCTGGTACCAAAGAAATATGTCAATTTTGGCAGCCATAACCTAAAGGTAGTTAAGGATTTCATCTACCTCGGCTCATTAGTTATAAGCGGCAGGGTACCATCCCAGAGCAGGCGCACAATAACTTCGGCCAATAGCTGTTTTGGGCTCAAGAAGAAATTGAGCAGGAGAGGTTCTCTCTCGTAAGTCCAAGGTAACAAATTCCTACTGACTCTGGTCCTTTCAAGTAGTAGAGACCTGGAAATCGAGAGCAGATAAGAAGCTTCTAAGCAGTTCCGAGAAGAAAATTCTGCTTGAAATTCTTGGTCCAGTTTGTGTTAACGGAGTGTGCAGGAAAAGATAAAACTGTAAGGGCTACGCAGCGACTGAGGCTGGTAAGACCAAAGCTCTTCAAATTTTAATTCTCTTCTGGCTTACCCTGATCGTGAAGAGAGTCCCTAAGCCTTCGCATATGTGCTGAATGAACTAATATAACAGGTGGGCCACTTAAGCTTTCGGGATTTATTTTAGTCGTGATAAAAACACAAATTTGTTGTGAAAGGATTTTTCGTCTATTTTGAACTTTGAAACACTGGTCTAATCCTTTTTTTGAAAATGATTGCGAACGACGCAAAGCGCTCGTTTTTTGGCATTTTTCGAATTGCTTCGGGCTAAATACCGGACGCTACTTGTCGGACATTGTGTTTCCAGACTTTGAGGCTTACATAAACCTTGAGTTTCAATTAATTCCACAAGGAGAAGCCTGGAAGCATTAAATCAGAATCGTGAACGCCAATCAAAATCAGCATTCGAAGCTAAGCGAAGAACTGAGGACGCACTAAAGCATCATGGGCTTTGTGAGCTGTCGTATCTGTAAGAATGATCGTCAAAAAATCAGTTATCATAGCTCGATAACGCCTTCCATTTACAGTTATGGCTGCTCAAGCGTAGTCTTCGAAAAAGAACGTTACGAGCACTACATTGACACAAATTCCAGTCCAAACAGTATGGCGTTGGCGATCCCCTAATGTTGACCGGTTGATGGCGGTCTCAAGGTGCTTTTTAAGCCGCATGATATGTAAGTTATGTTTTCACAACTTAAGACATGTGAAGCGCGATAACAGTGCATTTTGGTGGTTCCAATCCTTTTTATAGCAATCAAGGATATTCAAACTGACCAGAGCTGTTCTAATCAGAATTGTAAATATATATCAACGACTTGTCGTTGCCTGATTTAACTCCTGAACTGTTCTTTTCTGATCAACACCTAAAAAATCCCTTAGCTTAAACGTAGCTTTAATTACCCTCGGCAGCCCGTCGGACCTAATTTCCACTGCATTAGGAATCAGCAAATCGAATTAATCAAATCTATTCTTTTTACGATTTAAACGAGCGCTGTTCTTCCTCGCGAACTGAACAAGAAAACCATTTTAAAACCAATTAGTTCTTCTATTAAATATCCAAGATCCCTTCCCTTCCTACCACATTGCCCCTAAGACACAATTTTTTATCGTTTCGTCCTTCCCGGCCCACGGCGAGCTAAAAAGCGAAAGAATTTCATGATTAGAAAATTCTTCCTTTAATTTTCGCTAGGACTACTCGAATATCCTTAAACGCCAACTCATTCTGCCATCATTATGGCATGAAATATCAATGCTAACCGGCCGTCCTCGAGTGAAAGACCAATATAAAAGTTCACACGAACCGAAGTGCTGGTTGCCCGAGTATGCAACTACACAGGAGCTGGGCAAGGTCGTCGTGCTTGTTATCGTTGTCGTCGTTTGTCATAGGGTTAACAGGTATTTTAAAAAGTTCTCATTGTGTATATGTGGGAGTGGAGGAAATTGTGCCACAATGATTCGTTTACCCTAAAGTAGACGTGACGAGGATGAAGGATGAAATCTCATTCCGGGAGTGAAATAATGAAAGATTTTGTATTTGTATTCGTGCCTTGAGAAGCAAGTAATCGGCTTAATTTTTCCATGAAATTGTCCCTCCTTTGGTGTGACTGTTGAAGAGGAGAAAGATAATTCGAGGAAATCGTGAAAATTTCGGGAGGAATGGTTCAATTAGGAAATTAATAGCTGCCGTCGAGTTGTTAAATGATAAATAGGTTTTCCTAAATTGATTTCATCTAGATTGGATAGAGATCAACGGACTTACCAGTTGAAAGGACTGTCTTCTGAATTTTAACAAGCAACTTTCTGAAAAATAAAAAGAAAAAAGCTTTCATCAAGTAATTGTTAAGAAGAAAAGGGTAAATGTAATGGGTGATTCAATAGCAATGGCATAACTTTGGTAACTGATTGCTTTGACGTTTTAAGCGGCAGCGGACTCATTCATTTGACGTTTGTGTTCTGTCAGAGTCACCATTTAACAACGCGCTGAAATTGTTCAAATTAATTATAAAAAAATAGAAATAAGAGAGAAACGAATTATCGGTAATTTCGGGGAAAGCGGTTCAGTAGTTGATTGAGCTGTCAAATGAGAGTATTGCTGCTGCTGTTGAAAGTGCAGCTGTAAACAAAAACCTCTCGATTTCTCGTCGAGCACACCAAGGATTTAAACATGCATCCGTAATAGATTAAGACAAGAACTGAAGCCCCAAGATCACCAAGCTCGTGGGAGCTCTGCAGCAATTGGGAACGGATTCAAATTTTAACAAAAAAAATATCTCCAGTCACGAGGCACATTTTTGGCTGAACAACCGCATTTGAGGAGAGAATAATCTACAGCAGTATCAAGAACCTCCATTGCATCTGGAGAAACCTATTGTTGTGGACTTTAGGCAGGCGGCGTCGTTGGGCCATACATGTTTTGAAAGGAGAATAACTAAACGTTGTATTCCAATAGCCGGCGGTGTACATGATAATTAACTTTTTGTGGCCTCAATTGGAGGATACGGTACTTGCTTTAAGAAAAGTTTATTTTCAGAAAAGTCAGTGTGGAACAGCTTGAGCGGTTGAAGTCCTACATTTTGTTTTTCCTGGCTACGTTCAGTCGCTGGTTGATGGCAATAAATCAACCACTGACCAGCTGGAGGACAATAGCATTCCAACCATTGGTGGGATCCAGCCCGAAAATTGCCCGAAAATTGATGGGAAAAGTCCTAGAAAATTGGACTGGAACGAGTCCTGTAAACGAAGCCACTACTTGAACAATATTATTTTCTAGACATAATGGTATTGAATGTACTTTAATCCGCATTAAAGGTTTCTGTCATATCACACACACAACTCCTTCTACACTTAATGAACAATTTCTTAGACTCTTCCAAGTGATGTGGGAGTTCGCCACATACTTTAAGTAAACATGACATCCAAGCGATGTAATTCGAATTCCAATTAACGCGCAAAATCATCAACAGACAATTCCAAAGAAGCCAGCCCGCCACCACAGTCACCAACCAATAAATCGCCAATTAACCGACAACCCCTTCATGGTGCCTCCAACTAGAGCACAAGCGAGCACTTCCCTATCGATAGCATGATCGTTGATATATACAATTCCCAACTGTGGTCGCTCTACACGTATCAACAAACAACAAGCTATCTGTTCCAAGATAAAAACGGCTAAAGAGATAAAAAACGAAGGGCTCTGTCTTCCAGAGACAACAAAGCTGTCGATCGTTTCACAACATATGTCAGCCATCCCGCACACAGTCGTGCCCATCCACTCACTGCAAATGATGAACTAGTCTCTCGGGAGGTCGCTCCTCCACCCACATTCTTCTCATCCTACTCGAATAAATTTTCGATGGAAACTGTTTTGCGCATTTAAAAGGAACCAAAATGCATAACAAACGAGGAATGCGGAAAATGTTTTCCCACCGAAAAAGACAACAAGCTTCATCGTTTATTTTCTCAATTTCCCGCAATCTCACGCATACCCACCCACATGCAGTTCTTATATCTCGGGGATGATACCTCCCTTCGCTCCATATCCCCGGGCACCATCAGGGGAGTGCAGCGATGCGCGATTTGGTACAGATTTGTAATATACGGCGCCACACCGTACCACCGCTTACGATAGATGTGAGATTTCACTTTAATTTCGCGAAAGTTCCCTCCCTACCCCATCCATCCCCTTGGCGGTGTGAAATGTTTACACGAATTCACCCAGCTCGAGCAGAAAGGCAGCGAGATGAGAGAATCCGAATGACAGGAAGGCAGGAAGGACAGGAAACACTGCGCAACTAATCCGAATCAACTGAATGGCATCTCAAAAGTAAACGATGATTTTATTTGGAAAACTTTTCACGAGGGCGATGGGGCACGGCAGTCAAGTAAAAAGATCGAACGCATTGAAGACTGTCAGATTGGTGCGAGGCTTAAAACAAATTGGAAACACATCGGCAAGCAAGTTGGTATAAATAGATCGAAGGAGGAGGCCGGCAGGCAATACTCGTAATTTGTTATCCGAGATGAGAGAAGATGAACACATTTTTGAATAAATGAGGTCGATAACTTCTTAACATTTGGGAATATTCGGATTGATGGTGGGTGGAAAAGTACTTTTTTTTCGAAGAAAGCGGAAGTCGAATGAAATAAACAAATCTTTGGCTTCATTCGAGGTTGCTTCCAAATGGTTTTTTCTTGTTATAAGCAGAAACGACAGAGTGGAATATGTTTTTGAAAGGAAAAATGATTGATCTTCCACATACTGAACAATTTTATCTCGAAATGATTGATTTCCAGTTGCTTTCGGAACACTTTTCGCAGCAGCCCCATGGAACCTGTTGGTAGATCTCTGGTATGAGAGCTGACCTACGGAACTCTATTTCCAGAGTCCAAAGGTCTAGGAACAACACCTGATAATCACACCACCATTTGGTAAACGCATAAGTTCTCTAAATTGACTCGCTGAGTAACGAACAACTTTTGTTTACTGAAAATTAAAATAAATAGGCTGCGGAAGCACTGAATTTCGATGGCAAAGGTTAACTATTAATGAGAGAAATACTAAGGCCGAGCACGAATGCCAAGGGAAAACGGATGCCAGGTGGAATAACAAGACTATAAAAATAAATTTCCGTTGCGGCTCTCCTACCCAAATGACCAACTTCCCATTTGGTAACCTTGAAGAATAGAGACCAGTGTTTCTTCGATAGCTAAGTTTGAAGTTTTTGGTCATATAGGTTTTGTCCAAATTTTTAATTTGAATATTCGCCGATTTTAGCATGTCACATGAAACCTCTTCGACATTTGACAATACACTAAACATCCCGCCTTACCAGCAATGTGCAGAAACATGTTTCAGACATGTTAAGCATTATGTTTCAAATATGTTTGCGAACATAACAACAAAAAAATCGAATAAATCAGGCAAATACAAGGTGGCGCAAAGTTAATCACCCTATCGGAGGATCTTATAATTTTTGCAAATAACGTCGTACGTCAGTCATATTTGACATATTATAAATTAGAGAGCTGCAGTATACAAACAGCCAAGAAATGGAGGACTATACTTCGCAGGGGCGCGGAATAATTGTGTCGATTTTTGTGACCAATAATCGCTCGATTGTGTTAGCGCAGCGTGAATTTTGACGACGATTTCCTAATCATGCCGCGCCAACTGGGCAAACATTTCCGTGCTTAACTACTCGAATCGAACAGACTTGAACCACAGGAGAGCATGCAGGGCATGGCCGTCACCGGACTGGATGTTCGGCCGAGAATATCGCGGCTGTGGCTGCCGATGTCGCTGAGAATGAAGAAACATCAACCAGACGACGGGCCACGCGATTGGGAATCACCAGACGGAACCTACAGCGAATTTTAGTGAAAGGCTTGCACATGTTCCCGTACAAAGTGCAAACAGTGCATCAGTTAATGCCTGCTGACCGTCAGTCGCGTGTGAATTACTGTCAAGTCATCCTCAATCTCAACGACGAGAGGACTGATTCTGTGTCCAAAATCACCATGAGCGACGAGGCGCATTTCCACATAAGCGGTTACAGCAATGAGCAAAATCTTCGTTTCTTGGAAAATCCGCGTGTGATACACGAAGAGGCATTACCTCATCTCAAAGCCACTGTGTTGTGCGGCGTTCATGCGGGAGGAGTGATTAAGCCGTATTTTGTTGAGGACGCCATCGGCAATAGAGTCACTGTTACTGGCGAGCGCTACAGGGCCATGATAAACGACTTTTTACTGCCGGAATTGAATGAGCGGGGCTTGGTGAACATGTTGTTTCAACAAGACGGTACAACCGCACATACAGCACGAGCCACAATGGATATTGTGAAGGAAGCGTTTCTTGGTCGCGTAATCTCTTGTTTTGGCGATTTGGCGTGGCCAGCAAGATCGCCCGATTTAACCATCCGGTAAGGAATCTTTGGAGCTACTTGAAGCCGCGGATTTATGCCAACAACCCTCAGGCAAGTGCAGCCCTTTAGGAGAATATTCGACAGGAATGCGAACATTTAACACCGGAAATCTTGCAGAAAGTCATGGAAAATGCGATAAAATGGATAAAAATGTGTATAAGCACTGACGGCAGCCACTTGTCGGATATCACCTTTTCTATTGAACAGGAAAAATTGTAAAGGTCCAAATAAAGATTTCCACCACTCAAAATAACTTTTTTTTTAATTTAGTAAAAAAGTAATTCAAAAACAAAATTGATGATCAATTTTGCGCCACCTTGTACAACACGGGAAATTATACAATCCATGCTACTTTTTGAACACACTTGGTGTTGATTGAGGAAGTCTCAGAGAATACGATAAGGCGTGCTTCAGGCCTCTTAAATAAAACCATTTGTGAAAACTAACGCAAAAGCAAAAAAGTTGAAGTTGATGTTACTTGCTTCCGGCGCTCACCCTTTTCCACCCTTAAACCCTAAAGCACTCCGTTGCCAACTGTTCTGACCTCCTGTTACTTGCAGCAAGTGGCAACCCATTCCACAATTTCAATAGATGTCTGTACAGAAAAAAAGCACCACAGCAAAGCTATATATAGTGTAGCAGCAGGTAGGACGACGCTCATTTAACCAACTTCTCGACCTGCGTACCATTACCAAGCACCTAGCACACACTTGGATGAGTATTGTTCCACCATCGTAATATCGTTTAATTATGTTGTATACACGTCAGTGTTCAAGAATTTACGATCAATTAATCACCCGTGACAGCAAATGATACATTAGTTCATCGTCATCCAATAAGAGGTGTCATTTTTAATCATGAAAATTGAAGGTATTTTTATTTACGTATTAAGTTCAAACTCTGTTGGCAATGGAATACAATGTTTGTCACATTTCGAGACGATACCACCAATCTAACCAATTTAGGGCTTTCTCGAAAGGTCAGCTGTGCTGTTCAGCCAGTCAATATGCCAACAATTTAAATAGATAGTATCAGGAAGGAATGATGTGCGTAAATACTGGGGCAATCCCAGGCACCACACATTGAAGCTCCAGGAGCTTGGTTTTGAGGTTCTTATCATCCACCATATACTCGTAGTTGGATGTGGCACCAAGTAATTACCACCTGTTCCTGTCCATGGTGAACGATTTAGCTGGAGAAAAATTCGTCTCTCGGGACTTGTGAAAAACGATTATGCCAGTTTTTTGTCAACAGAGACGAGGGCTTCTATGAGAGAGTATATCGGAATTACCATCAAAATGGCAACAAGTTATCGCATAAAACGGCGCATATTTAACCAAAATAAGTCGCGCCACCCGAACGCCTTTAGGGACGATGTTACTTCTGGCAGCTGTAGCCTTGCGCTAGTCAGGGACTTTGTCTACAATGGCTTAATAGGGACAAAAAGCAAAGTAATTCTTGCCAACTGATGCATTTAGGGCTCAGGAACTCAGAAGTAGACTCTTCTCTCGAGAAACCAAAGTAATCGCTCATGGTGCAGTCTGCTGGACATTACCAAACGTACAATACAATATTCTAGATGAAGAGAACCTTGGCCGATTAGAAGATGTATGAGAAGATACAATGAAAAACTGTGTGGGCGACTAGTTACAGGTTTGGCAGGATCGAGCCTCTAAACGGAAACAATTGCTGCGGCCAGAAGAATCTCCGATCTTAGACCTCAGAACTTAAGTGCTCATTTATTTTAATTAAGTTGTTCTGCCTACGTTAGCGTGTCCGTATAGGGCCAATAAGGCGTTTGTAAGTTGGCCCCAAAACAGGTGGAAAGGGACTCCGAGCACTGCATGGATGAGACCCAGATTTACTCGGAGTTGTAGTGCATAGTAGACTGGTGTGAAGTTTCTAAATTGAGTGAAGGAAAATCACTTCGTCATCACTGCCTATAGGCGCTCCCAAGCAATTAATCGATTGTCCATGGGGAAAACCTATCATATACATATCTAGTCTACATCCACACCTATCGTTCATCCCCTGATTTCGATGGCTACGTCACGTTTTTGGTGCCATAAGCGTTGTGTTGATTTGTAGTCAAAACGATAGTATAGCAATAATAACGACACTCAACGTGTTGTGTCTTCTCTGTGAAGTGACTTACGTTCACGTTCTACTTATTGTTTTCCCGATGTGTCTATTACCTTGGTTTAGGTAGATACACCGACTTGTATCAAGGATTTCTCTCTCATGATAGCCTGCCCTTTGCAATCGACCCGACGACCCAGAACGACTCATACAGAATTTTTCAAAAGCGACATAACAAGAACTAGGTATGGATGTGGATCTCGTGCATATGATCACCGCGATCATGAATGCGGCGATCGAATCTTTGGAGTCATTTTTCCACCACCCTTCCGTTGGCACGTTGGCTGAATTTGGGTTCAATATTATTACTGAGCTCATTTAACGCTGGCGTATTGGCAATGAATCAAGACCTTAGCGTTGCCCTATAAAAAGAAATGGTCAAATCGCTTGAACGATGTGGCTATTTGACAGACTACACAATTACCGAACGTCCCCTTCGATAGATAAATTTTGACCAGTTGTACACTTGTTGGAACCGCATATCACTGATATCAAGTCTTCCAACATGGCCCGACAGTGAACTCCATTGATCGTAACATGATGATAATTTTCATCGATAAAAAAATGCGGCCCAAACTCTCCTCCTTCCGGCATTTCAAATGATCAAGAGGCTTCAGTTCTTGAGTTGATTCCATCTTGTAAGGACGTAGGCCGAGGTTATAATGCAAAATTTGCAGAAATTGGCAGAGATTCTGACTTCCTTTGAACGGCGTAGAATCGACTGGTTTGGCTCATCATGAGCAGAAGCACTTACGACTGCGATATTTTCGGTACTCCGCCCGGTGCGTTACCTCGCTGGTACATTCAATAGTGAATACGTGGCTTAAATCTATCTACTTATAGTAGGCACAGCCTGTCTAGTGGGGCGATTCTTACCACCGAAAATTGGAGTAAGGGCTCTTACAGTTGCGAGCACCGACTAAGAATTTCGGCAGTATTTTTTAACAATTTTCAGAGGTTCCTCATTCGTGAATTATACTGTGATAAAAATGTAAGTCTTTTAATGTCTATGATATTAGCTAAATTTAATAGATAATGTCATGCCATTATATAATGCATATGATTTGGTATATCAGCAATAATACGTCGAATGTTGACTTCCAAATCGTCCAACGTCTCTGGTTTATCGGTATAGACTAGTAACTTCACACAGCCCCAAAGAAAGTAATATGCGTTTCCTGCAATAAATTGGTGGTGTCGCGCGCCATGTGGAATGTTGTGCCATCTTGTTGAAATCAAAGCTCTGAAACATCAATGCCATTAAACTGAGGAACGAAGAAGAAAAAATTATATTTCTATAGCACTCTCCATTGACGGTAACATTCCGCCCGGCATCGTCCTTAAAGAAATATGAGCCGATGATTCCATCAGCCCATAAAGCACACCAAACAGTGAGTTTGAATGATTGTAAGGGTCTCTCGATAAAGGCTTCTAGATTTTCGCCAGTCCAAATTCGGTAATTTTGCTTGTTTTCATATGCATTTAACCAAAAATGGTCTTCATCGGTGAACAAAATTTTGCCTTGAAAATGCGGATCAAGCTAAATAATGTTTTCGTCGTATTCACTGAAACTACGACGCGTATAATGGTTATGCGGTTTCAACTCTTGCACAAGCTGAATCTTATAAGCTTGAAAGCCAAGATCTATCCGTAAAATCTTCCACAAAGATGGCGGATCGTCTGATACGGATTCTCTTCAACACTGCGCTCCACAACGGCAATAACTTCTCCGCGCACTGTTTGTCGTCTTTGGGGATGCGTATTACCCAACACGGTGAGAAAACGATTCATCGTGTTCCGAATAACTTGCTCAGATGGACAATTGTGTCGACCGCAATATTGATACAGCGCACGATAGGCGAACCGAGCCATGGTTTTCAAAATGAGTTTGCACAATTTGCATGCGTTGTTCTGACGTTAATCTATTCATCGTAAGATGGCAAACCGTACTAATCACAAATCAAGTTTCAACTGTCAAATTGATAATCTGTAATAGTGTTGCAAGTTTAAAAACCAAACCTCTAAAAAAACACCCTTTGTCATCTCAAGTCCTTCCACATCATGTCATTATGCTGTTCGTTCACCACTATCCAGCCGGATCATATTAGTCTTAGCAACAAAAGAGTTACTGTGAACTACAACCAAAGCGACAAATTCAGTCGAATCTCTCAACATTTCTATCTAGGACAACCACCCCCCAGAGTAGTGAACGAACATACACTCTTGAACTGCACGAATCCTATAGAAAAAAAAAATACGCTCCTCACGGCCAAGCACACTGGGATCAAAATCTTTTTGACGAAAGCTGATTCAGAAGAGTTCTATGTATGTCATAAGTAGAAAATTTTGCGGAAAGTTGAAGCTGGAATTAGGCAAGAATAGAAAAGATCCAATACTGCGGTCTTGAAATCACTTCGTAGTGGTTGTAAGAAGATTTCTGACAATAGTAAAAAGCACGCAGAGGAGAGCAGAGAAGTTGAGACAACAGTACGAAAGCAGTTTTCTATATTTTGCAGACAGCGTTCGACTTGGGCATGAGCTTCCACCTTATGGAAATTAAAACTCCTTTCTTAAAATCTCTAAATCTTAAGGAGAATCTATGATGGAAAATAGGATGCAGAAACAGAACTTGGAAAGTATGTATTTATATCGCGAAAACCGAGATGGACAGAACAAGTAGAACGAATGGTCAGTGGACAAACAGTCAAACCAAATTATGAGTGGAAAACGCATGGGAAAAAGACCGCCAAGAAGGCCGCGTTTAAGCTCGGAGCACAATATAAGGAGGGAATAGAACGGTGAGCGCACTCATGACAGGGAGGCTTGGCGAAGAGTTATCAACGAGGCTCTGAATTTCGAGGTCCAAATGGTCGGTAATAGTAATTATAATAATAATAACAATAACAATGAAACTGCTTTGAACCACCTGTGCTGTCTGCCATTCATATATTTCCATAGTGAAAGGGTCGGTTCTCACTGTTTTTTGTCGACTCCTAATAATGAATTTCGAGAAGCCTACAAAAGCTGTTGTTAATGATGAATAAGCTTTGGACAAGACAAACCTCGGTTTTCAGTCATATCTCAGCTGCGCCGAAAGACCAAGAATTTGAGTTTTGCGTCACTAACCTGCCCGAGATCTCCAATATATCCTTTTGACTCACTATAGTCTTGCGAAAAGGTACTTGTTGTTGACCAAAGTGAGACGAATTTTTCGAAATTCCTTTGTGATATTTTCACTGGTTTTGTAACGACTTTTCAATATATTAACCCGACGCACAGGGGTATATTTAATAGATTCAAGTTACCATTAAAAAAAAAACCGAAAAAATAAAATCACAGTAGCGGCCGCAAATTTAAACTTTAATTTTCAAAAGGAATTAAATTCGATTGTCTTCGCAAACGTTTTCACAAAAAAAAGTCGGGTTTTTGGCCGGATGCGCCTTACGTTACAGAATCACCACCAAGGCAGATATATCAGAAGACCATTCGTGGCTTGCCCCATTTCGAATAAACAAACCAAACATAAATATTACACCAGACGCTCACCTTCCTGTACGGATTGTCATTCGAAATGGCAAAATCACAAAATGCAAATAACAAACGAAACCACGAAATGTTCAACAAGAGCGAAAAAAAACAAACCGAACCGTCGCCACCGACTTTTTTCCTTATTTTGTTAACAAATAAACAAATATTCACCGAAAGAAGAAAAACACTTATTTCGAACCAAAAATAAATTCTGCTCTTCGAACCTGCCAAACGCGAGTCAGCACACAACGAACACTTTTTTCCTGTCGAACATGATTTCAGTTGTAACTACCTTGCGAAGCGTGTGTACTCGCCTGTCCTTGGCCGGCGGTAGATTTTTCAATTTGCCGCCGATAGCAAATTTTGTTTTTTATCTTTGCTCGATATTATTAAACGTTTAGGTTCGTGGAAACACTCGCATCAAATGTGTTTACACAGAACTGTCGCTTATCAGTATGGCCTGTCAGGGTAGGTATCGCCATCGAACCCGTTCAAAGTGTCGACGGGGCATACGTGTGCAGGCGAGGCGGCGAGCATGTGGGGCCAAAGGCTAATTAATCGCTGTTAATGTATCTTTGTTTCATTTTTTTTTTTGGTTTTTGGAGTTTTCCGTTTATGATTGATGATGAGCTTGCTTGAAAGTACTCGGAAAAAGACGGAAAGACAAAATCAATTTCCAGCCCAGGTTATTGGCACGTCACGGTGCCTTTGTAGCGGGTTCGATAAGGAAAGCAGGCTTGTCGGTAATGTGGTTTAAGTGCCCCTGCAGTGTAAATCATAGCGTGTCGATTGTCAATTAAATAAAAGCCGGGTGCTTTGAAAAGCTAAATTTCACTTCATTTGTTGTCATGAGGTTGAGTCTAGAAGGTATACAAGTATGCCCGATAGTCAGGTTATGGGCGGGTTCCCGTGAACTCGTGCGTGATTAGAAAACAATTGCTTTGAGGGGAGTTCCTTAAACTTTGAAAAGGAACATGGACGCCATGGAGATGTATAATTGCACCTTGGTGAGGACTATGCTAGCTGACAACCTAAGTGGCAAGTGTGATCGTAAAAATGCAATGCCATTTACAAGCTTCATCTAATTGCATTCCCCAGAGCTCGATGCAGTGTTATAACATGCGATAGCGTGCTATTGGCCTAATTGTACCATTAAGCGCGTCTCAACACCCCCGTGATACCATGTTTCCCACAACAATTATCCTTGCAATTAGGATACCGTCCTCACTTTTTTGTGTCTCATCCGGTGTACATTTGTTGCTCGTGGTATGTGTCGCAATTACTTTTATCACTTCACCACCACTACGTGTGCACGCCAATTGAATTTTATATTCTTATAAGAGCGTATCCTTTGTTTCGAAAGCATACAACACGATATTGTGGATTCAGCTCGCCTCCCTGTTGGGAAATTGAATTTTAAATGTTCGTTACTCCTTTCATCCTTGCTCGTAGAATCAACACAAGGCCCACACAGATTTTTTTTTTCTCATTTAATTTGATTCCACCATAGTCAAAGGGTTGATGCAATGCAGTGGAAAAAAATTATTACGAAATTTACACAAAAAAAAGTAACAAGAAAGGATAACAAAAAGTTTTATTGCATTCTGCTTAGATATTCATACGCTCGAAGCTTAGAATAGGTGGCCAGGACAAAGGGCACAATGTGACTTGCTGATTTATGGTAGAGCGCAAGGGCCTTCTAGTCGTTACGGCGTTGAACGTCTCAACGGAGTCGGTAGGAGCTCTCACATGCCATATCCTTTCGATGTTATCGCCTTTAGAGGACGGTCGCATAATGACCACAAAATACTTGTATGGACGAGTACTTGCTTCAAATCAAGGGTAGATGGGATATGGGATGACGGTGTGACATGGATTGAGTGGGCAGCATATACCATATACATACTCATACGTGTAATCGGTAGTGCTGTTGGCGGACATTTAGATTTATAGCTCAGTTAAAATGACGATAAGTCAGCACACAAGAAGGATATGAGTTTATGGACTAGGAGAGCCATTAAAAAGACATATTGAAGACGATTGAGATAGCAATTAGAAAGGTGATGACAGCTTTTAATCGCCGAATGCTACATAAATTGCTGGCTGGTTGTAGGTTTCAAGTGACGAAAGAGGTTATGCCCTACAACGTTCCTAGACAGTGAGTGGTTACTCTATTCCACTAGGGACAAGGTTGGACCCAGACAAAAAACCATGAATCTACTGTCAAATTACAAGCGCTAGTTATTCAGACTGTGTTTTCCATGCCATAAAATCTGCCAAAATTAGTTACCTCAATGGATTCCAAGCACAAGCCACAACATCAAAATTCCTGCAGTATGTTTCCCGGAGTGCAATAATGTAATGAAATGCCAAACATGCCCGTCCTACGTCCATATCTGAGGAAAATCGTTTCCAGAACCTGACCCGCTTTATTGACCTACACTGTTTCACCTATTCCATTCTACAAACACAGTTTCTAAATATCTCTATCATTCGGTTTTATTGGCAGACGATTCGTGTTCTCCAAACATTTTCCTGACTACCAGGCAGCCTTCATGTCACCTGGACAGTGTCCAAAAAGTACCATCAGCCCCCCATAGCCGGCATATGGAATGGAGCAATCATGCTCTTTATGTTCCAATTTTCTCTTCCGTTGTCCTGAATGTATTTGTTTTGAGTCTGATACCCGATTTCGGTATACGTCCAGCATTCGAATAAAAGTCGCATAAAAAAAGGGAATAGGAGAGGCAAAGCGAACGCCATAGACAAGGATGATGCGGGTGCAGGACTTTTGAATCATCGTTAGTGTGTTCTAATTTAAACCATTCTGCGTTGGAATAGGGAGTATGAGTATAAGCAAAGTCTATTAAGTGGTAGATTAAAGTTCAATTAAAAATCGAGGAGAACAGCCGTTTTCTTCGAGTGATTGGTGTTTTCATTGTCAGGACAGAGGGTGTGCTGTCTATTTTTGTAGCTATTAATCAATATCTCCTAACGATAGCCATATGAAACAAATAACGTTTGAGTCAACCAGCCAGTTATCTAAATTCTGTCAAAATATAACTGAGGATTGAGGACTGAGTCATTAAATGGCCCGCTTTAATGATTGCTTGGAAAAAAAAATCCCACACATTAGTACAACTGTCAGCTATTTTGGCGCTGAGTTTAGACGCCATCTATCAACTATGTTGTTTGTTGTCTGCAGTCGAAAGCATTAGGTAATCTCAGGTGATATCGGCGATTCTTATTATGAAGAATGTTTTGTTTAGAGTCTTGGTGTTTAAACTGGCAACAGTTTACAGATTGTTAATTTGATAGTGGAAATTGATTTGTGGTTAGTATGTTTAAATTAACACCAGAACAATGCATGAAAAGTTATTTCGATTCGCCAAACTTATCGTGCGCTAGGTCTACTTTACGGTCGACATGAGTCGATTCGCCATCGTGCTCAGCAATTGGAGCTATGTCCATTCACTTTGTGGAAGATTTTACGGAGCGAGTCAAGCTTATAAGACCCAGCTTGTGCAAGAGTTGACACCGATGACCATTATACGCGTCGTAAATTCGGTGAATAAATTCGGTAAATTCCGAAAACATGATTCACCTTCATCCTCATTTTCAACGCAAAATTCATACTCTGTTTGTGCATTTCTAATATAACACCTTAATGAATGAATGGAAACAAAAGAATTACTGTGAACTACAACCAACGCAAATTCAGTAGAAGCTCTCAAATCCTAACTAGGACAACCACCCCCGGAGAGTAGTTAAAGAACATCTTTGACACAAACCACCTGCACCCCGTCCAGGTTGTGTGACAAACACCATAAGAGCGTACACTCTTGAACCTGCACGAACGAAAAAAAAAATACTAGCCAGAATGTTACCGTCAATGGAGAGCGCTATAGAAACATGATTTCTGAGGCAGTGACGTGACAGAGCTTTGGTTTCAACAAAATCTTGCAACATGCCCATGGCTACATCAGTTTATTGCGGGAAACGTTTTCTGAGCGCATAATTTCGCGTAATGGACTTGTGGACTGGCCTCCACGATCCTGTGATCTCATACCTTTATATTACTTTCTTTAGGAGTATGTGAAGCCGATAAACCAGAGACTTTGGACGATTTAGAAGTCAACATTCGCCTTGTTATTGCTGGAATACGGCCCCCGTTGCTCGATACAGTTGTCGAAAATTGGACTTTACGACGCGTCATTCGAACTGGCCGTGGGGCGCCTAAGTCCGAAAGGTAATGGCATAAAATTATCTACTGAACAAAGCAAATATCATAGATATTAACATTAGATTTAAGTGTTTAATTTAATAATGAATATATATACCTCTTAAAAAATACATTTTACATAGAATATCAATAGGGATATAACATTTTTTTATCTAAACACAAACGCACCCTCCAAATTATTGTATGATCTGTCAAAGACAGAATATGAAATAAGGCTTACATTTTTATCACAGTGAAGTATTCAAGCGACGAACTTTTGTCATTATTGAATGTACCAGCTAAGCAACGCACAGGTCGAAGTACCGAAAATATAGCAGTCGTAAGTGCTTCTGCTCATAATGAGCTAGCCCAGTAGATTGCACACCGTTTACAGGAATTCGGAATCTCCGTCTCCGTTTGTGACGACTTTTGCATAATGATCATGGGTTAGGTCCTTACAAGATCGAATTAACTCAAAAACTAAAACCTATTGATAATTGATAATTTGAAATGCCGAAAGGAGGTGGTTTTGGGCCGCATTTTTCCATCGATGAAAACGATCATCATGTTACGAACAATGGAGTTCACCATCGTGCCATGTTGGAAGACTCATTTTTGGTCAGGATTAGATGGACTTGACATCAGTGATATGCGGTTCCAACAAGATGGTTCACATGCCACACAACTGGTCAAACCATTGATCTATCGAAGAGGAAGTTCGGTAATCGTGTAGTCTGGAGGAATTGTCCTGTCAAATAGCCGCTTGGTTCAAGCGATTTAACAATTTCTAAAGGGTGTCTCAGTAAGAGTGCACTTTTTCATATTAAAATAAAAACAAGTATTTTATGACAGAGTTGTGATATTTTTATTGTATTGTAAAGAAGACATGTTCCGATTAAGTATGGAATAAAATATCCGGCAAATGACCCCCACGGCTCCGATGACAGGCCATTACTCTTTTCATGAAATTTTCGATGACTTTTGCACAGAGATGTGGCTGTATCTCACCGATGACGCGTTGGATTTCCGATTTGAGCTCAGGAATTGTTTCGGGTTTATTCGCATAAACCCGAGATTTCACAAAACCCCAAAGAAAAGAATCGCACGGCGTTAAATCGCACGATCTTGGTGGCCAGTTGACATCAGAATTTCGTGAGATAATGTGTTCTGGAAATCGTTGCTGCAATAAGTCGATTGTTTCATGCGCGGTGTGGCAGGTTGCGCCGTCCTGCTGAAACCACATGTTGTCCAGATTCATACCGTCCAGTTGAGGCCACAAGAAGTCCGTTATCATATTCCTGTAACGAATGCCGTTCACAGTCACTGCAATTTCGGCCTCATTTTCAAGAAAGTAAGGTCCAATCACGCCGCCTGACCAAAATCCGCACCAGACAGTTACTCGTTGTGGGTGCATTTGTTTCTCATGGATTGCATGAGGATTTTCTGAGTCCCAAATTCGACAATTTTGTGTATTCACGAAGCCATTCATATGGAAATGCGCTTCATCGGAGAAAATTACTTTTTTCGAAAAATTGGCATCGACTTCACTTTGGTCCATTACCCATTGAACGAATTGCCGGCGCTTTCCGTGGTCTGCTGGTTTGAGCTCCTGAGTTAACTGAATCTTGTACGCATGAAGGTGGAGGTCTTTAGTCAAAATTCGCTGCGTAGTGCTTCGTGAAATTTGCAGTTGTTGAGAACGATGTCGAATTGATGTTTTCGGGTTTTCGGCGACACTCTCGTTTACAGCAGCAATGTTTTCAAGAGACCGACCGGTACGTTGACGCAAAGGATTCTTATTATCCATAATTGACCCAATTTTTTAAAATTTTTTGACCACTCTTCGAATGGTTGACACATTAGGTGCACTTTCTCGGCTGAAAATTTGGCGAAGTTTGCGAGCGGTTTCAGCGTAACTTTCCCCATTTTTGTAATGAGTTTTCACAATATAACGCGTTGTTCTTTCGAAAAGCGCTCCATTTTTAATAATCGGAATAAACAGAGGTGACAGCTGTCAAATTTCAGAGTTCAAATGTTATAGCAAGTTCTTGTTATACCCCTTTTGAAAAGCTCTATAAGAGTATAAATCGTTCTCGGTTGTTGGGTGGATTGCAAAGGGCAGGCAACACAACCTTTATTACTGAAAAAAACGTTGAGTCAAGACTTTTGTTTGAAATTTTGTGTTGCCAACGTAATTTCTGGTTCGTGCGCATAGTAAAAGTTGGAGGAAACCCATGTTGAGAAGAAGAGCATTTTAGCATTAAGTAGAACGTTCAAAGAAGCCCAGAGTTATTGAAAACGTACCTCATTCCAGGCAGACTGCAACGGCAGCTACTGAAGAAAAAGTTAAGAAATGATTTTATTTTTCTACATAATCTCATAATTGACTTCAGCACTCTTCACCCATAATTTTTGCAACATCACTATTCCTTCCCGGAAGTGGATCACCTACGGCCCTCTCAACTTCTTCATTGGATGCGAAGCGCTTCCCAGAAACTAATTTCTCCAAGTTTGGGAACAGATGGCAGACTGAGGCTGTCAAATCAGGAGAAAGGGGGGAAGCAAATAGTGCTTCAAATCTTGCAGTTTTCTAATCGCCAACGCACCGTTTTCCTAGTGAGAGATGATTTTTTTATTTATTCACGACAGGCGCAGACCCACCGGCTTAGATCCACTACTTGGACTACTATTTCGTTTCCGGCATGAAGTAGCCGGCCCATGTCTCAATCATAGTGAAAAATCGCTGCACAAAATCGGTCGATTCATTAGGTATCGGTCCAAAGACTGCTGCGAAAGTAGTTTGCGCATTTGCTTTTGAACGGCATTTAGCAAACTCTGCACCCATCTTTTGTAGAGCCTTCGCACACCTAATTCTTTGTGCTAGATGTTATGCACTCTTTCTTACGATATCTTAAGAGTCTCAGCTATCTAACATGCACTTTTTCGATAGTTTCCGGGGTCGTTGCGTTTTTTGGCCGTCCTTCAAGTGGGTCATCGTCGAAGGATGTGCTATTATGACCATGTGTTTCATTATGAGCTCAGTTCTTGAACCAAATTTTTTTGGTTTTAACACTGCATTAGTTAGACTTCTTGCACAATATCTACGTAATCGTGTGTAACTAGGTAATTAAAATGAATCAGGGAATACCAAGTCCTATTTATGGTGTACCGCCAGGATCTGCATTGGGTACCCTACTATTTTCTATATTGAAAAATTATTTTTCAGACTAAATTATAAATTGTAAAGTCCACATGTACACGGTAGATGTCCTTATCTATCTATATCATTCTCTTAGCTTAATAGAAGATTTAGTAGCCTGTGTAAATAAGGATTTCGTAAATGTCCAGCACTGCTCATATTCAACAAGCTGAGGGTCAATATCTTAAACACCAAGGTTCACGGTCGAAAATTGACTTCTCGGATTATCCTGTCTTTATTCTAAACGGTCACATTATTAAATTTACCAATAAAGTAAGGAGTCTGGCATATCAAATCATTAGCACCTTAACCTGTCGTCTTGGATAGCCTAAAAAAAATATTTTTGTTTGCGCAGGCTGAGATCGTCGTCTGAAAACGCCATTGTTCTGTGTATCCTTGCATAAAATGACTGTAACTTTTAATGGCTGAATTCGGTTTGTTCGTAATATTCTAAGATATTGTATACAAGTTGAGGCAAAAGAATTGCTGCAAACAGGTAAGAAAAAGTTAAATCGGACCCACATTCATCGACGAGATTTGTTTTCGGAGTATGATATGTAATCAATCAACAGGCATCGAAATGATGTCACCAAACAGAAACAAAATCGAAAAAAAACCGGGCCAAAGGCGATTAAAAGTCACGGTGTAGTTCAGTGTTTTTATCGATATTCGCGGTGTTTTTCACTCTAAGTTTTTTTCCGGTGGGCAATCACTGAATAAACAATACTATTTGAGCGCCATAAAAATTGTTAAGGCAAGCATAGCGGAAAAAGGTGAGAATTAAACAGAAAAACACTTGAATCTGGCACCTTCTTACAAGTCTAGCCTTATGAGCGACTTTTGATAAGCCTACGATATAGGCTTATCCAAACTGATACACGAATTTGACAACACTTTTTCAATCATCCATATCAAACTGAGCTGTCATTCGAGACTGCATATGTTTAGTTTAAAATTTGCCACTTCACAATATGGACCGTTCAAAAATTTATTGATCACTGCCCCGTGAAATAAATGGCAGGGGTAGGCGCTTTCATTACAACATCAAAGATCGTTGGCACATCTTAATGCTAGATTTGGCTGGTCTTATTTGGGTAAAATATTCCGGAGGAAACTAGTTCACCGATTCGATTTTCAGGTGAAAACTATCCCAGGAAGAGCATCCAAATAGGCTCGTGGATTCTAAACAACTGAAAGTCTATGCCGACGACATTGATATAATTAGACAAACTCTGCAAGATGACAATGAGGCCTCTACGAGTTCGCAATGAGGACAAAAAGGCATACATGCTGTCACCGAAATAGAGCGCTCCTTGCTCGGGAGGCAATTGAGAGGCAGACCCCTCTCTCACAAAACCAATGTTATCACAGTTCTGCTTAATGGTGCATCGACTTCGATCTTATCCGATTAGGAGCTCTTGGTTTTGAGAGGAAAATTCTGCGTACGATTTTCGGCCCGATCTGCATAAATGGAGAAGACTTAACAGACTTAACAATGGATTGTACCTTTGAATTCAACCCTGAGGGCGACGTGGTCGAGGAAGGCCAAATTTAAGGTGGCGCAAGTGGAAGGGGACCTCAACCAGCTAGGCGTGAGACACTGGATACTGCTGACAAAAGACAAAAAAAGAAGAAGATGGACAAGACAAGTAGAATGAATGGATAGTGGATGAACTGCCACAAAAAAATGAGTGGAAACTCGAAGGAAAAATACCGCCAGGAAGGCCGCGCCATAAATAGGCGTGGGGCCTATTGGCCACGCGTTGTCACTTTCCTGACGAAAGGGCTCACTTCGGGTCCGCCTTCGCATCGTCCAATACAAATCTGACAAACGATAAGAATGACTGATGCATTTCCAGACGATGGAAAGTACGATACCACGCCAATGGCATCACGATACCACCAACATGTATCGAAAATTGCCAATGGACAGAACGTGCCAAAACAGAAAAGTCGACTCTTGTCAAGACACAAACTGTTGAAAAGGCGGTTTATCGACGGACAAAATTCACATTCGTGCTTTAAAACAACAACAGTGCAAATAGGTTTCCGTAAATAAATAAAATATTTTAAAGAACGACATTCAAGATCTGAAGCTTTTGAGAACATTAGATAAAGAGCGCCTCCTGCGAACAGTACTGATCCGGAGAGTGCCGTCTTTGATGACGATTTCTTCGTGATCGAGTAGCCTCAGGAAAAGGTGGCTCGGTGATAGCTGTCTGCCTGGAAGTGTATAAGGGGAATAGCAGCATTCACTCAAAACACGACTTGGAAAACCGAGCCCAACTTCATCACTTTCAGCAGAAATTGTATCGATCATTGGCGATCAGATAACCTTTTTTTACCGGGTTCAATTACGATTTCATGGCACAAAATGCCGTCGTCAGGGAAGGGGTTAATAACCTCTTCAATTAGAGGGAGGATCTCCAGATGATCTTCGAGCCATTGAAGAGAAAATGTTGTTGATGTTGTGGTCAGGTACTTCTGCCCAGTGGATGAAGAGATGTACAAAACTCTGTCACAGGGGTGGTGCAACTAATCCCCAAGACACCTTGGGTGGTGATGTGATCTAGTCCAAGATCATGTGATTTGTAGCCGTTGGACTATGCGTTTATGCACCCAATAAGCAAACTTGACCCTTTGAAAATTAATATTCGTCAAGCTATTTAAAGCTACTGCCCAATATATGACTAAAAGTCATTAAGAAGTTCCTTGTGAGAATCGAGTCCCCAAGAATTGTCATGGAGGATATTTGAATGACATTTTACATATACCATTCAAAATGGTTAAATCCAAACAATATACTGATATAAAAATTTGACCGAAATCTAAATCATAAAAGGGTTGGATTTAAATTAACTTTCGGAACCACGAATTGGATAACCCTGTATGATTGGACAAGAACTGCTATTTCCAGATATAGCACCCTATGAATTTTCACTGTTTCTGGAACTCAAATGATCACTTCCATGACCTATTTTGAGACCTTTAAAGCAATAGGAAAAGAATTAAGAAGTTCCTTGTGAGAATCGAGTCCCCAAGAATTGTCATGGAGGATATTTGAATGACATTTTACATATACCATTCAAAATGGTAAAATCCAAACAATATACTGATATACAAATTTGACCGAAATCTAAATCATAAAAGGGTTGGATTTAAATTAACTTTCGGAACCACGAATTGGATAACCCTGTATGATTGGACAAGAACTGCTATTTCCAGATATAGCACCCTATGAATTTTCACTGTTTCTGGAACTCAAATGATCACTTCCATGACCTATTTTGAGACCTTTAAAGCAATAGGAAAAATTCGCTGGGAGAATTATTATATGCGATCGATTTAATGATTAATTGATTTGCGCAGTTTTTATCGACTCAGTCCCGCTTATATATTGGCAGGTTGACTATTGCATTTGGAAACAAGATATAAAGCAAATCAAACTTAGGGGCCGACCCTATGTTAGCGAGTCCGATATGACAAACGAAGTCGCAATAACTACAAAGAACAAATGTCAAGCAAAACTAATTGCGTTTTCTCTCTGTTCAAATCACTCCAACTTCAACATGCACTCGTATCTAAGGTCATTTCACCCATTCGCCCCCTAAAATTCGCTAAACGAGCACCTACTCGTTCTGCACTCACGTTTGCCATGCCGAACAGAAAAAAGAAAGAAAAAAATAATTCTTTCCGACTGAATCATCCGCAAAAGCAAGCTCTAACCACAAGAAACCTTGACCATAATTGATTTTTTCGTGCTCAAAATTGATAATGTGCACTCGAAACCAGCCGTGCTTCTACCCAAGTTTTCTTCTCTTTTAAGTCTTATTGTTTTTCTACCCATTGCCATCGTGTCGTGTCTCACTCGCATTACATACGAGTATGGTACGAGACCAAGTCTTCGCCTTAGTGTTGGCAGGCAGAGTGTCGTCTGACCGGGGGGGGGAGACCTTCAACAACTAACTACAATACAATCCACAAAATACAAAAAGAAGACAAATATGTATACGTAACATCGGCGGAAGTTATGGAGTGTGTGTATCTCGGTATCTCAAGCTTACTCGTATATCCACCTACACGTGCTGCCAAAGAATTCTGAACAGAATCCATCAAAGACTTTATTGAATTTCAAGTCACGTTCCAAACGAAAGGGAATGCTCTTCGGGCCAAATTACGGATTACCTTCATGCCCCTTTGGTAGCCCATGTCCCCTCAATATTTCTCTTGCCTCCTCCATCTGACCATTCGGTTCTATTAGTACTATCGAAACGGTTTTATTATCATTTCGTTCTGTGTCATCCAACTGTCAATTTCAACAAACAAACAACAAGCAGCAAGGCAATAACGTCATTCTTACGTCGATGGAAATCAATTGGCAAAAGTTATTTGTTCACATTTCTCCATGACGTCATTCGCATTGTAAACGTTTGAATAACATTTGTATTATATCTGAGTAAAGTTAGCAGATGAAATACTCATCAGATAAATTGCTGTTCGGTTTTATTGTTTGTTGGGTAATTACCAGAAGCTTGGTGTGATAATTTCGATTGAAACCATTGTACTCATAGAGACACCTACAGTGTGTAGGTGCCAAGAGCAATGAGGGTTTTTCGTGTTTTATATTTAGCAATAAAAATATTGAAAAAGGCGTGAGTCAAAATTCAAGAATAAGATCGTTAAACACTTGACACCCTTGAAATCGATCGTTAGACATCCGTAAACAAATTGGCATTAACGCACATGAACGGTCTATAGCCTCGTCAGCATCAGCAAGACAAAAACAAGGATATTGTAAGGAGGAAATTAAAATTCGAAGCGGCGAGGTTACATAATCTGTAAAGGCTGGTGTTTCTAGAGCTATTATGTGGACCAATTTGGCGGCCACTAAACACCCCAAATACTCTATTAAGCAATAAAAGACAAACTAAATAGCTATGGACTCGTTAGCGCCTAACTAACTGAAGGGCAATCCGCCCCACCAGTTGCAAATTGTGAAATAAAATTTCGAAAATGCTGCTGTTGCGGGGATTCGATCCCTGTGTCATCGGCGCCGGGGTCCAACTTAATACACATCTGAGATTCAGTGAATCAGTATTTTAAAACGTTCCTGATATATGAATTCCAAATTTAAAAAAATAAAAAAATTAAGACTTCTAATGGGTCATCCAGTAAATGGTGTCATTTTTAGACCATCACCATGCCCTTTCTCGCACAGTGAATTCAATCACAAAACGTAAACATCCCGAGCAAGTTAGTTAAATTAAACTCCAACTCGTGTTCGTCGGACAAGGTCAGCTATAAACATCGCCGCGGTAGCTGAGGGTGAGACTGAAATCGGTGTGTTCATTTCCTCTATCCGCAAGACACAAGAATTGAAAACAACCGACCTACACTGAGTGCTGAAAACTAATGAACATGATCATGATTTTTAGCAAAAAAAAATTATTCTAAGTGATGAGGCCATTTATCTGGGTACATATAAACAAAACAGCTCCAGATGCGGCAGCCTCCGAGGACCGAAGAGAAATAGTGAAACGACCACTCTACCACAACGAGTGATAGTTTGGTGCGGTTTTGGGTAATATTTCTTCAAAAATGATGCGGTGACCGAATGAATTGCGTTGCTGAACGATGGTAGTTGGACGCGGACGACATTTATTTTTAGCAGGATGGCGCCACATGCCACACAGCTGGTGAAACAATGACTCTATTTGTGAGGAATTTCGTGAATGTATGTTTCCTCGAAATGGAGACTTTGACTGCTCACGATTTAACATTTTTCACCTTTTTTGTTTGAGGCTAGGTTAAAGACAAAGTCTACTCCAATTCTACATAAAGATGAAAAGCAAAGCATAGAGCTATTATTTACGAAATATCGCAACGAATACGTGATAAAAAAATTCCTTGAAAAAAATTAAATTGGCAGAACCGAGGCGGATGTTTAGCATATATTGCATACCACCACAAACCTCGGAGTTTCTACTTAAGACTGAAGTAAAAATATCAACACATTTCATAAAAGTGCTGCGTTTTTCTCTTAGTTTGGAATGACACCACTTGTTGGATAAGCATAAAAAAAGTTTTTCAACAGGGACATAACAATTTTGCATTTAAATACAAACATATGATTAAACTTTTTTAATGATCTGTCAATATCATTCAAGTCACTCAAGGTTTACGTTTCCATCGTGGTGAATTTCATGAACAAGCAACGTTTGTACATTATTGAAAGTACTGTCGAAATTTTGGGTCGATGGTCGTAACTTTTAGAGTATTTACATCAATTCCCGGTCATTATAATGGTCCTACTAGACAGACGGTGGGCACTATAGCGGAAAAATTCGAGTTAACATATCCGCTATTAAATGTCCCTGTGCGATTGAGATAACGCACCTATCGAAGTACCGATCATTTCGCAGTCGTAAGAGCCGAATCAGGTCATTCCACACAGGAAATATGAATCTAAAAGGTGTTTTTTTTTTAAGAGGTATATAAATTCAATATGAAATAAAACACTTTAAGTTACTGTTAATTTCTATGATGTTAGATTTAATTAATAGACAATTTTATGCCATTACTGCTTAAATATGATCCTTGAGCATATGAATGTCACAGCTAGCTTGAAGCAGCATTATCTTGAAGTCCAATTTTCGACAACTTTATCGAGTAAAAGGGGCCTTATATCAGCAATAACACGGCGGATGTTGACTTCCAAATCGTCCAACATCTCTGGTTTATCGACATAGACTAGTGACTTCACAAGCCGCCAAAGAAAGTAAACCAAAGGTGTGAGATCATGGGATCGTGCAGGCTAGTTCACAGATTTGTTACGCGACATTGCACGATAAGTTTGGCGTACCGAACCACAGTTTTCAAAATTAATTTGCACAATTTGCATGCGTTGTTCTGGCGTTAATTTATTAATCGTAAAATGGCAAAACGTACTAACCACAACACAACTTTCGACTGTCAAATTGACAATCTGTAGACCCCTAGTAGCCATTTTAAGAACCAAACCTCTAAAAAAACACCCTTTATTAGTCCACATTGTAGCGAATTATGCCATTGACTATATGCCCTTACAAGATCTAATTAATGCAACAACTAAAGCTACTTAATAATTTGGGATGCCGAAAGGGGGTGTGGTTGGACCGTATTTTTTCATCGATGAGAATGATCGATGGAGTTCGCTATTGCGCCGTGTTGCAAGACTATTTTTTTGGCATCAGTGATATGTGGGTCCAACAAGGTGGCGTCATATGCCCTGCAGCTGCTCAAACAATTAATCTATTGAACGCGGAGGGTTGGCAATTGTTTCATCTGGAGAAATTGTCCTGTCAAATGGCCACCTAGTTCAACCGATTTGACGCTGTTGGATTCCTTCGTATGGCGTAACGTTAAGTCGTTGGCTTATTAGCCAACAACGTTAGAGAGGCTCAGAAGTAACATAAAACGAAAAATTGTCAACTATTCGGCTGATATGTTTAGGGGAGTGATCGTTGCAACCGTGCACGCCGTGGTCATATGAGCGAGATCGAAATGGAACACCTTTCAGCCCGATATCTCAATTATTTAAATTCAACTCAAATTGTTGTGTCCCTATTTCAAACGACTAAGATTTCTAAAAGATCAGCAAAACACCAAAAAAGCATGACGAGGAACTCTCCAGCCATAATTTATATGTGTCGAAGGCGCCAGTGTTATCTACTCGAGGAGCTCGTTTGTGGTAACCTGAATCGGGTGTCTTCCTTAATACAAAATATACTTTTCTTTGTTCATACAAAATTTAATAGTCCCAGCGATATCGTTGACAATATATCTCTAGCTTGTTGAATAAACAAACAAATACGAATAATATGGAGTGCCACAGGGTTCAGACCTAGAGCTCACATTATTTATCTCGTAAAAAATTTAATTCTACCGAATAAATTATTTGAAATGGGAAGCGGATCATAGCAAAACAAATAATCACCAAATGCTTCTCGTCGCACATCGTTATTTATGCAAAGACCAATCGCAAACAAAGAAAACACCGAAGGTTGTTTACAACCATACGCTGCACATATCAGAACATCCCAATGGTGTCCGTCATAGTTTCATATAAAAACAAATATTAACAAGTTTTAAAATAGAATTTCGTGACGAAATAAACAAAGCGAGTAAGAGGCATTGCTGCCAGTCGGCTTCCGTGACGAGACGCGAGAAAACATTACGATTTCACTAGGCGTATCGTGTAAAACACAAAAATCGTACGAATTCGCACTTGCCTGAAGACTAAAAGTTTTCCTAAGTTTCGCGTTTCGCGAATCCTGAAATTCCGGCAAATGTCTTCATCCTTAACAGTAAGAATTTAATTTACTTTGTCCCTTTTATAGAACGCGCTCGTAAACATTCCAACATCAACTTTTTTTCCCTCTTTCTAATGGCTTTTCGGAGATATTCAAGTACTCAACTA
The DNA here is from genome assembly GCA_958301585.1 of Merodon equestris. Taxonomy (NCBI): domain Eukaryota; kingdom Metazoa; phylum Arthropoda; class Insecta; order Diptera; family Syrphidae; genus Merodon; species Merodon equestris. Next base: position 17,201,090 of record OY284417.1, on the reverse strand, counting down.
GTGGGTTAGCATGCCAGCCACTCAGCTCCCCCTTCGATGCCACTATTACACATCCTGGATATGTGCCAAAGCAAATCCCATTTCATATATCCACGAAAGGCATCAATTACAAAACTCCACTGTGTAAAAGGATCAAGCGGGTAAAGTGAAAGAGAGTAAGATGTTTGCCAGGACGACGAGGGTAACTTTGGCAAATTACCAGTTTCAAGGATAATTGTAGGCATCGTAAGTTGCCTAGCTTTTTCTTATACAATATATATATTCCTCCCACCAACTTAATCCTGTTAAATGTTTGCCCTACAGCCGCTTACGTCTTCGCCTTTTTAAGACGTTGCCTTTGTGCGGAAGATTAATTTTTCTTGCTCTTGGAATCCCTTTTAACTCTGTATGAGGAACGGAAAATGCGAAATGTGCACTTTGCATCATGCGCAGACGATGAAGGGCGTAATAATCACGCCCGACATTGTGTGTCGCGCGATGTCGGAATGGGAAACAGCGAGGACTTGTAGCTATGCAGGCGGCCAAGTCTACGTATGGGTCGGCTTCTATATGCGTAAATGGATTCTGCTTTGTCCGTGATAATACACTGGCGGTGCAATAAAAATGACAGGATCTGAATGGGGGATACTAAGTTGGGGGCTTTCTCCTTTTGTTGAGTGGTTTCCATTGTTTGCATGACAATTTGAACGAATAAAAGTGTAATTGCTCGAATTGTTGAATTTGGCAGTTTTTCGTTGCTGTTTAATTTGGGGGGAAGTTTGCAAATTGGGGTTGTGGAGAAGTGTTCTGCAAACAATAGCAGAGTTTTTCGGCGGCCTTGGGCGGTGAAGGAAATGAGTTTCCGGATGGGAATGTACACTTTTTAGAGGCACCCATGTTGGGCGATTAAATGAGTGTTGGCAGACGAAAGCACTTGTTGTGAAGCACGGTGACGGGAGTGATGTAAGCAAACTTGGGGAAATTACTTGGGTAATCGCTGGGACGTGATGAACGACATGTAGATTGATGTAGATTAAAGAATTTGAAGCGTGAGTATCATTCGATAATCGATGAAAAATATATCTTCATTTGAAATGGGATGAGTGTAGATTTAATTTTTTCTAGGGCCGGAATATAGCCGATAAACGTGCTTCGCATGGAGTCGACTTTGATCGACGACTTTGTTGTTGTCTGGACGAGAAAAAACAAAGCTCCTTACCGACACGATAAAGTATACAAAATACCTTTAGAGAGATGCGTCACCGCATTTTCTTTATTTCACACGAAATTTACAAAACGAATTCGACGAATTTTCCACACATTTTAAAAAGACATAAAAAAAGAAAAACAAAAGATGATTAAGAAAAAACAGCAATAAATAAAACAAATGGCAGCCGTGCGCTCGAGAAATATTGATTGATGATTGAAAATATTTCGCCAACGTGGGAAGGGACTTTCGCATTAGAGTTTGTTTGTTTGCTTTAGTTCCAGACTCGGAACGGGGTTAGTTATCAAGTTTGTTTTTCTTGGCTTTTCACTAACACTTTTTATCGACTTGGTCGTATACGATACTGTATTTAAACAAATCGATTTATTTTTGTCAAACTAATTGATGTATGTATGGTGGTAGTCAACGACAACGGTATTATGACTTGTGTTGATTTAGTCATTATTATGAATGGACTTTTATTGACTGAAGGGTGATGATGGATTTGGGCGCAGGAGGCCAAACAATAATCGGCTGATGGTGTTTACATAGGCAGAAATTGAGTGTGATGTAATGGAGTGTCAAGGAAAATGGAATATAATGACGTGAGCCATATTGGCTTAATTTTGATTGTGAACCAAATACTACCACTTGAAGTGGTCCAAACAGAAGTTTAGTTCCATCATTTGAGTAGGCTTTTTACTAACTGTCACTGTTTAAGGAAACCAAAGATGGTAATATGCAGCAACGAATATAGCTGCTCAACAGCTTAAAATGATCTGTTCCATGAGCTATAATTTGAAAAAAAAAAACATTTTCACTCCTAGAAGGCCATGAAAAGGAAAATCTATGGGGTGAGCCAACAACCAGTTTATTGCTTATGATAATGGTCTATGGCAATTATGACTGAAACACAACATCGTTCATGTGACGACCACAGCTTCTGCTGCAGACGTTCATTCGAAGCTCAAAATGAAAGTAGGTTCAAGGTTTGAGATCCTGAACTGTCGCTGGGTTTTTGGCAATGGCCTTACTCTTCAAATATGTCCACAGAAAGCATTCTTAAGGTGTCATAACTAATAATCAGGACAATCAAATTTTAACCGAAGTAATCAAATGATAGTTTAAAAATTTGCGTACGCGGCAGCGCTATCGTATCGAAACCAGATATTCAGACCTCTTCACTTCAATATTGGCAACAAAAAAAATTGCCGGTTCACATTTTTTTTTATAATTCGTGCAGGTTCAAGAGTAACGTTCTTATGGTGTTTGTCACACAACCTGGACGGGGTGCAGATGGTTTGTATCGAAGACGTTCGTTCACTATTCTCCGGGGGTGGTTGTCCTAGATAGGATTTGAGAGATTCGACTGAATTTGCGTTGGTTGTAATTCACAGTAACTCTCTTTGTTTCCATATCATTAAGATGTTATATTTAAAATGCACACACAGAGTATGAATTTTGAAGTGATCTTATGCTGCGAGTGTTATGCCTTCGTCAGCAGTTTTTGGTCATCTCACATTCAGAGCTGATGTTGTTGCACAGTTTTTCCGTATAGGAAATAGGAATTCTTCTTGACTATGGATGGACTTGAACTACAGATCTTCGGTTCAGCATTCTGATGTTGGAATAGCCCACACCGTTCACTGTAGCTGCCTCTCTAGTTTCACCTTTGAAAAAGTTCGGCCCAATTATGCCGCCAACTCTTAATCCACATATCCATTTTGTTTGTTTAGTACCCATCCATTCAAAAAAACTGATTCATGATCAAAAAATCAAATTTGATGACAAATTGTCTTGGCGATCCCACAGTCATTTAAAGACCCGGCTACGTTGTAGCTTGTTTGAAGGCTTTAAATGCTGTGTGTTGTGGATTTTATAGGTGTGTAAATTAAGAACAACGTCTAGAATTCAACATAAAGAACTGGATACATAACTTATTACTGCACAGCTCAGAACAACACCTGCTTGTTTCGATGCTATATACCTGCCCAGCGAAGAAAGTTTGAAGACGAAGATTTGGAGGCATTATTCACTGAAGACTCACGTCGAACACAAAAAAAACTTGCACATTCGTTGGAAGTGACACAAGCAGTAATTTTCAATCGTCTGAAAGCATTGGTGTTCATCCAGGAGCAAGAAAACTGGATGCCATAAACCTAGTCGTGCTCTAAGTTCAGTTATACAATTTCCAGCGTTTGTCGTTCAAAACTTCTTGCGGGAATAGAATCGTTAACTTTTTTTCCAGAACTCATCCACTGATCAGTGAAGAATACTAGTTGTTTGGTTTCAGTTCGCAACATAGAGTGGGGCGTTAAAGAAAATCGAGTTGCGGTAATAGCGTTGCATAAGTACAGAAAGAGTGCTGACCAAATTTTCGAGTTGCTAAAACCACTCGGAATATCAAGAATATTCGCTTACCGGGCTATTGCCCGCTTCGGCGGATTGCTCGAAGTAGAGAACAGGCCAAGAAGTGGTCGCCCGCGCGTCGTCCGTACTAGTACAGTCAGTGTGTGAACGAATTCGAAGAAATCCCCTTAGGAAGCGGCAGATCATGTCCAACGAATTGGATATATCAACCAGATCCATGTCTAGGCTGATTCGGGATGATCTGCATATTAAAGCCTATTGTCGGTCCACCGGTCATCTTCTAATTCCTCAACTACCAAAATTAGGCTGGAAAGATGAAAGCGACTTTTGCAGTGGCACGCGGACATGAAAACATTCTTACCATGAAGAAGTTTTCAACAAATAAATTGACAACATTTTTACCTCTTCATCTAAGGAAGCAAAAAGGGTTCCAAGGGTTCAACGTAGCCATCATCTCGTTTCCATAATGGTTTGGTAGGGGGTCTCTCACTATGGTGTCACATCCCTCCATTTCCGGGAAAAGGGCGTGGAAACTGGTGCAAAAGTTTATCAAGAAGATGTGCTAGAGGTTGTTATGAAGGGGTTGACACAAATGGATCTTCCAACAGGAGTCTGCTCCAGTGCAAAAAACCAGTGCAGTGGCTTTGATTCGATATTCTTGCCTAACATAGGCAGACATAATCAGCTATTTTGGATATTTAGTTTATTTTTCACAGGAATAAAAATAGACGTATTTTGATGCTCAAAAACAATTGCGTAATCATGCCTTAGCCACCGTATTCACCAGTCTTGGCCCGCTGCGACTTTTTTCTCTTCTAAAACTGAAATCTCCATGATCGAGATGTGCCACGATTGAGGAGATAAAGACCACTTCGCTGGAAGAGCTCAAGGCCATACCAAAACTCGATACCAATTGCTTCGAGGAAAAAGCGCTGGAACAAGTGTATTACTAGGTGTACAACTGTCCTTCCACCGATTTTTCCCCAACATTTGAGGCTTTAATGAAACAAATTGGTAACACATGTATCATTCCATCGTTGGCCACTACTTTCTCCCATCTCTCGGACAGTGTACGAATCCCGCGTCGAAAAAATTGTTCATCTTATGAAGCTATCCACGAATCAATTCAATTTGTGACTTCTTCATGAGATCGGAAGTGTTGGTCAGCGGGGCCATGCGCCATTGACCGAAACAGGTGATAGTCAGAGAGAGCAATGTCTGGAGAATACAGCGGGTGGGGTAGGACTTCCCATTTTAACGTGTCCAAGTACGTTTTGACCTCTTTTGCAACGTGGGATCGAGCGTTGTCGTGCTGCAAAATCACTTTATCGTGCCTGTCGCTGTATTGCGGCCGTTTGTCTTTTAATGCTCTGCCCAAACGCATTAATTGCGTTCCATAACGAGCACCTGTGATTGTTTCACTTGGTTTTAACACCTCATAGTACACGACGCCGAGCTGGTCCCACCAAATGCAGAGCATGATTTTGGAGCCGTGGATATTTGGCTTGGTTGTCGACGTGGAAACATGGCCGGGATATCTCCATGATTTTTCGCGTTTAGGGTTATCGTAATGAACCCATTTTTCGTCCCCGTTCACAAAGCGATGCAGAAATCCCTTCTGTTTTTGCCTCTGAAGCAACTGTTCACAAACACACAAACGCCGTTCAACGTCTCTTGGTTTTGACTCATACGGGACCCAAGTTCCTTTTGTCTGAATCATGCCTCTGGCCTTGAGATGTTTTGAAGTAGCTTGCTGTGCCACTCCCACTGATCGTGCCAATTCTTCTTGAGTTTGACGCGAATCTTCACACAGCAATGTCTCCAATTCTGCATCTTCGAAAATTTTCTCTCTTCCTCCACTATGCCGGTCTTTGAAGTTAAAATCACCGTTCTTGAAGCGATGAAACCACTCACGACACGTTCTTTCACTAATAGCGTCCTCACCATAGGTATCTGAGAGCATTCGATGAGACTCAGCCGCTGTTTTCTTCATATTGAATCAAAACAATAACATCTCCCGCAAATGACCAGAATTTGGCTCGTAAACTGACATTTTCAATCGAGAACAACTTTATGATGCAGACACAAATCGACTAATGTTTGAATGGTATTCTGTTGACCGAGGTCCAAGCCAACTGCCTGACGTCTGCTGTTTTTCTGTCTGTTTTTTCGATCGCTACATACCGTTATCGCCACATATCGGCAAACGGCGGAAGCAAAGTTGTAGACCTTATATATTTGAGAGAATTCACTTTGAAGGAGACAAAATAGATATTGATGAATTAATAAATATTTTCCAACAGAAATAAAAAGTCACCTTATTTTCTGATCAAATTTCGTATTCCCTCATTGGACTTGTTGAGAATTTTTATGACTAAAATATTAGTTTAAATCTAATTTTCTGAACGGAATACGCAAAAAAGCAGTTGACATTTCCATATGGCGTATATGTCATAATTATAGTATAACGTGGAAGGCCTCACTCCTCATGCCTAACGTTTTTTAGTTGAACTCACATTTTAGTCTTCTACTTTAAACTGAGAAGACTTATGCAAAGGTTTTCCTGCCTGTCCGCAGGCATGTATCAAACCAAACTTGCCGAGCAGCTATGAATCTGAAAATGGGCTGTGTTATAGAGTACATGATTCCGAGCTGATAGCTGAGATCCAGAAAAAAAAATTGCAAAATTAAAGGTAGAAGACCTGGAATTGTAGCTTGGCTACAATTGACTTCACGGGTGACAAACTAGGTATACTTGTAACTTACAAACATATTTTTCTCCTTCATCCAGATCCGGATGGTCGGAGTGGATTTTTCAATATGTGGCGTTTAAACTGTTTGCTTTTTCAGTGTTCTATTTTTGACTACACTCAGTGGATTCATGACCAGTGTCAAAATCGAACATGCTCAGTTAGCATTGCCATTTCATGGAAAGTTTTACACCCGACCGACATTTACAAATTTCTGAATTTTATTGTCAAAATTCGTGCTCTGTGGGTTTTTTTTCAGGCACCTAGACCTATTGAGCAAGCAATCCAAGCCATAGTCACCGAATTTCGCGTAGTGACCCGTATGCTTACAATGCATTCAGATAAAGATCGCGATTTGTCCATTTGTTGCCGTTCGCAGTATTTGGGTATTCGCTCATTTCATGTTGAATAGGTATGTTGATAAACAAAACTTTGATTCGATGAGCAACCTTAGGCAATAGAAGAACTGCCAATGCAACTGGAACGCGCTGTTTGCTACGGTTTACGGTCCGGCGGAATCGTTGGTCCGCATTTTTTCGAAAATGACCGCGAAAACAACGTTACCTTCTATGGCGACGGCTATCGTTAAATGATTTCGAACTTTTTTTTGCCCAAAATGCATGAGTGAAACCTGGTCGACATGTGGTTTCAACAAGATGGCGCTACGTGCACCCAACAAGCGAATTGGTGAACCAATTGAGAATTGAGTTCGGTGAGTAATTTATCCCAGTGAATTGGTCGGTTAAATCGTGCGACTTGAAGACTTTCAATTAGTTTTTACGGGGATGTGTCAAATTCCTCGTCTATTCCGATAAGCCAGCGTCAATTGCAGCCTTAAGAGACAACATTTAACGTGTTATAAAAGAGATACCATCCAATATGTTTGAAATATAAATATGTTTATCCACTTGAATAAAAATTGTATACACTTTTGCAGTTTTCTTATGTTTTTCTTGAGAATTAAAAATCAAACGCTTAAAAACTCACACACTATATTAAAGCAAAGACGAGTGCCAGAGGTGGTTTGCTAAATTTGGTTCAAGAGAATGTTTCTCGTTCCGGTTGGCCAGTTACCGCAGATGTCTAGCAAACAACAACTCCTTTTCGAAAGGCAAATCATAGTTGGAGCGAGGTTCAATATTGGCAAGTCAACTGCTTCCGAACATTCAAGCAAACTTAAAATGATAAAGCAGCTCCATGCTTGGGCGCTGCTGATATAATTAACTGAAAAAAATCGTACCGGTCCTATTTCCATCAGCGATTTCTTTTATCAATGCAACGAATGCGATCCACTGCATAATTTGTAAAAATTTCGAACGGAAGAGGTCATGAAACAAGAGAGCCGATATTGACCACTTGTACAAAAAAAAGCCAGATCTTTAGGTAGGCTAGGTACAGGATGGGCCATTTAAACCTTTAGTACTGGCAACCCTGTAGCTTTCACCATTATTTTCAAATCGGCTTATCAACAGCTCGCGTTGAAATCCAAGCGAATTTGTACCACGGGTCGACGATGCCCGAGGTGGTCTGATGAGAACTTTGAGGCCGTACAGGCTAGCATTTAGAGCACGGCATAAGCCGGCGATGATTTCTGTACATATGTATGTAACTAAAATAAAAAAAAAGAAAATTCATGATTCTACGTAAGTGAAAACCCTCAATCCATTCACCAAGAACCTCTCCAAATTATTGGACCGTTCTTCTTCGAATACATCGTTCGAGCAGCCATAATTGGCAATGAAGGGCATAATTGGTTGAAGGTCTGTAGTTTAAGTATGTCTATAGCCAAGAACAATTCCTACACGGAATAACTGTGCAACAACGTCAGTTGTGAATGTGAGACGATAAAAAAAAAAAATGCTGACGAAGGCATAACACTCACAGTATAAGATCACTTCAAAATTTTAACTCTGTGTGTGCATCTCCAATATAACACCTTAATGACATGGAGACACAAAAAACTACTGTGACAATGACCAACACGACAAATTCAGTCGAATCACTGGACTCCTATCTAGGACAACCACCCCCGGAAAGAAGTGAACGTACATCTTCGACACAAACCATCTGCACCCCGTCCAGATTCGTAACATATCGGCGCGAACCCTATAAAAAAAAAAAAATGGGACTATGACAACGGATTTATTGATGACACTTCCGACTGATAAGCGTATATACAAAATTTGGTTCCAACACGTTGATGTAGCTCCTCACTTACGATGGGTGTATTACAACCTTTCTTTTTCGATGGCCTAGTTTCCTAAAATGGTGAGTTTGATTGGCTTCTGCCAGAAACATTTACATGATAGTCCCCTTTAAATAGCTCTATAATGAGCCCAGCCACGTCACCGGTATGACCAAAATCGTCTAAAGCACTTATGGCATTCAGTAATGAATACTGCAAGGATTTTTATGCTCTTTACTCAATTTTAAAGTCGCACTCCTTTCGGAAACACCGCATATAGGCAAGTTACGATAAATAGTTTTCAACACAATCATCAATGCTTCTGATGGCAATTACCTCGTCTATTGTTGCCTGCTTGTTTCATGACCATCGAGTCAATGTTCGATAGACGATAAAAGGTACCTAAACGTTACTAATCAAGATTAAATGATGAAGAAAGTATCGCCCAGGGACGGCTGCAAATTTCATAATGTACCCAATTTACTATGCACTTTCGTTGTTAAATAACACAGAGAAAGCGCAAAGAATTGCATAAATTGCAAGAAAACAAAAATTGTTTATGTTCATCACCATAACCAACGACACTAAGAGGTATTCAAGCTCGAATAAGCTGTCGTATGATCTATGTCTTGGCGAAAAACCAGTTGAACTTTGTTCACGAGACAATTAAGTATGCGTTTTTACAACCTCAAACCAGTTCTTCTATTCCTAGGAACCCAATTAAATAATCCGGACTACCATCTACTCATTTCGAAAAACACTTGCAAATGCCTAGTTACCCAACAGTTCAAGGGCAACAGCACTCCCTCTCCGCCCAATTACCAAACAATCAACCATTTTACGGCCATAAAAGCAATCCGCCAGCCAATTAAGGCACTCCAAAGACCGAATCTAGAAATCTATAATATTCCGTATCCCACTCGTCATAACTCGCCAACGTCTAGTCGAACATATAGTGCCCCCGTACAGCTGCAGCCATCAGTTCCACGTTCCACATCACGTTCTACTGTCGTGCATTGTTTATGTTTTACGAGTGCAATTAACATGTTCACGTCTTATCGCTTCGCGGTTCCAAGAAAACAAGGCCTTGAACGTCCTTGGCGTGTAGTTTATCACAACTCCATATAGGCATAGGGCACTAGCAACAGCACTCACCTTATATCGTACTATTCACTATTCCACGGCTTCATAATCTGAAAGTAGAGGCAAACCGAAAACGGAGATTAGAAAAAGAAAAAAAATTCTTTAGAGAAACCTATCATTAAGCAACTAGTCTAATTATATGCTACGACTGTATAAAAGTCGCTACGACAAAGTACGGATTGGTTTGCGTAAGACTGATTCGATTCAAAGGCGAAGAACACGCGGCAACAAGCTTTAGATTTTCTTATGACGTCTGTTTGACTGTCTTCCAACTATCGGTGCGAGCACGAGTAATGACGGTACTGATCGCAATAGAGATATCGAGATTGAGATACTCGTGTATCCACGTAGCGGTGTGAAGAGATATCAAGATTGAGATACTAGTGTATCCACGTAGCGGTGTGAAGAGAGTCGCAAAAATCGCAGTAATTAATGCCGCTACAGGGAAATTGGTATGTAAAAATGGAGCGTAACGTTCAAGCCGACATATGTGATTTATCGGGCTTGCAGGTTCGATACATCGACAGCTTCACCGTATATGTGGTTGGCAATCGTTTTCATTTTTCTATGAAGCAAGTCCCGGTGGCGAAACACCCTCACACCGGATCAGTCAACAGTATCTACCTGACTGTCTACGACAAGTCACAGTTAGAAAGAAAGAAAAGGGAATTTCATAACAGCTAGTGGACATGTCTCGGGCGCTCCGACAGATGTACTTGAAATTCATCTGCAACCATGTGTACCGACCGAAACGGCTTAAAATACCGCACTTGTCCGGCAATTAAATTAACTCTAATTGTCACGCGGGATTCATCTTTCTTAAAAGTGCAGTTGTTGCAACGCTGATGATGAAGACGCAACGGCCAAGTGTCTGTGACTTCATGGTTTGCTGCTTGCGTTCTTCGGTAGATTATGGAAAGTGCTCAAATCCAATTACACTCGATCCTTTCTGAGATTTTTTTTTTCCACTTCACTCCAGCGTCTTGGGGACCACATCTTTCTTACAGATGTTGCACCATACAAACGCCTTGAAATGGATTAAGATATTTCTGTTCTCTTTACCCAACTATGGTCTCGTGAGGCTGGCTTTGAAAGTGAGATGATTAGTGGCTGTGGGTAATCTTTTATTTTCTTCTGTGCATTTTCCAGAAGACTGAACATGTGCGTGCCTTCGAAAGTGTTTCAGTTGGTGGATAAGTTTCATTATCTGAGAATCGCTAATTGGAAAACTTTAGTCGCCCTCATCTGTTGATGAAGAAAAATAAAAATGTAACCATTTGATGGGGACGAATGAATATTGCTTTCAAAACAGAAAGTTTGTGTAATTAAAGTGACCTTGTCGGGATACTTAGGATTTTTGAAAGTTAACGAAGTCGAAATTATGAGATTTTTGTCGATTTATTTTGAAATCCTCCGGAAGATGCTGTTGCTTTTTGCTCGCACATGTTTCCAAAAATTTTCGTAGCAAGCACTGGCTTACCTAAACTAACCACTTTCCCATCTGGTTGAAGATTATAGCAACAGCTCCAAAAAATTAATTAAAAAAACCAATCCTATCAGGTCGGATGTAATGTTTTCGATAGATCACAGCAGACTGAATAATTGACTTAGAAATAATAGCATGGTAAAGATACTTGTTTCTATCCATGTTTCAGTCGTGTTTTCTAACATAACAAAGAAACAATTGCACTATGTTAGCAATGTCAGATCCTGAACGTTTGCAAGGCTTTTGAACACGCTGCATCAAATCTGGTTTCCGTCATTTTCCACTGAAAGCAAAGAAATGATTTTGAAAAGCTCCCAGCGTACAGGACAATTCCAAAAATTAAGGTCTTCAATGTAATGTTGCAGTGTGACTTCGATTATATATGGTAAGTTAAAATCTGTTTAGGATTCCATTATAAAAGGTTTCAAGGGATACCAGAGAAAACTAAAGGAAGTTCGTGCTACCGGATTTTGTTTCAGAGTTGGGCACAGTTCAACGGAAACTTTTACAAGACTTCAACAGGCCTACGTAGACCGTGTCAAGAGTCCATTTTTTTCCGTAGTTTCGGAAGGAAGAGAATTCATGGAAGATGAGCCTCGATGTGGAAAGTCTTCAACTTCATAAAACGATGAAAATATCAACACAGTCCTGGACCGTCGGGTGACGGTTAGAATGATCGACGAGCAGTTCAATTTGAGTCACACCACTGTTCATCAAATTTTAACCAACGAATTGGGAATGAGAAAAATCTGCTCCCAAAAAAACATTTCGCAGGTAGGAAAGGACGTCGAAAAGGGACAGAAAGTGTCTTGTTTGGAATCGATTGAAAATGATCTCCAGTATGATGTGTGATGTGATATAAGTGTGATTGAGTACGATCCGGCAACTAAGCGCAAGAGTATGAAATGGCACACTTCAGTCTCTTCAATGCCCAAAAAAGCAAGGAAGAGAAATCAAAGTCCCAAGAAATCATAAAAGTAGCCAGAGAATCATCCACAATCGACACTTTTTTGCGACTTCGCAAACGATTCATGCGTTTGACACCAAATATCAAAAACGAAATATTGCTCCACGAAAATGCGCCTTGTTACAAAGCAACATTCCTCTTTCTCTTCAGCCTCATTATTTGCCGGGTTGGACTCCTCGTAAATTTTTCCTTTTCCCAAGATCTAAAACTCACCTCAAGGGACGTCATTTTGCGATACTTGAAAGCATTCAAATGGCTGTAACCAACCAGCTGAAGTATTCGAGTTCCAGCGCTACTATGAAGAATGGAAGAACCGCCTCCAGCGCTGTGTGGCTTCCCAAGGCCCACTGCCACTGAGGCGCCAGGAAAAAACGACTTATCTGCGACGGGTACGGTGCGGTGCTCGTGAGCTTCTCCGTTTAATTACCTCAATGTCGGACTTTTTTTTTCTTTTTTCTTTTATAATTTATGGTTATTACAACCCTTTAATGTCAAGACACAGCACAGGCCGAAGGTATAGAGGGAGAGAGGGAAAGGAGGTACCGGTGCACATCCATAGAAGAAAATACTCATCGATACCATAAGCACGCATTTTCGACAAAAGAGCCTGATGCCAAACTCTGTCAAATGCTTTTGAAATATCGAGCGGTTCCACTTTTCGAGAAGATATGCCATCAAACCACCAGTGGACCTGTTGCTGCGGAAACCGTACGGCCGGTTATTAAAAAGTCTCCGCGATTCAAGATGACGCTTTATCAGCATTTCCATGACCTTAGAAAGAAGGGACGTTAGTGCTATGGGTCGGTAGGATGTGGGAAACGAAGATTCGCACTTTTTGCCTCAACTTTTGGTCATGAAAGAATTTGACACGTCGAATCAATGCATTATAGTCATTTCTGGCTTGTTTAAACTGGAATCTCGCCGGTGTTGCTAAATAACAAGTCGAATTTTGGTGGTTGTTAGGTGAAAACGCTCGATAGAATGTTTTATTACCTTGATCAGATCATCCTCACTCCTCAGTTTGTAAGTTAGATTAGGTTTGGAACCTGAGAACTGACTGAAGCCTTTAAGCCTCGATGAGGTATCGGGCATGTAGAGTGAGAGATGAGGTCCAGTCGCTGAAAAAAGGGGTAACCACCTGTAACTAAGCACACAAATGCTAGCCAATCTGATTATATTTAAGGTTAGAATCTAGGTTAGCAGGTAAAATAGAAAAGATAATTTTTGCCGTAGAGTGACCATACAGAGCCAGTGAGAAAAATTAAAATGAATCAAAATTCAACTCCTAGTGTCAGCCCTATAAGACAATTATTTGCTAACTGAACTAGAGCTCAAGAATTTACGATCAATTTATCGTTCGTGCGTTCGTGCTGGTAATAATCGAAAGAGAAGTCTGTCCATTTGACCCCGACAAGGTTATAATAGCGAATGAATTTTAATAAATCTGTTGGTGCAAAGAGACTGCGTGCTAATCTGTTGAAAGTGGTTGGAGAAAATTGGTTGAAAGGTGGTTAAAAAGTGGAAGCCATTGCGTACAAATGGAGTCTCAGCATAGTCCACACTACTGAAAACATCATAAGTCTATATATCTCCTATCCGTTTCTGAACAACTTGATAAGTTCCTATCTGTATGGTATCAGGTCAGTAACATCCATTATAGGTTTTTGTTTTTTTGGCGATTTTAAGGCCGTATATGACACTATCTAAAGAGACAAGTAATGTTTTGCAATTCCTGCCAAATTCGGGTTATTACTGATCCACTAAGGTCAGTAATAATCTAACCAAGCGTGACCTTCGATCTAAAAACAAAAACTATTCAAATAATTTTTTTTTAACATCATCCTCGAAAAGATCGTGCAAGACTCTTTGGCCAAATTTGCATAATTGCTTACATTCGTTGATGATGTCGACGTAAGTGAATAAACACAGCGAGACATTAATGAGATGTTTAAGAGGACCCAAGCAGAAGCGGCTGATTAGGGTCTGAGTTAAATGAGAAGAAAATCACATATTTGGTGGCCCCAAATGCAATGAGATAATTTAATTTTATTTTTATATGTATACGGATCTTTTTTTCCAATACTTTTTGAAGATGATATCGGTTAAGTGGGCCCCATCATTGTTATTGACTACCATTTGGGCTCTTTCCACCAATTTTTCAGTAATTTCGACAAAACACTTTTTCCGAATATTCTCTTTGAGATTTCCAATAGTCTGTGTTTTGATAAAAAAAAACTGGAGTGATTAAATTTGGTGATCGTGTCGTCCAGTGAAAATCAATAAAACGAGACATCACGCGGCTCGGAAATGCATCCTGCGAAATGTCTTTTGTCGCGCAGGCTGTTTATCAGGTTGCATCGTCCTGTTGGAACCACATGACCTCCAGTCCCACTTCATCAATTTCAGTAATAAGCAGTCGTTTATCACGGTTCTTTATCGCTCACCAATCGTCCCACGGCGTCCTCGAAAAATAATACCTGATAACAACTCCGGCGTAAATGGCTGACCATGCAGCGACTGTGATTGGATCAATGGTTTTTCGTTTATGACTTTCGATGGAAAAGAAGAACGCGAACGTTGTCAAGACGTGATTGACGATCTGCAGGCAATAGCTAAAAGATTTTGTTGCAGAGATGAACGTGCAATGGCCAATTGCGTGACATGTTTAGTCGACGGTGACGGCTCATCCAAAGTGACGATATTCTAGTCGGAATGTGCCTCTTTTGTCACGTGTTGTTTCAGTGTCTTCGAGGCGGACGACTAAAGTAGTGGTATAAGTGGTATAAGATGGTTAACATCAGAATTCAAGTTGTGTCAATATCACTAACGAAATATTCCATAAAAAATAGTCACGAATACTCTGAAATATACGTACTGACGAGTGCCTATGGAATGTTTTCGTGATATCAAAACAAAACTCAGATTTACTGCCATTAGCAAAAGTTATAGATTTTTTCAATGGAGTCATCTTGCATATGCAAAAAACAAAACAAAAAAAGGGCCGTAACTTTTATCAGCTATAGTCTGGCAGTAGTCAATGATGTCAAGGATGGGACACCAGCGCTAAAATTAGACCCGAAATAACTCTCACTGTTTCTTTGGACAGTTGAGAAGTGGAGCCTTCCCTCGAAAAACCGAGATAACTTTTTACAAAACTTTAAATATCTTATATAAAGAGACGCTCGGCCACGTCAAAAATCTTGTGCTGATCCAGTTTCATTTAACGAAGGGTTGGAGGAACCCATCAAGATGTGTAAAGGCTGTTCAGCAACATCGGCGGATCCAATGTCTAAGATGACTTGGATAGCTCTAAGTCCTGAGATTGTCCTTAACTTGACAAACTTCCGTTTTCAGTTTTTTTTTTTATAGCGTTCGCCCAAGTTTAAGAGTTACGCTCCTATGGTATTTGTTACACAACCTGGACGGGGTGCAGATGGTTTGTATCGAAGATGTTCGTTCACTACTGTCCGGGGTGGTTGTCCTAGATATGATTCAAGAGATTCGACTGAATATGTAGCGTTGGTTGTAATTCACAGTAACTTATTTTGTTTCCATGTCAGTAATGTGTTAACTATATTGGAAATGCACATATAAAGTGTGAATTTTTTTATACTGCGAGTTTATGCCTTTTTGAGCATTTTTTTTTATCATTTCTCATTCACAACTGATGTTATTGCACAGTTTTTTCCGTATAGGAATTGTTCTTTGGCTATGGCAGACTTGAACCACAAACCTTCCCCTCAACGGTCGGTGATGTTTACCATTGCACCACGATCACCACCTCGGCTACGGTGATGATATTTTTTTATTAAGTTGGAGTCTTCAAATCAGCCAATTTCAGTAGTATGAATTTCTCGTTCGGTTCGGCAATGTTTTTACTATTTCAGCACGTTGTGTAATCTATACCTCATAACGTCCAAGCTTTTACTTATCGAGAATCATGTTATTGATAGCTGAAATCGAAAATCCAATAATGGCCCGACATTTAAAGTGACATCACTTGTTGGATTGGTATGTTCGACTAATTTTAAAATCAAATTGACGTATTTTGTAGCGGAATTTAATAAAACAAATCGAAGATCCAGAACCAGCTTAACTAGATTTCTTGGGCTATATTCCAAGAATAATTGTTTATATGCAAAGTAGTTTCATCCTTCCACCCGTTTACTACGAGGTGCGGTTCTCAGGTACAATTGTTCTTCCGTTCAATTGATCACACCTTTTCCCTCCGATTTCACTAAGCAGACGTATGCACATCTCCCGTCCATAATAGTTAGAAACAATTCTTATAAGTAATAAGACAACTGTGCGTAAGCAAAGAGAAATAATAAAGAAAATCTAAATGAATCTTAAATTACCCCATTGTCTTTCTCCTTCCGTTCTCATTGTTGCTTAGCCTTCCTTTTACGTTTGCAATGTATAGCTAAAGAAGGAAACCAAGTAATGATTGGAACACCTTTGTTCTTCTATGAGCTATAAAACAAAGCGTATGATCGTCTATCTACGAGTTGCACTGTTTTTCTTTTTGCTCTATCTTCTTATCATCTGAGATTAAAGATATAGATTGGAAGAAAATAAAGTCGAACGAGAAACGAGTTCAAGTAGTCCGGAAGAGAACGAGAAAGCCCTTTTCTGGTTTGGGATGATCTTTGGATTTAATTTATTCGAAAGATTTCGAGATTTGTTTACAGAAGATTAGGGAATCAACGGAGCCAATGGGTGGGCGCGATTCAGGTTTTGTTTGAAACTGGTTCTGTAATATTGTAAATTGACTCGTTTAGGTTCACACCCAAGATTCCTATTTAAATGCTGTGATAACGAAAGCTTATGCGTCCAATCGAGTTGTCGAAAAGTGGATAGTTTAATGATTTCTGTTTCTTCTTTTATTGGCCACATTCCTCAATTTTTCGTGTCCTAATTTTAGGGTCATCTGACATTTGCCGCACATCAATTTCTGTTTTATAACAAATGAATTTATCACCCCGACACTCACCCCATAAGTTGCACAATTGAACAGTAACATTCAACCAGAATCAAATGACAAGTGCCTGTCTGGTAGCACAAAGTTTAAACAACTGCAAGGCAAACAAAAACTGTTGCACTTTCATGCATGCTGCATGTGACAATTAGAGACAAATTTTGCAAAAATAAATAAAAATGACATTAATCCGCAAGCGACACAGTTCCCGCAGACGATGTAGATCTAAAGTAGCAACAATCAATTTCCAAGAAAAAATGTGGCAAGTATCCATATCAACCATTATGATCATCACCACTATCGCCATCATCATCATCATCGTCAGCTGCGAAAGGAATTTTCAATCCAAATAGAAATAAATGGACACAGTTATGTAATTGACCGACACCAGTCCCTGCAACTAGATCCGAGAGGAGGAAGACGAGGGCCGGCAGAGGAAATCGCAATTCATTGCTGCAACCTACATACTCGCACATTGTATTCGGTGTCCATTGGAGACGGTTAAGTAGTTCCAATTATTAAATGAATGATGTAGGGGTTCGCTCCTCGTATACAAAATGTGTCTGTGTTATGATGACAGTGGTTGTTTTAAACTAGACGAGGGTGACCACTCATCGTTATCAGCTCCTTGAACTTAACTCCTTTAAGCTGTGATAGCGACACATGTCACCTTTAGACAAGCTTTGTGTATATTTACCACCCAATAATCGGTTTAAGTATGTTTTTCCTAAAACGAAGATTATAGCAATAAATTGACAATACACCTGCAATATTGGGTTTGCTTTTTAAGATAGTCATCGCCATAAGGCAATCAATTTTAATTGACACATAAATAGATAAAGCAAAAACACATCGCGATAAGGACTTTCGTCTTCATTGCCGTCGGAATGACAGCATAGAACCGACCGATATAGACTGTGAATCACCGGATGATAAGCATTAAGTTTGAAGTTTTTGCAAATAAAACAAATTTCATTATAAGACCCTGGTACTTAGTCCGAATGACTGCATTGATATATCCGTGATGAAATTCGTAAATACAGACTTTTCTCTATCAAATAATGAAACTTCTCATATCTGAATGATTTAAATAGTAGGGGTCGCCAAGTCCACCCCTCTGGAACCCCATTTTATATGAAAACTAAAAAAGCTGTAATCCGCTTAAAGTTACTTATAAAATTATCTCGTTATTTCGATCTACTTCACCGTCTTCGACGATGCGTGAACGTAAACATCCATTAACCAAAGCCAAGAGCCTCTCTACACCAACGTCTGTTCATCCACCTCCTGCGTGTTGTTTATCCCTTAAGTTACATCATATCCCAGAATAAAAATATTGCAATACTAGCACAGCCCCCATCATCAACTCCAAAAAAAAAATCGTATGCCCAACCCAAAACGAAGACTCCCATCGTGCTAATGACAATAACAAAGCCCTTCAACCGACACCGACTCAAAGACAACCAGCTTTCCCAAGAAAGCACATAAAATAAAATAAATAAACAAAAAAACACTCAAGAAGAGTGAAGCGAAGAAAATTTATTTCGTTTTCGTATTCTTCAGAATTTCGCTAATTAAAAAAGTACTCCACTAAATGAGCACGTCGTGCACAAAACCGAAAATATAAAAAAACAAGTGATGCGATCATCGCCATCGCCGTCTTACACCACCAGTCACCTCGCAGGCCTGAATAAACGCCTGAATAAAAAGGAGAAAGAAAACCAGGAGATAATATCCGGCGATAAAGCAAACTCGCCTCTCATGCTTTCATGTAATTGTTAATTAAAAACCAGCCGACCACCAAAACACTGTTCACTCACAAGTTGCTGATATGCACGGATGTATGAGTGCCAAGGACTATCCCGACCGTTTTGATACCGGCTACCGGCATGTGAAAGGTGAGAGGGACTCCCAAAAATACCAAATCGAAAAAAAAAAACTAAAACTTCTCCAGCTTTCCGCTGTCCACTGAAGCTGGAAGAGTCATGATTGTGTTCGCTCATGACTCATGAGCGTGGCGATTGAGCAACCTAGCGCGACGAAAACGTGATTCCCTGAAGCCTCGCTCATTATCAAATTACAAACCAATTATCATGTACGAGTGTACCTCGAATACAGGCTTTTGGCGGAAAATTAAGAAAAGACAAACTGAGTCTGGCTAGACCGCTATGAAGAGATGCTAATGATAATAGACTTTAAATTATGAAATAGGAATCCCGATCTTGGTTCATGTTCCCATGGAACAATAGCCTAACGAAAGTAAGCTGAGGAAGCAGCTATTTACAAAAAAAGCTGGCGAAAGGGTTACAAATCGCCGCTAATCAAGTTTGAAGTTTTATATATTACTGAATGTATATGCAGATTGCGTACACTCATAGTCAAAATATAAAGTACACACGCTCCTCAAAGCATACAGAGCCTAATCCATATTTACAGAAGCGGAACACAGAAATACGAATATATGAAAAAATTCAAGCTAAGAGCCTATCGTATCCAGCCTCAATACAAGAATGAAATTAATAACCGGTTTGCCTTACCAGATGGTAGCGAACCTATTGACAGGAAGACAGGCAAAAGTACTTAGAGTTAACAATGGATAAAGTGTCAAGGAAGCGGCGGAAAACAAGCTAGGCTATTGAAAGGCTTCCAAAGGCAAGCCTGAATTCGACGGAAAATGGGAAGGAAAAGTAAAAGCGCGTAACGTTCGAAAAGCTTCAAGCCCTGAAAAATAGTGAAAAGATCACGCGTAAAAGATATCGGACCCTACAAAAGAATGGCAAACCGTTTTCTTCGGGATAAAAAACGACAGTGAGAAAGAGGAGTTACAGGGGCTCATCACAAAAAAGAACAACGAAACTGTCCCCGAGGAACATAAAAAGTCGGTCACCGCTCCCGTATTTATAAAGGGTGACCGAACACAATGCTACAATTACCGAGCAATATCTCTGCTTACAAGATATCGTCAAATATTCTCTAAAAGGGAATTGAAGACTACAAGTGTGGCTCTAGAAAATAAGTGGGAATTCCACGAAACCATCCACCAACAATTCATAGATTTTATGGGAATTCAGTGTGCAATTACATCCGCTCTAGATGGATCTGGATTCTAAAATAGAGAAACACAGAAAAGCCCAATACTGGCGGGAAAAGAAGGAGGTTTAGAGGTACTAAAAATGACGAGAAAACCAAATTTACGGTCATTGACCGACTTGGAACGATCCAAGCCTCGCACCTGACTGTAGTCGATAAACACTCTGAGAAAGTGAACGAGTTTAAATATCTAGCAATCGTATCAACTATCAAAAATAAAATGCTGTATACGGGCAAAATGGGTTTTTTCGTGATAAAGGAATTACTCAAAAAAATCTAATAGTTATGTGATTTTTTATGGGCTTGGTTTTTTATTGTCAAGAAAAATACAGGAAAATTGCAAAAGTGTATATTGAGTGTGCATTTAGTCGATAAATCAACGCTTGCCATCTACTTTTTGAATATAAGGTTTACAACTTTGCTTTCCGCCATATGCCGATATGTGGCGATAAGGGTAAGTAGCGGTCGAAAAAAACAGATCGCAGACGTCAGGCAGTTGGGCTGAACCTCGGTCAACAGAACACCATTCAAACATTATTCGATTTGTCTGCATCATAAAGTTGTTCTCGATTGAAAATGTCAGTATGCGAGCCAAATTCTCGTCATTTGAGGCAGGTGTTACTGTTTTGAAGAAAACAGCGGCTGAGTCTCATCGAATGCTGCCCAGATATTAGTGAAAGAACGTGTCGTGAGTGGTCTCAACGCTTCAAGAACGGTGATTTTAACGTCGAAGACCGACATTTTGGTGGAAGAGAGAAAGCTTTCGAAGATGCAGAATTGGAGACATTGCTCAATGAAGACTCGCGTCAAACTCAAGAAGAATTGGCACGATCAGTGGGAGTGACACAGCAAGCTATTTCAAAACGTCTCAAGGCCATGGGCATGATTCAGAAAGAAGGAACTTGGGTCCCGTATGAGTTGAAACCAAGAGACGTTGAACGGCGTTTGTGTGTTTGTGAACAGTTGCTTCAGTGGATCACTTCAAAAGATGAACAATTTTTTCGACGTCAGATTCCTAAACTGCCCGAAAGATGGGAGAAAGTAGTGGCCAGCGACGGAAAATACTTTGAATGATACATGTGTAACCAATTTGTTTCACTAAAGCCTCAAATGTTGGGGAAAAATGGCGGAAGAAAAGTTATACACCTAGTCTGGTCTTGGACTATATTTCATAGTATGGTGTCGGTATAGTAAGAGGGGTTATCCAAAAGTAATGATAACGAAATAAAACACGGTAATTATAGCTTCTTCTGGCGTTCCCCAAGGCGGCCACCTAAGTCTACTGCTTTTTATTCTTACCATTAACGACATTGAGCTTGTCATCAAACATTCCAAGTTCCTCAAGACCACTTCCTCGCAACAAGATTCTTCCCTTATTCAATCGAATTTCAACAGCTTTTTTGTCTGGTGCTCCAAAAATTGCCAATCAATCAAATTTTTACGTAAACGAATCAAACCTTCTCGTCTCTAACTCTCTAGAGCTCAATTTTTACGCATATATCGATCATATAAGTCTTAAAGCCAACTCTGCACTCGATTTCGTGAAGCGTTGATCTAAAGAATTCTCCAATCATTACGTGACTCGATTCCTCTACATTACCTTTTTTCGCACCCTTCTTGAGTACGCACCGGAAGTGTGGTCCCTTCATCAACAAACCCACATTTATAGAATCAAAAGCATCCAATGTCGTGAAACAATCCTGTGTTGAATATTAACTTCGATTTCAACCTCAGCACTCTATGCCTAAAACTCCGTATTTCCAATAGTCTCCCCTTCTCTCATAGTTTCTAAGGATCGCGCCCCCTTATCAGTTCTTTTTTGTTATTAAATCTGATTAAGCTCAATAAAGCGGGTGTTTTCCCCAACGAAAAATTAAATTGAAAGTTATAGTCAAAAAAATTATTTGATTTTCTACACAGTCTCCTAGTAACTCAATACTTTTAGTCCGTCTGTTTGCCTTAGAAAAAAGATCTTCGTCTTGACCTTCCCAGAACGCCTCAATAGCGGCTATAATTTCGCATTCGTCTTCAAATTTCTTGCCTCCAGAAACCCTTATAAGAAAAGGACAGACTATATAGGAGGTATAAAACCAACATTTATCACCTGCGACTATGTATGTATGACTAGCTCTAATCATAACAAAACTTGTCAACATGAGCCTAGACCAAACCCAAGAAGCGAAATGTTTAAAAACCTAAATAATTTGAGAGAAAATAGGAGTGATTGGACATATCCTTGCATGGGCTGAAAGTTATTTGAGAAATAGCACTTTTAGAGTAAAAATTGCAAATCATGTGATTGGAAAAACATGTCATGTCCGACGTGCCGTAGGAGTGAAAACCGGGTCCTCTTCTCTTTATAACATATACGAACGACAGAGCAAATGCTGGCACAAAAACACTGAAGAAGGGACAGTTCTAATGTTAAAAGAGTTCAACAAAGTAACAACTTGGTGTCATGATCATGGTCCAAATACCAACTCAGGCAAAACAAAAGTAACTAAATAGCAATCAAGATGATTGATAAAAGTAAGACTTAGGACTTCATGTCCAGTAAATGGAGAAGATGATTGTTCTGGGTTCAAATATATTGGTGTAACAGTGGACTAAAACATGAAGTTATATAATTGCGTCAGGCAGCGTACGTTGTTTTCTACCTGAGCCATCTTCGTCTACCAGCCGCCCTTCGTAATTGTTAGTTCGGACTAGGAGAATCACGAATCAAGCGCCATAAATGCAAGCCTAACAAGCAGCCCAAGACAGAATGCAAAAAATATTTTCATGGGGAAGTTCAACAAAATGTCCCATCAGTTACAGCCAACGCAGCAGAGGTTCAATAGAAGAAGGCGCGGTTTCCTGGCAGTCTTTTTCGTTGGTCGTCCACTGTTCATTCGTTTTAGATCTCCTATCTGTCTAAGTCTTCGCGATTTTATTGCTCGGACAATGCTTGGAGCTGATTAGAGTTCCTCGAGTTCTTAATTGTGTAGTTTTCTACATTCGCTTGTTATTTTGTCCTGTTTTCCATCATAGATTCTCCTTAAGATCTAGTATTCAAGAACCTGTTATCTAATCTATTGTTCCACTGGTCCATTGTACTGCTAGACAGACACCTTAGATGGTGTTACAGCTTATGAAGAGTCAGAGGCAAGCTTTTTTTATTCACTTAGGTTATGTGCGATTTTTTTTACCAAACGGCGAGCGCTGAGAAGCTTTTTTAAGACAAGTGTACAATGGAGGGTTTTGCCAGTACTCCGCCGAAGAAAGAAGCCGCGAAATAATCATTTGATGGAGTCGGTGTTACGGGGATCCGAACTTGTTCATCACGCGTAAGCGTCCGACACATTATGCACTGGGCCACGACGCTCTCGATTGTACTTAGTCAGAGAACAAGTTTCACATACGTACGAGTACATATTCACTGGCGTTTTTATAAAGGGTGATGTTTTTGCTGTTTGGTTTTTCAGTGTTCTATTTTTACAGCTCACGCAAGATTTGTGAGATGTGTCATAGTTAAACTGCTTAGTTTGTATTGCCATTTCATCATGGAAAGGCTTGCATCCGAACAACGTTTGCAAATTATTGAATTTTATTATCTAAACTCCTGCTCTGTGAAGAATGTTTTTTGCGCACTTCGTTTATTTGACAGTCTTTATAGTCGCCAAAATACTGAGCGAGCAATACAAGCGAGAGTAACCAAACTTCGCACCAATTTCACGAGTGCGTACAGAGGGTACGGATGGTGCTGTATCCGCCACTGATTTGTCCATTCGCCACTCTTTGCAGCAATTGGGATTTCTCGACTACATGAAAGATTTCACGCAAGGATGTTGGTCTAGGCTGAACGACCCCCCCAGTGTCGAATTTTCGGTGAGTTGGTCTTAGAAAAGCTTGAAGAAGATCCGGTTTTTTTTTCTCAAAAAACAGTCTTCAGCTACGAAGCTCATTTCTCGTTAAATGGGCATCTTAGTAAACAAAACTGCCGTATGTGGTCCGATAAGCAACCTCAGGTTTCGTGCGGTTTATAGTCGGGCTTAATCATTGGCCCGTTTTTTTTTTTAAGATGACCTTGAGAACAACGATACCTTTTTTTTGCCCAAAGGTGGTTTCGACAAAATCGATGGATCAATTAAAAAAATAATTCGATGAACTATTTATCTCTCGTGATTTGGTCAGCCTTTAGACTAAATTTTTGCGGATGTTTCAAATCTCTCGTTTATGCCGATATGCCAACGCCAATTGAATCCTTGGAAGACAACATAAGGTTATTAGCATTATACCAGCCAATTTACTCGAAAACGGGACTCAAAATTTTATTCCCCTTATGGACCACTTAAAACTAATCCGTGATCAACATTTACACGAAATAGTACTAGGTGTACAACTTTGCCTCCGCCGTTTTTTCTCTAATATTTGAGGCTTTAATGAAACAAATTGATTACAAATGTATCATTCAAAGTATTTTCCTTCACTGGCCACTACTTTCTCCCATCTTTCGGGCAGTTTAGTAATCTCGCGTCGAAAAAATTGTTCATCTTTTGAAGCGATCCACGAATCGATCCAATTTGTGACTTCTTCATGAGATCGGAAGTGTTGGTCAGCCAGGCCATGCGCCATTGACGGAAACAGATGATAGTCAAAGGGAGCAATATCTGTAGAATACGGCGGATGCGTTTACGGAACGTTTCCAAGTACGCTTTGACCTCTTTTGCATCATGGGGTCGAGCGTGTCGTGCAGCAAAATCACTTTATCGTGCCTCTCGCTGTATTGCGGTCGTTTGTCTTTTAATGCTCTGCTCAAACGCATTAATCGCGTTCAATAGCGAGCACCTGTGATTATTACACTTGGTTTTAACACCTCATAGTACACGACGCCGAGTTGGTCCCACCAAATGCAGAGCATTTGTTTGGCATCGGTTTGGCCGTCGACGAGGAAACTAGGACGGGATATCCCCATGATTTTTTGCGACCCCTTCCGTTTTTGCCTCTGAGGCAACTGTTCACAAACACACAAACGCCGTGCAACGTCTCTTGGTTTCGACTCATACGGGACCCAAGTTCCTTCTTTCTCAATCATGCCCATGGCCTTGAGACGTTTTGAAATAGCTTGCTGTGTCACTCCCACTGATCGTGCCAATTCTTCTTGAATTTGACGCGAGTCTTCACTGAGCAATGTCTCCAATTCTGCATCTTCGAAAACTTTCTCTCTTCCACCACTATGCCGATCTTCGACGTTAAAATCACCGTTCTTGAAGGGTTGAAACCACTCACGACACGTTCTTTCACTAATATCTGGGCAGCATTCGATGAGACTCAGCCGCTATTTTCTTCATATTGAAACAAAACAGTAACACCTCCCCAAATGACCAGAGTTTGGCTCATAAACTGACATTTTTAATCGAGAACAACTTTATCATGCAGACACAAATCGACTTAGGTTTGAATGGTGTTCTGTTGATCGAGGTCCAAGCCAACTGCCTGACGTTTGCGATCTGGTTTTTTCGACCGCTACTTACCGTTATCGCCACATATCGGCAAACGGCGGAAGTAAAGTTCTACACCTTATACATAGATGAGATCATTTGTCTTTAAGGGGCGAAAACCATTTAGAAGTCCGAAAAATGCCATTTTTCGAAAGTTTTTTGAAAGGGAAAAATAAATTTAAATTTTTAAAATTTTGGCAGTTTATTTTACATGTTTTGAGGATAATTTGTGATTTTGTTTTATTAAAAAATATTAAAAAAATGGCGTTGTTGTAGTAAGGTCGCAGCGTATTTTTTTTTTCGGTGCCAATCCTAGTGCCGTGGAAAATCATCTGTGGCCAATTGGTAAACCTAAATTTATATTCATAAGTCAAGATTTGGAGAAATGGCAGGCATTTAAACGAAAAATCGCGTTTTTTGGAATTTTTTATTTTTTTTCTCTCCACAAAAAAATAGTTTATTTTGCAAAATTTGGGGTAAATAATGGTTCACCAATTGGACTTATCTGTTACGAAAACGTATGCAAAATTTCAGCCTGATCGGTTCATTAGTCTCCGAGTAATCGTTGGCACCGGAAAAAACACAGTGAAAATTTTTTTTTCGAGAAAAACGCGTTTAAAGTTCTCGGAGGTATCTAAAAGTCTCGGAGTTGATCGGAAGGGACTGGGGAAACTGGCAATATCTTCAAAAATTTTGAGTTTTGGCCTAAAACATTTATTGCCTCGTATTCTACACATATTTAAGTAACTTTTATGGCAAAAAAAAAAAATCGATTTTTTGAAGCTTCTAAATGTTTTTCCCGCCTTAAGCCGTCGGGCATGGCGAAAAGAGTAACCAATTTTTGTTTCGTCTCGCCAAAAAATGTTACGCCACTTTATCACCCTTTCACCCTTCGGTATATACCGATTGGAATAACTTCTTGCTAAGGTCAACTGTGTCTTTAATTTTCGGGGAAATTGTGCAAATAGTTTTTTAAATTTTAACCTACAAGTTATGATGGTGTAGTTATTATTTTGACCATGATGTATATCCGTGTTCCAATGTGCTAACGAAGAAACGAATTTGTAGCTTCCTTAATATCCGGCTGACTCAGCATCACAACATTATTTTTCAATCAACGGATTTAAAAAGCTGATTAAGAGCTCTAAGGTAGTGTTGCAACTCGAATAGGCCTTAAAACCCCCTCACTTCAACCAGCTAAGGGCGCTATGAACAACAATATTTATGACTACTATAATGCTTATGTAAACCTACATTTAATGCACTCTCTTTATCGCCCACTCAACTGATCAGGGATCCATTGTTCAATTCTATTGCCTCACCGCCACCGCAACAACGAAACACTTGTATGCATACAAATAACAAACGTACTCTTGCTAATAATAATTAAAAGAAAAAAAAAACCACACTAACCAGAACGAATTTTCACAATTGACTACACGAGCATGATACGCCATCGTTGAACTGCTCCTCCTGCTTGTCATCGAACTGATATGCGTGATGGACTTTATTGTCCGGCAATTTTCCGGAGTGGTCAATAGTGCTGAGAATGTGATGTAATTCGATGATTACCGTAGAAATTAAAAATACAATTTGTTTATCCGTTTTTTTTCCTTTTTACTTTGCAACAATTGACAGTCTAATTGTGATGTGTCCAACGCTGAAACAATCACACGCATACGAGCATTGCATTATTACATTACAATCAAGTAGATTTTGTATGTCGTCGTTTGATTGGTAGCGAAGGTTGCCAACTGGCAGCAGCTTTGGGGTTTTGCTCATACACGTGATCTCCTAGGGCCGGTAGCGGTGGTGGTTGTGATGGTGACGGCGGATACGCGGCCGCCTTTAAAGGTTGCCGAGCTATGTTCTATTTTTATATGGTACACTCAACTGTTCAAATCACTTGTTTATTAACGGCCATTTAAAACGTTCGGTAAAGTGTGGCGGATGCGTATCATTTGCGATGTGGCAACACACACGTTTCCATCAAATTTCAATTGAAATCGGTTATAACAGATTGTGTTGCGGAATTCGACGGTAATTGTTACGAAAACTGTTATCGAACAAATGCTGATTCGTACGAACTTCGGTAAGATAATATCAACACAAGATTAAAGCGAAAAATCTTTGTTCGTATCGCTTTTAGTAGCTACCTCCTAGATAAGCCTTTCGACGGAACAAATAAAGATAGTACACTATCTGGATTACCTAGGGTGTGGGACTGTTTAGCAAATCGCATCTCATAGTTCAAGGCTATCGGCTTTCAGTACATTCTTTCTGTCTGATTTCGCTCGTTTTTTTGTTAACATGAAGGGGTAAATTGATTCAATTGTTGTTTTCTATTATTATCAATAAAGTCAAAGTCGAAGTCGTAATAAAATAACAAAAACTTAAAAATTGTAGATGCGATAACATTTGGTTATTCAATTCTATAGTAGCTCCCTGGCCGGTGCATGTGAATTGAACAAACACTAAAATCGAGCAAGTTTTGGTTAACGATTTGTCCTAATCTTTATAAACTTTTATGGGGAGTCGGAATCAATTTGTAGCGTTTTAGCTGAGATAGTACATTCTTTATCTGTTATTTACGCCAAACATTTTTTTTTTTTTTTGCGAAACAGCTGTCATTAGCCTTCTGTGTAAGTACAGCCATCTGGTTGGGGCGCGAATAACAACATTTAGTACTTAATGGAATCTGTTAAATTTTGTTTCCGATACATAGGTTTTTGCGTAGAGTTCTACTCGTACTTCATATCTTAACATGCGAAAAGAGCTGCTGAAAGCCATCGTATTTAGTGGCAGTGCAATGCTCTAGGTAGGCAAACGTGTCGAAAGTAATTTTATTTCAATTTGTAATTGAATTGTAATTTCAACTACTTGAATAACCACGAAAGATCGAAGATGAAGCATTGCAGGAACTGTTTATAATAAAAACAAAACCAAAACGATACGAATTAATTCCAACTCCGAATATATCAACCGCATCTGGGATACTAGTCTCCTCTGGTAGGTGGATGCCCACGAAAAGTTAAAACATACTTGTTAATCTTGACAGAAAGTCAGTATCATACCCCTTTACGCTTGAGCAACATTGGGAAATATTGAAAACTTATTTCCTTTATTATTATTGCTGCGTAGCCTAAACAGCGCGTTTTTTAAAAAGAAGTTTTAGCCGAAATGAAGCATCCACCGCGACTGCAGTGAGAATGTGGCTGCTGTGGCCGAGAGTGTGAGACTCAATTCACGAACATTGACTCGCCATCGATCTCAACAGCTCAACATTTCGCGCACTAAGTCTGAGGAGAATTCTACACAAAGATCTCGCATTATTCGCTTACAAGGTCCAATCGACTCAGCAATGAAAGGTGGGCGACCATCCGCTTCGTTATCGCTTCGCACTTCGGGCCTTAGAGCAGCTTGAATTGGACAACGATTTTGGACGAAAAATCATCTTTTTTGACGAGGCGCATTTTCACCTCGGCGGTTACGTTAACTTGGAAAACCCGCACGTTATTGTCGAGAAGCCAATGCATCAGTTGATGTGACAGTTTGGTGCGTATTGTGAAGTGGTAGCATCATTGGATCAATTTTCATCGAAAATGAGACTGGGAACAAAGTTTCGGTTAAGGGTGGGCCTTACAGAGCCATGTTAACCGACTTTTTTTTCACTGAAATTTAAGACATGGATTTGGACGACCTCTGGTTCATGCAGGATGGCGCGCCGTGCCACACAGCCCACGCCACAATCGATCTTTTGCGCACCAAATACCCAAATCGTGTTATCAGTCGTCTGGGCGGTGTCAATTGGCCGCGTCGAAGTTCCCTTTGGACTTTTTTGTGTTTTGTGGGGAACCGTGAAGGACCGACGTTATGCCAACAATCCGGAAACGTTTCAAGCACTTAAGGCCAATATCATGCAAGCAATCCGTGAGCTACAACCCGAAACCATTAACAAGGTCTTGGAAAGTTGGGGTGACAGAATGCGCTACTACGAAGCCAGCCGAGGCAGCCACGAACGACGTTGTATTTCATAATTAATGGGAATATTTGTTCTTACTAATAAAGCTATAAAACTTTTTTTCAATTTATTACATTTTTAAAAAGAAACTTGTTTTTGGCTCACCCTTTAGGTGGCGCAAAATTAATCATCCAATTTTGTTTTTGAATTACTTTTTTACTAAATAAAAAAAAATGATTTTGAGTGATGCAAATCTTTATTTGGACCTTCGCAATTTTTTCTGTTAAGTGGAAAAGTTGATTTCCGTCAAATAGCTGCTGGCAGTGAACACATTTTTATCGCATTTTCTATGACTTTCGCAAGATTTCCGGTGATAACTGTTCGCATTCCTGGCGAATATTCTCGTTAAGGGCTGTGATTGTCGTAGGCTTGTTGGCATAAGCCCGCGACTTCAAGTAGCCCCAGAGAAAGAAGTCTGGAATGGTTGAATCGGGCGATCTTGCTGACCATGCCAAATCGCCAAAACGGAAGATTTTGCGACCAGGAAACGCTTCTTTCACAATATCCATTGTGACTCGTGCTGTGTGTGCCTTTGCAACCGTCTTGTTGAAACCACAGCTCATCCAATTCCGACAGTAAGAAGTCGTTTATCATGGCCCTGTAGCGTTCGCCAGTAACAGTAACCCTATTGCCGATGGCATCCTCAAAAAGGTACGGCCCAGTCACTCCTCCCGCGTTAACGCCATAACACACAGTGGCTTTAAGTGGATGTAATGGCCATTCGTGTATCACACGCGCATTTTTAATGCCCCGGAAACAAAGATTTTGCATATTGACGTAACCGCTTAAGTATAAATGCGCCTCGTCGCTCATGAAGATTTTCGACACAATATCGTCCTCTCCTTGCTTTTTTTTTATTATTTTATAGGATTCGTGCAGGTTCAAGAGTGTACGCTCTTATGGTGCTTGTCGCACAACCTGGACAGCGTGCAGATGGTTAGTGTCGAAGATGTTCGTTCACTACTCTCCGGGGGTGATTGTCCTAGATAGGATTTTTTGAGAGATTCGACTGAATTTGTCGCGTTGGTTGTAGTTCACAGTAACTTTTTGTTTCCATGCCATTAAGGTGTTATATTTGAAATGCAAACACAGAGTCAACATTTATTTGATTATCTCTCATTCACAGCTGATGTTGTTGCATAATTTTTCTGTATAGGAATTGTTCTTGGCTATGGACACACTTGAACTACAGACCTTCCGCTCAACAGTCAATGATGATTACCATTGCCGCACGACCACCTCGATTAGGATGGCTTGACAGTAATACACACGCGACTGACGGTCAGCAAGCGCTGTTTGCACTTTGTACGGGAACATATGTAAGTCTTTCACTAAAATTCGCTGTAGGGTCCGTTGTTTCTTCGTTCTCTATTTCTTTGTCCTCTTCGACATCGGCAGCCACAGCCGCGACCGGCCGAACGACCAGTCTGGTATCGGCCACGCCCTGTATGGTCTCCTGTGGTTCCAATCTGTTCGAATCGGGTTAACACCACCGACCGACAATTGGTCAAAAAAGTCGTCAGAATTGTTCCACACTCTTGCGGAGCATAGCGCTCTATTGCTTGTCTGTTTGTATATTGCTGTCTAGTTCACAAATGTCAAATATGATTGACGTACAACGCCATTTGCAAAAATTACATATTCCGATAGGGTGATTAGTTTTGCGCCACCTTATATTCTCCTCTATGTGAAAATGTCGACATTCAAGCCAAATAAGCATCATTTGGGGGAAGTCTTGTTTCTCGCCCTTCTAATTCAAGAAGCTATAGCTGAGGCGCGTCAAATGATTGGTTTCAGTATCGCAAAAAGGTGATTTCGGCGTGGAAGACAAGGTGAGTCCCCTACCGTTGAAAACGTTTGAAGACGTAGAATTTCAGCCGTTACTGTATCGAAATCCATGCCAAACGCAACAAAAAGGTTGTGGAATGCCATATATGTATGTATGTCACATTTTGCTTCAGGTTCCTACCTGAAAAGACTGAAATCGGACTGCCTACCACACCCGCTGTATTTTCCATACCTATGTTCTTCAGACTACTACCTATTCCGATCGATGACGCATGACTTGACTCAGCAGCACGGAACTTTCAAAGAAGCCGCCAACAGATGGTGTTATATGTATGTAATCAATAGAAAAAAAGGTGCAGAGCCTAATGAATACATTTGCTAAACGTCTGCCTCGGCTTTGGATAGTAATAATCATTCTTCTTAACCCTCGGACTGACGCATGAGTCTGGCTGGACCTCTTTTGATTTTTGTTGTAATTAAAACATATTTATAATTGAGCTAGCGACTTGGAATTTCATGTAGCTTCCTAAAATTTGATCAGCTATCAATCTGCACAAAAATTAGGACGAAAAAATCTATTCCAATATAAACACGTACAAATGCTTTGGGGTCTGACCGGACCTCATGTGTTACGAATGTGAAAACCAAAGCATGTGTCAGTCCGAGGGTTAAGGGTGATTTTTCCTGTTTGGTTTTTCAATGTTCTATTCTTGATAGCTCACGCGTGATTTGTGACGAATGTCCAGGTCATATATGCCCAGTTAATATTGCCATTTCATCATGAAAAAAATGTATGAATGACGCCTAGAAAACATTGAACTTTATTGTCAAAATTCATGCTCTATAAAAAATATTTTTTCGCCTACTTTGATCATTATATGACAGTCGTAATCGGCTTAGTGAGTAAGCCACTCAAGCCATTGCGACTAATCAATTTTTGGCACCAATTTCAAGCTATTGGACTTTAAGCCACCTACTCATATGCGGTCCAAGGAGTAAAAAATGCACTGTTTGGTGGAATCATTGATCCGTATTTTCTTAAAGACGACCGTGAGACAAATATTAACGTCAATGGCGCTCGCTATCTTTCAATGATTTCGAACTTTTTTTTTTCCCAAAATGAGCCGGATCGACATGTGGTTCCGGAAAGACGACGCAACATGCCACACAGCATCAAATCGATGGAGCAGGGAGAAATGAGTTTGGTGAACAAATTATCTCTCCTTTCGGACCGATGAATTGGCCGGTCAGATCGTGCTATTTGACGCTTTCAGACTATTTTTATGGGGATACGTCAACCCACTCGTCTATGTCGATACGCCAACGTCAATTGCAGTCTTGCAAGATAACATTAAAACGACAAAATATCAGCCAATATGCTTGAAAACGTGACTTAAAATTTGATTCTCCATATGGACCACTTAAAACGTAGTCGTGGTCAACATTTATACATGAAAGTAAATGGCAAGCATAGGTTTATCTATTCAAATAAAAATTGAATACACTTTTGCAATTTTCCTGTTTATTTTTTTTTCCAAATAAAAACCAAACGCTTGAAAATCACATATAAATACAATTTTTCGTCACGTTTTCGCATAGCAGTGACTGTAGTTCTTCAATGTCGACTCCAACAAACTTTCATAAATCATGTGGAACATTGGCGAAGACTTCTTTTTAATAGCGTTAAATCACACGATCTCAGCGTCCAATTCAAGTCTTCATTTCGAGAAATCACACGTCTAGAAAATTTGTCACACAATAGAGTCTCCGTTCTGGTGAAAATGAATATTGACCACGTCCATAACATTAGTTTTCGGCAAAAAAGTCAAACAACGCCGTCATTGAAACGGTCGCACCAGCATCATTCCGAAAACAATAAGAATCAACGATCAGCACAAAAACTGTCACTCTTTGTGGATGAAGAGGTTATGCCACTAGCTTCCGAGCCTCATTGTACAAACAATCATGGTCTTGGTCATTCAATCAGCCAAATTCCCACATTTGGCCTGGTCTGCTTGCTTCAATTCCTGTGTCAACTGGCCTTTATAGTGTAGACTAAGATTTGTGTGCAAGATACGGTGCAAAGTAGTTGCGGCTAAGCCCATCGTCCGCGATGGAACTGAAGATGAAGTCTTCACATCATTAACGTGTCCGAGACGTTAATGATGGCCGAGAGTAGTACTAATTTAATGCAAGGTTTTCGTAATAACTTCACTGTTGACAGTTGAACAACGGCGTGGAATTCACACTAACATCTCTCGTTCGATGAACCTTTGCTAATGCATCGCCCCAAGTTCTTAGAAGTTTCAATAAAAAGCTATGTTTCCGGCTACGGCTCATTTTCATAATACAATTCATCAAGGTACAGCTTTTTTACCGACCTTACCCGGAAGTAAAATCTTGCAGTTAAAGAGCTTTATCAGCCATTCATGCAAAAAAGGAAGCGAGTAAAAAAGAAACAAACATACTCCTGCCCCAATTATAGCAATCTAGATGGAATTTCAAAAAAAAAAAGGGCAAAGGAAAGCAATTAAACCATACCAGACGAGAAACATACTGGCACATGCTATGCTTTATCTCCCCAGTCCCGCGAGTGAATATAGCACACCCGTCAGCAGTATTCCACGGCATAATTGAATCGATGTCACCAAGCGACGAAAAGCGGCCGAGTTATACAATTTAACTCGATTTTTTATCAAAAAAAAAACCAAACAAAAAAGAATGAAAAGACAAATTTCATTTGCTATAAACCGATTTCCGAATTCAATTCATTCTCGTTTTCTACAAGTAATGCGATTATTTGTTGACTGTTCTTTATTCAGCTCTTTTTTTGACTCGAATGTCGTTTTAAAAAAAAATCCGTAATCTGCCATAAAACATCTGTTCGAAGGCAGACGTGAAATGAAAAAACATAGAAAAACACCCACAAACGTGGTGACTAATCGACCTTCATTATCAGCCACATTTATTATCAGCCATCGGCTAACAATTTTCATTGTGCATTACAATCAACCGAGCAAATAGAAACGCTGCAAAACGCAGATACAACCGAGTTGTATGAGCTGAGTTCGAGTTTTCTGCATTTTCCACTTTCACCGTTCGGAGGAAAAGCGACAACGAAAATGGAAGAAAAAACATAGAAAACACGAAACACACCGATTGATAAAAGTATGAATAGTGCTTGAGGAGAAAACCAAAACTCGACGACCATGCTAGTTATGCATAGATTTTCTCTTGTCTTCCATGCGATAGGGGAATGGAATTTCATGGCGCTCTAGCTACCAGCACAATCCTTTTTGAAACACAATTTTATGACATCCCAAAAGTCATTTGTTTTAATAGAACTCGGATCCCACTCATCAAAAAACGTGCGATTTGACTTTTGCTGTCGTCATAAAAACACGATTTTTACGTCATCACTTTATCAGTTTCCTAGGACCTGGAAACGACCAAACGGGGACGGGGACATACGTTTGCTAACGTAATCACTTACGCAGAATGTATTTTATTATTAAGCCTTGCCAGTGAATCACTCAAGTCTCGCATAACGACTAAGTAAACTTTTACTCCATCTCTAGGCACTTTTTTATCGCCGTGATAACAGAAACAACAACCGACATAGACGCCTACATACGCGCGTTCGTTGCCTACGTTTTTCTGTCTGCTCTACGGGTACGGGTACGAGTACGTACTCTCCGCTTCATTCCACATTCGAATTGGATGTATCCAGAATGAATTCTTTTACTTTTTGCAATGATGAAGACGACAACTACGACAGACGGGCGTCGTGAGTCTGTAAATAATGATTGCTTCATCCTCACCTGTGCTCGCAATTGAGTCGAGGTGTGATAAACCAAATCACTTGTCACGAATCACCCAATAACACAACCAAAAGCAAATTCGATAGATACATATCGCCCGAAATAGATTAAACTACATTTTGCCAATCAATTAGTCATTCAGTGATTAATAAACAAATTAACATCGAAGCAAGAAATAATTTACACGCAATCTACTTTGAGTCAGATGAAGGAGTATTTTTGGATATTTAATGCGGCCCCGAGATTGATGGTAATATAATTCAGTAGCAGGATGAAAGTTCAAGGAACTTGAGGAGCCATTCCGACCGATTGAGTTTGACTTTATAACTCTTTTCGCTTTTATTGTCGTTTTACGCTTTTTTCTTCCCCCGTCAATCGACGTCCGGCTGAGTGGGAAAACAAAGGATGTGGAACGAGACGAGGAAGAGTGCGGCGAAATCCAATTAGTGAAAGGCGTGAAGAGGCAATTAATCAGAATCAGTGCACAATCATAAAGGTGTTGTAGATGTGAACGACCGCCCTCGTTCGAACTCCTTTCACTATGCTTAGGTATGTTAGATCAAAAGGTAATTTGACTGGAGTTCCACAAGGGTGGGCACTAGGACCTGTTTCTTTTAGGAAATGTGAACAACACTGTTGAGCAACATTTTTGTCGATAAATCACAGTACACTCCAACTGGGCATGTAACACCCAAAACTGTGTTCACACAATCAAAAAGCCATTAAAACCATTTTCATACTCTGTCCAATTTTCCCTTCAAGCAATATTTTAACTCTTCAAATCCCTAATGACATTGACCTTCTATGTGATAGCTCAGCATTGTGTTCCCTCTCCAAGCCGACAGAACACAAAAGCTTAATTATAAATTCGGTTTAATTTTTCTTCCATTCGACGCACAACAACATGAATCAACGACTCATCATACCGAATTACAAACAAACTGAAATGAAAAAAAAAAAAAAAAAGAAACATACAAGCGAAATGACTGGTGCTCGTTCGGTCTTTAGCTGCTCCGGTTGGCTGCTGGCAAACCTCGTTTCAAGGACGTTTTCTTTTACTTAATTTTTCTTCGAAACCAGTTCCTATACCATTGGCAGCAACATCCAAGAGTTTTGTATACAAACTCGGCAAGCAGTTGCACTTAATCACCATAATCAACGTGACCGGCCAAACCGATCACAAGCCCCACCATCTATCTCGATCTGGTTTTCTCGATCTTACCAAGTCATTGCCTCGCGCTACTAATCAGTATTGTGACCATAAGGAAAAGAGGTCGTTCCATTCGGCGTGAATAGCAATTCCGAAACAAAATTCAAAAATTGCATAAACTAACCAAAACGAAAGCGAATAACGTTCATTCAAAAAGAGGTGATCAAGACGATGATGAAAGACCCATCGAAGGACGGTATCTAAGTATATCCATCCACAGGATGATCAGATGTACACATCACATAAATATCAGAGAGTAGGCCCAACTCACACAATCCGAGTTAAGTTGCAGGGAATACCAATTGGCCTGATTGCGCAACATTTCCTCCCGCGGCAGAGGCACATAGCAACGGCAGATATACCAGATACGGTATACTCACCGCGAGCATAATATGCGTACAATCGATTTTTTACGATGTTTTCAGTTCGTTTATCACATTTGGAAGATCGTGATCGACATCACGGTGCGCCCGAAAAAAGCTATTTCGATGGAAATTACAAATTCCTGTCACAGACGACGGAAAAAAGATTGCGCGATCCACAGACTGCACTGGCGTAAGAGTTGGCTGCCTAGCCGGCTCTGGAGGGGCGACTGGTATGGTGAGCACGTAAATTCAGTTGAAGAGATGTGTGGGTTGACTAGAAGACTACGTGTGATAGGTTCGAATAGCAACATGTGGTGGGGCGTGTGATTTTTTTTTTTTTTAAACAACAGAGCCGGTAAGAATAACAGATGCCGAAGCGAACAAGACCCTAGAATGATTTAAATACTAGGCAAACGTATCTGGAAAGTTTGAGAAATGTAGGTGAAGGCAGATATAAACAAGATTTAGAGACCTGTGGCCACGTGTTTTCGTTACGTATTGTAGTTGTAAATATTAACGTGGAGTTACGTAACAAACCTTTTATGACTTTCTCTAGCCAAATTGTTAGTGAAAAAAAAATGTCTTCGAGCTTCATCAACGACGTCCAAATTCTATTGTATAAAAGCTTGAACTGCATTCTTCTGAGCAAGATTAACAATTGATTAACGTTGGCAATTGCACTATTATGGAGGTGCTACTCGTTAACAAAATGAGCTCACATCATGACCCAAAATCAGGCTTTAAAACTTAGGGAACGGAATAGAATACTGAAGGGATACTTCTTTCCAGAAGCTCAATTAATGACAATTTACGAAGAAAGTTTTTGAAGGTCTAAGACACCTGATTATTGTCTGAATGGAGTTTATTCAATATTACTTAGTCTTCTATGAAAACCCATAAGAAGTTATCCAACAAGAGTGAGTGCCGCAAATTTTGCAGCATTGTTCGGAAACGACGTTGGTGAGGCGGTAACCGCCAATAGCGAGCGCTACAGAACGATAATAGCCAATTTCACATGGCCAAAATTGAACCATATGGATCTAGACGACATGTGGATCCAAATAGAACGGCACAACGTGCGGACGCCACGATTGACATTCTGCATGAACGATTTTAGCGTTATCTCCCGCAGTGGTTGTGTGAATTGGCCACCAAGGTCATGCTACAATTTTTCTTGTGGGGTTTCCTGAAGTCGGGAGTATATGCGAATAAACCACAATCGACGGATGCCCTTAAGGTGAACATAACACAGGCGATCGCTCAAATTCCGCCGGATTTACATATGTGGAAGAGTCATTGAAAATTAGACCTCTCGAATCCGTGCCATCGTAAGAAGCCGAGGACAGCATTTGAACAATGTCAAATTTCATACATAATGGCAAACTTGGGCCTTTCAAATAAAAAAAAAAATTGTTAACACCTACCATACAGCTTGTTTTATTCCATTTGAACGTCTACCCGCCCTTATTGAAAAACCTTTTATAACGTGCTGAGAAAAATAACGCAGTGACGTTCTCGGGCAGGCTTTAGATCATTAGATCGATAAAATTGAACGTTTCGGGCAGGGTAATGACAACTCATGTCTGGCTAGCAGGGTCAACTGAAAATGTCACCGCTATACCTGAGAGAAAGGGGGGATTTCTATAACTGGGCGAGGGATAGGGGCATTGCTTGTAATATTTTTTCTAGGTCTAATCAGGCTTACCTCCACGAATTTCAGGTTGACATACAGCACCTTTCTTATGTTTTGACACCTCTGCCAAACTCGTCAGGCTCTGCAGAATGACAATGGTGAAGCCTAAAGACTTACCAAGATCTCCGGTGCTAGAAAAAAGGATCCAGATAGGGCGACGCATTTTCATACGATTTTTTTGACATCATCCATGAACAAATCGAGCAAAACTCACTGGTCAATATAAGAGGTACGCTCATTTCAAGTGTGCAAAATTTCTTGCATACACAGATCATATTGACATGATTGGACTAATGCAACGAGACGTCGCTTAAGCGTACTCTTAAATATTAGGTTTTTACACATATAATGTCGAATTCCAAACATTAAAACGAATTCCAAACATTAAACGATTTTTGTGCCTTAAATTTATTAATAAATAT
Source organism: Merodon equestris (assembly GCA_958301585.1). NCBI lineage: Eukaryota > Metazoa > Arthropoda > Insecta > Diptera > Syrphidae > Merodon > Merodon equestris. Next base: position 17,162,135 of record OY284417.1, on the reverse strand, counting down.
CGGCTTTATTCCAAAAAAATACACATTTCCCCAAGGTAACATAGATTGATCCAATTCGTGGTCCGGATTTGACATCCCCCTTTTAATTACATACGTCAAACCTCATTGTCACCTGAGACGGCATATATTTAGTTAAGGGTTTGCCATTTTATAATATCAATCGTTCAACAATCGCAGAACGTGTTACAAATTTGAAAACATTACCAGAACACGAACAATTTTCTGGACAAACTATGTCCCGTTTCGGGGATGTGATCTAGCCTCCTTAATCGTATAATTTGTCGCCGATGGATTTTTTATATGTTATGCAAAATCCGTTAGCTCTTGACGCTTGGAGAGCGAATATTCGTCAAGTTATGGCCAAGTTATTGCCTGATATGTCGATCAACAGGTCATTAAAAATTACCTTGTCAGAATCGAGTCCTGCAAAAACTCTCTTAGAGGACATTTGAATGAGGTTATACTCCATACATAATGACAAGATCCCAACAATACATTGAAATTAGAAGTACAAGGGTGGTCCGATAAGCCTCACCGCCAGATGGCGCCAGTATCGCAAGAGCAACGTACCATCGTGTAGTACATTCTAGTAGACGGCTACTGTCGAAATTTCAGCCGAATTGGCCGGAAAAGTGATGGCCACCGTTTTCTGGGATTCACAAGGTGTGATCCACATCGACTATCGACTACCTGGAGAAGGGCAAAATGGTCACAGGGCTGTACTATGCCAAATTATTGGGCCGATTCGACGCCGAATTGAAGAAAAAAGGGCCCCACTTGGCGAAAAAAAAGTGCTCTTCCACCGTGATAACGCACCGGCCCACACCTCCGCGCTCGCCACGGCCAAATTGGTCGAATTGGGCTACGAACTGCTGCCCCACCTACCGTATGCTCCAGAATTGGCCACGTGTGACTTCTTTTTGTTTCCAAATTTGAAAAAGTCACTCGCCGGGCAGAAATTTCAGTCGAATGAGGAGGTCATCACCGCCACAGAGGCCTACTTTGCAGACCTCGAGAAAACGTATTTTTCAGACGGCTTAAAGAAGTTGGAGAATCGCTCAAGTGTATCGAGCTAAATGGAGTCTATATTGAAAATAAATCGCCATTTCTCCAAAATTTTTGTAGGCTAAGTATGTACTTATCGGACCACCCTCGTACAATCGAAGCTAAATCACAAATGTGATTTAATTTCAATTATCTTTCGGAATTGCAAATTGGATCTTTGACGTCTTTTTCATTGTTGAATCGTTTTCCCACCAAAATGCAGTCTACATGTTCGAAAAGGTAGCAATCGCTTGACGAAGGGTAGCTTTAGTAGTAGTAGTTTAGTAGTTTGGATAAGAAAGTTCAAAACCTCGTTGACCACTCTTTGCCAAGCCTCCCTGTCATGCGTGTGTACCTTACCTTCCATGCTTTGCTGTTCTGTTCCATCTTTGCTGTTATTATTATATCAGATGGCGCTCTCTGGGCGCTCCATCTTTGCTAGGTCTATCCTTATATTGGACTCCCATCAACGAGGCGGTATTCCTGACGGTCTTTTTCCTAAGCTCTTAAACTGATTATTCTTTTGACTGTCCGTCCACTGTATATTCGTTCTACGAACGTGTCCTGTCCGTTTGATTTGTTTTTGATTTTAACTTACTCGGACAATGCTTGGGCCTGTCTTCTTATTCTTGATTACATAGTTTCTCTATTGTCCTGTTTTCCAAAATAGATTCTGGCTAAGATGTTGTTTCCAAAGACCAGGAACCTATTTTCCTCCTTGTTAGTCAGACTAAGTTTCACATACGTTAAGTGTCACGGGCATTATTATGGATTTAGTGATAAGCATGGATTTTAAATGTGTGGAACATGGTGTTTAATATTTGGATCGTAGTTCTTGACAAGTATGACTCCATCCCTGGTAACCAAATGAGGCTGTTTAGCTAGCAATTTCTGACGCATTTCAGCTGGTTATAGTATTTCTCGGAATTGGTAGTTTCATTAGTTTTCAAGATGGAATCATGAGCAAGACCAGCTTCTACCTTGGCGAAGACTCGATTTTGTCCGTCATCAGCATCCAGCCCTTGTGCAGGTCGACGACGATCGCAATAGAAAATGATCTTTTCATCAGTTATCACTAGCCTGTGAGGATATTTTCTGTTCGAGGAAATAGAGAAGTGCAAACCCATTTATCGAAATTTTAAATTCTTCCTAGGGCTTGAAGGTTACAGGTAGCAAGTGAATAGTGTGCACCCAATCTCTATGAAGTGTCCCTTAAAGGTTAGCGAGGGACAGACAATACTACAGCTCGCATCTCTTCGTTGTCGAGAGCTGGTACTACGTCCTGGACTCGCTTTCAAGAATCACGTCGCCCGATCGAAATTTTTTGGGCCATTGCTGTAGGGTTATTTCGATGGCTATGTACCGTAAGGTCTTAATGCACTATTAAGGATTTTGGCTGCCTGCTAGATTATCAGGCCCTATCCCGTTCAAACAGGGAGTTATGCATCTATTTCGAAAATCAACAGCGATGTGCCTATTCCGCACCGGTTTTTAATAAGAAATTCGCGACATCCGGCTTAACATCTGCAACAACGCAATAAAGAAATTCTTCAAAACGAAAAAAAAAAAAACACTAAACAATGCTTAATACGCGTCAGCAAGAATTAATTTTGGCAGCTATACATAACTTGAAAGTAGTCAAAGGTTTTATTTACCTTTGGCTCACAGGCAACGACCCCACCACTGAGATCAGATGTCTTAGTTTTGCCAATCGCTGCTTCTCAGGGCTCAACAGGCATTTGAGAAGTAGAGTCCTCTGTCGATAAATTAAGGCAAGTTTTTACAAAAGCTTAATCATCCCGGTCCTCCTGTATGACACAGAATTTTGCGGATTAAGGACCATTTGCCGATTGGAGAGAATAATTCTGTGTGCAACCTTTGGCCCAATATAATTAATAATTGTACGGGCTGGGAATGTAAAGCGATTTTTTTTTAATGGAGGCTTCTACTATCTGTTGGAGCACTCAAACGGAAATACTGGTCTATTTGGTACTACCAAACAGACACCATTCTTTCTTGTATTTCTCCCCGTGTCCGGAGAAAAGTGAGGAGGAGCTTCAGTGATGTACATAGAGTTAAGAGATTCGGCACACACCACGTCGATCCCAAGGGTGCACCACCGTGCGCGAGCGAAGGCGGGACAGTCGCAGGGAAAGTGTTCTGCTGTGTCATCCTCCTCGTAACATGTAGCACAGGCAGGTGTCTCACTGATGCCAAGCACGTAAGATGCTTAGCAAGTGTGATGGCCCGTAATGACACCCGCAAGCCTTCTGCAATTATTTCTCCTTAAGGAAAAGAAGAATGTTGCGGATTTCTTGCAGAAATCAGGGTGTATACGCTTAGTCATTCTGCATCCAGGATATTCCCTCCATCTACGAATCTTTCCATTAAAGACCCAATCGTTGGTATCGGATTTGACCGTGGAAGCAGGTACACATATGGCGGGTTCAGGTCCTGACAAACTCTCCTCTGAGCCCCTTCTAGCAAGTTCATCGGATATCTCATTTTCTGGGATCCTAGAGTGACCTGGGACCCATACAAGCCTTAGTGAATTTAGTCTTCTGACTTTGTTCAAAAAGGTCTTGATTTCATGCACTAACTTAGAGCTGAATGAATGGTTGAACACAAGGTTGAGAGTAGCTTGGCTATCACTGCAGACGCATATGGTTTTTCTAGACAGACGCATGTTAACGAGAAGTGCAGTCGAATATTTTCGCGCTCAAAGAAAACTCCAGTGCCCCACCCAGTTTTGGAGCCATCTCTAAAAATGCAAAGACAGTCCATTCCAGGTTCAATATCTGCCCAGGTTGCATTGCGTAGCAAATTTCTCGCGCAAGTGTACTGTCATTCCAATGCGAGTTGTATCAAAAGCTATTACTTTTGAGGCGAGACATGACTTTCAGTGCGCAACCTATGATATACATACATATATGTCAAGGGATAGAAGATTGTTCATAGCGTTTAGAGTAGCGCACGGCTGAGACAAACCGCTCTTTGGAGTTAGGTGAAAGAGGCCACGACGTGTTTGCCACCTGAACAACCGATGCATATGAGATTATCGGCCCTATTATTGCCGTGTAGATCTAGAGAACCTTTTTCGGCCATATTCATTGCATTCTTGCATCTTTGCATTGTCAAAAAGCTGACAGTATTTTGGTACTGCACTAGCTGAGTAATGCCACTATTTTCCTTCCTTCTCGTGAAGAGAACGACATCAGTCTTAAGAGGATTAAGCAACAGCCCATTACTCGTGCACCAGTTATCGATCACATTTAGCGCCGCCTGTGCTTTGAGACAGACACAGCGATAGCTACCGATCCACATTCTAAGATGTCTACATCATGATGAGGTAGTGGTGTCTACTACTCCGGCTCGAAGAGTTTCTGATTCCGATCACAAGTGACGACGCAGCCGAGGAGGACCACATCTAAGGTGGCAAATAAGTGAAAGGGGATCTCAATTGGAAGCAGCCGGCTAAAAATCGAGGGGATTGGAGAGGTTTGTTGATTAAGGGCCAAACTTAGCCCGAACTGTAAAACTTTCAAGATCCAGTTAATACAAGATTTGAAATCAGTAAGCCATGCACAAAAGCATGCTTTCGATGATTCGATTGCAAGAAGTTAGTGATAAGATCGCGATTTTTTACACAAAATTATCTTGAGTGATGAGGCTAAAACCCATTTCTTTTTGCAAGTTGTACAATCAGACTTTTCCCCTCTGCAGCTATCTTAGAGGTAAGAATGTTCCACCAAAGATTCATGTTTTAAAAAACCAAATGTGACCTGTTATTACAGCCGAAACAAAACACTTTCTCTAGAAATGTACTTTTTTATTGATTTAAAATGGCACCTCTTGGTTGACGACCCTAGACGAGATGTGCTCTGAAGCCTTATCACTTCAGTTCGTTGGGTCACCACTTTTAACCATTATTCTACAAAATCATCAGATTTAAGTGCCTTTCTCAGATTTATCTAATAAAATTTGAAAGTCAAAATCCAAATTATCTGAATCTAAATAGGTCAAAAGAACGGTAAAAAACGCCAGTCCTTAAATCGAAACAAGTCCGGAAAAAATACCCATTCCCTTTCAGTTAATAGCCGAGCCATAACTTCCATTTGGATTATTTCTATACAAACCCTTAATTCATGGCTAAAAACAAGGCAAAAACCAAAAGGACGAAAAATGAGAAAACACAAACAAACTTTTACTATTCCATTCACAAGGCAATGATATCACACCCACTCCGCCACACGTCTCCCAGTGTACCGATGGATGAGCAAGGACAATGGCCAACTTTCCTCTCATTCCATTGTTTTTTTGTTTCTATACTAATAACAACCCACTCAGCACCAATCCCTATGGACAGTAGGAAAATGTATGCGCTTAGTCATGGGACTTGTCATGGACTTCGTTCACTTCCTTGACAAGCTTTCAGTTTCTTACACTTGTCGTTCGTGTGAATAACGTATAACGAACTGAGTTGGTGGGCAACGAGTGGAAAACTCCTATTGAGTGTCCATCAACAGAGAAAAAGTTTCCTGAAATGAAAGCCTTAAACACATTTGAGTACCTTCAATCTTCATCCACCGACGAAACCCTTTTCTTCTTAACCGATAAATCCAAAAATCCCCTTTCAAATTCAATTTTGTTTCCCGAAATCGTACATAATCTAATTCGCCCTCTCCCCCTCTTCCCCTCTCTCTAATCTGAATTTAAGAATATTCGTGCAATATAAATCCCATTTGGGGAGCAGCGTGTGATGGTTCTGCTGCCGGTTACACATGTATAACAGACCCTCGGAATCATACAATATGAAAACGTATTTATGAAAACGCCTCGCGCTCCATTTAAAGAGGTCATTAACCATTTTAATGCCCTCTAGGAAGTCGACTTTATTAAGTGCTCCACTTCACAGCTACACTTTGCTTTGTCCAATGAATGGCACATTTCAATTGAAAAATCGTTTTTCATCTCTTCTTTGAAGCTAACAACAATGGAAAGTGTTGTTTGTTAGACTTGTCTAAATGTGGATCAAACAATCTTTTCATTTTTTTTTCTTTAGCTTTTGCTACTGATTTCGTCTAATGAACAATGCAAAAAAGAAAACTGAAAGTCATGCTGCGCGGACTCATTGTATTGCCAGATGATGATCATGAAGCACTCGAAATAGAAGAATCAGGGTCATGTACAGACTCATACGAGATATCTATAAAGCAGCACGCTGGAACGACGGATAGTGCAGGAATGAGATAAGAGGATGAGCAAGAAGGAAAAAAAAATCCAACACAAATGTATCTTAATTGCCCTTTTTTCCTTCTATTTTTCACATTGAAGCTCGGAGATTTATCTGTTTAACCTGCATGGCCGGACGGATTTATAGATTGCCGGATTAGAACTGAGCTTGTGTGATATCACATTAAAAAATAGGAAAGTGTAAAGCTGACTGGAAGAGACCGATAAAGAAAAGTTGGTTTCACTTAGTGACCTTTTTCGTCAAGGCGAGTTGTGGTCTGAATGTATGATGAGGTATGGTGAATAAGAAATAATGATTCATAAACGGCACTTGTATGTGACCCTATCAGCCCTTGATGATTGCCCTCTGCTGAAGAGGAAAGCGAATACGACTACACTGCTGAATACCTGAGCTTGAATGGAAGTATACTCAAGGTTTTAACAGTTTTACGAGGTTGTTGTCTCATAGATGGCGTTAGGGAGCCTACCATGTGCACGCTATACTTTTTTTACGACCTTTGTCAGTGAACTTCATTAGCAAACTTATACGACAACTTACATTTTTCCGTGAGTAATCACGTTTTTTGTCATAAAAAGAACGTATGCGGGAAGCACTGCTTTTTTGTTTCAATTTGAAAAAGATCAGATGCCGAATCGCATCGAATGCTTGTGGAGCCCTTTGGTGGTATTACCTTACCGGAAGCAACATTTTTTCTTCTGGGCAAAAAAAGGAGGACGATTGGCTTAAGAAGGTTAAAGATCATCAACTTGTGGCTCTTTTGGACGAGGACGAATTGTGGAAATATTGCCAATATCACCTATGGGTGGAGCGGCGCTAAAACATACAAAACCTTGCTTGCCAGATAAAAAAGAATATCATTCCTGCATTCGATTTTCACTGGCGACATATTCCGATAGTCATAAACCAGGAAATCGTGGGTTGATCCCGGCCAGCCATCACCCAGACCAGATCACTGTAGTCAAAGACGATGTTGCGTGTTTGGGGGGATCAGCAGAGTATGGTCTAGTATGAGCTGTTCAGATTTTTTTTTTATTTTCTTTTATAGGGTTTGTTCAGGTTCAGGAGTGTACGCTCTTATGGTTTGTCACACAACTTGGACGAAGTGTAGATGGTTCGTGTCGGAGATGTTCGTTCACTACTCTCCGGGGGTGGTTGTCCTAGATAGGATTCGAGAGATTCGACTGAATTTGTCGCGTTGTTTGTAGTTCAAAGTAACTTATTTTGTTTCCAGGTCATTAAGGTGTTATATTGGACATGCATACACAGAGTATGACTTTCGAGGTGATCTTATGCTGCGAGTGTTATGCCTTCGTCAGGATTTTTTTGATCATCTCTCATTCACAATTGATGTTGTTGCACATTTTTTTCGTATAGGAATTGTTTTTGGCTATGGACAGACTTGAATTACAGACCTTCCGCTCAACAGTCGATGATGATTACCATTGCACCACGACCGCCCCTAATCTGGTGAAATTGCAAATGTCCACTTCTACCACCAACAACTGTACCGTGCTCTACATGCAAAAAGGAAGGAACAAAGACGTGACATACCGATTTTCTTCCACGACAATAGGAAGTGTTACTCCATGCCACTTATTGACCAGACTCTCTGGAGTATACTTCTTAGCTCTCTGGTCCCTGATTGGTATTGAGCACAATCCGAATCTTGGCAATCGCCTGGCAGTTCTGAATTTGGACGTTAGCTCTCTGTCCAAAGACGCTACTATAGACTAGATCTTCACGATACTCACCATCATTTTATTTACGTTAAAGCCGCATACGGCAGTATTAATCTTCAAGAGCTCTACAGGACGATGACCGATTTCGGAATCCCGGGAAAATTGATTCACATGTGTAGCGCCAGTTGGGACCCCATACCTCCGAACCTTTCCAAACATGCACGGAAGTGTCGTGCGCTGTTGTGTGATTTTTTCAATTTAGTCCTTGAAAGGATAGTTAGGCAGGCAGGTGTCAACACCGAAGGCACTAGCTTCTTCAAGAGCGTCAAACTTTTAGAATACGTGGACGACATTGACATCATTGCAAGCTCCCAGCGCGCCGTAGTAGAGGTATTCACGGCAATTGAAGGAAATGAAGGCCTCATTTGTGTAAAAGTAAATGAGGAAAAAATAACACCGTCTTGGGCAGAACGTAACCATCGACAGATATAAAAAGGAGAAGGACTTTGAGGTAGTCAAGTAGATTGTCTACCTCGGAGCAAATGATAACTCCACAAATGACAACTTAGTGGAGATCTGATGAAGAATAATCCTGGACAACCGGTGCTACTTCGGTTTATCAAAACTGCTGGGGTCAAAACTCTTAACTAGGAAGTCCAAAATTACTCTCCACAGAACGCTGATCGTGCCAGTCGTGGTTTACGGAGCCGAATATTGGACAATAAGCAAGAAAAAGAGATGATTCTGTGCTCTTTTCAAAAAAAAATTCTCCGTCGGATATATGGCCGTGTTCTGAAGACCGCGAACTCTACGAGCTCTATAATGATGTGGACGTAGTCCGGAAAGCAAAAATCCGTCGACTACATTGACTCGGCCACATCGAGCGCATGGACGACCGCACTCCAGCTAAGAGAGTTTTCGAATCCCAGCCACCTGATTCGAGAGCGACGAAGTGATCGCAGACACTAGGTAACCAGGTCTCTCCAATGGGAAGCAGCGTGACCGATATGAGTGGAAGCAGGCTCTAGTTCAGGCTCAGACCACCCAAGGGTCGCCTGATAAGTAAGTAAGTAAGTCTCAATCCAAAGACGATCGATAGGGTTCAAATCAGGCAATTGAAATTCCTTGTAACCAAGCTTTAGTCAGTTTTGCAGTAGTTTTCGGATTAATACCCTGCTCGAAGGTAATGACCGACACGTTCTTGCATGGAGACTTTTCTGGACCTTCGTTCATGTACCCATACTTGGTGGTTGATTAGCCATTCTGACTTCTTCGAGATTCATTGGCGACCGTCGGATTCAAGACGGTTAATTTTTTTTTTCGTCATTCTTTGCCATTTATGCCAAGGTTGACCTTGGAGTCGATTAGCTTTTTAACTTCTTATATTTTTAAATAGTTTACTTTTTTCATATCCAAAGCATGCTTGAAGCTGCGTCAGGTCTTTGAGAAGGTGGTTTAAAAACCCTGTTTAAGTGAGCTGAGAACAACAAAATTCGAGATTCAGGGGCATAACGCTTCTAAGGTTGTATCGAATATGATATGGAACAAATGTTAGAATCAATGTACGGGTTTCTGTCTGATTGATTTGGAAAAAGTATGGTTAGAAGGTCTACATTATAAGCTCAGCCGACTAGGTATACCTAAATCACTACTACATATGATTTCTGGCATGTTAAACGGTAGAAAGTTCTGAGAATAATTCCCAACGCGAATTCTACTCAGACATTTGAAATTAAAAATGGACTGTAACAGGGCACGGTGGACTCGGCGATCCTTTTCAGCATTTACCTCGGTGATCTGATAGCTTCTCTCCACCATTCACCATTCCATCCACCATACGCGAACGATTTTTTTGCGTACAGATCAGGTCCAACGATCGACGAGCTGAAAATCAACTTCCATTAGTCCAGAGTCTATTTTATCAGAATGCTGGATGTGCGTTTTGGTACTTTGGGGTTTGGCTAGACCCATGATTTAGTTTAAAAACCAAACGCCTAAAAAATGACATGGAATTCATTTCTCTATGTGGTTTAGTCTAGGATAGATTGACCTTACGAACATGATGTCGCACCAGGTTCGGTAGATCGGTTTCATGCTAAGATCGAGGAGACGACTTCCGACCCGATTGGTGACGAGAATTAATTTCGCCAGTGGTCAACTTCAATAGTTCAGCTTCTTCATGCCATTAGCAGGCTTGCATAGGTTTAGGTAGGTTAAGGCAGGTTTTAATAAGGCAACAATTTTTTTTAGAATTTTTCTACCTTAACCTTAAGGTCACAAGGCATAGGTCTCTCTGTACTTAAGTGTCAGTATAGATTCAGTAAGATAATTTAAAGTTGTTTATCCAACCTGCAAGTTCCGTTGTGTTAACATCATCGTAAGCATTTTAAACTCAATTTTGAAATTGATGTATCCGAAGAGCCCATTCGGCATATTTGTAGGTTTTTGTTCCGGAAAAGCGGACTGAAATTGAAGCCACCAGAGAAATCCAAAATGTATATCGAGAGGGTATTCTCAGCTAGGCCAGTTTAGCAAAGGTGATTTTAACCTAATGGAGAACCTCATTCGGGTAGGCCAGAAGAGCTAGACTATGAGCACCTGAAGTCCACCATCGAAAGAAATCCCACTGTTACGGTAAGGGAACTTGCAACTGAACTCAACGTAAGCCAAACGACCATCCATCGACAAATAACAAAAATAGGAAAAGTCATAAAGCTAGGAAAAAAAAATCTTCAGCAAAAAATCGAAGCTTGCACTACGCTCCTATTGTGTCACAATTATGAATCGTTTTTGAACAGGATTGTTACTGGAGATGAAGAATGGGTTCTTCACAATAACTATGGCGTAGTCCGGAAGACTTACCAGCACAACACCTCCGAAATTTACTTCATTTGGGATGGTAGGGAAGAATCCATTTTGAGCTGTTGCTTCATAACCAGACTATCACCGCAGAAGTCTACCCTCAATTGCTGTGCAGATAAAAGTAGCAAAGGGGTGGTTTATTTTATCATGATAACCCCCATTCTTCATATAGCTAGGACCACATGCACAGAGCTACAAGAGTTCGATTGCGAAAAAAAATGGTACAACCGCCCTATTCACTTTTTGCCGAATTATCACTTGTGCCAAAGTCTGCAAAACTTGATGAAACAAATTTAGATCGCGACAGCTATCCAAGAGGATGTGTTATTTTCGTCAAACCCAACATTGTTTTTCAGTAACGGCAATGAAAAGTTGACTAGGAGGTAGGCAGAAGTGTTGTCCAATGAATGAGTCCCACCTATTTTAATTTAATTTTTGGTGGGGGCAAATACCCCCATTTATTGAGCTTATTTCAAGCTAGCTTAATCTAAATTCTTGAAGAATTCTTTAGACCAACGCTTCACGAAACCGAGTGCCGAGTTGGCTTTAAGTATTACGAATATATCATCACGATATGTGCGCGATAATTGAGCTCTTGGTCGCATAGTATGCCTAGATCGCGGATAACCCGAACGGTGGAGATGGGCTGGTTATTGAGGAAGTAGCGACGAGGAGGAGGTTTGATTCGTTTACGTAAAAAGATAATTGATTGGCATTTGGAAATGTTAACCTCCAAACAATTTTTGGAGCACCAAACGGAAAAGCTGTTGAGATCCGATCGAATAAGGGAAGAAGCTTGCTGCAAGGAGATGGTCTTGAGGATCTTGGTGTCGTCGGCGTACAGTGAGAGGTGGGAATGTTTGACGACAAACTCAATGTCGGTAATATTAAGAATGAAGAGAAATGGACCTAGGTGGCTGCGTTGGGGAATGCCGAAAAAAAACTAAGAAAAAGTTGGAAAAGGCAGATCTAAAATGAACACTGTAATAATGGTTTTTTAAATAAGAAGATTTCCACTTCAACGCAGTGGGTTCAAAGCCAAGGGTAGACAGTTTGAAGAGTATTAGTTTGTGGAAGATTTTGTCGAAGGCTTTACTGAAATCAGTTGAAATGACGTCGACTAGATTCCCATTCTCTAACGTTGAGAGGGTGAAGGACACAAATTCGACAAGGTCTGGGGTTGTAGACCTGCATTTGAGGAAACAATGTTGCTTAGAGGAGATTAGAGATTTGCAGTGGAAATTTGAGTGTCATATAAGATACTTTCGAAAAGTTTGGGTATGTGTGACAGTTTGGAGATGGGGCGATTCGGAAAAAAACCCGAATTGTCACTTCGAGCGCACATGTCTTTCTTTCCAGAAGAACAGAAGAAGCGAGAAAATATATGGGGCAAGCCAACATCAAGGTTGCTGGTTATAAGGCAATTTTATGGAATTATGAATGGAACACAACATCGTTTATGTGATAACCGCAGCTTTTGCTTCAGGCAATCATCCGAAGGTCAAAATGATCCATGAATGTCTGAAGTGGGTCAATGGCCTCAATTTTAATCTTGATGTTAGGCTTGAAGTTTTGAATGGTTTTTTTTATTTGCATAGATCTACTCTTTAAATAACCTTGTGGAAAGAAGTCTTAAGTGTCAAATCGAATGTTTTAAAGGCCAATCACCGATTCAAACAAGGGGAATAACGCGATCTCTGAGTTTTATAAGCAAAAGATGCCGCCTACCAGTAATCCGCACAATAGTGTAAGGGTTTTCTGGTCGCCAGATATGACAACTTCGTTTATTTACGTATCCTGCCATCCGAAAATGTGATTCATCGGAAAAGAAACGAATCGACGACGACGTAGATGAGCTAAAGGCTTCAATTTAGATTTTAAATCAAATCAGGCTTACAATTCGCCTGGCTTATTTCTAATACTCCCACTCACAGCCGTGATGTATCTACACACCATCTGCTGGCTCACCCTTTAGTTCACATGCTTATCTCTCAAATTGAACTTTTTTTCCGCATTGAAGTTCATCTAATAAAACGAAAAGCATTAAGGGATGTATGCCTCCATCTAAGCCGTTTACGCCCCCGTCTTAAAGCGATAACACCCGCCCATCAGCGCCCTCACCAACCTCCGCTACAAGTCAGCATCAGCAGAAGCAAGTAAATACCCATCCCCACAAATCTGTGCTATCATCTCCAATCCAAACCTCAATTATCGTTGTATGTACACAATTTTTTTGCGTAGCCAAAGTAAAAGCAAAGAGAACTAGACTTCCTGTCGTCCTCTTAGATAGAACATCCTCCAATCCAAGTCCTTTATTCGAATTAATTCACAAGAATACAAGACAAAATTAATGTCAACAAAAATGCGCAGTGGGAAAACCCACTTGGAGCCAGGCCTATATGCATAGATACTATATGTGAATGTGGTCGGTGAACACGCTTTGTTCGCGTGTGTGTAAGCGTGTTCATATGAAAATGAAAATCAATAGCGGCAGCTGAAATTTGAATCCCTCCGCCGGAAGTGTGTTTTCTTATATTGTATTTAGCTTTTCTGGCATTTCACCTTCCCTCGTCTCTGGACAATGAAAATGATTTTTTTTCGTTCGTCATTTTTATATATTTCCACCCTCTTAGTGCAATTCATCATCGCCCATGTGCTATTAAAATCGCCATCGTCATCATCGACCCACACGCCTAAATCGTGTCGACGACGTCGAGGAAGATCGAAAATTGAATGCCAAAGTGGAACTCACGTGCTCGACAAAATTGAGTTATTACGACGACTGTTTTCGTTTTATTCTTTCAGCTTAAAATGAAAAAGCACCTTGAAAGCATGCAGCACCCCTTTTTATAGGGGTGGAGAAGTATAATATAGTCCTCTGCGGCAAGGGTTGAACATATTGAAAATTACACACGAAATCAGGTGATCGGGGCGCTGCGCTGTCGAGGTCGGGTGGTCATATGCATATGGCATTTGACAGATGCATAAAAGGGGCTGAAGGTAAGTTGTTATATTTATGTAGTGACGCGATAAATGCTGTGTTCTGGCTGTGAAGGTGGAGTCAAAGGTTAAAACGGATTAACCAAAGGTTAGGAGGTAAGTAGAGTCAAGGATCCGAAGTCGAAAGGGCTCGAAATAGGTAAGTGGCGTCAGAACAGGTATATGTTTCAAGGTGGTCAGTGACGTACGAACAAACTGAAGAGATCATAGGGAATTCCGGTAATACTTTGGCCTTCGCTTCAATCCTTAATCATTCATTTAAGGGTTTTATTTACATTTTTAGAATTGGGTAAGTAGGTAAAAAGTCATGTTTTTTTTTTAATATAACTTATTCGTGCAGGTTCAAGAGTGTACGGTTGGAAATGCACACACAGAGTATGCATTTTGAAAAGGTCTTATGCTGCGAGTGTTATGCCTTCGTCAGCACTTTTTGATCATCTCTAATTCACAACTGATATTGCTGCACTGTTTTTCCGTATAGGAATAGTTCTTGACTATGGACGGACTTGAACTACAGACCTTCGGGAAAGTCTTGTGATTTACCTATATTTGGTCAATATTTTCTAGATCTGCATTTTCTAGAGTTATCCTGCATTGCTCCAACAGCCTGGAGGAGGAGATTGCCGGGTTAGCTATTACGGTGTTGTTGGGGCAGGTTGTCCTGAGTGTTTTGCATGTTTCGACTGAACAGAAAGGCGGCGGAATTAGAAATATTTAATTCGATCAAGAAGACCCATAATCCATCAATGTAAATCAGAAGCTGATCATTCGAAATCAACGGGCATAGGAAATGTTCCTGAAATTTGTTAGAACTGATGTCAAATTCGTGGGCAGGAGTAGCAGAGCAAAGCAGGTCATATAGCCTAGGTGACCCGCTTCCTTGAGCCCTATGGCAGCACATGTTACTATGTAAAGGGTGTTTTTTTAAAGGTTTGGTTTTTAAAGTGGCAACACTTTTTCTACAAATTGTTAATTTGACAGTTGAAAATTGATTTGTGGTTTACACGTTTTGCCATTTTACGATGAATAGATTAACGCCAAAACAACGCATACAAATCGTGCAAACTTATTTTGAAAATCATGGTTCAGTTCGCCAAACTTATGGCACTACGTCCATTTTACCGATATTCCAAACACGATGAATCGGTTTCACACCATGTACACTCTAGTGGATAATACGCATCCCCAAAGACGACAAACTGCGAAGAGAAGAAGTTATTGTGGCTTGTGGAGCACAGTATTGAAGAGAATCTAAATGAGTCGATTCGCCATCGTGCACAGCAATTGGAGCTATGTCCATCCACTTTGTTGAAGATTTTACGGAAAGATTCTGGCTTAAAAGCTTATAAGATCCAGCTTGTGCAAGAGTTTAAACCGCGTGACCATTATACGCATCGTAGATTCGGTGAATGGAAACATGATTCAGCTTGATCCTCATTTTCAACGCAAAATTTTGCTGTCGTGAGGCCCTTTTTTGATTAAATGAATATGTAAACAAGCAAAATTGCCGGGTTTGGAGTGGAGAAAACCCAGAAGCCTTTGCCGAGACGCCCTTACAACCCTTAAAATTCACTGTTTGATGGGCTTCATGAGCTGGTGGAAATGTCTTTAAGGACGAAACCGGCCAGAACGTTACTGCCAATGGAGAGCGCTTTAGAAACAACATTTCTGAGTTCTTCCTTCCTCAGTTGAATGGCATTGACGTGACAGAGGTTGGGTTTCCACAAGATGGCGCAACCAGCCACGCGACGCGCGACACCATCAATTTATTGTGGGATATATTTGTTTTCGCATAATGGACCTGTGAACTGGCCGCCACGATCCTGTGATTTCACATCTTTAGATAACTTTCTTTGGGGGTATGTGAAGTCACTAGTCTATGTCGGTTAACGTTGGACGATTTGGAAGCCAACATTTGCCGTGTTATAGTTGATATACGGCCCCAGGTGCTCGATAAAGTTCTCGGAAATTGTACTTCACGATTGCGCTTCATTCGAATTAGCCGTGGCGCACATATCATATTTAAACACTAATGGCATAAAATGACCTTTTAAATAAAGCTAATATCATAGATATTAACCTTAGCTTTAAGTCTTTTATTTTATAATGAATTTGTATACTTCTAAAAAAAACACCCTTTACTTGACCATGTGAAGAATGTGGATCATTATGTTAGTTACTTTGATATGGGATATTCTAATGGCTCCCGTGGCACCGATTCCTGCCGGTCTTAAACTTTGTTGAGTTTGTCTATGGGGTAGAGTTTTCTTAGGGCTCACTAGCTCACCCCTTATTAAGTATGCTGTTATCTGCCCCATTTTTTACGACAAATTTGCTGCAGGCATAGAAGGCTACATCAGCTTTTCTAACTGGGCTCCTTTTTGTTCTTCCAGCTAGGCTTCGGATTTGGAACGAAGCTTAAATAGGGTCCTGGTCATGGTGGTAAACGGCGTCAATTAAATTTTCTTTAGGTTTACGTTAGGGTTGCAGTCCGTGGCAGAGGCGTCTAATCTAGCCAAACCCTTGAGGTAAACCTATTGGGAGTTCGAAGCGGAAGTGATTCTTAAGAGCTCGCGAATGTGTAGGTCGAGTACATGCTTGAGGTTCTTAAGTGAAATGAATGTTAGACTAATGAGGCGGAAATAAAGGACACAGAAACCTCCTTCAAGACTCAGGGACGTTACGTTACGAGGAGCAGGCAGCTTTAGACCTGTTTCGGGAATTTTTCGTAGAGCTGGTGCGGAACCTACACGGAATGTAGATGTCATTTGAGAGCCATCGGACATAACGTTGCGAGTGTCGCTTATCATCATATCACTCAGTGGGTTCGAAAACTGTTCGAAGTTTCTTTTTATTCCGTTTATACAGGTTGGACCAAATACAAGTTTCTTTTTAAAAATGCAATAAAATGAACAAAATTAAATTTTGTCCATGTATTATGGCTTTATTAGTAAGAACAAACATTCCCATTAATTATGAAATACAACGTCGTTCAATTGGATGCCTTGGGTCGCTTCGCAGTAGCGCATTTTGTCACCCCAATTTCCCCCAATTTCTTGTTGATGATTTCGGGCTGTAGCTCACAAATTGCTTCGATGATATTGGCCTTAAGTGCTTGAATCGTTTCTGGATTGTTGGCATAACATCAGTCCTTCACGGTTCCCCACAAAAAAAGTCCAAAAGGTTCAAATCGCAGCTCCGAGGCGGCCAATTGATATCGCCAAGACGACTGATAAGACGATCTGGGAATTTGGTACGCTAAATATGGATTGTGGCATGGGCTGTGTGACATGGCGCATGAACCAGAGGTCATGCCTTCAATTTCAGTAAAAAAAAAGTCGGTGACATGGCGCATGAACCAGAGGTCATCCATGCCTTCAATTTCAGTAAAAAAAAAAGCCGGTTAACGCCCACCGTTGACCGAAACGTTGTTCCCAACCTCATTTTCGAAGAAAATTGGTCCAATGATGCCACCACTTCACAATCCGCACCAAACTGTCACGTCAACTGATGCATTGCCTTCTCGATAATAACGTGCGGGTTTTCCATTGCCGCATCTGGGGCAATTTTGTTTGTTAACGTAGCCGCCGAGATAAAAATGCGCCTCGTCAGAAAAGATTGTTTTTCGCCCAAAATCGTTGTCCAATTCAAGCTGCTCTAGGGCCTAAACTGCGAAGCGATAACGAAGCGGATGGTCGCGCGCCTTCAATTGGACCTAGTAAGCGTATAATCCGAGATCTTTGTGAAGAATTCTCCTCAGGCTAGTGCGTGAAATGTTGAGCGAGTTGATGTTTGAGAATTGAGTCTCACACTTTCGGCCACAGTAGGCACATTCTTATCTGTGCGCACCGTACAACGACGGGGACCATGAGTGTTGTCCACTTGCATACCAGTCTCACGAACTTTTTGCACAAACTTGTGAACAGTAGCCGCGATGGGTGCTTCATTTTGGCTAAGACTTCATTTTAAAAAACGCACTGTTTGGGCTAAACAGCACTCACTTTGGAAATAAGTTTTCAATATTTCCCAACGCTGTTCAAGCGTAAAGCGACTCATTTCGTTCGGCGGAGGTATGATACTGACTTTCTGTCAAGATTTCGAGCGGGAAACAGCTGTCAGTGTCAAAATAACCTATGATCTAAAAACAAACCATTAGATGGCCCACTCTTTAATTCACAGTAAAAGGTGCATTTTGGTGATGTAGTGAAATATTGAGGATAAAAGAAAGACACCAATTGGGCCTTATTGCGAATATTTTGCGAATACCAGTACAGGTTTTCATCGCACTCTCACTCAAGGAGACGATGATGTAAAGAACTATCCAATAAGTGGTGTCATTTTAAATTTCGCGCCATTATTGATTTTTTTAAAATTCAACTCTCGTTGCGATGACTTTTGATAAGTAAAAACTACGAGGTTATTAAATATAACGATGACATACACTGCTATAAAGTGTTTAAATAGTGAAAATTTACTTCAAATGATCGCGTTAACACTTTGGAAAGATCATATTGCTTTTGGCCATCATCAAGCACGCTCTTACCCAGTTATGGCGAATTGAATCGTTAAATTTAAGCATCTCGGGCAGATTTGGGCCGTACCTCATATTCGTCCAGCAAGATCGGCGGAAATTATTGGCGCTGTAGCTGAGAGTTTGACTGATGGCCAAAATGTCTTCATTAGAAGATATTCAAAGGGATTTGGTCAATCCCCAAATCTAGGAAGGCATGCTTATCAGGTAGAGAACACGCAAAAAATTGAAGCCAGCAGACAACGCCGATCTTTCTTAGGTTGGGTGCTGGAAGTTTATGACCAAGATCATGATTTTTTGCGCAAATTCTTTTGAGTGATGAGGCTCACTTCTTTTTGTCTGGGTAGGTAAGCAAATAAAAGTGTCGTGTTACCGACAATCCAAGAAAAATATTGGAACAACCTCTCTCTCCACAACGAGTGGCAGTTTTTAGGGTTAGCAGCGTTATTGGACCACATTTTTTTCGAAAAAGACGGTAATTTGGCTGTTTCCGTTGA
Source organism: Merodon equestris (assembly GCA_958301585.1). NCBI lineage: Eukaryota > Metazoa > Arthropoda > Insecta > Diptera > Syrphidae > Merodon > Merodon equestris. The sequence goes on along the minus strand of OY284417.1, from coordinate 17,143,268 downwards.
TGTTAACCGACCTTTTCTACCTAAGCTTGGTCTTATGACCGTGGACCACATTTGTTTTCAGCAGGACGGTGCCCAATGTCACGCAGCTGGTTAAAAAAATTATCTATTCCGTCACAAATTGCGTTTATGTGCGACTTCTCGACATGGAGACTTCAATTGGCGCCCAAGATCGTGCGATTTGGCAGTCTTAGACTGTTTTTCTTTTAAGCTATGTTGAAGAATGAGTCTAGGCCAGTGCTCCACTAACGATTCATATATTAATAGCGAATACCAGTGTTCCTATTCGCGAAAAACGTGATGAAGAATGTTATCTAAAGAATGATAACGTTTAATGGTGGCATCTTGTACGTGCTGCATATCATTGCAAACCGCGGATTTTCTACTTTAGCTTAAGTACAAAATTTGATGACTTTTCATAGCAATGCAGCGTTTTTTCTATTGATTTAAAATGACACCTCCTGCTGAATTACCCTTCGACGACTTCATGCAGTCGTCGATGCCGCTGAGGCCTTGTTTAGGCTTTCATTTCTCAGTCCAACCACATTAATAAAGAATGAAAACTACATTGACACGAGAGCAAACACATGGCACCAGCACTTAATGCTGTCCAACCTGTGCATCGCCATGCACAGTCCATATTCCTGACAATCTCCACATCCCACAACCAAGACAACCGACCACTTTCAGCCTCGACCTTGTCGCCAGCATCTGTTGCAGACACATTATTGTTGACAAAATTTCAGTCTACTGATCTACTTTCGGAAGTCTTCTCCGTCTCATTATCATGACTTTTGCTTTTCCCATTTAGTTTCCATGCCCAGAATACATAATTAATCATTACCGCCCCCCGACCCGTCGGACGAGAGGCATTGAGCAGGTCGCAATCGAATCATACCTCACACAAGTGATGTGTGCGAGTATGGCGAGCATGCGATGCAGTTGGTGACAAAGTGCTTGTTAATTATGATACTCGGGTGAAGGTAATCATAAATCATGAGTCGCGAACAAAAAACAAAAAATAACCAGTCGATGTCTCTGAACAGGTCTCTAGAGGTTGATAAGGACCTAATTAGTGTCATTTAGGCAGGCATGATCCCATCGGTCGGGAACGACCAGCCCACGAGGAAGCACAACAGTGTACTCGTTCACGTCCATGATAAAGTTGAGGATTCACGAAAAAGAGGGTCGAGAAAGAATCTAATTGAATACATCCTCATTAATCAATTGATGTTGCGATGACAATCGTTCGCCAGCGCCTTCTTGCTAGACGGGGAATCCGACAGAAAATACCTCTCGATCCCGACCTGCCCCTGGATTCGGCCGATGTTATAGTGAAACTTTCAACGCGAAAATCATGAGCGGAATGGAAAAAAGAAAAAGTGGACAACGATGAGAGAAAACGTATAACGAGATGAAAAACTAGTTAAGTGACCTCCAAGAGAATTGCCGAAAACAAAAACGAGGGGCAACCGGGGCTAGCGGGGACGGGTATGCGGAGAACGAGTTTGAATGAGGTGACAGGGGACATCAGAATTAAAGAGGTTACGGCAGATGATAGTGTTGTCGTTGGACAGTGTGGTAATCGTAGGCGACACAAGTGAGCTTGAAAATAACGATTTTGCGGGGAGATTCCACGTAGCGATAGTTCAGGGAACTGTTGAAGGCTTCCAAGGCTCATTCAAGAGTTCGATTATGTCTTGGGAATTTCCAAACAGCTTGGTTGGTTACCCACTCAGATGGTCAATAGTCCGATTTTGGGTTTTCACCAACCCTACGACTCAGACAGCACTTCCTATTCGTTGAATAACTTTTTCGCCCACAACAAAACAGTGCACAGCCGCATGCTGCACCCGTGGTTCCCAATTTCCTGCCGGATCCTCCAGTCACAGATTTCACAATAAAAATTGAGAAAAAAAAACAAACAAGTACACAAGCACCCTCGCAGGACAAAGTGGTCCACCTACTACGGGCGGTCCGCCACCGCTCTCACCCCTGCCCGCTCCCACTAACCCATTCAGCATTTACGAAATCTGGATTTTCTAGTTTTTCTACCTTATTTCTCTCCAAACATCTCTCGCTCTCCATTCGTGTATGCTTCTCCCCAAGTTTGTCATTGTCAATCGTCATCATCATTCACCAACACATTCCATTCACACATTTTATCGAATCTGGCAAACAATTGTTTTCCTTCCACTGCTGCCCCCACAGTAGCAGTTGTCAAAATGCAAAAAATACAGAAAATATATTGGGAAAACCACTTACCTGGTTGGTTTTCGGCGGTTGTCGAATCCTTCGCGCGAACGAGTCCCGAGACCCCCGAGGGAAAATCCAACGGAAAAATCACTTCACGTGAATTACGGGCGAATTCAAGCAAATCCCTTATGCATTCGATGAATTTTCCTTCGCTTCACTTATGCAATTTTCTTTTCTTCTTCTTCTTCTGCTTTTCTCTCTTCCCTCACACACACGCACGCACATACACCGCACTTGCACTTTATCACTTCACTTGCCTTGTCGTATGTCAAAAACACACGCAAAAAAAAAAAAATTAAACGAAAAGAAGGAAAAACGAATATTGAGAAAACACCAAGGGAAAAATCACAAATTTTCCGTACGAATTTCCCCCTTACACACCCGCACAGAGCATAACTCAAACAATGAATAGATTTCGCGGCGAATTGTACACGGACTCGTCGCAGGCTTGTCGTCGTCGCAAACCAAGCGATTTTGACAGGAAAAACAAATTTTCGAATTCGCGAGAAATTTTCCAATTTCCCTGGGTGGAGATCGAGGAATTTTCTTTCACCTCCTGCTGTTGATTGCGATTCTTTTTTTATTCTTTCCTTCTTTTTCGTTTTCTTCGTCTTCTATACTTTTCGACTTGATTAAGGGCTTTTAGTCGCGGACGCACTTGCACACTTTTCGGGTTTTGAACTGATACATGATTTCGATGGAGAACAGTTGCGGGCAAGGATTTGTTACGATTTCACAGGTTTATTTGGTTTGTATTTGGATTTTCCGCGATACACTACACAACTGAATGGGGATTTTCACTGTTTGATGGATTTTGACAAATCGATCTCCGCCATTTGATGTGCGAACGAAAGACGAGTTTTTCGACTGCACTCGAGACCGATGTTGTTGAGAGTGGAGAGTTGATTGAAAACGAATGGCCGTTGTTGGGATGGTTTGGTGCGTTGCCACGCGTCGCAGATGGTTTGTTGAGGTTTTCTTGTTTTTGTTTCGTTCTCTTTTGCACTTGTGGTTGTTGAACGGGTTTTTGATGTGTGCGAGTTGGTAGCTGATGTGGTTGGCAGATGAATGGTGCGATGACAGGCGACAGTTAGAGTACGTGACAGTTCGGTAGAGTGCGTTCGGAGATGGTGAGAGGTGTAGAGATATGTTTGGGAATGTTCGTTTCAACATGAATCTTAGACATCCATGACATCGTATGTAGATTTACCAATTACAGAAAATAAACATAAACAATAAATAAACAACACAAAAATCAATCACCTTGGCCCTTTTTAGAAAATCTTTTGATGTTTTCATAGAAGGGCTTCACAAGCAATTCTTTCCTTTCTAGCGTGTTGAGAGGCAAACACCTGGCTGATTGCAAGTCGAACCGAGTGCGACAATTGAATTGCTCATCTGCAAAGTGCTACCTGTCTGCTGGCATTGAATTCAGAATACACCTAATGCTAGAAAAATTTACATTAACTAAAATTTTATTTTTTTTTACCACCAAAACGATGTTATCCTTGACTGTGTACCTCTGGATACATGAATTTGAGGAAAAATAATTAATTCATTCATGCATTCAATACCCAAACCACTCCATTTAAGTATTCACGATTTGCCGGTAATGTAGTCGACTAATAAGCAATTACTCGAACCACACTGAATTGACACATTTGGTTAGTCGAAACTTGTGACGTTCTTTTATCAACCATTTTTCTTATATTTGCGGGTGGGTATTCAAATAATGATTTTAAAATTTTAATAATAAACAAAAAAAAAATATTATAAAACAACAAAAAATAATAAATGTTAGGGTCTTAAAAGAACTGCTAACTGGGCTTGTAGGTTTCTCAACTGTCAGGGACTGACTCGGTATTCGAGGTGTGTTCAAAAATGCAGTGAATTTTCAGTTGTTTCGCCAGCTCAAAAAAATTTTTCGTAAAAACTCACTTACTTTTCAGGCCAACAACCCATGGATAATCTGGGCCTGAGTGAATAAATCCTTCCATCCTTGGCGGCACGTTGCTTCCGGTCGGAGAGACCAAGTTGTCCGTCCTCGATCAGACCGGAGGTTCGATGTCCCCTTTCTTCTCGAACCAGTAGGCTCGGATTTGAATACTTTCTTAGCTGGAGCGTTGGTGTCCATGCGCCCGGATTCTCCAATCTCGATTCTCAGATTGGCTTTCCATATATCCACATCTTTAGAGTTCATAGAGTTCGCGATTACGTCTTTTCCAGCCAAGAATCAGCTCTGCTGTCCTGCTTATCATCCAGCGTTCAGCTCCATATACCAGGACTGGCAGGATAAACGTCTTGCAGAGCATAACCTTGGTTCTTCGGAGTAGAAGGTTGGACCCTAGCTTTTCTGACAAGCCGAAGTAGCTGGGTGGGCCATACATTTTGTGGCGGGGAATTGTGCGTCGCTTCATGCAATTTCAGTCACGATGGAGCGCTTCACAGGACACAGCAAACAGGATCAACAAGCAGGGCGACCGTGTTCTAGAAAAGGCGATGAGAATATTCGGGAGGTTGAAATTTCCGTAAGGAACGATCCAAAATCGTCTACGCGAATCCGTTCGGCAGATACCTAACTCCGAGTGAAAGAACCGTACTGAGGGATGGAAGGCTGGGAGTTGAACCAGCCCTAACGAGCTCCTTTGGGTGTTTTGGCAAGGCCCATAGTATACATGCCTTACCACAATAGAGCTGGCAATGCTGTGGTGGACCTTTTCTGCATTGGCTTACTCGTGGGACTAAAATAGACCCCCAACAAAAATAAACAAAAACCCTTGAAGGCTATCCTCCTAAATACTCAAAAGACTGAGAACAAAAACGCTTCCCAGGTAATGACATCGGCCTATGCGGCTTATACGACGCCCTATAGAAAAATACGTGCTGCTTTTCAAGTCCTTAGAAAAACGGGCAAAGACAATTGGGATGAGAAATACGCAGCCTCGTACCAATGGGCTTCAGAAACAATAGAAGAGCGGACAACAAAAAGGCCTCGATCTCACAATGAAACCCCAAACATCTCAAAGAGGCATAGGAGCACTGCTACGGTGCCCACTTTCAATGAGGTGGTGAGGGATCATCTAGCTGTAGTGATCGTAGATCGAGGACATGAGGACGGCCATATCACTCATGAGTACTGGAAAATTCTTGAAGAAACTTCCTGGTTTCACCGATAAGGACTGGCGCCATCGGTATTACAAGCTTATTGCCTGCGACAACGACAGCGCTGCATCCTTTCGAAGGGCCACTGTCGCCGCGGCAGACAATTTGTAGAAAGGTGCCAAGCCGGAGGTTGTGAGCAAGGGCGAGATCCCGCTTAGGCCAGGGACCCGCGCCCGTATACCCGTGGAACCCAGCGACCCACAAGATATTTTGCTTCTATTGCAGGCGCAAGATCCCGATCTTCCGACTACCAACTGGAAGGTCATTGAAAAGGACTCGGACCGGACAGGTACCCTGTTGCTGAACAGACACTCCTTACCTCCATTAGCGAAGAAAGACAAAGTACGATATGGCCTTAAAACCATCAGGTTGAAGGTATACGAACAGGGTGAGAGGCATGGCCATGATTCCCACCACTTCAGCCTCTTTCAGAACTCGGCAGAAATCCGATACTCTATCCTCTGATTCAGAGGATCTGGATGCTACTGTGACAGAGGCATCTGACCTAAGCGATAGCTCCAATGCTACGTGTAACCCAGATAAACCTCCACCACAGTAAGGTTGTTGCTGCCAACCTTATTCTCCACCTTGGAGACGACATAGTCCTTATCCAGGAGCCATGAATTAACAATAATCGGCTTGCCATACAAACTGCTACCCGCTAACTGTGAAGGTACCCTTAGAACCTAAGAAATAAGAGTGTGCGGATCCTAAAATACGGTGGCCAGAACGTTACTAACTAATATTGGTAGTGATCCATGTTTCATCCAATGTCCCATCCATATGAAAAAAAAATTCTTTAATTGCGCTAAAACAGATCCTAATAGCTCTGCATCGTCGACGTGTCGCTGCTTTTGATCGACTGTGAGCAAACGCGTTGCCCATTTCGTGCAGAGCCTTATCTTGTTCTAAAGTTCATGCAAAGTTGTGAATACGCTGGATTTTGACATCCTAAGATATCGCACGTGACTTGAATTTCCGATTGGCCAAAACCATTTTGTGGACTTTTTTTAATGTTCTCTAGAACAATTACCGATTTTGGCGACCAGAGCTGCCAGCATCAACGGTGCTCGTAAGACCAAGCTCAAAATCAGAAAACCACTTTTCTATCATTTGTCTCGATGGCGCAGAGTCCGAGTAACATATGTGTTGCTTGAGCGGTATTTTTTTTCAATGAAAAAACGATGCTTTAACAACGAACGACATTTAGATTAGAAATAGATTAGAAATAGCGTCAGTAAAACTACTGTAACTCGTGAACTAAACGTCAGATTGTCATAAAATGTTGACACAGAACGTGTGAAGATCGGTATTTCCTAAACATCACATGGTTTTGTCAATAGTGGCTCCATCTGTCTATCAGTTAAGCAGTTATTGAGTAGCACATTACCAATATATCCATCTCTATATTTTTAATTATTCCAGTAAACTAGCTGAAGCCAGTAGACCAAGCAAAGCGTTTTAGGATCACAAGTTTTTACAGAAAATTGTTCTGAATAACGAAGCTATTTCCATTTGTCCGGCTATGAAAATACAAGAGAAATAGTAAAGCAACCTTTTCATTCGCAATCATAGACAGTTTGGGGTGGTATACGGGCAGGCGGCGTCGTTAGGCCATATTTTTCAAAATGACGCTTGTGTGACCGTTGGAGTGAGTGGATTGCGCTACTGAACGACACAGACCGATTTTATTTTTGCTTGAGAGTGGCCCCATGGACGTTGTAAAGATATAGTCGAGGCTATGGCAAAGGGCGCTGAAATTGAAATTAAAACGGTCACAAAAGTATTTTTTTATTTTTAGATGATGGATCTAAGGCACTGAGTTGTTTTGAAAATTGTATGCCGTGGCCGCTGCTTTCGTTTCAATAGTGTAAGAATTTCTACATATCGGCCTGAACTATCGAAGAGCCCTCCTCTGTTCTCTTTTCGGCGAATGAGTGACAGTCGTGCATTGACTGTAACATATAAGCTGTCACACATAAAGTGAAATATTAGCTTTTTTGCGTGACAAACTTTCTTGACGTGTAATTCCTTCAAATAAAGACTTCAATACGCGCTCAATGTTAGCGTTTAGCTTTTCCCTTTCAGGCTATTATAATTATTATGACCGGCCATTTGAAACTCGGAAGTTCAGACCCCGTTGACAATCTTCGTTAATCGTCGCTGTTACGAGGGTGGTCCGATAAGTACTTAGCCTCACCGCCAGATGGCGCCAGTATCGCAAGAGCAACTTACTATCGTGTAGTAAATTCTAGTAGACGGCTATTTCAGTCGGATCGGACTCGTAGTTTTGTTTTAACCGCGTGTTGAAGCGGGAGTGTCCGCGGATTTTAGAAAAATGGAAAAGAGCAATATCGGTCGGTGATTCGATTCTTGTTTTTGGAAGGGAAATCGCGGAGCGAAATCCAAGAGCGTTTGGATGCTGTGTACGGTGACTCTTTTCCTTCGATGGCGACCATCAAAAATTGGTTTAACGAGTTTCAACGTGGTCGCACGTCGGTTTTTGATGACGTGGCTCATGCGTGGCGGAGGATAACGTGACAAAAATCCACGATCTCGTATCGGCAAACCGCCGATGGAAGCTGCGCGAAATAGCTGAGACATTAGGCATTTCAAAAGATCGCGGTGGTCATATCCTGCATGAAATTTTGGGCATGAGAAAGCTGTCGGCGCGATGGGTGCCGCGTTTGCTCCTTCCGGACAACAAGCTGTTTAAGCGCAATCCGAAGGAGTTTCTGCGTCGTTTCGTGACAGTCGACGAAACATGGATCAATTGGTACACACCAGAGACCAAGAAACAGTCGAAACAGTGGACATCACCCGGCGAACGTGTTCCGAAGAAGGCGAAGACTGTCCCATCGGCCGGAAAGGTGATGGCTGCCGTTTTCTGGGATTCACAAGGTGTGTTATTGAGCCGATTCGACGCCGAATTGAAGAAAAAACGGCCCCACTTGGCGAAGAAAAAAGTGCTCTTCCACCATGATAACGCACCGGCTCACACCTCCGCCCTTGCCACCGCCAAATTGGGCTACGAACTGCTGCCCCATCCACCGTATTCTCCAGCCCCGTGCGACTTATTTTTGTTTCCAAACTTGAAAAAGTCACTCGCCGGGCAGAAATTTCAGTCGAATGAGGTGGTCATCGCCGCCACGGAGGCCTACTTTGCAGACCTCGAGAAAACGTACTTTTCAGACGGGTTAAAGAAGTTGGAGCATCGCTGGGTCAAGTGTATCGAGTTAGAAGGCGACTATATTGAAAAAAAATCGCCATTTCTCTAAAATTTTTGTTTTTCTTTTGTAGGCTAAGTACTTATCGGACCACCCTAGTATGACTGTGCTCCTTCTATATTTCGCTATTTTCTTCCTTCTCTTCCAGCCCCATCCTTATACTATCCACCGGCGGTCTTTTTTTCATCGCATTATCCACTCATACTGTTATATATATAAAAAAATAGAAAAATTATATAAATAAAGCATCACGCTGGAACACCTGAGATTCTATTAAGGGTTATTCCCCTATCATTTTCCTGAAGGGATCTCATTACATATCCGAGCACCAAATTAAAAGGAAGTGGTGACAACGCGTCTTGTTTTAATTCTACTTGTAACTCGAATGTTTCAGATAAGGCGCTAATCAACTAATCTACAAATAGTTGGTTACCGTATAGTAAAAAGGTACCAGCTGCGTGCAATTACACAATCAGCTTCCCTTGTGTCAGAACTGTCTCTAACCCGGTACTGACTCAGGAAGAGCTTTGTTTTTGTTACCATATGGACAGCTGGAAATTCGGGCGGGGATCTGCTGCCTGAGTCTTCGTCCAGCACAATGTTGTCTATCTGTCTTTCAAGCAGAGATTTTCGCTATACTAATTGCCATGCATTATATCATAGAGTGAAACAAAGGTCGAAGGAAAGGAGCATCTGAAGGAACAGCAACCACTAGGCTGCGCTCAAAGTTGAGAGATTGATCTCATAATCTCCCTGAATAAAGTCAGAAAACTCAGCGCACGGAGTCTTGCTTGGGTCACAGGTCAGTCTGGGATCCCGGCAAATGAGATCTCCAATGAGTTGGTCAGAAAAGGCTCAAAAGAAAATGTCACTTAAGGTCTGGCTATATTCTTGCTTGGTTTCTCCAGCAGCGACTGGGTCTTTCAGGGGCACAGATATAAGAGGCGAAACTGCCCTGGATTTAGTTCAGCGAGCAATCCCTCTGTTTGTCTTTCCTCTTATCATTAAGAAAAATTGACTGGAAAAGACTTGGTTAAAGACTGGTATTCATACGGGCCAATATATTTTACTAAGTATTGTATCTTCCCATTCTGGGCATCAGGGAAGCGACCATCTATGTATGAATCCTGCAGTGAGAACGGCGACATGGCGGTGCATTTCCTTTATAGCTCTCCCGCCTTTGTTCAGATTAGATGACGTATTTTTGGAGACAAATTGGTATGTACCGAATACTTTAGCTCTACATCGGTGAGGCTTCTCTTTATTTTTCCTTATAAAACGGAGAAAATAAAATAAAGTAAGGTGACTCTCTGGAAGTAGAGAGACGAGCACTGATGTATTGGTTTGAGCGGTTGGTGTCAAAGTTTGAGTATTCACAATCTTTTCTGTGTAACTCGGCAAGCAGAGGCCAATAATTTGAACTTAATTTTCGAAGCTAGAATTTATGGATAGTAAAGCTACTAACTTATTACGTCATCAACGTAGATTTCATTCAAAACGAACCGAGAAACGATTGAGAAATTCGAGTTTGTAATCTCCTGCTAACTAATTTAAGAACCGGACAGGGCCTATATTGCCGACTTTGTGCGGTGAATTTTGAGGAGCTTTTCTATTACAGGCCATTTTGTCAGTCCCTCGCTGAGGAGAAACTCTGCGATATACCACTTCGATGTCTTGAGAATTGTGGTATCGGAACAATGTGTCATCGGCGTCAGAACCCAACATCCCAACCCTCATTCCTGCTGACATAACAACTTAGCATAATATAACTTCACACACAATCTTCACAAACTTCACAAACGCGCGAAAATACAAAATTCCCAGTACTTTTTGAACAAACCTTTTACGTTGAGTCGACGAGTGGTTTCTTCGAGGAATTATATGTAAATCTTTTCTTGTAAGAGAAGGGGCCACCCATTTATTCTTTTTTGACTACAAAGCAGCAAAAAATGTTACGTATACGACCCGTATTGCCATTTCCGAGAGTGTCTCACAGCTGCCAGATCTTATGTCTCGACTTGAGTACATTAGGGTCTGATCGTTTCAGTTACACGTTCACACGGAGAATACGTACCATAATTTTGACAATAATTATAAATAATAATTACAAATAAATATAATAATTTAGAGACCTTTAAAACCACAGAACCAAGGACATTGGGTGCCATACGAGTTGAAGTCGAGAGACGTCGCTTTTCCCATGTGAATTGTTACTTCAACGCAAAAAATGTTTTTTGCAGAGTATCATTACTAGCAATGATAAGTGGGTAAATCGGGCCATGCAACAATCGAGTCTTAACATTTTCCGCAGTTGTCAGTTTATGAAGGGAAGTCGTGTCTATTTTTAAGGAAATAATAAGTAATTTTCAAAACTTAAGTTCACAATGTTATCAGGATGCGAAATAAACCTGAAACACGTAGTTCAAAAAGCAAACTAAGGCAACTTTCGATGGGCAACTTACAATGACTCTTACAATGTCTTAAAAACTGAATCGAATGAGCCAATTTATATTCGCACAATTTAAAATATTATATCAGCACAGCAATTGTTAAAAAAAAATAGCAGAATTGGAAAAACACCTTATGTCACACGGAACGAAGATGAACCTTTTTTTAGATCACATAGCAAAATTTATTTGCGATGTCCCAAAAACGAGAAGATTAAGTGTTTATGCACCAGAAAGGCAGTGAAGTACGGTGTTGGTGTGATCATGATTTGGGGTTGTTTGTCATAGTATGGTCCACGTCTAACACTTTTCTGTATCAAGAATATCATGAACCCTTTAGTCTACAAAGACATAATGCAGAACACCATGCTACAATATGCGCGGGAAAAATGGCGCTTAAGTGACAATATCGTCAAGACAACGATACAAAAAATTGTTCATGGCTTGTAAAAATACGGTTTTAAGTAAATGGCCTTTTTGTCATTAGACTTAAGCCCAACCGAACATCCTTGGCTAATTACAACTTTAATAGTAGTTTTCATTCTATAATGAAGGTTGAGCTTTGCATTTGTTGGGATCGCCACGGAAGTTTAATATGAGCTCCCAAACTGAACGACACCATCACGGGAGATCGCTATCGATTGTAATTGATAGGAAAGAAAACAGCTGCTATATGAGCAGAGTCATGGTAAGGTGATTTTGCTGCATGACATAAGGTGTGTCCCAAAATGATATAGCGATCGAGAAACTTGGAAGTACAGACAATAAATTAAAAGTATTAATAATTGTAAAAATTTGAATGTCTCGATTATTTAGAAAAAACGTACTTTTTTCCAAAATTTCTTAGAAATTTAATAGTGCACCGTTTTTTAAACAAATAAATTAATGTTGATGTCACTTGTATCTGTATTTTGTGCACAGTTAATGTCCGGTGAATCCTCGTTTTTTTTTTGAAATTGTGTCGTAGACCCTGCTTGGCATTGAGCTTACTCATTCTTGGATTGTTTCTTTTTGAATTTTTTGCCAGCTGTCCATAATTGCTCTCTCAAGCTCAAAAACGCTATCAAATTGGCCAGCATATACCAGTCTTGTTAATATGCTCTATACGTTGTCGATTGGGTGCAAATCTGGTGAACGTGCTGGCCATGACATAATTGGAATATCTCTGTCGGAAAACCGACAATTTCTGGTTCAGTTCTTCGAGAAATGCAATAATGGTTTCCTCCAACATGTCTTGCTACTTCTCCGAATTCATACTGTTAAGATCAATTGCTAAACGGGATGTTCCATACCAACTTCCAACTACCACTACCTCCTCACTGCTGACGCTTAGAGAACGAAATTTCTTCTTTTTCTAAATCATGTCAGTAGTGTGGCCATCCGTCCGAGCCGTCTAAATTAATTTTTTTTTCGTCGCTCCACACAACTTTGTTCTTCATCAATGATCATGTGATTTCGAGCCCAGTACAATCTGGTCGTCCTATGCTGTATAGAAAGAGGTGGCTGCCACTTCATTCTCTTCGATTGCAGTCAACCGAACGCCTTTACAAATCTGTGAACAGTGGACTTGGCGGCTTCTATTCTAGGACATGCTGAAAAACAACGTATACTGTGACAATTCCCTTAAAATGCGCTTTTTCTGGTGGTAAATTAATGTCGGCGGGCGGTCTGATGACTTTTTTATACCGTTAAGAGTCCCCAATTTCTTAAAATTTTAAATGAGATGCTGGGAATGGTTAAACTGCCTTCCAATTTCACGCGTAGATTTGCCACTTTTAAACAATTTAATTATTTCATCATTTTCGAATTCACTCAACGGCTTTCTTCTTTCGATCTTGACAATGTCTACTCAAACGCGAAATGATCGACACTGATCGAGAACAAATCATCGCTATTCATACATCCACGGAGTACGTATTGTAAGACCGTTTTACCGTTAGAGAAACAGCTGCAGTCGGAGTTTGGCTCTGTCTTTATGGGACACTAAATTCGTGTGTGTTTGCCCAAATGACTGTCAATAAGTTAACACTTCGTATATTTTTAGTCTTCTACCTTCCAAAGCTGAGGCAGGGAAGATTTCAAGGAAAGCTTTCCTATCTATCTGTGCGTATATATGTACATATATCGTAAATCTACAAACTTGGGCGAATTGAATGTGAATTATAAACTGTGAATGAAAAAAAAAATATTAAATCAAATACATGAACCGTAATGACGAATAAACCCAATTCATCAACCACCTGTTTTTAGGATATGACACATTATAATTCACATTCACTTCGCATAAGTACGGATAGAAGGACAGACATATGTATATATGATAAATTCGTACAGACGGACAGATGGGTAGATAGGAAAGCCTTTGCATAAGTTTGCATAATTCAAGATAAAAGACCTGGAATTGTAACTTGGTTTCTGGCGAGCTGATCCCATCTTATTTTTGAGTATGCCTCGAAAAACTGGAAACCCTTAAATTTCGACTACCACCAGTTGTTACGATCGATGTATGGCCTGGCTGAGTAGCACTTCTGATCTTCAAAAGAAGCCGAAGAAGATGTGCAATTTTTCCAGTGCGGAATCCGTATATTTCCAAAAAGATGGGTAAAAGTTGTAGCTAGCTATGGACAATATTTTGGCATGTTTTTTCTGACTAACTTTAAGTAAAGACTTAGCAGCGAGAACTCATTTAAAGTCCTAATAAATTCAACCACATGCCAATTCCTACTGCTTTCGAAGGTAAGAGAAGGCTCACCATACTCAACATAATCTGTCATGTCGAACAGTATTTTGATATACGACAGAGTATGGAATGAAAATCAGCCTCCACTGATTGTAGCAGTAGCAGCTGAAAGAAAACTCGAAAACTTCGAATACGCCCTTAGGAAGTTGGATTGCCAGATATTCGAGAATGTTGCTTCCCTTCTGAAGAGTGATAAAAACGTGGTCAGCCTAGTGACAGTTTCAGTTAAAACAAAAATCGCATTTCAACACATGCGCCTTTACCCTACATAGTTGACCTAAACGTGTCCGTACAAAGATCTGTATCCACCTGTATCATTACAGGTGGTTTTCATGACAGAGGTTATATCGCCCCTTCGAACTACGTCACAGTAATTGCAATCTTGCTTCAAACTACACAAAGCTAACGGCCCTTAATCAAATAGGTCGCTTCGAGGATTATGGCCTTAAGATTTACTAAAACAAAATTTTTCTTTTTCCCTTTTCATTTTTGTTACTCACCCACATGTTGTTTTCATTCCAGTGACAAGGAATGAAAATAAAAGCTCAAGGACATAACACACGATGCTATTGCCATCGCCACCGACACCATCACCCAGTATTTCTCATCGATTCCATTCACATCTCACTGGAATATTTTACATATCTCCAGTTGAGTCTCTCGAAAGCTACGAACGGCGCTCAATTCCCCTTTCGGGGTGAAAGCCCCATACGAATATGGTCCTCCGTCACGAGCAATTATTCGTCCCCTCAGTCGTGGAGTTCCAATCGTACGGTCTGTATGGAGCTCTCCCCGCGTAAAAGGTTTTTCAAAAAACTAAGAAAAAAGTCACTAAAACTTCAAACTCTGCTCTCGTTGGGCCTGGCGTTTGTTGTTTTTCAAGGATACATACAAAAAAAAAACAAAATAATTTACGGGAGTAAAACCGAGTGAGGAATTGTAACACACAAAAAAAAAAAAACGGAAAACCCCGTGTATATGCTGGAGGACTGATAAAAGGAAAATTTACCAAAAAAGGAAGAGAAGAAAAAATCTGAATTCCCCATTGCGGTGTGTGTAATACATCCTTGCTCCTCCAGTATCGCGTTCGTGTGTTGTTTTTTTTTTGTTCTCGTTCTCGTTTTTCTTGTGTACAAAAAAGGAAAATTTTTTGGTACTCGTTGGCGCTGGTAGTGATGGTGATGGTGCTGCTGCTGCTCTCAATCTCTCAGTGCTTTTACGTGTGTTCCTTATCTAGGGCTTTTCAGTGAAACCGAACCACACACTGTACACCGCGACATAGTACAAGTACCGCCCGGCCAGGCCACCCTTAGCATAACAATAAGTGAGCAAGAGGATTGCGTAAAAGAATTTCGCTTCGACGTTATCCTTCGGATAGGATATGAACCGCGGGTTTGTCGGTACGCGTCTTCATCGTCGTGAATTTCATTTTTATTGCGTGCATTTTCGGACAATATTGGAACGTTTCGATTAAACCACGATCCTTTTTTAATCCGTAAAAAAAAAATAAAAATTTGAAGCAGGAAAAGGTCATTGGGGTGAGGCGTGTGTCGTAGGTGAAGTGGCGCCTAACGAGTGATTTCTTGATTTCTGATTGTGCTTTCGTCCCATCCTATCTGTCTGGAACCTCTGACGGTTATCTAATTCAAATATGTCTCGTCCTGAGATGATATTTCGCGTTCTCATTGTGTGAAATTATTTGAAGTTATCCTTTATCCCACCTTGAGTGAAAAGTGCGTGAGAAAAAAAAAAAAAGGCCTGTGAAGACGGGAAATCTAAGAAAGAATTCTAAGTAAATTTCTAGGTGCTATCCTGATATCCTTTATTTCGATTTTATGTCCTTTGTTTTGTGTTAAATATTTTGCGTGTCTGACCGCGATAAAACTCAAATTCAAACCTCCTCTCTCATAAATAGATGTAAATAGTGAATAGAAGTCCTTGTGATATCCACCCCTTATATCTCGATAAAAAAGTCCTTCAAGAAAAGAGAGCAAAAAAAAAGAAAGAGATGTTCACTGAGAGTGTGTCTATCGTGAGAAGTTAGAAAGTGCGACAGGATCCTTGATGTCTGCCAAGGAGGTGTTGACGGTGTTATCAATGCTCGAAAGGACATAGCGATAGGGATAAATAATTTCTTGCAAAGTGTTGACGACGCAAGGACCATTAAAAATTTACACTCCAACCAACGCATAAGAGGGAAGAAACGGAGTATAGAAAACTAAAAGGATCACAGGCGGTGCGGTGGGAGAGTGGACTAATTAAACGTTTCAGGATACGCATCTACGGAAATAGAAAAGTAAGTCCGCAATCCTGTTTTTTTTTTGTTTTGTTTTTATTAAGGGAAAAAGGCAAGCAAAAAATGGGTAAAACAAACTCTTTTACTGCGGCTGACGGCGAGGACCTTCAGTCCTATTTGCTTTTCATTTCGTCCATTCGTCCGCCATCACATTCTTCCGTTTTGATGATTGATGATGATTAATTAATCAGACGACAAATTAACTTAATGGCCACCACTACTATTTCAGTTCACGCTCGCAAGTGAGACGAATGGCCAATGGCCAGAGTGAGTGCGGCAATGTGATGGTCTCGTGAACTAGTCTCTGGGCTAAGTGCTTAATTGCGGTATCCTTTTCAGTTGGTGCTCCTTCCTTTTGCCGCGTTGGGTTGAACTCATCTATGGGTCTATGCGTGCCTCGGGAGACCTATGCAGAACCTCGGAAACTCACTGTTATTTAAGTGTCCGTGAAAGTGTGAGTGAATGGGAACTTTCCACGAGTGTGAGGCGAAATCCATCACCCAAATGAATCGAGTGATTTGTGAGTGGTCCTCGTGGTTTCGTGGTCAAACTACACGTGCTTGGGAAAACAATAAAAAAAATGACAAAACATTTTGTTTTTATGAATAAAATATTAGCGCAATTAGTTTTGTGCAAATTAATGGTTTCCCGGAATCTCAAGAGGCACGTTGACTACTCAATCAATTAATCACCTGTTGTCCTGGTTTCGATTCGTGCTTAGTGTAATTTTTTCGGGAGGGGGTGACGCATTGGCTTCAGCATTTTCAAGTTCTTTTTCAAAAGTTTTACATTCAATAGTCCTTCCTCTGTCCCTTTGAGTGGATCCCAATATTCCTGGAAGCACAATTAAAAGTTCTGTCCGCGTTTCGGGCTATTAAGTATAATAATTCCTCGAAAATGGAAATTTTTTAATCAAAAAAAAAATCCAATATGACACCCATACTGCGACGCCCGTCGACTTGGGAGTTATATGACCTCACGTAGTTGGCAGCGGAACGATACCCGCAAGTGGGTGAATATTTCCCCAGTAACAGATACAAATTAAGGCAAATAAGTATCATTTTCTCCATTGTACATCGATATTTCCTGGTCAAAGTTGGTCCTCCCAGAGCCAAAGTTAACTCGTGGTTGGTAGGGAGTATAAATTAATAATGTCAATAACAATGAAATTACGTCTTTGTGGTTTTTATAATTGAATTGTTAGATCTGTGGCCAAATTATTCGCTAAGTAAGTCGAAGAAATTTGCTTCTAGAATCGGCTTACGTCTTAAGTTGTGTTGCGTCGAATTGATTGGAAAAGGAATGATTTTGTACTAATGATGTTTCCCTACTGTAATCGTTGACGAACAATTTGTATATTCATACGTAGAGACACATATTCGTGGCGGTAAAATAAACCACTTAGGTTCTGAGGTTGTGTTGTTTCCCTACACTGGTGGTACAGGGTTTAAGTCACTCTACAGCCAAGTTATCGATGATATATCGTCAGCAAAACCCTGGTATGGTAATAGACTTGTATGGGAGAAGCTACTTAAAATTCACCTCGGCATTGAACAGAACATCAGTGATGTAGATTCGAGGCACGAGCTGTAACGACAAAAAAAAAGTATCTTGAAAAGCACGTCTTAAAAATATTTGTCCAAAATGGACCAGAGAATTGGCACTAAATGTTGTCATAAAAATAAAATCAAGTGTAGCAAGGTTAGGAGGAGTTAAATATGTATTACTTTTGCTGAGATCATAATCAGTTTCAATTGGGGCTTGTGAGTAATACAGGATCATCCAACAAGAGGTGTCATGTAAAAATAATAGGCAAACGCGTTTTTATGATACGAGAAAAATTAGGGGACTTTATCAAAGTGGTCCGCTCAGATATAATATACTTGAGCAAACTCTTTTTTCAATCCTCGAAGCACATCTGATTTTTGATATAGCCTTAAGATCTTACAGCGAAGGGATCTTTATCGCCTCAATCGTGGTAATTCAGTTTTCTTTTTGGGAAGTTTCCAGTTGAGGGAAGAGAAAAAAGTAGCAGGGGGACAAATTCAATTGGTTCAGTTCTTACTTGTATAATAGGTCTCATAAAGTCAAGATTGATACGATTAGGAGTGGGACAAACTATGTATATTAATCTTGGGGTACCTCAAGGTTCTGTTGTGGGACCTAAACTATTCTTAATATATTAGGTGTACAACTAAGTTATCAAGAGATGACTCCAGTAGAAAGTGCTAGTCGATTGTGACGTACCCAAAACTTCATGAACCAAGCTTAGACATATGGTAAACAAGCCGCTCTGACACATCAGTGATTTTGTTTTTGGTTGTGTTAAAATGTCTGATTTTGTGCCAAACAATCGTCATTTGCCGGAGGTGTTGCCTTTCTTCTTTCATTCAAAGAAAACGGTGATTGGTTCCGTCGCTTCAAAGACACTGATTTCGATGTTGACGACCGTTCGCGTGAAGGAAGGCCAAAACCCGTCGAAGGCGCTGAATTGGGGGCATTGCTCGATGAGGATCCATGCCAAACGCAAAAAGAGCTTGTTTCAATATTAGGAGTTACCCGCCAAGCTATTTCCACGCGATTGCATGCGTTGGGAATGATTCAAAAGCAAGGAACTTGGATTCCTTATAATTTGAAGCCAATAGACGTTGAGGGTCGTTTTTTCGCCTGTGAACAACTGCTCCAGGGGTAAAAAAGGAAGGAATTTCTTCATCACACGGGTGATGAAAAATGCATTCATTACAGCAACCCAAAGAGAAAAAAATCATAGGGACAACCCGGTCATACTTCTACGTCGTCGAATATTCACGCTATGTTGTGTATTTGGTGGAATCAGGGCGATGTTATTTATTATGAGCTGTTGAAACCAAACGAAACCATCACTGGGGAACGATATCGAACTCAATTGCGTTTGAGGCGAGCACTGCGCGAAAAGCGCCCACAATACGAGCAAAGGCCCAAAAAATGCTACAGCATGACAACCCGTTAAAGCCTGCTTAGAAACGCTCAAACGGGAAGTCCTACCCCATCCGCCATATTCCCCAAGTATTACGCCGTTCGATTATCACTTGTTCCGTCCGATGGCACTTGGTCTGGCTGATCAGCAGTTCCATTCATATGAGGACATCTCAAAATGGCTTGATTCGTGGATAGCCTTAAAAGGCGAAAACTTCTACCGTGACGGTCGTTCAATTGGCTGCCTCGGCTGGCTTCGCAGTTGCGCATTCTGTCAGCCTAATTTTCCAAGACCTTGTTGATAGTTTCGGGCTATAGCTCACTGAAGTGCTTGAAACGCTTCCGGATTGTTGGCATAACATCGCTCCTTTACGGTTCCCCACAAAAAAAACGTCCAAAGGGGTCAAATCGCAGCTCCGAGGCGGCCAATTGACATCGCCAAGACGACTGATAACACGATTTGGGAATTTGGTGGGCAAAAGATCGATTGTGGCATGACCCGTGTGGTATGGCGCGCCATCCTACATGAACCAGAGGTCGTCCAAATGCTCTTAGGCCCAAACTGCGAAGCGATAACCAAGTGAATGGTCGCGCGCCTTCAATTGGTGAGTCAATTGGACCTTGTAAGCGAATAATCCGAGATCTTTGTACAGAATTCTCCTCAGGCTAGTGTGTGAAATGATAAGCTGTTGAGATCGCGAGTTGATGTTCGTGAATTGAGTCTCACACTCTCGGCCACAGTAGCCGCATTCTCATCTGTGTGCACCGTATGACGACGGGGACCATGACTGTTGTCCACTAGCATACTAGTGTTGCGTTACTCATACAAGATGCACTACAAACGTCCCATACATCACTACAAAAATGTCCCAACACCTCAAAAAAATTATTTGTCCCACTTCAATTCTTGTCATAGTAAGAGGCACCTCACGTCCTCATGTCCCATACACCAATACAAAAATGTCCCAACACCTCAAAAAAATTATTTGTCCCACTTCAATTCTTGTCATAGTAAGAGGCACCTCACGTCCTCATGTCCCATACACCAATACAAAAATATCCCAACACCTGTGGGATGTGACAAGATGTAAAGGGTGTTTTTTATAGAGGTATAGAACTTTGAAATGGAATAAAACAAAGATGATTTTCTTAAATTGACATGAAATTGACTTTATTCGAAAGATAATTTTCTAACATTATAATTTAAATATAATTTCTGGCATATGACCGCCCAAAACAAGATTGCCGTTGATCCCAATTTTCATAAGCGAATTTTGTTTAGCGATGAAGCTCACATTTGGTTGAATGGATACGTCAATAATGTTAGAAGATTATGTTTCGAATAAAGTCAATTTCATGTCAATTTAAAAAAATCATCTTTGTTTTATTCCATTTCAAAGTTCTATACCTCTATAAAAAACACCCTTTACCTCAAATGAGGTGGGACAATGTACCACTTCACTTTCCCAAATGAGTACCTCAGTAAAAATGCATGTCATACCCAACACTATAGCATACCAGTCTCACGAAGTTTTTGCACAAACTTGCGTCAAAATAAGCTATGATTAAAAAAAAAAAACACTAGATGGCCCACCCCTTACCACTAAACATAATATTTTTTTTGTTCTCAAAGTAAATTCTACAAATTCTACGGCGAATCAAGTACCCGTTGCCTTTTTATTCTCCGAATAAAATTTAATACAGAACCTTTGATCCATTTTTCTATAGCAAAAAATTGACAAAGACACCAAAACACGTCTAACCGTGTAATGTGTATCGAAAAAAAACAATTCGAAGTCACCTTATTTTTTGAACCAACCTCGTATTCTGCAGTTAATTTGTCAACACAACTTCAGGTATTTGCTCACTACGGCCGGATGGTGAATGTCATCCAAGAAAAAAATTTTGATCCAATTTTTTCTAGCATTTCTGGCCGTATGTCCTTACTAATACTGCCGCCAATAAATCGATTTTCTTTGATTTTTCAGGGAAGAACTCTAACAACTCTAGGTATCCTTAAAAAAATCAACCAAGCATCACAATATTGGTGACTAATTACACAAAATTAAGCGTTCATCGAATGTTTCCTTTGATAAGTTGATTGTTTCGTTTGCTGAAAGTCAAGCGCCATGCCGCTCGAATTACATTTATTTTACAGTCGCGAAAAAGTAATACCGCTGACTGTAACACGCTGATTAGCCACTTCCACCAGTCCACACCCCGCACCAAACGGTGCATATTTCAAATGCGACAGTTTTGCTTATTGACATACTTATTGAGCCAAAAATGAACACAATTTTTTAGCTGATCCAATGGCACTTGATTTTTGGGCCCATTCACTGAAATTTGGACGCAAACGATGGCTATTCGACTTCAACCCCTGCTTAACTGGATTTTGAAGGCCTTCAAACCAAGATCTTTAAGTAAAACTTCCATAAAGTAGACGGAAAAAAAATCAAGCTGCTGAACTTGGAATGTATAAATTTGGATCTTCTTCAATACTCTCCTGAACGTATACAATATTTTCTTCAGTACGCACTCTGCTTATACGTCTCGGTGCCACAGCATCTTGCAAAGAAAGTGTTGTGCGAAAGGCCCAATGCGACGAATAGCGGTCTCAGATAGTCGATTACATCGGGTGTCGGGTGTAATAATGGTCCAAGTCTTCTATAAGTTTTAGGCACAGAACCTTGATTTTGGAACCAAATTTAAAAAATTTGAAAACCTTATTGAATCGTGTACATCATCACGATAAAATTGTATGGACTACTAACTATATAAAAATGACACTGACAATGAAATTTAACAATTGGCCTGACAGATATAACTGCATGAACTTCTCAAGCATGGATTGTGGAACATGGTGTATGGTTTATCTTTGGTATTAAATTGCGCGTACGAACAATTTTGGTCAAACTTTTATAACTACATGTTTTTTAATATAGGATTGGTTTTCTTATGCGGTTTTAATTGTTTCATGACGCATTTAGGGTATTAACATTTTTCACACGCGGTCACGGGAGCAGAAAATTGTTCAACCGAAAAATGTTTGTTTATGTACCGCCTCATTTTTAGGGATCAAAGGAAAATGCTTTATTGGTGCAGTGTTTTTGTTTCCTTTACTGCTTCTCAGAAACATTCTCTATCTAATTAGTACTTTGTTAGACCTCCTCTTGCTTTTATTATAGCTGCACATCGGCGAGGCATTGACTCAGATAGATTTTTTCATGTGACAACAGATAGGGTGTTCCAGGTCCGGATGACGCTTCTTCGCAACCTTAAGTTTTATTATTGACCAAATATCCTCCATTGGATTGAAATCTGGACATTATTCTCTTCGAAGTACTTTTTAACCTAAGAAATAAAAAAAAAAATGCAAATATAATTGTTAGTCATAAAAGTTCTAGTTTATTTAAAAGCTTGATATTAGTTTTTCATACTAAACAAATTCATATTTACAATTTTGGCTATATGGCAAGGAGCATTGTCCTGTTGAAAAATGAATGTGCAAGTGACATCAAAAAGCTCCAGCGCAGAGGGTTCTAATACATTTTCCAGAACCCGTAGGTACACGAGTGTGATTTTCGATTCTAGGAAGACCCTCTTACCTTTTTCATTTCTAGAGAAGCATCCCAGACCCTCACACCTTCAGTTTTGGGGGGCATCCGTAAGATGAATTCAAAGCTCATTCTTTCCTTTGGCTCTCTTCGCGCAAGAATCTTCCAACATACAGGTTAAGCTTTGATTCGTCGAAAAATGTCTTGAGTTTAATTAAGATGCTCTTGAGCCCAAAGCAATCGTTTTTCTCTGATTCTTTTTGGAAAATCCGGCTTCAGTACTGGCTTGAGTGCTCTAGATCCAGCTTTCACGAGCCTTTTCCTCGCTGAGCTTGACGAAATTATTTTTCCTATAGCTCGACACAGATCGTTTTTAAGATTCACCAGCATCTTGAACTGATGCCGACGCAACGGCTGTATAGCACCAAAAAATAATTTTCCACCGGGGTCATCTTTTTTAGCCTTTTTTTCTGTTAGTAGTCCCGGTCTCACGACCATGCCACAGTTTGTTGAGCAACGTTTAATCTTCTAGAAATTTCACCTGTTGTCAAATTGAGACGTGACAGACACAAAATATTAGCTTTGCACTCCGTACTGATTAACTGAGCTAAGCGAACCTCTTATGCACGACTTTTATGCACTATTTGAACGATATTTTGCTAACTAGTGCAAAAAAAAACCGTAGCTCTCATAAATTCGCAGAACTACGCCCGAAAAGGGTAATAAAATGCTTGATCATAATTTTTGGAAGGGCACTGTATATTTCGAGAAATCACGTGTCCAAAAAATTTGTCACCCAATGATGTTGTCCTGTTGCAAATTAACATCGTCAACGTGCCAAGTGTATATTTCTGTTACAGAAAGCCAGTCATCATATGGTCCAACGACATCGACAGTCCAAAACCCGCAAAAAGCTTTCACTCACCTTGGGTGAAGAGGTTGTTCCACTAATTTCCTTGGGCTTTAGGAGCCGTCAGTTGTATTGTTTTTTTTGAATGTCCAGATAAATGGAAATAGAATTCATTACTCAGAAAAATTTTGTCTAAAAATCTCACTCAACCAAAGTATGGCATTGTACTTGGTATCCTGGGTTCATCTGGCCCATATAAGAATGTTGATCAAGATATGCAAAATGCGATGCAGAGTGGTTGCCAATCGGTCCCATTTCTGTGATATTCTTGCAATAGACATACTCAGGTTTTCAGCGCCACACTTTCAGCTACGCCGGCTATGTTTTATGCTGACCTTACTGGACGATTACGAGCTGGCTGAAGCCTTCACACCACTAGTCTGTCGGAAAGGTTTAAATTTATCGATTAAAATAATTACTTAAATTCGTATTAAATTCGATTAATTTTAACAAAAGGTCGATTTTGTAGTAAGTTATCACAATTTCAGCACATTGTGCGAGTAGGTATCGATCCATGTTTATTAACCTTCCAGTTTTAATCAGCTCAAGTTACCGCAAGGGTAGTTTCATTTTGACGATCTAACAATTGCGCGAAATTAAAAATAACACCACTTATTGGATGGCTCGTAAGATTATAGTCTGTTTGAGTAAAAGAGCGATAGTAACTCCTACTGACCATCGATATAATATTCACAATAAGCCCTTAATTTATGACTTCAGTTCGATCTCAATACATCACCACATAACCAATTGCACCTATTATAAGTTGAATGCAAAAAATGCTTATATTTTTTCATCCCCTTTTACGGCACCATTGATGATTCCCAACCTTATGCCAGATGACCCTCAAATGATATATACATTTAGTGTAGATTCCACAACAGCACTAAAAAGATACCCTAAACAGGTCTTATATTAAAAAAAATCACCAAAAGCTTTAAGTAAATGATTTGAAACTGAAACTAATTCTTTCAATTAATCAATTTACTCACAGGTCGTTGACCACCCTAATATACACAGTAAAATAGCAACAATGGCGCCAAATATAAAATGACATCTCTCGTTGGATGAACTTTTATTTGTACAAAGCACCGTAGGTCAGTGGATAGTCCGTGGTCCCCATGATATGAAATTGCCAGCTAGGTCATTGTAATTGTACTTCGCGTACATGTCTTCATCCATCTTACGAGTAACATTTCATTTAATTGGTGACTTTTATAGGAAAACATAAAAATGTTGCTGCGCATTGACGATAGGTATGGATTTACGGCAGCTTCCTGTGATTTTTCTGTACCATAGAAGATAGGACTTAAGTTGAGAGTGGCCTCGGATGTCCCATGCTATGTGGCGTATGCACAACAGATTTGCTGCCGACTCACATGAATTCAAATTTTACTAAAAACATGAAATGCTTGTATGCATCGAATATAAGGTAGCTTTCTGCATCCTTTGGTAACCAAGGAGTGGACACTTAAGTAAAGAATTTTTCTTGGTTCTGTGTTTATCTGAGCTGACTGAACTAGGGTTAGTCGATAGCCTACGATGGCCTTCTACATTAGTTTCCTAGTTGACTCCACGTGTCCATGAATGGTACAATACTGTATCAGTCTTATTTGCAATTGAAATTTCGATTGTTTTAGTTCATTTTTAAACCCCCGTCGGTGATAAACTTCTCATACAAATGCACGCCACACCTAAAGGTGTTCAAATCACTAGCACCATTGGTTAGAATTACAATGCAGTCCAACTCGCCCATGAGCCTGAAGGTGTCTTCAGTAAATTTGGTTAACCCTGTCCAAACACAAAGTACTCCAGAAATATTGTTTCCAACTTTGGTTTGCGCCAGTGGAGGACTCCTTCCTTCTGGCTGCCTACTGAATTTTATACTTCAATGAAGTTAAAACGATCAATTGCATTAGCCAACTTGTTTATTACTTATTCCACTTTTTGATTAATAACTTTGGATTTACGAAAAAACGAAAGTTGTAGGATGCTTTGAGGAGATTTCCTTGTTGAGCTTTGAAACTTCAAATGCTGAAATTGAAACCAATTTTAGTTTTTAAACGAGAGTTGGATTGACTTCGGAGTTAAAGAGATATTGACTTAGGTCGGCTCTTGCTAGCAGAGCTCTTAGAGCTAGATTTTGGATTTGTAAGAACAATCAGTTTAATTAGATTTGTCATTTGACTGCAATTATTGACGAAAATTTGGGTAAATAAATTTCAAAGAGCCTAAAAGTATGCATATTGGCTTGAAAGGAGATATCCAACAAGAAGTATCATTTTAAAATTTCCACCACTTTTCAAATATCTAACATCTAACTATCATTGTAACAATTTATGATAAGAAAAATATAGGAGGTTATTACATATGGATCAGTTGGTATAAGGCTTGAAGCCAGCGGACTACGAAGTGGTTGCGAAATACACCCGCAATTATGTGAAGTTGTGATGAAAAATTGCTCTAAAATAATGATTTTCAAAGGACAGTTGGCAGATAGTGTATACTGTTACTAATCTCAGAATTTGCACTTTACATCAATATGAAAGTATTACGATTTTTCATAAAAATCATTCGTTTTTCTGTCGTTTTAAAATGATACCTCTTGTTGGTCGATTCTATATGTTAATAATTTGACATTTCGAAATCGAATATTCTTCGAATCGCCTCGTAAATATCCAATCAAGTTTATTTCAATGCAAATGTAAAAACCCCATAAATCAAAATAAGGGACAAAATATATTTCGAATACGATTTTCGCAAAATATCCTTTTCCACTTCAAGGAGTTTGAGAAAATCCCATAACCAAAAAAAAAAAAAGGCTCATTTTTCGAAGGACGGTCCTCACGGGATACTTAAAAGCATAATCATCCGAACAGTTATCGAAACCTTAACTACAAATCAAAATGTTTTTCAACTCATTTTCATACGCGCACGTTTTCATCATATTTACTATCTTGTTATCATCGTTATCCTTATACGCCCATACACTCAAACAGTTTATATTTACCACATGTTTGTATGTCG
Organism: Merodon equestris; assembly: GCA_958301585.1. Lineage (NCBI taxonomy): Eukaryota > Metazoa > Arthropoda > Insecta > Diptera > Syrphidae > Merodon > Merodon equestris. The sequence continues at coordinate 17,116,694 of OY284417.1, read as the reverse complement.
TCCTTTTCGGAGCAATGGTTATGTGTATTCTTAACGTTTCCATAAAAGAAGGAAAAGCAACAACAACCAACTGAAAAGTACATTATCCCTTTAAAGATGCGAAACCCATCAGAAAAGTTTGATCTGAAAAATTCATCAAAAAAGGACGAAAGAAGAAAAAAAAAAACAAAAAGCAGAGAAACGAAAGGAAATCATTTGAAATGTGGGTGAAAGCTTTCATTCCAGTCGAACACAGCATCCGAGTGGTGAATTTGTTGCAGAGTTTTTCAACTTCCAAAGAGAAGAGAGAGAGAGAGAGTTACATGTTCGAATTTCGAACTGAAATCTTAGTCGAATTGAGTCCCAATGAAAATGTCAAATGGAGGCGGCGAAACTGATACATTAAATACCACCCAAAGCGATTCGGAGAGAGGATGGCTTGACACAAATGTCGACGTCAAATTTACGAACAGTGGTGTTGGTGAAATGAGGTGGTTTCGTCATGATAAACCATGGACAAGGGCAAGTTGCGCCAGGGCAGGACTATGAAGGCGAGGTAAACCAGCACTGTCAAGTGTTCCACTTTACCTCATTTAGAAATTATTTCTCTTTTTATCGTTTCTCTCCGCCGGAGAGAAGGTACTAATCGCGGGAGCGGAACTGTTTTGGTTTTTTTTGCCGAGAGCCAGGAAGGACTCATAAGCATGCGTTTGTTGTATAAGCCCCCCCGTCAGGCTGAATGTTAGAAATGGTAGGTTTTGTGCGTAAACGTCTTTCAGTTTGGTTTTCATTCCGGTGGGATATGATGGGTTTGAATTTCTTTCGCTCTCTTTCTCTCTGGAATTCTCTTCTTCTCGAATTCTTGTTTGTAAGTTTAGGTTGTTGTCAGGTCTTTCTACACGTGTGTATGAGTGTAAGGCTGCTTTCCCCGGAGATCACCCTTGATGGGGTTGGTCTACATTGATGGAAGAAGCAGGAGGGTTGGGCGTTAGACATGAAAAAAACAGTGACATACATTCTTTTAGCCTTTGTTGTCGGTGCTTTTTTGTTTTTTATGTCAATTTTGTCTTTTTTGTCGCCTTACGGGGGTTGTTTGATACGTCGGAAGTATCTGCCGCTGGACCGGTTTCCTCTACACTACTTTGGGGTTATTAGCTTGGAATGATTTACTTTGAAATTAGGGCAATGTGTGGGCGTTGAAAATTGTAGAGGTGCCAAGTCGAGCTGAGACAAAGCTAAACAGTTTAATGGACGACACGCTCTCATTTATTACAATATCGCTGGCGGGTTATATAGGTTGCGGGGTCGTAGATCATCCCATGTGCCTTTAATGTGATATAGGATATGTCTGTGATCTAAAGCGTAATAAACCAAATGTCATTAATGCTTGGCTATATTACGAGTGCCTCTCTGCTTAAGAAAATATTGGTCCTTTCCAATCCTTTTAAGGGGAAAATTCTTCCCGAATTTTCGTGAATAGGGCGGAAAAGAAAACTTTGTTTCTCTCAAAGGAAAAGGTCGTTCCTGGCATCCTTCAAAAATCCATTAGATTATCCTAAAGGTTTATTCAGAATTGGCCGCTCGTTCAAATACATCATAAGGGTTCTTGGCGTTCCTTTTTTTTTTGCTCTGTTGTTTCATCTTTTTCCTTTAAATAGCTTTAAGAATTAAGCTCCGTTTAACTTGAATTTAACCTTACAGGGGAAAAAGTTAAATTTCGCTAAAGTAGCACTCAATTTAAGGACGGGCTCGGGTAGGCTTACAACTTTATCTTTTTCCCGGAAGAGATCCATCCTCGAGATTTAAGAAAATGCTTTTAATTACTAAGTCCTACGACCTTCACATACACATGGTAATACTGGCTTCTAGAGGTATACCCTGATGGACACCACCGCTCCTTTTACCATAAAGTGGAAGTCTGTAAACGAAATGTACTCATGCCCAATAAAATAAACAGCGTCACCGAGCGATAAATCTTTCTACAGCCTGACAGGTGCAAGCATTTTCTATTATGCATTTTATTACCTATTTAGAGCGAGAAGGTAACCGCTCATAATGGACCACAACGCGTTGACGACGGAAGTGAAATATCCCTTCGCTGGGATAACAATTGCCTGCCAGGAGGACTCGCCGACGACGTTTTCCTTTAGTAAACTCGAAAGCTTTACTTTTCGCGTCATCCATCATTGGATGCGCGAAGAGGGCGATAAGTACCAACCTAGGGAGTAATGGTAATGGGTGTAGGTCCCCATATGCTTGCTTCTTGTTAAAGTGCTCCGTAGTAACGATAAATCCTTCATTTACACTGTGGTTATGGCAGCGTTTGAAGTGTAGGTGTACGGGATGCTCGAGTTCCAAAAGTCAATGTCTATTATGTCATAAAACTTCGTGCTTAATTTCCGAATTTCAATGACCTAATTGTATACCATCAAGCAGGTATGAGCTCGAGGAGTATGTCTAGCCTATATCTTGATATTTAATCCTTTGCCTTTCGTATCTATTCCATCTTGAGTAAACATCAATAAAATAGAAACTGAGTCTCGTTTTCAGAGGACCAAAGGAATAAAACCTTTATCTTGTCCAAATTGTATAGCAGATACAGATACACAAACAGATAGAAAACGGAGACAAACATGAGTTGAGAATGTGGTATTGTAATTCGCTGATTTAGCAAATTCTTGCGTTGTGTGTCCTTTTTTCGATATATTTGCCCTTCAGGCGTTTGACTCGACTTGTCTATCTTCCGTGTCCTCCCTCGTCCAAAGGCCAGGAATTTCAATTCCGTCCTTTCTACCCTTCTAGTCTCCACCTTCCTTTTTTTGTTTTTATGTCCCTACAACGTCTGTGGATGTTCCACTCCGTGGGATGATGAAATTGCCATTGATCCGCGTGGTTTGATGATTTTTATTGTTGTCCTTGCGGATACAACATACCCACGCAGAGAGTGGGGAAAAAAAAACAATCAAGAAAAATAAGACGAAGTGAATGTATCCAAGCATTATCAGTAATTATTCCTTTTTCTATGAGTAACCAGTTACAGAGTGTCCTCATGCTTTGTTGTCGATCTTTGTCATCAGTTTTGTCTCGGGTCTTGCTCCTTTTCCGAGTCAAATAGTTAAGTTTTATGTTGCGAACAAATAATAATGTGAAGGACTTAATTTGTACGTACTTACACATATAAGTTTGTTATTATCCTTTCGTCCTCCCGTTGTTACTTGATACCCTTCGCTTTCGAACAAATGAAAGTCATTGTGTTGGTGCATGTAAGCGGTTGTGTGAACGTAAGGACATTGGACCTAGAACACATTCAGTTGAATTGATTTTGTATTGATTTTACTGTCACCGACGGAGTTCAGTTACAGCTTTTGTCGGGCGTATTAATCCTTGATGGGTTATGGAGTTTTCTACTACTGAAGTGGATGAGAGGTTTTCTTGGAATTCTTGTTTTGGTCACCAGGAATTGGTGAGAATGGGTATGATGGTGTGAGAGAGGAGTGAATGGGGGGTTTCAAGTTTTCAAAACTATTCTTTAGGTCTAATTTCTATTGCTTCGTTAAAGGCTGGATAGGGGAAACGGCTTCGGTTTGCTGCCTTGTCTGTAGGTTAAGTTAAAAATGAAAGATGAAGCCAAGAAGGTGTTGGTTGGCGCCATTGATTAATAGTTGTACTCTGTCTTGGTTGGAAGTTAGTAATGATCATTTGAGGCTGACTGAATGAGTGAAAAATGAGAAGCAACTTGAATGTGCCATTTTGGTAGGAAACAGATCTTTATTTGCTTTTATTGGAAATCTGAACGGGATTCCCTATCACCTAAGGCTTGCAGCGCTTCGAAAATTCTATTTTGCTATACTAATGCATTACAGAGAGCTTCGCCAGTACCTCGCTGAGGAGAACTGGGCCGTCCAACAAGAGGTGTCGTTTTCTATCAACAGAAAACGCAGCATTTTTAAGACGAATCTTTTTATTTTTATTTTAATATAAGGAATGAAATACTTTACATAATTTCGGGGCCATAACAGCTCTGTTGGAGCGTTGGCGTAGACTTTTTCTATAACACGAACCCAAAGGAAAAAAATCACTGGTGTTGAATTGCACGATTTCCGCGGCCAATTGGAGTCTCCATTAAGGGCCATTGCTTGACCGTAATGAAAAAGTAGAAAAGACAGTTATTACCGTGCAGTAACGCAATGCCTTGAAAAAGCTTCTCGGCTCTCGACGTTCGGAATCGGCATTAAGCTTTAGGTTCCGTTCACTTGTGTTCAAAACAAATCGCACACAACATAAATGAATAAAAGAAGCCTGGCTCTGGCTCTTCATAAGCTGTAACGCCATCTAAGCTGTCTGTCTGGCAGTACAATGGACACAGTATTTGTGTCTTAGTGCTCCAACAGAGAGCAGAAGCCTCCAAAGAAAAAAAGAAAAAACGCAATGCATTCAGTGGAAGGGTTAGCCGTCTTACTTTCATAGGTAGGTGGCGCTACAGTCTGAGATGGACCAAGACCACCATCAGTTTCGTATGTTCAGCAGGTTGAGACCTCTTTCATTTATGAGTGTTCCGTCGTCGCCCAATGTTGGATTCAACTACACTTCCCAGCTGTAAATACTTGACTAGGTCGATGTCGCTTCAGACAAAAAATTTCCTTTAGAAGCATTCAAGGGTTTCTTCACCCTCCTTTGACGAGGCCCACATAGCAGGAGCATTTTTTATATAAAGGGTTCATTATTCAAATCGTCTTTACGGTTTCGTTTACAGGATTTCGATTCGTAAGTCGGGCTGGACTTCATCAATGGTTTGAATGATGTTGTTCTTCAGTTGATAACTGTTATCGGTTTGTTGCCATAAACCAGTGAGGGCTAGGGTAACCCTACAGAGAAAAGTCTAGGAATGTACTAAATCGCACGATGTTGGTGGCCATTCCACATATCCTCTCCTGGAATTAATGCATTCTGTTTTATCAACAACTCCAGTGTAGCACCCGGTGTATGGCACATTTACACTTATCTGCCGTCCGGGTAAATGTCATCCAATCGGGGTTAATGACCGTTAGTCATTGGTAGTCACCTTCTATTGTAGCTATTCTTGTTTCAAATGATGTATGGGCCATTGGCACCGGGCTTCCAATATCCAGTTTGTCCGGACGCAGTGGAGACCCATACTGCTGTGGGTTACTCTCTCCCCAACTGTGGCAGTTTTGCTTGTTCATGAAACCGTACGGGAGGGGGGGGGTCTATTCCCCCCGTTTAGCCGGGAGGGGCAATTTTCTAAAAAAATTGACTTAATTTGGAAAAAAAAATATTAAAAATCAACAGTAACAGCCACAATGCCGCGATATACTTTTTTGTAAAGCCAGAAACCTCTTCTTTGATCTTGTTTTTAAACGAAGCTGTTGTAAGGAATAGTTTTTGAGAAATTAATTTTCAAACTCAAAATTTTGAAAAAAAAATTTCGAACTACTTTTTTCCAAAATTGTATGTAATTAAGTACTAATTTTTTGTCCAAAATTCAATTCTCTTATTAGTTTTTAGTTAAAAACAGAAAACCGGATGCAAAACTGTTTTGTAGTTTTCGAGAAATTAAAAAAAAACCCGAACCATTTTTTTCTAAGAAAAACCTTTTTTTGGTTTTAACGCGGCTGGACTTGTAGGCAAATTAATGTATGAAACATTGACATCTTTTTTATTATTTTTAAAAAAATTGGAGTTTTATTATAATCAATTTTCAATATGATCCCCATTTTTTAGAAGGCAAAGATTATATCTCCTTCTAATGACTGCACATAAGTCAAACAATTTGACTCCAGCGACTTCAATCCGTGCTTTCAGTCGTTCCAAAGATACTATTTCCACTTCGTAAACATAATTCTTCATGAATCCCCACACATAAAAATCTAGAGGAGTTAAATCTGGTGATCTAGGTGGCCATGCCGTGGGGCCCTTTCTTCCGATCCAACGGTCACTAAAATGATCATCCAGCCAGTTTCTAACCCGTAAGCTGTAGTGTGCTGGTGCTCCATCTTGCTAGTAGATTAAATTATCTGCTATGGCCAAAGGAACGTTGTCCATCAAATCGGGCAAAAGGTCTCGTAGGAACTGCAAGTATGATTCTCCATTAATAACGGCAATCAAAAACCGGGGCCCGTTTACAGTTTGTCCAACAATACCAAGCCAAACATTTCAGCTAAAGCGGTGTTGTGATTTATTTTGTTTTTTGTTGTGTAGATTGGTGCTACTCCAATGATGCAAATTGTGGAAGTTAGTAACCCCATCTCTGGTAAACTGTGCTTCATCCGTCCAGAATATCCTTCCAAAATTGTTTCGTTCAGTTTCATTTCGAAGCAGTAATGATCGACAAAATTCTGCTCTCAAAAACTTGTCGTTTGAGGTGAGTTCCTGAACTGTCCTAAAATGGTACGGGTGTAAGTTTTCGGTATGAAGCACTTTCCGTACTCTAGATTTGGGCACTCCAAGCATAATAGCTATCCTCCTTGTACTAAGGGAGGGATTACGTCAGACCAAATCCAAAAATTGCGGTTTTATTGTCTTAAGGTCCTAGCAGGTTGAACCCATTGGCGGCGGGCGGACCCAGACGAAGGTCAGTTTTCAGGCGTTATCAATGAAAAAAAAGGATTAATCCAGGGTTATTCCAATACTGTATCACTTTATTGTATCCTCATAAAACTCCGAATTTTTTAAAAATAATAAAAAAGAGGTCAATGTTTCATACATTAATTTGCCTACAAGTCCTGCCGCGTTAAAACCAAAAAAAGGTTTTTCTTAGATAAAAATGGTTCGGGTTTTTTTTTAATTTCTCGAAAACTACAAAACATTTTTGCATCCGGTTTTCTGTTTTTAACTAAAAACTAATAAGAGAATTGAATTTTGGACAAAAAATTAGTACTTAATTACATACAATTTTGAAAAAAAACAGTTCGAAATTTTTTTTTTTCAAAATTTTGAGTTTGAAAATTAATTTCTCAAAAACTATTCCTTAAAACACTTCTTTTAGAAACAAGATGAAAGAAGAGGTTTCTGGCTTTACAAAAAAGTATATCACGGCATTGTGGATGTAACTGTTGATTTTTAATAATTTTTTTTCCAAATTAAGTCAATTTTTTAGAAAATTGCCCCTCCCGGCTAAACGGGGGGGAATAGACCCCCCCTCCCATACGATTTTTTTCTTGTCTTGACCAGACCTACACGCTCTAGCTTTTTGGCACACTGCTCGTGGGACACCCTGTATAGGTACAATATATACATATTAGTTAAATTAGAATAAGATATGTTTAGTTAGGTTTAGGTAGGTTTAAGGATTATATAAAAATATATAAAAGAATGGTCCTATGCTAAGTTATTAAAAAAAAATAAAATTTTTTCTTAGCTAAAGTTAATTACAATAATGTCAATTGTAAGTTATTTATATAGTAGTCGAAAGGCATCCGTAAAAATTATACAGTTTATTTTAGAGTGTCCGCCTAGGGCCAGTAAGATTCCTAAATTTGAAAGGATAGTTAAGCTAGTTTTAAGCAATTTTGTCTAGGATAAGATAGATCTAAGAAACTATAAATAAAAATGAATTACAAACAACAACTGAAAGTCTATTCTACGAACATGCTTTCCTCTGATCATATCATAGATTGAGTGGTGCATGCTATCCAGCAGTCACCATCTCCAGTAGTTTTGAAGAGCACAGCAAGCACTCCATTTGCGCCAGCATCTTTGTTGGACTTAAGTTTCGATATGACCATCTAGACTTGATCCAAGTGAAGGACAATATATAGAGCGGTTGATCCAGTTTTTCACTTTGATTTTCAATTGCGACGGTTTTCATAGTTTCGTACCCAATACGAAACAAGCCTTATAAATCGAAATAGTCTTGTGTTAAAAAACAGGATCAGCAAATGGTTGGTGTTAGTTTCAATTCAAGACGCAACTGGACCCTATAGCATGCACAATAGACCAAGATTCTTAAGGAATGTGAATCTAGCCCCTCTTGGAATTGACACACCTGGGCTATCAGCCATAAATATTGAGCCAACAGCTAATGTAGATCTTCTTTTTGTACTTTCGCGAGCTAAGTACATTTTTTTCTGTTTTGTTAGTACCCATGTTCCCGTAGACGTGTTTTGGTGTCCTTGGCGTTTTCTGCTATTGAATAAAATGACTCAAAGAAGCTAAGAGGCTATCGAGGCAAAGAGACTCTGAGCAAAACACAATAAAAAAAATGATCAGTGTTACAAGTTCTGCACAGAAGGCCAAGAAGATGTTAATGATGGTGCCCGACCTTGATGCACATCAGCAACTGGTGAAAATGTTGATGCAGTGAAGAAAATGATTATGGAGAATCATTGATTTATTATGAGCGAAGTTTATTCCGAAATTACTAAATTTCGACCAAAAGAACGGACGCATGAACATCGGCCAGTAGTTATTGAGTAACGTGAATGATTGAATAACGTGAACTCGTAGATTTGCAGAAAAGGGTGATCATTGGTAGCAAAATATGTTTATATGTTTATGACGTCAGCACTAAAGCCCAATCATCGCAGTGGAAGCGACCAGAAGAGCCAAGACCGAAAAAAACACAAAATTTAATATAATGCGAAAGTTTTGGTAACCGTTTTTTCTTATTACAATAGCGTGGTTCATCATAAGTTTATAATATTACCTTGAAATAATGCACCGTTTGCGTGAAGCAACACAAAGAAAGCGTCCAAATTTGTGGACTAACAATTCATGGCTGTTGCATCACGATAATAGCACCTTCTCACCATTCATTGCTTGTTCGTAATTAGAGTGAATTAAGCATCCTACGACTTTTTTCTCTCCCCAAACTGAAAAGACCATGAAAGGATGAACATTTGCTACGATTGAGGAGATAGAGACCGCGACCCACGTAAGAACTTGGAAAAGCGCTGATAGAAGGGCATTATATGTGAGGGGGGCTACTTTAAACGGGACAAGATACAAGTAGTTAATGATGAAGAATAAAAAGTCACCTTATTTTCTGAACAAATATTATAAAGCTCTTACGGATTACCTATTTTCGTAATAAGTTGAGGTAATAAAAATGCGTTGTTACGCGGTAAATGACTTCTTGATTAAAATTGCCAATGACTTTACTTGTCATCTGTCAAAACGGTCAACCATATTGAATTCAGTAAATGGCATCAACTGTTGGTTCACCTTTTTCTCTGAACTAGGGCCACACAATTTTCAGGTTAACAAATTGGGCGAAAACAAGTTTGAATTTTCACATTTTTAGCCTGTCAGAGAGGGTCAAAATTATTGATTAGATTCATTAAGGCTGTGGGGGAGGGACTAATTGAATAATTTCCGCGATATTTTTAACAATCCTTAGTAAATGTTCACTATTTTATCATTCTCTGGAAGTGTGTGTGCATTTCCAGTATAACACCTTAATGATATGGAAACAAAAAAAAATACTATGAACCAACGCGACAAATTCAGTCGAATCTCTCAAATCGTATCTAAGACAACCACCACCGGAGAGTAGTGAAACATCTTCGACACAAACCATCTGCACCCCCTGCAGGTTGTGTGACAAATTTGAAATCCCTTGTTGGATAACCCTTTTCCATATTGGTGTTCGATCCGGTTATTATGAATTCCACTATACCTACAGAGACATGACATATGGCTCCACCGTATGTTTCTCTGTGAATTGCTGATGATGCATTTTTCAATTTTTTGCCTACGAAATTCCGGGCTTTGTTTCCCAAAGACTCTCTTGCAAAGAACGAATTAATCCATTCTCAACTGAACGAATAAGAGTTGTCCCCAATTTCCTACCTCAATAATTACACTTCGCCACACCTGCAAACTGCACTTATAACTCGTGCTGGAAATATAAATTATTAATCATTTTATCCCTTTATCGCCTTTCCCTTTGGCCACGAGCTGCTGTATGCTTGCTGAACGGCTCACAAAGACCCCGTCCTGTCCTCATTTCTTTGCGGTCCGCAAGGATAATTGAATTTTCGTAATTCAATCAGCGATATTCGAACACAGAAGTCCAACCATCACGAGTCCCATCATCGCAATCAGAAGGCACTACCACCGCAAATGCTCGCGCTGACATGCTTTCAAGAGTGTCATTATCCTGGGTACGTGTAACTGGCTGCAGGCATGCAAAAATAAAATAGAAAACGTGCGCTCCCAAAGGAAATCAAATATATAAAAATATTTACACCAAGTAGTGGATTTTAATTTTTTTCATTTTTTTAAGGACCCTACACTTCCTCATTCGCCCGCTTGTCCGAGCGTGCAAAAAGAGAGCTCTCCCTGCCAGATGTTCGCGCAATTACGAAAATGAAATAAATATCCAACGTTCGCGTCCGGAAAATAGTAAAAGTAACGATGACGTTTGCCAGGACTCACGGGAAGGCACTAGTGTCTTATGCAGATGGATAGGAAGACGCTCTTCTCATGCAAGTTATATGATAAAATGCCAACGTCATTCGGTGGCCCGTTTATTGGAGGACTCAAAGGATTCCATTTGGTGGATTGGTAACGCGGTATATGCACATGGAGAACGTCCAGCCCTCTGAGTACGTGGATACGAAGCCAATTCAATTGCTGGAGTATTAAGCAAATTATTTTTTTTTTGCTATACCGATGGGCGGGCGGGCTGTGGTAATTGTTCAAGTTGAGTGTTGTCATAAATGATAGTTGACGTGTGACACTGTAATTTCATTGCGGGCTGAAGGTTGTAAAAGAATGCTTTTGAGCGTCATGCAAAGTTGTCGTTTGAAAATAGAAGTGACGCATAACAGTCAAACCGCATTTAAGCCTAACCAGGAGATAATATGCACTGAAATCGTCCAACATTGGTTGGCCTGATGTCAACCTGTCTCAAGTGGGCTGTAGATAGCTACCATGCCATCGTGACACGTGACATATGAAAACTTTTAGCAAAGGATAAAAATAGATACATTTCGAATTCAAGAGCAAAATCGATGGAAGCAAATAGGGTTTACAAACAATTCCTTTTACATCCTGAGTGCTTCCTGATTGAATTAATTGCTCGTTTGCCCAGCCAAACTCTGAAATAACTGACCTCAATACTCGGAGAAAGACGGCAGGCAATAATAGACCTTGTTCCCTAATAATCCCCGCTGCCCCGTAAGCCATTCTGCTTATCTGCATTTTTGCTTCTCGACTTACTCAAGTTGACATACGAGCAGCCTTGCCACTGTCTCATGGGCAGAGCCGAAGAAGGACTAAAATGGGGCCTGAAGGGTAGTCACAAGCAACCGAACAAAAAGTCGAGTGCTTATCGGGGGGTATACTCTGCCCTTTCGGGGACGCCACAAGCTATCGTACGTGTCACAGGGACTTTCCACTCCGTAGTCAGTGTGTGATAAGGATATTGTTTTGACGTTGTCTCAGTCAAAGGACGACCGAAATTAGAGATCGAATTAATTTCGAATCGGGAGAATGTCTTTCGCCATGAAAAAGGCAAAGAACGACCATAATTCCCAAGGGGATGGGCGGCTTTTCCTTCGATTAACATGTCCCATGTGCCCAACACGTGCGCATACATACTCGTACTCGTATACCCTGCGTGCAAGTTTGTTCACATTATCATATTACTGTATGTGTCTCTGGACATAATGCTTGGCTTAACATAAATCAAGAGCTTTTTTCTGGCATCGCTTGTTTTTTCTCCTGTATCCTTGTCCCGATGATTGTCGTTATGCACACTGCTTCGTAGCAGTTACAGGCTCAGGGTGAAGGGACTCGACTATTCGAGAAAGAAAAAGTCAGTCGCCGCATGAGGTTGCACTGCTTTTCCTTTTACTTTTACTTTTTGCCGCTCAAAGTGAAAAAGTAATTCCGCTTCGGTTATCCCGGTGGTTTCAACGCTCTTATTTTTTCGTCTTCAGCCCTTGCTACCTTGCCTACCTTTCGCATCGTTATCCGGCTATTCGACCGGACTAACAGCCACGACTAGTAACAACCACAACGGCTAGTACTGCTACTCCGGTATGCATTGCGGTATTTGCCGTTGCAATTTAACGAGTTCTTTTACTGGGTTGCTTACAGTCTTATTTTATTTTTTATTTTTTTTAGAACTCGAGGCCAGGATACATGGGTATCCTCCGTATCCTTCATGAGGTGTGGCTTTTTACAGAGAGATTCCTATGTGCAGGCTTCGAGGGTCGTTTTCATTTCTTTTCTTCTCTCTTCCTACTCCTACTTGGTCTTCGTGTGCATCTTACTGTGCAGCATTTAAACCGACGTCGAGCGGAAATTAAATTTTCTGCATGCGCGGGTGAACGGGTGAGTCTACTTGGGCGTTAAAATGTGTACAACTTATCCACATTTGCTCAGCATGGGAACGACGACGATGATGACGATGAAAATGGCTACATGGAAGACTATAAGGACGTCGAGGCTAGTATGCCCTGCATCCGTGTGGGTGCCGGCTGCCCTTGGCTTACAATAAATTTGTTCATCTTATGAACTTATGCAAATGAAACACTCTTTCGTTTCTGTGTGCTTCTTCATCTTTTTCCGTTTTCAGTTTTGAGTTCTTTTCTTTTGGTTTTTGAGAGTATTTTAGTGTTGAGTGGTGTGTTTCCGCCGGAATGGATGCCGGCATAATTCATAAAGAGGCGATGAATTTATTTCAGTTTGGTGGGATGTGAACGTACGACAGATCCGGCGAGCGAACAAGTTATTCTGGTCAAATGGAATTTACTCGAAAATTGGGTTTTCAATATTTGATGCAATTATGTTGGAGATGTAGGGCGCATTAGTGAGTGTGGGGAAGGAGTTTATAAGATTAGTGGAACAAGTTGGGGACTTTGGAGCTATTTGGTTAATCTAGCGAATGTGCCAAAGAGATTTGTCTACTGATGCTTGCTCTTTTAGAGCTTAAAATGTTAAAGTTGGCTTCAAACTTGCTGCAACTTTTTCAATCCCTTTGACAATCGGGTTGACTGGATGATACATGTTTACAAGAATCTTTCAGACAAGTTTCCAATCATGTTTCAAATATGTTTTTCAGCATAACAACCAAAAATGAGTGATACAACGCGAGTTATAGTTTATTAAAAAAATAGAAAGGAAAGCAAGATAATAAATTTAGTATATTTCATTTATTAACTGCCTCTTTTAATTGGTACAAAGCCTCACGCTACTGGAAACGAAGTGACTTCGCCCGAAAACATCTCTCTAGCTCCAACCTAGCCTTCTTCAGGGTTTTTCTGGAGCCAACGAAATCTCCCAAGCCTAATTGTTGGCGCTGCCTCTTATCAGCTACTTATACTGCTGGTGATAAACAAAATAGTCCCACTGTGATTTGGTTAGATGCAGTGATGTGCATATAACTCGCGCAGGACTACATCAAGTCGTTCGTTTATGTGAAATTACCGGCTTACTGACCATCGCGGCGTGGGGTTGTTTAGCAGCCTCAGCACTCGGTGCTTTTGGTACACGTAGCGAGAGAACTGTTCGAAATTGATTCGGTCTAGGAGGTTTCTTCTAGAAAATAAGCGATGGCCTAGGTCAAAGGAGGTAATTGGTAATGAAGAACTTGCAGGAGCTGTTGAAGGAAATTCAGCTACGACTAGGAATTTTCAAAGTGTCCATTGAAACCATCCGTCGAGCCGGAGGCTAGAGAGTTTAATTTGATTTTTAAGAAGAAAAGTCTAGGAAGGTTTTCAATTATTGAAAAAAGTGCAGCAAAATTGGAAGTGTATAAAATTTGATTTGATAGATCAACGTCTGCCATTTCCTTTTTAAAGATTACTTCGTTTAAATGCTGATAACGACTACGTTTTATGGAGTATGGAGAGCCAAATTTGAATTCACTTTTTCGAACATATACGTTGGTATCTCACTAATAACATATATAATGTTGTCTCCTAAGTCTGCAATGTACTCTGACTATTCGGCATAACCGAGTGATTTGACGTATCCACATAAGAAATAATTCACAACAGTCAGATCGCAAGATTAAGACGACTCCAAAGTTATTTCTCAATTGATCCATCGATTCGCGTGTTTTGTAGCATGTGGCGCCGTCTCATCGGTATCGGTATCATCGAAATTATTGAACAATAGCGAGCGCCATTGACGGTAAAGTGTTTCTCACGGCTATCTTCGAAAAAATACGGACCAATGATTCCGCTGGACCATACATCGCACCCAATATTGCATTTTTCCGGGTACATTGGCAGCTCTTGTTTTGCCTGGATCAAATACGGTAGTTTCTCTTCCAACTTTCTAAAGCCCACTCACCGAAAATCGTTCGGCTGCAGTTCTTGCACGAATTATACTTTGTTTATACTTGTCTGATCATAATCCTTACGTAAAATGTTCCATGCAGCCGAGTAACACAATCCCAGTTGCTGTCAACTGCGACAAGTGAACAAATCATGATCTTTATTAGCATTGGCGAATACAGCAGCAACATGTTCCTTTGTATGCATTTTACGCATGCGAAATTTGTCATTTGATTGCGAAAGTGTTATTTTTCACAAAGCACGAATTTTGATAAGTTTTGTTTATTATAAAAAAAATGGCAATTCTAGCTAAGTACGCTTGACTTTGATATATGTTACAAATCGCAAGTAAGCTGTTAAAAACAGAACTCAGAAAAATCAAACAGTATACAAATCACCTTCTATAATCTGCTGGAATTTCATTAAAAATGTTAGGGACCGAATCCATCTTTATAAAAAATAAATCATATGCCTTGTGATATGACAGCATCTTGCTGTCAAATATTGGTTGCGCGCGTTGCGCCCATTTTACAGTAAACGTGGTGGCTCTTCACAGTAGACTCTTCAAAGTTTGATGGCCAGATTTGAGACAAACGGTTCGGTAAGCAATCAACTAACATTCGTCAAAAGAGCGTAAGATCGGCTAAGAACATTGCTGTGGTTCTTGAAAGTGAACAGCAGAAACCGTGGCAGTCGATTGCTCATCGTGCGTAAGAACTCGGCCTTTCGCAGATTTCAACTTGGCGAATTTTGTATCGGAACTTGGGCCTACATCCGTACGAGATCCAACTGACCCAGGAGCTTAAAGTTAATAACCATACAACGCCGTTTTTTACTGACCGACCTATCCCCTTAAACACGTTTTTTGCTGACTGACCTATCCCCTTAAAGTGAACATAACTCAGACCATCGCTCAAATTCAGTCGGATCTGTGCGGAAGAATTATTGAAAATTGCCCGACTTGGTGTTAAGAAGCCGAGGCGGGCATTTAAAACGACAAAATCCTTTAGATCCATCCTAAATGGAGGTCTTCTTGGAGGTCTTTTTCGTACGGATTTTCCACTCATTATTCGTCGTAACAACTTGATAGTAGCGATATTGCTCGGTAATTGTTGCATTGTGTTGGGTCAGCACCCCCTTCGGAATGATGACCGAATTGTTCCATTCCTCGGGGATGGTTTCATCATTCCATATACTAATGGGCCCATGTTACTTCTCTGTTAATTTTCTTCATGCATATTTTATCAATGGCGATGGTAATAGGTCGACTCCTGCGGCATTGTTATCCTTAAATCAATGGATTACTTCGTGGATAACCTATTGTGGCTTGCTTTCTATGTACATTAAGCAGTTTATCGAAATATCTCCGAAATGAGCTTCCCATTATCGAAGCGAATAAAACCTAATCTGTCCTGGTATCCTCATCGAACAGCAAATTTTTTTCTTTGCCTTTGGTTGACTTCTTATCGTAGGGTTTAACATTTTCTACGCGTGATCTATTTTTGAGGACTAGAAGTCTTATAACATTACGGGCTTTTACTTTTTTCTGGAATTCTTCGTCGGATCAAGACTTTTTGGGATGGTGATCATGCTTCATAGCTTCAGGTCCTGCCACCCAATCCTCGCCGGACATATTGACGTTCAAGATTTGTGCGAAGGCTTCCTCCACCTCCCGTTCCTCTTCCGCTGGTTGCCGACCCAGTGCGCCGACGTAGGCTGCTCTCTTTCCTGGCTGGTGTACTGGCATAGTCGAATTCTTGGAGCTTGAGTCACCACCAGCCTATTCGAGGAATTAGCTTGATCTTCGTCCTGGTTGCGACTATGGCCTCACAATCCGTGACGACCTTAAAGGTAGACCCTGAACCAGTTCAAGCTTTCGACTATGGCCAGTACTTCTAGCTCGTACGGGTGGTACTTTTGTTCACCGGTGGACAGCTTCCGGCTCTAGAACACCACCACCAGTAAGTTGTCTTCCTTGCCTCGCTGCAGTAAGATGCCTGAAAGACCAACTGACGACGCATCTGTGTGTGCCTCGTGCGCGCACTCCGGGTCGAATAAAACTAGTACGGGGGGCGGGGTGCAGAAGTGCTGTCGTCAGTTTGAGAAACACCTCTTCCTGTCCTCCGTCCACTCAAACGGCTGGTCCGCTCTGGTCAGATCGACCAACGGTGTTGCCCATCGTGTAGTTTTCGACGAAGTTGCGGAAAAACCTGTGAGAACTGTCGGACTCCATGGAGGCCCTCCGGGGTCGGGAATGCCATTATAGCGGCCGTCTTCCTCTCGCTAGGTTGTAGCCCTTTTTCGCTCAGCTGATACCCTAGGAATTCAATATTAGTTAGCAAGAAGGCTCATTTGTTTACGTTTACTATCAGCCCGGTTTCTCTCCGGATTTCAAGGAACCTCCGAAGCTTCTGAAGGCCCTCTCCCACGGTTTTACTACCGATTGCAATGTCGTCCAAGTAGACCGCTATGTCTCCTTTTCTCAGACGTGACTTCATGACGTTCATGCAGGTCTGCAACTCTGCTGGGGCGTTCACCAACCCGAATGACACTCGCCGTCGTTCGTCGCAAAAGCCGTCAGCTTCTTGCTTCGTTCCTCCATACAGATTTGATGGTATCCTGATGATAAGTCCAGCGTCGTATAGAGTGTTTCCAGCTAGCGACTCGAACTGCATGGGGAACCTCCTCTTGACCATCCCTTTGTTCAGCGCCCGGTAGTCGATTCAAAATCGGTCCTTGCCATACTTCTTCTTCGTGAGAGTGACCGGCGCACAATAGTCGGAGTATGATGGACGGATCACCCCCTGCTTCAACATACTGGACACCATCTCCTTGCTTGCTGTAGTCAGCTCAATGGAACACTCCCCGAAGCGGTAAACTCCAAGTTCCTCCGCGTTCTTGGCGAAGCAGTCCCGGAACGTATTGATGAGAGCCGCAAGCCGTTGCCTGTCTCCTCCGCATAGTTGCCCTTTTGATTTGTAAAAGGAAAATAGACACGGCCATTTATTTGAATGAACTTTATTGCATAACTTCGTTACATTTGTGCTCGCGATGACCGAGAGACTGTCCCCACACAATCTGCGGCGCGGTTTAATATAACCGCGTGCATCTGATGTTACAAGTTCTAGGAACTTTGAAACCTGGATATACCATATGTCAGAACTTATTTTAGTAATTTCCAAACGTTAAAAAGTTAGCAAATTAATGACTAATTGAAAGCAGATGCATGTTGACACCTGGTAAATATTGTATTAAGTTACTAACCCAGGAGCCTAACTCAGTATCAGTTATTTCATAAAAAAATTTCATATTGCTATAGACTTAAAATGACACCTCTTGTTTGATAGGTATACAGTGTTGCCTCCAACATGTCCTTTATTACAAGATTTACATTAAGGACTTTAATTCACCTCCACTTTTCTTCAAATTATAAATTCTTACCCAAATTGGATTCAAACCCAATTTCCCCTGTCTGTTGTCGATATTCTTGCCTCGATAAAGTAATCGTATCCTCCTGGCTTTATATTTCCTTCTCTTATGTCCCCGAACAGCTTTACAGAAGGTGCCATACCTTCCGAAAGTCACCCTGACCTTTTGTTCATTTCAAAATGCATCACTTAGCCTCCAAACAAAAAAAAAATTCGGATCTTCCAAGTGGATACTTTATAGCATTACAATGATGCCACCTCAAATTTGGCTTGCAAATATAAGCCACGTCAACGCTCTTGATTACCTTCAGTTGATCGATGGATAAGCAAGAGGGAAAGAGGATTAATTTCAATTTTGTCAAAGTCACTTTCGCGTCAAGTATCCCATTGTTCGATGACCCTCCATGCGCGTTTGTAGCTGAAAAGATTATAATTCGGGCGCGTAAGCAAGGATATACACGAAAAATTCAAAATCATTTGCGAATACAGAGAGCTACCAACGGACGAGGGGTGAACAAAACCATTGACATTGCTTTATGCTCGTAATGAGATAAATCTTGGTAACCCTGATGGCAAATTTGTGGCCAGAAGCGGAGGTATGGACCACGGATAAAAACTTGCAATTGTTGTCGTCGCCTCTAAGAAGAGATATAGCTTTTAGCAGTAGCAATCAATTTGACTGATTCAACCGCATCCGTCTTCCTCGATCGTGTTCATTTTTTCACTTTTTTTTTATTGTTCGTTTTTCCTCTCGTCCTTCAATGGATTCACTGAATTGCTTTGTTAGACTTGATACACTTGATTCCGATGGAAGCTATTACTGTGGCTGGTTTCTTCTTTGTGTGTTCTTTTCTTTAGTCTTGTGCTCCGTCTGGTTCATTTAGTGAATGCTGAAAAAAAGAAAAAAATCCTTAAATCCCTCCAAGAGGAGGAGTAGGTAGATCAGGACATAGGGCAGTGGCCAATTGCACATTGTGGCTTTTATCTGTATTCAATCTCGACAACTCTCGTTCTGAATGGGCACATTCTACGCACTTATGCATGCCTGGCGTTGAGCCATGCATATGTATAGATATCCTCGTTTCCGCTTGAAAGGCATTTGTCCCTGTCCAATTAAAACTTGCTCGAGTGGAACTGGATGTACATAATAGCAGCAATGTGCAGTAATGAGATCCTCATGGCATCAACGCTTTACACCACCAGGACGTATCGTAATCAACTGCCATTCAACACGAAATTCCAATTCACCCATTGACGCTGCGGCCATACTCGAATTATGACGCCTGCCCTCAATTCAATGGGTACAGGCGCAAGCACTATCATTCAGGCTCCTAGAATAAAGGACATTCCGAGAAGAGGCAGTAGGAACAAAAAAAAAAAGCAGCAAAGACAAAGGTAGAGTCTCTGCCCGCACCACAAATACTCGTAAAATTGAATCCTTTTGATAACATGTTACAATTTAACACCAGCTGCTTTTCATCGCTCTATTCCTGCACCCTCGTCCCAATAAGTCCTTATTTTTGCTCATTATTTTTCCCATCGTTCGTACACATGAACACTACATACTAAGAGTTCGTCGCCGTTTCCTTCACGTGGGCGGAAATCGTCGGGAGAGGGCAGGTGAAGATGGAGAAAGGAGATTAAACATGAGAGGAAATGTAAAGTCCTTACGGGGATAATAATTCTTCAAGTATCTCCTTGCCACATTATTTGAACAAAATTACAACTTTCGCTCATTACTTGCGCTGAATGGTTGGATAGGTTGGAAAGGCTCCTAGCTGTTAGCTGTTAGTTGCTGGTCGGATTTGTATTTGCACTGAGATCCTTTATTCGTTTCGGCTTTCTCTCATTCGTATACGGCATCAATGGGTTGCATATGGTACATGAAAACGGGATTGAGATAAACAAAAATAAAAAAATAGGATAAAAGGAGGCCACATGGGGTAAGTCAACTGAGGTTAAAGTACTTTGTTTGTGAAGTCAACACTGAGTACGAGAAGCTGTAGGGAAAATAGAGAAAAGGACATTGTAATGTGAGTGTTGTGGAGTACAGTCTATGCTTGAAGTTTGCCGATTGGGGAGAAGAGTTTAACTTGATCTATTAAGGTGTGTTCAAAAGTGCATTTAGAAGTAGTATTTGAGATATTGAGATATTTTTTTTATCGGAAAGAGTACATTAAACGTGAAGTTAACAGCTTACTGGACTTGAACATTTTCAAAAAGCAGTAGACTTTAATATTTAAGAGTAAGTAATGTCGATTTGCTTACACCCTGTAGTGTATGCAAACAAGTACACGACAAACAAGAAAAGTGCGGGTTTCAAAATTTGGAAGACAATTTGGTCGACCAAATAACTAAAAAATGCACCTCAGATGAATTAAGGAAAAAAATATTGACTGCTGGCGATAGTATCACACTCGATAAAATTATAACAGAAGCTAACACACGGGAAACGGTAAAACATCAACTAGAAGGCTATGAATATAAAGCTAGGACACAAGAAGTAAACCAAGTCGCTAGAAGGATGATGAATGATCGATTCGTGGGAAAGAGCCGCTATGGAAATCCAAATAAAAGAAATGAAGAGAAGCCATGCGGCAGGTGTGGTAGCAGAAGGCATTCCTCGCAGGATGTCAAATGCTCGGCCCGGGACAAGAAATGTCATACCTGCGGACGTATTGGCCACTTCCGACAGTACTGCAAAACGAAACAACCACAGAAACGGCAAATTGGAGATTTTCGTAAGCGAGATTATAGTCCAAACTTGAAAAAACTAAAGGAAAATAAAGACGAAATCGACTTTGTGGAGGACGCGGAAACAGCAAAGGATTATATTTTTCATGTTGACGCTGATGCTTCTATATATTGTATTGTTGGTGGCGTTGAAATTAAAATGGTAATTGATTCAGGATGTAAATTTAACTTATTAACTGACAAAACATGGGAAAAGTTGAAGACTAATAACGTTAAAGTTTTTAACCAAACAAAAAAGCCTAACAAAACATTCTTTGCATATGGTAGCACAGTTCCTCTAGAGATTAAGGGTTCATTTGAGGCCATAATCGAGGTAAATGGAAAAAAAACCGTACTTCATTTTATGTAATTTCTCGAGGAACAAATGATTTACTTGGAAAAAACTCAGCAATACACTTAGGAGTTTTGAAGATAGGAATCGACGTAAATCAGATAACAAACAAAGCCTTTCCGAAATATAAAAATATACTCGTGGACATAAAGCCTATCGCACAACCTTGCAGAAGAATACCAATACCTCTTGAAAAAATGGTAGAGGGAAAACTACAGGAACTTCTCGAGTGTGATATCATCGAGGAAGTTGGTGGGCCATCAAGGTGGGTGTCTCCCATTATCCCAATTTTGAAGAAAAACGATGAAATAAGGCTGTGTATTGATATGAGACGAGCTAACACCGCAATTGTACGAGAGAACCATCCATTACCCACAATGACTCAAATTTTGCCGAAATTTCGCAAGGTCACGATTTTCAGTAAATTAGACACCAAAAATGCATTTCATCAACTAGAATTACATCCCGAATGTAGACACATAACAACATTCATTACTATGAAGGGACTGTATCGTTATAAACGATTTCGGGATTAATTATGCACCTGAAATCTTTCAAAAAACTTTGGAAAGAATGTTACTAGGTTGCGAGGGAGTAATAAATTTTATAGATGACATCCTAGTATTTGGAAGCAACGAGGAAGAACATGAGGTAAGACTACAAATGGTATTGAAGGTACTTAGAGAAAATAATGTCTTATTAAATGATGAAAAATGCATTTTCAAAGTCAACACCATCCAATTTCTGGGTCATGAACTTACATCTGCGGGTATAAAGCCTCTACCGAAATACATTGATACATAGTATCACACGATTTAGAGTTCCAGCAACACTAGAAGAACTTCAAAGTTTCCTAGTAAACTTTATTGGAAAATGGATCCCTAACCTTTCCACTCTGACAGAATCCCTAAAGAAACTTTTGAGAAATAAGCTGCGGAAAATGCGAATCTAAAAGAGTTTTGGCTAAGAGAACAAGACCAATCTTTTGCAGATCTCAAGAAAGCACTTACAAAAATTCATTCATTGGGGTATTATGACGTGCATGACAAAACGCAGGTCATCGCAGATGCTAGTCCAGCGGGGTTAGAGGCCGTTTTAGTACAAATAAATTCCAGTGGTCCAAGAGTAATAGCATACGGAAGTAAAACATTGACAGATTGTGAGCGCAGGTACAGCCAAACGGAAAAAGAAGCTCTTGCGTTGGTTTAGGCAGTTGAGCATTTTGATATTTACTTGTTTGGAAAAGAATTTGATCTCGTCACTGATCATAAACCCCTGGAGATAATCTTTGGGCCCAAATCAAAACCTTGTGCACGAATCGAAAGGTGGGTGTTAAGGTTACAATCGTACAAATTCAAGGCAATCTATATACCCGGAAAAATGAACATAGCAGATCCGCTATCACGTTTATGTACTTACACAAACGCAGTACCAATAGATGATGATTCACATATACTCTACGTCATCGAACATTCAAGACCGCTTGCTATCTCATTGGAGGAAATAACCAGATACTCTGAAAAGGATCCAGATATTCAGAATGTCAGAAAAGGTATATATGGCAGTGAATGGGACCAGTTAAAGGATATAAAATTTTTGAGAACGAGCTCTGTTTTTACCAAAATATTTTGCTTAGGGGTAGTAAAATAGTTATACCAACAAAACTTAAGAAAAATATATTAGATGCTGCTCATGAGGGTCATCCAGGAATGGTCGCAATGAAAGGACGTTTAAGATCAAAAGTCTGGTGGCCACGTATTGATAAGGACGTCGAAAATTTTGTTAAGGCTTGCAAAGCATGCACCTTAGTGAGTATGCCTAACCCTCCCGTTCCCTTAAACACACGAGAGCTCCCTTCAACATCTTGGGTGGACATTGCTATAGATTTATTAGGACCCCTCCCTAGTAATGAGTATATATTGGTAGTGATAGATTATTATAGTAGATACAAAGAAGTCAAAGTTTGTAAAACTATCACAAGCTCTCAAATAATTAAGATGCTGAAGGAGATTTTTAGTCGCTTAGGTTATCCAGTTTCTATGACGGCGGATAATGGAAAATTCTAATTTGGCCACAGCAGAATGGGGAGGTCGAGAGGCAGAATCGAGATATTCTTAAACGACTAAAGATTTGTCAACTTGAAAGAAAAAACATATCAAATAGCTTGTGGGAATATCTAATGATGTATAACAGTACACCTCATTCCACCACTGGTAAAACACCTTCAGAGCTCTTCTTCAAATGACAAAACAGAGACAAAATTCCATCATTACAACACATCCATAGTCAACTAACTGATATAGATGGGAACAGAGAGCAAAACGACAAAGCGAAAGAGTATGCAGATAGGAAAAGGAGAGCGGCAAATACAGATATTAATCAAGGCGATAAAGTTAACCTTAAAATTATGGATAAAGCTATTAAATTGAGCCCGAATTTCGATCCAGTGCCATACACCGTTGAAAGCTCTAAAGGTGGAGACATAATTGTGAAGAACGATGAGACAGGTCAGAGATACAGGCGAAATGTAGTTCATTTGCAAAAGGTAGAGGGGGAATGGAAGGCCATTCAAGGAAAATATGAAGTTCTATAATCACACTTAGAAGAACATGTAAAGAAATGATTTCATGTATTTTCATTTCACACCAGAATTTAACCAATTAATTTTCTATAGCATTACATTTAAAACTAATTGGATTAGATACTTTATTTTAAAAATCACTAAAAAAGGAAAACGAATTTGTTAAATATACTTGTCTAATAAAAGTTGTTTATATACACATACAAGTGTTGTTTAGAACAATAAAATAAAATCTAAACAAGGAAGAGATGTAGTGTATGTAAACAAGTACACGACAAACAAGTGTACGATCAATAAGCAACATGTTTATTCCATCCACTATCTCGAGCGCATGTGCGATCACGAAGGGATTGGTAGGGAGTCGTTACCTAGCCTCTCGAACGATCGGACGTGTGTTGGCGAGCTAGTGGCACAACACACCCACTAGCATGCGTTGTCAAATTATGTTATCCATTTACAGTGGGGTTCTGGATTCCATCTTATAAATCGTCTCCACTTTGTTACTTAAGTCCTTATTTCTCAAAATTTATAGGATGTCCAAAATAGCAAATTTGCAAAAAAGTGATAAAATTCGGCATTTATTTTCAAAGGTGAAAAGTGACCGAACCTTTAAACCTCCAGACCAACTGTTCATTTTAATAACAGCGTAAAATTTTTGTTAATTCAAACGCCAAGCTTGGATTTAGGAGTATTTAAATTTGGAGGTTAGTGGTCTAATTGCAAGCAAGAGTCAAAAATTGTATGCAAGAATGCCTTGAAAAGTCCCCCTTTTGACAAAACAACATAGAGTTTGTTAAAAAATAGAATATGTGAAATATACGTGCACTACATTTTTTTATTATTATTCATTATGCCATATGTATAACTCTCCCTTTTTATTAAAATCACGCGTTTTGTTTTTTTTTTTTTTTCTTCCTTTTTTTTATATATATATATACTCTGCCTACGAGCAGACTTTCAGTTTTGCTTTTGAGTTTGTACCGATCATTTAAATAAAAGTTAATTTCCTCGAGTTATAAAGGAGTCGTCTTTTTTTCGTTATTATCGGGATTTTCAACATTTGGTGCCGAAACCCGGGACGGCTCATTGGAAGTTAACGAAATCGTGTCTAAAGTTCGAAACGCGTCATATACGATACCGCAATGGAATTGGCGACACGTGCTGCTTATCGAGGCCAATTAACCAAAGTTATAAAGGCGGCGTCTGATTATCTAACTTCCATAGAATCGCAACTAAATGATGGTGCAGATTTCGACGCAATCGAAGAGGAATTGACCATGTACATGAACCGGTTAAAAGCAATAAATGATAGTTTGAGCACGGTCAATCAAAGGATCCTCGAAAGGGAGCTCATTAAATCAGAGTTTGAACAGGAGATCACTAGGACAGCTGAGTATGAAGACTCTGCAGTTACAACTTTGTCGCGCTTAGAGAGCAGATTAAAAAGATTAATTGCAAAAAGTCGTCCAACGCCCATTATCAGCAAGGTCGAGGAAACGCAACATCAGAGGCCAACTCAAAGCAACGTCAGTCTGCCCAAACTCACTCTCAAAAAATTCGATGGTAGCATAAAGGAGTGGCTTCCCTTTTGGGAACAGTTTCGGATATCTGTTCACGAAAATTCATCGTTATCTGCTATCGAAAGATTTAATTACCTGGAGTCATGTTTGGTAGGTGCCGCCAAAAAGGTTGTAATGGGATTTACAGCGTCCGAAAGTTGCTACGATGCAGCTATAGCATTGCTTCAAGAGCAATACGGAGATGTTGAACGATTAATTGATAATCACATTCAACAACTTGTTTCACTCCGACCAGTGCATTCATGTTCGGACGTTCATGGTCTTCGAAATTTATATAATTACGTCATCACAAGCAGAAGATCATTAACGACCTTAAATGTGCCACCTAGCCAATATGACGTCATGCTCAAATCAATTCTTCTACGGTGTTTACCAACGGAAATGAGAACAAACTATCATCGACTAAGGGAAAGGGACGACGGAATGAAGGAAGACCATATAGGAGGTGGAACTAATAGCTCATCTTCGTCTGCAGTGTCAGCCAACGGACGCATTAACAGAATCATGGAGTTCCTAAGAACGGAGATCGAAGCAATGGAAAGGAGTAAGATAGCAAATACCAATACCCAGTGTCACGCAAAAACGACAAGCAATACTACCGCGGCAAGCTTAGTTACATTGCATGAAAATGATAAATGTGTCTTTTGTCACTCTTCTTCCCATGAAACGAAAGATTGCGATTCTACATTCACTTTGGCGCAGAAAAGGGACATTTTAGCCAAAAGCGGTCGGTGCTTCCGATGTGCGAAAAAGGGACACTCGTCCAAAAAATGCAGAAGTGCCAAATGGATCAAATGTCAAAAATGTAAAGGAAATCACATTACATCAATGTGTGACCCGAAGTTTCAGAAGAGTGGCAATAATACAAGTGACAGCCATGAAAAGAAAGAGAAAACGGAAACTGTGTCATCTAATTTAATGTGTAACTCTCAGAGTGAGTACAACAATATTCTTTTAAAAACGGCCAGATGTGTTGGAGTAGGGCAGAGACAGGCGAACGATCTACTGCTTCGAGTTGTCATCGACGGTGGTAGTCAAAATTCGTATATTTGCGAAAGTGTTGCGAAGAGGTTACGGCTTCCCGAAACGGGCAAAGTAAAAATGACTGTCGTTCCTTTCGGTTCAACATTTAGTCCTCCACAGGAAACGTTGTCCAAGGTGAAAATTCATCTAAGAAGCCAATACGACCGTCGTGTAGCAGTGGAAATAGAAGCATTGGTTGTACCCCAAATATGCATTGATTTGCTTGATGCTCCAAACGAAAAATGTTCATCCTTTACTAATTTCAGACTAGCAGACAAAATTGTGGTTCAAGACATAATCGCGGAAGACGGGCTGAGTATGTTGATTGGCGCTGATTTTTACTGGGACGTGGTAACTGGGAAACAAAGGCAAGTTGCTAAACGGTTAAAGGCTGTAGAAACCTTGTTTGGATGGACCATGCAAGGGCACCATAGACACTTGAATCCTCAACATTCTGGTGCTGGAACAACATTTTTCGTGTCAAGAAAAAATTTCATAGAAGAGCAGGACAATCTAGCAACGATGTGGGCACTGGAAACAATTGGAATACAAGGCGAGGAGGAAGAAAGGAATGCGTTGACAAAAACCTTAACTCAGCAGTGCATTAAAAGGCTGGGGAATCGATATGAAGCGGCGTTACCTTGGAAGGATGTCGGTTCGAGTTTCAGTGGTGACAGAAAGGAAGCCATCAAGCGCGTTGATTCTCTAGTACGGCGACTTTCGAAAGATCCGAAGAAATTGGCTGAATACAATGCCGCTATTCAAAAGCTACTCAGTGACGGAATAGCAGAACAAATTACAGGTAAGCCATCAAAAAGGTTATTTTATCTTCCCCATCATCCAATTTACAAGGAATCCAGTGAGACTACTCGGTTACGGATTGTGTTTGACGCCTCGTTTCACACAGATAAGCACCCATCTCTAAATAGTTTTTTGGTAACCGGAACCAATTTGTTGGCTGATGTGCATGCAATTTTGCTTAACTTCAGAATGGGGCCGTTCGCTATTGTAGCTGATATAGAGAAGGCCTTCCTCCAGATCTTACTCGCTGAAGAGGACCGAGATTCCCATCGCTTTATCTGGTTCTCCTCCATCAAAGACCGTATCTACCAAGACCTTCGAATGACCCGCGTCACGTTTGGAGTAAACTGCAGTCCATTCTTACTCTCTGGTACTATTCAACACCATCTGAGTAAATACCAAGAGAAGTATCCGCGTACAATCAATGCCCTAACAAACGCGTTTTATATGGATGATTTGGTCCTAAGTTTCAACACAGAAGAGGAGGGTCAAGCACTTTATACCGAGTCGTTGAAAATCATGAAGGAAGCTTCCATGCCGCTAAGGAAATGGCAATCGAATTGCATAAAAGTACGTTCAATGTTTGAAAATGAAGAGCCAAGGAGTAGTCAGAAGGTTCTCGGACTTATATGGCACATTTATACTGACGAATTGCATGTACCCTTAAAATCGTTAGAAAGTCTGCACCTGAATACAATGATAGCGAGCAAAAGGAATGTGCTTCAAGTAATAGCTCGGATTTATGATCCTTTAGGAATTGTTTCACCCACAATTATACGATTGAAGATTTTGTTCCAATCAATTTGGAAAAGGAAGTTGGGATGGGACGAGGCGATTCCGACTGATCTCTTGTCAGAGTGGAAGGAGGCAATTACAGGGGTTCTACAATTAGGGGATATGGTCATACCGAGGGCCGCACTACCAATGATAGGAACAAACATTATATATATACATATTTTCGCGGATGCTAGCTTAAAGGCATATGGTGCCGTGGCCTATGTAAAATGTATCAATAAACAAGGTCAAGTAAATGTTTCATTTCTATGCGCGAAAAGTAGGGTTGCACCATTGAAGGACAACAACGACGGAGAATTAACTCTGCCAAAACTAGAGCTTACCGCCAATTTGATAGCAGCTAGGCTTTGCGACTATTTAAGGAAAACTCTTAAGGTGACTGTACAGAAATTCCTCCTGTGGTCAGATTCCAAAGTAGCACTTAATTGGATTTATGGCGACTCCCAACGTTGGAAGCCCTACATACAAAGTCGAGTGATGGAAATCAGACGTAAAACCAGATTGGTCGATTGGGGGCATTGTCGTGGAAAGGAAAATCCGGCAGATCTAATTACACGGGGCATATCAGGTGATAAACTACTGAAAACTCCTATCTGGCTTCGCGGACCTGACTGGCTGCATAAATTATCGGATGATCAGTGCAACACAAATTGTTTCACTAAGTCAAGTCCCTCTTTTCAAACGGCATTATTCACGGAATTGGATGTGGATGTTCCTAAACGAAATGATCCACTAATGAATTTTGAGCAATTTAATAGTTGGATGAAACTATTAAGAATAACCGCTTGGATCCAACGTTTTGCCAGAGCCTGCCAAAGGAAATCCAGAGAAAGGTGTGCGCAGTTAACAGCAGAAGAGCTTGACTCAGCCGAACATTATTGGATCAGGTATGTCCAAAATTATGCTTTTGCTAACGAGATTCAATATTTACAGAAAGGCCAGTGTATACGTGGCAAGTCTCCATTAGCTGAATTATGTCCTTTTTTGGATGTCAATGGACTCTTGAGGTTGGGTGGTCGCCAGCAATTTTTGGATGACACATTCGATATAAAACACCCGAAGATCCTTCCATCGGACTCAAAAATTGTTACGATGCTTATTGAAGACTGCCATTTAAGAATGCTGCACACGGGTGTTAACACTGTTTGGGCTAAGCTAAGAGAGCAATTTTGGATTTTAAAGGGTCGGCAACTCATCAAAAAGGTAATCAAAAAATGTTTCACTTGTAAGAAGCTCTTTGGCGCACCAGCTGTTCAACCATTTGCTCCACTGGCGAAAGAGAGGATTACATTGACCAGAGCGTTTGACAACGTCGGCGTCGACTTTGCGGGTCCATTATTCTACGCTACAGATTCCAACAAGGTTATGCAGAAATCCTACTTGATGATTTTCACATGTGCAGCAATTCGAGCGGTTCACTTAGAACTCGTTGCTAGCATGTCAACCGAAGGATGTTTAATGGCAATTCGACGTTTTATTGCCCGACGAGGGGTTCCATCGACTATCTACTCTGACAACGCGAAAACATTTCGTCGAGCAGCGTTGGAGTTAAAGGAGGCCGTGGGGTTGCCAGATGATGATATGTTGCAAGACTTTCTCACCCAAAAACGCATAAAATGGAACTTCATTGTCGAAAGAGCGCCATGGTGGGGTGGGTTTTGGGAGAGATTGATCCGCACGATAAAAAATATCTTGAAGACGGTAATCGGGAGAGCGAATCTTAATTTTGACCAACTCCGAACCTTCCTCGCCGAAGCCGAAGCAATCATCAATGAAAGGCCAATCACTTATATGTCTTCTGACCCCTTGGATTTAACTCCCCTTTCACCCTCAACATTTTTATCGCTCATATTTCGCGCGAAGAAGGCCAATAGCCTCGCTTCCGAGACGAACAGTGACATCCAAGCTCTTTGGAAACAACGCTTTAAATACACCAGCAAACTATGGCAGCGATGGAGAGTCGAATATTTGCAGACGTTGCGGCTGTTTCACACAAATATAACAAAATGCTCCACAGCATTAAATGAAGGTGACGTCGTTCTATTGTTTGACAACGCAAGACCGAGAATTCACTGGCAGTTAGCTTTGATTCGAAGGGCCTTTCCTGGTAGAGATGGGCGCATACGATCCTGTGAAATCCGATGTGGCGATGGCAAAATTTTGCGAAGACCAGTTCAATTATTATACCCTTTGGAACTTGGCCCGGCGGAGGGTGTTAAAAAATAGAATATGTGAAATATACGTGCACTACATTTTTTTATTATTATTCATTATGCCATATGTATAACTCTCCCTTTTTATTAAAATCACGCGTTTTGTTTTTTTTTTTTTTCTTCCTTTTTTTTATATATATATATACTCTGCCTACGAGCAGACTTTCAGTTTTGCTTTTGAGTTTGTACCGATCATTTAAATAAAAGTTAATTTCCTCGAGTTATAAAGGAGTCGTCTTTTTTTCGTTATTATCGGGATTTTCAACAGAGTTCGAAGGGTTCAATTTGTTTAAAATCCTGGCCGCTGTCAATTTGGAGAAATCTTTTCTCCAAAGATGAGTCAAAAATTGTAATATTTGCCTTAGTGGAACTAAGAAGCATTTTAGAAGACCACCTAGCACAGAACACCAACCTTAGCTTACGCTTTCAACTGTAAAACACGAAGGTGGCCGATTGATGATTTGTGAAGTTGGTCCCTTATATAGGATAAGAAATTGCAACCAAGCTACAATTCCAGATCTTCTACCTTGAATTTTGCGAACTTTTACCTGGATCTATTCAGACGGACAGACTAGACAGTATTTGCATAGGTTTTGCCTACCCCAAGATAGAAGACTAAAAAAAGACTCAATTCGATTAGATTGACTGCCCTATGCAGCTTATAGAACTTATGCCCATACTTATTTTTTATGAATCACATCGTTGGTAAGGTTTTTGTTTATATAGCTTGAGTAGTAGTAGTAAACCAAACTAAAAGAAATAATTTTCATTCTTTTATTTGTGAACGCGTTTTTTCGAACCCAGCTGTGTAATAGTACGATCCAAATGAGCGCTATGGAGTTGAAATAAAAAAAAAATCCCACACCCAAGTGGATTGTATTGGAAACAAAAGTAACGCAAATTTGGGACTATGGCCTTATTTTTGAACAACTCCCATACCGCACAATATTGCATCATTAATCTGACGTTTATCCCAGACGTTTGTAAATTTGTAAATTAGGAAAAATAAGAAATACAAATCCTTTCTCCAAGAAGGAAATGGAAAACAAATAAGGATATGAATAAGAATATTTTTTTGGATTATAGCAGACTATGGCGCAATGTCTCAATGTCTTACTGGAAAATCCTTCATTTTCATAGAAAACAATGGAATATTTATTCTACTTTCGTCCAGATTTTGCCTACAATTTGTCATTCCTTTCACGACATTTTTCATCACAATTTCGCACATTCGTAGATGGCTCCATTGGGGACAACAACATTTTGAAATAATCACTCACACAATGCCGCATTAATGTTTTTTAGCATACGTAGACTTTACTTTTTAAAATGTTGTGTGACTAGTAGCTCCATCCAGTGGAAAATAACAATAAATTGTGTCTATTTCTTCAAATTGAGGCCATAAAATTGGTCTTCGATCAAGCGATGTCGCTCTAAATTACAGTACCAGCTTTTCCTTTTACATATTCGAGGAAAAATGGACCAATGACCGACGCAAAACAGTACATTTTTGAAGAGTAATGAATTTTCTGAAATTATTTCTTTGTTTTCTTCTACTTTATTTCTACATACATGCGATGTACCAATTTTCTAATTTTTATTTAGTTCATAAATATTACGAGGGTGGTCCGATAAGTACTTAGCCTTACCGCCAGTATCGCAAGAGCAACTTACTATCGTGTAGTACATTCTAGTAGACGGCTACTGTCGAAATTACAGCCGGATCGGACTCGTAGTTTTGTTTTGACCGCGTGTGGAAGCGGGAGTGTGATTTTAGAAAAATGAAAAAAGAGCAATATCGGTCGGTGATTCGATTCTTGTTTTTGGAAGGGAAATCGCGCAGCGAAATCAAAGAGCGTTCGGATGCTGTGTACGGTGACTCTTCTCCTTCGATGGAGGCCATCAAAAATTGGTTTAACGAGTTTCAATGTGGTCGCACGTCGGTTTTTGATGAGCCACGTCCAGGTGCCCCGAAATATGCTACCATGGAGGATAACGTGATAAAAATCCACGATCTCGTATTGGCAGATCGCCGATTGAAAGTGCGCGAGATAACTGAGGCAGTAGGCATTTCAAAAGATCGCATGGGTCATATCCTGCATGAAATTTTGGGCATGAGAAAGCTTTCGGCGCGATGGGTGCCGCGTTTGCTCACTCCGGACAACAAGCAGAACCGTGAGACCACTTCAGTACAGTGTTTGACGCTGTTTAAGCGCAATCCGAAGGAGTTTCTGCGTCGTTTCGTGACAGTCGACGACACATGGATCCACTGGTACACACCAGAGACCAAGGAACAGTCGAAACAGTGGGCTTCACCCGGCGAACGTGCTCTGAAAAAGGCGAAGACTGTCCCATCGGCCGGAAAGGTGATGGTCACCGTTTTCTGGGATTCACAAGGTGTGATCCTCATCGACTACCTGGAGAAGTGCAAAACGGTCACAGGGCTGTACTATGCCAAATTATTGGACAGATTCGACGCCGAATTGAAGAAAAAACGGCCCCACTTGGCGAAGAAAAAAGTGCTCTTCCACCATGATAACGCACCGGCTCACACCTCCGCCCTTGCCACGGCCAAATTGGTCGAATTGGGCTACGAACTGCTGCCCCATCCACCGTATTCTCCAGATTTGGCCCCGTGCGACTTCTTTTTGTTTCCAAACTTGAAAAAGTCACTCGCCGGGCAGAAATTTCAGTCGAATGAGAAGGTCATCGCCGCCACGGAGGCCTACTTTGCAGACGTCGAGAAAACGTATTTTTCAGACGGGTTAAAGAAGTTGGAGCATCGCCCACCCTCGTAAGAACGAAAAAATAAGTTCTGAGGTTTGTAGGAAATACAAGATCTCCCATATACAATAGCTCAGTGGTTAAAACTTTGGCTTCGGAGACAGATGAAACGAGAATTGAATCCTGCACCAGTAAGTTATGGTACCGAAGCCATAATTTTCCTGATTGTACAAAGGGTAATCTAAAAGTAATGATAATGAAAATAAATCACATAAAAAGTTATTTTTTTTTACATAGTCTCCTAACGAATCAGGTTTGGTCCGTCCGTCTTTTTCTAAATTCAAGATTCCCTTAGAAAAATTGATCCTCCCAAAACGCCTCACCATCGGCCATAGTTTCGCTATTGGCTTCAAATTTCTTGCTAGCCGAGGAAAGAGGTAGAAGTCACTAGGAGGTAGATCTGCTCAATAGCTCGAACGTTGGAGTAGTTTCTTGAGTGGGAGTCATCGCAACTGCAGCTTGTAAGCGGTGCGTTGTATTGGTGAAACAGCACTCTAACGCGCCGTGTACCTGATTTTTCATCATTAATGGCTTCTAATCTTCTTATTTGGTCTGCGAAGTAAGATCCCGAAATAGCGGCTCCCTTTTTCAAATATTCCACCGTAATTATTCTTTCAGCAGCTCAAAAAACCGATGCCATAACTTTTCTTGCTAAACTTGACACCTACAATTTTTTTAGCGTCTCCAAAGAGGCTCGCTTCCAACTCATTGATTGTTGTGTGATTTCAGCATCAAAGTGATAGATTCAGGTCACGTCCATGGTCACGAAACGTAACAAAAACATTTTCTGATCTGTTTGGGACTTCTAAAAATTCACCCTCGAATTGTCGATTCATTTTTTATTTTGCTCGTTTTCGTTTTTCTTTTCGATACCCAAGGCGCAGAGACCTTTTTCATATGCAATTCGTTCGCAAAGATTCTTTGAACGCTGCCATATGTCGTGGTGCAATGGTAATCATCACCGACTGTTGTGCCGAAGATCTGTAATTCAAGTCCGTCCATAGTCAAGAACAATTCCTATACGGAAAAACAGTGCAACAACATCAGTTGTGAATGAGAGATGATCAAAAAGTGCTGACGAAGGCATAACACTCGCAGTATATGATCACTTCAAAATTCATACAACTTAATGCCATGGAAACAAAAAAGTTACTGAGGACTACAACCAACGCGACAAATTCAGTCGAATCTCTCGAATCCTACCTAGGACAACCACCACCGGATAGTAGTGAACAAATATCTTCGACACAAACCATCTGCACTCCTTCCAGGTTGTGTGACAAACACCACTTTTGAACCTGCACGAATTATATACATATGTATATATAAAGAAAAAAATATGAGATCCCTATAAATTCATCTATATGCCTGATGGTTACTCTTTAATCTGCCAACACCACCGAAAGCTCGTGCAAGGTAATTTCGAATGGTCTTGAAATCACACCTTTTGTTTTTTTCAAATCGTACCTTAACTACAGACGACCGTTATTCGGCATAAGCAATTAGAAGGCATATTTATCTCACGTATAGGCAAAGTTAAGTTTGGGGTTGTCTTAATAATGCCTTCAAAGTTGAAATGAACGCCATCCAGGAAGTTCAGCCAAATCTATGTGGCAAAATAATGGAAAATTGCCCGACGTTATATTCCATACTTAATGAAAATAACTGAAATAATACGCTATTTGAAAACCAAACTTTCGCCAAGCCAACCTGTCATGAGTGTATTCCTTCCTTGTTTCGTTGTTCTCCACGTCTCTTCTAGATCTATCCTTATATTGTCCTCCTATATACGGCGCGGCCTTCCTGATGGTCTTTTCCTTATGGGTTTACCGCTCATTATTCGTTTGACCGTCCGTTCTGTCAACTATTTTCTCATTATGTCCAGCCGGAATTTAATAAATATTATCGGGGAAGATTTGCCCTACCCGCTTTATTTATCAGACTTGATCCCTTCTGATCACTACTTCCATCGATGCAGCCCGGTCTTTTGGAACACCATTTTCAATCTCCTAAAGAAGTGATCAATTGGCCTAATGAATTTGGATGAAGTTTGCCTCAAAAGGCGGTCAGTGGTATTAGCACGGCACCCACCAATTGTAAGAAAGATATGAATAAGTCATGCTTGAGTTTTTTTTTGATTAAGAAAACCTCGACTTTTCATATTCATACAACTATTAAAAAACTAGTTAAGTGGTAATTTCAAAATTTGTTTAATTTACATTTGAAAACTGTTCCTTCTCGGGAAGCTTTTCTGCGAAGTTGCATGAATTTCAGAGTCAGCACAAACAGGGGTGGTTTAAAGAAGCTTTCATTCGGGTCCGCCATAGGCTGTAGCGTTAGCTTTAAAAAGAGTTTTCTTTTTAACTAATTTCGACATTATACGTATTATCTGTCAAACTAATTGTTAGATTGCAAACTCTTAGTGCCGATTTTATTATTTTTTCAAATTTTAATTTTTTTTTTACACAGGATAGCCATTTTTTTCAAATCGAATTCCTCTGTCCCTGTTTGACCGATCAGAATGAAATTTTGCACATAGCTAGAGTATACTAAGGTGGTGATTGTTATAGGCGAAAAGTTGTACCATAGAGGAATAATCACCGAAAAACGTTCTTATTGCTTTCATTGATTATTATTTGAGCAGTTTACAAAAATATTTGAGCTAACAGAGATCATGAGACAGTCAGGAAATGATCTGCGGGCGTTCCGAGAAACTCTTGGACAATTGGCCACTGGCCCTCTGTCCATTGTAGATTACAGTTTGCTGCAGTTAAGATTTTTAGCGAATAACTTACCAATCGTCAACGAATTTAAAGATGCTATTCGGATTGTGGTCAAAAAATTGTGTATGTTCATATGCCCAAGATATGCTTCGCCAACTTAACTCGCGAGTCACATGTATAAGAGCTGTTCATAATAATGGTGGACAGAGCAATTTGTGGACAGAGCTAGATCCGTGAAATGGTTCCTTTGGCACAGTAGTCGATATTGTTTATACATCGCAAGACTCTGATAACCACCTCTGATGACCTCAAATGATCTCGAAACTTTCCGGCAATATATACACTCAAAGCGGATATCGCACCTCCAGCGTAGCCGAGCTGACCACGATAGGTTTTTTCGTTCCTAATTGTCGCCATCCCCCTGTCACCCACACCTTCTGCAAAAACCTCCCTCTTACTATTTATTATCAAAATGTAAGAGGTCTCCGCTCGAAAACCCAAGCTATCCTGCAACAATCACATGCGTTGCCCTTTGATGTCTTCGAGCTGACTGAAACGAACCTGATCCCCAGCATTAATAACCTCGAACTGCTCCCATCAAATTTTAACGTTTATCGCGATGACGAACTCAGCCAGCCCACTGACGGTTGCCCTTGTCGAGGCGTTCTACTAGCCGTCCTTAATACAATTGACTCTTCCCTTATTGCAGTATCATCCTCCCCACTTCTCGACTTTGTTTCAATTAAGATTGCTCTACCCCAGAAGACACTATACATCATTTGTCCGATTAGAGAAACCCTCAAGATGAAATCCTTGTTTTCGGTGACTTCAACCTTCTTCATCTTAAATGGACCCAATCAGACGATCAACCGTCAATCAACTGCCAAAGAATGTGTTTTCGTGGACCGCCTAACAGATTCAAACCTTAGCCAAGTTAGTGGCGTCCTAAACTACATGGGTAGACAACTCGACCTCATATTCACAACCGATCCTCCCAACTCTTCTGTTTCACTTTGTCCCCTTTCCCTTTCAACCATCGATAACTTCCATCCTCCCCTCCTCCTTTCATTCTTTCACGATTCTCCATCACAGAATAAACCCCCTACAGTTCTGGCCTCTTACGATTTCCACAAAGCTAAATTTCACCTAATCAATGAATACCTTAAAAATGCCCCTCTCAATTTTGATAACCTAACCGTAAATGATGCAATATCCCTACTCTACAGGGAAATATTTTACTCTATCTCTCTTCACGTTCCCGTTTCACAACGCAAAACTTCGTTCACCTCCCCACCCCGGTACAATCACAGGCTCCGTTCTCTAAGAAACAAAAGAAATAAGCAATGGACAATCTTCCTTCGTACTCAATCATCTAATGACTTTTCTGACTACCTGGGCACCTATCTTCACTTTACCGCCCTTCAAAACTTCCTCCATCAACGCTATTTAACTGAAACGCAAGCCAATCTTATAAATGATCCAAAGGCCTTCTTTAAGTTTGTTAACTACAAAAGAAAATCTGATTTCTATCCTACCTCCCTCTCCTTCCACGATCAAACCTCGAATGACCCCAATATTATCGCCAACTTTTTCGTCACCTTTTTTAAACAGTCTTTCGCCGACGACTCGTTTGCTCCAGACTTCTCATACTTTGATTATCTACCGAATTTTTCCCTTGGACCATTTCTTCCACACACAGACGATTCTCATGTCATCGAAAACAAATTAAATCTACTTAATGATGAATTCACTCCTGGACCCGACGGTCTCCCTGCCATATTTCTAAAAAAATGCTCCTCAACCATCTCTCGCCCTCTCTCGAAAATCTTCACTCTATCCCTATCCCAAGGTGAATTCCCCCGCTTATGGAAAACCTCATATATCACCCCTATACACAAAAAAGATCCGAAGAACGTTGTTAACGACTATCGTCCCATTGCCAAACTGTCACATATACCCAAACTCTTCGAGAGTATTTTGTACGAAACCCCAAAGTTTTCGCTGCAAGTCTTTAATCTCCCCTAGACAACACGGTATCCTCAAATGCAGATCCACAACCACTAACTTTGTTGAATTTGTGTCCTTTACCCTATCAGCCTTAGAGAACGGCAAAAAAGTCGACGTTATCTCAACCGATTTCAGTAAAGCCTTCGATAAAATCTCCCACAGACTGATACTCTTCAAATTGTCCTCCCTTGGCTTCGACCCCATTTCTTTGAAGTGGATATCTTCTTACCTGGAAAATCATTATATGCCGACGACACCAAGTTCTTCAAGACCATTTCCTCCAGTCATGACTCTTGCCTTATTCAATCTGATCTCAATAGTTTTTCCATCTGGTGTTCCAAAAATTGCTTGGAGCTTAACATTTCCAAATGCCAATCAATTACCTTTTCACGAATTAAACCTCCTCCTCGTCTCTACTTCCTCAATAATCAACCCATCTCCATGGTTCAAGTCATTCGCGATCTTGGCATATTATGTGACCAGGAGCTAAATTTTCGCGCACACATCGATGAGATAATCTTTAAAGCTAATTCTGCACTCGGTTTCGTGAAGCGATGGTCTAAAGAATTTTCGGACCCTTACGTTACCCGATCTGTTTACATAACTTTTGTCCCGCCCCTTCTTGAATACGCCTCTCAAGTGTGGTCTCCATACCAACACATTTCTAGAATCGAGAGCATCCAACGCCGATTCCTACGTTTTGCTCTTCGAGGTCTCCCCTGGAGCAATCCTTTGATTTTACCACCCTACCAAGACCGCCTTAAACTAATCAAGATGAACACGTTGGAAGAAAGAAGAACTATATCTGACATTCTTTTCATCCATCGGCTCCTTTCAGGTACCATTGACTGCGCGACCCTCTATAACTCTGTCTCTATCAACACTAACCCCCGAAATGTACGAAATCCCCGTCTCTTCTATCTGGGAAGTGTTAATTCGAATCCTTACTTCGATTTCAACCTCAGCACTCGATGCCTAAAAATCCGTCTTTTTAACCACCCTCCCCTCTCTCCCGTTCTTCCTAGCTAGTAAGTGAGATTAGGTTAAGATTAGATTAAGCTAGCTTGAATTAAGGCTAATAAATGGGGGCGTTCGCCCCCACGAAAATTTATGAACTACCACTATGTGTATTGGAAAAAATTTGACAACTATCAAAGCCCAACTGTTTACAACGGCCTGATTCCGATAACGCCACAAACAGCTGGATTCAAAAAAGGAAACGTCTCATGCACCAGGAAACAGTTTCCCTTTCAGTTAGCTTACGCAATTACGGACCATAAAAGTCAAGGCATCCCCGTTGACAGAGTTGTAGTGGACATCGGCACATCAGAGTTTGCACTTGTTAATGTTAATGTTTCAATCATTCAATGCAAAATTTGCTCGAAAAAACACGAGAGCAAAAAAGCGCTCGGCCATCTTAGGCGTTGGATCGTACAGCCTGTACAGTTCTTTGTTGAATCTTCTCCTCCACTCTCCGTTTCCACAAACGGGACCAAAGATTACACGTAGAATTTTCCTGTCGAAACGCCCAAGACCTTCTTCATCCGCTTTTGATCCAAGTCTCTGCGCCATAGAGGAGGACCGGGATGATTAAGGTTTCGTAGAGGAATACCTTCGTTTTTCGAGATAGGGTTCTACTACTCAATTGCCTCTTGAGCACAAACAAGCAGCGGTTGGCAAGAGTTATTCTGCGTTTTATCTCAGCGCTCGTGTCGTTGCTGCTTGTCACTATCGAGCCAAGGTAGACGAAGTCCTTGACCACTTCAAAAATATAGCTTCTTTGATCAGAGCATATATTTGGTCTTGTCCCCATTTACCCTTAGCCCCACTTTAGCCGCTTCTGCTTCAATGCTTGCAAACGCCTCATTGACGTCTCGCTTTGTCCATCCAATAACGACTATGTCATCTGCGTAGGCAAGCAATTGTGTAAACGTACCTCTTGTGTTGGCCGCAGACTCCCGCACGATCTTTTCAAGTATGATGTTAAAGAAATCACATGACAATGCGTCACCCTGTCGAAATCCTTTTTTTTACCATCGAAGGTCTCGGCTAGTTCACATCCGACCTTAATGGAGAATCCTCCATAGTCATCCTGCACAGTCTGACGAATTTGGCAGGGATGCTAAAACATGACATAGCTCTGTATAGCTCGTCTCTATAAAAAACTGTCATATGCGGCTTTAAAGTTGACAAAGAGGTGGTGCGTGTCGACCTGAAATTCATGGGTCTTCTCCAAGATCTGTCGTACTGTAAATATTTGGTCTATCGTGGATTTTCTTGGCCTGAAACAACACTGGTAGGAACCTACCAGATTGACCATGAACAGTTTCAGGCGCTTACACAATACGCAGAGAGGATATGTTCAAAAGACTTATTCCTCTGTAATTTGCGCAGTCATAGGGATCTCCTTTCTTATGCACCGGGCAAACGATGCGATCGGGCATTCAGCAGCTTTATAAGACTTAAGTTTCGATATCGCTATCTTAACATCATCTAGGTCGGGTGAACGGGATTCTGTTTCATCTTCATCCATTGTGAATGGTTCGTTCTGCCTGACGGCGGCATTTTGACTATCATCGCCGTTACACAGTCTGCAAAAGTGGTTTTTCCACAGTCTCAGCAATGACAGTGACTCCACTATTAGTTGTCCGTGTTCATCCCTGCAGGCTTCCGCTCTGGCTTTATAGCCTTGGCATGTTCGTTTTACTTTTTGGTGAAACTTTCGAACGTCACTCCTGCAATGGTATCGCTCCATCTCCTCGATTTCGCGCTTCTCGTGCTCCTTCTTTTTTTTTTTCTCAGAATCGCATGCTCCCCCTCCTTTTCTGTTCATAGAGCTCGCGGGCAGCTCTCGTCCGTCGATGCTGTGTAGCCATGTATGCATTCTGTTTCTCTACATGGACCTGTCTGCACTCGTCATCAAACCAAGGGTTTCGCGAAGGTGGTGGCTTGAAACCGAGTACATCTGAGGCGGCCTCTCTGATGGCGTTCTGACAACGTCTCCAATGCTGTCCTATGGTTTGTGCAGATTGCATCGGGTCTTGAGAGCGCTTGAGGGAGACTTGATCGGCGAAGGTACTGACTGTCTCTTGCGATTGCAGCTTTTCGACATTAAGTTTTGTAGTTCTTATTCGACTCCGTTGATTCCGAGAAATTCGCATCGGTACCTTGGCTGCAACAAGGTAATGATCCGAGTCAATGTTGGCTCCTCGAAAGGTTCGGACAATTGATCGCAATTTGATCAATTAGATTCGATTTGTCCGTTAATCGGGAGACTGCCCGGTCCCCTTATGGATGTTGAGGTGTGCAAATCGTGTACTTGCTACTACGAGATTACGTCCCGCCATAAAGTCCACTAGCCTTAGTCCGTTTTCTGACATGGTGTTATGTAGGCTGTGCTTTCCTACGACTCGTTTAAAGATAGCTTCCTTACCCAGCTTCGCATTGAAATCTCCTAGAGCGATTTTGGTGTCATAGCTGGGACATTGGGCATATATTCTGTCTAGGAGATCATAGAAGTCAGCTTTATGTCGGTCGTCTTTCTCCTCTGTGGGGGCGTGGACACATGTAAAACTTATATTGCCGAAATTGGCCTTAATGCGGATAGTTATGAGGCGTTTCCTTACATGCCGGAAGCTTAAGACTTTTTGCCTGAGTCTGCCTCGAATAACAAATCGGCATCCGAATAAGCGCTGTTTATTTTGTCTGTAACAGTTTCCGTAGTAGATATCACGCTACCGCTTTTTACCTGGCCGTTCCTATCGCACGTCTTGGAGCGTGCGTAATGTCCGCCTTATTGCAGTCCGGCCGCACCTGGTTTGTTAAGGGACGTAACGTTCCAGGTGCAGATCCGGAATTAATTTCCTTTTAGACGTTTGGGGAGGTCATGCGTCTCTCGTGCGTAATCTGTCCGTATCCGAGGCTATTGGTTGTCCCTGAACAAATGTTTATTTTACGCGATAGGGATGTTAACCCTAAGATCAACCCCCAACCTGGAGGACCAGGTTCTTACTTACCCTAAGAACAAAGGGCCGGCTGTGCCCTTCGTTATCGGTCCAAAACTCCAAATACATATGTTGTAGTCTGAATGTTCATGAGCTCATCTGTGTTCATTTTTGGCTCAATGGTTATTTCAGTAATTAGAATTGTCGCATTAGGAGCGAAGATAGTCCACATGAGATGACGCGATCCGTGGGTCGGTGGAGTCTTCGGACCACTTTTCTTTTTTTTTTTAATTGGGCTAATGAGCGTGTTATGGTCAACGGTTTACGCTATAGAGCCATAATTAATGACTTTTTCCCCGATTAGATGGCACGAATGTGGACGGGACGTAGTTTAAGACGGATGACGTTACATGCAAACGAAAAAATCAGCTTATTGAAGAAAACATGGGATAAACACATAATTTTAGGTGATGAACCTGTAAACTGGCTTCCATAATCTTCTGGTTTAATGCCTCCTGATTATTTTCCTTGGAGATACATAAAGTCGCATTGGAAGCCAACATTATTCGTGATTTAAAGGACCTATGGCCATGGCTTAAAAGAAAATACCTTTTTCATATAAGACCAATACACATGAGTGATATTAATCCGCGTGTATTAAGAGAGGTAATCTCGTTTTTAATCTGTGAATATTTATCTATTTCTCAGAACATCCATTCCTTTTCATCCTTTCTCGTGTGTAATTAGGAACACATTAAAACCTGATTCTCCTCCCTCTAGATTATGGCCTTCCTCATTCCATTTCTTTCTCAAAATGTTATTTTCCCGTTCACCACGAAATCCACTTCCGATTACATTTCTCGAGAGCTACGCTGCTCGTGGCAAGTAATATAAATAAATATTGAAACTGATGCTTGTCGGTACACAAGAAAGTATCGATTTGGTAAAACTAATGAGTTTTTGTGGTGTAAAGGCAAAATAAAAACGCTTCCGGCGTGTGATATTGAAAATTGTAAGGGTTTTCAAATACTTTGCTGCTTGAAGCGGAGTTGCTATTATCTTCAAGTCAGTCATGATGGAATATAGGGTCATGGAGCAAGTCATTCGAATACAAAATAACTTCTGATACGTCCTATTCGACTGTCGAAAACGGTTTACACTTAAATTTATCTTCAATCCTTCAAGTCGTCGGTCTCTTTCTGTCTCTTATTGCCATCTTTTGAGGATCCTTACTCACTTATCTATCGAAACTTCCCTGAATATACAACATAAATTGGAAACCATCGAGAGATAAGGAAAGGGTGACATGAAGCCATTTAATTTCATATCCTGAATTCGTATCCTGCGGAACACTAAAGTTTTATCAAGTGACACTCAATAAATAGAAACACTTTCACTTCATCTTTTCCTATAGAAAATACGTCAAGGGGTGACGCTGAATATACTAGTAGTTTGTGTTGCAAAACTTCAAGTACGTATGGTAACATAGTTGTGTGATAGTGCTTAGGAAGGCGTATCCTTTGAGAGGATGGTATTAAGGAAAAATATGCCTCTGGCAAGTCGTATTCATTTGTACGTACTCGTATGTATGTTTCGTAAGCAATATCCTTTTCCACTTTAAGTGTTTGCAAATACAGTTAGACAGTTGTACATATATGTGGGTGTCGATGATGTGAAATGCATTCGTGCGTATTGAGTGTATTCGGGACTAATTTCTTGATATGAAGAACAACCAACGCCTGTATCTTGTATGGAGTTCCTGAGTTTGTTTGCCCCGTATTTGGGTAGATGTGAAAGAGTCCTGTGGTCGGTATCGAATTCAGAAATTTGATCAGAAACCACTAGAAATTAGGATGTGGGTATGGTTGATAGGTACATGTCGAGTGAGTGGAAACGATGGGTATTGTTTGAGCAGTCCTTTGTGTCGGTTTATTCAAATAACCAATGCCACAGTGTTAATGATTTGTTATTTTAAATTTTTAAATTTAAGGACATTTTAAGGGTAGACGAAAACTTTAATTCGATTTCTTTTGATTTTCCACAGGATATGACATGTGATGGTGTTGTGACATTTTGGATATTATTACTATTTTCCCTAATACTTTTAAATGTTAATGTAACCAACGGCGGTCGGCCGGATGAACTACACATTGGCGGAATATTCCCGATAGCCGGCAAAGGAGGATGGCAAGGCGGTCAGGCGTGTATGCCAGCTGCAAGGCTGGCATTGGATGATGTTAACAAGGAGAAGAATCTACTTCCCGGGTTCAAGTTGATTCTGCATAGTAACGATAGTGAGGTAAGTAAATCCTTTTCCAAAATAATTACCTAAAAAAACGCAAAAGACAAACAAATCTCCGAAAGGAGCAACTTTTTCGATTAGCAGCGAATCGAAAGTAATTTTCGTACTTAAGGTCCTTACACATACCTGTCATGGAACAGAAAAGCTCGACACGATCGATTTTTCTCCACACTTCCCCCTGTCTGAGTGGGATGAGAGAAAAAAACTTTCTGAATTATCTGACGAAAAGCAAAATTTAATTTTCCAACCAATTGCCTGAACAGCCGTCAGGCAGCTCCCCTCGCAAAGGACTCTCCAAATTTATGTCCATTTTACAAAAGCGAAAAAAAAATTACATAATTGCCATTCGGTACATTAACAGCAGAATGTTTCTCATTCACGATGACAGTCGCTGCCAATCAGCCTTTGTCTCATTGAGCGCTCGTTTTTTGTATTCCTTTTGTTTTAAGGACTCTCCACTACATTTTATGCATCGGCGCTGATGGTGTGCGATGAGATGGTGGCGTCAATATTACCCAAAAGTCTAGTCCTCTTAATTGAAACGAGAATTTTGCCAACCTTGTGATAGGCGATATAATTTTAGCGGAAGTGAAATTAAATTTCCCAATCGCGTTGCGAGCGAAATGTGGTACGCGACGGGATGTCGGTATGTGCCAATTTAGTTGTAATTGGAAGGAAAAACTAAAGTTTGCTTTTCTGCTTCTTGTTTTGTCTTCTCATTGTATTGTATTGAGTTGATGGTCCTATTAACTTTCTGCGCTCAATCTCATTCCGTGTTTATCGGGTGTTTTAGTATAGAACAACGGTATGGTGTTGCGTGTGGAGCAAAGGGTGCAAAAAGGATTTTGTGGGTTCAAGTGAACAACATGTCCTTCGACAGAGCAAATAATCTTACCTATAAAGTTTGAGATTAATTTATCTGAGAGAAGTTGTGCCAGGGTAGCGTTTTTATTTTGACAAGTGAAAATAAATTGGCATGCCAAATAGGTGGGAGGGTGTATGACATTAGGGTTGTGCTCATTAGATGAAGCGTGAGGACGTTATTTGCTTAGGGGGAGAATGGAATGGCATCAGACTTTTTCTTAGAGGAAAATAATGGCATTGTTACGACGAGTGACAACATTTATTGTCCTTAATGAAATGGAAAAGGTTAAAGCAT
Source organism: Merodon equestris (assembly GCA_958301585.1). NCBI lineage: Eukaryota > Metazoa > Arthropoda > Insecta > Diptera > Syrphidae > Merodon > Merodon equestris. The sequence goes on along the minus strand of OY284417.1, from coordinate 17,072,038 downwards.
TTTAATAAGACTTAAGGTTTCCTTACAAAAATAAGTAAATCAGACACACTGTGCGTGTGTTTGGTATGCGTCCTAAGCATCAAAGAATCTTAGAGGGCCATTCAAGTAGATGAAATGTAATTTCAAAATTTCTGGTTTGATATCCTTGCTCTTCATTAGGCAATTGCGCGTCGAATAGAATTTTTCAGGAATTGATATCTTTATTTCTTTCCACACGAGCTCATACACGTACTAGATACCTCAGAACAGTGTACTGGGTCTTCCAATAAGGACATAACAATTTTGTTATTGAAAAATGCTGTGTTAATGGAAAATCGCCGATCATAACAAGCCACATGTAATATTTTTGAAAGCTGATCCTTAATCGTTTTGACTAGTAATTTTAAGATACATGTTTACAAATATGTTTTAAACATGCTTCATACATGTTTGCGGGTATAAAAGATAATTGTGAATCACAACTTTTTGAACATCCACCAAACTTAACACCTTAAGAACACCTTCATCAGTTCCAGCCTTTTGTGTCCTGCAGTATATGACTAATTACCTGCTCCGATCAATTCATTATCGTCTATCCTCCCATCTTCACTTGTAATATTATTTAATTAGGCCATATCTCCCTTAACCATGAGCTATTTTAAACCGAAAAACTCGATATCCGAACTGGCTTTCAGTTCATGCAACTATGTATTTCCGTTGAATCTCCACCATACGAGATTTGTTCAAAAAATAAGGTGACTTTTTGAATTTGGCGGACTATGTACATTCGATTTCCTTTTTTGTTATCTTGATATACATGCCCCATGGCATGTGTTGGCATTGCCTGCCCTTTTAGATATTTATTTTGTTTTCCAAAGATATGTATAAAAGTTAGACGCGTTTTGGTATGCTTGGCGATTTTTTGCTGTTGAAAAAAGTGGATCAAAGAATTTGTATTAAATGATATGTATAAATGAGTGTTCCAATGTCCCTGAAATGTTGAGTCTACTCGTAAAAAAGAAGAATGTTACAAGCTCCTCACAAAAGGCCGAGAGGATGTAAGCGTTGAAACAGTAAGAACATTTTTGAGAATCGTCGAAGCGCTATCAGAGATTTTGCTGAGGATATTAGCATATTGCCTGGCTTATACCATGACATTTTTACAGATTGTTTGGGGCCTAAAACGTTATTACAGTGCGAAGTTAAATACACAGTGAAATTTGTTCTGAAAGTGCTAAATTTTGACCAAAAGAACCGTCGCATGAACATCACACAGGAGCTGCTGAATGAAGTGAATGACAATTCAGATTTCCTGAAAAGGGTCATTATCTTGGAATAATTGTGACGATTTTTTTTTACCCAATAATCGGTCGGTGGTGTTAGCGCAGCGTGAATTTCGACATCGATTTCCTAATTGTATCGCGCCAACTGGGCAAACATTCCGGCGGTTAGCTACTTGACTTGAACAAACTGGAAACACAGGAGACAATGCAGGGCGTGGCCGCCACCGGACTGGTCGTTCGGCCAAGAATATCGCGGCTGTGGCTGACGATCTCGCTGAGAACAAAGAAACAACAACCAGACGACGGGCCACGCAATTGGGCATCACCAGACCGACCCTACAGCGAATTTTAGTGAAAGACTTACACATATTCCTGTACAAAGTGCAAACAGTGCACCAGTTAATACCTACTGACCGTCAGTCACTTGTGACTTTGTGGTACGAATTGAGCCGTCTTTTTTGAGGACGCCATCGCGTAACGTAATCGTGCCTCAGCCACCGTATTGACTAGACTTGGAAAGCTTGATTTTTTCCGACTCCTTCCAAAAATGTAAAGAAAGGACTACTAAAAGTGCATCGAGGAGTGGAGAAAGTGCTGATGAAGTGAATTACATTTGAGAGGGATAACGTTGAAGGTGTCAAAATAGATATTGATGAGTATATAAATTATTTTCGAGTCATATTATTTTTGAACAAGCGACGTATATGACAAAGTGGAGACAATCAAATGGAAAATCTTACATTTCGTTGACATTTTGTCATCTCTCGGCTCGTCAGACCACTTACTTTTGGTCACCTGTAAAGAACATAAAGTATATTGCCTCGTCTTCAATCTTCACGCTAATTTGCATTGGCATCTCAGCTCTCACCTCTTTAGACTAAGCCAACATATTGTACTTTCAGATTTTACCTTTCCTTTGCCTGTACTCGAGGGCATCGAATCTTCTATGTCCAAAATCCACTTCCATTCTCGTACAGTTTCAAGAGTACTTAAAGACCACAAATCTGTTGCTCCTAATGGTATTCCCTTTGTTTCCACGTTGGCCAAACCATACTTCACATATCTCTGGTCTATCCTCGAATAAATGTCTGTCCCTAAAAAGGGCAAATATTCATCTCATCCACCTACCGACCCGTAGCACTACAGTTCTTTTTTCTTAGGTCCTGGAAACACTGATAAATCGTCAGCTTAAATCACGGAAATCTTTTAATACCCGCCGGTATGGTTTCCGTAGCAACAAGTCCCTTGTGATTTGATGTCTTGTCTCACTGAAACGTGAAGCCAGTCTTCGCACAACCTCGGTGAAAATAAATCGTTGCGCTCGATATTTCTAAAGCCTTTGACAGAATTTGGCATCATCTTTCGTAGAAAATGCGTGCATATGGTATTGATTAAACTTTCCTTTTATGGATTAGAAATTACCTTTTGGTCGTTACATTTAAGTCATTTTGGATGGTTTCAAGTCTGTTCACCAAATAAAAGCTGTTGCTTCCCAAGGCCCTATTCTGTCAACAACACTCTTCTTCGTTTTTTATAAATTATCTGTCCTTCTCCCACTTCCTTGGCTGATGATAGTACCCTCAGCTTTTCATATGGTATTCGCTCCAAGGCTCACGTTTATAGTCTTAGGTTGTAGAACTGGAACGGCACCAGTTCACACAAAATTCCGGGCTCGAGAGCACGATTAAGTGAATTATATGTAAACAAGAGAGTGGAATTTAAAGACCCAATCTATTTACTGTCATTTCCCTGATTAATAAGCCATTATCTACGAGTGTCGGTTGTGTTGTTGAAACCGAAAAACTTTTCATCCATGGTATGCTTCAATTAAACAACTAGCTGGAATGACCACATATTCAAGGTCGCCAAGAACGCTGCTAAATATCTAGTTTACCTTGAACGATGCAGGACATTTTTTACACCTCTGATTTGGCTTCAATCTACGGGTTGCGATCAATAAGTATCGGTAGTGGAAATGAAAATGCAAGTTTTTCAAACATTTTTTCGTATTTTTCAACGAGATGTCCTTTTACGTCAATACACTTTTTCTAACGTTTTTCCTACTGCTTTAACCCTTCCAACTGACTTCCCAAATATGCCTCTGTCTCGGTGTCCTCGTTTGAGCCGAATTTTTTTTCCTCCGAGCCATGTTTTCAAGTTCGGGAAACAACGAGAAATCGCAGGGTGCCTGATCAGGAGAGTACGATGGGTGTGGCAGCGATTCCACAGCGCACTTCATTTATCGTAGTGAAACAACACTTTTTTCTTACCCATATGGGGGTGTATTTCAGAAATTCACTGTAGTACTGCCCCGTGATTGCTCTTCCTTTTTCCAAAAAGTCCAGGTGGATTATTCTTTTCGAGTCTCAAAAAATTGTGGGCCATGACTTTTCCGGCTGATGGAACTGTCTTTGCCTTCTTCGGAGCAGATTCACCACCAAAAATCTGTTGTTTGGACTGTCATTTGGTCTCTGACGTACATATAATAATGTATCCAGGTTTCAACCACGGTAACCACCCGGCGCAAAAATTCCCGAGAACCTCGATTAAAGAGGTCCAAACATTGCTTCGACATTATCAGCCTTATCCGCTTGTTGTCTTTTGTCAGCAATCGCGCCACAAATGGGGCCGCCAGCTTTCTTTATTTATCACGTAAAATATTGATTGTCGTTCCATTCATGCAATTTTGTTCGTCGATTAGGGTTTCCAACGATTTTTTCAGTAACCAAGTCTGCCGGGCGGCCTGGGCGCTCCTCATCAAAAAGAGATGTACGACCACGTTTAAAGCAATATCTAACAGTTGTCAATGAGGGTGTAAGGTCTCCATAGGTAGCATCCTTCTTCATTTTTATTTCTTTATATTTTTTTCCATCCAAAAATAAAAAGCGAATAACGGATATTGTTCCATTCCAAAGAAAAACTAAACTGTGAATCAGTCTAAAATATTGTATGATTGACTCATAACGGTAGCACACAGTAATGCGAAATTCTCTGAGCAACGTCATCTGTTTTCAAACACAGTACTTATTGATCGAACCTCGTATTTATTGATTGATTTACGGGATCCCAAAGACAAGAGCCTAGTTTTCGGTGACTAGACGACAAGTGGTTTTCATTGCCTCTAATCCCACTGTAGCCAAAGGATGTCCCTTCTCAGACCGCCTAGCTGATTCAAGCCTTGACCAAGTCAATGGCATTTTAAATTACATGGACAGACAACTAGACCTCACTTTCATAACTGACTCCTTTAAGTCCTTAGTTTCAGCTTGTCCGCTGTCTCTATCAACCATAGAACCCCCCCCCCCCTCCTCTCGTTCTTGCACAATTCCCCAGAGCCCTCCCCACACTGTTCAAATGACTCACGATTTCCATTAAGCCAACTTCCGTCAAATCAATGAATATCTCAATGGTTCTCCTTTTAATTTTAACAACCTTACCGTAAATAATGCCAAATCTACATATATTCTACAAAGAAATATTTAATTCTGTCTCCCTTTACGTAGCCCTTTCTCCACATAAAACCTCCTCCACCTCCCCACCTTAGTATAATCGCAGGCTCTGTAATTTGAGAAACAAACGGAACAAGCTCTGGACAACTTTCCTTCGTACCCAATGTCCAAACCACTTCTCTAACTATTTATGCACTTACCTGCATTTTATAGAGCTTTATTACTCTCTTTATCAACACTACTTAGTCGAGATGCAAACCAAGCTTATAAATGATCCCAAGTCCTTCTTTCGGTTTGTTAACTACAAAAGGAAATCTGATGGTTACCCAAACTTTATCTCCTTCAATGATGAAACTTCCAATGATCCTCATAACATCGCCAACCTTTCTGTCACCTTTTTCAATCAATCTTTCATCCATGACCCTTTGCACCCGATCTTACTTATTTCAACTATTTATCAAACTTCTCGTTTGGACCATTTTTCCGTCGTAGTGTCGACCCCCATATCATCGAAAAAAGATTAAAACAACTTAATGATGAATTCACTCCTGGCCCCAGCAACCTCCCTGCTATGTTTTTAAAATAATGTTCCTCCTCCCTTTCTTTACTTCTCTCAAAAATCTTCAGCCTATCCCTTTCTCAAGTTGAATTTCCCCGGATATGGAAAACCTCTTTTATATCACCTGTGCACAAAAAGGTCTGAATAATGACATTAACAACTACAGCCCTATTGCCAAACTATCTCATATGCCCAACATCTTCGAAAGTATTTTGTATGATAATTTAAGTTCTCAATGCAAGTCTTTAATCTCCCCCAGACAACACGGCTTCCTCAAAGGTAGATCTACAACCACAAACTTTATTGAATTCTTATCCTCCACCCTTTCAGCCTTAGAAAAGTGCAGGGAAGTGGATGCTATCTTAACTGACATAAAATTTCACACAGATTAATACTCTTCAAACTGTCTTCTCTTGGCTTTGAACCCATCTTATTAAAATGGATTACCTGGAAAATTGCTACTACAACGTTCGTTTTAGATCTGCCCTCTCTAACCCCTTCCATACTTCTTCCGGTGTCCCCTAAGGCAGTCACTTAGGTCCGCTTCTTTTTATCCTTACCATTAACCATATTGAAATGGTTATCAAATATTCCCGCATCTCTCTATACGCCGACGACGCTAAGATCTTCAAGATCATTTCCTCCGAACATGACTCTTCCCTTATTCAATCGGACTTCAATAGTTTTTCCCACCTGTTGCTCCAAAAACCTGGGTAGTTGTGGTGCAATGGTAATCATCACCGACTGTTGAACCGAAGGTGTGTAGTTCAAGTCCGTCCAACAACATCAGTTGTAAATGAAAGATGATCAAAAAAGTAAATCAAAATTCATACCTTGTGTGTTTATTTCCAATATAACACCTTAATGACATGGAAACAAAAAAGTTACTGGGAACTGCAACCAAAGCGATAAATTCAGTCGAATCTCTCGAATCCTATCTAGGACAACCACCCTCGGCGAGTAGTGAACGAACATCTTCGACACAAACCATTTGCACCTCGTCCAAGTTGTGTGACAAACACCATAAGAGGTACAGACCAGGTGCAAAAGTTCGAAGATAAAGAATCGGAGAAACTGTTCTATAAAGGCTAATGTGAAGAACTTTTAAAATTTCTCATATTGTTGGGAGTTGACTTGTCAACGATAGAAAAACGCCTTGAAGCAATGGGACTGATCAAAAAGAAAGAAACTTGTTTTCAATCTATGTTCCTGTGACCTGCCGCTTGAATAGGATAACAGAAACTACAATCCCAAGCTTCGGTGCTTGGCGGAGCCAAATATTCATGGGTTCATGTTCAAGTTCGGTATTTGGTATGGGGTACTATGAGTTGCTCAAACTGAATGAATCCATCACTCAAGGTCGCTACGGACTAGAATTAAAGCATTAAAGGAGAAACAGACGGAATTCTACGAAAGACAGGACAATGTAGTCTTGAAGTAGGACAATTCCCGTTCGCACTTCACAAAGACAGTCAAAATATAAAAGGTGATTTATTTGCCCCTTGGTTTTTCACTGTTCCATTTTTGACAGCTTACATGTGATATGTGGCATGTGTTAAAACCAAGCGTGCTCAGTTAGTATTGCCATTTTGTTTCGAAAAGAAATATGTCAAAAAAATATGTAAAAATGACAAAATTTCTCAACAATTTCACCCTTATGAACATCAAGCCACCTACCGGTATGCGTAGAGTGTGTACAATATAAAATTCCAGAGTTGCCAATGCACTCTAAAAAACTGCACTGTTCGTTGCGATTTATGATCCGGCGGGATTATTGAATCATCCTTGAGAGAACAATGTTACCGTCAGTTTTGTCCATCATTGTAAAATGATTTCGAACTTTTTTTGCCCAAAATGTTCGAGCTGAACCCGGTCGAAATGTTGCACTCAACACGCGGACCAATTGAAAATCGGTAGGCAATTTCTCTCCAGTGGACCGCTGAATTAGCCAATAAGATTACCCTTAGACTGTGTTTTTATATGAGGATACTCAGTAGGGATAAATTACTCGTCTATGCTGATAAGTCAGAGTAAACTGCAACCTAAAAGAGAGCCCCATATCAGCTAATACCAGCTAATATGCCCTCAGTATGGACGACTTAAAACGTATTCGTCGTCAATATTGATGCTAAGTAAAACCTCAAAAGTAAATGGCAAATATTGGTTTTCTAACTCAAATAAAGAGTGTATGCTATTTTTCCAATTTGCTTGTGTCCTTTTTGACTGTTAAAAACGAGACGATTAAAAAAACGCATATTACTTGGAAATGGATCTTACCTCCACAGCCGTAGGCATAACCTGCGAACTCGCGTACACACGCGTAAACAAACATCTCTAGATGAATTCCGGTTCTAGGAACGTAGGAATTTGTGATTCGAAAAATCGAACCGCTGTGTTGGCCTTAAAAACAGTTTTCATCTGTGCTCTATTTTCAAGGCAATTGAATTTTCGAAATTCTTCGAACTAAATATCCAACCACCCCTTACAGCCTATACGTGGCACACCCACTTGTCACACCACCCGTAGTCTCCGACATCCTAAATATACCAACAACTATTTAATAATAATATTTTCCTTGCGCCATAGCCCGAAATCCTTTTCCCATGAACAGAAACAGGACAACCACAGCACACTCGTTCAGCAGCTTTTCTTTGTAAGCATTTTATACATAAATTGCTTCTTCTGTACTGCTTAAAGGAAATAACACAAGAACTAATGATGGTACTTTGTTGCTACAGACATTGGCAAGGACCAAGGATACAACAAAAGACAAAACGTTCAACTTTCATCGCTCTCGTTTTTCGTCTTCCATTCCTTCTACCGAAACATGGATGTGAGAAACACACCAACCACCCAAGCATCGTTTACGAACTGAGAATATTGATATTTTCCGACTAAATAATGTCATCCGGTGACTACTGCTTTGGGCGGGACCGAAAGCAAGGAAAAAAGTGTGCTTATCCTGTTGTCGCTATTCTTCCGCATCATAATTGTAAGTTTGTTGGCCAAAAAATCAGTTTTCGCCCGAAATATAATGGTAAAAGGAACAAGCAATCATTACAATCAAGTTGTATGCTAGTATCCTTGTTGTAGTCCTTTGCATATCATTTCATCAAAATCCCATTTTCAACCGAAAGGAAGGAGAACGATAATTAGGCGGTTGTCGTTATTCTTTTTGAATTCTTGTGTCTTGTGCCTTTAATTACTCGCTCTGTGTATAAAGGACATTTAAGCAAGGACGATGGATAGCTAATTACGCCATCTCCTTAGCAAGTAGTTAAAAATGTTCAAAAGCGAATTTAAATTTCACTCTCGGAACTACACCATGACTGGAACGATTTAATATTGCACCGCGTCTTGCGTGCGGATGTATGTTTTCAAACAGCGCAAGCTGCTCATGACTATAGACGTATTAGATATACTCCAATTGGCCAATGCATTTATGGACGTGCGAGGACTGCTTGTGCACATGATTCACTTGATATTGAACTCATTGAGGGCCGGCTCTCTGGGCAGGAAATTGTTTTTGAATGGATTAACAGTCTTAAGGGTCGAATTAAAATCCACTCACTTCATAGAATGGTTGCTCGGTTGGTTGGATATAATCGAACTGTAAATAGACTGCGTATTCTAATCGATGGCGCGTTGTTTATTCAAGGACACAAAATTAACACAAACGGCCACGAGGAGCTGTCGTGCAGGCAAAGTCGATTGCTTCGTAATTGATATTTGCGCAAATGTGGCTGCTTTGTTTGGAAAGAGTAATTAAGGATAATTGGCTTTGTGATAAGCAGTTAACATATCATGTACCAATTAGCTCCAGATTTTTCGGGTTGAATATAGAACCTTCCATAATGCTCCAATTCGGTTCAACCTTTCATATTCATTTACATATGTACGTAATTTGTCAATAATTCAATAGGGAAGGAACCATCTCACACAAACATATTGCACCGTGCCTGTGTGAGACAATATCCTTCCACCACTCCGTCGCTTTATCGAGCGCAGCAAATGAACTTACCTTGAAAATCCGGGTTAAATAAATTATTTCCACGCTTCGACTAACACAATTTTATGCTTGATTTACCAGTAAACAACACCGACAGAGGCAGCTCCACACCATGTCACAGGAAACTAGAAATTCACAATAAACTTCCTTCACAGACACACCGGCTCAGGGGCACACAATAGCAAACCTGCAGCTGCAAACTATAAATTGACTCCGATGAACACCTGACTACCGAGCACCACACCACCCGTCATCTTCACCATTCAGAGTTTAAGGACAACGAATTGTGTCCACCCACACGCAGCAAGTGCAACAATATCCGTAGGGCAGTCTATCAAGCTTTCTATTGTGTTTCATCGTCCTTATCCGGGTCTGGGATCTCAAAAGTACTTATAATTACCTGCACGGGACATTCAAGAGTGTCAGTGTACGAGTGCGACGACACAATGTTTCCTCTATAATACTCGTACAATGACAAGGACATTATCCATACGAATACGCTCGACCTGGTAGTCCGGCATAGCCGTACAAACCAATGTTGGATCTGTATCTTTTTGTAATACAAGGTACAAAAAAAAGTAAACAGTTCTCTCATCCCTTTTTCCCATCCAGACGATTTGATATTCCAAGCTTGTACTCAATGGTTGCCTTCGATTAACGAATACCAAGTCAGATTGGGAATGTCCTTTTTCAGTTTTTTCAAATTTTTTTTCCGTGTTCGAGGCAAAACCGACCGAATCCCTTCCGAGCGCTAACCTATATGATTGTATTTGTATTGAATATTTTATTGTATAATAGATACAAAGGATATTCGGCGCTCGACGTTGCGTATGCAAAAAAAAGGAGTCCTTACCGCAGGAATCTCCCTATCTCACCGTGGTCGAAACATGTAAAAAGAGAACTCGCCTGTGGTACGATACGAGGTTGAATATGTACGTATGTGTAGTACTCTTGTTTATAATGAGATTGAAGTGGAAGGCAGCAATTTAAAGGCCTTGCGGCGTACATAAATTATGGGCCGTAGAACTGTTGAATAATCGAGTAGGTGTGCGCGAAATGAGATAAAATAGCATTTGTGGAATGAAAATTCTGTTAATGTAACCGGATCACGTTAGTGGGGTTTTCGGAAATAATTCTAAAGTATCCCGCCCTTATCGTTGTGCATGACTAAAATGCCATTGAGATTTGATGAGCATGCGTTATTAGGTATGATTGTACTGGGAACGTTATGATTCATTGGTCTGTAGGGACAAACGGGAGCTACGTGCGCTACAAGGAATTTAAATATTAAATTTCCAAACGAACAAGCGGGATTTGCTCTATAGCTTATCGATCTTGCAGGCTTGATATGCAACTTGAGGAACTTTCGACGTGAATTTTTGAGGTAATATACATTTCTTCGACCAAAGTTGTCGGTTTTCATAAGATCCTTACATCAATATCAATTAAATAACGTCCGGCTGCCCATATTCCGAAAACAGAATTTGATATTGTTTGTCCCACTTGTAAATATTTTTTCCATTAAATTTGCTCATGGGAGGCCTTCTGCAACTTCTACAATCCTTACTCAACAGAAATTCCGCGAACGAAATTTAATGCAACATCTTTGCTCAATAAAATCAGACATTGTAGAAATCACCAAATTCACTTTTAGTTGTCTACAAAACACAAGCGTAACTATCAGTCTACCACACATACAATTTTTTTTCCCAATCGATGCCTCAAAGTTAAATTGAACAGTCACCTTTTAATTTGATCACGCTAGCACAACTCAATGGAACATTTCCTTTGCTAACTCGCCTGCGAAGACTAATTTTTTTTTAATAATCATGGATACGAGTTCCAAGGGTCTTGATGCTCGAAAAGGTTTAATGTGAACAATCGAACCAATTACAATTACTTCCAAATGAAGAATTAAAAATGAATGCATGTTCAGTCCATGTAACCCATGCTTACTGCAATAGTTACTCCTTCTTATTTATTATTATTATTTTTTATTGGGCATTTGCAGCTCAGGCGTTCGGAGCCTCGTTGACAACCTTTCGCCAAGCCCCCCTGTCATGATCTCCCATCTAAATCTGGTCCTCCTGGTAGCCTGTTCGATCACTGTTCATTGGTTCTAAGTGTCCTGCACATATTAGTCTCTGCGATTTTATTAATCGAAAAATGCTTGTGACTGAGTAGAGTTCTTCGAGGTCTTGTGTGGTTTTCTCCATTCGCCTGTTTTTTCGTCCCGATTTCCAGCATAAATTCCTCTGAAGTTTTTTTTTTTTAAGGATTCAAAATCTATTTTCCAAGTGGCGCCATCAGACTTAAGTATTTTATTTATTTATTTATTTCAATCAATCAAATGAGTACATTTACTGTCCTCGTTAGATTACATAATAAAAAAAGATAAAATAATTAAAGGTGACCACCAAAGCCTAACAATAGAATTAATTTATTTCGAAAGGAATCCCTACTAAGATGAAATTCTAGTATATTGCTATATTTATTGGCTATCCTTAGACATCTGGAAACAGGTTCATTGAATCCATAATTAGCTCTATGATGGATACATAAAATTAAAAGCGATTTCTCAGAACTCTCGCAGGAACATAAAATCCAATTAAAGATAATAGGAATGGGCAATCGATATGACCTTCTATCAAATCCCGAATAAACATAATTGAATAATATTGCCTCCGTTTGAAAAGAGGTAAGATACCGAATAATTTGCACCTTGTTTCGTAAGAAGGCATTTCATTATTCCATCGCAATCTACGAACAGCTACTCTGGTAAAACACTTTTGGATCTTTTTTCATACTTAAAGTATGAGGATCTTGAAAGTCTTTCGAATTACGCAATATGAAACCTAGCATCTGATTACCTTTGGCAACCAAAAACTCAATGTGCTTGCAAAAGCTAAGTTTAGCGTCAAAAATAACTCCTAGATCTTTTTTGAAGGAAATAATGGACAAAGGGGTATGATGGATAACATATGTACGTAAAGGGAAATGGAGAGAGGTTTCGATGGAAAGAAAGACTTTGACATTTAGAGACATTAAGATGAAGGTCATTATTATGACACCATATGGAAAGTCGTTCAAGATCCTCTTGTAAAAGGATACAGTCCTGAATTGAGCGTATAGGTCGGAATACCTTCAAATCATCGGCAAACATAAGACACTGGGAACTTAAAAACAGATCTGAAATGTCATTAATAAATAAAAGGAAGAGCAGAGGACCCAGGTGACCAACTTGAGGTACTCCAGAGATAACATAAACTGGTGAGGAGAGGGTGTCATTAATGCGAACATACTGGGTACGATCAGTTAAGTAAGAATGAATCCACTTTAGCAAATTTGAGTGAAATCCAAGGCTAGTCAATTTTGAAATTAATGTACTGTGGTGAACGCTATCAAACGCTTTAGCAAAGTCTGTATAAATTACGTCACATTGTAAGCCGTTCTCAAGGTAATTCAGGGCGGTATTACAAAAAATTGAAAGGTTGGTAGTAGTCGATCTGCCTGTAACGAAGCCATGCTGAGACGGGGAGAAAAATCTCTTTAAGAGAGGTGTAAGTTTGTCACAAACTAGTTTTTCAAATAACTTAGGAACGGTTGAAATTTTACAGATTGGACGATAGTTAGTAGTATCGTGCCTAGATCCAGATTTGTATATGAGGGTTAAAAAGCAACTCTTTCATTCTTTCAAAAAAATTCCTGTCTGGAGAGACAAATTAAATATTAAACACAGAGGTACAGAAAACGCGACAGAGCACTTTTGAAGTAAAATTGGCGGGATGCCATCCATACCAGGATTCATATCGAGTTTTAATAACGAAAGAGCATTTTGAACCTCTGAGTTTGAACACTCTAAGTTTCCGATATTTAGGAACTGGGGGGGCATTGGGTTATACCTTGGGACTATGGGTGTGGAAGTACCACAAGAATAAACAGACTGAAAGTGGTTGGCGAACATATTACAAATTGTTGAAAGATTAGAAGAGGATACATTATTAAGACGCATGCACTTAGGAATACCGTCAGATTGCTTTTTGCTACTGATAAAGCACCAAAAGCATTTACTATTGGTCTTTAAATTAGATTCGACAGAAAGAACATACTGCCTATAGAGAAACTTATTCAAAACATCAAATTGTTTTTGAAGCGTCAGATAAACTTTCCGGAGTTCCGGATCGTTGTTTCTATTACGGAACTGCTTATAGGCTTTGTTTTTCTTATTATTTAGATTTATGATTCTATCGTTAAACCAAATAGGTTTATTGCGCTTGACAGACTTAACTTTAGGTGTAAACAAATCGATTGCCATTTTTACAGTTTTCATAAATAAATTAAAGGAATTGTCTAAATTACTAACATTTAAAATATCTAGCCAATTCATATTATCTAAATAATTTGAAATGTTGCTGAAATTGGCTTTAGCAAAGTTATACTTAAAATAAGTGTCGCCGGAAGCCGGTTTAAGAAATTCATAAAATTCAAACTGCATGGATAATGCTACATGAAAAATAGAATTGCAAAAGAGTGGGACCATGGAGTTGTTGATACTAATGTCGAGCTCAGGATCAACGAATACCAAATCAAGAATATTATTGAATTCATTAGAATAATTATTTATTTGGCGAAGGTCTAGCTGGGCAAGAGTATCAACGACTTCACGTTCATAATCTAGGTTAACATTAAATGGGAGAAGTCTAGAAACATCACTGTCAAATGACCAAATTAAGTTAGGCATGACATCAAAAAACATCACTAGGCAAATTAAAGTCCCCAAGAAGGATAACGTGCTGATGATCCTTTAAATTATTTGAGATAAATTAACAATTATCTATATGAGCTTTATATAATAGGTACGGACTCCTTGGTGGTATATAACTTACAATAACAATAACTTCAGTGCCAGAGGCGAACTTGATAGAGACTGCTATTTGATCGATGTCCAAGTCGGCTGCTGTTATGGGTAGATCGATTTCTTCATTGCGTAAGGAGGCACGAGCCGCAACTAGCACTCCACCACCTCTATCACGATCAGTTAGAGCGGAGCGACGGTCCTTGCGGAAAATTTCATACTGCTCCTTGTTGAACATTTCCTCGATGTGGTGATTATATGTAAGCCAAGTCTCAGTGAATACAATAACATCGTATTGACCAGATGAAGAAAAGAGCAAGACATCGCGAAGTTTAGTTCTTAGACCACCAGTATTTTGGTAATATATGTAGGTTAAAGGCTGTAGGAGCTAAACCACCTGGTCTGAGTTTTTTTGGGAGGTTTTTTGGTTGAGTCTTCTTGGATCTAGGTCTGTTCACAAATTTTTTTAACAAGAATATCTTTAGGCCAAAAGCTCGGGTTGATCAACAATTTTCCAGTTGTTTGAGGAGATAAAAGTTTAAATGAAGATGTCAATCGACTTGTTAGGTTATCTGCTGTCAGGCTATGGCATTTTATGTTGCTAGTATCGATGCCTTTCGTAGCTATGTATTTCACAATGTCACTACTTTAAGTACCATATTCTAACCGTGACAAAAACACTGCAAAATGTGGTGGTACTACTTTAAGAGTACAGTCCGCACTATGAACATCGGTTAATGGAGGCTGTAGATTTAAAGCCACCTCACTACTGGGTGGTTTGTCAAACGGAATTGAGGCACTACCACCGGGGGTGACTACATTATCGTAGACTCCATTAAGTGCGATACTTCCTGATGGCAGTTTTTCATGCGAATTGGATCGAAGAGCTCTCTTCACATGGGGAAGCTGGAGTTGTGCGATTTGTTGAGGATCATGTAGAACTTCCTGAACCGGGCATTTATATCCATCGGGTAGATTTAAATTGGTTGCACTTTGAAAAATTTGACTACGAGGTTGAAGTTGCTGGACTGGATCATTCAAACATGGTGTTATGAGTAATTGGGTGGTTTCTGCAGTGGTAGACTCATTTGGTTTTCCGAGTTCGTTTGCACTTGGATGGTGTTAGGGCTTTGTCCGGGTGATTGATGTACTTGGTGCAGCTGATTTTGCTTCTGCTGTAAGATTCGATCGATTCTGGAAAAACCCTTCAATTAGCTTGTTATCACTGCTGACATCGAAGTTGAACACCTCCTGCATTTCTGAGAATAACATCGACATGCTATTAAAGGCTTTTTGTAGTTTAATAATTTTCCATCCGGTGAAATGTCTCGATGCTTTACACAATAAAAGCATAAGCCGGGAGTAGAGATAATCTTGTCTGCATCCCTTCCTTTTAGCCCTAGGCATTTTGCATGAGCCGTATCAAGACAAACGCCGCACGAAATGCTTATATCATTCGTGAGTTTTCCACAAATGTAACAATTTGGGGTACTTCTTGAGGTACTCATAGTCTAACAGGAACACAATGGTAACTCTACTATTAGCTTTAGAACGCGATTCCTCCAAAAGTTTGGCTAGATGATAAGGTAGATGACTATGTTGATGTGCGGTTTGAGGATAGTATAAATAAGTAAGTAAGCTCGGCTCGATGATAAGGCAGTTGAATAGGATGATATGACCGGCAAAGTAGGTCGGGGAGGTACTCCGCGGGGAATAGAGGTGGCCGTACCAATTTTAACTCAGATGTGGAAGTTGATGCAGTTGTAGCATGAAATGCAGAAACCAGAATGAGACGTGCGTCTTTCGTACGTCTTCCCCCGTGACACGCTGAAATTTTCACGAGATTTTGACAGAGGTTCAGGTGCGTAGCGACAAAACCCGTTACAAACGAGCTTCTATCAGTGAATACGTGTGAGCTCATTTCATTATATCGCAGTGTACTCCCGTCACACACACTCTTGGAATTATAACAATGCGCGTGATTGTTTACAAAATTTTGACAGCACTTGAGGTACCCACGTGCTCGCCCGAGCTTGTAGGCAAACGTCGGCGTCCATTTTGAGTGGGACGTCTCATTGGTGGTTTCTGATGAAATGAGAACCGTAGGCAGAATTGAGTGTAGAAACAGTAATGCTTCAGTGGCAGAACATTCACTAATAGTTGAACTCACCGGTATAAAATAAGTAAGGATGATAGAGAAGAAATGACATAGATGGAGTGAACAATTCGGGAGTCACTCAATAGCGTCGTGCTCAATTAGAAGCAGAGAGCAACGATTAAAAATATTATTTAATATTAGAATTATATTAAAATTAATATTAAGCACTGATCCAAGTGGGAAGAACAACTCCCATACGTTTTTAAATGCAATGAGTGAAGTAAACAGGCTTTTGGTCACCCAGACCGTATGGCCAGGGCAAAGCTTTGTCACTTCTGTCAAATAATTTGACCTCGCTTCCTATGAACTACATCATACCTTCCCTCGATTTCAATAGTGTGATGCACTCCCACTTTCCTTCCAGAAAAGAATAAAAAGCTTGAAGCCCAGTCGCGAAATTCCATCTTATGATATTCACTGATAGCTCCAAGCTGGAGCACGGTATAGGATCGAAAATATTCTCGACACAACTGAATATCTCAAATTCATTCCGTCTCCCCGATCAGCCGAGCATTTTTCAAGCTGAAGTGCTAGTGATCCAGGAAGCATGCAAAATACCCAGTGCAACCCGGCCCAATTACAAGACCAATATCATTTGTACCGATAGCCAAGGGGCTATTAAAGATCTTTCATCGGCCACCACCTTCTTTAAACTGGTGGATCAATGTAAGAAAGAAATGAAACGATCTGGCGGCTGGATTGATATCACGCTCCTTTGGGTTCGAGGACACAGAAACATAGAGGGTAATGAGAAGGCCGATGAGTTAGTCAAGCTCGGGTCCACCTTAAACCCACCTACTGAAACTGTGGGCATGTCGCTGAATCTTCTCAAAGGCAACATACTGTAACACTTGTTCAACATTGCCAATCGCAGGAGGGCTAAATCAACTAGATACAGGATATTAAAAAAAAAACCTAGGCCTCCTATTCAAAAAACAAAACAAACGATATCCTCAATAGACACCTCTTCCACATACGAGTAGCTAGAATCGTGGAGGTCCGTATGGGCCATTGGCCTATAGGAACCCGCCATAACAACCACTGCCGTAGTTGTCACAACACCCACGCGGAGGAAACCTTGCACCATTTTCTTTGCGAATGCCCAGCACTGGCAAGTTGTAGGTTCTGTGCCTTTTGCAAATACTTCATCGACAACCTTTCAGTGATAGCCAACCTCAACTTTGCCAACATAACCAGTTTTCTTAACTCCACAGGCTGGATTTAAACATCCCCCTTCACATCCCTTAGGTCTCACGAGTTTTGTGGTATCAAAACGGCACCAAAGCCGTTTGTACCCTGACGTGCATAGTCGGGTTACACATCTGCAAAATGTCACTGGCACTATTGAATCTAGTACTGTTACTAATCTAAATAGGTTTCATAAAATAAAGATAAAAGATATTAAATTAATTTTGTCCACATGTATTTATTAATTTATTTTGAATATAAAAAAATTCATTTTACTCAAAATGACCTTCATTTGCCCTTATTAAGGCCTTGAGAAGACGCATAATTTCCATTGGAAAACTGTCGACTGCTCTCCTTAGATTCTTTTTTTTACCATACCCTCTAAAACGAACTATAGTTAGGATTAAGGTCCGGACTTGCTGATGGCCAATGGTCATGATGCGAGGAAAATTTTCCGTAAGCCAAGTTTTTGTGATATTTGCCTTATGGGCAGGAGTAGAGTCCTGTTGGAAGGCACGGCTTGTTTTAAAAGGGAGACTGATTAAGCAGGTCATATACCCTTTCCAAAACAGTTTCCTGATAGACTGCTGCTGAAGTTTTTATTCCCTTTTTTAAAAAAAATGGATTTCTGTAACATCTTCATAGGATACTCCCCACCTTTTTGTATTCTTGACACAAACTCAGCAGCATCTTTAGATGACCCGGCATAAACTCTGTCATTTTGTTTATTAAATTTTTCCTCTACGGTAAAATTGTTTTCATCGGAGAGAGAATTCGGCGGAATTCAGCACCGTAATCAGCGTAATCAGCTAATAGGCGTTTGGACGTTTCTTTCCTTTTCTCCATGAGCGCGTTAGTCAGCAAATGGTTAGTATGCCTTTTGTATGCCCCCAAAATAAAGTCTTGCCTTCTGATGCATGAGATTGAAATTTCTGAAATTTCCATTTCACGAAACAAGATTTTTCCGCAAGGAATTACATCTTATTTACAAGCCATCAAAGGCAATAACGACAACCCTGTTTTCTTTATCGTTCCACTCTTTTGTAACTATAAATGACGCAAGCCAACGAGCGCGGGTAATACCAGAGGCTGTAGGGGGCCGTTAAAAGTTGTAGCAGTACTTATGATAGTACTAAGTAGTGTTATAAATATGGATTTTAATATTACGGGACAAAGGAGTTATTTTGAATAATTCCGTCATGGCGAAGAATCACGCGTTGCCTATACCCAGCCTTTTCTTTATTTCAATTCTTATGAGGTTTTTGGACTCCAATTCAGTTATTTGAACGATATTTGAACTCTACTTTCTTCCTACCATTGTTAGACTTCCTGCATTTCTCTTAACTGTTTCCTGACCATTTCCTCAATGGTCCAAATCGTCAGTGTAAGCTAGAGCGGGTGTGATTACATTAAGAGTTATTCCACTATCATTTTCTTGACGGAGTCTCATTACGTATTCCAGTATCAAACTAAAAAGTTATGATGACAAGATTTTTCTTTATTGTAACCTTCGAATTTTTCGATCGGTTCCTCCTGACCCCACACTGATAGAATCCGATTATTTCCTTAACATATGATATCAGTGTCTTTAAGAGAATACATATTTTTTGACGGATTGATAGCAGTGATATTCCTCGGTAATTGTTGTATTGTGTTCGACCACCCATTCCTCGGAGATAGTTTCGTTGTACCTTATAACAATGAGTTCATGTAACTTCTCTGTTAATCTTCCTCAGCAAATTTTGCTAATTTAGAGGAGTAAAGTGCAAACGTAATTAGCTGTTTAGTGTAAGTGTTATGCCTCAATTAATTAAATGATCATATCAGGAACCTCAAGAGCCTCAGAGAACCTCTGACCTGATAGGAATAATCCACTATAAACCAGACTGACTATGCAGGTATAACGAGCCCTTATCAGAGAAGATTTTCGGGTCAAAGCTATTTCGTTTCGATTCATTAACTACTGAAAATCTTTTCAGCCCACTTCTTCCTGGAAAAATAACAACTAACGATAGAAGAGAATTGCTTTTGCTCCGTTTGCCGTAGTACTGAAAAAACAATCTCAACAAAAACACAAATAATAATTATGCCTATCACTAGCCATGCCTAGCGCCTACTTGGTGTTATATTTGCGTTAAATATTACACAAGTCATTCACCATTTTCATAATATCCACTTCACCCCTCAATCCTGACAATAAACCTCACACCACGCAAGTCGTAAGTCCAGCCAAATGCAACACAAGCTCGCAAAACACAAAACAACAAAATACGAAATAAAGCCTTACACTTCATTAACTCGAAAGAGCGGTGGTGCAATCAGTCGTGTCAGAAGTATGTTTTAATTACATCCCCAAAATCATACCTAAGCCCCATGCAGTTTCGGGAAACGGGAGCAAACGATAGTTGTTGCTTGTAAGACTTGCTAATTAAGCTATTACAAACGAAATGGAGTGGATCCATTATTTTACTTTATTGTACTTTATTATCCACGGGAGAGAGCTCCTTAGGAAGGAAGGGCAAAAAATGTTGTCACCAGCAAGGGGCCCTCAAAGAAATATTCGAAGCACGCGCCTATAAGTACATAACAGGCGATTCAAGGAGTGTTATTGTTATAATGAAGATCCGGGAATAATGGTTAGAAGGAATTGCTTCCCATAATGTCCGATTATGTAACCTACTCTTAAGTCGTAGAGTCGGAGCAAGGTTCTAGGTGAAGCTATATATTGCATTTCAAATCTTTTAAGTGAAATCGCCATTATAAAAATAGCAAATTTCTCTAATTAACAGAACCCGAGAAGTTCCGCGCATAAATCTGCGTGCGTCAGGTGCCAGTATCACAGCCGATAAAGGACCCCTCGAATGACTTTATTCAAAAACTTTGAAACAAATCCGCCATTCAACCTTCTCATCCTTCTAGTCATGCTCATCTCCCTTAAGAAGATAAAATAAAATTCGAATAAACGAAAAAGATAGTTTGCTATCCGCGTTATCCCCTGCCTTTTCGAAAAACTTGGTTTTGGCATAATTACTTTTAATGGTTGAACATTTATTTTGCCCAAAAGGCGAAAGAGCGCCTGCTCGTTTCCTTCTATCCTCTCCCGTCTTCAAAATATAACGGTAAGACTGGGAATTTATGTGATCCTTGACTGTAATATTACTCCTGCGCTTAGCGCCTAGCTACGCCATAAATTACCGCAACAAACGAATGACAGGCACAGCACAACATGCCACTGGGATCAACATAAACAACAATAACCCAACCGACGCAAACATTTATTTTTCGCCAGAAAGGGACTAGTGAGATGGTAGCAGGCGGTGGCAAGAATCAATTGCGCAGTTATTACTTTTCAACTCGTCTCCTTCGTCGTTATGCTGTAGCGGTTTCCGTTGCTATGATAGAATGGATGGATTTATAGGACTATTGCCTTCTGCTCTAAATGTGACGAATTTTGAAAACACAAGGCAAACGAAAGTGACACACATTTAAAGGATTTATTTGTGCCTTGGGTGGAGCACGGATACAACATAAGACCATTAAGAAGTGTGGAAGTAAGATCTAAGTTGATTTTTACGAGTACACGCGTTTGTCCTTCCAGAAAGTCGGGGTAAATGGCCATGGCTGGACTGTCCCTAACGCAATAAAGGAATCGGGAGTGAGTAAAGTAGAAATATCTATGTATATAAACCAAATGTTTACTCCGAAAACGCTTCCCTATTACTATTCGTAAAGTGGCAGATAAAGACTAGAGTTACGACACTCACATATCATTGCCCGCGTAGTAAGAACTTGTTATTTTACGAGTTCCGGAGTCATTATAATCTTTACGACACAGATATGGTATTATGGCTATAAAGATCAATTCCGAGATGTATCTTAATTAGTGCAGCTCGGTATTTCCTCATTGAATCATCTCAGGAACACTTCATCCGAAGATTGACAAGACATAAAAAAATGTACGTCTTTCGACATAGATTAGAGGGTGTACATACATATGTCTGAATTGAGACTTTTCAAATCTTTGTATTTCTTTCTCTATTTGAAATCAAAATACAGGAAACCCATTTAAGAAAACAAATTATGTTTCTATAGCTATTTTTATATTTTTGATATGGACGCCAGGTTTTCTTAAGCACATTCACATTTAATTATTTTTAGGTCCTGACCTCAGTCTGTTATATGCCTTTTATGGAAAGAGGCTATTGGGTTACTTTCAAGTTACTTTTTTACCACTCTTGGTTGACGCGTTGTGTGCTGGTGCAGCGAGTAGCTGGAACCTCTATTCTCTCTCATAGAAATGTTTTGTTGCCCTAGGTTTTAAAACCTAGCCACTGTCCAAAAACACAAGCGGTGAACTTCCACTGACTGTCCACGTCAGTCGGTGACAGCCGTTTGACTTTTAGTGGCCAATCGAAGATTCAAATTTTCATTCAACCTTTCCGTAAAATGAGCACGATCATAAGAACTCTATATTCGGCATTTGGCTTTTGTTCGTGCAGGCGTAACTCTATAGACATAAAAAGAGCTCTTTTGCTCTATCAGACTAATCCTTTTTGGAACTTCAAATGCTTTAATTTGAGCTCATCCTTCAATATCAGTTGCTTGATTGTTTGTGACATTTTCAACTCAGCAGCCATTCTTCGAGCTTTCGATATCCAAATCACTTTTGGCACTAAGGCACTTTCCTTCCGTTTTGCAAACACTCTCAATATTGATGTCACGAGCTATGGTTCGAGACTTAAAATAGTTATTAACATCCAGCTGCTGGCATGCTATAATGATAACCACTTGTTATCCTCCACACGGTGAATCTAAAATCCTTGACCAAAAATGTCAAAGAGGCTTTGATCCCACGCCAAAACGAGTCCTTGATCCATTTCCAAGCCTCAATTATACTCTATTATAGTCAAGGCTCTATTACATTCCTATTTTCATATATTGGTTGAGACCAGGAATGAAATCAAAGAAAGATTTGAGTCTCTTTTTGAATTCATTGTTTCTTCTAACCTCAAATCCGGTAAACCTCTCTCATTAACCTCACCAAGTACGAACGCTTTTAATATTAAGGACCAAGAACTCGACTTGACAATAACGTCTGTAGGGTTTGCAATTGGAGTGTCTCCAACATTTACGCTTTTCGAACCATAGTTGGATACTCTACCAAACAAGTATCAAGGTCGAATCATTGGCCTGCAAAACTTAACCATACTCGTATTAGTTGGAAAAGATTCGACGAAATGTTATCCTTCAAACTTAGAGACACCTCAGAAGGGGCACCAGAGAAAGCTTTAGACCTATTTATAATAATGAAAACTTGGGGAGTGGTCGTGGTGCAATGGTAATCGTCGTCGACTGTTGAGCCGAAGGTCCGCAGTTCAAGTCCGTTCATAGTCAAGAACAATTCCTATACGGAAAAATTGTGCAACAACATCAGTTGTGAATGAGAGACGATCAAAAAGTGCTCACGAATGCATAACACTAGCAGCATAAAATCACTTAAAAAATCATACTCTGTATTTGCATTTCCAATATAACACCATGGAAACAAAAGAGAT
Source organism: Merodon equestris (assembly GCA_958301585.1). Classification (NCBI taxonomy): domain Eukaryota; kingdom Metazoa; phylum Arthropoda; class Insecta; order Diptera; family Syrphidae; genus Merodon; species Merodon equestris. The sequence goes on along the minus strand of OY284417.1, from coordinate 17,049,003 downwards.
ACTGTGAACTACAACAACGCAAATTCAGTCGCATCTCTCAAATCCTTTCTAGGACAACCACCCCCGAAAAGTTTTGAACGAATATCTTCGACACAAACCATCTGCACCCCGTCCAGGTTGTGTGACCCGCACGAATTATTAAAAAAAAAGGGGGAATGAGAAACTATAAAACTTTAAAGAAAGACCAGAAATATTCAACATCTGCAGCAGTCGTTCTAAAAGCCGTATAACACCATCGAAGTTGGAACGACTCAGAAGTGCAGTCTCTAGAATTCTGGAGTCTCACCATCTTTTCTGTGTGTACGGATTTCTGACGTCTCCCCGTCCCCTGATCGGGCCATACATGAAAGATCTTGTAAATAAGTTAGAACTGATGGAATGGTCTCCTGGATCATAAGTAGCTTCTCCCCATAAGAATCCGGTATCACGACCGTGTGGTGCAAAAGAATTTGAAGCTGTTCGTACGCCCTGTCATGGTGATTTTCTGAAGCTATCTGCTTCTCAGTTACGATCCCGAATTCTAAAGAAAGTCTTCATGTAGTCTTCATCGCAAATGCTAAAAAAAGAAGACACCAGTCCGCCAAGCATTTCCGCTCCATTAGTCTATGAATCTTTTCGTTATTCTTAACACGCTCGAGGGCGAGCTTGATCTGTACATTTGCGAGCTCCTAAGAAATAATTCCCTCTCAAAATCACAAGCCACAAGCACGGTTTTCAGCGAAATCGTACCTATCATTGAATGATCAATCCACTTTAAGCTTTACACTGGCAACCTACATATGTATATGGACATAAGAGGCACCTTTAAATTAGTTTTTACATGATTCCTCAAGAAATCTGGTTGACAGCTTCATTTGCAGTTACATAATATCCAATCCCTAGACTAGAATCAACTTATCACAGTTAGAGGACAGTCTTCCTAACAAATTCATATGCAAAGGCTCTCTCCTCCTTGAAATCGATTCGACATAGAAAGCAAGGAATAAAGGTGGTCGGTTATACGGATTCCGTCGATATCCTTATATTCCCTCTGAAATACGAGACAGAATTTCGGCTAGGGTACATGCTTAGACGATATATTGCGGTCTATACTGGTGCTGCTTACCATTAAAACTGTGATACCGCAATTTAAACTTTCATACCTAAGCAACCTGATTTGATCTCGGTCTTCCAGTAGACAAATCCATTCTAATCTGGGTTGAAATTTTGTGCAATAACAGAATTATCAATGCAGACATTGGACACATGTCTCTATAAGGAAAGTGACAATTAGAGGCACACCACAGAGACGAATTCCTCCCTTCTGTTAACAAAATCCTTAAAATCTCCATGAAGAAAGGCATAAAGACCATAGCGAATGACCTAGTTGTCTTGATAAAAGGTACATTTCTACCAACTATCAGCGAACTAATTGAATCTGCGTTGAAGGAACTCTCCTCGTGGGCAGGACAGAAAGGTCTGGGAATAAACCCCCAGAAAATCGCGCTGGTTTTCACCAGGAAAAGGAAAATCCCAATATTTGCTCCCCCAAAGTTAGAGGGTACTCTAGTATCTAGAGTATATCTATCTCAAGTATCTAGGCATCATTCTTGACTCTGAACTTTCTTGGAAACTTGGAGGAAAGGATGAAAAAAGGATTGAATGCTTTTTATGCCTGTAAAAAAAACTTCGGCAAAAGATGGGGCCTGCAACCGTACATCATTCATTGGATGTACACAGCAATCATCAGACCCATTATAACTTATGGGGCCCTAGTCCTAGTCCCAGCACCAAAAGCTACATGAGCATGCTCAACAAAGTACAAAGGTCAGCCGCTGTTTGTACAACGGGAGCTATGAGAAGCACGCCGCGCCGCAAGCAGGGTTGGACATAATAGTTCATCTTCTCCCCCTGGATCTATTCATAAAATGCTGCGCTGCAAAAAGCGCTCTCAGACTAAGGGAGTCCCTTTGTGGAAACAAGCCAATTATGGACATGCGGCCATACTAAGAATAATGGATGACCTGGGAAAGAACATGGTTTTAGTAGCCTCGCAGCTACGACCGACTATATTTCTCCCAAAAATGACTTCTCTCTCAGAATACCAATCCATTCCCCGACAGAGAAGAGTGGACATCAAACGCCGTGATCAACGACAACGAGATTACCCTCTTCACCGACGAATCGAAAATTGACACAGGCACTGGGACCGGGTTCTACTCTGATACCCTGCATAATCAGGAATCATTTAGACTCCTGATTTGTGCAGCGTCTTTCAAGCAGAACTCCTAGCGATAGAAAAAGCAGCCAAACACCTACAAGTAATCGATAGCCCGCCATCGGATATCACCATGTTTGTAAACAGCCAGGCAGCACTGAAGTCAATAGGATCCTGTACAACGAGATCAAAGGCTGTCATGAAGTGTCGCAACTAACCGAAGGCCATCAGATACCACAAAGTCAAACTCTGCTGGGTCCCGGGTCACATCTTAATTGCAGGGAACGAAGGAGCGGACGAATTGGCCAGATAAGGGTCTGAAATGGACATTAGCGAAGCGGACATGTCATTGCAACCGCCGATCAGTGCATTATACCGGATCATAAATGACACAGTTATAAAAGAAGCCAACTCGACTTGGTTTACAAGAAACGACAGCCACACGACAAGATCATCGTGGCCAGAGCTCAATATCGGAAAAACAAAGATGCTATTGGCACTGGACCGAAACTCGATCCGTATGCTGGTCGGAGTGATCATAGTATACTGTCCCATTGGAGCAATGCTCCGGATATGGGACGATCCAACATCTGCTTTGCCACTGCCCAGCTCTCAAGAATTGAGGCCTAGCGTCGCTGGGCCAAAGATTATTTACAGAGATTGCGGACGTGGCAAATGCAGATATATCGGATCTTCTAAAATTCATAAAGAGCACGGGGTGGTTTCAGCCACCACGTGGTAGGACAGGTTAATTATATGTGTACTCCACAAATGAAGGGAATCACAATGGGCCCTTTGGCCTCTGAGCGGAAGTGATGCTCAACCACCACACTCCCCTTCTTTAACCTAATCTAAACTACGCCAGCAGCAAACCTTCCGGTGAAAGGTTGATGTATACAGCTTTTGTCTATCCCTTCTTCATCTATTGTTCTCTAGTTTTACAACCTAGTACTAGAACTGAGAGGCTAGAATCGGTGCGTGGTAGCTTGTGGAGTCATCATACTTATGAACATCTAGATCGTATGACCACAAATCTGATCACGGACCACGCAATTGTGCATCACCAGATGGACCCTACAGCGAATTTTAATGAAAGATTTACACACTTGGGGGTGATCGTGCAATGGTAATCATCAACGACTGTTGAGCCGAAGGTCTGTAGTTCAAGTCCGATCATAGTCAAGAACAATTCCTATATGAAAAAACTGTGCAACAGCATCAGTTGTGAATGAAAGATGATCAAAAAGTGCTGACGAAGGCATAACACTCCAGTATGTGATCACTTCAAAATTCATACTCTGTATGTGCATTTCAATAAAAACACCTTAATGACATGGAAAAAGAAGTTACTGAGAACTACAACCAATGCGACAAATTCAGTCGAATCTCTCAAATCCTATCTGAGACAACCACCCACTCTCTAATCTTATCTAGGCCAACCGCCTCTGGAGAGTAGTGAACGAACATCTTCGACACAAACCATCTGCACCCCGTCCAGGTTGTGTGCAAACACCATACACAACAGTACACATACAGTGTACACTCTTGAACCAGGCACGCTCGAAATGTTCCTGATGGTGACTTTTTGATCTGCCAACACAACATTTTCGACGTTTTTTACGTTATCTTCAGTGAGGGACGTGAATGGGCATCCTTCGTAATGTTCATCTTCAGTGGATGTTCTGTGGAATATGGAGGAGCAGAGTTTCCCAATGTTTTGACGTTATATATGTCTTTGGTAGTTGTTTTTTTGAGCAGAGTTACTTTACGACAGCTTTAGTTTGACTATTCACCATTTTGATGTTATCATTTCGAATACCATCTATTTATATCATTTTTCCATGCAAACCTAGAGGATATACCACATATGTAAGCAAGCAAAAAAAAAAATTGAGTTTTCATTCCGACTGGAAATAACAGATTATCATTACTTTTGGATCACCACTCGCACTGATCAGTACTCAACAAAACCCGCATTACAAAAACTACGATCGTAGTTATTAGCAATTTTATTAGTGAACAAGTAATTGTCCATCGATAGCTGAACTGGAATTGTTTATGAGGCTTAAAGACATTTGGCTTTAATTGCTACCAGTCTTCCCTCACAGCATATACTTTTTATATCCGCCAACGTATCGGTGTTATGGCGAAAATTCTCACCGAATATCCGGAAGTTCCATCCTCTCCCATCTGCGCATTACTTTTCCTAATGGAAACGTAAGCATATTCGTTTTATCTTTGGACCTCACTTAATTACTCATGCCATTCGGGGTCATAAACATCACGCAATAGAAACCAAAAAGAAAGGAAAAGACTCAAATTACTCATAATTAACGTTGCTCAACGAACGGCCAAGGAAGTCCTTCGACCATGACCCATAAATAAAACACATTCTACACCACATACCTTACAACCCACGAAACACTAACAAATTAGTGATGTTTCCAAAACATCCACAATTCGCATCCACCATCTGCCGTGACCTATAACTCCCGAACGGTTACCTAAAACTTTTATTAATAGCCGGTCATTGGCACTATTCCAGACCAACGCGCATACACATCATCCTCGTGTGTGATTCGAAATATTCGCTTATCTCACCGGAATGGGGAAGAATAAATCCTGATTACGCGCTAGTATCAAAGACTCTAATTAATTAGTTTCTATACCTCGAGACCGACTGGGATACACACAAGCATCCGCCGCTTGTCTGTAGTTGGCCAGGTTTTTAATATAAGAATGATCAGGAAAATCGAGACAGTGAGAGAGTGACTGAGAGTCCTTAATTTAATTGCGATTACGCGGACCAGATAAATTTTCATTGCAGATGCGTAAGCGGTGACATGGTCGGGATTAATGTCACGCGTTTAATAAAATATTTAAAAAGGCCCCACCACACATTTATCTACTTATATTAGGATATATTATCCTTAGTCCTAGGTTTCCATTATCCTTGGTTTTGCCCGATTCCACAACATAATATATTCAGCGACGACTAGCTGGGTGACGTGCTCATGTGCATGACTATAAATCCTGCGAAGGATTCTGAATCCCTAGCTACAAAGTATCTAAAGGATAATATTTTCTTTCTCTCCTTTCACATGCACACGATACGCCCACGGAAACCAAAAACATTCGTGAAAAAAAAGGAAACGGGGGACGAGGGAAAAAATAATATGCATTAAAAACGACAAAAGGACACGTTAAGAGTCGGATGACTCTGGTGTTAATACAAAATTCTATTATCACTACATTTTGTGTGTCTCGAACAGTCTGTTAGTTGGGCTTTTCTGGTTGAACTTTCGGTGTGGTGTGTCAGTGGTGATGGAGTGGAAAATTCTCAGATGACCTGCTGGCAAAGGGGCTAGTGCACATCTGGTCATAGGACAAAGTTTTTGATCACAAGTTGGTGCTTATTCTGTTTTTTTTATGTTTGCACGCTTGTGAGAGAAGGATAACAACAGTCGTGCAGAACCTGTGTCGGGCAGACTTGGTTAAAATCAGAGCGACAGGTTCAGTTAGTTGATCTTAAATCATGGACGAGACATGTTCCAATTAGCTCTTGACAAGTTATTAGCAGACTTGTTAGACAACCAGCAGAAAAATTTGAAGAATCCTCTTCAAAGGAATATTGGCAGAGCTTAGAATTCTGTTGGCTGGTTGGATCCTTATTTTTATTTTCTCGTTCAACTCCAACCAATTCACGGTTCAGTGGCAAATCTATTTAAAGTACTCAACCAGGCGGAAGTCGTGGAACACCTGTCATCACACGAAAATGGGGGGAAAAATCGACACTATTCCAGTAAAAACCCTTCCAAGACGGGTAGAAAAAGGTCGCGAAAGATAATACGAAAAGGGATCTATCGTGTGCAGAAGTACACACTAACATCAGAGCAAAAATCAATGCGCATCACGGCAGCACATCCCGATGAACATGGAGGATGAACACGAGCTTCCTCGCATGAATAATTTACCTCATTTAATGGATTTACCTGTTCAGCAGTCCTTACACTTGCAAGGATGTGTAAATTACGTGCATTTATTCAGCCCACATATCACTTGCTATTATTTCCCTTCCTTCGCTCGAGACGGAGGTGAATTTCACATCATCATCATCATCATCACCAGCAGTGTGAGTGTCGGTGGCGTTCGTTTTAATCATTCCTGAAGTGGCTTATCTAGAAGCGAAGGTATGTGAGGTACAGTAAAACCAAGACATTTTGGGAGCGATTCACTTCCTGTTTCGCCTGTCATTCCACCCACACTTAAAGTCAAGTGACTAGTGCAATTTGAATGCATCAAATCGCATAAAACATTACTCATCCGCGTGGTTCTTTTCATGTTCTCCGTATTGTGTAATCCATTAACTCATCACCGAGTCGTAAAGTCGCACTTTCCAAAACAGCTTATGTGATCGCCCTTAAGTGCTTCCCTTAACGCGGGTCGACTCGTCACTTCATACCCTGCTATTTATCTGTCGGTATTGGATTTCATTCCCGATCTCGTCCTGTTCCACGCGCACTTAACGTCTTAACATTCGTCTTTATTTCCCACCTTGACGTGCCATAATACCAAGTCATGTTTCCGCCAAGTACACCACATTTGTTTGATGTGATGCCAGGATACGTCTATCTTTGTTTTGCGATTTGGCCATTCTGTTTCCATTTCCCTGTTGCCTTTAAATTATCTCTTTCATCTATCTAGCACTCCTTAAGCGCGAGCGTGCGTGTACACAGAAATTGACTTTGACAAATTTCAAGGAAGTGTAATAACTCGTTGATGGTTATGTAGACGTTTTGTCTCAACATTGAAAATTCAACGTTTACAATGTGACCAGAACGAGGACCAGGAAGAGCCGGCGAAAATGCACACGAACGTGGGCGAGGATGTCGCGAAACACTATCTTGTGACAGAAAACAATCGTTCCAGAAATCCGTTCAATTAATCATGATTAGGGTGGCAGTGTGAATAATGGACGTTACAGCAGAGATTTTCAAGGATAAACAAGGAAGGACATGGTTCTGCGGATAGCTTTTGACTTGTGGGAAGTGTTCGAGTTTTAAAAATCCCTTTCGGAAATGATTTTTAAAGTGTGTACGAATCTGATGTATAACGTTTTGGGTCTGGCGATAAGAGGAGAACATATTTGTGGAGTGCTCACTTGGATTTTCTACTTTACGCAAGCGGATTTGTCGTTTTTACGACCTATAAGCTTTATTGCTTATGTTTTATACATTTTAATTGAAAAAGGTCGTCGCGCTGTACGAATAGGAACATGGGGACTGTCGGATTAATATTATACAGTGGAGATAGCTAGCAGGATGTAAAGTAGATCTGGTTGAGGCAGGTACGTTCAGATTTAAGAGTGATATTCCTGACTTCCTATTAGTCTTAAGAACGCTATCTGTTTTTTTTTCGGCTTTATGAAAGATTGTGTTATCTACCGCGACGCATATGCTGTACTTGTATGTTGATACAAAAACAGATTTTTAATTTTGGAGTCCTTGTCCTAACCCTCTTAAACCTCGCTTTAATGGGTGTGCTTTGAACTTGGAAGTTCGGAGCCACGATAACAACCTCGTTGAATGTGTTCCTTCTAAGATTCGCTGTTCTGTTCCATTTTTTTTAAGTCCACACTTATATTGTCCTTCCATTTATGGTGTAGTCTTCCTGGTGGTCTTTTTCCCCTCGGTATTTCCACTCATTGCTTAGACCTTTCATCCACTATATATAATCTTTGTGAATTTAGTACTCGGACAATGCCTTAATTAATAAACAATACTGTCTCAGACAAATAGGATACTTATGTGAAAACTAGAGGTGTCGAGCAATTATTAAATATATTAGCCTTTATTTCAGGATATTGTAGTCAATAAATGACGCATAATCCTTATAACATAACATATGACCTGTGCAGGGACGGGTTAAGAATATCCCTGCAGCGATACCTCTCGCTTGTCGTAAAAGGCGACTAAACAAAGGTAAACAAAAATCACATCTAGGCAATTTAGAAAACACCAAGGTGAGCCTAGGGACACATATACCACCATTAAACTGCCCCACAAGTGTGCATGCAAATCAGTGGGTTGACACGACTGGAGATCACCGGTGTTGTAAGAGTAAGATCAAACAAAAACAAAAAACAAAAATCTGGAGCATGCCCGTGTCAAAAAAAGGAGGGAGAATAAAGAAAACGGGCAGACCGTAGCATTATGGAAAAGAACGCTAAAAGGAAAAGCACTACCCCGCCAGGCACTACTAATGGTCATGATCCTGGGACGAGCAGCAATGCTCGGGTCAGAGCTATAGGATTTCCGGGAGATAACAAAGTAATGCAACGGCGTAAGCCACACTTAAGAGTCGCGAGTTGGAACGTTGGAAGCATGAGTGGTCGCAGCTATGAGCTTGAAGAAATTATGGTTAGAAGGCGAGTAGACATCCTGTGCGTACAAGAGACGAAATGGCGAAACACCGGTAATCGGGCACGTTTCTTGGACGTTAAAACAAAAGCCTACAAGATGTTTTACTATGGATTGGAACAAGGAAAAAACGGAATCGCCATCATCCTTGCGGCAGAGCTACTTGGTAACGTCTTAACCATTTCAAAGTCCAGTGACCGTTTGATGGCTCTCAAATTGGTGATGCATGGTGAGGTGTGGAACATCGTAAGCGCATATGCCCCTCAAGTAGGATGCGAACAAAAAGAAAAAGATGCATTCTGGCTAGATTTCCACAACCTTATCAAAATCATCCCAAAGGAAGAGCTTTTGTTTGTTGGGGGAGATTTAAACGGACATGTCGGGAAGACAAGCGAAGACTATGAAGACTACCACGGAGGGCTGGGATACGGCACCAGGAACTCTTCAGGTGAAGATATCCTAAACATGTGCAAGTCGTACGGTCTTATAGTGCTAAATACCATGTTCGTCAAACAAGCCGGCACCTGATCACTTATAGCAGCGGCGGAAATGAAACTCAAATAGACTATCATTTGGTATCCAGTTTCATGAAGCCACGAGTTAAAGATTGCAAAGTGATGCTGGGAGACACGATCGCCCCTCAACACCGTCTCCTCCTGACTGAATTTTTTATGGAGGCGAGTAAGAAGTCAATTATCGATGAGGTCGGTAATGAGGAGTGCAGAGCACAAGACATGTGGGATTCCCTACAACAATCTGGCCTGCAGAAAGCCAGATCACTGCTCGGAACATCTAAAGGCCCCTGCCAACACGCAAAAGAAACCTGGTGGTGGACAGACGAAGCCAAAGTGCCTTTGGCAAAACATGGGGTTTATCGCCGAAAAAGGTCATTTGGATCTACACGGCAATGGTAAGACCGATAATCTCATATGCATCGGTTGTTTGGTGGAGCAGCCTAACACGCAAACACGCTGTGGCTTCACTCACCAAACTCCAAAGAGCGATCTGTCTCAGCTGCACGGGGGCCTTTCCCAGCACACCGGGAGCTGCTCTAGATGCTATGATGAATCTTCCACCCCTTGACACTGAAAACTATTTCTCGCCTAAATAGGAATGGTCTTTGGTACAACTCGCATTGAAGTGAAAGTTTACTTGCGGGAGAAATATCCTACGACCCCTGTCTCATGGATATGCCTTCTGACGCAATGACACCTGCCATCCTACTGCGCTGTAACGTCACAGTCACATTTCCATGGCGACAGGACTGGCTTTGGCCAGACACTGAGCCTGGAATGGAATGTCTTCGCATTTTCGCAGATGGCTTTGAGCGCGAAAACATTCGACTGCACTTCTCGTTAGGAAAATATGCATCTGTCTTCCAAGCGGAGATTTACGCAATCCTAATGGCCATGCACTATGTTGTGAAACACAGGTGGAGGGGAAAAAGCATATGTATCTGCAGTGACAGCCAAGCTGCACTCAAATCTGTGTCCAACCCTCTATCCAACTCCAAATTAGTGCATGAACTCAAGACCTTTTTGAATAAAGTCGGAAGACTAAATTCACTTAGGCTTGTATGGGTCCGAGGTCCCAGGGAACGAGATCTCCGATGAACTCGCTAGAAGAGGCTCAGAGGAGAGTTTCTCAGGACCTGAACCTGAAACATCCACATCAACTCGAATTTTTTAAAAATAATAAAAAAGAGGTCAATCTTTCATACATTAATTTGCCTACAAGTCCAGCCGCGTTAAAACAAAAAAAAAAGGTTTTTCTTAGAAAAAAATGGTTCGGGTTTTTTTTTAATTTCTCAAAAACTACAAGACATTTTTGCATCCGGTTTTCTGTTTTTAACTAAAAACTAATAAGGGAATTGAATTTTGGAAAAAAATAGTACTTAATTACATACAATTTTGGAAAAAAGTAGTTCGAAATTTTTTTTTTCCAATTTTTTTTCAAAATTTTGAGTTTGAAAATTAATTTCTCAAAAACTATTCCTTACAACAGCTTCGTTTAAAAACAAGACCAAAGAAGAGGTTTCTGGCTTTACAAAAAAGTATATCGTGGCATTGTGGTTGTTACTGTTGACTTTTAATATTTTTTTTTCCAAATTAAGTCAATTTTTTAGAAAATTGCCCCTCCCGGCTAAACGGGGGGGAATAGACCCCCCCCTCCCGTACGATTTTTTTCTTGTCTTGGCCAGGGCTACACGCTCTAGCTTTTTGGCACACTGCTCGTGGGGCACCCTGTATATTATGTATATAATTTATATATATATATTTTAGTTAAGGTAGAATAAGTTAGGTTTAGTTACATTAAGGTAGGCTTAAGTTTTATTGTAACACAAATGATCATATGCTAAGTTTTTAATAAAAAAAACATTTTTCTTAGCTTAAGCTAGATATAGTAATGTTAGTGGTAAGTTGATATAGTAGTCGAAAGACATAGATTTAAGTTGTTACGTCTATTTTAGAGTGTCCGCCTAGGGCCAGTAAGATATCTAGATTGTTAAGATAGTTAAGCTAGTTTTTAAGCATTTTTGTCTAGGGTAAGATAGATCTAAGAAGTTATGAATAAAAATGAATTAAAAACTAAAAAAAAAAAAATTGATGTTGTTGCCCAGTTTTTCCGTATAGGAATTTTTCTTATTCTTGGCTATGGACAGATTTGAACTACAGATCTACCGCTCAACAGTCGGTGATGATTACCACCAACACAAAAACATCTCTCTTAAAATCCTTGGATATTTATTATAATTCGGAAAATCACACACGTTACAACGAATGGGAAGTTCAAAATAGTTTTTATTCGGTTGACAACAAGCCTTCCATTTACTCACCGCTACTTATAAAATTGATTTTTCCCATTCAATCAGGAAGCCGATGTGTCGTTAAAATCATTTTACTTAGTCACCAAAATATTGATTTTTTTTAAAATTTCGTTTGACAGCTATTTCCATTTGCTTGTTACTCCTTACTCCTTCGTACTCGGCGTATGTGGGTGACGCCTGTGTGTAGCAAATGTGAGCTTGTTAGCAGAAATTAAACTTCAAACCACTTTCGTCGCCACCATTTATAGGCTCCCTGCTTTGGAAGCCACTATACCTAAATGGCATTATGTCCTCAATGTTATGGCAAGCTACACTGTATACCTATCTAAGGATACACATGTGGGTATCTCGTGCAACCTTCAACCTCGAAAGGGAACTTCGCAAATATCAAGTCCTAATCGTCGTCATCTCTATCGTCAGGGAGTCAACCGTTCTGAATAATTAAACGACCGGATCCGGTACTGCTTCATACCCAACCGTATGAGGAAATAGCGACATAACATACTCGTACACGGCCATATATACATATGTATGTAGTCATTTCGTTAGTTGGATATATAAATTAGGATAAAAGATGGCATACTGTCTGAATGACACGCGAATGAAGAACGAAAGATGGGAGGAATGTCACATGTGAGCACCTATCTACCATATCTATGCGGTACCGAACACGCGTGGGAATAAATCTCCATAGAACGATAGAGACAGTATGACTGACAAGAACATACAACTGACGAAAGTAATTCGCTCTTATCCAACAGACTGTGTTCAACCTCCACTCATCCTTGTACTAAATAATCATTTAAGTAGACCGAGTATGCCGTAGGGTTGGGCCTAATACTTAAGAGCACAACGGTAAGGAAGAAGCCATCCCCATACACCCACAGCCGGATTCATACCTCATACGCTCATATTGCAAAACGTTCATTGATTTTTATGACGGCAATTAAAGGAAGCAGGCAAATGACGTAGGATATTAACGAGTCACATACCTAGTGCTGTCGTATCCCCTTTTGTTTAAACGTTAAGTAGAACACACTCAGTTCAGCTTTGAGCTCATCTTTATGCATTTTTATCCTTCTATCTCACCCTGATAGGTGAAAAGGCACAGATAGGCCTCAGATTGAGGGTTACCAGGGCTATTAAAAAAAAATTAAATATACAGCCCCGGGGCAATGTAGATTGAAAAGGTAATAGGCTCCGGATTAAGGGCATGTAATGTGTTTTAAGATGAACTTAGTCAAGAAGCGATTGGAAGGGATTAATCGAGAGATTTATGGGATCATAAATGGCATAAACGATTTCGTTTCATTCCTTGTCGGATATTTTATATTGCTCGAGGGGAAAAGGGGCTTTAATATTCATTTGCTTTAATATTTTTAATGGTACCTCAGTAAGTGGATCGTAGCCTAAAGGCGAGGTTCGAAAAAGGTCGAATCGTACTGCTATCTGTTTTGGAAATCAAACAAAAGAATAATATTTTCCAAGTGACACTTGACATCGACCTGGTAGTGCGAAAGAAGGACGAATGGTACCCAATAAATATGACAATCCCAAGCCGGATATTAATTACATTCCAAACAGTATGATCCATTTATTCAACCCAATCTCGCAAAAAAGCATAATTCGATGTATGCTCGTCCAAAAAAAGGATAAAAGCCCATAAACCATATTTTATGTAAACCTTTGATGTCAGGTCAACCACTATGCATACCCCACGAACCGTCATGTCATTTTGTTTTGCCTATCCTGTCAGAAATGACAGGCAAAAAAGCATAAACGTTCAACTTAAACAATGAAGGCAGACAAGCATCACGGGAAAATGATTTTAGCAAAAGGATAACAGACTGCAACCCCACGGTACACCATAGTCCTGCTGCACCAACACTTGTTGAACAGGCAAACTTTAGATTTAAAAAAAATCCCAAAACTTGTTACCCGTATTCAATTTTGATTTACAAAATTAACAAAAACAAAGAGTTGAACAAAAATCGCGATGAAAAACGAGTTTGAATATTGTTCCATGACTGATGGGGGTCCTCCGGGACCTGTGATGGGGTGTTAAGTGAAAGCAACAGACAGCCAAAGAGCTGCAGGCACTTCTTTGTTTTGTTTCGCTCTTTTGTGTTTTTTTAAAATTTTCACCAATTAAGAAAGCTTACGGGAAATTTTACGCATCCACACCGGAATGCTTGAAGGTCTTACGAACAAATACTAGAACCGTAGGAAGGATTCCGCCATCGACGCAAAGTATCCGTTTTGTCGTTTCCCATGTGCTCGTTAGCTGCCTCAAAATCACACAAAGTTTATGGAGTTCGGGGAATTGTTGCCATCAAGAGAATGGGCTTAAATATACGAAAGAGTGGAAGAAGCGTTAAAATGAATGTGTTAAAACTGTTTGGAATAATTGCTTAACTTCCGGGAAAACGAGGTATGAAGACGTTTCCAGGATAATCAGGCGAATGTGTGCATTCGCGAAACTTTGCGAAATGTCCAATAATATGCATGCAAATACTGCATAGAATCGAGGCTAGGAATTCTATGACTCTAAAAAATATTTTACGAGATTCTATTTGAATTTTCACAACCGTAACAGGGTACTTACCAAGGCTGAGTGAGTCTTATTTATACCTTTCTACTCCCTACGTACACTTAATTATTTGCCCTAATCGGATTGCTCATTATTATTAAAGATTTCAATCAAATCAAATTTTAGTTCCTCAACTCTATACCCACCAGAAACCCAGTGACAGAAGGCTCTCTTGCTGAAGTTGTTGTAATGGATAAGACAAAACTGTTGACGTGTCAACCTTTTCAAGGTGTTTAGAACTCGATTGTATCCTTTCCCTTACTAATTGACAATGGTGACTAGATAAGCTGCAAAAGAAAAATACAACAGCCCAAGACTCACTCTCTACTTTAATCTCTTTCATCAAGGGTTCTCTATCACAACACAAATTGCACAAATTTTACTTCAACCAAGTCATATAGAAGAACCTGCTTCAAGGTTTGCATCCCTCCGTTATATAAGTGGCTATTCTGATACCCTACTAACAAGGAGATGAAGCTGGACACAATGCGGAGAACTGATTTAGACTACAAACATCAGATCGATAAGCCTTCTTCGAATAGTAATGTCTAAGTCTGATATTACCAAACCCTCCTCCAAACTCTTCGAGAGTATTTTGTACGAAACCCTAAATTTTCGCTGCAAGTCTTTAATCTCCCCTAGACCACACGGTATCCTCAAATGCAGATCTACAACCACTAACTTTGTTAAATTTGTGTCCTTTATCCTATCAGCCTTAGAGAACGGCAAAGAAGTCGACGTTATCTCAACCGATTTCAGTAAAGCTTTCGATAAAATCTCCCACAGACTGATACTCTTCAAATTGTCCTCCCTTGGCTTCGATCCCATTTCTTTGAAGTGGATATCTTCTTACCTGGAAAATCGCTATTACAGTGTTCGTTTTAGATCTGCCTTCTCTAACCCCTTTTTAGCTTCCTCCGGCGTCCCCCAAGGCAGCCACTTAGGTCCACTTCTTTTCGTTCTTTCCATAAACGATATTGAAATGGTGATCAAACACTCCCACATCTCATTATACGCCGACGACACCAAGTTCTTCAAGACCATTTCCTCCAGTCATGACTCTTGCCTTATTCAATCTGATCTGAATAGTTTTTTCCATCTGGTGTTCCAAAAATTGCTTGGAGCTTAACATTTCCAAATGCCAATCAATTACCTTTTCACGTAAACGAATCAAACCTCCTCCTCATCTCCTCCATCTCCACGGTTCAAATCATTCGCGATCTTGGCATATTATGTGACCAGGAGCTAAATTTTCGCGCACACATCGATGAGATAATCCTTAAAGCTAATTCTGCACTCGGTTTCGTGAAGCGATGATCTAAAGAATTCTCGGACCCTTACGTTACCCGATCTTTTTACATAACCTTTGTCCGGCCCTTTCTTGAATACGCCTCTCAAGTGTGGTCTTCTTACCAACAAACCCACATTTCTAGAATCGAGAGCATCCAACGCCGATTCCTACGTTTTGCTCTTCGAGGTCTCCCCTGGGGCAATCCTTTGATTTTACCACCATACCAAGACCGCCTTAAACTAATCAACATGAACACGTTGGAAGAAAGAAAAATTGTATCTGACATTCTTTTCATCCATCGGCTCCTTTCAGGTACCATTGACTGCGCGACCCTCTATAACTCAACACTAACCCCCGCAATGTACGAAATCCCCGTCTCTTCTATCTATCCACCCCCCGTACTGCCTATGGCTCCAATGAACCTATTTCTCGTATGCTGGGAAGTGTTAATTCGAATCCTTACTTCGATTTCAACCTCAGCACTCGATGCCTAAAAATCCGCCTTTTTAACCACCCTCCCGTTCTCCCTAGCTAGTAAGTGAGATTTGGTTAAGATTAGATTAAGCTAGTTTGAATTAAGCCCAATAAATGGGGGCGTTCGCCCCACGAAAATTAATAGAAATTAAATCAAAACCACTCACAATCAATTAAACCGCTTTACCTATTAAAGATTCACAAGTTTTTAACTACCTTTAATCCCCCCTAACCCCAATCATTCACAGCCCTTACGTGAGCCCTTACCTCTACCTAATTTTCAAATCGTCGTTGTTAGGTTCCCAAAGTCAAGGTAGCATTTTAAATGTTTTAATTGCAATTGGAGAGTAAGTGGGCTGTGAGCTAAAATAACTAAATGGTCAGCATACCCAACAACCTTAACCTCAACATCATCTATTCTCACCCCAAGAAAATTTGCTATGTCATCGATCTAAAGAGTAAGGAAAAATGGCCTATGCACCCACCCTTGTGGAATTCCTGTTTTTATAACAAAATAGTCTAATAGGACGCAGTTCCATACCGCAGCAGACGTTTGTGGGACAAGTTCTTTTAAAACTCTAATGAATTTACTTGAAAGACTTATAGCAGATAGCTTGTACAGCAAGTTTCGCAGCACCTTTAAAGTCTACAAAGTAGGCTTCTTTCTTCTCACTTTAAACATTTTAAATGTTGTCATCTGTCGGAAACCTTGACTATTCGTCTCCAACCAACTTGTGTAACTTAGGTGTAAAGCACATAGAAGGGAGATATCTCGGTAGTTTTCGGGAAGACTATATGCTGAAAATATCGCCACCGTGGCTGAGAGTGTGACTGAAAATAGAGATGAACTCGTTTCTAGCAAACACTGTTCACGGCATTTTGAATGAACATATGTCACTCAAAGTGACGCGAGTCACTTTTTTTCCATTTTCAGGCAGCATATGAATTTCACGTCGGAAAAAAACACTTTTTGCGGCGATCCTCTAAACGATTGAATTTTTGGCTTCTTCAAAAGGTTTCCAACCTTGCAATGGTAAAATGGGGCTTCCCATTTCAGGTTTCTCAAATAGATTTTAACGACTTGAGGATCATGTACATCTTGTCGTGCCCCTGCTCGAATAGCGGTTGCTTGGATCAGCTTATAATAAACTACAACTTGCTGGTCCTACCAAATGATTCGAATCATGGATGTTTGCCTTTGCCGCTGATGATGATGCATGTCCAGGTCTACCCCACGATCTTTTACGCTGAAGCTACAGTTCGCACATAAAACAACGCCGTTCGATTTCTCTCGGCTTTTTGATACCCCGAAGCGTTCTTTACCTTCAACATCAAAATCATTATTTTCGAAGCATCGAAACCAATTTCCGTTTGTCGTTTTTGACAGAGCGTTCTCCCCATAAGCCTCAACAAGAATTCAGTGTGCTTCAGCTGCAGAATTTTTTTCGAATGAATTAGTGCAATAAAATTCACCATAAATATTCTTATTTAAGTACGATACTCGACATGCCTAAAACTATAAACAAAAAATGTTGTGCACACTAATAGGTTTGTTCAAAAATGGGGTGACTTTTTGAATTTTGTGAACAATAAAATTAAGTGCTCCAAAGTATCGTTTGGCAAGTCCCCTTTGAACAAAAAAGTATATCTTTAAAAGCTCTTGTAATGTATGTAAACACATTGATTTATTGATTTATTAATTTATTAGAAAAAAGTATCTGTATTCTATAGTACATGAAGAACTAGAGGCGAAAACAGATTTGAAAAGTACAAAAATACATAACCAGAGAAAAAAAAACTATAAACATATTGAGTGGAGTCATTAAAACTATTTAACAACAATGATAATTAAATATGTCTCTAAAGCAGAACACAAACCATATCAGGAATATCCGCCAAATAACTTTTTTTTTTTTTGAAAATGCTATAAAAAAAACTACTGAATATTTTCTCAAATTTCTTTTTTTATTTGAAAGTACAATCCTTCCGGTTAATAATGGAAAATAATTTCATTCAAATGGCTGCCTCGGCTGGCCATGCACGATCGGTCCAATTTTTAAGCACATTATCGATTGTGTGCAGCTGCATTTCACCAATGGTTTCACGAATATTGTCCTTTAAAGCTTCAATTGTTTCTGGCTTGTCGGCGTAACACTTATCTTTGACGGCACCCCACAAATAATAGTCCAACGGTGTCAAATCGCAGCTCCGAGGTGGCCAAACGACATCAGCTCTGCGGCTGATAATGCGATATTCAAAAACAGGGCGCAAAACATCGAGTGTAGCTTCGGCTGTGTGGCACGTAGCGCCGTCCTGTTAAAACCAAATGTTGCCAATATCCTCCTCTTCAATTTTTGTGAACAAAAATTCGTTCAACATGGCCCGATAACGATCGCCATTGACTGTAACGGCCACTCCTTGCTCATTTTCGAAGAAAAATGGCCCAATTATGCCTCTGGACCAAAATCCGCACCAAACAGTGGCTCGTTTTGGGTGCACCGGCTTTTCAATGTATGCGTGCGGGTTTTCTGTGCCCCAAATGCGACAATTTTGCTTGTTTACATACCCGCCAAGATCAAAATGAGCTTCATCTGAAAAGATGATTTTTTTTGGCAAAATCGGCGAAGCGTTGTTCAAGCGCATACACAACCATATTCGTTCAGCGGAAGGATAAAACTAATTATCTGTCAAATCAGACATGAGCTAAGTGTTACCATTCACGAAATAAGCACTACTTGAAAAAAAAACGTTAGATGGCGGACCCTTTATATTTTTTAAGGAAGGAGTTTATTAAACAGCCTTGGAGCAATTAATAAAATAAAATCGAAAATATTTGTAGATTGTGGTAAGGAACTTGTACCAGATTCTGTTCGGTTACTCGAAGTTGGTAAATAGAAGAGCTTCTGTTTAAAGAATGTCTTGATCTTTCAAAAAATACTTTTAAAACTTTATAGCAAAATAGATGTTTCAAAGATAGAATGTTGAGACTTCTGATTCATTGTTGTTAAAATATTGTACTGAATTCCATAGCTTAATTGTGTTTACACTTTAAGCAATATTAAAACATCAATATCTCTTATATTTCCTTTCTACATCCTCCTTCTTCCTTCAACAACCTTTGTATTAAAAGGAACACTGTAGTCCACTTCTTAAAATAAACTTTTCTTATTATATCAACCTCAACCTCGGCCATCGTGTAATTATTTCAACAGGTTATGGGCCCAGACCCATCTAAATAAAGTATTTAATAAAATTGCGTTAATAGGTTTTTTTTTTTTTTTTTTTTTTTTGTTAATTCATTAACCCATTGAAATGACAACCTTCATGGGAAGAATTCCATTGTTAAATGGAGAAAATTTCGCCACGTGAAAGCCGCAGATGGAATCAATCCTGCATAAAAATCGGTTATTAAAGATTGTTACCACTGATGTAGCAGAAAGGCCCACTGATCGTAACAAATTGGAGGAATGGATGAACAAAGACCAGGATGCCAGATGCGAGATGATAATCTGCATGGAACCTGTTCAGGTATCACTCGTAAAATCATTCACCACTTCCAAGGAAATTTGGGACTTTCTGGAAGCCACATATAATAGGAAAAATACCCGAACTAAAGTCCAGGAGTTCCGTAAGTTAATTAATATTAAAATGTGCGAAAAACAAACCATGGAAAATTACTTAATCCAATTTAATTCTATCGTATCACACCTGGTCGAAATGGATGCTAAGCTGGATGACAACTTGTTGGCTGCGATTTTGTTGGATAGCCTACCTGAAAGCTACAAAGACATTCAAGCCGCATTTGATGTTGCTACTGATTTCCCGAAGATCGATGTTCTGCGAGCACGTTTGCTGGAAGTAGTCGTAAGCCAAAGGAAAAGGGGTGATGTTGATGGTGAGGTTAAAGATGAAGCTTTGAAAGTAAAATTCCACCCTAAGAAATTGGATAAACAACGACCAGGTATGTCAAATTCATTCCAATTTAATTGTCATCGTTGTGGCAAGAAAGGTCACATGAAACGAGATTGCCGAGTCAAATTAAGTAAAGAAAATTTGCATTATGCTCGAAAAGAAAAGGTTGATGAGGAAGGTTTCGTTGCATCCGAATATATGTACCTACATATATTGAGAACTGTAATTGCGTACCAACAGAAAATTCTTTAAGTAATTTGGAGGTTAATGAAAATGATGGAAAGAATACAACATGTCCTGTTGCAAAGATGACTTTGTCGAGTTAGACACAGATTTTTCTGGACTTGTTCAGGCAGCCAACAAAAACTTTGCTAACATAAAAGGAATAGGAACTGTAAAACTGAATGCAATAGTTGGAGGAAAAATTAAGTCGATACTCGTATCTCGGTACAAAACACTTTTTATTCCGGAATTGAGAAGCAATTTCTCTGCAAGTAAGGCTACTGATAATGACTGCAAAGTTGGTATAAAAGGAAAACATGCATGCATTATTAAAAATGGAAAAACATTATCGGAAGCAGTTAAAAACAAAGGGCTTTATTTGGTAGCTATGAATTATGATAGGGAAAGTTGCAATTTAATTCCACAGACTAGCACTAATTTAGATATATGTCATAGAAGGTATGGCCACTTAAATGTAGCTTCAGTTCGTCAATTAAAGGTCAATGGCATGGTGAATGGACTTCCTAATTTTGAGGATACCAAACTCGACTGCACAAATTGTTTAAAAGGAAAGCAAACAAGACTTCCTTTTCGAGCAAGGACAGAAAAGTCTTCTAACTGTTTATTGGAAATCATTCACACGGACCTTTGTGGACCATTTAATATTGAATCTATTCAGAAGAGTCTATATTTTGCAACTTTTATTGACGATTATTCAAGGAAAGTCTTTGTTTATTTTTTGCGGAATAAGAGCGAGTATTTTCAAATTTTTAAGAATTTCAAGGCTCTGGTTGAGAATCAGAGTAACAAAAAAATTAAGATATTAAGAAGCGATAACGCGAAGGAACTGGTTTGCCAAGCTTTTTCTAAATTTTTAACCGATAATGGTATCAAACGTCAACTAACCGTAGAGTATACTCAGCAAAACGGCCTTGCTGAACGCATGAACCGCACACTTGTGGAAATGGCCCGATGCTTTCTTATCGAAAATAATTTGCCACCGTTTTTGTGGGCTGAGCTAATTAACACTGCTGCTTATATACGTAATCGTTGCCCGACTGCGCTCAATCAAAACAAAACTCCTGAGCAAATTTGGACTGTTTGTCATTTTCGACAGATTGGCTGCAGTGCTTTTGTTTTGATAAAAAACTCGAATAGAGCAAAATTTGATCAAAAGAGCGAAGAATATGTCTTGATTGGGTACTCTGATGAGTCCAAGGCTTATCGCCTGTGGAGAAGAGGAACTAGGAAAGTTGTAAAAAGTCGTGATGTTCGTTTTGTTGAAGGATTAGCTCAAATTAAGATTTGGCGAGAGAGAGTTTTTATGAAATAGAAAGTGAAAGAAAAGAGACGAATGATAGAAAAGATGTTTTTTATGAATTTCAACAGATAGGATCTCAGAATAATATCAATGTGCATGCTGATAAAATGAATGATAATTTATTGAATTCAAAACAAAAAGAGAAAGAACATGTGCATGCGGAAGATGATATCAATTTGGGAAATAGGAACATTGATAAACTTGCCGATAAACAGGAAAACTAATGTTCCAACAAGGAAGGTGAGCAATCAAATATTAAAAATCGTTTAAGAAATCGCCAACGCGACAAATCGGAGGATATGATTGAAAAATTATTTCATATCAAGGAAGAAGATCCATCAAGTTTTCGAGAGGCTTTAAATTCTTCGCATGCTGAGGAGTGGGTCGAGGCCATGAAAGCGGAATACAACTGCCTTAAGAAAAACAACACATGGAATCTCTGTGATCTACCTGTTGGCGGGCAGCGATAGGGAGCAGTTGGGTTTAGTTTATAAATCAAAATACTTGCCTAATGGAGAAGTTGAACGAAAAAAAGCACGTCTAGTAGCGAAAGGCTATACACAAAAATATGGCATTGATTATTTAGAAACATACGCGCCCGTGATACGTCAAAGTTCTTTGCGACTGATATATGCTCTGCCAGTGGAGCATGACTTACATCAATCATTTTGATGTTTCGACAGCTTTTTTAAATGGGAAACTCGATGAGGAGATCTTCATGAAGCAGCCGGAAGAGTTTACTGATGAACGTTATCCACAAAAGGTATGTCGTCTTAACAAAGCTTTGTATGGTCTAAAGCAGGCAAGCAGGCAATGGAATAAAACTTTAGATAAACATTTGAAAAAAATCAATTTTACGCAATCGAAATATGAACAATGCATATATTTTAAAATCGATGATGATGAAATAACTATCATTGGAATTTACGTAGATGATACATGTTATCATTGCACCTAATGAAAAAGATCTGTTTTGCTTATTAAGGAAAAACTTCGTTCAAGTTTTGAGATAAAAGATCTCTCTGCATTGGATTAGAAATTAAGAGGAGTAATGGAATTTTATCAATCAATCAAACACGATTAATTAATAATTTACTTTTAAAATATAATAATATATGCACAATTCTAAAACTCTTCAAATACCTATGCAGGTGAAATTAAAACTGGAAAAGGAACCTTTGGTCCCGGGTGAACGGATCGCTGTTGAAGTTGTGAAATACCAAGAGATCGTTGGGTCTCTGATGCACTTAGCTGTTTTCAGTCGACCCGATATTTCGTTCAGCGTTAGCAGTTTGGCTCAGTTTTCCCAAAGTCCCCGAAAGCAGCACTGGAATGCAGTAATGCAACTTCTTCAATATCTTAACACAACCAAACATGCTAGAATAGAATTTCGAAAAACTGGGTTACCACTTATAGGCTTTGTAGATGCTAGTTGGGCTGAAGATGTTAATGACCGTAAATCTCAAAGTGGTTTTTGTTTCACCCTTGCAGGTGCAGCTGTCAGTTGGGAATTGAAGAAGCAACGAACAGTAGTAACCTCCAGCGCCGAAGCAGAATATATCGCACTGACAGAAGCTTCCAAAGAAGCTTTCTCACTTCGTTTTTTACTAGGAGAACTCAAACTCGGGTGTGATAAGCCGATTGACATCTACTGCGACAATCAAAGCGCACAACACATCGCGAAGTATGGAGGGAACCAAACATATACACTACAAGTATCATTTTGTGAGAGAAGCAATAGAGCAGGGAGCAGTTGATGTGAAGTATCTTCCAAGTAAAGCCATGGTCGCAGATGCTCTTACAAAAGCTGTTCCTAAAGAAAAACATTTGCCTCGTTTTAAACAATTTGGAATGAATGACTGTATTAATATTGAGGAGGAGTGTTAAAATATTGTACTGAATTCCATAGCTTAATTGTGTTTACACCATAAGCAATATTAAAACATCAATATCTCTTATATTTCTTTTCTACATCCTCCTTCTTCCTTCAACAACCTTTGTATTAAAAGGAACACTGTAGTCCACTTCTTAAAATAAACTTTTATTATTATATCAACCTCAACCTCGGCCATCGTGTAATTATTTCAACAATGGTAAACTATCGAAACGGCAATTTTTGCCACAAATAAGTCTAATAACATGTTTTTGACAAACAAGGAGAGGGAAAATTTTGTTATAGTGCGGTCCACCCCAATATCGTCCGAGAAAGCCTTAACCTTACTTAGTAGTTTTGTGCAAAACAAAATTAATGAAAACTAAAAACAATAAAGGACCAAGCTCTGAACCCTGTGGAACACCCATTAATATCGTTCTCCCCTAAATCCACATTTACACAGTTTAAGAACATTATATGTTCTAAGAACATTATATGATCGACAGTATCAAATGCTTTAGTTATGTCCACAAACAGCGCTGCGGTATGGCATCTATTATTGAAGCGGTTACAATCACAGAAACATTCGGAACTTTCAGAGACTATTTTAGCGCCAATAGAGGAATAAAACCTGTTGAAGTTTTCCGTTAAAATCCTGTTGTCGGATATCAAAGTATTCTCTTCTTTCAAACCAATAATGCGATCTTTCTGAGCAGACTTATTTAATAAGCCTCTTATTAGTTCCCAGTCTTTTTTAGAGTCACCTTTTGCCTCACGAAATTTGTGCAGTTTGTGTATTAATTATTTTTAAAACAACGAAACTTATTTTAAGATATACTTAACATAATTGTTTATAGGCAGAAGTTATTGCCTATTATATATTATATTATTATTATTGGGATTTTGCTTTTTTTTTGTGAACAATTTGTTTTTCTCTTTAATTTTCTTAAGCAACTCAAAGGATATCCAGGATTTGAGTTCTTCCGATTTATTATTCCTTGTTAATTTTTTCAGCATTCGAAACGAAGAAGATAATTTAGGGATACAAAATCGGTTTTAACAAAAGATTATTTAGATGACAGTGGTTTATTTGTAGAAGGACAAGAATATTTTAAACGAAGACATGTCATAGAGTGATCGGATATTTGCAAATTGACAACAGAGTTGTAGATTTGAGTTATCTGAGAGTTGGACAAACGTACCATAATGTGGTCGATACATGTACCAGCGGAAGGACAAAAACGAGCAGGTCTATTTATGCTCGACTCAAAACCATACGAAGATAAGAGAAACAGATATTTATCAACAAAATTAGAATTTTGTTGGATGTCTATATGTGAGCAACCGATGAAAACGTTGTAACAGGGAAGAAAATTGGTATGTAAAATCGTCGAATCAAAATTATTGGCTTATGCGAAATTGCTAAACTTTGACTAAAAGAACTGTAGCATGAGCATCGATCAAAAGCTCTTGAACGACGTGAATGACGATTCAGATTTGCTGAAAGCAGTCACCACTGGAAACATAAGTCTATGGTACGTCAAAGCCAAATTCTTTGACGTTAGGCAAAAAGGTCTTAAGTTAAAAAATTGCATTTTGGTTTTTTGATTGGGTTTAACTACATTTTTTTTTCTCTTTCGTTTGGTATTAACGACTTTAGTCTATCACAACTGCTTCCCATCGTAATAATTTAGTCTTTAGGCAATAAGTCAGAAAAATGCATATTTGGTTTGGTATTAAAGTCTTAAATGTATTTAAGTCTTTGTGACCGATGTCTCTGAAGCATTTAACATTCTTCTATAGACTTAAGTCTTTTATACCGTACGGAATAATCAAATAGGAGAATAGCGTAGATATGTATACCAGCTTCACCTGAGTCTTCGCCAGCTCCATTGTTACCTGCTGATATGCCAAACATTTTCGATTCCGATGATAGCGTTATGGATGTGGATTTAGTCCCAGACAAAGAAACCAGTGATAGCGAAATGAATCAAGACCCAACTCAACTCAATTAAATCAAGAGACATCAGTTGGGAAGAAGTGGTCCAGGCGTATAAGGAAATAACGAATTAAGAGAAATCATAGCGGCCAAAGTTACGTGAATGTAAGCGGAAAAATTGTTCGAGCAGGGAATTGCAAAATTTACCACAATGCAGTTCTTTCCTTGTAAGGGCTGTTTCAGCAGAACGTTAGACGAAAAAGAATAGTTCATCTCAAACGCCGTCAAAAATAAAATGCTTAACACATCCGGCATTACGGTAGACGACCAAAGGGGTAAAAAATCTTCGAAAAACAAAAAATCTGAAGAGGAGCTTAATGAAGTCTTGGCTCACATAAAATCTTTTCCAAACTATGAAAATCATTACACCAGACGTACAAATGAGAAAAAAATTTTACCTTCCTATTTAAACTTGCGCATTATGTACGACTTATACAAAGAAGGACGTGAGAATTTCGTTGGTCGTTGAATTTATGAAAGGGAATTTCATAAATTAAAACTAGCCTTTAAAAAGCCAAAAGTAGACACCTGCTACAAGTGCGACGCCCTTCATATATACGATCAAGTTGCTGCTAATCAGGAAGAAAAACAGAAAGCAGAAAACGATCTCCAAATCCACCAGGATCAGGCTAATGCGGCATTTGATGCCAAAAAAGCTGATAAGCTAGCAGCTCAAGACAGCGCGCAAAAGAAATGCTTCAGCTTCGATCATCAACAATGCTTGCCAACACCGTTTGTTGGATATTCGGTAGCATTTTATAAAAGGCAGCTATGGACCTATAACCTTACTGTTCACGACAATATTACTGGAGATTCAACGCACTACATGTGGTATGAAGCTCCAGCTACTAGAGGGGGAAGTGAAATAGCTTCTTGCCTATATGCTCATTTGAAGAAGCTGCCTGAGGTAACATTTTACTCAGACACATGCGGGGGACAAAATAAAAACAGTCATGTGGCGGCAATGTTTTTAATGGCTCAAGTTAAGTTCCCCAATTTAACAAGTTCCTTGTTTCGGGTCATACACATATGGAATATGACGTGGATCATTCTATGATTGAAAAACAAAAAAAGAAACTTAAAACACCTGTTTACCACCCCCACGATTGGTACCAGCCAGTACGAACAACAGGCTCAAAAAGAAATGCAGCAAGAAGAATAATTCTTTGATTTTGCCGCTTTGTTGAAGACAGCTTTTGTGTGCAGAAAAAAAAAATACTATTAATGAGCAGTATTCTTGGCATAGTGTGCAATGGCTCCAATACCAAGAGAATGGTTTAGTGAGATATAAAAACAATTTAAACCACTCCGAAGAGTTTAAGATTTTATGCTTCCGTAGAAGAGGAAAAAGTAGATGTCTCAAAGATTATCCACTCCAAGCAAAGTACAAAACCTTAGTCCCGATATCTGAGGAGAAAAAAAAAGGATTTGTGCTCTCTTTTAAGCTTAGTGCCACCTGTGTTTCACGACTTCTATAAAAATTTACCAACTTCTAACTCCGCAATAAAGAATTATGATCCAGATTTCGTAGATGAAGAAGAAGCGGAAACAATATAAACTTTTTTTTTTTGTTATAAGCTGTACATTTTTTTAAGATTCTGGATTAATTAAACAATTTCCTATTTTATAACTTTATTACAATGTTTTATTTCCTGACTTAAGACTTACGGAGAAACAAAACTTTTACAAATAGTACAAAATGAGAGGATCCTAAGGACTTAAGTCATCGAAAAAGCAGTAAATACTAATGAATTTGCAAAATGTATTAACATAATATATAGGTCTTTATTTCAGAGCTTATTTGCCATCATTTTTTTTTCAAACATATTTAATCCCGATTTGCAAATAATTAAACTATTTTCAATTTGGTTTTACGAAAAACTGCAGTTTCTAACTGAAGACCTTTTTGCCTAACGTCAAAGAATTGTCCCATGAAAACCAAGACCGAAAAAAGCAAGCTCGCTTAAATGTGCAAGTCTTGCTCACTGTTTTCGATGAGTACAATGGCGTGGTTCATCATGAGTTCTTACACAAAGGTCATACGGTCAATAAGGAATGTTACTCGTACCCTGATCCCTGAGACTGAGACTCATGAAAGGACGTAGATTTGCCACGATTGAGGAGATGAACTTAGTTCACCAAAAAAATGCATATCAGAAGTGCTTCGAGGATTGGAAAAGTGGTGGCGCAAGTGTGGTATATCTAAGGGGGGCTTCTTTGAAGGAGCAATAGGTATTAATGAATAAATAAAATTTTCTTCGAGAAAAATAAAAAGTCACCTTATTTTTTGAACAAACCTAGTGGATTGAAGTTGAAGAAAACACAGCCAAATTGCAAAACTGTATTTGAGTATATGCTTGCCATCTACTTTTTAAATATTATTGTGTTTTAAAGTGGTCTATACAGAGCGTCCTATTTTGAGTCACTTTTTCGAGCATATTGATTGGTATCTCACTAATAACACATGTAATGTTGCCTTTTAAGGCTGTAATTGAAAATCGCACGATCTATTCGTCCAGTTCACTGGTCAAAAACGAGATTGATCACCGAATTCATATCTCAATTGGTCCATCGATTCATGTTTTGAAACACTGAAAAACTTCAGAATGATATATGTTTGGAACGAAATGTCAAACGTCTTTCAGTGTTTAATTGACATTCATTTGTTTGTCCAACTAGATAATTGTATCAGCAACACCAACCAATGCTATGAACTTGCAAAAGAAACTGGTCGCATTTTATTTGCCAAAAAATCGACTTGGGCGTTAGTTCGTGAGTTTGGGCATCTAAACGTGAATCATATCTTCGCCTACCTGCCCATAAAACGATATCGGAATACTGGCTCAGTAAACAAAAAATGCGATCAGGACAGCGGCTAATATGTGCACCAGGCCACGAATGGAACACTCCGCAGAGTGTCTTTCGAGAGTCACGCAATGCGTTCGCCGATATATCGGACACTATTCAAAAGTGATCTTATTGAAAATTGGACTGAATACATTGTGAAAGGATTTTTCGCCGACATTTAAAAAAGCGAAAAGCACATTTCCATGTTACACTTCCATTGAAATACACTGTAGATGCGTTACCATTTCGGTCATGATAACGCCATCCGTCGGGAAACAATGAAAACTTATTCAAAGTACAAAATTACAGCAATTGCTACTGACCATGCCCGTTTCTGTTTGTTTGTGTACGTAAACGTGACCCCCAAGATACGATTTAAGGTTTTTAGAATTTTTCCTAAGCTTCATTAACGAAATAAAACTGCTATTATGCGAATATTTGATGAAATTTTTGATTAAAAGGGCATCTACCTGTAGGCAGAGCTAAATTGTATTCCATTACTAATTTCAGAATTTCTTCTTTAGACTGAAATAATAAAATTTCAATTTTTCGTAAAAATGTTGCATTTTCCTAATTATTTAAAGTAACACCTCTTGTTGGATAACCCTATATGTGGCTATCAAGTTGATAATTATATGATATGTGCCGAATTTAATCCTTTAAAAAGCAAGAATTCCTTAATGCCTCAATTCACTTCTTAACTGAGTCAGTTGCAGTGAGGTTTTTCGTCCCCCTCCCCTTTAACTATTACCTAAACCTGATCTAGAACCCATCTTTCATCGAAAAAAGGACATCTTCCTCACCGTCGGATGGCCAGTAATCACTGTTAAGTAAAATCACTTGCTGCTCCTCTATCTTCCTATTCATCCAAAGAAATCATTTCACTCAGCCAGACCTGTGTTCTTCTATTGCACCCCATTGTCTCCTGTCATATGGAAATATTATCGCCGCCCTTTGCCATTAAGACTCTATCCCCCCAGCTATATGGTTTTTTTATCGTGCATGTGTATATGAACGAGCATTTGCATTTTATTCGCTTATTTCGCGTTGTAAATGCATATCGTCTTCCCCAAAGATACGCAGATACGCATCTTCATCTAGCTGTTGCTGCTATTGCTCCTCCTTAAGCAGTCTCCTAGTCAGACCCTCCGTAGCCGCGCAATTATGGAAATTTTTATTATCTTACATTCATCGTGTGCTTAGATTGTTTTTATTATACATAAAGTTTCGTTTTTCCCCTCAAGGACATTCACATCCGACGAGAAGGAGAAAAGGATACATGCGATGGAAGTAATTCTCTAATGGGTTCGTTACACTCAACGGTCACATGGTATGGAATAGCTCAAGCGGAAGATGTGCAACAAAAGCTTTCGCGAGAGGATGCTTAAGTTTGTATTCATTTCCAGTTAGTAGTTAGTCGTTGAGAGTGTTCGAGATACAAATGGATGTTAAAGTTCGTGTAGATGCTCGTATTGTCCTTAAGGCCCCGTTGCGTTGCGATGCAATTAAAATTTCCTTCTTCATATTATGAAACGAGTACGAGGAGACGAGAAGCTGTCGGGGGAGTAGTGGACGTCTAGGTTACTGGTTGTTCAGGAGTAGAAACTACCGCTCCGGGATGTAACGACTTGGGATCTGAGAACATTGTCACGCGTCAGACATATCGACCAAGTGTATTGTTTTGGTATTCTCGACGTTAACAGGGACATTGTGGTGATAAGCAATAAGCAAACAGCTAAGACGGATATGATGGTTTAAAGTCTTCTTGATACAGTTTTATGAGGGTTTATGGATGTCATAAAATTCGTATTTATGGAACACTTGTGGGGGACGTTAAAGATGCTTATGTGGCGCAGTTTAAATGATGCAGCAAAGAGGTTGTAATCGCGTTTCGAAGTACACTTGATGCTGTTTAATTAAAGCCCAATCGAGATGTGATTTATTCGATCAGCTTCTGTTTTAAAGGCTATTAAATTACCCAAGCGGCAGTTGTGAATGGCTTTTAAGTGAGGCGATAATTACTTTTACATGCCATCGATATAGAAAGTAATTTACTCCCAATGGAAATAACAGGCGAACTCGCAACAAAGCGGGAATCTGTTTCCCTCGTTTTCCTCTATGATCTTGATTTAGAAATGGAACCGAAAGACGTGGCAGTATTGGTATTCCTTTGCTAACCGCGCCGCAGGATAGTGCTTTTGTTTACTGTTTGCACTGCTCTGAATGCACCTATTTAGGATGAAGGAAAACGAGAAGAACAAACCCACAAAAGGATGAAAAAAAAACAGAGAGACATAAAAAAAGGCTTCGTTTGCTTTGCTGCTCGTGGGTCAGCTAGCTTTTCCTATAACTTCTTTGCAAACAATATTTTTAATTAGAACTTTTTATATTTACCATTTCCCCCTTTCACGCTGGCACTTCGAGGGGGTTTGATCGAAGGATGATTGGAAACACTTTTTCCCTGAGATGAAAATTGCTTCTTCGTTTACCTTCTAATGAAAATGAGGTTCAATCAATACCAAGACTAAAACCTTCATCTACCCTACTCAAGCTTCACATGTTGGTAGTTGGATCAATAGACCAATGCCGGCAAAGGAAATAAGTTACAATTCGATCTAAAACTCAAGCTGAACAAATAGCTCTGCCTTGAATATAAATATCAACAAATAGCAATGCCATAATGAAATCAAGGCTCAAGGATCTTAGTATTTAACTTAATTTCCTCTGTAGATAACGAGCGTCTAGTTGATCCATCATAAGGCAATTCGAATCCGCAACAAGCAAAGTGAAACGATAAACACAACGTCAATCAGTGTACACACCGATACTATGTATGAATAGAAAGTCTCCTCGCATGTCCTTGCTCTTCCCTTTCGTTTCTTTCAACCATATTGCCTGGGTCTTCTTGCTACTGTTGATTACCGACACCATGCCTTAAGATATTAAGTGAAATCAAATATTATAACGTTTCAAGGAGGAATAGCCCTAAGATATATGGGCGTGCGGGCTTGTGTGTATTGGAGTCGGCAGATGTTCGACTCGTAGAAGGCGTTTAGTGAATTAGAGTTATCCTTGCGGATGGGTAAGGAATTTTCTTTCCTCTTACGTGACTCGGATGGTAATGTTTGTATTATACGCTCGCTGATTTCATAAATCTTCAATTTAAAAATGGGTAAATAGGAGTATCACGTCTGAGGGTTAAAGGTGCTGATGCCTTTTTGGTCATAGTTCAGGAAATAAACACTTTTCTTTATGAAAGGTGTTTTTTATAGAGGTACAGAACTTTGAAATGGAATAAAATAAAGATGATTTTTTTGAATTGACATGGAATTGACTTTATTCGAAAGATAGTCTTCCGACATTATAACTTAAATATAATTTCCGGCATATAACCACCACTGCTGGCTCGGACGTAGTCTAATATGGAGGTCCAATTTTCAATGATTTTTTCCAACGTTTAAGGCCGTATATCGGCAATAACGCGGCGAATGTTGTCCTCCAAGTGGCCAATCGTTTCAGGTTTATCGGCGTAGACTAGCGACTTCACATAAAACCGACCCCACAGAAAATAGTCAAGCGGCGTTAAATCGCACGATTTTGGAGGCCAATTCACGGGTCCGTAACGTGAAATTATGCGGTTACCAAACGTTTCCTTCAATAAATCAATTGTGGCACGAGCTGTGTGACATGTTGCGCCGTCTTGTTGAAATCACAGCTCCTGCACATCATGGTTGTTCAATTGATGAACGAAAAAGTCAGTAATCATGGCTCTATAGCGGTCACCATTGACTGTAACGTTCTGGCCAGCATCGTTTTTAAAGAAGTACGGACCAATTATTCCACCAACCCATAAAGCACACCAAACAGTCAGTTTTTGTGGATGTAACGGTGCCCCAACATACACTTGGGGATTTTCATCACTCCAAATACGGCAGTTTTGTTTATTGACGTATCTATTCAACCAAAAGTGAGGTTCATCGCTAAACAAAATTCGCTTATGAAAATTGGGATCAACGGCAATCTTGTTTTGGGCCCATTCACCGCCAGCCGTGGCGGTCATATGCCAGAAATTATATTTAAGTTATAATGTCGGAAGATTATCTTTGAAATAAAGTCAATTTCATGTCAATTTAGAAAAAGCATCTTTATTTTATTCCATTTCAAAGTTCTGTACCTCTATAAAAAACACCCTTTAGTTCTCGCGGAAGAAACTTTCCAAATCCATTCGTCCCAAGGAAGACGCCTTTGAATAAAGCAACAAATAATTGAGATATCAGGCCAAAAATATATTCTAGGTGTTGTAGGCATGTTGCATTTTATCGCGCCCGATCTTGTCCATATAACCACCGCGAGAACGATTCAACCCGTTGGCAATTTCAATATATTGTTCCTGAGTTACTCTGACCTTGTTGGCTTCGTGGCATAAGCCAATGAGTTAACGCTACCGCATAAAATGAAATCCAATCGCTTGACCTACATAAAAAGGCGGTTATTCGACCGGATCACTTCTTCAGATTATATGATCAATAAACTTCTCTTTAAATAGATCAATTGTGTAACCAGCTGTGTACCATATGCCATCTTGATGGAACATATTACTGATGTACAGCCCATCCAATTCTGACCAAAAATAATCTCCCAACATGGCACAATATCAAACCCCATTCATTGCGATCATTTTCATCGATGAAAACGTATGGTCCAATCATTCCAGCGGTATGTAATCCGCACTACACAGTCACTTTTTGTAGATTTGACGTTGGCAAAGCTATTAACTCGGAAATGAGCTTCATCGCTGATGATGAAATTCAGGATTTTCAGGAGTCCAATCGGAGAAGTTTCGGGGTTTCAAATGATCAAGAGGCTTCAGTTCTTGTGTTAAAATAGTTTGATCTTGTAAAGGTGTTGCCCAAGATGTTTATGCAAAATTAGCAAAAATGTGAACTGAAATATATGTACATAGCTCATCTGAAAGGCGTGTAACGACTGATTTGGCTCATTTTGAACTGAACTTTGTATGGCTCCGAAATTTTCGGTATTTCGATATGTGCGTTGTCTCACTGGCACAGAAACATTCAATAATGAATATGTAGACTCGAATTTATCCACTATTGCGCGTATAGTCTACATGGGGACAATAATTATTATTATTATTATTGGCTGCCATTGGGAACTCGGAAGCTTAAAGTCTCATTGACAACCCTTCGCTAAGCCTCCTTGCAATGAGTATGTTCTTTCCACGTTTAGCTATTCTATTCCATACCTTCCCACCTAAAGCGCAGCCTTCCTGGTGGTCTTTTTCCCTTAAGTTTTGCACTTTTTACCATTTTGACCGTTTGTCCACTGTTCACTTGTTCTATGTGTCCTGTCCAACTTAGTCTTCGCGATTTTATTACTCAGACCACGTTTGGGGCTGAATTCTTGATTGTGTAGTTTTCTCCATTCGCCTGTTTCTTCATATTGTTTTCCATCATAGATTATCCATAAGATCTTGTTTTCAAAGACCCAAAATCTACTTTCCTCTGTCATTGACATTATTATAGTTTTATAAATATGGATTTTCAAATTGCGGAGCAAAAAAGTGATCAAATCAAGGCTTATACCTCAGAAGACATCAATATCGAAAAGCTAAATAATAACCTCGTCTCAGTCGCTTCTCTCTCCGAAGAAGAGAGTCGCACTAGTGATCCGAACGAATGTGTCATCATAGGTCCTGAAAATACACCCGTCTTGACTGAGAACTTGGGTTTTTCTAGAGCCTACGAAGAGGATGTGCTTAAATCGACCCTTGCAATCAAATCGAACGCCATTGCTTTGGATTTTATGAGCCCCAATTTCTTACCACCACCATCTACCTTAGTTCCTGGAAGACTTATAAAATCACACTTGTTCCTAAAAATACAAATAATCATGAGAAGGAATATCGTCCGATTTCTATATTGCCGTTCATATCTAAGGTTTTCGAAAAACTTTTCAGCATGCAGTTGAACTTGTTCTTAGACCAACATAAGCCCCTTTCACCGTTTCAGTCAGCTTTCAACACAGCTGCAGCTTCGCGCTTCTAGAGATAGTTGAAGACTCTCGCTGTAAAATTGATACGGACCATGTGATATCATTGGCACTATTAGACTCTTCTAAACTTAGACAATACTTTAATTTCGATTCTTAAGACTCAATAGGAATTATCTTGGAGATCGAAGCCAAGCTTTATAAGCTAATGGCGACTTCTCCACCTTTCTCAAAACCAAAACGAGAGCCCCTAAGGAATCCATCCTGGAGACCTTGTTGTTCTCGCTGTTTTATAATGACATTCCGCCCATTCCCAAAGACCGTATGGTATGGTAAATATGTACGCAGAAGGCGTCCAATCAGCCTTCATTTCACCTAAAGTTAGATGCTACTGCACAGTTAAATGAGGATCTCCAAACCGTTTCACAATGATCACATAAAAACAAAGTTATACTCAACTCCACCACGGGCCAAGCCATTGTTAGAGGTCGCACTATCTTAGACTTAGACTAAGTAACTTTCTACCAATCCAAGCCAACGAAAGCAACATCGACTATGCAACATGAGAATGTTAAAAATCTTGGAGTGCTCTGCTCGATGCTCTCAGTGCCTCTGGAATCTATGCCTAGGTCTATGCGGATGATGTCGCTGTTCTCTCTGTCGGCTCATGTTTAGCGACTGTCTGTCTCAAAGCGCAGGCGGCGCTAGATCGAAGACTGGCGTACGTTCTCTTCACGAGAAGGAGGAAAAATACTGGCATTGATCAGCTGGTGCTAAAAGGCATTCTCATCCCGATATCCAAGGAATCTAAGTACCTGGGCGTCATCCTAGATAGCAAGCTTCCTTGGTCAAAGCATGTTGAGTCCAAAACCACCAAAGCGCTGTCAGCTTTTTGGCAATGCAAAGGTGCCTTTGGCAAAACATGGGTTCTATCGCTGAAAAAGGTCCTCTGGGTCTACACGGCAATGCTAAGACCGATAATCTCATATGCATCGGTTGTTTGGTGGAGCAGGCTAACACGCAAACACGCAAACACGCTGTGGCTTCACTCACCAAACTCCAAATAGCGGTCTGTCTCAGCTGCACGGGGGCTTTCCCCAGCACACCTAGATGCTATGATGAATCTTCCACCCCTTGATATATACATATATCAGAGGGTGCGCACTGATGTCCATTTCTCGCCTAAAGAGAAATGGTCTTTGGTACAACTTGCTTTGGAGTGAAAGTGTACTTGCGCGAGAAATATCCTACGACCCCCGTCTCATGGATATGCCTTCTGACGCAATGACATCTGCCATCCTACTGGCTTTGGCCAGCCACTGAACCTGGAATGGACTGTCTTCTCATTTTCACAGATGGCTCCAGGACTAGGCGGGGATCTGGCGCTGGAGTTTTCTTTGAGCGCGAAAACAATCGGCTGCGTCAGTCATTCAATCGTAGATTTACGCAATCCTAATGGCCATGCACTATGTTGTGAAACACAAGTGGAAGAGAAAAGCATATGCGTCTGCAGTGACAGCCAAGCTGCACTCAAAGCTGTATCCAACCCTCTATCCAACTCCAAATTAGTGCATGAACTCAAGACCTTTTTGAACACAGTCGGAAGACTAAATTCACTTAGGCTCGTATGGGTCCCAGGTCACTCTAACCTGACCTGAACCCGCCTTAGGTCTACCTGCTTCCACGGTCAAATCTGACATCAACGATTTTAATGCACACAGTCGTAGATGGAGAGAATATCCAGGATGCAGGATGACTAGGCGCGTACACCCTGATGTCTGCAAGAAGTCCCCAACCCTTTTCTTATCCTTAACGAGAAATGATTGCAGAAAGCTTACAGGCATTATTACGGGCCCTTACACTTTTGCTAAGCATTTCTACGTGCTTGGCATCAGTGAGACGCCTACCTGTGCTGCATGCTGAGAGGAGGATGGCACAGCAGAACACTTTCTCTGCGACTGTCCCGCCTACACTCGCGCACGGTTGCGCACCCTTGGGGCCGACGTGGTGGGTGCCGAATCTCTTAGCTCTACATCACTGAAGCCCCTCCTCACTTTTCTCCGGACAACGGGGACAAGGTGTCTGGCTGGTAGTACAATGGATTAGTATTTGTGTCTGAGCGCTCCAACAGATAGTAGAAGCCTCCAAAAAAAAAAAACAAAAAAAAAATCTACTTCACCAACTTTTTCGGGGTTCCCAACCTTACCAGGGCATAGTATTATTCATTTTCGATCGGCTTGTAGTGTCATACGCCTTTTTAAAATCTACGAATCTGGTGAGCGGTTGCGTGGAATCGACTCAGACAATTTCCCAACTTTCTCTCCTTCAACGGGTTAACCATTATAAATTCCTAAACCTTGGCTGATGTTCTGTCGTTAACAGATCATAAGGTCTTTAAGGGTACGTTTATTTTAAAATAACAAAGTGTTATATCTTTATTGAGAAATCCCTTGCCTAACGATGGGTAAAGTCAAGGAGCCTGGAGTAATTAGGTTGAAGACGAAATTGTTTATATTCGAATTAACTTCTTGCAACGGTTGATAGAAGAGAAGAGGATTTCAGTATATTCAAGGAAGGGCGACTGGGACACGTGGGGGTGAAGAATTTCTTAGACTATCCACCAAGATGAGTAGTGTAAGGAACTTGAGCTCTTGGTCACATAATATGTCCAATTCTTAATGGTGCTAAAAGGTTGATTGTGCAGAAAGAAGAAACGGATAGGAGGTTTTAGGTGTTTGATTGACACTTAGAAATGATAAGCACCGAATAGTTTTTGGCGCACCAGACAGAAGAAGAGTTACATCCTTAGAAAATAGTCTTGAAGAACTTGGTGTCGTCGGCTTACAGTAAGGTGCAGTGACGACAAAAAGAAATAAACCTAAGTGGCTAGCGGAGGAAGCTAAGTAGGGGCTAGAAAATCCTTTTTCAGGTAGAAATACAGGGGTTTCAATAAACTTGGTCCCAAGCTAAGGATAAACATTTTGGAGCGTATAAGTCTGCGGCAAATACTGAAATCGGTTGAAATGGCGTCAATTTACTTGCCATCCTTTTAATCCAGGAGGGCAAAGGACATAAGGTTTCGACAAGGTTTGTGGTGGTAGATCTGCATTTGAAGAGGCCATGGAGGGAAGATTAAAGAATTGCGCTGAAAAGTTTATCTTTTAGGAATATGAATAAGATTTTTGAGACAGCGAGAGTAAGTTATATGGCTGGGAGACTAATGGGGCCATAAATAAGTTCGCCATTAAGTTGATTTAATTTATTTTCGTTAAAATATGGCATCGAGGGGGACGCGGTCCAAGGAATAAAATTGGCAGGCAGTTGAAGTTAGCAATATCAGGTACAAAGGGGTCATCGGTGAAAGATTCTTTGGAAAAGGTGGCAAACAAATTGGGGATCGTTTGGCCATCCAATTTTTTTCTTATAGTTGACAAGTCGAAAGAAAAACTTAGAATCATTTAAAACGTCTATTTGCGTGTCGACTAAATACCAGGGATAAAGTAAGTTGCAAAGCTCAGTAAAGTGTAGATAAGTAGATAAGTACCAAAAACAGTTGAAGAAGTAACTAGGAGAAGGAACATTTTTATTTTTCTTTCCTTTTTTTTATTTTTCAGAGAATATAATTTTTGATTATATCAGGGCGGAAAGGTAGACAAAGTTTTGCGTCGAGAAAAGGGGACGAACTTGTAAAATGCGGACAAGGGGTGATTTGAGGTTAGGTTATCGAGACTGAACCCGGTTCTTTTGCCTGAATGGTCTGAAATCATAAGACGTGACAACTTTACGGGGTTCATATTGTAACAGAGATTCATGAAAAAAATGAGAGAAGTTACCGATGGTTGATAGGGGACGTGGACAAAGTAAAACAGTGTTAAAGTGATAAGTTTTCATTTATGATGCCACTACCTTGGCAAATATTTGAATCAGTCAGACGATTTAAGGGATTTGATTAGGGGATTCCCGTAAATCAGTTAAGATCAATCGTAATGATGGAAAATTCAAATAACCTAAAGCAACTTTCGAGGTAGTACATACTCAATCTAAACAAAGCCAAGATGGGGGGGAATATTGCAATAAAGTGTAACTGAATTGAGTTTAACATTGCTAGTAGGACGGATAACGACTAGCTGGTCCGTTGAGATCGACGTTGTTAAAATTTGGTAGGACTAATTTCAGTTTATTTATCTTGGTCAAAACGTTCATTTCAAAGTGTGTGACTGCTGCAAGAATGAATGTATAATACGTAGTGGTGGAAAATATCAAGGCCACTTGAATCTTTTTGGCAAGAATCATTGAGAAGCTCGTGATATTAAATATTTCATATAAGCTGGTGGATATTTACTTAATGCATCACTATGACGATGACTAATAATTCTACTTTATTCATCAACATGACTTCTTAAGAAGTGATTCACTTCAAACGCTTCTCTCACACTTCGATATGCCATTTTTGTAAAACGATTTATCTTTGTTTTTGAAATACTCTTGAGTTCTTGGAATCAGTGCTTATTTATTTTATTCATTTATTTATTAATGGCATAATGTACATATAAGACAAGCTAGTCTTTTAAAGATGTACAAACTTTAAGTATTTTAGTATACATTTAGTATAAAATTAACATTAAACAAAATATAAATATACGAAAAATAGATAAAATAAAGGAAACTTATGGGAAACTTATGCAAATAATTAATAATAATATACAATAAATAATTAAATGAGAGTGAGTTATTATTGGTAGCGGTTATAAGCGAAAAATGGGAAACTTTACGTTTAAAATCATTTGTGTTATTCGTTAACTTGATGCATAAGGGGAGTGAGTTCCAAAGTTGAACGGCATGTACAAAAAACTGGCGGCTACTTGCCATGTATTTGTGTCTCGGCAATATAAGATGTAGGGATCGATAGCTTATTGCAAAATTGATTTTTCGGTATAGATACGTCGGTTCTTTTGTGGTCATAATTTTATGTAATAATAAAATAGTTCGATATTTTAATAGTTCTATTAAAGGGCAATCAGCTATTTTTCTTGTATATTCGGAAATGTGCTCATATCTTCTTATGCCATATACATACCTTGCACAACAGTTGAATGCCACTGTCAGTTTTCTTTCGGAATCTTAGTCCATATTCGAAAATAGTTCACAGCCATATAGGATAATTGGCAAAATATAAGTCGTTATGAGTTTACGTTTGACATTTACTGGTAAGAATTGAGCTGTAGGGCTCAGTCCACGGAGAGCGCCATAAACTTTGGAGGTGACTTTATTTATGTGGAGGGTCCAGCTAAGATTGGAAGTGAAATATATACCTAAGTTCTTAAAATTATCAACAAATTCAATTGGAGATCCATCCAACTGCAGTGGGGGGATAGTGAATGGTTGTCGACTTCTGTTCATAATTAATGCTTTCGTCTTAGATAGATTCAGACCTAATCTATTAGCTTTAGACCACATATGGACCTTATTTAGTTCACTTGTTAAGTGATTTACTGCCTGAGAGTAATGTGGTCTAGGAAACATAAAATATATTTGAACATCGTCAGCGTAGATGTGATGATTACAGTACATAAAACATTTCGAGATGTCATTAATGAAACATGAAAATAGAAGAGGGCCTAGGATAGAACCCTGTGGGACACCTGACATAACTGATAAACGTGCAGAACAATTACCATTAAAGTACACATATTGCGAACGGTTAGAGAGATATGAGTTAATTAGTTTACAGGAGGACATTCGAAACTGAAATTGTTTTGACAGGAGTATGCCATGATCAACACAGTCAAAAGCCTTTGAGAAGTCCAGGAATACCATTATTCCCACCATATCACGGTCAAAGCGGCCCGAATATCATCAGACACTTTAAGTAAAGCTGTTGTGCAATTGTGCTTAGCGCGAAAACCCGACTGAAACTCAGTGACTAGGTTCGAGCGAGCCAGATGCTTTTTTATTTGTTGACCCACAATACGTTCAAATACTTTACTAAGGAATGGAAGTAAGCCTGTAGGACGATATTCGATATTCCTGGAGGTAGATATTTTGGGTAATGGTATAATTTTTGCTATTTTCCAACTATCAGGAAAAATTGAAGTAGTGAGAATGGTGTTGAACATACATATATGTAATGGGATGGAGCACGAACGGAAGTAATATTTTTATAAAGTCCGGATGAATATCATCCGTTCCTTTTGCCTTCGATTTTACACTAAATATACAATTACCAACAGAAAATTAGTCTACACAAGAAAAGGAGAAAATATTGGATCGATTGCAAGACGGACTGAAAAGGGCTATTGCAGGTGACGCATTTGATACATTTGGTACATTGAATGGGCGATGGAC
This sequence comes from Merodon equestris, assembly GCA_958301585.1. Lineage (NCBI taxonomy): Eukaryota > Metazoa > Arthropoda > Insecta > Diptera > Syrphidae > Merodon > Merodon equestris. The sequence goes on along the minus strand of OY284417.1, from coordinate 17,008,677 downwards.
GAAATTGGAGTTTAATGCTTTAACATCTATTTTGTGCGTTATTCACTCTTTATTTGACTGAATGCCAATCTGGCGAATGTTTTTCCAGAAACTGGAGCTTGAATTACAGTCCCTAAACTTAGTTTTATAATACAGCCTCTTGTTTTTACGAATAAGGGACGTAACAGAGTTGCGTAATTTTTTAAACTCATTGTAAATCGATGAGCATCTGTATCTTTTCCATCTTGAATATAATAAGTCCCGAGACTTCATAAGAGATATAACCTCCTGTGTTAGCCAAGGAAAGCGTGATTTTTTTCTTTTAGTTACTACAGGTACATGTTTTTCAAACAAACTAACAATACATTTAGTGAAAAAGATCACTTGCAGGTTAACATCATTTGACATATAAAATGGTGACCAGTCAATACATAGGTAGTCCTCGAATAGAGCAGGTACATTGGTGGCTGTAAAGTTATAATATTGCACCTTTTCGTCTTTTGCAGGATGCGAGTACACATTTAGTGTAATAAATATTAAATCATGGAATGAAAACGCGGGTACAGAGAGTTGGTCATAGAGAAGTATAAGATTTTTGTTAGATGTTAAGCAGATGTCAATTAAAGACGGGGAACAATTAGGTTTGAAATGTGTGGGTTGCGTGGTATTAGCAAAAAATAAGCCGAGCGATTCCATAGAGCTCTTAAATTGTCTGTTTTTTTGGTTTAGTATGTTAAGATTAAAATCGCCACACACAATCACATCTGTATATAGAGGTGTAAACGTTTCCAATACATTGTTAATAAGACTGCATCCAAGCAGTATTTTAGTACCACTAATAATAGCTTCAACAAATACGTATTCAATAGAATCACCTGCAGATGACTTTTTTATTATGCTAAATTTTATCGAATTTTTAATGTATATACCTACACCTCCACCTACACTTTTTTCTCTATCGGCCCTAACCAATCGAAAAGAATTAATTTTGAAAAGATCAGAACACATTTCCAGCTTTAGCCACGTTTCAGACAGACAGACCACATCAATTTTATTATTATTTAAAAGATACCGCAAGTCATCGATCTTATTTTTTAAACTTTGCACATTCAAATGACAAATATTAATGCCAAAGTATTGTTTGCCTAAAATGTTTAGCAATGTCCTTGTTTCAACCGAGGAGCTACCCCATGAATGTAAGACAGAACTCATTTAAAATAACAACAAAAATAATACGCTAATGACGAAAAAAAAAAAAAATAAATAAATTAATAATAACTCAATGAGAATAATAACGTAAAAATAATAATAAATAATAATAAGTCTCACTCAAAACAAATAAAATACACTCAAGAAAGTAAACAAAAAGAGAAAAATAAAGTTTGTAGAAAAAAGAAAAAGAAAAAAAAAAGGAGAAATTACTCTTTGATAGAAGAACTTAAGGTTGTTTGTTGTTGTAGTTTTTGTTAATTTGTTCTTCGTTTTGTCGCTGATAAACATCTCGCGGCAATTGTGTTCAGCATCTCTTTATCATTGATTATTATGTTGTTGGTAGATCCTCGTTTCCTTACGATGACCGATCCGTGCTTGGTAAACACAGAGTTCAGCTGACCTTGACGCTTCATATGTGTTGCGAGTTGGAGCAGGGAACGATTTTTAGCAGTGAGACTCTCATTTAAGTAAATGTACTTGCTTGAGACCAAGCCAACATCACTCAGACAGAGCTGCCTACCGTGAGTCTTGCGGTGGAGAGCCGATGATTTTAAAATTGAATTTCGGTCGTGTATTGACCCAAATTTGATGATTATTGGTGGGTCATTGGGACTGTTTCGTTTGTGGGCACGGAAAATAGCTACTAATGAAGGCGGCCTGCAGTCAATGGAATGGCAAAGGTGGTGAAAAATGGATTTTAAGTTTTCTTCCGGAAGCTGGGGAACTCCGAAGAGAATAGCATCCATAGCCAATTCGTTTCTCTCAAGTGCATCGCAACGTAGCTTTAAGTCAGTTAACTCTTTGTTCGTTGCTTCGGGGTGCGCGTTTGTTCTCTCTAATTCCTCTATACGATGCTCTAAATCATTGAGAGATGTCTTTAACTCAGTGAAACGCTTAGTCCAAGTTTCTTCCACGAGCGCGATTTGCTGCGCGAGATCATTACGCAGTGTGTTGATCTCTGCTGAGAAGCGTGCAAGAATGGTTTCCGTCTGCTAAGACAAACGCTCTTCAAGTTCCATAATGGTGAAATGGTCCAACGTAGTAATTCCTGCGTTCTTTGTTGTGGGTGTAAGTGTGTTAAGCTGTCGAGGTGTTGACGCAGATGACTTGGTGGCCGGCTGCTTCTTGGAACGGGTGTTCATGGAGGAGCTTGAATTTGAATATTGCTCAAACGGCATGTCTAAGCGGACAGATTCGGACTAATTTGAGTGAGCTTTTACAAGGAAAAAAGTCTGGCACAATTTGTTTTTGCGAGTTTTGTCTTTTTTTCTTTATTGCGAACACTGATTATGTATGTGCAATATTGAACACTTAATAGAGAAACACAAACACTGAGCTATCTGTTCTTGCGTTGGATACGAGTAGAAACTACCAAAAAACGGATGTATCAAAACGTATTACCGGACGAGATGAAAAACACGTCAGTTTACTCAAACTCACTAGACATCAATTAATCGGAGCGAAATCTCCTTCCCCGCAGCATTTGTTTTAAGCCTACCAACAGACAATAGTCCCTAGGAACCAGATCCAGAAAAGACGAAAGAAGATAGAAAATACTATTCAAAGAGCAATCTCTATAATTTTGCTATTGTTGTGCTTGAGCTTCTTTTTCGTTCTTCATTTGGATTCGTTTTCTTCGCAATTTGTTCCTTCAAACGCATCAATAACGTAGTCTTATCGGAAATACTGATACAAAAAAAAAACGTATGCCACATGAAAACGCGCTGGTATTTTTTAAAACGAGTTTATTAATTTTATATGAATTTAGGTACAAGCAACAAAAGACTTCATTCGAAATGACCGCCATTTGCCTTAAAGCACGACCTGAGACGTACTGGCCAATCATCAATCGCTTTTCGGACCTCATTTATCGGAAAGTGTTCGACAGCGCGGACAAGGGCTCGCTTCAAAAACTGAATATTTCGGTGATGGGTAGAGCAGGCCATTCCTCTAAAACGGACCACAACTTATAATCCAAAGCTTGACGATATCCTCCATTGTGGTTCACTTCCCACCATACCATTAGATTTGCAGGAATTTTTCAAACCTTGGAATAAGTTCTGAAGCTTCCTGTGATGTTCAAGCACTTGTTTAGAATTTTGTTTAGTAAAAGTTATTTAGAAAGTAAATATTTTTTCGATGTGAACAGAATGTGTCTGTGAGCATTTTTAGGGTACCACCTTAAGAGAGCTTGCGATTTGAAACCTGCGACTGTTAGCAGGTGTCCAGTAAATCTTTTGTAGACACTAAGCCCGGAGAATGCTGAGTCAAAAACCAGCTAAACGCAGTCAGCTTCTTGGCAAGGCAAAGGTGCTTTTGGCAAAACATTCTGCTTATCGCCGAAAAAGTTCCTCCGGATCTGCACGCCAATGATAGGACCGATAATCTCATATGCATCGGTTGACTGGTGGAACAAGCAAACATGTCGTGGCCTCTTTCACCAAATTCCAAAGAGTGGCTTGTCCCACTTGTACGGGGACTTTCTCCAGTACGCCGGGTGCTGCTCCAGATGCTATGAAGAATCTTCCACCCCTTGACCTATTTACCTGGGGGTGTCAACTAAAAGCCATGTCTCGCCTTTAGAGAAATGGTTTTTTGGCACAACTCGCAATGGAGTGACAGTATACTTGCTCGAGAAATATCCTACGACCCTTGTCTCATGGATATGCCCTCCGACTCAGTGACGCCTGCCATCCTATTGCGTTATTATTTCACTGACAAATATCTGGGCTGGGGTCCGGCGCTGGGATTTTCTTTAAACGTGAAAACGTCCGACTGCACAGGAAATCCTATTATCTTATTATTATTACCTATATATTAGTCTCTTATCTCTCAATCAGAGATATACGCAATCCTAATGGCCATGCATGCCAGGGCATGAGCTCGGACATACAGGGTAAAGTTGTTGATTGCTCTCAACCTGGTGAGATGCCAGCAACGATCCCTGTTTCAATGTCCGGGTCAAGTTGACATACAGCCTCCTCTGGGCGCCCTCTGGATAGCCTCTTCAACAACTGTTGGGAGGTGAACAATAGTATACTGCTACAAAACTCCGACCAGACTGGCGGATGTGCGGCGGGCCAACAATCCGCCTACGTAAAAAAAAACAAGTCATGAATGAGCTAAATGCCTCGGAACAATGGACGGATACGCGACGAGGGAAAGAATCCTCATGCAGTACAAGGCGGATATTATTGCAGTCGAGTAAATATGCTGGATAGGAAAGATATGATGAGGAAAAAAGACTGCGACATTTATTACAGCTGTCACAAAAGATTCCACATATTGGAATGCGGATTTGTCATGGGAAAGCGGTTAAGGTCGAATGTCATCGATTTTAAACCTGTAAGTGATCTCCTGGCTGTGATCCGCATCAAAGGCAGATTTTATAACATCAGCCTCTTATGTGCATGCGCCCCTACCGAAGAGGACGAAGACCCCATCAAGGAGGACTTCTATGACCTCCTGGACAAGGCTTACGGAGCTTGTCCCGAGTACGATGTTAAAATCGTACTCGGGGACTTTAACGCCAAGAACGGTAAGGAGAACACCCTTGGCGGAGTGATCGAAAAGAACAGCCTACACGATACAACCGCAGATAACGGCTTCCGACTCACGGACTTTGCGACAGCTCATCATGCGGTGATAAGTAGCACAAGATTCCCTCGTAAGCAAATTCTCACAGCACACTGGCATTCTCCGGATGGTCGAACCGTCAACCAAATCGACCATGTGCTCATTGACGCACGACACTCATCAAACATCCTGGATGTGAGAGCATTCGGGGGGCAAATGTCGAACTCTAACCATCACCTTGTAGCAGCAAGATTCAGAGTTCGACTGTCCAATGTAAGAAAGCTGCACCAGCCTGCCATGAGGAGGTTCGACATTGGACGCCTGAGCCCACCGGAGGTTGCCAGAGTCTACAGGGAGCAACTGAGCGAAGGACTCTACAGTATGCCTACGTCGAACATAAATGCCAACAGTAGGTATGTGACTGTATGCCGCTCAGCCATTCAGGAAGTAGCCGAGACCACCTTACGCTACCTATCACCCCCGACAAGAAACCCGAGATGCGATGGAGAGTGTGAGCAGAAAAAGGCAGCAACCGACGAGGCTACAGCGAGAAACCATGGCAACGCAAGAGGAGTACCGAGCCACAAGAAGGGAGGAGAAAAAACTACTGCGACAAAAGAAAATAAACTTCGCGGCCTCCCTTCGCTCAGGGATATCGAGGAGTCTAGGGATAAGCACAAAATTCGAACCTTGCAGGAGGCTTCAAGAAAGGCACCCAGGCTCTTCGAAACTGCGAGGGTAATCTTGACACCGACCCGCAGGGAATAGTGGATGTATTTAAGCAGCATTTTCAGCAGCTGCTTAAGGAGCATGATCAAGAGAGAGTGGTACGAACCGAGGAAATCCCAACTTCAGCCGCTGAAGTGGTCCTCCCACCCAGCATCAAAGAAGTCAGCACAGCTATTCACAAGCTGAAGAACAATAAGGCCGCACGCTCAGATGGCTTGCCTGCCTCGGGGAAATCGTAAATTTCACAAACGACACCACAGTGGAGATCCGGCATAGAATCGCCCTTGGCAACCGCTGCTACTTCGGATTGTCCAAAAAACTTGGGTCAAAACTCTTCACTCGAAGAAGCAAAATCATGCTTTAAAAACGCTTATATTGCCAGTCTTGTTGTACGGAGCCGAAAGCTGGACGATAAGTAGGACAGCGGAGCTGATTTTGGGTTCTTTCGAAAGAAAAAGTCTGCGCCGGATATTTGGTCCTGTCTGTGAGTAAGGTGAATGGAGGAGAAGACATAACCGCGACCTCTACGAGCTGTACAAAGATGTGGATGTAGTCCGGAAGGCAAAGATTCGTCGACTACACTGGCTCGGCCACATCGAACTCATGAACACCAAGCCCTCAGCGAAGAGGGTTTTCGACTCCGAACCTCCTGGTTCGAGAAGAAGAGGAAGATCGAACCTCCGGAATAAAGACCAAGTAATCGCGGATGTTAACAACTTGGTATTGACAACTGGAAGCAGCGTGCCCGGGACCGTCAAGGATGGAAGGCAGCCATAGCCCAGGCTCAGATCTTCCATGGATCGCTTCCCTGTTAAGTGAGTAAGTAAGTAATGGCCATGCACTATGTTGTGAAGCACAATAGGAAGGCAAAAAGCATACGCCTCTGCAGTGAGAGCCAAGCTGTGTCCAACCCTCTATCCAACTGCAAATTAGTGCATGAACTCAATATCTTTTTGAACAAAGTCGGAAGACTAAATTCACTAAGGCTTGTGTAGGCCCCAGGTCTCTCTGGAATCTCAGGAAATGAGATCTTCCATGAACTCGCTAGAAGGGGCTCAGAGGAGAGTTTTTCACGACCAGAACCTGCTTTAGGTCTACCTGCTTCCACGGTCAAATCCTACATCAGCGATTGGGCTTTTAATGGACATAATAGTAGATGGAGGGAATATCCAGGATGAAGGATGACTAAGCAAGAAATCCGCAACATTCGTCCTTTTATCCTTAAGGAGAAATGATCGCAGAATACTTGCGGGCGTCATTATTTGGGCGCTTTTATTTAACATTTCTGCGGTCTTGGCATCTGTGATACGGCCACTTGTGGCGGATGACACAGCAGGACATTTCCTCTGCGACTGTCCAGCCTTCGCTTGCGCACGTTGGCGCACCCTTGGGGCCGACGTGGTGTATGCAGAATCTCTTAGCTCTACATCACTGAAACTCATCCTCACTTTTCTCTGGACAGTGGGGAAAATACAATAAAGAATGTTGTCTGCCTGGTAGTACAATGGACCAGTAGTTGCACCTGAGTGCTTCAGCAAATAGCAGAGCCTCCAATAACAAAAAAAAAAATGTACCAACTCTTCTTTGATGTTGTGAGACGTGGATTGTTGCGAAATGTTAATTTTCCGCGACAAGATCTTCAGCTTTCTGAGTGGATTGTGTCTGATTCGGGCCTGGATCTTTGACGGTCACGTACTCCAACAGTATACGCGAATAATGAATTAGTACGATAAGCAAGACAGCGAGTGATTTCAAGTGGGCTAAATATATCATCTTTTGTCATATTACAATTGTATAAGCCCTGATTGTAAACGATGCATCATAAAAGAAGTCTAAAAGGGTCTAAAATCTTACCAGTTGACATTTACGTTTTTGGTCACATTGGCTGGTTTTTATTTTTTGCTGTCAGTTCCACTGACTGTTGATTCAAATCTCGAGTGTAGAGAGTTACGATGTTTATGAGAGGTCAAAACCTTTTGGGGGACTTGTAAGGTCTTCTGGAACAATTGCCGATTTTTGGCGACCACAGCGCTCAACACCATCGGTGTTTGTATGGCCGAGCTTAAAGTCAGCAAGTGTCTGAATAAGACATGTAAGGCATCGATTTTTTCCTTATCAAAAGGAGTGCTTAATTCACACCCGAGATTCTGATGTTTCCATTGATCTGAAAATTAAAAAAGTAGTGTCAGTAAAACCACCGTTGAAATGTCGATACTTGTTAAGTCATATGGAATTCCGATAGTAGCGCCATCTATATCAGTCAGTCAGAGAACTTCTCCATTGATGCACCATCTAGGGAAAGGCCTTGAACCCGATTATTTTATATATTTCGAAATTTTGCGCAAGATAATGCTTGTCATCTGACAATTTCCGCCATGCTTCCTAGAATTTCATATCATGCTTCGTAGCAAACAAGAACAAAGATATTCTCACGTGGAAAGCACCCAGAGGAGATAATCAGCATTTAGTCCAATCAACAGCCCATTTTGTACCATGACGAAATTGTCCGAAAGACACAATTTCGTCCTGTCATCAAAAGATTGTTACGTATACACCCAAAAATTTCTCGTTTTGTTTGTTTTAATCCAATAAACACGCGGCATCTTGTCAAGCCGTGTCGCCGCCATTACAGCTCAAAAACACCTTGAAGACCGCTCAGCCAAGCTGGCAACAATAATACCTACCCAACGTTAACTAAACTTAATTATCCTTGAATTGCTCCTCTTCACACAAAATAAATACCGTCATCGTGCCAGTGAGCTCGTTTTCAAGATAATCAAACCGTCCGTGCTCACCCCAAAAAACCATGACATGGCAGCAAGAGGAGAATAATACCACCAACTACTATTGCTGCCCGGTTGGAAGGATAACAAAGGATAATGCACGAAGTGCTTATGCTCCTTTCTAGTTTATTTTTCTTTGGAGAACGAAGAAATCAGAAGGAAGAAAATTCTCTGGGGAAATGGATTAAAAATACAGCGAACGGGTTGACAGCCCCGAGATGTTAACAGTCTTATCCCCGCACCAATTGTGTTGGCCTTTATTTAGATCTCATTCACGACGGAACATAACTGGACTTAGAAACAATTCTACGATGTGGTTCCGGTAGCTGGAAATGGAGGTGGCAATGGAACGACAAGAGCAAGGATACAATGACACCGTTGTCAGTTGCGGTCTATCTGTGCTGGCATTTTGTGTTTTTATTTACCACACTTTTTTTGCGATGCAAAATTACCACGTTTACTGCTTCGGGACATAAAAAAAAAAGTCAAATTTATTGCATAAAATATTACAAAAGGATTTGTTATTTTTAGAACACAACGTTGCTTATCGGTATGTGGTGACATGGTCGATGTCTTTATTTTTTGCATCCTTCCTGTCATTGGGAGGAGATGGAGATGTTTGATGACATCCGGATAGCACTGAGATGTCAATTAAAAAAGAGTTATGACAGTTTGGTTTGTCATTTCGAAGAAGGACAATGAAGAGTGAAAATATTTCCAGCTTTCAAGGTTTAACATAAATTTTTCCTTTTATTTTATGAAGAAATTAGAAAGGCCTAGGAATCAACCCAGCTTAGGCAAGCTCCAAAGAGGTTGCGAAAATAGGTTTTGTTGACATTTATAAAGGTATCGGGGGGTTCTTAAAATTAATTTTTTTATACGAAATTGCCGTCTTCGATTGCAAAGTCGAAAATTTGCTGAAAAATTATTTTTGACATCAGTTTTTCCTTTCATCTATTGGTCTCTGATACCATACCAAGTTCTGCCCCGAAACACGCCATCTCATTTGTTCTTAAAAAATCCGTCAGATGAAATGGGATTTCGTGCAATTACTTCTCCCCAAGGATCTGTACTTTGTGCGTGTTAATTTGGGCAATTCATGGAAACACCTTGAATCCATAGAACATCCGTCTGGCCTACTGACCAAGGTCGTCACGCACCAAATTCATTTCAAACTCACTCACAGAAAATAAAAACGACGTAGACTTCATTAAAAACTTATTCAAATTTGCTGCTGCAATTCCAAATGGGATCTTGGAAAAAAAAAATTGAGGACCAACTCTAGAGGACTTCCATGAAATTGCTGCAAAATGCCAACTTTGGCGTGTCGTCCTTTTTATTTATTTTGCTTTTCCTGCTCCTTCAGTCGGCGCGCGTGAAGTAATCCAAGTTGCTAATTGATGGTATACGAGTACGTTTGCGTGCTCACTGACTGACTCTGTACACGGTTGTTTGTATACATACAAGGACCAAAAGGCAATGTTATTGAAGTTGTCCTCCAAAATACAAACTCCACCTTCAACGCTGCCGAAGTGGAATTTGTTGCTCGCCGGCACTCAACGATTATGCTGTTCATTCTGCTTTTCTTTCCTTCCACCTCATGCGCGAATGTGTGCGGCTCAATACACTTAGTTAAATCATTTGTTGTGTGAACAGCACCGTATTAGCGTGTGTGAACAAGGCTCGCGTGTATGTCCTTTGAAGTGGAAAACCTCGTCACAGAACAGTAAATGTTATGCAATTTCAAGTACACTATGGCATTCAACTTCATAGTTGCTTAGACCCAAACTCGTCCGTGGTTGTATGGGAAGGACAACAGGCAGATCGAGCGGCGACACGCGATGGTAACAATAGTTAGCCGCTTCAGGTCAGCTATTCAACTGTTCAATTAATTCAGAAAAGTATTAAAGTCTAATTAGTATGTAAGGGCATTGTCGATTGTTGTTGTCCTGCACACATGCATACTCGTACGTACAGAAAGGAGCGGCAGTGTGTCACTAGGCGGTTATATCCTTGTTGAAAAATGATACTAAAAGCGTTTTATTGTCAAAGCAATGCAAAAATTGTTTTGCGCTCAGTCTACCCCTCTCATCAATTACTTTCGGTTTCATTATGCAGAAAAAAAACCCGAACCCATGCCACTCACAATGCTAAGGACGAAACAACACATATCCTCGCACATGAGCTCATTCAGCAGTGGCAATGGCAACATTGGCAGTGAGAGAGGAAATAAGAATGAAATACATTTTCACATTCACGTTTTGATGAAGGCTTCTTGTTCGTTTAATAGTTTCGGCGAAGGACACGTTTAATGAGGCGGATATTGTCGGTGGGCATGCAATGAGGCAGGGCCGTCGACAACGGATGCACGGCATCATCATGGGTGAGGTTTGCCACGTCTCTATATGAATAACCCTCATACGTTACCCTAATTTACTCATTTTAACCTTGTTGGAGGTCCTTACATATTCTAAACTACAATTGTCCTTAAAAGAAAGCATAGAAACAAACAACTTACCAACTTGCTCATATACTAACGAAGTAGTCCACAATTTATGCAAATTATATATCTTCACTCCCTCCCCTTCACCCCCCTTCACTTGAGGGGAGTGACCCATGACCTGAATTCAAAGAACAATTCCATGTACTCGCATGTACTCTGCAAACATGCCTCCCAAATCAACGGAGACATCTTACCAATTTATTTATGAATCATGAAAAAACAAAGATATGAAGAAAAAAGGCATGTCCTTGACGAATATTTGTACACTTATTCCTGCCCATGCCCTTTCCAGCACGCCTGTGCGTTGTTCGCAAACAACATCGACCGAGAGAATGTCCTGTTTGCTTGAATTGTTTTATCTTTCAATTTCATGGGAGAACAAAACAGGAATGAGGGCGTAATATCCGGCGGCTGTGCAAGCGAACACGTCCTCCGCTGTGAGATAAAACAGAAGAAGGATATTAATAAAACATAAATTCAAATAAATACATACAAATTCAATATTCTGCACTTGGGCTGTGTACATGGGGGTGTGATTTAGTTGATCCCGGACGTTCAATGTCCTGCGCCATCAATCAATACATTCCGATGAATATCTGAATTTCAACTAAATGAGATCTCAGAAAACGTTTTTAAAGCTTTTTTGCAAATTCTCCGGAAGAGACTCAAATAAATTCACTAAACATGAAAGTTGGAAGGGTTCACAGGAATATTTCTTTCGGAAGAAATTATTTTAATGGATTGAATTGGGTAAGGAATGCGATAAGATTTTGTTTGCATAGGATGACCGGGATAAAGAAATTATCGACAGGAAAACGTTTCAATTGTTGCTTCAATGCTAGAGTGGATTTGAGTGAATCGGCTAGCGATGAATCATTTTGTAATTATGTACGTGCGAAACGGATATCTACGGGGACATCCTTTTTGTTTATTTGGTTGCTTGAATCCTTCATCTTTTCTGGCTGAGCGAACTAAGGTATTCCTAAAAACAACACGGCTTATGAGTTTCGACCATGTGAGCTCAGCACTTTAAGAGTTGCCTGTTTGTTGGCAGGTACCTACATACCTACATATGTATGTATATATTTTTCTCAAATACAAATTTATTTTATATGAATTCAAGTTGAGACATTAGTTCACAATGTAAACCATAATTTAAAATACATAGACTAAAAAAAATTATTGATAAAAAATAAGTAAAATTACACCAAAGTATCAGGAAAAAAATATTCTCTAGCATAATCGATACCTGAGCGCCACTGCCTTAAAAACTTTTCAAGTTTTCCAAAAGTTGTTAGTGCCTTGATTGATTGAGCGACTTTATTATAAAGGCGGCAAGATGAGACCAAGACAAAATGGCGGGAGTAGTAGTACAAGCAAAGGGTATAGACACAAAGTTCGCAAAGTTTCTACGTTTTTTTTCAACCTTTTTGTCCCTATCCCTTTTTATACAATTACTTCAAATAATTTCAGTAATGACAAAAGTTTAGAAATGTATTTTATAAAAGGAAGTTAAATATGTAGGAGCTCATCTTGTAGCCATGTGAAAATAGTGCCAAATGAACCTTATTAAAGTTTTGGGTGATTGTTTGTTAGATTTCTGATGGAGGTTTGTTCAAAAAATAACGCGTCTTTTTTGAATTCGCGAGCTAAGTATTTTCGATTTTCGAAATTTTTTTTTTTTTTTATGTACATACATATGTATGTTCCCTAATAAAGTTTTCTTTTACCGACCCAACGCCACACGAGGTGGAGGAGTTGCAATCTTCATCAAAAACACTTTTAAACATAAAATTATATATAGTGGTGAAGTGTGGACGTTCCAGGTGCTGGGAGCCTGTATTGTGTGCATTCCTCTCCGAAATGGAAAGAAAATGTACAAATGCACCTGAAGCACTTCAACCCAATATTTTCATTGCGGAGCTCGAGACACTTTTTCGATCTCTGCACTTAAACTTGGTGGAAAACTACTACATTCTGACCGGCGATTTGAATGCCAAACATAGTGACTGGGGAAACAACATACCCAACACTAGGAGAAACCTACTAAGCCATTGGTGTGTTTTGCGGAACACAGAGTACAGACTCAAGTTACTCGCAACGGAGGCTCTTATCTGGATCTCATGCTGCTTGACTCTCGACTGAGACTAGCTGACACGAACGAAGGGTCTACTAACTGTCTACGGACCTTTGTATACGACAGTGACCATTGCGGACTTAATGCCGTGATCACACTACCGGACGAATTCGCGGATATGGCAGAGTATGTCCAAACGTACCCCTACGATTACAGTAGGGCGCGTTGGCCGCGCTTTGCCAATTCCCTGACGAGATCGCTCACCTTGAGTGGTTCCATCCCACCATCCAATAGGAACCTGTCAAACAGTGAGATTGACAGGTACCTCAAAAAAATGGATGATAAAATTAAGCAGACGACGGACAATACGATACCTCGCCAAACACCCTAACGCGACAATCGACGCACTGCACAGACAAAAAAGTAGACTCCTAACAAGACTCAAACTCGTGTACAGGCGATTTACCGACAGACAAAACTCGGAGGTCAGGACACTGAAGTCACTGATTAAAAATATACAACAGTTAATCAAGGAAAATTACAGAATTTCTGTAAGTTTGTATTGGAACAACAGAATTCGTGCTGTAAATTCCAACAGCGCGAGTATGTTCCCGCAAATAAATAAAATATTTCGGAGAAACAATCAGAATGACATTCAGGATCTGAAGCTTTCGAGAACGTCAGACAATGAACGCTTGCTACGAACAGTTAGCATCGATCCAGAGAGCGCCGGCTTGGATGATGATTTCTTCGTGATCGAGGATCCTCAGGAGAAGGTGGCGATAGTAAGTGCTGTCTTCCAGGAGGTATACTAGGTGAATGATAGTATTCGCCCGAACCACGACCTGGAGAACAGAGTCCTGCTTCATCACTCCTACCTTAGAAATGATTTCGATCATTGGCGATCAGAGAACCTTGGTTTTACCAGGTTCAATGACGATTTCATGGCGAATAATGCCGTCACCAATGAAGGGGCGAATACCCTGTTTATTTCGACGGGGGATCTCCAGATGATCTTCGAGTCACTGAAGTGAAAAAAATCCGCGGGAATCGACGGAATATCGAATGTTGTGCTCAGACATCTCTCACCACTGGCTGTAGAGATGTACACCGTACTCTTCGACAATGCACTGAATAATGCATATTATCCAGTGGGTTGGAAGACAGCGGTGGTACAACCAATTCCCAAGAGGGGTAAAGATACCTCTAACCCATCAAATCTTCGGTCGATAAGTCTCCTTCCAAGTGTTAGCAAGGTCTTCGAGAAGGTGGTCCATAGAGCCCTGTCTAAATTTGTTGAGGACAATAAAATCATTCCGGAGAACCAGTTCGGTTTCAGAGCGGGGCATAACACTATTCATGCCGCGTCGAAACTCGTGTCGGATATCCAGTGGAACAAATGTAAGAACCAATGCACGGGTGCCTGTCTGATTAACTTGGAGAAAGCTTTCGACACCGTATGGTTAGAAGGTCTTTATTACAAGCTCAGTCGGCTGGGCATAAGTAAACCACTGCTATATATGATTTTTGACATGTTAACAGGTAGAAAGTTCGTAGGGAAAATTGCCAAAGTGACTTCTACCCAAACATTTGATATTAACAACGGACTGCAACAGGGTACGTGAACTCGCCGATCCTGTTCAACATTTACTTCAGTGATTTGATAGCTTCTCTTCACCATTCAATAGCGTATGCGGACGATTTAATCGCGTACAGATCAGGTCCAACGATCGACGTCATTGTCACTCTCTTGCAGCGTGACTTCGAAAAAAATACAGCAGTATTGTGATGACTGGAAGTTGAAAATCAACTGTCAGAAATCAGAAACTATTTTGTTCAGAACGCCTTTGTCTAGGGCCTCCCGAGACACTAGAAAAAATTGGCGCGGGTTCTCAATTCTTGGACCGGACGGGCGCCCACTGGCGAAACAAAATGTAGTCAAATACCTTGGGATCTTGCAAGACCGGTATCTATATTTTGACAAGATAGATAGATGATAGATGCTGCTCTGGCGAGAGCCCGGGGCGCTTTTGCTCTTATAAGATTTCTGTTTCATAGCAACCAACTTGATTCGAGAGTGAAGGTAATTTGCTACATGGCCTTAATCAAGCCCATGATTGCCTATAGATGTCCCGTGTGGTTCAATGTGAGAGCTAGCTTAATGGAAAGAATTCGGGTGTTTGAGAGACAATGTCTCAGAAGTTGTCTTGGGTTATATAGGACACCCGAATCTGAGTACACGAAATTTTTACCGGAACGAGGTCATATACAATAGGGCCAGGATTGTACGGGTGGATATTTTTCTGATAAAACTGATCCGGGGTCACGTTGCGAGGGCATTGACTTCGGTCAATAACTTGATCTCCGGGGCTTACTTCCCTAATTACATGTACCACGAGAAAGTTCGCCTTAGTGGCTTTGTCCCCCCAGAGGCATTCCTCTATTTAGATCAATGTGGGCTGATCCAGGATGAATTGGCGGTTCCGCTAATCTTCCACGTGGCCCGTAAGTCTGTGGGGCGGCGGCTCCTCTACGAACGTGATGTTCCGAGCTCGAGCGCCTCAGGTTTAGTAGATCAGTGTCGCACCAAGATCGGGGAGACGTCGTCCGACAGCATCAACGCTTTTGGTAGCTGGAGCGGACTGCGTAGTGGTTAACTTTGATAGGTCAGCCTCTTTAAGGCAAAGCTTGCCACATGCCAATGGCAGGCTTACATAGACTAAGGTAGGTTAGGTTAGAGTAGGTAAGGGTAGGCTAGGACTGGCTAGGGTGGCAGGTAGGTTTTGTTTAGTTTTAGCTTTAATTTTTAAAAAAAGAAAAAAGCAAAAAAAAAAATACAAAACAATTACGAAAACAAAAAAAAATGTATTTATTTTAGTTAAGGTAGGGTTAAGTTATTCTTTGTTAAAAAAAAAATGATCTGATTCCAAGTTTTTTTTTAAATATCACTTTTCTTGGCTTAAGTTGTTTATTTATTTTAATTATTACAAGTAAATCGTAATGCCGAAAGGCATAGTTTTAAGTTGTTCTATTTGCTTTAGAGTGTCCGTATAGGGCCAGTAAGGTATTTTATGTCAATTGATATTGAAGCTAGTTTTAAGCATTTTTGTCTAGTATAAGTGAGTTCTAAAAATATAGAAACAAAAATGAATTTAAAAAAAAAAAAAAAAAGGTTTGTTTTTAGAGGTTTGGTTTTTAAACTATTTCTTCAGATTGTAAATTTAACTGTTGTTGAAAGTTGATTTGTGGTTAGTAAGCTTTTCCATTATACAACGAATGGATTGGCGCCAGAACAACGCTTGAATATTACGCCAATTTACGAGGGTGGTCCGACAAGTACTTAGCCTACAAAAGAAAAACAACAATTTTGGAGAAATGGCGATTTATTTTTCAATATATTGTAGTCTCCTTTTAGCTCGATACACTTGACCCAGCGATGCTCCAACTTCTTTAACCCGTCTGAAAAATACGTTTTCTCGAGGTGTGCAAAGTAGGCCTCCGTGGCGGCGATGACCATCTCATTCGACTGAAATTTCTGCCCGGCGAATGACTTTTTCAAGTTTGGAAACAAAAAGAAGTCGCACGGGGCCAAATCTGGAGAATACGGTGGATGGGGCAGCAGTTCGTAGCCCAATTCGACCCATTTGGCCGTGGCGAGGGCGGAGGTGTGAGCCGGTGCGTTATCATGGTGGAAGAGCACTTTTTTCTTCGCCAAGTGGGGCCGGTTTTTCTTCAATTCGGCGTCGAACCGCCCCAAGATTTCGGCTAGTACAGCCCTGTGACCGTTTTGCCCTTCTCCAGGTAGTCGATGTGGATCACACCTTGTGAATCCCAGAAAACGGTGGCCATCACCTTTCCGGCCGATGGGACAGTCTTCGCCTTCTTCGGATGAAGAAGTTCGCCGGGTGAAGTCTATTGTTTCGACTGTTCCTTGGTCTCTGGTGTGTACCAGTGGATCCATGTTTCGTCGACTGTCACGAAACGACGCAGAAACTCCTTCGGATTGCGCTTAAACAGCGTCAAACACTGCTCTGAAGTGGTCTCACGGTTGCGCTTGTTGTCCGGAGTGAGCAAACGCGGCACCCATCGCGCCGACAACTTTCTCATGCCCAAAATTTCATGCAGGATATGACCCACGCGATCTTTTGAAATGCCTACTCTTTCAGCTATTTCGGGCACCTTCAATCGGCGGTCTGCCAATACGAGATCGTTGATTTTTGTCACGTTATCCTCTGTGGTAGCCGTTTTCGGGGCACCTGGACGTGGCTCAACAAAAGCCGACGTGCGACCACGTTGAAACTCGTTAAACGAATTTTTGATGGTCGCCATCGAAGGAGAAGAGTCACCGTACACAGCATCCAAACGCTCTTTGATTTCGCTGCGCGATTTCCCTTCCAAAAACAAGAATCCAATCACCGACCGATATTGCTCTTTTTCGGTTTTTCTAAAACTACGAGTCCGATCCGGCTGAAATTTCGACAGTAGCCGTCTACTAGAATGGACTACACGATAGTAAGTTGCTCTTGCGAACCGGCGGTGAGGCTAAGTACGTATCGGACCACCCTCGTAACTGAAGGAATTTCCACGGATTGTTGCTCGATTTCCGACCATATTACTACATGTTGTCTCTCATTGGGTGGAAATACATTCGTCAGATACTCGGCGAATGCTTCTGCTTTCTCAAGGTTGCTTTTGGCCAATGAATTATTTAATTTTATTTGTGGGTTGGGTTGAATAGGACGTTTAAGATTTTTTGTTATTTTCCACAATGAGTATTCGGTCGATTTGTCGGCTGTTAGTTGGCGTAATTTTCGGTTAACTGCTTTATTTTTAAGCTCATTTAGTTGGGAGCGAATCATTTCTGTCAGCTTGTTTAATTGTGACTTATCTTGGTATCTTGATTGTTGCCATTTTTCCCCTTAATTTTCTCTTCTCGGATATTAAATTAAGTATTGGTTTCGGATAACTTCGGAAATATAAATGGCAGAAACATCGTTAACCCTCTACTGTACGCATAGTGATAAAATGAAAAATATATATTAAATTTGCTTTAATTAAAAAAACACGGACCTTCGCCATATATGGCTGCTTGTGCAGTTAGCACTTTTTTTAAACGGAAAAAATTGTGAAGTGTGGCAAAAATATACCACAATAAAAAATGTTTTTTTTTTTGTTTGTTTCTTTAATATTTTATTAATGAGAGACTAATATAAACATATATGTATATATATGGTATGAAATATGCAAAAAGTTATAGATGGAATGAAGCCAAACAGTTTCGGTCCTTGTTTAGACACAGATGAACTTCACATTTCTTGCACATTTTGGCATAGTTGTCGATTTTTTTGCCATTCAGGAATATGGTCAGTTAAATCTAATCGGACGGAATCCAGTGGAAAATCTTGACGTCGCCCTATAATTTTCTTCGTTAGACTCGCTGAGCACGTTGGGGTCAAATGTGGGGAATTAGCACTTGCTAATTGGCGTTTTGGAGTACTGTAGTGTAAGGGAGGGCGTCCTCTTTTACAACTCTTTCCACTTTTGTTTAGATGTTCTGCTAGTGCCAGTTTGAAGTAAAAAAAAGGCATGTATATGTCACTCTGACGCCGCCACAAGATCCAGGCATTGACCACACACATATCCAAAATGTGAAAAAAAAATTTTAGATACCACTTTTTTGATCTTATGTCAATTCGATGCAGACCAAGCATGGAATCCAAAAGGTCAACACCCCCCATATATTCGTTGTATTCTTCTATTATCTTAGGACAGTCAACCTCGACATATTTCTTTTCCTTTCTGGAATACCTCCTCTTCTTATAAATAGGATCGCTTCCCACGAAAGTAGAAAGCATATTGACAACCTTATTGTCAAACCAGGAAACAAAAGAAACATCCACCCCATCAACTTTTGCCACTTTTTCAATTATATTCCCTCGTCCACTCTTTTTTCTGTCCTTTTCTGCTGGAACAACAATGTTAGGAATCCTATTCAGTCCACCGTTCCCATTGGAAGAAGACCCGATTTGGTTAAATAGACTTGAAGTGCCGGGCTATTAAACCAGTTGTCAAAAAATATTTTGTGGTTGTTATGTCGTGGAACTGTTGACACCAAACGCGACACAATATTTCCACTAACACCAGGTGCACCATCTGGTATAATATTACCTACTTTGCTCACCAATCCAGAAACACCGCTTAGAACGAGATTTTTGTAACCCCATCTATGTGGCTTCTTGGGGTTATATTGTTTGAGATGATGTCGGCACTTAGTGGGTATTGTTTGCTCGTCCACTGCTAGGTGTTCTTCCTTTGGTATAAGAAGAAGTCGTTCTCTTACTTTGTTAAGGAAAGGTCTGACTTTGAACAGCTTGTCATGTCCAGGTAGCCCAACCACTACAAATTTATCATTATCAGCAAAGTGAAGAAACCGTTTAATTTCTTCCCATCGCGTGCATGTCATTGTTTCGTATATCACAGGTCCTAATTGTGAGTTCCAGTAGCGTCTAGTTGATGGTAATTTCACAAGAGACATAAATAAAGAAATGCCAACAAATTGTTCCATTTCACTACGTAATATGTTTCCTGGCTTGTTAATATTTTCCTGTGAGGAAAAATCATGTCGAAGATTTCCTCCGGAAAAAAAAATCAGAAGGAGTCTCAAAAGCAGACATTTCTGCAGGTAGATCTATAGTTCCTAAGAAGGGATGATCGCTTTCTTTGTACGGAACACGTTTTTTGTTCTGCCAGTTTATCTTTTTCTTTCTCTTATCAGTTTTTGCAGCCAAACTGGACAATGGCATATCGTCTTCGGAATCAAATTCGCTGTTTTCATCGTATTTCTACATGACACCCATGATCGCTAACCTGTTCATCTTCCGACTCGAGCACTTCGTCTTCACTCTCAAATCCATTACCAGGTGGTACAGTACAAAACCTTGGCTTCTTATAAAATGAACTTGCTGGAATCATTGTTGATTCTGAAAAAAAAGGGAAGTTAATTGTATGCATAGGGAGCCATATATGGCACTCTTAATATCGACGAATATTTCACTGAATGCATAAGGAGCCATATATGGACTTTGCTAAAAACGCGATTCATCTAGAATAGCATGTGCGTATTTGAAAATGTTTCACTTGAATTTGACTTACCTTTATGTAATCTTATTGAAAAAAAATATTACCACTTTTAAAAATATATGTAACGTATAATTCACTACGCAATTGCAACACGCACTTTAAATTCCACTGCCGATTATCTCGCTTACGCAAATGAGAATGAAACCAAATTCACTTATGCATATAAACGAATGATTCATCTTATCGGTCATAACAGTTATTTTTCAATCGCAGCTGAGCATTTTGAGTCGGCCACGGAAAAAAATCAAAAGCCATGGCTTCATGTGCAGTAGAGGGTTAAAAGTGATTCGGAGAAAGTAGAAGCCAGAATCGGATGACCCTGAGCTTAACATAGCCAAAGAACGTACACAATATATTCCTTTAAAAATGAGCACGGAGTCAAGGCCTTAAATAAATATTCGTCCTGGGCAAAAAAAAGTTAGAATGGAAAAAGTAAAGGAGTTGATCTGCTTGCATGCAAGTGATCAAGCCTTCTCTGACGACCATTTACAATTTAGAAACATGTCAAATGATTGCATTTGGCATTGATTGCCAGAGAGGTCATACGATAATTTGGACTAAAAAATAGCTACTAGGAAGTAAGTGCTTTCGTTTTTGATAGTGTAGGCCGCGGTGACTGCCCATGGTCCGCCTCCGCTAAAATTTTTGTACCTTAGTGTTAAGATAGACGTGATCGTTCATCGCGGAACTCATTTGGGAGCTGTATTAAAAAAGCTATTTGAGTTAATAATATTTCACATCAGCCACCTGGAGGTATGATATCTCGAAATGAAGATCTTAATTGGCCACCGACGTAATGTCAGTTAATACAGTTTTTGTTTTTTATTTCAAGATAACCTTCTGCTCCATTAGAGTTATTATTCGTGAAACATAACCGCAACTATTCAGAAACTTGATGAGAAATTTGATCAAAACAATGATTTTTTGTAGGTAAAGGTTATTCGATTGCATAATCGCAGGACTTGTGCTTCAGGTTGGGATAAAAACATGACTACCTTCTTTTAAAATGATGTATTTTTATTCATTAAAAGCGACACTTATAGGCGACAGAGAGTGAACCTAAAACATAGATGTTAAAACCACCCAGTTTTCGCCAACGTCGAGTTGACAATGTCCTAAGTCCGCAAAAAAAAAAAACCAAAACCATCAAGGCTACATCCTAAACCTTTTTCCCCTTAGCATCCATGGCTTTTTGCTATTCATACCCAGCATTTAGCATTTCTGCCGAGAAATATCCCCACAAATTTTGCTTCTTGAAAAAAAAAACATTTTCTTTGAAACCTTTTTATGTCCTTCTTCCAACTTTGTGGCTATACAAATCCACGCGCGACAAGTCCGCAAAACGCCCTTCAAGCAAACAAATCAAAACGTGTTTTTCTGATGTTTAAAATTGGATAAAAAAATAAACAACATCACAGTAGAACCACAACGAGAATATGTTACAACGACATAAGGCCTGGTTTGCTTACCACAATTGAAATATGCGTTCTCCCGTCTACGTTAAGCCCAGCCATCACCATGGGAAATGTATACTTTATATGAATACGCCTTCAAAGGTTTGTCGACTGTTGGTTACCATCCACAAAATTACAAGAATAACAAGGTAATACAAAAACGAGAGAAAGAACAGAAAGAACGCGACCGACTACTCTTGCCAGGATAATGAAGATGCAGGGCATAAATATTTTCAAAATTAAAGTGTCCTTGAGGAATTCAAAACAAACCCGCTCGCTTCTAGAGTCATTCTTTCCCGCCACCCTTCACCGCTACTGTAAGCCATCGGAAGCAAAAGGATTCACACGGATTTCAAATGCGCATAATTGGGGGGAATGGAGAGTTAAGAATAAGGGAGCATTGTCGAGGGAAGGGGCTGCTCGAGCTGGCGGTGCTTAAAGAGAGCTTGGAATTAATTGACTTAATTTCTGGAGAATTTCGCTGAATAAATTAGACTGGACGAGTGGCGGGCAACTCCGACAAAATGATGTTTTATTTATATCCTGAGAAGGAACTTATTCATCCAATGTAGCATATTATTGTATCCTTGCTCGGATTTACCCGAATTTTCCAAGTTCCATTGAGCCAAGCATTACCACTGCATTGATTGAATTGCTTTGTGGTCGATGGGTGTCTCTGTAACCCTTGACTCTCGCGAAGTCTTAAGTGTGAATTGTGACCTTGTAGTGGACACGAAATAAATTTGAACTTTTCACCATCGATTGCAACCATGTCGTCCATAAGTCCACGACTTTGTGTGTCCTAAAATGTCGAAGCGGAATATCCTTTTGAAAACAATCATAAAACTTTCCTGTTATTTATGAGACAAACTTTGGCGGTAACGAAGACATCCTTGAAGAATTATGATATCACTCTTCCACGCTGTTATTCACAGGTGAGAGTCATGACTTTGCAAGTACGAACCATAAACACTTTGTCTCCTCTCTCAGCGCACCAGAAAGTATTGTGAATGAATATCACTCATAAAATCTATAATTGAACTTTGAATCGATATTATTCGTTCTCCTGGATATCCTTCATCGCCTTATCTTTGACGTTTCCCAAGGTCCTTTTCGAGTTAAAGTGGAGTGGGATTTTTTTTGTTTTGCGTTGGAATTTAATTTAAAGTTATCCTAGCGTAACGTAACCTTTCTCAGCCGGATTCCATCATGTCCAACCGCCTTTCAGATTAGTCTCATGCCGTCGGAATAGGATTTTCGTAGAAAGCATGAAAAGACGAAGAATGAAAAGTGCAACAATCTTTTTCCTTCGGGCATGTGACGGGATTACAAATTGCAAACGGCCACAGGAAAATGACACCGGACGACATTGAATCTATGTTGCAGGATAATCATGGTCCTTGCATGACATTGCAGCCGAGCTCATTTTATTTGTTTCTGTTTTTTTCGCCGTGTTCCTTATTCAATCCTGTTGTGAAGATAAATGCAAAGTAGATAAAGAGTTGCAAATTCCCGTGCTCGGTCGAATCAAAGGAAGGGCTGTTAGCAGTAAAGCCTTTTGTGTTGCAGTTTACTGCCTTAGGCTTCCCTTGCGTGCCTTACAAATTGCTGCCGGGGAATATCCTGCCTATTCACCTTTTTTCCATTTTCGAATGGGTAGCTTCACTAAGGAAGCAAGTTTGGATTAAGAGTAATTCGCAAGGGAAGTCAGGTGTTGGCTAAAGTGGGGCTTGCCTTAAGCAGGAAAAGGTGCTCGAAAGCCTTTGAAATCGGATAATAGGAATTAAACATCGATGACAGGATTATTCACTTATGCATGTCAGCTGTGACTACGACAGAAAAAAAAATATTATACATGTGTCCCTAATTCCAATTCATTGAATTACTAAAGTCACGTAATCCATATCCTTCTCCATCCTCCTTTCGTGAGCCCAGCCAGGCGATATCAAATCAAGTTGCAACGACTGAAGGACACTGTCCTAAACGCGTCAGGTCTATACCACTTCATGCGACTTGGGGTAGATGCAATTGGCTGCGTATTCTCCACTCCAGTTCTTGGTTGTTCAATGAGCAGCAGATGGCTCTAAGGCCATCATTACATCAGAGGAGATTAGACATTACGTACATTTCAACTCCAGTGATGCGACTGTACGAGTAGTTTCTGTAATTGGTGTTAGATAATCCCCCAAAGACTTTCAAGTTGTCAATGTTCTAAGGGATTAGATTGCTTTTGCAGTTCCGATTCGGATGTTGAGTGATTTCCGGTAACGAATCACGGTGGCTTTTAACGAATTCAACAAGACTGAGATTGATATGAGCACTCGACAGGTCGATACTGACGTCCAGAAAGGGATATTAGTAACATGTTGACGCCACAACATCTCAAATAGCCTAAACAGTCAGTTATGACAGGTTTTCTGGCATGCACGAGGGGGTTTGCGGTTAAAGGACGATACTGAACGTACGGAGAGAGGGTGAATTAATGGACTGGCTGCCTGCTCGTCGTTGGTAGTTTACGGCTTTTTAGGTTTCATTTCATTGTAAATCGAGGTTGTTGTGGTTGGATGCGTGTTTGTGTCCTGGGGGTTAGCCTGCTAAATTGAAGTGGTTAGTCGTAAACTGATAGCTGTTCAGGTCCTTTTTAATATATATTCATTGGTAATCCCATGTCGAGGTAGTGTTGTGCATACATATGTCCTTAGAATTTGGCCCGAAAAAGAAAAGGATAAGGGTGTGCTGAATTATGTTTTGCGGTTCCAATTTAAACCCCGTGAGCTGATTCGAAGTTTTGAAAGTGTAACAGTTACAGTCTGATTTATAGACAAAAAGCGGTAACAGGATAGAGAATAGGGCGAATTAGAATCTAATTTAGGTTCGCTTTAATCCCCGTTCGTGTCAAGGGTAATGATTATTTAAAACCTCTTTGGAGATTCTAAACATACCAGCACTACAGAAAAGTGGTTATTCATTTTCGACTTATTTTTTCTTATTTTCTTATAATTCACAGTAAAAAATGTATTTTAGGGTGTAAGTTAAAAGCGCCAGTGAGTCATAAATGTTCCTCATATGTGAGGTGAATCTTCGTATGATATTTCTCGTCTTACTGCTTACGGATAATCCGTAATAAAATACCTTGGCTCGGTAGTTAGTGTTAGTGTTAGGGTTGGTTTCCGTCGACGATCACACGCGGTTCGAATTCTGAAAAATTGAGTGCTCAAAATTGTACATATTTAGTTTTTTTCCCCCTCAGTAATGACAAAATCTTGTATAATATAGGGTCTTTTAAAAGTCGCACTTAGATGTCAAAAGTTTTGGCTTGAGTAATTCGACGCAATAGCATACAGTAAAGTTATTCAAACTTATTATGAAATCGACCTATCCTTAAAACGTACATTACTCATTTTTCAAACGTTACTTAACGCATTTATAACAGAGTACTCTAGCCAAGCTTGAACTTTAGTGTCTATTAGTTCGTTGAATTCAAAAATTTTCGAGTTTCATGCCAAAAAAGAGTGTATGCCAAGAGTTTTAGTGTGAACATGCTCTGTCGGACATGACCCGCAGAGATTAATCATTTTCATGTTGAAGTTAAAGACCGCTCTGGCGCACCGAAAAAGTTTGAAGACGAAAACTTGGGTCGTCGATCGGTAAACGAAACATCTGGCTAAGTCTGCAAGCTGAATAGCCCAAATATGCAAACCCATTTTCAAACTATTGCGAAAACCGAGCTCTCCCCCGCCTTTCATTATTCGGTCATAAACTAATCAGTCATAATGCCACTTAAGTCCCTGTAAACGAAACACAGCATCCATTTACCTAATCATCAGCCCCAGTTCCATCTATTGTAAACAATCTTATCCTTCTGAATCTCCGCCAAAAACCGAATATCCCGCGATTGGGTAATGTATACTTGGAGCAACAATTACCTTGTGGAAAGACCATGAATTCCAGCGGATAGAATTGACGGACAACAGACGGCCTCGCAATGTCTACTTTAGGATTAGGCAGCTTCTTTTTCGCTTCCGGTGGGATGGAAGCTATTTTGGAACGTAACGGTCGTCAGTTTTCTTCACCTATCTCCCTAATGTTTTGCTTCGGGGGTGGCATTTTTCTGGCCTCAGCTCTACTACATACGCCTCCCGATGTCCCTAAAAAGTTTCTAGCAATCATCATGAATCATACTTCTGTGGAGGACTAAAACCCGGTCACAGTCATGGTCACTATCATGGCAGGAACACTAACTCATCTAATGATGAATTGGATCCCTTACTACGAATCAGCGATAGAAAGGATCTCTCATATACTATAAGCTATCGAGGAACGTATGAGAAGAGCATTACGGGAACCTTTGGCTTGTTCGTTGGCCTATATTATACTCGTTTAACAAGGGACTTGCCATGGGCATTCATAACTCTTGTTACAGATGCTCTTTCTTCTCGCCACCATATTGGGTCACCAGCTTTTCATAGCCCTCTGTCTGGGTCTGGAATTCCGCTTGAGTTGAACTACTACATTTCGATCATAGCACTTAGGAACTATGACCTTAACTCTTTTGACTCTGATAAATTGTGTCATTGGTGATGATTGACAACCGAATGGTGTTTGGCGGGCGTTATAGTTTTGTGTTACATTTATGCAAGGTAAACTAAACCTGAAATGATGCTAAACATTAGAAGAATCATGTCAGATATTAGCGTAACTGGCTTAATTATTACAACTAGATGACACAAAAGTTTCGAAGCCTTTGAAAGCTCCAGGAATGATCTAGAAGAAAGAATATTGGTTGCCGGAAAAATTTGTGACTGGTGCTGAAAAGTGGTTACCGTACAATAGTACTAAACGCAATCGATCGTGGGTTAAGTCCGGACAAGCATCAACATCGTCGGTACCAGCAAACAGCCATGGTACGAAGGTTATGAGCTTCTCCAACTGAATGAAACCATCGCGGGAGATTGACTTACTTACTGGTAATATCGACTGTAGCTCACTGCTTCAAATGATTCTCTTTAACGCCAATCCCCGAAAACTTTTGTCCATGCCCGTCGAAATCAGTGAAACGCTTAACTGGTCCTACCACACCCGTCGTATTCAACAGACATTGCCCCTTCCGATTATCATTTGATACGTTCGATGGAACATGGCCTGGCTGAGTAGCACTTCCGTTCTTTCGACGAAGTTAAAAAATTGATTCTTGACGTGGAATCCATACTCGTATCCTCTAAGTAAGGAAGAAAATATTAGTGGTTAGCAAGTTAGATGTTTTTTACGACTTACTAGAGCTCAGCTAGTTCCTATAACCACCGCGAGCACTTTTACATCGATCGATCCTTTGGATTCAATTTTCCACCACTCCTCTAGACTCGCATGAGCTAGTTGTTCATTTCTAGATATTGTATAATCGATTCATTTCCATTCAATAGATCAGTTGGTTGACTGTTTGGCATGTGACACCATCTCGTTGGAACCATATGTCACTGATATCAAGTTCATTGAACTTTGACTGAAAATAGCTTTCCAACATTCTAGAAACGCGACCTCCATTGGTCATAATATGGTGATAATTTGTATCGAAGATAAAATACGGTCCAATCACACTTCCTTCATGGAATTCACACCACACGCTCACTTTTTGTGGATGCAATGGAGAAAATTTCACTCATCAAATAATTGAGTCCTTGAGTTAATATGATTTCGTTATGGTGTAGACAAAGGACTGCCCAATTGGCCAGGATGTGGACTGAGATATTTCCAGTCACTATGAATGGCGTAGAAAGACTGATTTGGCTAATGTTGTGGTATATTTATATTTTCAGTACTTCGAAGAGTGTCTCGCTAGCTCGGGAACATTCAATTGTGCAGATGTTGAACCTTCTTAGCCTTAATTATTAATTTTCTTCAATGATCATAAGTTAATCCCAAGGCCGAAAGGCAGAGTTGTTCTCTTTCGTTTTGAGTGTCGGTATAAGGCCAGTGATGAGCTTTAAGTTAGTTAAGTTTTTTTAAGCTAGTTTTAAGCATTTTTTTCTAGAGTAAGTTTAACTTTAAAAATAAACCTAAGGCTTAAAACCTCTTTTTCTAATTTTGTTCATTCTTAAACTTTATCATGATAAAAATGTAAGCATTGTCTATTATTTCAGCACTAAAAAATCGTAAAAAAAGGTTAAGGGTGCTTCTTCATTTAAATCTATAATTGTTATGTCTTTACTGGAAACCACTGTTTGTGGAGTCTTCCAACAAGTGGTGCCATTCTAATTCATTAGAAAAAAGCAATATTCTTAAAACTATGTGTTATAGCTTATCACAGTTTAAAGCAAAAGCTCTTGACTTACTAACAGAATACAAAATACCGTAACTCTGTCTGCCAATAGTGATATTTTTGATGAATTTTTTTATCAAGTTTTCGCATAATTTTGGCTGTAATATGTTTTGCGAATAGCATCTCTCATGTTTGTTAGTGCATTTACCATGGTGTAGGATTAGAATAAATTTAGTCAAGGATAAAAGTTAAAGGAAAATTCTATTGATTCTAAATCGCACGGTGTCGGCAACCTGAAAATGGGTCACATAATAGAGCCATCGTTTCACCGGCTTTAGATCCTACAGACCATATGCATCGTGCAGGTCCATAGCCCCAGGCAAGAAGGGCTGTCAACACCAATCCGAAAAGCTATGCGTTCATTGAATCAGTCATAATTTTCAAAAACCGTATCAAGCGGAGTGGTTGTGGACAGAGAGGTTCAATTATCGAAGATATGACACCTCTATTTATAAAGAGTGAGCCAAATACAAGTTCCTTTTTGAAAATGCAATAAAATCAACAAAATTAATTTTTTTTCCCATTAATTACGAAATAAAACGTTGTTCAAGTGGCTGCCTCGACTGACTTCACAGTAACGCATTCTCTCACCCCCATTTTCCAAGACCTTGTTGATGGTTTCGGGCTGTAGCTCACGAATTGCCTGAATGATATTGGCTTTAGGCGCTTGAATCATTTTCAGATTGTTGGCATAACACCGGTCCTTCACGGTTTGGGAATTTGGTGCGCAAAACATCGTTTGTGGCATGGCGCGCTATCCTACATGAACCAGAGGCCGTCCAAATCCATGTCTTTAATTTTAATAAAAAAAAAAGTCGGTTAACATGGCTCTGTAATGCCCAGCGTTGATGGAAACGTTGTTGCCAGCCTCATTTTCAAAGAAAAATGGTCCAATGATGCCACCACTCCACAATCTGCACCAAACTGTCACTCTTTGTGGATTCATTGGCCTCTCGACAATAACGTGCGGGTTTTCCGAGCCGCCGACTTGAAAATGCGCCTCGTCAGAAAAGATGATTTTTCGTCCAAAATCGTTGTCCAATTCAAGCTGTTGTAAGGCCCAAACTGCGAAGCGATAACGAAACGGATGGTCGCGCGCCTTCAATTGCTGAGTCAATTGGACCTTGTAAGCGAATAATCCGAGATCTTTGTGCAGAATTCTTCTCAATCTAGTGCGTAAAATGTTGTGCTGTTGAGATCGATGGGGAGTTGATGTTCGTGAGTCTCACACTCTCGGCCACAGCAGCTATTCTCATCAGTGCGCACCGTACGACGACGGGGACCATTAGTGTTGTCCACTATCATACCAGTCTCACGAACTTTTTGACAAACTTGCGTACAGCAATCACGGTGGGTGCTTCATTTCGGCCAAAACTTCAGCTTGAAAAAGGCACTGTTTAAGCTACACAGCAATCACTTTGAAAATAAGTTTTCAATATTTCCCAACGTTATTCAAGCGTAAGGCGACTCATTTCGTTCCGCGAAAGTTTGATACTGACTTTCTGTTTCGAGCGGGAAACAGCTGTTAATCTTATGGTCAACTGGACCTTTTTAGCAAGATGCGGTGTAAAGTGCTTGCGCGTCGCTTCCTGTATCACATCGAATAGGGTTTTCACACCTGGGTTTTCAGTCACGCGTTCAGCTACAGTGCCGATATTTTCAACTTATCTTACCGGACGAACACGAGTTGGAGTCTTACCGATTTATTTTTCGATTAAAGCCACAACAGCTGTGTTATAAGACATGTTTTTGTTTTTTTTTTGTTTTTTTTTATTTGCGCTAAAGGATTTGGAATCTTCATAGATACCAGTAACCGGGGCTACCGGCATGCACGATTCGCAGTATAGTCAGGAATGCGACTAAGTGCTAAACCACACCCTGCACACTCCAACCACTCTTCCCGCGGAACTGCCGTTAGGTACTACTTCGCTCACTTGAAGCGTTTTCATCTCTTCAGCTAGTAAGTCGATGGGTAGCACTGAAGATACGACGAGAATAGCATCGTTTGAAACCATTCGAAATGCACTGGGGACCCTAAGTGCGATGAGACGTGGGACGCATTATTTATTGAATTAGCAGCTCTTGCAACTAACAGTCTCTTATTCTGTTTATGGTCCCCTATATTGTTCATTATTAGGGCTAGGATTTTGATGCATTTGCATATTTTTTCTGAGACACATTAGAAGCAATAGGACAAGTTATCTTTCCGATACATGAATTTTTCTTTAAATTGGCATCCAATCCGTTAATGCATAGTCTTGCATATTTTTAATAATAAATGCATATTTTGTGCATATTTTCGACAAAAAATTAGCTTAAAATTAAAAAAAAAGAAAGCAAAACCGTAGAAATGTACACGCACCATTAAACTTCTTAAATCGTTTTTCATTTTGAACACCTAAATTAAATGTTATAATAATGCTACTTGTTATTTAATTTTTCAAATGAAGATCTTTATCTTTCGTTAACCTTTTTATCTATTTAATTACAATAACATTATTGCTTTTTACTTCTTAAAATAAAAAGACTGAATATTTTTAAAAACTGCATGTTTTTTTGGTTTTCATTATAAAAATGCAAAATTTAACTACAGTCGTGCAGTTTAACTGGTCATTATAGCCAACGGTCGTTTTATCCGACTTTTCAAAAATAAAAAGATTACTTGTGCAGAAGCCAACCACGTGGGGGAAAATTGGTCGTTAAAAGCGACTGGTCGTTGTAAACCACCTCGTTATAGGTGACTTCGCCATGGTTTTAAATGCATATTTAAAGTGCATATTTCCCATTTTTAAGAGCAGGTTTTTAAGTGCATGAAAATCCTAGCCCTAGAATGAGCCTTGAAAGTGCACTAACAGTTTTCAACGATTTTTTGTATGCATATTCACAGTGGGGTTTAAAACTTAGTCGCGCGTCGATAATCACTCCTAGGTACTTAATGAATGGTTGTGAGAGTACTACCCGACTCTAATCGATACTGTTTCATGGACTTTCTTGCTTGTAACAAGCACCGCTTTAGTTTTATGCGGAGCAAGTCGCAGACCAGCGTCAGTTAGCCAACGACGTACCATTTCAATTGTCTCGTGGTCACAGTGGAGTACAACATTTTCTGTTGTTTTTGCTACGACTACCACGGTGATGTTATCCGCAAAGCCAATGATGGCTTCGTTGGAGGTCGGTAGGCGTAGAACTTCATCGTACATAGCATTCCACAGCAGGGGGCCTAGGACCGAGCCTTGCGGGACGCCACCAGTAACTACGTAGATCTTCGTTCTTTCGTCAGAGTCATAGAGGAGAACTCTGTTTTCAAAGTAGCTCCTTATTATTTTGCAGATATAATTCAGTATTTCGATCCGATAGAGACTCCTCATAATGCGTTCCCAGTTCGCCGAGTTTAATTATTCCCGTACCTTATACGCCTTGAATAATTATTCTCGTGTTATCCTGGGTATGAATACACTATTGTGAACGTCCTGAGTAGTTTCCTTCCTACTTTCTTGACGGGAAATAAGTTCTCAACTATTTTTTTGGAGCAATACCGGACATGTTGGCGACTGCAAATGGGGGCCTTTTAGCCTCATCGCTATAATTTTGTAGACCTTTTCAGGTCCGGAAACGCTGATAAATTCTGCGCGCTCGGTGACATACCGATCTTAGTTCCGTGATTTTTGGGGTCCACCAATATACTGACGGTTGATGTTTCCTTGCTCCCAGTTTAGACATCGATGCATTATACGCATTGACTAATACCCGTGTTACCTGCGTTACGAATTGCTCTGCAGTTCTGGCTTCACTATCGCTTCACTAATAATGAAGCTTAAAAGGTCTTCATCAAGAGAATTTGCGTTCAATTTAGTTTTTTTGAGTGTTGTCCGGTTATTGCGGATTGGATTGCCAATGCTGGTGGTGCATAGGATTGCATTGTGATCACTACGTGTATAGTGACCGCTCACGTGCCAGTTAGCACCTCGTATCAGGCCACTGCTTGCAAACGACGATAGATGCTGACGTTGCTGTACTAAAGGTGTTTGCGTCTCTGTTATTAGCAAGAACAATATTCAGACAAGAGAAGGCTTCAAGTAAAACAGTCCATCTACGATTTGTATATGAACTGCCCATTCTGTGGCCCAAGCATTGAAGTCACCCGCTATTATGACAGGACCTCTGCCTGTAACGTCTGCAACTAGTCTATCCAAAATCAACTCGAAAGTTTCGAAGGTAGCGCTAGGTGGTACGTAGCGGCTCTATATATAAATACCGTTTATTTTAGCCTGTACAAGGAAATCCTCACGCACCTCCGGGTTTCTAGATTGACGTATCTCCGCAAACCCAAATTGCAGCCTTATTCGTGGCGTCGGTAAGCCACGTATTGTTAGGTAAGTTTTTATATTGCTTATAGAGTCAATTTTTAGTTCGCGAACAGATTGTTGCAAAAGGTCATGAGCCGCTTCACAGTGGGTAACATTAAGTTGTAATATATTGATGCTTTTTTCAAAAGAGCTTCTAACGCGTGTTTGCACTCTGGGTATCTAATGCTACCGGTTATATGTCCAGATTCAACGCTCTTTGCTCTACAGAGCAAGCAGTTCGGTACGCTTTTACAGTGCTTCAACTTGTGACCGCTTTCACCGCACTTAATACACAAAGCGGCACAAAGCGACGTGGACCTAGCCGATCCGCACTTTTCCGATTTTCAACAATTTGTGCGTTTTTTCCACTGGTAGGCGTAATTTAACAGTTTGCGTGCCCCCATAGGCTTTTCTAACACTTTTCATCATTGACCTCGAAACTGAATTGGTCTGTTAGGGTGGCTATAAGGCGTGTGATGGTGACCAAACGTTTTACTATTTCAATACTTCGTTCGTACTTCTTTCTTATTAGAGGTCATCACAATAAAAGTCAAATACCGACAGATCAGAGGGCGTAAAATTTAAAATGACACTTTTTGTTGGATGGCTCTTTATTTTTGGTAGAATTTAATTACCAAGTCCTGCCTTATTATAAGCAGGAAGCTAGCATCTTATTATGTTTTTGGTATCCAAGTTTTCAGTTTAAAGCTTTACCTTTGCAACTTTTTAATGATATGCCTTGAATTGCCCTGGATCTACATCCTATTTTTGTCTTTATTTACTCTGTCCATAATTTTGGAACCATTAACTCAGCCGTGGTGAGCCAACATTTCCCATGAATGTTTTCTTTAGTACGCTATCCGCTTGATGTCCAACTCTCAAAAGCCATCTATCACATCTTGAGCTGTCTTAGAGCCTTATCAAATTGAGAAGTGCTTTTTGACAGAAAGCCCCAGTCTTTTCTTTGACGCAATGGTAAATATACGATTTAACATTAGAAGTCAAGGGCTCTCTGCTTTCGATTTAATGCTAATGAGATTGAATATTTACCTATCTGATCAGATCTTGATGTCATTGAAATTATTTATCACTCTATAACTGCCGTTCCATTGCTAAGACCGTAATTTTCTACTTGCTCTTAGACTTCTCGAAATCACAACCTCCCAGGTTCTGACCCATCTCCATTGTTTGTTGGTCGATCTGTCTTTTGTTGTTTCCGCGTTCATCAACCAAACGTCTTTTTACGTCTCAAGAGAAAGGGTGTGTTACCAGTGCATTGCCCCCGATGCTATTGACGCTGGGTTCAAATCTCGCAATAGTCAAGTCATAAAAATTGTATTTCCCCTGTCGCCCATGTTTTCGCGCCGTGAAAATTTAACAGCCTCTAACAGCGTCAATCACAAAGGTAATTGAGAGAAGCATAACGAGGTGCAACACCAGCTATAGCCTCACCCATCGTCGGAGCCACCGTACACTAAAACAGCTTAAGGTATGAATTATAGAGAATTTTTTACCAGATTCAAAAGGTACCTATAATTCATGATGCCATTTAAAGCTTGTATTTTTACTACGGGTAATCATGTGGCACAGAGATTGCTAAAATTCGACTGAGCAGCTACGGTTAAAAGGAAAAAAAAACCGTTTGGGAGGCAAAAGGTCACATGATTGAAAGCAGACAAGAAACCATAGGTGGTATGTGGGTCACGAAAAACCTCAACTGAGATTGAAGGATAAAAAATGGGTTTTCCTTGGGTTTCCTTCGTCCTTTTACCACATAAAAGCAAACATCACATTTTCGTTCGGTGCTCATATATTATACCTCATCGCGTAAACCTTCTAACATAAATCCCCTTGTAGGCTGCCTTGTCGTCCTTAGAATTGACATTAACGTTACCATTTACACTGGCAATGTCATTCCTTCAGTATAAACGCGGGCAGTAGTGCAAAAATGAATGTTGTAGGCAAATCAAAGGAGCTCACGAAATATCACACTCAAACGTGGTGTAAACGGCCTCGGGAGCGGCAACCTTAAACCAACTCCCCGATAGCGACGACGACAATGACGATGGCGACAAGAACAACAGCGATACTGGATAGAGGGCATTTCGTGTGCCGTGTATGAAGCAAGGCTGGAAAAGGTTAAAGTGCCTTCGGAAAAAACAGAAACGAAAAAAAAAGTATTTGTCGCTAGCCTGTTGTTTCATTGGTGCAGCAAGGGAAAGTGCAGAAAATAGTGCCAAGGTGAAACAAGGGCATGGGCATGGACATAAATTCCGCGACGATGTCTACGATTCACCTGAACAGTGCGGTGGAGCGGTGAAATTGAACCAGCGATCCAGTGAAGGGTTGTTGAGTTTCGAGCGTTTCTTGTACGTCGTGAACTTCGTCGAGGACGAAATTAGTATTCCACAAGGTGTGTCATTCCTCCGGGAGCAATGTTGTATGCGGTACTAAAAAGGATGTATCACGGTGCAGGTGGGTGGAAGGCTAATATGCCGTCGGCTATCGGAGCCCACTGGCATGGAACAATTTGTCCCAAGTGGAATTGGGTTTTGTTTTCTGTTTTCGCATTTCTTTGTTTTCGTGATTTAATTTCCATTTTGAACTTGGTATTCCGACTACCGGATGTCACAGGCGCTGAGCTATGGGATAGGAGGTAGGAGACGATACTCGTCGTGTTTATGACAAAATTTTGATGTAGAGCGACGATGATTGGATTTTTAGAACGTTGCGATGTCGAAACTGTAATTGTTTTTTCTTTATCCCGTTTTCGCTGATGAAGCGAATTCGTTGTTTTAGCTATCGTGCTGTGCTGGTGGCCATGTTGGAGCGTTTTCGCACGGTCGAGCGTCGGGTGTTTTTTTTTTTGCGGTTAAGGGAAAGACGAGGGGCTTTTGTGCTGAGCTCACGAGAATGATGGGCTGATTCGGAGGAAAAGGTGGGCGCTTCGCTGAAACGTTTCAGAAACAGGCACAGAATATTAACAAGTTTTTTTCTCCCATTATCCCGACTGTAGGCCAGAGCTTACTACTAATGCTGGCTGGACATAATTGAGGCACTTGTGTTCTAGAAAAATTAGGAAAAAATGCGAGGTAAATCCATGGTTGCCAGATGATAGCCGTTTTAAATGTTGTGTCAGCATATCCTCGTTAGCAAGACTGGATATGGCTTTCTAGTAACGACATGTTTTTTACTGCCTAAGAAAAACATGGTGCCTAAGCCCGACGCCAAGCACATGAGTTCTCCAGTGCATTACACCAAAGACGTTCTCTATTGCCTCCTCGAACGACTGTCAAGTCATTTTTCCCAGTGTATGAAAAACCCGCGCCACCATAGCTCATATGTTATTCACAAGACCGTATGAATGGCTATTGGTGTGCCTTGCTTCGCTCTCATTTTCGCTTTTGCCTTAACCCTGACACAGATGACTGCTTGACATGAAACATTCCATGACTTTTAAATGGGTGCTTCGCATTCGCAAATAGATAAAACTGTGTAGCCTACCACCGAATGTAGTTCGTCCCTTGGGTATGCACCCGCCGCGTTGGTTGTTGGCCGATGCTTACTATCAACCTCCTAAAAAGTGGGCAATTCCTTCTCAAGTTAGGTTGAAATTGCTTTCGCTCTATTCCCTCGTGTC
Organism: Merodon equestris; assembly: GCA_958301585.1. Lineage (NCBI taxonomy): Eukaryota > Metazoa > Arthropoda > Insecta > Diptera > Syrphidae > Merodon > Merodon equestris. The sequence continues at coordinate 16,972,922 of OY284417.1, read as the reverse complement.
TGCCTGGGTGCCCCGATGGGGATGGGAACTAATTGCGGAGAGTTCTCTATATTCGCGGATGAAAGGCACGAGTGGCCGAGCGTGCAAACAAACAGAACAAAAAGCATGGAAAGTATAAATGGAACGAAAAAAACTTTCGCTGGATCGTGGGGGTAGCACATGGCCTTTATATTCGCAGTAGTCATTGGCATTGAATCCGTCTATCTATTGTTTGCGTTTTTGTGTTCGTCCTTTTGGCGGGACGATAAATTCGTTTTTTATATCACATCGCGAATCGTACATCACCGTAATGTATGGTAATCGCTTCGGCTAACACGCTAATAATGGGGTGTAGTGGCCATTTGTTAGTAATAACTTACCGTATACGTGCCTTTTAGCTTGAAGCAACTAATCGTGACCATTTGTTGGAGGAGCAAATTATACGGCTGCTCGTCAACCGCAATGGTCGGGGGTTATACTTCCACAACTGATGACTTTGTGCCTCATGGCCGCATGTAGGTAAGCCGGTTGCTATTGTTACGAGGGGTGGCTTTAAACATTAATGGGAAGCTTTTAAAGTCGAGTGAAGTCGAGTGATGTGGAGTGAATGGAGAAATATGGAAGTAGGTCATTGACGTAAAGGATATTTAAATCAGAATAATGTTAAGGACATTCTGGTTTATTTGAGGTCGATCGTTTAAGGATTGTGTACCTTGGCAGGTGGATGGACATTGAAGTTAATGACGGGCCTGTTTTTTCTCGACTTATTTTTTTCTGTTTGAAGTAAATGTCGTGTTTACCTTCAGTTGATAGGCGCCTTGCAGACAAGTGGGCTGAGGGTATGACCAGGAGAAACGTTTGTAGTTAATTGATGTAGGACGGGGATTTTGGGGGGTTTATTTAGCAAATGAAATACGGTGATTCGCAATGTTTTCAATTCAATTCAATTTTAATTGTTCGAATTTATAATTTTAATAAGTAAAAGGGAAAAATGGAAGTAACGAATGTGTGTAACGAATTTGAACTTGACCCGAGCTCGACTTTACCGCTTTGCTTCTCCGTAGCCACTGTCATGTAGGGCGACCCTACCTTCGGCCATCCTGTGATTCGTCTGCCCCAGGCGATTCCTCGTCGCTTGAAACACAGTCCCCATCGTCAACAACAACCAAGGCTTCATGTAGTCAGCAGACGTTGATGTAAGATTAGGGCCACGTGATCGCCCACTTTTCGGACTTCATATCGATCGTTACGTTTCACTTTGATTATTTCATATGGACCCAAATACTTCGGATATAGCTTCAGTCCACCTCCAAATTGTGTGCGTTGAATTGCTACTAGCTCATGCACGTTGTAACATATTATACTTCTTTGCTGCTTTCCGCCTCCGATCATAACCCTTGCGATTTTCCTCTTGGAGTAAAGCAATTTGATTTCTAGCCTTGAGTCTCATTTCATTGCGATCATCGAGAAATTCGTCCGTCAAAGCCTCCTCCATCAGTTTGGCAAGATTTGTATCCAATTCGCTCCTCATTGGCTCTCCGAACATAATTTCAAAAGATGTCTTTTTGGTACTGCGACTAACTGAGCAATTCAACATCTGTTGTAATCTCGAAACATGCTTGTACCATTTCAGCGGATCCTCAATAGCCAACTTTGTAAGGACCTGGATTATAACCCGTATGATTAGCTCAACCTGTCCATTTCCGCGTGGCACTTCCGTTGTCGTAAGGATGTGTTGAATTTGGCGTTTATCACAAAAATCTCGGAAAACATTTGAGGTGAACGCCGTTCCCTTATCCGAGACGATGCGAACAGGGTCTCCAAATATTTCGGCTTGAAACTCCATCTTCTTGACAACCTCCTCAGTTGTAGTCGACTTTACTGGATAGACCCACACAAACTTTGAAAAAGCAACCACGACAACATAAAGATGCATATAGTTCTTGGCTGTGGAAGGCATCGGGGCAAGATGATCGACGTGGTACGTGTGCAGAGGGACATCAATTTTGTCAATTGGATTCAGAAATCCTTCTTGCTTTCCTTCCCTTTTTGTAGCTAGGATGCAAGCAATACAATTTGATACGACTCCTTGGGCCTTTTCCAACATTCTGGGCATGAAATATTCTTGCTTCGCAATTCCTTCGACCTTCCTTGGAACTTCCTTTTGCAGTGCCTTCGGAACAACACCCTTCGACGAATTTATACAATATACCACGACGTATTTCAAAATCTTCATACTTTGTGTCCTGGAGTAATCTCATAACAAGCTTACAATACTCATCTTGCTCCTGTGCTCTTTTTAGCAAAGTATTGTTGGGCTATCACCGGCACGTCGATCAAAAACAAATGGATTTGTATGCTCTACTCAAATTCCTCAAGTGCTCTCGGTTCGACTGGAAAAACTGGAAGAAATGGATCGATAACGTAAGCGCGAGTGGACACCAACGTCTAAACACCCTAATTAAGTCTATCTCTTCGAAGGACCAAAACGCAATTGCAAGAAGACGGAAATCTAAGTTGCTTGCCGGAGTGGAAGTTCGAGACGATGTTGTCGTTCTCGAAGAGCCTTTTCACTCAATACCTACTTCAGTATGAGGAAAAACAAGGCGGCTACGTGGGCATCAGTAATTCATCGTAATGGCATAAACAACCCAACAAGAAGGCGCTAAATCACATCTATCAAAAGAGATGTCGAATCTTACCAAATCTTAGTCCTGCTCTTGCGTTTGCGACAAACCTGCTGTCACACTGGTCTGATCTACGTCTTCAGCGATGAAGTTCATTTCTGGTTGAATCGGTATGTTACCATGGTAAAGAAAGCTGCAGCATTTGGTCCGATGAGCAACCTTAAGGAGCTATCAATGCGAGAAAAATGCAGTTTGGTGCGATTTTTGGTCCGGGGGAATGATTGGCCCACATTCTTTTTCAGAGACGACCCTGATAATAACGTTACACAATGACATCTGCTATCGTTCCATAATTTCCTGAACTTTTTTTTGCGTAAAATACCCGAACTGACCCTGGCCAGTATGTGGTTTCAGCAAAACGACGCTACATGCCACATGGCACTTCAATCGATGGACCAGTTAAGAAATGAGTTTGTTGAACAATTTATCTCTAATTTTGGAATGATGATTTGGCCGGCTAGATCGTGCGATATAGACTATTTTTAACGTATCTTCAGTCAAATCGTTCATCTGTGCCGATAAGTCACCTCAATTGTAGCCTTGAAAGTCCTTAAAAATCACATATTACTAATATCACCTTTGCTGATCTATATAAGACAATCGTCAAGATGTTAGCGAAATTGAGTGTGAAGACGAGTTCTAAGCCATTTACTGCCAATTACTTTCCAGTCTCTTTGTAAACGGAATCGCAACTCTATCACCAGGTACCCTGTAACCACCTCAGCCGAATTTCTGTATTTCTACATCTGTGAAGGTACCAGAATTCAGTTTAGCTAAAGTTTTGTTCACCCGTGAAATTAAATTTTTTTTCGTTAAAAATCGAAGGACTCTGACCTTTGGCGAGGCTCCCAGATTCCAATTGAGCTTCATATGACCTTATGACATTTCGAATTTTTTCAATCCTAACTTGGGAATTATGATTAGGTCAAATAAAATTAATTTTCCGGTTCATGATGACATTCAAAAATTGATGATAAAAATCTGAAAACTCATTTTCCTGGTTGTAATGAGGTTCCACCAATGAAATTTCGTTTCTCATTTTCAAACATAATTCGCTGTTGACGCCACGAGCGTCGTGCAGTCTTCTTGAAAGGATATATACCCATATACGTTTCGACAAAAACTTCCAACATTCGCACCTGTGAAAAATTGTCCGAAATTTACGAATAATCCAGTCAGTCATAACAACCAAGTAGCCTGAATACACAACTCTGATGGAACACCCCCGAAAAACAGGGGAAAAAGAGTCCTTTATTCAAATTTTACTACCGCTTTCAGGCAGTTTTGATGGAGGACAAAAATTTGTTCCTTCGGCTAAAAAAGACATTACGCCAACATTCCCTCGAGTATTGTTTCACTAATTCCTCTTAGTATTCACCATTAGGTAATTAATCTCACAACGTGTCGACTACCTGGAAATTATTAATATTTTTACAACCCCCAACATGGCCCATAATTTCAGTTGAAAGACAAAAGGAATACAAAAATGTAAGAATAGCTTTTTACTTTTTGGACGCTTCTGGGCCTAACGTTCAAATTAATTTCTCCTCCCCTGTCGTTGAACAGAACATTCAAATTCAATCCCTGCAGCGGGTAAACTAACAAGAAACAAGGTTTTAAACAAAAAAATGAAAACCTCATTTGCTTGTAACTCGCGGGCGAAGAAGTAATGAGAAAGAGAATGACGGCCAGAAACCACCGCGCCTGGAGTGCTCGTCGGCGGTCGAGACGCACATGGCCACGGTGCGTCGAGCCCTGTGGTGTGTGTGTGGATGAGAGGAAATGTGCGTGTTTGCGTAGGAAAAATCCGAAATTAATTTAACCCACCTCTTGGTTGTGTGTTTATGTTTGAAAAGACGGCAATTCCCAGGCTCTTGTAGGAGGATATGAGGGATGTCCTGGCCCAGTATGTGCACGAATTCCAATGACGAATGTTATTCTATGCACGCAAATTGCTGTCCCTCGGGAGGAGCCGACGTGGAGCGTGGCAGAGATGTAGAATAAAAGACGCATACATATGTACATACATATAACTCCCGCTTCGGTGATAAAATTTCATTAGGACACTCGACAGTGTGACAAATTTTTCTTCGCCTCGTATGCCATTGGCATTGGCATTGGCATTGGCTTGGTTCGTTCCCGCTTCGGAGTGAATAATGTCGATCCTCTCGTTGCCTTCTCGTTATGTTTATTCATCGTCACCCAGCGAACAATCAACAAGGAATAGAGTGAACACATGCGTTCGCTATATAATGACTTGGGCTATGCAAGTCGTCTTGGCCCCTCTACCCCACGTGGATGTTCTTCCATATGTCATCATGAAAAGTTTATTTGTTTTTATGTGACGACTGGCACGGTGCCGGTACTGGATCGCCCACATGCTATACATGAGCATAATTCTATCGGCATGGATAGCATGTTAATGTAGAAAACCATGCCGGAGAGTTTGGAAGATGACGAGTTAGCTTCGATAGTGAAGGTATAAAGGCTATTACGAACATATGAAGTTATTACGACGTCGCGCGGAACAAGATAGCGCGAAGGCATTAAGTCGAGGGAATTGTCTTTCCGCTTTCGCCCTTTTATGAATACTTGTGGTCCAGAGGGTGGTGAAGTTACTTTTTAAGTAATATGCTATAATGTATGTACCTTGTTATGGCTGCTCATATGGTGTCGGCTATGGTGGTAAACGTAGGGATGCTAGTGGTCTTGAGAGTTCTTTTTCTTATAAACTACTTTTAATGGCATAGTAAGTTCTGAAGTTAAAAATTGTTTTCCAAGAGCAAAAACAACACTCCTCCGTGGAGAAAGAGGAAACTTGTGATGATAATGGAGGGAAATTATGGGCGATTCGTACGGTTGGTGAAAGTATGCCGGATATTGCAAAACCGTGTTGCAACTGTTAAGTTGTTGCTAAGAAAGTTACAAGAGACCTGAGTGATATTTTTAAGCTCCAAAGTGAGATTGCAAAATGAGAAGTAATGGGGCTGATTAGCCAACGGCTTTATTTACATATCTATTTGGTTCACACATACACGGTGTAGACAACACAATACGATATGAGCAACCGCTCCGTACGAAAAATCTCTCAAGTGACCCTCTTTTGAGATAGTATTTTCACTTCAGGCCAGGCTCTGCCAGCTCGTCGATGTTCTTTCTCCAAGGAACTTTTCCATGGCATACGAGGACGATCACGTTTGCGGATGCCTTGCGGATTCCATCTGGATTTCCTCTTCAGGATTTCCGTCTCCACTGGTAGCTGCGAAGCTCTCTGTAGCAGGTTCTCGTTCTTAATCTACTCCGGCCAAAAGATCTTTAGGGTCCTCTTCAAACTGTAAGTGGTCTTCCACGTCTCACAGCTATAGAAGAGGACCGATTTGACATTGAAGCTGAAGATCCGGAATTTTAGAGAGGAAGAAAGCTGGTTGGATCTCCACACATTCCTCAACGCATAGTAGGCCGAGCGCGCCTAGTTGATGCGTGTCGAGATTTCGAATTCTGATCCCCCGTTGAGAGAGGCTTGTCTCATATCTCGTGTCAATTCCAATAAGCTTCGTTTTGGCGATGTTAATTCTGAGCCCAGCTTTGAAAGTGTAGATGTTAGGGTAGGTTAGGTTTGAGGAGGGAGGTTAGACATCACTTCCACTCGGAGGCCAAGAGGCCCATTGTGATTCCCTTCGTTTGTGTGGGTACACATAAAATTAACCTGTCCTATCACGTGGTGGCTGAAACCACCCCGTACTCTTGATGAATCTTAGAAGATCCGATATGTCTGCATTAGCCACGTCCGCAATCTCTGTAAAGAATCTTTGGCCTAGCGACACTAGGCGTCGATTCTGGAGAGCTGGACAGTGGCAAAGCAGATGTTGGATCGTCTCAGTTTCTCGCAGAGATCGCTGGATCCCGAGTCCCATTTCCGGAGCATTGCTCCAACAGGATAGTGTCCTGTGATCACTCCGATGAGCATACGGATCGAGTTACGGTCCAGCGCCAGGAGCATCTTTGTTTTTCCGACATTGAGCTCTGGCCACGATGATCTTGTCGTGTAGCTGTCGTTTCTCTTAAGCCAAGACGAGTTGGCCTCTTTGATGATTATGTCGTTTATGATCCGGTATAATGCGCTGATCGGTGGTTGCAATGACGTGTCCGCTTCGCTGATGTCCAAATCAGAACCTTGCCTGGCCAGTTGGTCTGTTCTTTCGTTCCCTGCGATTGAGCTGTGGCCCGGGACCCAGCAGAGTTTAACTTTATGGTGTCTGATGGACTTCAGTGGGTCGCGACATTTCTTGACAGCCTTTGATCTCGTTATACAGGATTCTATTGACTTCAGTGCAGCCCGGCTGTCTACGAAGATGGTGATATCAGATGGTGGGATATCGGCAACCTGTAGGTGTTTGGCTGCTTTCTCTATTGCCAGGATTTCTGCTTGAAACACGCTGCACAGATCGTGTTGATGTTAAGCGCATTCAATTTCTTTCTGAACGAGTTAGACATGAGACAGATGACGCCCTCGTAGCCTAAGTCATGGAGTTTCTCGGTCAGAGACCATTGGATTTTATTGAGAGCTTCCGAGTTGGTGGGCATGGGGACATGGTTGAAGACAGCGATGAAAACTAAGGTAAGGCCCCGTCACTCCTCTGGTGTTGATGAAGGCTCTGTTCTCTTTGCCCTTGAAGCGCACTGCGCATGGAGCCTCTCGGTACAGTTCGCGTACGAGGTCGATGATAGTGTTCTCCAAAGCGTTCCAAATAGCATGTCGAAGGCTCTCCCGATCGGGCTGTTCCACTCAACAGATTGTTCAATAATCATTCTTATTGGGCTTGTATGGTCAACACATTAACGATTAGGTCTAAATCTAGCCTGATCCTTGAATCTATCAGGGCGGCTAGCAGTTTCTGAATGGTGTTAAGAAGAGTGATGCTTCTCCAGTTTTAGTTTTTACCTTGCAAAACTGGGGTAAGGAAGACTAATGCAAAGGCTCTCCTGCCTCTCCGTCAGTCCGTATGCATATATCCGAGTCCGAAACTTGGCTGTGTTATAGAGTACATAATTCTCAGCTCATAGCTGACACTGACAGCTGCATCTCGCTCGAAATCTTGGCAAAAAGTCAGTATCATACCTCTGCGAAACGAAATGAGTCGCTTTACAGCGTTGGGAAATATTGAAAACTTATTTCTAAAGTGATTACCTACTGTGTAGCCCAAATAGTCCGTATTCAAATAGATTTTTTGGCCGAAATGAAGCACCCACTGCGACTGTTGTACACAAGTTTGTGCAAAAAGTTCGTGATACTGATATGCTAGTGGACAACATTCATGGTCCCCGCTGTGGCCGAGAATGTTAGACTCAATTCACGAACATCAACTCGCCATCGATCTCAATAGCTCAACATTTCACCCACTAGCCTGAGAAGAATTGTTGTAATAATATCAAAATACATATTGTCACGCCCGCCATCTCTTTGTCAGTATAACATTTAACATAAATTTAAGTTCTGGCATCACCGCTGTATTAGTATTACATATATAAGTAATATACTTTGTATGAATTTCCTTCTTCTCAATAAAACTGCCTTGGTAACTGGACGTCGTTTTTATTAAGAATTCTGCACAAAGATCTCGGATTATTCGCTTACAAGGTCCAATTTACTCAGCAATTGAAGGCGCGCGACCATTGGCTTCGTTATTGCTTAGCAGTTCGGGCCTTAGAGCAGTTTGAATTGGACAACGATTTTGGGCTAAAAACTCGGAAAACCCACACGTCATCCACAAAGAGTGACAATTTGGTGTGGATTGTGGAGTGGTGGCATTACGGGATCATTTTTCTTCAAAAATGAGGCTGGGAACAGCCGGTGAACGTTACAGGGCGTGGGCGTTACAGAGCCATATTAACCGACTTTTTTTACTGAAATCGAAAACATGGATTTGAACGACCTCTGGTTCATGCAGAATGGCGCGCCATACCATACAGTCCACAATCGATCTTTTGCGCACCAAATTCCCAAATCGTGTTATCAGGCGTCTTGGCGATGCCAATTGGCCTTGGCCGCCTCGGAGCTGCGATTTGACATCTTTGGACTTTTTTTGTGGGGAACCGTGGAGGACCGATGTTATGCAAAAAATCCGGAAATGGTTCAAGCCAATATCACCCAAGCAATCCGTGAGCTACAGCCCTAAACCATCAACAAGGTCTTTGAAAATTGGGGTGACAGAATGCGCTACTGCGAAGCCAGGTGAGGCAGCCACTTGAACGACGTTGTATTTCATAAGTAATGGGATAAAGCCATAACACATGGAACAATTTTAATTTTGTTCATTTTATTGCGTTTTTAAAAAGAAACTTGTATTTGGCGCACCCTGTTGAAGACCTGGAATTGTAACTTGGCTCCCGGCTCCCTTGGCTGATCCCATCTTGATTACACTCACTCAGGATGCCTTTTTTCGGGATGGTGATGATGACGCCCTGCTTTCAACTCTCGAGGACATGACAGGTAGACCAAGCCTCTGCGATGATGGGATGCAGGATCAGAGCCATTTGTGACGCAGCTGCTCTAAATAGTTCTGCAGGAAAGGTGTCCGTGCCCGGGGCTTTGCTTCAGTCTGCGAATCGCGACTTAGATTGTTTGTTTGAGCCGTCGTCTGGATTGTTCTTCGTGGATTTTTGCGCACCGAAGGGGAGAACGGGACGTATGCTTCAATATCAGATAGAAGTGACTCTGCGAAGAAATCCTTCCAGCGATCAAGTAGTTGCTGATCTGATGTGAGCGTGTTTCCGTCTTAGTCCCTTAGGGGAGTAACGGTAACTATCCCAGCTCCACAGAGCTTCTTCGTGGCGGCATAAACACCTTTCATGCCGCCACAGTGAGCTGCAACCTCTGTTTCGTTTGCCAAGTCCTTGAAGTAGTTCAATTTGACCTCTCGGGTCATGCGCTTGTCCGATTTCTCGGCCTTGTTATACGTAGGTTGAATCTGTCGTTTTCTCTCGCGTGAGCCGGGTTGGTGCAGTTTTGAGTTTCCTTCTGGCATCAAGTAGTGTCGCTGATCCGCCGCTCACATTTTTACGTTCGTGTTGTTGCCTGCACTTGTTTCCTCCGCACGTGACTTCAAAGCACACACCAGTTCTGGCCGCGATGGTGGTTTTTCTGACCGGTCTATGGCTTCAATCATCTCCATAAATTGCCTGGCCATCACCGGATTATGGAGCTGCTCGGTGACAGAACGTCTCTTTGGGGGACTAGCTGGTGGTAGGCCGCAGCCGGACAAAATCTCACAATATCCAGCAAAAGTTGATGGCCAACGGTTTTACATTATTCATAAATGTCCCTTTTATCGCCCATCATTAGAGTGACCGCGAAAAGGTCAGGCAAAATTCCAATCTATGGAAGGAATAAATATATCGCTCCTTTGATTAGGATCATTGAAACTGCTGCTCCATACCTATTATATCATTCATGAAATATTAACGAGAAAAAATAAATTTATGAATTCAGTCACCCATTCCCGGCCCTCTTTCTTACCATACTATTTACAAATCCAATTCACATTCCACACAGTGTGCCACCCCACTTACGTCTAGAGATATGACGAAGATCAAGAAGAAAATGAGGAAAACCCCGAGGCCAATTAGGTGATTATACTTTTATTCTATTTCTTTTTTCCTTTCTCATCAACCCTCTGTCTCAGCGCTTGAGGCAATTACAATTAGTCTCCGGAGATAATGGCAGCAGTGGCAGAAAATCAGCATCGGAACAAATCATAACGAAGCAACGTTTTCAAGCAATTTGCCTCTAGCATATCACTCTTGACTCTTGGAGTCTCTTCTGTTATCTGTTTTCTGCCAAGAACTGACCTGGTTGCCAGTCAATTTCGAAATGACCCCAAACTGTCAGGCGAATGACTAAATGTTTTGAACTTTTTTTCAAGGACCTTTTTATCCTAGCTGTTTTGACTTTTGTTTTTATGATAACATTCGTCTCCTATTTTGCTTCCTGTTTATGATGGGGAACATTTACAATAGTCTTGGCTGTGAAGATGTAACGATTACACTCCATGGCGATGTCTGTGCTGAGATTTACTGTCGCTCGAAACATAATAAAAATGCTCTCCACCGAAGGTCAACAAGTCATCGCTGTACTTACGCATAAATCATGCCGAAGCATATACAAATCAAATTGAGAACAGACACACCGCGGTCGTCATTATCCTTTAAATTAAGGAAATTTCCTTTTGAATGTTTGAGTAACATAAGACGTTGATGAGATATCAACATCTCGAAACGACGGGAGTGATTGATTTTGGGTGAAACTTGATTCCATCCACCAAGGGTAAGGTGTCATAATGGCCTACAGAGGCAGCTCACTTCTGTCTTCTACAAATTTCTATCTGCATTCGTAACAGAAGAATTTTTCAATTTACAGTTTACAGTTTATAGCTCCAACGACGATGATGAGTTCCAATTAAATGACTAAAGGAAGAATTGAAATGAAACAACAAATCTTATAGACATGAAGCTATTTTGAAAAATCGTAAAAAACGGACTGCCCGTCTGGGAGTGAAGCGAAATGAAATTATTTTTCGCTTGTTTTTGCTGCTAGATTTGTTATTGGAAAGTTTGAATAAAGTTTAAACGACATGTCTTTTATAGATTTATGAGAGATTCTCCAACGTTTCTGGGCTATGAAGACGCAGGGAGATATTGTCGATTTCGCTATTATGGCCGTTAAAGTTTTTTTAAAGGTTGAAACCAAACTAAGTTCTTAGCTTCCCCTTTTTAAAGAGTTCAATTTTTCCAATAAAACATTATGACATATTTCCATGTTTCAAAGTCCCTGAAATTTGAATTCAACATCTTTGGGAAAACGTGTCTATGTGCGTGTGTATGTACGTCTGTGAGCTGTTTTTCGCTTCGTTTATCTCAAGAATGAATAATGATATCCATTCCGGACCAATTTCACTCGACTCATAATGAGATAACGAGCATTTGATAAAGTTTTGCAAAAGTTTGAATTGGCTATATGCTTTTTATAACGAGAAACTGCAGTAAAGTTTTTGAAAAAGGTTCTTCGTCTGCCATATCTCTGTCAACATTCGAAAAAAATAACGTCTTAGACGTTCATTGGTTTCAATTTGAATAGGATCCGGTTTTCTTGTTTTATATCGTTCCCATGACTTTAAGACGTTTTCCTACCGTTGATAAGGCAACTCCCAGCTATTCAAACAATTTGTAAAGGGCTTGCCATAGTTCTTTCACCGTCAGTTTCTACAATTTTTCATTTTCGAGATTTTGTGGCTGTCCTACTTCCTTTCCTACCAAGTTGGAACTGTCGCTCACGAACCTTTTAAAGGTTATTTTGTGTAACTATTGACCACGACTACCTTTCAATTGGTCCATGCGGTGAGCCTAATTTCTTCAAGACTGCCTTCGACGTTGGCTTTTCGTCATAGACAAGTAATTTCAGCTTTCTAAGGCCCACTCACTGAAATCTCAACGCCGTGTCAGGTGAGTTTAGACCAAGAGCCTTCTGTAAAAATGTAAAATCTTACCCGTGGCCGAGTATTACAATATCAATTGCTGTGAAGGGTGACGAATGGGCAAATTACGGTCTTCATTAACACTGGCGGATGCAGCAGCAATATTTTCCCCTGTACCACCTCGACGTCTTGATATTGTACAGCCTAAAATTGGTCTGAAATTTGGTTACTTTGGGTTGAATCGCTTGCACATTAGGTCGAATATGACAAGTGTAATAGGGTCTTAGAGCATGGAAAAAAATATTCACACACCTTATAATTTGACAATAAAATTTAATAGTTTGTGAGCATTGCTCGGGTATAAGTCTCACTGTAGCAAAATGGCAATACCAACTAAGTATCGCTGTTTTCGACATTTGTAAAGAATCGAACGCTAGCTGTCAAAAATGGAATACTGGAAATCCAAACAGATCAAAAATACTGTTGAATAGGATGATTTGTTTAGAGGTTTGGTTTTTAAAGTGGTGACACTATTTCTACAGATCGTTAATTTGACAGTTGAAAGTTGATTTGTAATTAGTAGGTTTGGCCATTTTACAGTGAATAGATTAACGTCGGAGCAACGCATGCAAATTGTGGCAACCTGTTTTGAAAATCATGGTTCGGTCCATCATAGCTATCGTGCACTACGTACGGTCGACATAATCGTCCATCTGAGCAAGATATTCCGAACACGATGAATCATTTTCACACCACGTACTCTAGTGGATAATACGCATCTCCAAATATTACTGTTGGAGCGCAGTGTTGAGGAGAATCCGAATAAGTTGATTCGCCATCGTGCACAGCAATTCGAGCTATGCCCATCCACCTTGTGGAATCCTTACGGAAGGATCTTGGCTTATCTTATAAAACCCAACTTGTGCAAGAGTTGAAACAGCGTGACCATTATACGCGTCCTAAGTTCGGTGACTGGTTGCAAATATGATTCAGCTTGATCCTCACTTTCAACGCAACATTTTATTTTCCGATGAGGCCCATTTTTGGTTAAATAGATGTCTAAACAAGCAAAATTGCTGAGCTTAGAGTGGAGAAAATCCAAGAGCCTTTTTTTAAGACGCCCATAAAACTATAAAAACCCTTGTTTGGTGGGCTTTATGGGCTGGTGGAATCATCGGCCAATATTTCTTTAAGGACGAAACTGGCCAGAATGTTACCGCCATTGGGGAGCGCTATAGAAACATGATTTCTAACTTATTCGTTCCTCAGTTGAATGACATTGGCGTGACAGAGCTTCGGTTTCAGCAACGTGGCGCAACATGCCACACGGCGCGCGACACCATCAATTTATTGCGAGAAACATTTGCTCAGCGCATAATTTCGCATAATGAACCTGTGAACTGGTCCCCACGTTCCTATGATCTCACTTCTTTAGACAACTTTCTTTGAGGGCATGCGAAATCACTAGTCTATGCTGACAAGCCAGAGACGTTGGACGATTTTAATATTAACATTCGCCTTGTAATTTCTGCCCCAGTTGCAACAGATAAAGTTGTCGAAAATTGGACCTTCGACCAAACTACCAATTTCGGTATCCTTAAAGATTAGAGGCCAGTGTGCTTACAATGCCCCAACAGCTCGGGCTTGTAGTTTTTTTGGGAAATTGATATCTTAATTATGTTCCACTATATGCGTCCCTCAAAAAAGTTCCCGAAATTACGAATGTAAGTACATAAATCTATACATACATCGTTCTGGAACAACAGATCCGAGCTCTAAGCGCCTCAAAGTATAAAGATATGTTAAAAATGTTTATTCGAAAATCGGCGACCTTATCAAGCCAGGTGGTCCAAAAACATTCACTCTGCTTAATCCCCTAATGACTTTTCGAACTACATGGGCAACTATCTCCATTTTACCGCCCTCCACAACTCCCTCTATCAACGCTATTTAACTGAAACGCAAACCAATCTTAGAAGTGATCCTAAGTATAAAAGAAAATCTAGTGGCTGACCTACCTCACTCTCCTCCCATGATTAACTCTCAAATTACCCCAATATTGTCGCATCATTTTTCGCAACTTTTTTTAAACACCGACCACTCCTTTTTTCCGGACTTGGCTTACTTGAATTATTTACCCAATTTCTCCTTGGACCATTTCTTCCTCGTACTGTCGATCCCTATGTCATCGAAAACAAATTAAATCAACTTAATAATGAACTCATTCTTGAACCTGATGGTCTTCCTGCTACATTTCTAAAAAAATCCTCATCAGAGATAGGGATATCTCTCGGTGAAATCCCCAGGTATGGAAAACCTGATTTATAACCTCTATATACAAAGAAAGTCCGACGGTCAACAGAGCCTTGTGTCCTTTATCTTCTATGTCCTAGAGAATGTCAAAGAAGTCGACGTTATTTCAAGGGATTTCAATTAAACTTTTGATAAAAGTAAGACTAATACTCTTCAAATTTTCTTTGAAGTGGATATCTTCTTACTTGGAAAATCGTTTTTACAGTGTTCGTTTCAGATCTGCCTTTTCTAGCATTTTTTAAGCTTCCTGGGGCGTCCCCCAAGGCAGCCACTTCGGTCCACTTCTTTTGATTCTTACCATAATAACGATATTAAAATTGCAACATTCCCAAAACTCACTATATGCCGATGACACCAAGTACTTCAAGATCATTTTTTGCAGTAATGACTCTTCCCTTATTGAATCAGATCTTAATAGTTTTTCAATCTGGGGTTACAAAAATTGCCAATCAATCACTTTTTTACATTAATGAATCAAACCTCCTCCTCATCTCTAACTGCTCATTAATCAACCCACCTTCACCGTTCACTCTATTCGCGATATTGATCAGAAGCTAAATTTTCGGGCACCTATCGACGAAACAATCCTTAAAGCTAATTCTCCACTCGGTTTCGTGAAGCGATGGTCTAAAGAATTCTCCAATTCATATGTTATCCGATCTCTCTACATAACTTTTGTACGCTCCCTTCTTGAATACGCCTCTCAAGTGTGATCTCCTTACCAGCAAACCCACATTTCTAGAATCGAGAGCATCCAACATCTTGCTCTGTGAGATCTCCCCTGGAACATCCGATCAACCATCTTAACCTAATCAACATGAACACATTTGAGGAAAGAAGAATCGTTTCATTCTTTTCATCCATAAATTTTTTTCAAGTACCATTGGCTGCGCGACCATCTATAACTCTCTCTCCCTCAGTCAAAATTACCCAGCGAGCTAGTAACTCCGCTGAATGCCACTATGCTCTCTATGTATGAAAACATCCGTCTGTTTTTGGCTTATCTTCATGACAAACCAGACTCGGTTTGCTATGAAGATAAAACTAATACGAGCGTAATGATCTCCATTCAACAGAAATGCCTCTCTACGGACTTTGCCAGCCTCAAGAGCATCTTTATCAAGTATCACGAGTTCTTCAATATCCCCTCCCCCCTCCCTCCCAAGTATCAAACGATCTAGACACCTTTCGTCAATATATCCACTCAAAGCGGATATCCCACCTCCAGTATACCAGAGCCGATCATGCCATCCTTCTTCTCACCTTCTATTATCAGAATGCAAGAGGTCTTCTCTCAAAAACCCAAACAATTTTTCAACAGTCTCATGCTTTACCATTCGAAATCTTCACTCTAACTGAAACCAACTTGATTCCTAGCATAACTAACAAAGAATTGTTCCCATCAAGTTCCCATCAAACGTATACCGCGACGGCGATCTCAACCGACCTACCGATTGATGTTCTTGTCCCTCATGAAGAATTTTGATCCAAAATCGTCCACTTCATCATTAAGTTTTAGGAGAAAGTGAGCGTAGTTTGGACGCTATTAACGATCTGCAGTAAATAGCGGATAGTCTGTCTACACTTTATAGTCGAACATCTTAAAGTCTCTGCAAAATGCGCTGCAGAGACGAACAAGTAATGGCGTGGCACGTGGCCTGCCGACGGTAACGGCTCATCCTAGTGCGTAACGGGCTGGCTCAATGTTGAGGTGTATAGCGCTCCATGTATTTTACATGTGTATTCGTCCGAAATCTTCCGGTAGCCGCTTATTGTCATCAGGGCACAAAGCCGATATACCGATGATAGTTTTCGGCGAATGTCCTTCCTCTTAAGCGCTTCCGTCCAGACTGGTGCGGCATACAGTATGATTGAGCTTACGACTCTACTCAGCAGAATCCTCTTTGCACGTCCCAGCCCACCAACGTTTGGCAGTATTCTGGAGAGTGCCATTTGCGGTGTAGATGCCTTTTTGCTCACAAAGTCTGCGTGTTTTTCTGAACCGAAGTCTGTTGTCAATCATTACTCCTAGGTATTTAACCGCTTCCTTGGTACAATTCCGGTGGCCGACTCGAATATCGATGTATTCTACGGTTTTCCTGCTTGTTATAAGAACGTTATCCGTCTTATGGTCTGCCAGGCTTGTAGATTCAAGCCAGTGCTTTATCTGGGCGACTGCAGCGTTTGTGGCTGATTGACTTCGTGTGTATACTTTGCAGAAACCACGATAGCTATGTCATCTGCAAATCCGATGATATTAGTTCCTTGGGGATACCTTAGTCGCAGAACATACATTAGGTTCCAAAGGAGGGGACCGAGCCATATTAGAATTTCTGCATAACTGCTATGAACATCTCATGTCTTGTTTGGACAGCAGCCTTCAATGCTTCGTTCGGAAATCCGTCGGATCCAGGCGCCTTTTTATCTTCACTCCATCGAGGGTTCTTTCGTTCAGGGTGATGGCTGAAATGTGTGAAGTGTTTGCATTCGATGATGATGCGGTGTAAGAGGGTTCTTATTTCAGCCTATTGACCAAGGGTTTCGCATATCGCGGTTTTGAATTCCGTTGCCCTGCTCTCGACGTCCTTGAGCTGTATCAGCAGCTCTCCTTTGAGCATCCTCCTAATTCTTGACACTGCTTTGCCAACTTGTTCCAGGCTGGGGTCTGCTTTCAGGTTTCTCCTTTGGCTTCGATGACTCTTACCTTTTCGACTGCTATTTTTTTCTTGGTCCCTGTTTTGGTAACCTTAAACCAGGGTATCTGTTCGGTGTTTTAATCTTTCTTCTTCATCTACTGCTTTCTTGGCAGTCGCAGTTTTGCTATTATTTAACTCCGTTGTAATTCATGGTCTCTTTCCCCTTTTCCTTTGGATCCGTTTCAGAGGTCAGCTTTCGTTTGGGCTCTGTGTCGGGTCTAATCCATAGAGAAGTTTGTGAAGAGGTGTTCATCCTGAAAGCCTCCTTTGCCTTCTCGTCCTGGAATTGTATGGCTGAGAGCTCGTAGAGCGCGCGTATGCTTTCAATAGTGTCTCATTGGCTGGTGCATAGTACGACTTTTGTCATCTTCCAGCTCGTCTACCAGTTCCCTAATCTGTTCGCCTAGCTTGAGGAACATTGGTTTGTGTGGTGTTCCTTCCATCGTTGTAGGAGTCGACTGGAGTGTTTGACGTAGCCACTACGACCGGCGATCTCTTCATTAGCATGCTTCTTTGGAACGGCTTTTCTTCGTTAGCCTCGTCCTTACTTACCTTGTTACTCAAGGCCACTATCGGTGTTCGGATGTGTAGTCACCACGTGATCTCATGGTTATCTTTGCAAGCAGTGAGGCCATGCCCTTATGTGGTAATGTATTCAGGGCCGGAACGGCAGGAATACATCTGCACCTACACCGCCAACTTAACAGCGATGAAACACCGAGCGTACTTTGAGCCCTCCCAGGGTTTTATCGGGACGGGGGAGCATGTAGTATTAGCCTGAAAGACATTTCGGCAGGATTTCACGCCTGCTTAGGATACACCACGTGCAGGTGAGGATGACATTTTGTAGGTTGAACTACGCTTTGTATCCCTCTAAAACCTCTAGCTTCTTCCAAAAGGACCATCCTTGGCAGCCGAAAACAGCCTAAGGTATGTACACATATGTCTCATGCTTAGCAACATACTCCAGACATGTCTATCGAAAAAATCAAGTGAATCCGACTCATACAAATCACGAAATTGTACTATTCCCATTACTTTTTGAACAAACCCGAAAATATTTGCTGAGGAAGTCTCAGGAAAGAAGGCGTAAAGGCTTCATTTTTGTGAATTTTTAAATATAACATATAGTCTTATCCTCTTCATAAAAACAACCTCACTAACTCTAACAACCCTAAGAACCTTCTTCTCTAACTACTTTAGCTCTTCGTCACCTGCAATATCGACTCATCCCATATCACCAGTTTCACAAAATTTTCTATAATCCTTGCAAAATATAGGATAAATATTTTTTGAAGTGGTACCCCTCAAACCGTCTACCAGTGCCACGGACCTGGCACACACTCAGATGTCCATGCTCCCACTTTCACTTGGAATCTATATGAGAAAGTTGACGAATGCAACATGCATAGACCAAGTTGGTTTGTTGAATATTCTTCTGCAACTTCGTTATTCCTTAATCAATTGGATTATTTTCCTAAGTTGTTTAGTTTTTCGTCTCTAAATTGATGCCACCGAAAAGTCTAGACAAACCAAAGCCCACAGTCATCCGTGCTGATAGTAAAAAAGAATAACAAAACTACCCTCAAAGTCGAATATGTATAACAGATTTAAACTATGTTTCCAGTTAACCGGCCAAATGACCCGAATCTTCAAAGGAGTTCCACACACACGAAGATCCCTATCTGTCATAAGTCCCCCCAAAATTTATCACACCAACTTCGCCTGCTATCTATAGTAAAACTTGTCTGTCTCTGACATCCTGGCTACATAAAATGAAATTCGTAAAACCACATCCAAAAAAGAGACTACGATTCCTCACGAGCAGTCTCGGAAGTCTGGCACTTGGCCAACTACCACATTTGTACGGTGGTCTCCTTGTCATTTGTTTTCGTTTTTCATTTTGAAAAAAAAAATTCTTGACAAACAAAAGTACATTTTTCGTTTTCACCTTTCTGCACATCCTCATGGGGTAAACCTGTCCAGTAACGTGTGATTTGTTTTTTTTTGTTTTCGTTTCAGTGTGAACCCGGTCTAGGAGCTAGCGTCATGTACAATCTACTTTATAATAAGCCACAGAAGTTAATGCTTTTAGCTGGATGCAGTACGGTCTGCACAACAGTAGCTGAGGCAGCGAAAATGTGGAATCTAATCGTGGTAAGTACTCAAGTGGTTTTATGACGAAACTCAAAGCCAGAAGACGTGTTAATGCTTTCTAGATTTCAAACGCTTCGGTAAGTACGTGTAAGTGACCACGTTCCCTGAATGTATCACTGCCGAATAGAAAATGTCAGATATGATTACGAGACGAGATTCGTTATCCAGGAGTTTCAGGAAACAAACACAAGAATCTTAACTATTGCGAAATTCGAAAAGTATTCCAACGCAAACACCCTTCATCGTTCAGACACAATCACATTGAGTCACCTACGGCAAGGCAGTTATGAAAATTTTAATTAAATTCCCAAACAAGAAACGACGTAATGATTGCTTCAAGGTATATACTCGGATTCTCGAATCAGTTGCATTCATCATGAGGCAATAATTTAGAGCATCTTCCAGCTCATGCTCCACCAGAAAAACACTATCTTTCGAAGCATGCAAATTAAATACAGAGCAGTGGGTGCAAGGGATAGTGTAGCCACGATGCCTGGCAGCTAATTTGTGAAATTAACTGCTCAAAAAAGTTCGGAAACAATTGCCAGGCATGCCGAGGCATATGAACTAAACTGAATCTTAGGTAACCTACGTCAAGGCAAGCCATGCGCCGTCACATATGGTATTCATAACCTCAGACGTACAAAGTCACGGTGCCGAAAGCACAGCAGGGATACACTGTAGATATATGAGTATTAGGGCAAGCCTGTTTGGTCGTATCCTTATCTAGAGTTTTCAGAAATTAATTTATGAACACACATACACACACGCAATTGGTCTAATGCGGTTGCGAGGTTATGTATCCCTTTCATCTGGAATTTAATATCCCATATTCGCCTTAGCTAATGGGAAGTCGTTTGTGTTGCAGGATCCCCTATGTATATGAACGCAAGAGACGAGCACGCATTTGGAGTGTGGCTAATGAACTTGAGTGGCAAGCAACGAAGCGAGTGAACAATTTTTATCCATGGTGTTGTTATGGGAGTTCAAAATCGTTTTAGGCAAGGGTTGGAAGATAAATGTGAGCGAATGTCGGAAAATGAGGGGAAAATATTTTTATTGGATGAAACAATAAAGGCCGAGCAGCGTAGCGTGCAACAAGTATGACTTGCCGGGTTGGCTTACACTCATGGCCTGTGGTGTTGCCTTTCGATGGAAGTCAGAATTTATTTAATTTTAGGAGAAAATTTCGTCAGGAAAATTGCTCATACGAGTAAGTTGAATTGAAACGAAGGGCGAGGTTTACCCTGTAAGAATCAAGGGAGGTAATAACTGTAGGATAGGAACCATTACAGTCCGGTTAAGATAATATTTTCTGTAGGCTGCCTTTTGGTGTAACGTCTCCATCATAGAGGCTTGCAAAGGTCGCTGCTTTAATCAAGACTACGACACTCTAAAGGAAATTTCGAAGTTGTTTCAGAATCGTGGAGAATAATGGCAGCGGGTGAATCTTTCAGGGTCTAACGGCGAATTTCACAACCTTAAAAAGCTACTGGCACCTGGGTTTGTTCGTTTAAGTGAGTAATTGCACGTAAGGTTGACCAGATGAAATATTTTTCACCATGTCGACACTCAATTTAAAGACGACTATAAGCCTTGGAAAGGGACGAATCTATTGTTGATGTTCCCAGCAAACCTTTAATAGGCAATGACTTTCGACACTACTTAAGAAATGTCCCTAAACTTTCAACAGAATAATGGGGACATTGATGTTTTCGTAAAAGCACGATTTGTGGGCCGGGGAAAAATGAAACAATTTTAACACCTCTGCTGCCTTAGCAGCTAAAAGGCTAACAGATTTAAGCTGTCAGCTTGTTAAAGCCTCAGACGATAATCCGGCGAGATTGCGCCTCAAAATCTAGTTGGGAGAACTAATTGCGCTCTCGAAAGGAAAGAGTACGTGCTGGACGTTTTCGTTGACATTGAGGGAGCTTTTGATAACGCAACTTTCGACAGCATGTGCTTGTACACAGGACATTGATCGCTGATGCAGACCTCGAACAATGAGTCGATCTGTCGTAAACAGGGGCTGCCCCTAGGGTGTTAACAGGTCGCCGCTATTATGGTGCATGGTAATCGACTCTCTGCTTGAATCTCAATGTCTCTGGAATCTATGCCCAGGGCTATGCGGATCATGTTTCCGTTCTCTCTGTCGGCTCAAGTTTAGCGACTATCTACCTCAAACCAAGGCGGCGCTTAATGTAATCGATGACTGCCGCTGTCAGTTAATCCTTTTAAACCTGATGTCGTTCTCTTCACGAGAGGAGGAAAAATACTGGCATTACTCAGCTGGTGTTAAAAGGTATTCCCATCCCGATATCCAAGGAAGCTAAATACCTGCGAGTCATCTTACAAAACAAGTTTCTTTGGTCAAAGCGTGTTGAGTCCAAGACCACTAAAGCGATGTCAGCTCTTTGGCAATGTAAAGAAGCTTTTGGCAAAACATGGGGCTTATCGCCGAAAAGGGTCACCTGGATCTACACGGCAATGATAAGACCGATAATCTCATATGCATTGGTTGTTTGGTGGAACAGGCTAACACGCAAACACGTCGCGGCCTCTGTCCCAAAACTCCAAAGAGCGGTTGGTCTCAATTGTATGGTGCTTTTTTCAGCACACCGTGCGGTGCTCTAGATGCCATGACGAATCTTTCACCCCTTGACATATGTACAAAAAATATCAAAAGGTGCGCACTGAAAGCCATGTCACGCCTCAAGAGAAATGGAGTGCTGGAGCATTGGAGTGATACTGTACTTGCACGAGAAATATGTTACGACCCTTCTCTCATGGATATGCCTTCCGACGCATTGGGAGCTGCCATCCTATTGCAAAATTGCATGGCGTCAGGACTGGGTGAGGGTCCGGCGCTGGAGTGTTCTTTGAACGCGAAAACGCCCGACTGCACTTTTCGTTAGGAAAATATGTATGCGTCTGTGTTTCAATCAGAGATATACGCAATCCTAATGGCAATCCAGGGGGTGGTCTTGGTGCAATGGTAATCATCGCCGACTGTTGAGCGGAAGGTCTGTAGTTCAAGTCTGTCCATAACCAAGAACAATTCCTTTACAGAAAAACTGTGCAACAACATCAGTTATGAATGAGAGATATTAATAAAATGCTGACGAAGGCATAACACTCGCAGCATAAGATCACTTCAAAATCCATTCTCTGTGTGCGCATTTCCAATATAACACCTTAAGGTTATGGTTACAAGCACCATAAGAGCTAACTGTTGACCCTGCGCAAACCCTATAGAAAAAAAATGCACTATGTTGTGAAACACAAGTGGAAGGGAAAAATCATATGCGCGTCTGCAGTGACAGCCAAGCTGCACTCAAAGCTGTGTCTAACCCTTTGGCCGGTTCCAATTGGTCACAGGACAGTCTGGGATCCCAGGAAATGAGATCTTTGTCGACCTCGCTAGAAGGGGCTCAGAAGACAGTTTCTCAGGACCTGAACCCGCCTTAGGTCTATCTGTTTCCCCGGTCAAATCCGACATCAACAATTGGGTCTTTAATGCACACAATCGTAGATGGAGGGAAAATTCAGGATGCAGGATGACTAAGCCCATACGCCCTGATGTCTGCAAGAAATTCACAACATTCAGCAGAAATGATTACCGAAGGCTTACGGGCGTCATTACGGGCCATTACACTTTTGCCAAGCATCTCTACGTGCTTGTCGTCAGTGAGACGCCTATCTGTACTGCATGTTGCGAGAAGGATGAGACAGCAGAACACTTTCTTTGCGACTGTCCCACCTTCACTCGCACCCGTGGTTCGACGTGAAATCTTCTAACAGTACAATCTTCTAGTGCAACAGAACAGTATTGGCGTCTGAGTGCTCCAACAGATAGTAGCAGCCTCCAACAAAAAAAAAAAAAAGCAAATATAGCACCTACTGCAGCACGTCTAAAAGCAGATCAAATCGGATGATCAGCAAGACGCTTTCATTTCTACATCTACAGATTGAATTTACCGGATTAATCTAGTCTTCCAAATTCAGTTGAGAATCTACATCTAGTCAGATAACAATTTGCCAGGATACGATCGTCAAAGTTGGCTGTCGAGAGGGGCCTTCGCCGACCGCGATTCTCTCAACATGCACAGGCTCCTGCAATCAGTTCACTGCTAACGAACAATGGAACAACCTGCCTTCAGAGACGCTGCTTCTGCTGATGTATTGATTAACAAAATACCATCTTTTCTAAATTCCTGCTTTGACGATAAAGGTAAACAAGTTCAAGTAATGAAATAAGTAGTTTATAAGGACCAAAGTTGCAGCTCTGTGAATTGAAAAAGAGAGAGAACCCAAGCTTCCCAGAAGAAAATAGAAGAAGTATGAAAGTGAACCGACATCTAGTAGTATGAGGTCATTCATCAAGAGGTGTCATTTTAAAATAATAAAGAAAAATAAAAATAAAGCAGTATTTTTACCTTATTATGAAGCCCAAACTCTAGGGTTAGTAATATCGGATCTGCCAAATCTTAACCTGGGCTTAGCCTATAAACAGCCGTTCTTTCGATTAAAAAGAAAATGTTTATTTCATTTTCGTATAATTTCGGATTTTATTAAGTGGATGAAATGTTGATTAGGCATTGGCACGGTCTTTGTTTTTAATAGAGCCACAGAGAAAGAAGTCCACAATCCGGACATTCAATTAAGGTCTTCTTTTCAAGAAAACTTATTTTCAGGAATTTTGCGTTACGTGGGAGCTGTTGTTACACACAAGGAAAACAGTCAACACTTAACCACCTTTTCATGATTAAGGATGGGATTCGGGGACGCAAACAAGAGGGTCAAATGTCGTTAACTCGTAAACATATGAGGGTACTACTGGAAGTATCTTTAGAGCTAGCTTAGAGCCTTAAAAAAACTGTCATTCGTTCTGGGTGGAGAATTTGATATACGGACCCAGACTAATGGAAATAAGCCTCATTACTCGGAATAATATCCAGCACCCCATTAGCGACCGCGGGATTAACCCCTCTACCCGCGGCTCGAAATACTAGTCATAAGAAGCGACTAAATGCGGAGTGACGCGCAATTGACTTGATCATTTTTGGCAGTAAAGGGACATCAAACCGACGTACTAAATATCAAAATATACAGAGAAGCGGACCATATTCTATTCATCACCAAAATCAAAAATCCAAGCTGAACACATGAAAGTATAAAAAAATTAAACGTTGAAAATTTAATGAACCTCGTATCCAGCGCCAATACTAGGACAAAATTAATAAACGGTTTGCTCTTCTAGATTGAAACTAACATGGAAGTAAGACGGGTAGAAGCAGCATGGTAAAAAATTAAAAGTTTTGTAAAGGAAGCGGCGAAAACTAAACTAGGTTATTGGCCAGTTGCGAACAGGAAGCCTGGGTTCGCAAAGAATGCGAGGGAAAGCACTGAAGGGATTATGCCTACAAGATACCAGACGCAACGAAAAAAGTCAGTCATCTTTATTCGGTATAAAAAACGACAATGATACTTATGTTCAAGCATATGCGGCTAAAAACATGAGACCAATGTATGTGCGATTTTGTTACAAAGTGCTGTCAAATACTCTCAAGGCAGAACGAATAAACCTACGTTGGACGGCCTCAATGCCCTTAGTGCGGATACCATAACTGGGGGACTTTAAGAGGGTGGTCGTGGTGCAATTGTAATCACCATCGACTATTGAGCGGAAGGTCTGTAGTTCAAGTCTGTCCATAGCCAAAAACAATTCAACAATTCCTATACGGGAAAATTGTACAACATCAGTTGTGAATGAGAGATGATCAAAAAGTGCTGACGAAGGCATGACACTCACAGTACAAGATCAGTTCAAAATTGATTCTTTGTGTGTGCGTTTTCAATATAACACCTTAATGACATGGAAATAAAAAAAGTTACTGTGAACTACAACCAACCCAAATTCAGTCGAATCTCTCGAATTCTATCTAGGACAACCACCCCCGGAGAGCAGTGAAGTAACATCTTCAACACAAAACTATCTGCACCCCGTCCAAGATAGTATGCCTGGATTTCGTGACGTTAGGATGCAAGAACTTTTTACATCAACGTCTCAAAACCGAAGGCGAAATTTGAACGTTTGATAATGTTTTCGATATGAAGGTCGATAAGTTCTCGGTCTGAGATAAAACCTGAATCAACCAAAAAGTTGGCACCCGGAACGACGTCTCAAACATCATTTATGGTTAGGATAAACATTAGTGGTCTGAAGACACTACCTTGGGAGACCTCGGAGGTGGCTTTAGAAGTTCTGAAAATAACATTTTACTGGCGATTGACGACGAACCCATGCCGCTTAGAGAGAAGATGGCTTGCAGTCAAAGAAACTCTCAAAGAGATGAGAATGCAAGACAGTTTAGCAATAGGGGTAGGGGACATCTCTTTTTTTCGTCCTTTTTCTGGGATTGGGGTGTTATAGGCATTTGTCCAAAGCTGAGGAATTATTGTCTGTGAAATAAAACTATGAAATAAGAGCGTTAGAGTAGGAACAGGTGATTGGTGCATTTTTTAAACCTAGGCAGGAAGGCAGTGTGGATCGAACAAAGAATTGTCCTTTAAGTTATGTATTTTCTAAAATTCTGGAGGCAGTCTTCCAAGTAACGAAAGTAGTTATGATAGGGTTGAAAGGTCTGTCCTTTGAAGAAATGGGAAAAAAAGTTGACAACTATTTTTGGATCATTCGAGAAAATATTGAGAAATTTAAAGTAGAGGGATAGTTATAAGCTTTTGTTTTTGCATTTCTAAAGTGGTAGGTTTGTAGATAAGAGAGAATGGCACTAAGTTTAGGTATAGGAGGTAGAGGGTATACCATATAGGATTGTAAGTTAGTAAGCGAAAGGTGGGATGCAGAGCGGGCCTGCCAACGCTTGTTTCTTTTTGTTACGCAGCGAGCACGGTTCTTTGGTGTACCAGGGTGGAGATAAGATGTAGTTCTTTATCGTTAAGTAGGGGATGGAGAGGCTAAGGCAACTGAGGACTTTGCAATATAGCAAAAGTGTCATCTAAAGATATATGTATGCGTGTTTGACCTTAGCAGAAAATTATAGTTAATATTGCTGAGCAGGTTATTTAGTTCTACGAAGTCAGCTTTTCGGAAATTGAAGCAATACTCATTTTCGGAGTACAGAAGTGTGAAGTGATTGTCGAATGAAAATGATCCCGACAAGGGTGGAGAAAGCCGGTCATAAGGTAGGGAAAACGTGGTTACCTGCGGTAATAACTCAGTTTTCGGCATCAGATGAGAAGATCAGGTCAAGTTTTCTATTCATGTTGTTGATAATATTGCTGAATCTGAGGAGACCAAAAATCGGGAAGACCATAGATGATGTGAATTTCCTTACCAAACGAAATGTTAGGTGCAATAAAGTGAGTCTTATTGTCGCATATAGCCTTTTTTAGGTACGAAGATTGAAATTGCCACAAATAATTATAATGTCATTAAATAGGTGTGATATCAAATGTAGTACATATGAGGCCGATGGCAGGTTGAGAACAATAAGCGATATGTGAGGGACGAATGCAACAGCAAGCAAGCTAAAGCTTCCGTTTCTGGAGAAACAAAGGACAAACCTAGGTACAAAACGCCTTATCAGAACAATCGAAATACGTGAAAGATTATGATAAAACAAGGGAGTCACTACTTCCTTTTAATAGCCTTAATGGAAGCACACCCGTTCTGATACGATGCGGTGACGATATGGAGCAGAGGTAGTGGGGAAACTGTTAAGAGAAAGTTGAATAACGGAGGAAAAGCAAGTAGGCTTAGGATTAAATGAAGAGAAAACCAAATATATTTTTACTGACTGACTTGAATCTATCCAAACTACACACCTGACTTTACTCGATAAGCACTTGGAAAAGGTGAACTGTATTGGACGCCGTATTGACTGCCAAAAATTACATAAAAGCGTACTTCTTGGCGATGAAGGAACTATTTAAAAAAATCTCTTATCGCGCCATGCCAAAATCCATAACAATGCCAGTGACACCTAACACTTAAAACAGTATTCTAAGACACATCTATGGTGGGAAACAGGACAGACCAGAGAAAACTACATAAACAAGGACTTGAAGAACTCTATTCAAGCATTTCCCAGTAATAAAATCGTGAAAATTAAGATGGGCACGACACGTGGAACGAATGGACAGTGGAGGAATAGTCAAAAGAATAAGTGGAAAACCTAAGGGATTAATACCGCCAGGAAAGCCGCGTCACAGATGAGAGGACAATATAAAAATTTGTCTAGCAGAGAGAGAACAGAACAGCGAAAACAGAGAACAGCGACCAAAAGATGTAAGCACTTTAGGAAATGATAGAGCAACATTTTCACGACATATTGTGCTATCACCTTTCACCAGTCTTCATAGTAAAAGCTTTTTGCTGACAGTTCAACAATAGAGCAAAATTCAAAATGACGCCTTTCATTGGATAACCCTTTGGATGTTAAGGAAAAGGAACAACTGTTGATCCAATTTGGACAAAGTAAAGGTGATGTTATTGAATGATTTATAGAAAAAAATCATTTTCAATGGAAAACAAAATTGGCTTTTATCCCTGTACCTTTCAGGACTTCATCCCTATCCTCTAAAAGCAAAGCAGTTGCCGAAAAGAATATCCTTCAACCCGTTCATTCGATAACTTGCCGGGAACATAATACACCATCCAACCCCTAACATAAACAAACAGCCTTCATTCCAATGAAAAAGGCGCTCCCAAAAGACAACCATCTCCACTGCTAATATTTGCATTAAGACACTCAAAATTTTAAACAATCACCATTTCCATGAAGCCAGGAAAAAAAAACAAGACTGAAAGAGTCCGCTCCATACACCATCGACTTGTATCCGTTTCCTGATATTCATCTTCATTTCAACATCTCCCCATGTTTGCTCTCCATACACTCGATAAGGAAATGAAAATATCCTTAAAATAGATTAGTACAACAAGGAGCACTCTGCATGGCCAGAATGTCACTCTTACCTCAAAATGACTGAAATAACATCCCACCGGAAGTGAACATTGAGAATAAGCAAACAAAAATAAAAGTACAATACCAAAACAGAAAAGGGGAAAACCAGGACGAGAGGAAGGAAAAAGTTGAACAGCAAGTCCCGAGCATCAGTTACGCACGGCCGACACCCGTCCATGCGTCAGCCTAGAATTGCAACGATCCAACCTTAAAGTTTTTCTTCCACTTAAATAACACGCAGTACATTCCATTTTCCACATCCAAAACAAAAAAAAAAAAAACGTGGAGCGGAGGACGAGGACGAAACAGAATAAAACACTTTGAAATCCAGTTTAAACCATCCGTGGAGAGAGTGGCCTCTGACAAGCCGGGAGGAGAGGTTTTAATTATTTAAGTTGGTCACAGTGCTGAGTGAATAAAACGGAAGACCTCCGCCATTATGCGGGATAATTCTGCATCTGCATCAGCGGAAAACTTTTTCTTTGTTCTCAACGAGCTTGTCGTCATTTTATTTTCCTTTTTTTTGGTTTTTGTATTTCGTGGCAGCACCACCTGCAAGTGGCAGGACCTTCCCAAATTGAATCACCGCCGCATGTATAAGGACGGGAAGTTCTTTAAAACAATTTAACTAAGTCCATACCAAACAGCTTTTACATTTGTTTTCCATCTATTTTCGTTTCATTTCAGCTGTGTTATGGTGCATCGAGTCCAGCCCTATCGGATCGCAGTCGATTCCCGACCCTTTTTCGTACCCATCCCTCCGCCACCGTGCACAATCCAACTAGGATTAAACTTATGAAAAAGTTTGGATGGTCACGGGTTGCCATTCTACAGCAAGCCGAGGAGGTCTTCATATCGGTAAGTACATATGATTGAATGTGCGTGCATGTGATCCTTCGGACTTACTTAAGTATTTACGAATGGGCGACTATGTATGGATGTGTATGGGTGGTGTGGAGATATTTGCGTTTGGTCAGGTCATGTGTTTGGATGCCTTCCGGGCAAATATATATTTATGGTAACAATTCTCGTGTTCTTCGCCATGTTCGCTATGTTGATGTTCCCGATAATGATGATGACAATGACGTTGATAGTGATGATGAGGGATTGAACTTTAAGCAAAGTGCTCAAGTCAATATGTGAACCGGGCGTGGATGTAGACCGGCGGCGCATCAATGAATCGAGTGAAGTTCAGGGGGCGGAGAGGCGGTTTGGCAAATAGTTGAGTTCGGTTTGTTGCCTCTGGTGGTTTTCTGCTTTTTCTCTTTTGCTTTTACTGCTTTTAACGTGTTTTGTTATATGGCTGCGGCTGTGTCGGCACTGCATTACGGCGGTAGTTGCGGGAATGATTTCGCTTAAACGTTATGGCGGTGGAAGCGTTAAAGTAAATAGGCCTTAATTGAGAGAATGGCGCTGTAATGCAGATTGGCGAGGAAATACATTGTACGTGGTTGTGGGGCAAACGTGTGGATTGACGCTTTGAGCGATGGTTGGTGGAGGTATGATGGCAGAGGGTAAGAATTACGAGTAACCAGAAGTATTTGAGAATTGACAACAATGCTGCAGAATCGTGACGCAGTGTTTGAATGGTCTGCTTGTAGTAGACTTGTAGTAATATCACTGAATTTGTCAAGCTCCCTCAATGGTGGAAAGATTATAGGGTGGTACATTGAACTACAACCTTTCAAACGGTTTTTGTTTTTGTAAACGAATTATATTGAAGAACCAGAAAAGATTTATGGAAAAGAATTATGTTTGTAAATATCACTTCAAAATCCATATTCTATGTGTGCATTTCCATTATAACTACTCAATGACATGGAAACAAACAAAAAGTTACTGTGAACTACAATCAATGCGACAAATTCAGTCGAATTGCTCGAACCCTATCTAGGACAACCACCCGCGAAGAGTAGTGAACGAATATCTTCGACACAAACCATCTGCACGCTGTCCAGGTTGTATGACATACACTATAAGAGCTTAACTATTGAACCTGCGCGAACCCTATAAAAAAAACTATGGCCCTGATTTGGCCGAAAACGTGAGGTTTCTTGAGTACAACACCAACACTTTAGTATTTTTCGAAAAATCCATTCCTTTTCACAGAAATATTTGATCGCCCAAGGCTCCAAATCAACTTCCAAAATATTTTTTGCGGCGAACATTTGCATTCACCCTGATGCCATGGCTCAAAAACTTAAGTGCGAATGTCAATAGGCCGCCACAACCACACAAACCATAACAGGCAATAACGAATGACTTCTGGTGGCCAAACGTAGGGTCAAATTTTTGCTGACCTTCCATTAAATAAACACGATCGACTTATTTCTTCACGAATTATTTGACTAATATTTTTTTCTCGTCAGAGAATAGTATTCGGCTACTTGCCACGTTCGTGCAAACGCAACTGTTACTTTGCTCAATCGAACCTGACTTTGTTTTTAGTATCGGCAAGATTTTGTCCTTTTTGGAACTTATAAGGCTTTAGCTTGAGTTTCCATTGTATGATCGTCTTTTGATATCTTTAGCTCAGTAGCCATTTTCCCGCCACTCAGACGTGGATTTCGTTCCATTCGGGCCTTCACTTTCCGAACCACTTCTAGTGCTGAATCAGTTTTCTTCCGAAAGCGTTTTGCAACTCCGCCAGTTTATTGGCATCCTGGTGCCGGTGGAATGTGGACATAGCAACTTTTGATTTTCCACTAAAATACAGCGTTATCGCACTACTACCTTCGGATTCCATTACGGATAACAAAAATTCCAGGAAAGCGAGATCCAGGCATCCTAGGCCACGCCCGCATCATTCAAACTCATCTATTCAGCCTGTGAAGGTCAGTGTTCAAGAAGACCCAAGTTTGTCATATCGCCGCCGTTCGCAGCAGTTAGGCATCAGTGGGACCACTTTGCGGAGAATTTTAAACAACTTATTTCCATACAAATTGCAGATTACTCAAAGATTTTGCCACAAGATCAGCCACGGCGCTTGGCATACGCACAAAATGTCGTTGCAATGATTAATGCTGAGCCGGAGTTCTGGCAGCAAATGTTGATGACTGATGAGGCACATTTTACGCTCTCTGGTTCAGTTAATAAACAAAATTGTCGCTTCTGGGGCACCGGAAATCTTCACATTATTCATGAAGAGCCGCTATATGATCAAAAAGTTTTGGGCCGGTGTATGCGCTAAAATCATCATTGGAACGTATTTCTTCAAAGTTGGCGAAACAGTGATGGTCCCAGAAATGCGTAAAAAAGGCTTATTTCGCTTTTGGTATCAACAAGACGGCGCGACATGCCATACTGCGGACAAAACAATGAACCTTTTGCGTAAGAAATTCCCTCGAAGATTGGTGTCAAAAAAGGACGATAT
Source organism: Merodon equestris (assembly GCA_958301585.1). Taxonomy (NCBI): domain Eukaryota; kingdom Metazoa; phylum Arthropoda; class Insecta; order Diptera; family Syrphidae; genus Merodon; species Merodon equestris. The sequence goes on along the minus strand of OY284417.1, from coordinate 16,941,263 downwards.
TGACTGGCCTCCGAGATCGCCGGATTTGACTCCTCCAGACTTATTTCTGAGGGGATACTTGAAAAGCAAGTTATGCTAACGGCCCGAAGACAATAGAATAGCTCGAAAGAATAATTCATGCGGAAATCGCAGAAATTTCGACCGAAATGCTCGAAAATGTCATGGAGAATGCGCGAAAACGAGCCCATTTTTGCATCGGCAATAAGGGCGGCCATTTAATTGATATTGTTTTCAAAAATTAATCAAAATAAATTGTAAAGGCCTAAATTGAATGAAAGTTTTCCAAAATCGGTTGAGAATTGTTGAAGTTATTCGAAATTTACATCGACTCATATGAGATGGCGCACCCTGTATTGTGCTACATAGTACACTTACGACCTATTCAGCAAGAGATGTCAGTTCAACACTCAACCATTACTGTGATGATTTTTGATAGGTAAGAGTTATGTTCAGAAATGTGCGCGCGAACTGACTTTTAAAAAGTTCTGAGTCGTTTTAGTAATTAGCAAACTCTTTTTTGCACAGCTCTAGTGAATTTAATTAAAATATTTCAGTACTTTGAATAAATTTCTGATGTGAGACTCCTATTCGTGATGGTTGAAAAAAATGAACTGAAAATATCGCCGCCGTAACAGGGAGTGTAATTAAAAACTCGGATGTGTCTTCCTGAAACGATCAAATAAAAAGCTTGGCTAAGATCTATACCATCTACTTCTATATTGATACAAGAAATGAATTCGGTGGGCGCTGCCCAACATCTTACCTCCGTTGACTGAGTGATGGAAATTAATGAACAAAATCATGATTTTTCACACAAAAAGTGAAAAGGTTCATTGTCATTCGCCTGGAAGTTTCGAAAATCTAAAGAAATAGAATAGCAACTTCTCTACCATATACCGAGCGCTTTGGTTTTTTTTTTTTATTTAGAGTTGGAATAATTTCGTAGCGTTAAAAGGAAAAATAGAAAAAAAAACTTCTAAATATTTTCTATCGCTAAACGCTGCTTTTTACCATTTTTTTGGCATGATACGAATACCATGTGGGAAAAACTCCTCGTCTAGCAATCAACAAGAGCTCATACCAAGTTGCTGCTTGTACAGGCCTTGAGACATCGATCGGAGTAAGTGACAATTTTCTGATATCTGGAGAATACCTGCATTTGAGCGTCTCTAAGTATGTTTTCTCAGGTCTGTCAACGTGTGAACGAACAGTGTCTTTCAGCAAAGTTTAACGTTTCGGAGTATCCCGGACGGTTTTCCTTTAATGCGGTACAGAAACCCATTAATCGTGATGGTTTCATTCGATTTAAGTAACTTATAGTGGACCACACACTTCTGATCCCATTAATTACAGAGCATGAATTCGATTTGATTTTGACGCCCCCCTAGTGGTACTTTATTAGCAAGCTTTAGCAAAAAAAATAATTTAATTAACTTATTAACTGGGTGACAGGGTGGGAACGATTAAGGAGAGGGTAAAGGGTTGTGGTATAGGGCAATTCTAAGACTGGACTTTTTGATATGAGGGTCGATGACATCAACGACATTGGTTCGTGGTAGCCATCATTTGTACGATGAGTGTTTGTACGGGGTGTTTGTTAAGGGGAATCACGTGCAATAATGTGGGGCTGTCAATATTACGGCTGAGAATGTCGTAAATAAAAAAATATCTGCAACATCGCGTCGTTCCTTAAGGGGTTGGAGGTAGATTAATTTTAGGCGATCCGTATAAGGTGGTAAATTTAGGGGGTCAGTCCAGGGAAGGCCACAAAGGGCAAAACGGATAAACCTACGTTGAATGGCCTCAATACTCAGAGTGTGGGATTCGTAAGAGGAGGACCAGACTTGGCTAACATATTCGAAAAGGGCCTAACGAAAGTAATATATAATGATTTCGTAACGTATGGATCCGAGAATACTTTGGACCAACGTTTGACGAAACTAAGGGCAGAGTTGGCTCGTCTGATAATGTGGTCGATATGGAGGCGAAAGTTAAGTTCACGGCCACAAATTACTCCTAGATCAACTAAGAAATTGATAGGAGGAACGGTTTAGGAATAATTTTAGGTTTAATGTAGGTGACGAAGAGCGCTTGTAGGAGTAAGTGGTATCTTGTTATTTACTGACATTGAGCTCGAGATGGTTTTTTTGACACCAAGTAGTGAACTTGTTAAGGTCTGATTGTTGAGAGCACGAGTCAACAAGGGAAGATATGTGTTTAAATACAATATTTTCATATCATCGGTGTATATGGAGAGCTGAGAGTTCAGAATAACGCTGTTAACATCATCAATATTTAGAATAAATTTCAATGGGCCGAGATGACAACCTTGTGGGACACCGAAGGTAACATCTAAAGATCTATGAATAACTGGCTTGACCGTTGATACTGATGTTTAGCTGGGCTTAACCCATGACTTCTATGGAAAATTCCCTTTTTATTCTGCCACTGAAACAGCTACACACGTATGACAAAACACCTTTACGTCTTTTAATTTCAATTTGTATGGGTTCCATATTTTTAGATCATTCCCTTGGGCTTTAAACATTTTTCTATCGTTGAGTAGTCAACTCTTAACGATTCAGACAACTTTCGAAGTGTATCGTATTGACATCTGTCAAGTAGCTCCCCCAATTTTTTATCTTTGACCTTTAGCAGCTGTTCAGGTCGTGCCTCGTTTTCCAAATCGAAATCACCATTCTTAAAACCTGCAAACCAACAGTACGTAATACGCACCCACCAAATGACGTATACGAAAAATGAAGCCTAATAGATAGACAGATATGGTACTTCTTCATTTCGTATTAAATAAACAATCCCGGACGTGGGAAGGGAGAGAAAATATTCATTTACTTTCTTCTTTGGATGTCTTCAAGTTTCGGAACAGATGGATGTCTGATGGTGCCAAATCGGGAGAATAGGGAGGATGGCCGAGCAAATCCCGCAGTTTCCCCATCGCCAACTCACCTTTGTGTACAGGTGTGTTCTCCTAGTAAAATATGATTTTTTAATCTTCAAGCCAGGCCTTTTCTCAACAAAAATCACATCTAGGCAATTTAGAAAACACCAAGGTGAGCCTAGGAACACATATACCACCATTAAACTGCCCCACAAGTGTACATGCAAATCAGTGGGCTGACACGACTGGAGATCACCGGTGTTGTAAGAGTAAGATCAAACAAAAAAATATGGAGCATGCCCGTGTCACAAAAAAAAAGCAGGCCGAAAAACAATTGGTGCAAAATGCAAAAACACCAGCATTTGATTGGCCTCAGCGATGAAGTAATCCCAAACCGGGAAGCCTGCCGCTACTTTCTGAGGTCAAACCGGCGGACCCCACAAGCGGACCAGTAGGAATGCAGTAAAGTGGGAAGGTTATGGTCCTACACTTCTGACCATAACAACGCCGGAAAAAGGAAAAGAAGAAGAAGAAGAAGAAGAAGAAGCCAGGCCTTTTCTCGCGAATTTTTGCATCCTGGGCAAGAAGGTTGAAGTAATAATCGCCTGTGATTGTTCTGCGTTTTGCAAGGTAATCAGGATCCGTTTTCCATTCCAAAACACGCTGGACTACACTTTTTTGACGCTGAACCATCGGTTTCACACTCACTACTGTTTTGTTTTTGTAGGGGTGGACCCTTATCTCATATATATCGACAAAAAACCTCACAAAATCGTTCGCATTCCTATTAAATCGGTCCTAAAATTGCTTTTGATCAGCATTCAACAAATGCGGAACCCATCTTGCGCAGAGTTTTCGCATCCCTAATTTTTTGTGCAATGTGTTTCGCACCCTTTCTTCTGGGATCCCCACAGCCTCAGCTATCTCACTCCTCTTCACTCACGCATCGCCAGACACGAGACAATTTTTTGATTGTTTCCGGGGTGATTAGGGTTTTTATCTATCCTTCACGTGGATCATTTTTAAGGTATGTGCGACCACGCTTAAAATCAACTGCCCATTTTTAATGATTCACATCGAAGGAGCAGAGGCCTCGAAAACTTTTGTTAAATTCGATTAAATTTCGTTAGGGATTTAACCATCTACAACAGATGTCTATTGCAAATATTCGTTTAAACAAACTACTTGGGAGAACAAATTGAAACTCGTCATACGAACTAATGACACCTGCAGCCAGGCAAGAAACATACATGTTTGCTGATTCGAACGCCATCTCTGTGTCAGGCCGATAATTTTATTCATTTCACTTTACCCTCGAATGTACCTTACTCTGGTGATGAACATTAGTAGTTAAATGGCATGGAGACAGATTTGATATTATTTTAAACAGTTTGTTTTGTGAAATTCGAAACCTCTTAATATGACGATCTGCATACGTCATCCAAAAAGTATTATTAACTGAAATATAATCTTATGGATTATGATTTTATTGGACTTGCTTAGCACTGATTATCTATTTATAAATGGGTAAGCATCTTGATTCCAATATTAATCCTGTTAAGTGTTATTGATATGATTCTTAAATGTCAACTCTGCTTCCGGATAAGTGCGAAGACTTTTACCTTTTCAGTTTATCCGTATTTCTCAGATTTTAGGTGCATTGTTTGGCAGAAAGTAGCTCTTCCGTTTCTCAGCATTAGTTTGTATATACCACTAGAGTGGTCTCAATATTGAAACTAAACTCGATAGAATATTTCTGGAAATCTTAGAATGTGCTTATATTGGAAAGTACTGGGCCAAGGACAGAACCCTGTGGTATTCCTTTATAAATATATTGCCTTACTATTTACGTGGACTATAAAACATCTGCTTGTCAAAAAACGTTAACGAGGTACAGAGGAAAACCAAAATGTGTCACTTTTTACACAATGATGCCTAATGACGGCTGTTATACTTAAAATATTTTGGGTAGATAATACGAGGTTTGTTACAACAATTAGATGACTTTTTATTTTTCTCGAAACATATTTATTTATTTATCGACATGTATTTTGATCGCTTCAAGTAATTCCCCTCACATTGAGTCAGCGCCTTTTCTAATTCTCGGAAAGCTCTAATATGTGCTTTTTGCTATAGTTTTAGCTCTTCCCGTGATGCGTGTCAAATCTTCATCCTTTCCTATTTTTTCCAGTTTCGGGAATCGGAAAAAGTCGTAGAGGCCGAAGTCCTTATTATTTTTGGCCAAAAAATTACGCAAAAGCAAAAGATGTGTGAGCATGTGCATTATCGTTATACAACATTACGCTTAATTTGAAGGTAATATTCCTTATTGATCCGACTTTCTGGCGAGAGCTCTTGACGAACCATACTATTGTAATCGAAGAAAACAGTGAGGAAAACGTTTTTATTTGACCTAACTTGGGGTGCTCTTTCTGGTTTTGGCTCTTCTGGTCTATTGGAATGATTATGCTTTGGTTTCGATATCATAACCATATGCCCATGTTTCGTCACCAGTGCTGACCTATTTCAGCAAATCTGGGACGTAACTGTTTTTTTGGTCATAAATTTAGAAATTTCGACACAAACTGTTCTGACACACGGTTCATGCCCAGCATATCCGAAAAAGTTTCATGGCAGAAACCAACCGATATGCCAATATCCTCAGCAACTTATCTACTTTTGATTTGATGATTCTCCGTAATAATTGTCTTTACTGCTACAATATTTTTATTCGTTGTTGACATATTGAGGTGCCCAGGGAAGCATTGTCATTAACATCTTCTCGGTCTTCTCTGCAGAGCTTGTAGCACTTGTAAACATTTTTCTTTTTTTTTATCAAAATAAACTCGCTAAATGCCACAGTCAATACTTCAAGTATTTACATTTTTAATACAGGCTCTCTCTGATCCATTTTCTTCAATAGCAAAAATATCGCTAAGCAATATCTGAAACACAAACTAAATATTCGAATATCGAAATTCGAAAAAGTCTCCTTACTTTTTAAACAAACCTCGTATATTGTAAAGTATCGGGCCAAGGAGAGAACCCTGTGGTACTCCCGCGTAAAAAATATTTTAAGGTCGATGCCTTACCACTTTTGTAGACTATCTTTCTGCCAAAAAGATTTTTATAGTATAGAACAGGTAAAAAAAAAAAAAAAACACAAGGTTAATCATTTAAAGAATGTACTACCATCTCTGATAAAATACTACAAGATATGTAGTTCCAGCTCCCAATATAACGAACAAGTTATCATAAAATTTTTGAAGAATGTTTTACGATATCATTTCGCTGCTAATTTCGTTCGTCGCATTATTTCATAATGAACACCCAATTTTTGGTTTGCAGGAAGTTTGGCGGTTAGTTAAGTTTTTATAATGACCTTTCGAGTCAAATTTTTTTTTGGAAGCGATCAATAATTCTGATAACTCAACCCGATTCGCAGCTCTCTGGTAGCTATTCGCGTTCAATGGTAAAAAACCTGTCAATAAATGAACTTAGACCATTATTATTTTTTTAGCACACGCTTGTGACCCGCGACTTGCATTCCGTAGCCTGAACCCTAATCGCTGGTAATTTTACCCATCTGAAAATTTGTAAAAGAATTGTTAAAGAATCCAATTATGTCAATGTCATCCGCGTTGGCGAGTAGTTGTCATGATTTGAAATATATTGTGCCTCTTCTGTTGACCAACGAGTTTCTCACAATTATTTCTAAGATAATGTTGAAAAAGTCACACGACAGCGCATCGCCCTGGCTAAAACCCTTTTTTGACATCAAAGTTATCGGTTAGGTCTCCGTCTCAAATGGAGCAGCGAACATTCACCAAAGTCATCCTTCATTGTCTGACGAGTTTAGCAGGGACATGGCGTTGTATAGCTCGTCTTTAATTACACTGTTGTATGTCGGCAAATAGGTGGTGGGTGTCGACTTGAAATTCACTTGTCTTCTCCGGGATCTGCCGTAGCGTAAAGATTTGATCGATGATGAACTTCCCTGGCCTGAAGTCATACTGATAAGGATTTATCAGCCGGTTAACGAAGGGTTTCAGGCGTTTACACAGAACGGCAGAGGAGATTTTATAGGTGATATTGAAGAGACTTATTTCTCAAGCGCAGTCAAAGAAGGTTCTGCCTGAGAGCAGTATGCTGACTGACATCGCTGTTATACAATCTCCCAAAACGGTTTTCCCATATTCTCAGCACCGACTACAAAATGTCCATTTTCGTCTCTGCAGGCTTCTGTTCTGGCTTTATAACGCTGGCATGTTCGTTTTATCCTTTGATAAAACCTCCGAACGTCATGCCTGCGGTAGCACCTCTCCAAGTCTTCAATCGCCGGCGCTTATGGGGCTCTATCTTTTTCCTCCTGAGAAGCGTATGCTCTTCCCTGCTTTTTAGCTCGCATAGCTCACGAGCAGCCCTCGTCCTTCTATGCAGCGAGGCTTTTTTTGCATCCTGCTTCGCTGCATGCAATTCCCTACACTCGTCATCGAACCAGCTGTTCCTTCGTGGTTTAACTTTGTGGCCCAAAACTTCGAAGGCGTTGCTTTTCAGGGCCTACTTACAAAGGTGCACAGCAGAGCTTAAGGGAAACGCGTTCGGCAAAATTAGCATTGACAGTTCCTGGCGATAGTAGCTTTTCGACGTCATATTTTTGTGTTCTGTCTCTACACCACTGAGTCCTTTATATCCGTAGGCGCATCTTGGCTACTACAAGATAGTGGTCCGAGTCGATGTTAGCCTCGGAATGTTCGAAAATCAAGAATAGTGCAGGAGTGTCTGACATCGATCGCGATGTAATCAATCAGGTTGGTGGTCGACTGATCTGGCGACCGCCAGGTGCCTTTGTATAACGGATACTGGGCAGAAGGAGCTTTCGCCTCGTTGCGAGATCGATAAGCCTGATTCTGTTATCGGATGTGGTGTCGTACAGGCTGTGTTTACCGATGACTCGATCAAAGATGTTTCCTTTACCCAGCTTTGCCTTAAAGTTTCCTAGTACAATGTTGATGTCATAGCTGGGGCATTTCGCATATGTTCTGTCTAGGAGCTCACAGAACTCATCTCTGACATAGTCATTCTCGTCTTCCGTAAGGGTGTGGGCACAGATCAGGCTGATGTTAGTGAATTTAGCCTTGATGCGGATCGTTATAAGGCGCTCGCTCACATGCCGAAAGCTTAAGCCAGTCGTTGTCAGCTCTCCTCATAGCAGTCGCTGTAGTAGATGTCACAGTTTTTCATACGTTTTTTTTGCCCGGTCCATCCAATCGCATTTCCTGGATGGCGGTTAAGTCCGCTTTATAGCGGTCTAGGGCATCCGCAAGTTGTTCGGCTGCATGTGGTCTATGTAGGGACCTAACCTTCCACGTGCAGATCCGAAGGTAATTGTCCTTTGTTTTCTTTTTCATTTTCCGTGGGTCGTCAACGTGAATCCGGTCCGTTTTATCCGACGCTCTCGGTTGTTTCGGAGCTTTTTTTTACGGTTACGGCTTGCTAGGCCATAGCCCAAACGACACTAACCCTGTTATGTGGCGCAGGATGCTCGCCATTCGCCCTCTTCCTTTAGTAATTTCCTAGGTTAGAAAATTTCCAGATGGCACTGCGAGGAGGTGCGAGTTGGTCATAACTAACAGCGCTGCAAGGTGTTCGACTGCAGTGGCTTCTAATCGCTTTTTTGCGCACTAGCACCCGTCGGCGGATGCTACTCCTGTGATGCCTTCGTTAGTCGTTTTACCATCCTTAATACTGCTTTGGGTTACTCTTTCCCCAAATGCGGCAATTTTGCTTGTTAATAAAGTCATTTAAACAAAAAGGTACTTCACCACTGATCCGCCAATTGCTCCAGAGCCCCATGGGGGAACGTATGGCGATCTTGGAACTGAAGTTGTTGTGTTAATTGGATCTTATACGGGTGCATGCCCAAGTCTTTTCGTTAAATTGCCAACTTGCAGTGGCAGATAGCCCAACTCCTGATGAAACACGGTGAATCGAATTTCGGGTCTCCAACTATACTTTTAGCAACAATCGCTTTGACCGAATGTCGCGCTAATTCATTGAATTGCTGTCTCGGTTGGACGATTTTTTTTCCATACATATTTTGCTGAGCTCCATGACAAAAATTACTTTGTGGCATTGCCACCTAAAAGTCAGAGTGATTTACTGTTAATCGATTTCCTGAAGAATCCCCTATTTTGAATTAAAAAAAAATATATCACATATTAATCACTCGTAAAAATGTTGTGTTTTTTCTGTTGATTTAGATTGACACCTCTTGTTGGATAATCCATTATTAGAGGCGTACTACGATAGAAGAAATTAAACAGAGCGATTCCGAGTCTCCTTTCGGGTAATTTCAGTTAATTCAAAAGTAAGCCTCTTTCTAGATTCTTGGATTATCCAAGGACTTTGCAATCGCCTAAGTCGCACTTTGATCATCTCTCCCAAGTTCCACTAGTTAATTAACACTCTCCTAATCTGCAGTTGACATCAGAGATCCAAAAGCTATTCTATCGCCTCATAACTCTTATAACCAATTTCGAAATGTCTATTTGCAACCCGACCTATTCACCGAGAACAACAAACGACCCATGACACAACAACAACCCAAACACCTTCCTCAAAGTATAAACTCTAGTTTGACTATCATGTATTTTAACATGAACAAACGCCTGCCTAAACCAAATATTCAAAATTCAAAAGCATTGGCAGTTCTATTAACAACACCCCACACTCATAACCCCGCCTTCGCCAAAGGAGACACTCTTATGTAAGAGGGAGTACTCACATCAATTTCCATAAATAATAACACTCTTATGCTCTACGACAGATTTATGCTTGTCCTTAGTATATTCCCATTCAGATCGAAAACCATAACGTTTGTCATACTCTGCTCTCGTTCCATTCCCAAGCAGTGACACGTTGAAGGAACTGGATTACATGTGGCACCACAGTGTTATATTGTTATTCCCTTTCTCGAGGAACCTTCTCCTCCACGTGCTTAACTGTCGAGCTATAAATTTTCTTCTGGCCACGTAATTGGTAGATTAAATTGAAAATTTCTGTTCCGCCCGTCCAGACTCGACACGTCTACAATATCCGTAGCTGCAAGGATGATAGCGCGTGTGTAGCTGTTAAGCAGAATCCATATTTGCTTCATTCGCACTTAAAGCGAGCAGACCAGGAATAGCTACATACCATGCAAGAGTGCATAGTGTGTTTGATTTAAAGGAGCATATGATGTGCATTTAGAGTATCGACACTGCGTCGTCGTGCGCACTGCAGGCGACCATTATGAAGACTATCATTGCAATTCACCACCACGATAATCGAGAACAGTTTTATCCTAAAAGGATTGACGTAGGTCATTTCTATCCCATGAAGCATGCAGTCGATTCGAAGTTGAAATGAAATTGGTTTTTCGGTCAATATGGGCCGAACGCACTCATTGAATTGCATTAGTTTTCCTCAGACGCAGATGGGGGATAGATCACAAAAACCATAATACCTGCTGCCCACTTGCTATTTTCCAAAGATTAATGCATTTCGGAACGAGTCTTTTAAGGAGAAATTAGATTCAGTTCTGTTGGACGAGATTAGGTGCTATGAATTGATTTTATTCCCAATCATCTTGGAAATGACTATTCATTTTAATACTGGAACCTATCGACTCCCATCGGGTGGGAGGTTTGCTGTACGGCGTCAATCGAAATGATAGAGAGCTTATGACAAGTGAACGTTCGTCGTAAAGGTTCCTATTGTTATCCTGAAATCTCATTTTGCGGGTGCGGTAAATCCTTTAGACCGTTATTTACAACTTTGGGTCATAATGGGGCCATAAAATTCCATAAACTGCCCAGAATAGATGAGCTTACCGTTTTCTAGAAATACCATTGTTCACGGACAGTGTGTCTCCTCGACTACCTATCGTAAATTCCCGAAAAACAACACGAAATATCTCATAAATCGCCTCCGTGATTGATATAGTATAAAATGATTTTTATACTAACATTTCCACTACTCCTTAGGGCCTGATCATGGGGTCAAACAGGGGAAACAATACAAAAACTTCATCGAGGAACAAGAACGCTATTGGGCATCCTACAAGTCAAGCTCCCTGGCGATGGCTAGCAGATTGTGTTTGAAAACCAACTGCCACCCACTGGGAAGGTCCTAGTTACGAACGGAAGAGGCTTCCATTGCACGTTATATTTCATCCTTACTCGATGGTAAATTTAAATCTGCCATAATTTATCATGTAACTAGGTATTTCGACGAAAACATCCCGCCTCTGGGTCGAGCGGGCTTTGGAAACGGCTGTGAAAATGAATTCCCTTTCTGTTAGTCCCTAGGTGGAGTGGAGGTTAGGTCACAGGGGTATAGGGTGTTACTGGGCGCGCGAAGGATTGTGAAAAGAGAGACAATCCCTCTTGGTTTGGTTGGTTTCTGTCTACGAATTCCATTCGTCAAGGATTTAAGGTTATTTATTATATGACGAAGGAAACTTAAGTCTTCGTCCCAAAGCTTCAAAAATCTTCCTAAGAACATAGAGTATATAGCCCTGTTGGTTCATTTATCTATTCATCCACGGCCGGAATATCCATGTCAAGTTGTCCAATCATCAACCATAGAAAATGTGCTTCCAGGAAATGAGTTAAAAGCATCTCAAGCCTTGTCGCAGCGGACAGGATGTAGATATGAATCCATTCATTCACAGCCAGAAATACACGTGCCATAATAAACTCACTGAAGTGGATCTTCTGTCTTACAACACCTTCCTCATTATCCATTCAATCGTAATAAATGTAAATATAATGAAGACAACAAGAAAAGGAAGATAAGATAAGCACCGCATGCGGTGGCGCTATCTCCTCTCGTCTACCTTACATCCTGCCATTTACAGGCTTTAAAATGGATTTTCGGAGCAGTGGTTGGGCCTAAATTTGTGAAATTGTGTAGAATTAAGAAAGATTATTTTCTTCACGCAGGTATTGGTTCACGAAGCGATTGAACATGAATAGTGACTTATCACCGAGTGAATTCATCGGGATTATCTATTCTTTCCTTGTTCGCTTCCTGTAGGCATTGTTCCGGCTGCGATAGCAAACCAAATGTAATGCCGGCTCGGGTGCCGTTAAAATTCAGTCTAATTTTTGTGTTTTATCAACCCATTGGGATACACGTCGACCTTGAGTCCTGAACTTTTCCCGTTGACGAATATTGCAAAAGTCATCGGGGAGACATACCTTTTTGCGTCCATCCTGAATCGACAGTAATTTGTTTTTCTTTTACTGCTCACCTACGTCCGTCAGCTGCCTGACTGACAGCATGTTATATTGAATTCCATGCACAGGAGACACTGTAACAGGGGCTGTCGAAAGATGTGGACTTTGCATCTAGGAGCTTTTGTTTCATTTTTTACTTCCGTTCGGTAGGTAAACTCCCTTTTCAACGAAAGCGCCACATCGGATGTGAGTCAAACGGACGAGTGATATCGATTCAGCTGTTGCTGGGAATCATGTCACGAATCATCACTTACGTTCCCCGTCGCAGTGGATGGTGAGAGGGTAAAGGAAAGTGTGCCAATTTCCAATTTTGGTGTAATCAAATTTTTGTGAATTTCTTTTTATGACATCCTGCCAAGGAAATTCATTTGTTCACATCGTAAATCTGTGTGCTTGCCATGCCTTGTCGCTTTGGAAATGCAAGAGGGATTTTGGGACCACGGGGACGGAAATGGAAAGATAGAACCGAAGACGATTGGCATGTGGTCTGTGGTCACTTATATGTATATATAGGTGCCGGGGGAATATTCGTTTCTACTTTATTTTCGAGAAAGGACATCTAGGCTTAGTTAAACTCTTCGTCATTCTTTGAGTTAATGGATGTCTGTTTCCGTCAGAATAAAACATCGAGGAAATCTCGGTTATCTTTCTTGTGAGCCGGATAGAGTGGTATAATGAAGATAAAGGATTATTCAGTAAGAGGTGTCATTTTACATTTGCCGCCGTTATTGAACTGTCAGCACACAATGGATAGATTCAATACACACTCGCATAAAGCAGTGAAGAAGTGAAAATTCACTACAAAAACGGGGAAAATATGGGAAAAAAGTCTGGTAAAGTTCGTGCTCTTCTTGGTCATCACTCACTCACTCACTCTTTGGTCATCATCAAGCGCTTGCTCTCAAAGGGACAGTCAATGTCGTGGAGGAAAAGTAACAATGTTGTTTGGAATGGGTTCAATATTTCGAATGAAAGTGTAGACCTATATGTGTCTGAAGGTCTTTAGAGCTCGAATCCCTTGTTCTTAATGTGTGTATACTTACGTAGTTATATTCGTGAGCGTTTTTTTGCCTCTAATTTCTCGAGGGAAATAAATGATGTCATACCCCAACCAATCTCATTCGATGTATAAGTTTGGCGGCCTGCGGCGGCCATGTTGTTTTGATGACGTCTGTCAAATCTATTGTTTATTATTCAGTTCTTTTTCTTCTTAGATGGCGCTTTAGTCAGGTGTGAATCTGAGCCTCAACCAACAAGCGTCTCCAGCTGGCACGATCTTTTACAAGTTGTTCCAGTGCTGCACTCCCAGTTGGTTAAGGTCTCCTTCCACCTGTGTGCGCCACCTTAGATTCGGTCGTCCTCTGCTGCGTCGTCCTCAGGGTTGGATTAAAAGACTCTTCGGGCCGGAGCTGTGTTGTCCATTCGCTCTACATGACGTTCCCATCTTAGACGTTGGATCCGAAGATCCAACCATCCCTACGCCGATGTCGCTGTACAATGCGTGCAGTTCGACGTTGTATCTTCTACACCACTCTCCACAAACGGGACCATAGATTGAACGAAGAATTTTCCTCCCGAAGCGACCAAGGGCATCCTCATTCGCTTTCGTTAAGGCCCAGGCCTCTGCGTCGTAAAGGAGCACCGGGTTGATCAGTGATCTATATAGTGTTATCTTGGATTTTCGAGAGAGGACACTACTTCCCAATTGCCTTTTGAGCGTATTCGTACTCCTTGGGCTGGCCAGTGAGTCTTGTACATATGATCTTTTCAAGCACGATGTTGAAAAAGTTACATGACAGTGCGTCGCCTTGCCAACATCCTTTTTTAACATCGAAGGTCTCGGTTAATTCGCTGCCGACCTTAATTGAGCAGCGAGAATTCTCCATTGTCATCCTGCACAACCGGACGAGTTTGCCAGGGATGTTAAAACTAGACATGGCCCGGTACAGCTCGTCCCTATGCACACTGTCATATGCGGCTTTAAAATCGACAAAAATATGGTGTGAAAATTCTGCCGAAGTGTGAAATTTGGTCTATTGTGGAACCACACTAATAGGAGCCTATCAAATATAGCAGAGAAGATTTTGTACGCAATGTTAAGGAGACTTATTCCTCTATAATTGGCGCAGTTATAGGGGTCTCCTTGCTTATGGACAGGACAAATGATGCTGAGAGTCCAATCGTCGGGTACGCTTTCCTTCGACCATATTTTACAGATGAGCTGGTGCATGCGTCCTACCAACTCATCTCCAGCCGCTTTAAATAGCTCAGCAGCCAGGCCGTCTGCTTTGTTAGTTTCAAACCCAGCATATCAGAGGCGCGCTGACAATGATTGTGCCGGTGTCATCGGACTTTGCGAGTGGTTGAAGAAAACTCGATCGGCGAAGATCCTAGCGGTCTCCTGCGATGGTAGCTTTCCGACGTCAAACTCTTGTTGTTTCGCTCGACTCCTTGATATCCTCATTCGTACCTTGGCTACAGCAAAGTGGTGACCCGAATTGATGTTGGCTCCTCGGAAGGTTCGTACATCTAGAATGCTGTAGGAGTATCTGGCGCAGATCGCAACGTGATCAATCTGATGATCGCGAGGTTTCTTTAAGGATGTTGAGATGTGGGAATCGTGTGCTTTGCTAAGGAAGCTGCGCTCTTCTAGGAAGTCAATTAGCCTGAATCCGTTGTCGGAAGTCTTGTTATGTAGGCTATGTTTTCCTATGGTCGACTGAAATATGTCCTCTTTGCCAGTTTTGTGTTATTATACAGTTGTTATTGCCAAATCAGTATGGCAAATTACACGACTGAACATCACGTCCTAATGATAAAACTTTATTAACAAAATGAGTGCTCATTAGTGCAAACGTTGCACGTTTCGTCTGCTTTACGGTAGAGATGGTAGCCCTTCACTGTCGATTCTCAAAGTTTTGTGATCAAATTTGGGAGCCAATATTCATACGTCAAAGGAACGCAAGATCGGTCGAGAACGTTGTCAGGGCCGGTAAAGTGTACCGCAGAACCCAAGGCAGTCGATTCCTTGCCTTTCAAAAGAACTCGACCTTTCGCAGACTTCAACTTGGCGAATTTTCTGTCAGGACTTGGGCCTACACCCGTACGGGATCAAACTGACCGAGGAGCTAAAATTTCATTATCACGGACAACGCCGTTTGTTTGTTGTTCGGACTTCAGGGCGTCTGGAAGAGGACCGCAATTTTCGCCGAAAATTCATCTTTAGCGAGGAGGCTAATTTTTAGATGAATGGCCGTATTAGCAAGCAAAATTGCCTTATATGGGACGACACTCAAGGTTCACCAGGTGATAATGCTTCCTCAAAAAGTTACCGTTTGGTATGGATTTTGGGCCGGCGGCATCATCGGTCCCTTCTTTTTCGAAGACGACGTTGGTGAGGCGGTCACCGTCAATGGCGAGCGCTACAGAACGATGATAACCATTTTCTTATGGCCCGAATTGAATTATATGGACTTAGACGCCATCTGATTCCAACAGGATGGTACTACGTGCCACTTAGCAGATGCGACGATCGGCATTCTGTATGAATTGAGGTTAAGGTTATCTCTAGCAGAGGTGACGTGAATTTACCACCAAAGTCATGCGATTTGATTCCGCTAGATTTCTTTTGAAGGGTTTTCTGAAGTCACAGGTTTATATATCGGCCGACGACTTTAAGGTGAACATAAAACAAGCCATCTTTCAAATTTAGGCGGATTTATGCGGAAGAGTCAGTGAAAATTGGACCACTGCGATCCATGCCACCGTAAAAAACCCAGGTAGGCATTTAAACGATGTCATATTCCGTACCTAATGGCATACATGGGCCTTTCAAATAAAGGATGAATTTTATTAATACCTTACCCTCTTGTCTTATTCCATTTCGACATCTGCCCGCCCTTATTGAAAAACCTTTTAGTAGGCACAAGGTTTCTGAAAAAAATTGAAATGGCGGTTACTTCTGGAAAAATGAAAAATTCTTTGTAAAGCGTGCTTCGTCTAGCATATCTCAAGAACAGATAATGATATCGACTCCGAGATGATTTCCTTCGACTCCATGCCACTATGTAACACTTGGTAAGGCAAAAAAATTTAATAAGCGATTTCTTTTTTATGGAGAAGAATAACTATAAAGTTGCAATGAAATTCTCATCCTCCCTCATATCTCCAGGGCAAAAACTGATAGTTGGGGTAGACAAGTTGCACCCATAAAATTAATTTATCGGCTTGAAATAGCATACCGCTTATAGTACGAGTATATATGTAGATTAGAACCACCACGGGCGATAAATTAATCGGAAATTTCTGAACTCTGACGTGTACATAATATAATTAAATAGTATTACGAATGGAAGTGGGAGAATAGGTATCCTTGTGTATGCTTGGTATACACCTTTCCAGGAGGTAATATGTTAAATGAATGCTTTACTGGATGTAACGCTGTTAAGGAGTCAATTTTTTTTGTAATGAAAATTATAAAGAATTTGAGATGCTGACATCACATACTGCAGTCGACAAAAGGCTAGAGCATTTGGCAAAAGAGTATCTTGAAGTGCGGAGATAAGTAAAAGGTCCGCCATCTAAGGTTTTTTTTTCAAGTAGTGCTTATTTCGTGAATGGTAACACTTAGCTCATGTCTGATTTGACAGATAATTAGTTTTATCCTTCCGCTGAACGAATATGGTTGTGGTTCGAAATATGGTTCGCATCGCTAAGTGGGCCTGCGATCGACTTACAGAAGATGCCGATTTTGCCAAAAAAATCATCTTTTCAGATGAAGCTCATTTTGATCTTGGCGGGTATGTAAACAAGCAAAATTGTCGCATTTGGGGCACAGAAAACCCGCACGCATACATTGAAAAGCCGGTGCACCCAAAACGAGCCACTGTTTGGTGCGGATTTTGGTCCAGAGGCATAATTGGGCCATTTTTCTTCGAAAATGAGCAAGGAGTGGCCGTTACAGTCAATGGCGATCGTTATCGGGCCATGTTGAACGAATTTTTGTTCACAAAAATTGAAGAGGAGGATATTGGCAACATTTGGTTTCAACAGGACGGCACTACGTGCCACACAGCCGAAGCTACACTCGATGTTTTGCGCCCTGTTTTTGAAGATCGCATTATCATCCGCAGAGCTGATGTCGTTTGGCCACCTCGGAGCTGCGATTTGACAACGTTGGACTATTATTTGTGGGGTACCGTCAAAGATAAGTGTTACGCCGACAAGCCAGAGACAATTGACGCTTTAAAGGACAATATTCGTGAAGCCATTGGTGAAATACAGCGGCACACAATCGATAATGTGCTTAAAAATTGGACCGATCGTGTAGGCTACTGCATGGCCAGCCGAGGCAGCCATTTGAATGAAATTATTTTCCATTATTAACCGGAAGGATTGTACTTTCAAATAAAAAAAGAAATTTGAGAAAATATTCAGTAGTTTTTTTTATAGCATTTTCAAAAAAAAAAAATTATTTGGCGGACCCTTTACTATATTGTCTCTTCCTTTTTTGGAGTTGTGTTCAGCTTCGCATTTCTAAAACAAAAGAGGGCTATGCGCTTCATATTTCATAAATGACTTTGGATTGCTGAACTCGCCCTTTGTTCGATTCCCTGGGACTTCTTCAGCCAAAATCTGTGTGAATGGGAATCAACCCTTTCTTTTTTATTTAAAAAAAAAAACTTTTTTCCTAGAAAAATTGTTACAAGTTTATGCTTGGAAGTATAATCCATCGCCAGCCACAACTCATTTTTCTGTCTTCTGGAAAAGTGCATATCTTTTGGAAAGTTTCGCGAATCGATCCAAATGCACCTGATCAAAAGATCGGAAGTGCTCCTTAGCCAAGTAATTTGCCATCGAACGAAACAGTTAATAGTCAAAAGTATGTCTGGAGAATACAGTGGGTGTCGCCGCGCGTTGACGTTTCAGCTTAAACGTATCAATAGTCCGCGGAAACGAGCTCTTATAGTGGTTTCACCAACTCCCCCAGCTGATTTCATGAAATCCACTCCATGGTGTTTGGCTTGGCCGCCGATTTTTATACAAGGCTGCTGCTTCCACAAATTCTTTGGGTTTAGATTATTGTAAGGGATCCATCGCCAGCACGATACGGTTCGGAAGACACGTATTTTCTCGCTGCTGGAGTAGCTCCGCTCCTGAAAAAAACGTTGTTCGACGTCTCTTTTATGCCACCCAATTTTCTTGCTTCCGATTTATTCCCAAAGCTTCTAAACGATGAAGAATGTCTTGTTGAGTAACAGCAATCAAATTTACCTTGACTCGGCAAATGTACAAACTTTTTCACCGGTTCGGAACGCTCGTTCTTTTCCATGGTGAAATCACCACTTGTGTAGCATAGAAATCATGTGCGACACGTGCTTTCATTAATAGAAGCTTTACCGTGAATTTCTATAATCGCTCGAAAAATATACATAACTTCCCACCAAGTGTCGGTTCTTATCTGATATTTCTGACCTCCAAGTGCCGCCAGCTGATAGACGTATTCAATAATTAGCGAGAGTTATAAAATTTCGCGAATTTTACTGGTCTGATTAACTCATTTTTTTCTTGTTAAAAACAAGGGTCAAAAATTAGTTCACAGTCGTTAGCTGCATGTTTGTCGTTTTAATTAAACTTGACCAAAAAATCTAAGCCAGAAATGAATACCTCAAGTGAATACCTGAAAATACGCTTCTGGTGCAGCATTGAAACGATGTTATCTTTTGGTAAATTAAGATTAATGATAGAACGATGACAAAGGAAGTGTATTTGGATATTTTAAGACAAAATTTAAAAAGAAGTGTTCAGAAATGTGTAGTTAATTTGATTCAAAAGAACAAAGAGATCTAAAAACCAGCGTCAAAAGTGAGAGTACGAGAGTTGTTCAGAAATAAGATCACTTATTGAATTTCATCAGCTGAGGCTCCTGCTCACTTATCGTTGTTTTTGTATAATTTTGGCCAACAACAATATGTACACGACATTTGACATGATTGAGGAGATAAAAACGGCATCGCTGGACGGCAAGCTATGCCAAAAAGTGCAAATCAGTAGACTTTGAACAGTATTACTTTGAAGGGGACAAAATAGATATTGATGAATGAATAAGTATTGTTCGGGAAAAATAAAAAAAGTCACCTTATCCTTGATCAAACTTCATACATCTAATTGGTCCTTTTCGATTGCCAAAATTATTGCATGATAAAAACTGATATCTTCAGCTGATATCGAGAAAGGATTACTAGATTTGTGTTTGAATTGAATCGCTAAATTTGCGCAAAAATACAAAAAGTTTACACGAAATCTGCAAAATTGTTAAGAGACGTCATAATGCTTTCTCATACCTAAAATGCTGAAAATTCACGACCGACGCGATTAATAAAAAAATCGATGTCCACTGTTATGTTAACTATAGACGGCTCGTTGAACTCGATGCCTTTGTAAATATTTCACTTCTAAAGCTTGTCTACCGTCATAGTACAGTTACATATCCTAAACCAGTGATTGTCTCTACAGTTTTAATTATGGAGGTATTTTCATAAAGGTCGGGTAAAAGGTCGAAGTTAGTCTTCTTTTTTTATTCTATTTCTCTCCATTTTGATTAATTGATTGATTGATTGGATTATGTTGGGTTTAAATGTAATCCGTTAACGACTGACCACGCAAAGATTCGTTAATGAGAAGGCCAAGTTTATTAAAGTTGAAAAAGCTTTTGGACGTAATTGGAAATCATCAACGCATTGAAGAATGCCTGCACACCGATGGAAGATCGTTAATGAACATACAGAAGATAACCGGATCTAGTATTGTGCTCTGAGAGACGATTTGTCTAACCTGAGAGTTGAACAACGTTGATCCAGAACAACCCTTTGTCATCTTTGGAAAAGAAACCTTCTTAGCAGTCTGGCCATATTTTCACTTAAACCGATGTTGTCTTTAGCTTCCAAAAATCGAAAACCTTCGAGAAATCCAGTAGGCAGAGAAGAGAGACAAGAGACGTTTACCACGACTGACGAGCAGCTGTGATTATGTCTGAAAACTGATTACCGCAAAAGATTATGGACGTGTTTCGTAATCTGGTTAGCTATTATGGCTGGAAGCCCTTGTTGCTCAAGGCAGAATGTTCTTCTTCTTCTTTTCCTTTTTTCCGGCGTCGTTATGGTCAGAAATGTAGGACCATAGCCTTCCCACTTAACTGCATTCCTACTGGTCTGCTTTTGGGGTCCGCCGGTTTGACCTCAGAAAGTAGCGGCAGGCTTCCCGGTTTGGGATTACTTCATCGCTGAGGCCAATCAAATGCTGGTGTTTTTGCATTTGTTTGCACCAATTTTTTTTCGGCCTGCCTTTATTGCGTCTTGAAATTAGAACGTTGATTGATATTGCCTTTTGGACGGGGTTCAAAGGATCTCTCCTTTGAACATGGCAATACCAACTGAGTCGGTCGCGCTCTATCTTTCTTGACGTTTCTTTTACGTGGAGGCTTCCTCGGATCTTTGAACTTCTAATTCTGTCACGCTTTGTTACTCCCGCTGTCATGCGAAGCATCTTCATCTCAGCTGCCGTTAATTTGCTCTCATACTTTTTGTGCATTGTCCAGCATTGTGAACCGTATGTGAGCGCCGGACGTACAACTGAAGTGTAGAGCCTTCCTTTCGAGCATTTTTCGATAACAGAAGATGGCGGAGTTTTCCCGCTACTTCATCCGCCCTACGCTTACGCGATGGTTGATGTCGTCATCACAAGTTGCTTCTTTATTAATCATAGATCCCAGATATTTAAACTTTTCACACTTGAGAAGCACTCTTCCATTCAAGTAAATATCTGGAATAGGCTGATGAGGGTCAGAGAACGGGTGGCACAGATACTCTGTCTTCTTTGAACTAATACGATACCCGTGTCCCTCAAAAATGTCCACCCACACATCAAGTGCTCGTTGTAGGGACGCCTGATCATCACTTATAATGGCTCCATCGTCAGCAAAGAATAGCTGGTGCACATTGGGGTCCGTCACTTTTCCTTCAAGCAAGCAATCAAGGACTGCTATAAAAAGCAGTGGGCTGAGGACGCTCCCTTGGTGTCCACCGACTTTGATTGCGAACTCTTCGGTGACTCCTGCGGTGCATCTTACTCTTGTCGTTGCTCTCTCGTACATGTCCATAATCACTCGCACGTAGGTTTCTGGAACTCCTTTTTGTCTTAGCGCTACCCATAAAAGATCTCTTGGTTGCCGGTCAAAGGCCTTCTCGAAATCAACCAACACCATATGCAAGTCCTTTGAAGAATCACGATGCTTTTCCATCATGATCCTTATACTTTGGATTGCATCTGTTGTTGATTTACCCGAGACAAACCCGCACTGGTCATCAGATAGTCGTATTATTTTCCGCAGTCGACTATCTAATACCCGTTCAACGATCTTCATGGTGTGCGACATCAGCTTGACAGAACGGTAGTTATCACAATTTCGGGTATCACCCTTTCCTTTGTGCAATGGAAGAAGATAGCTTTCCCTCCATTGATTAGGCATAGTGTCGCCTCTCATAAGTTTGGAGATAAGAACCATGAGCCATCTAGACCCGATGTCTCCCATCTTTTTCCAGAACTCAGAGGGTATCCCGTCCGGCCAAACAGCTTTTCTTTTCTTGGAGTTTTTAACCGCGTACCGAACTTCTTCGACTGTGATGTCGGATATTTCGGCATGATTCGGGGCGGCTCTTGGAAAGTACACTCGGGGAAACTGTTCGTTCAGAAGTTCCTGGCAATACTGTCGCCATTTGTGGAGAATTTTTTCGTCTTCCACAAGGAGTTGACCTTCAGCATTGTTAATTTTCTTTTCGGTTATCACTGCTTTGGCTTCGTTTGTCCACCACCAGGTTTCTTTTGCGTGTTGGCAGGGGCCTTTAGATGTTCCGAGCAGCGATTTGGCTTTCTCCAGGCCAGATTGTTGTAGGGAATCCCACATGTCTTGTGCTCTGCACTCCTCATTACCGACCTCATCGATAATCGAAAGAGGTAGTTTTTCATGTTGGTAATAAAAGCTTCGCCTTTTCCTTTATCCAGCTTATACCACTTGATTCTCTCAGACACCTTCGTTTACTGCTTTGACTTCTTACTCGCCTCCATAAAAAATTCAGTCAGGAGGAGACGGTGTTGAGGGGCGATCGCGTCTCCCAGGATCACTTTGCAATCTTTAACTCGTGGCTTCATTAAACTGGATACCAAATGATAGTCTATTTGAGTTTAATTTCCGCCGCTGCTATAAATGATCAGGTGCCGGCTTTGTTTGACGAACATGGTATTTAGCACTATAAGACCGTACGACTTGCACATGTTTAGGATATTTTCACCGGAAAAGTTCCTGGTGCCGTATCCCAGCCCTCCGTGGTAGTCTTCATAGTCTTCGCTTGTCTTCCCGACATGTCCGTTTAAATCTCCCCCAACAAACAAAAGCTCTTCCTTTGGGATGATTTTGACAAGGTTGTGGAAATCTAGCTAGAAAGCATCTTTTTCTTTTTGTTCGCATCCTACTTGAGGGGCATATGCGCTTACGATGTTTCACACCTCACCATGCATCACCAATTTGAGAGCCATCAAACGGTCACTGGACTTTGAAATGGTTAAGACGTTGCCAAGTAGCTCTGCCGCAAGGATGATGGCGATTCCGTTTTTTCCTTGTTCCAATCCATAGCAAAACATCTTGTAAACTTTTGTTTTAAAGTCCAAGAAACGTGCCCGATTACCGGTGTAACCATTATTTCTTCAAGCTCAAAGCTGCGACCACTCATGCTTCCAACATTCCAATTCGCGACTCTTAAGTGTGGGTTAAGCCGTTGCATTACTTTGCTATCCCCCGGAAATCCTATAGCTCTGACCCGAGCATTGCTGCTCGTCCCAGGATCACAACCATTAATAGTGCCTGACGGGGTAGTGCTTTTCCTTTTAGCGTTCTTTTCCATAATGCTACGGTCTGCCCGTTTTCTTTCTTCTCCCTCCTTTTTTTGACACGGGCATGCTCCAGATTTTTATTGTTTTTGTTTGATCTTACTCTTACAACACCGGTGATCTCCAGTCGTGTCAACCCACTGATTTGCATGCACACTTGTGGGGCAGTTTAATGGTGGTATATGTGTCCCTAGGCTCACCTTGGTGTTTTCTAAATTGCCTAGATGTGATTTGTGTTTACCTTTTTACGACAAGCGAGAGGTATCGCTGCAGGGATATTCTTAACCCGTCCCTGCACAGGCGTCAAGGCAGAATGTTGATTGGTCAAAAATCGGTCGCTGATGCTGGGCGGTTTTCTTAGCGATAGGATTTACTCCAGCGATTTTCCACGACTGCGGAAAAATCGACCTCACCTCACAACCGTCCAGTCTGGGAGGAGAGTTAACGCTTTCAATAGTCTGATTAAAATCAATTTCGTTTAAATATAAATCTTCTCCCAAAAAACCAAGGCTTAGGTCATCAGGATCGAGGCGATATTTAAAGTTCTGATCATATATAACAATTTTACGTAGGTTTCTAAAGGACTTTTCTCGGGGGAGAGAAGCATTTGATTTCAAGGCGAAATAGCTTTGCTTTGATAGCGCAGCTCACTTCCGTAAATCAAGGGAAGATTTTGACCGCTTGGTACACACCGATCAAATAATTATGTAGAATATCGATTTCATCGTTTGGTTCGGCCCTGGGACGATATTGCTCACAAGGCGCAGAAAGAATGGCATCGGGAAGAATGCTTAGGTCAACGGAATTGAAACAAGATCACATCAGGGAAGAGACAATTATTAGATCCAGAAGGCTGGGTAAATGATTATAAGCAAAACGTGTACCATTGAATATATCGATTCGAGATTTTTAAATTAAATCTTAAATCAACGTTAAAAGCGGTCCTTTTATTTGACGCCTAATTGCCTAATTGCGTGTAACAGCTGATTAAATTTTAATAAATTTTATTACAAACAAATAAAAACAAAAAACAACCTCCAGCTACAGCTGTCGGGGATGATGGGTGAAGGATGAATGAAATTTTATTAAATAGCCATTCAATTGTGATCAATCGAGAGAATACATTCTTCAATTAAATTCTAAATAAAACTTCGCCATACCAGGTTTGTTAAAAAAATAAGGTGACTTTTATTTTTCTCGAAAAATATTTATTTACTCTTCAATATTTATTTTGCACCCTTTACAGTAATCTCCTTAAGATATAATACACTTACGCTAGCGCCTTTTCCATGTCCTTTTTGGTATAGCCTTGAGCTCTTCCAGCGATGCGGTCTTTATCTTCCCAATCATGGTAAATTTCCGTTCTTTCATGGGTCTTTTAGTTTCGGAAAGGGAAAAAGGCATGCGGACCAATTTGGCAATTTTGGAACAAACTTCGCAGAGACACGTTTCATGCCCAATCTGGAAAAATTTCATGGCATGAGTCAACCGATATGCCAATATCCTCAGCAACTTCTCTGATAGTGATTTGATGATTCTTCATAATAATTTTCCTACCTGTTTCAACGTTAAATGTTGGGGCGTCTAAGGCGGGCATCGTCATTGACATCTTCTCTCCCTCCTGTTAGGAGCTTGTACTACTTATAAACAGATTGTTTTTTACTTAGAGTAGACTCGCCAAATTCATTCAAGTACGATGGAGATCTTAGTTTTATTTTTCACATGAAATTTAATAGAGATTCGTTGATCAACTGTCTTCAATAGCAAAAAATCGTCAAACACCGAGCACGCCTAACTTTTATGGTATATCTGGGAAAATAAACTATATACCCAAAATTGGTGACAACTTCAACTTATCAATCATAGGGGATATGTGTAGCAACATATACATGAAGAAAAAAAATCGAATGTACTTAGTTTGCTAAATTCAAAAAGTCACCTTAATTTTTGAACAAAACCCGCAAGTCGTCCCACTTTTCGATCTCTTTATAAAGCTTTTGTGGTCGTAGGCTCGCAATGACGTGAATAATGTTGGCTTCCAATTCGTTGATCGTTATTGTGCACCCTAAAAAAAATTCCAAGAGGCAATAAATTACAAGACCTTGGAGGCCAATAAAAGGTCCATTGCGCGAAAATTTGCGTTCATCGAATATTCTCTTTAATTAGTTGATTGCTTCATTTGCATTGTTTCATTACATTCGTGGGGGAACGATAAAATCATTATTTATGACCACGACACGCTGATTAGCCTTATTTTTAAAAGATATGGTCCGATGACTTCACCTCATGGACTTCTTTCGCTCCATATGTGACAATTTTGCTTACGGATATTGAGCCAAAAATACGATTCTTCGGGTGTCAGTTAATTTTGGACCCATTCACGGGTCGACGCAACGGTGGTCATTCGGCTTCAGGTTTTGCACTAGTTAGATCTTATAAGCTTTTAAACGAAGATGTTTGCATAAAACTTTTCACAAATTCGACGCTCAAAGACCAAACTCTTATGAACGAGGTCGAGTTGATAAATTTGGATCTTACAAAGAAGATATTATGCGAAAACGATTTAGGACCATGATTTTTTAACCATTTTTTAAGCATTGATAACATTGCTGTAGCGTGATGCGAATTGCATGATAAAATTACAAAGGAATTAAAACGACTATTACAGCTTGCAATCTGGCACCCTTTTTGAATTGCCAACATTTTGTAGATAGACCATGAACATTTTGATAAAAATCTTGTGTTTCGGAGTTGATTTTGAATGACACCTCTTGTTAAACGATGCTAGATATACCAGAAAATGCCCACTACGACCATCAGACGTGAACGAAATTCTCAGATTCCCGGTAGTATTGACAAGATTCCGAAGTGTTAAAGCATGAAATCGCATTATAACTTAATCATCGAACAAACTATTTTCAACAGCTCGCGTGACGCACTGGGAATGTGTTGTGTTTCTTTTTAAAACAACCACAAGCAAGTGGCGTTGGATAATTTATCATGCCTTGAGTAACGAGACAAAATGTGTTGTGTTGTCTGAAGTGAACATGTATGACAACAAGCCGGGAGACAGAAGCTGGGTGTAATGACATTATTCCAGGAACATAAGTGGTAATTAATAGAAGCCTCTACGGCGACTACTCATGACACTTTAGCTGGTGGAGTTGGATGGAAGGAGTGAATACTGTCAGAGATGCTTCACGCCCTGAAAAGAGTCGTAATTAATGGCATCTTAATTGGACAATGAAGAATGGACTGTGGATCTCTGTTGGTGGATTTCGAAATATCGGATTTCCATTCTGCACAATATTAACAATTCCACGACCATGTGGTATGGTCGATGGCTATCAAATCACTTAATCCATGCCAGAGCTAGTCTAACGATTAAAGCCCTCGGAAAGTGTTTGTTATAATGACCTGAGTAGGCTGTATATTAATCGTTCAGGCGAAATAGGAGTTAACTACGTCCACACTTTGGGTAATTAGGTGGCCAACACCACCATCCCGGCGTGTGGCACCAAGGGTGCCACAAGAATGAGACTAATGATTTAATTTGTTTCCTTTTCGCAAACAATGAAATGGTCACACCATTTCAGTTACATGTAGAACGGACGTCACTTGAATTCATAATAACTACGACCATCTCGGAGAGGCCCCCAACTACAGGCGCGGGAGTTTCTGGAATACCTAATCAGCCTAAACTGGACAAGTTTGATGAAATTTTTCCGCTTTGCACATACCATCGTCTCTAATGAACAGCAGCTTCCTCGTTATAACGAGAGATGGACACTCTGCCTTCTCGCAGGCGTCTAGCTGTGTATTTCCGAAAACGTAGCTACATAACACGATTCCGTTGTAGTCAAGTCAGAAAGTGTGATTGAATGTGTGCGTGGGCGCACCATTACCCACCTTAACAGGCTATATAAATTGACAAGGAATCTCTTCCCATCATCACTGGGTTGAAGCACCACCCACAGAAGTCATGCAGACATCGTCATTATCATCCAACAGCAATCAACAATAACATGGCAGAGCCAACTGGGAGTGACATTTACACACTAGAAACTGCTATCCATTGAAACCCCGCGCCGTGTCAGAAGAACATAAAATCTAACTTAGCCAAACATGAACACTGTCATTTACGCCATAAGGACAAGCAAACGACGGCAACGGTAGTGGAAGTTACTACGAAGCGGGGTGTAAGGAGGTCGTAAAGAGCAGCAGTACATAACTACAAACGACTATAACCATTTTTGCTTTGTAATGTTTCCCCCGCTTGTTACCTTCGGCAACTCAACCGAGTCAAGTTCGGTCCCTAATGCCCTTTGGGCGAAATTAGCGTCTCACCCAACTACCTGCTGCAAACAGCACCTGCAAGAGATTTAGTGCGAGGCTATGGATCCATGGTGGCAGCTACCTTACGAAATCGCTTACCCACTCTCGAACGAAAGAAAATTGATAATAGGAACGATTTGTGGCGTGGAAAATGAAATGATTAACCTATCCTCCCTCGATTTTCATTTTTTTTTCCCCTTTTTTTCGAAATTCACTCTTCGATATATGAATCCTCGTGCGTTCCATGTAGTGAGGACTGCAAATTGATTTACTCCTCGTTTAACCTATCAACTAGGTCCGCATCCCCTTATCATTGCCCCCGGCTTTGCGAAGCGAAGGGAAAAGGAAATGAGAAAAAAAGTCGAAATAAAGAAAGGAAACGAAGGATGCCCCTGGAGGCACTAACCACGTATTAAGGCAACAAATTAGAGATTTAAATTCGTTTTCTTCCCTTTAGCGGCTAGAAGAAAAAAAAATCTCTTTGGCATTCCATAAACGCACCATTTGTTCGTTGATTTTACGACCAATAAAGGACGACGACGGTAGGAGCGCAGGACACACGCCAGTGAACTGAAGTTTATTAGTATACCCAGTGTGGCCCATACTATCGCTCTTCTTCCGACCCACCGGAAAGGGAAATGAAGACGAAAAAGGATGCAAAGGAGTTTTCAGGACCTCTGTGTCCCCAGATCCCTTTGCATCCTTCGCAAAAAAAAAAGAAGAAAAAAAAAATCCGAACAATGTCCACTTTCATTTCCGTTGTAACAACATTCCTTAACAGTTCATTGCGTCCATTTAATTCTCGTTCTCCTAATTCGGGAGTGACGAAGAAACGAAACGCTCATCTGTTTTCTTGACCAGTATCACTGGTACGAACACCCCTATATCCTGATTCGACAAATTGGCATAAATTCGATTAGATTACGCAATCGAAAGTAAACATTTGAGGTGCTGCGTTAGTCCTATCCTCTTTCAATGGGTAGGAGAATCGAATATCTGACATAGACGAAGACTTGAAGACGCACAGGGTGTTTGACGAGAGGGTGGAATAAATAATGACCGTTTATGCTATTATCTGGGTGTGGCGGGAGTACGTACGCCGACACACATGTATGTTTACTCTTGATTCTAATCAAATTAATTAGGAGATAAATTAAAATGAATCGCTGGCGGAGGCAGGTCAACATCTCCCTGTGGACAGAGTCGAGGTCGATTGTTCGGGATGGGATGGGGCTGGCTTATCCTTGGCCATGTATGGATCAATGTGACCTTGATGCTAAATTTGGTTTTGTTTGTAAAGGAGATGTTTTAATTAGTTTTATTTGTACTACAATCCGCATGTGGGCGAACAGAATCGTAATCAGGGCCAAGGGAAAAATACCAGAATTCAGTATGGGAGCATGTAGTGTAGCATACTCAGGCCAATTGTTCTAAAATATTCAGGAAACTGATTTTCCCTCGAAAAGACGGGTTCACCCTCTCAACATTCCATTTCCCACTTTTGGAAGTTCCTATCCATGTTGAGGCTAATAAGTGTGCGAGCTTCACGGACGACTTTCTTCCCCTTCTTCAAAAGGACTTAATTACCACCTTGAGATTTTTTGCTATCACCGCGGGCCTTAATTCTCTGTGCCATAGAAATTGTTAGAATGCTGACAGTATTCTCTTCTGTCCTTTTTCAGACTTCCTGAATTGCGATTTGAAATGTATCTTTGCGTTTTGGGTTCTTAAATACTTTTTTATCCTTTAAAATAGCTCAGCTTATTTCGATCAAACCCATATCGCTGTTTCCCGGCCAATCAGGTATTTTAAGCCACAAAATCCTTCACCTGAAGAGGCACAAGATCTCAAAGTATGGCTCCATATTATCTCTCAATCTTAATCAAACTTATTGTTTTTTTTGCAAATCCAAAACAGAATGAAGACAACAGCTTTCCAGTCAGGTTAGGTATAATTTTAAAGCATTCGCAGCTCTCATTTTTGAGGTCAAAGATGGCCTTTTTTGGTCTCTTGGAAATTTTGCGAATTTTCCTCGATTAACAAATGACATTTTTTCTGTTTTCCCTTTCGGCTGTGGTCTTAGTTTTGCCAGTTCAAGCTTTCCTAAGAGAAATTACATTTTTATTAGTAATTTAAAACTGTATCCAATTCTCCTAGAAACAACTCTTACTGGAAGAAAGAAGATAATTAAGGATCGCTACTTAATGAGATTTGGAAAATTTAATTTGATCATGAGTGTGTTTCTTATATGGTTCGTTGATCTGTTCCATCTTTTCTAGGTCCATCCTTATATTGTCCTCTATTCTACTGCTCTTAAGTTTTCCACTCATTTTCGTTTTACTGTTTGTCCACTGTCCATCCGTTCTACGCCCATCTTAGTCTTCGCGATTTCACTGCTCGGACAATTCCTAGGGCTGTTCCTCAACGTGCTGATCATGTAGTTTTGTTCATTCGTCCTGTTTTCCATTACAGATGCTCCTTAAAATCTCGTTTTCAAAGACCCGAAAGCTATTTTAATTTTTTTTTTAATCAATGACCAAATTTTCTCATCTGTAAAGTGTTGCTGGCATTATTATGGTTTCATAAATATGGATTTTGACATTGCGGGGCAAAAGAGCTAAAGCAAGTGTTGCCTCTTATTTATTTCGATCTATATGTCGTTTATGGCAGTCAATAGGGTTTCCAGGCATTTGAACTTGTCCAAGTCGGTCACTGACCATATATTTGATTGTCTCATTATCTTCTTCTAAACCTACTTCCCTGCCTGTCTCTTGTTAAGCTAGAGCGGGTGTGATTTCGTTAAGTGTTATCCCAACCTTACAAGGACATGATACATTTTCGATCAGCTTATAAAGGGGAAATTGAGTGAGTTTCCCATTTTTTTCTAAAAGATATTGTATAGTAAGAATCTGGTGACTCGTTGGGCGGCTGCTCCTGAAGCCACACTGGTAATCTCCGATCATTTCCTTAGCGCATAGTATCAGTATTTTAAGAGAAAATTTTACAGCACCTTATGCTAACTTGCTTGAAGCGATATTCCTCGCTAATTTTTGCTTGTGGTCGGTCAACTTTTTTAAATACGGGACAGAGATTTCCATTCCGGGGTATAGTGTAGTCTCTTTGTTTCATAAAGTTGCCGTGAGACCATGTAACTTCTCTCTTAATTTTTCTCTTGCATATTTTCTTAACTCCGATGGTATTAGGTCGATTCTTGCGGCATTATTATTCTTAAGCCGATGTTTATGATAGCTCGATGGTTGGCAGGTCTACTAGAATTTCTACTGTGTGAATAACATTGTTTTCCAATGTTGTTTTTTCCCCATGTACATTTCGCAGTTTATTGAAATATCGTTTCAATTCGTCCGAGGCGAGCTCCCATTATCCTTACGTATAAATCCTGATCTGGCCGGTAACCGCGGTAACAGCCTTTACTCTACATTACTCACGTATTTCTCGCCGCAGATTTTTGCTGAATTTTAGAAAACCTTTGCCTTGCCTTTTGTCGTATTTTTTATTCCGAAGGAAACGGCTGCCTTCTCTTCGTAGGGCCTGATCTCTTGCATGCGTAATTTCTTCACTATTCCAGGGCTTTAAGTCTAACGGGGTTGGTAATTTTCCTCGCATACTTCATCGAACTCTTCTGTAGCCTAGTTTGTTTTCCGCTGCTTCCATTACAACATTTGTTGTCGCTTCTGCGTGTCTAGTTTCGTTGTTGGTTTCCATGTCATCTAGCAGGGCAGATAGGTTATTAGTGCTGGATTCAATGTTGATTTTTCTTTTCATACGTTCCTAGTTTTTACTTATGTGAATCTGGATTCGGATTTTGATTTTGGTGATGATTAGAATATGGCGAGAATCGAGATTTGTTCAAGAAATAAGGTGACTTTTTTTTCTCGACAAATATTTAATTATTCATCAATATTTACTTTGTCCCCCTCAGATATAACACACTTGCGCGTGCATTTTTTTATCCTCGAAGCACTTCTGATGTGCGTTTTTTGGTATAGCATTAAGTTCCACCAGCGCTGCTGTCTTTATGTCCTCAATTGTGTCTTTTCAGTTTCGCTTCCGATGTATACAGTGGCATAGGCATGATTACGAAATAATTGTTGGCCAATGAATTTTTTTCTTACGAAACTGGACGTTTTTCTCGTATTGCTTCACTCAAAGAGCACATACCTTATTGACCGTACAATGACCGGCAAGAACTCATAATGAACCACGCCATTGTAATCGAAGAAAACAGTGAGCGAAAGGTTCACATTAGACAAAACTTGGCATGCATTTTTAGGTTTTGAATTTTCTGCTTGGTTATGAATGGTTGAGTGGACTTTAGTTTCGGCGGTATAATCATATGCTCATGTCCCGTCACCAGGGTTCTTTCCAACAAATCTGGATCATTTTTCATCTCATTCATCAGTTCTTGAGCGATGTTCGTGCGATGGTTTAAATTTAACAATTTTGAAACAAACTTCGCTGACATACGTTTCATGCCCAAAATATCTGAAATGTCATATCATGGCATGAGCTAACCGATATGTCAGCATCCTCAGCATCTTCTCTGATAGTGATTCGAATAGTCTCTATAGCACAGATTTCCATGGTCGACGTGCTGGGGCGTCCATCGCGGTAATCGTCATTTACATCTTCTCAGTCTTTTGTGAAGAGTCCTTCTTATAAACATTTATTTTTGCTCATAGTAGACTCGTCAATTGCCACAGTCGATTTCAAGTACATTGGAGCACCTAGTTTTATTTTTTACACACAATTTAATACAGACAGCGAAAAATCGTCAAGCTCACGATAAAAACGCCTAACCTTTATATCTGTGACAAACTTATTATATAACCGAAACATCTGACAAACATATAGGGGCGAAAGTCCAATGTACGAGGGTGGTCCGATAAGTACTTAGCCTACAAAAGAAAAACAACAATTTTGGAGAAAAGGCGATTTATTTTTCAATATAGTCTCCTTTTAGCTCGATACACTTGACCCAGCCATGCTCCAACTTCTGTAACCCGTCTGAAAAATACGTTTTCTCGAGGTCTGAAAAGTAGGCCTCCGTGGCGGCGATGACCTCCTCATTCGACTGAAATTTCTGCCCGGCCCGACTTTTTCAAGTTTGGAAACAAAAAGTAGTCGCATGGGGCCAAATCTGGAGAATACGGTGGATGGGGCAGCAGTTCGTAGCCCAATTCGACCAATTTGGCCGTGGCGAGGGCGGAGCTGTGAGCCGGTGCGTTATCATCTTCGCCAAATGGGGCCATTTTTTCTTCAATTCGGCGTCGAATCGGACAAATAATTTGGCATAGTACAGCCCTGTGACAGTTTTGCCCTTCTCCAGGTAGTCGATGTGGATGACACCCTGTGAATCCCAGAAAACGGTGGCCATCACCTTTCCTGCCGATGGGACAGTCTTCGCCTTCTTCAGAGCACGTTCGCCGGGTGAAGTCCACTGTTTCGACTGTTCCTTGGTCTCTGGTGTGTACCAGTGGATCCATGTTTCGTCGACTGTCACGAAACGATGCACAAACTCCTTCGGATTGCGCTTAAACAGCGTCAAACACTGCTCTGAAGTGGTCTCACGGTTGCGCTTGTTGTCTGGAGTGAGCAAACGCGGCACCCATCGCG
This sequence comes from Merodon equestris, assembly GCA_958301585.1. Classification (NCBI taxonomy): domain Eukaryota; kingdom Metazoa; phylum Arthropoda; class Insecta; order Diptera; family Syrphidae; genus Merodon; species Merodon equestris. The sequence continues at coordinate 16,908,170 of OY284417.1, read as the reverse complement.
CCGACAGCTTTCTCATGCCCAAAATTTCATGCAGGATATGACCCAGGCGATCTTTTGAAATGCCTACTGTCTCAGCTATCTCGCGCACCTTCAATCCGCGGTCTGCCAATACGAGATTGTGGATTTTTGTCACATTATCCTCCGTGGTAGCCGTTTTCGGGGCACCTGGACGTGGTTCATCAAAAACCGACGTGCGACCACGTTGAAACTCGTTAAACCAATTTTTGATGGTCGCCATCAAAGGAGTAGAGTCACCGTACACAGCATCCAAACGCTCTTTGATTTCGCTGCTCGATTTCCCTTCCAAAAAGTAGAATCGAATCACCGACCGATATTGCTCTTTTTCCATTTTTCTAAAATCCGCGGACACTCCCGTTTCCACACGCGGTCAAAAGAAAACTACGAGTCCGATCCGGCTGAAATTTCGACAGTAGCCGTCTGATGTACCGTCTAGAATGCACTACAGGATAGTAAGTTGCTCTTGCGATACTGGCGCCATCTGGCGGTGAGGCTAAGTACTTATCGGACCACCCTCGTACTTAGCTCACCAAATTTGAAAAGTCGCTTAATTTTTTAAAACTACCTTCGTTCATTAACGTTCAAGCCTGCCTACAGTACTTTCGTATAGCTGTATTATTATTATGTTTAATGTCGTATTCTAGTAATACAAATAAGTGATGTAACTAAGAAGTTAGCCTATCTACGTAGTATTTCCAACGATCCCGATCTCTAGCAATGTATTTCAATTCATTAATAGGTTTTATGGTATCCTTTATGATACTTCTACGACAGGTCTTTTTTGGCCGCCCGCTATTTCTAACACCTTTTGATTCCATTAGAGAGCTGAGTGCACTATTTCGTTAGAACTTTTTCGAAGTGTGTGTCTAAGCCATTTGTATTTTCTGCGCATAATTTCTTTGTCGATTTACCGGTTGCCACAAGTGTTGATTAGTGTTTACCAAATGCCGACTATACGTCGCATTTACAGAAGCCTGTAGTATTTTTTTTTAGCAGATTCTTGTTTCATGTGCCACGTTTCACTGCCATCAATTAAAACTGACTTCACATAAGCATTAAATATCTCGATTTTTGATTCTCTTTCGAGCGATTTATTTGACCACACCCGCTATAGTACAGCAAACGTGCCTGAAGCTTTGGATATTCTACGCTGAATATTGGATGTTGTGCCACCTTCGGGGGTCAAAATGCTTCCCAGGTACTCGAATTCTTGAACATCATCCACAATATTTCCAGCTAGAGTTGGTCCTCTTTTTATTCGTCTTTTGTGTCGTTTCTAATATTTCTGATTCTTTCTTAGATTTTGTTGTTCGTATTGCTAACTAATACAACATTATCAGCATATGACACGTGTCCTAATTTTCCGTCATCTTCCAGTTTATGTTAGATATATTATAAGCTTTAAACACTACTCGTATATCCAATCTTTTAATAAAAAGCGAAGAGCGCACAGCCTTGATTTACTCGTGAAAAAGTCGGAAAGTGCCCGCTTCGTTGTTCTTCGTGCAGTATTCGGCTTGAGTCACATTTTTTGGATAACTTTACAATAATTGATTCCTTCTAAGCAGCTTTTCTTCATCTCTCACACACATTGCATAGATGCCATAGTCTCGACGTCAACTTTAAAGAACTCATCAGGTATACCGTCATTGCCACTAGCCTTGCTTTGATTAGGCGGTAATGCCTGGTATATCTGGTGGATCCACATTAAAAATCTACTTGGAGAGCGTCGCGATCTTATTTCGAATCTTTTTAATCTTTCATCGTACAGCGTTTGGAGTTTTCTGAAAGTATGTTTTCCAAATTGAAACTTGTTTCTCTATGCAAGTCTCTGGTGCTCCGTTTTTATCTAACAATGGTGCAGCACAAGCTCCTTTGGCCGCTCAACTTTAGAATAACTTTTAACATTTTTTAAATCACCCTTATCAGTTGCGATTTGTGCCTTCTTCCCTAGTTCGTCATTAAACGTTGTTTTTTGATCAGTTCAATTAGCTTATTAGATTTTGAGACTAGCTCTGAGCTAGTTTGTTCTAAGTTTGACTTTTCTTCGCTCTTCAATCAGGTTCCAAGATGTCTGTGTGAGGCTTTCTTTATGCCCTTGTGGATTCACCTTAATCGTGTCGTAGAAAATCTTTTGAAATTCTTTATTCAGGTTTGCACATATTTCGTTAGTGCTAGATGTTGTGCTTGCATCGTCTATGTGGATGTTGTTGATTTTGTCAGCAGCATTTGCCTTGATGGCGTCGGCTTCTTATTTGGCATATATCTATTCGATTGCCTTATGAAGCAGTACATAGCATCAGCGATATCCACTAACACAAGGATAACTATATTCTTAGACAGCCAAGTGGTTCTTAAAGCACTAAAGGGGTACACTTTTAACTCTAAAGCTGTCTGGGAATGTCACAATATACTAAACAAACTGGCTATAAACAACAGATTAAAGTAAATATGGGTGCCAGGTCATGAAAACCATGAAGGCAATGAAAAGACTGACATACCAGCCAAGAAAGGTGCTCGTTACCTTTTACGGTGCCTTTATGGTTTTGACAGCTCAGACATAAAACTACACTTACACAAATGGATCATCCAATTCCAATCCAAGACCAATTATGGAACATACAGGAGGATATTAAACCCTCAAGAACGTTCATGGAACAAAATCACAATCACAAAAGTGCCAAAGAAACTCTAGAACTAAATAAAGCCGACCTAAGTATACAGGGTGTCCCACGAGCAGTGTGCCAAAAAGCTAGAGCGTGTACGTCTGGTCAAGACAAGAAAAAAATCCTACGGGAGGAGGGGCCTACTTCCCCCCGTTTAGCCGGGAGGGGCAATTTTTTTAAAAAAATAGACTTAATTATTAAAAATCAACAGTTACATCCACAATGCCGTGATATACTTTTTTGTAAAGCCAGAGACCTCCTCTTTCGTTTTTAAATGAAGCTGTTTTAAGGAATAGTTTTTGAGAAATTAATTTTCAAACTCAAATTTTTGAAAAAAAAAATTAAAAAAAAAAATTTCGAACTATTTTTTTTCAAAATTGTATGTAATTAAGTACTAATTTTTTTTTCAAAAATTCAATTCTCTTATTAGTTTTTAGTTAAAAACAGAAAACCGGATGCAAAAATGTCTTGTAGTTTTTGAGAAATTAAAAAAAAAAACCCGAACCATTTTTTTCTAAGAATCTTTTTTTTTGGTTTGAACGCGGCTGGGCTTGTAGAAAAATGAATGTATGAAACATTGACCTCTTTTTTATTAATTTTAGAAAATTCGGAGTTTTATGAGGATACAATAAAGTGAAACAGTATTGGAATAACCCTGGATTAATCCTTTTTTTTCATTGATAACGCCTGAAAACTGACCTGCCAATTTCGTCTGGGTCCGCCCGCCGCCGATGGGTTCTACCCGCTAGGACCTTAAGACAATAAAACGGCAATTTTTCTTTATTGAAAAACAAAATATTTGCAACCCAAATGTAAATAAAAGGCATCGCATTTTTAATAAAAAAACATTTCCAAATTGAATGTTAACTCATCAACACATTACGATGTCAAACTCATACTCTCGAGAAGAATTAACGGACATGCACTTCTGCTACGGTAATTTCTCATTAATTTCTCAAAAACTACAAGACATTTTTGCATCCGGTTTTCTGTTAAAAACTAATCGGAGAATTTAATTTTTGAAAAAAAATAGTTCGAAATTTTTTTTTTAAATTTTTTTTCAAAATTTTGAGTTTGAAAATTTATTTCCCAAAAACCCTTTCTTAAAACAGCTTCGTTTAAAAACAGGATGAAAGAAGAGGTCTCTGGCTTTACAAAAAAGCATATCACGGCATTGTGGATGAAACTATTGATTTTTAATAATTTTTTTTCGAAATTAAGTAAAGTAAGGGGGGGGGGGGGGGGTAATGGACCCCCCGATTTTTTTCTTGTCTTGACCAGACCTACACGCTCTAGCTTTCTGGCACACTGCTCGTGGGACACCCTGTATAGTGTATAAAAAGTTAAATAAGTAGAGAATTAAATATGTAGATGAATAGGAAATTTCTTATTAAGGGGTTTTCGGAGTTGTCGCAGCAAAGCTTAAATTGTTCATTAAGTTTATTTATTCTATCAGAGATCAATTCGACTTTCGCTCTTTTATGCAATTTTTTTGTAGAAAAATGCCAAAAGGGAGATTTAGCATCATTTTTAGGAGTTTATTTTGTGCTATTTGTAGTTTTTCTAGGTGACTCTTTGCGCAGTTACCCCAGACCTGGCACCCATATAAAATTATTGTTTGAAATATGATTTTATGAATTATTATTTTGTTTTCTAGTGATAGTAGAGATTTTCTGTTTATGAATGGATATAATAGTCTTATACTTATGTTAATTTTGTTTAACGTTTCTTTTATGTGTTGGTTAAATAATAGCTTCGAGTCAAGATGGATTCTAGGTATTTGACGCGAGAGCTCCATTCGATTGTCACGTTATCTAACCGCAAGAGCTTGGAGGGAATATAGCAAGCTTTTTTGTTCCTTGTGAAAAAGATAGCTTGAATTTTTTCCTTATTTATCTTAATTTTCCACTTTGTAAAGTAGCTGCTCAGTATTTCCAACGCATAGGAAAGATTCGTCTCAAGAACGAGAGAAAATTTATGTTATGTAAATACTGCTGTGTCATCGGCATAAGTAGCTATATTGCAAAAGGGGAGATTGGGGAGGTCTGACGTAAACACATTGTACAAGACAGGACCAAGAACAGAACCCTGCGGAACCCCAGCGTTAAAGTATTTAATTTCAGAAAGCACATTATTAACAGATACACTAAAAGAACGATTACTAAGAAAACTTTGGACTATTTTACAGAGATAAAGCGGGAATTTGTGACGAATCATTTTGAAGACAAGACCGTCATGCCACACAGAGTCAAAGGCTTTGCCTTGAGCTCGTTGTTCTTTGACATATTTGACTATTCTTAAGACTTGATGTGAAATGCTGTGTGAATTCTGAAAGCCAAATTGTTCATTTGGGAGAATATTGTTCTCCCGTATAAACTGTATCACCTTCTCTTTTATTATCTTTTCTAGGAGTTTACCTAGGCTACTGAGAAGGCTAATAGGTCTGTAATTTTCAACTTAGTCCGGAGGTTTTCCAGGTTTATTAATTGGAATAATTTTTGCCAATTTCCATGAGTCTCAAATATCTCTTAATGCTTTCGGCAATAGCTTGCTTGGTTTGATTATTTTTATTTAAATAATTTTTTGTATACGAAAAATATAAATAAAAATAAATATTTGATTTGTTCTCTTAGGAGGGAAATATTCTACAACAAAATAGATACAACATTCTTCTTCTTTTTCTTCCTTTTTTTTATATATATAAATCACAAACAAGAAAAATACATTTATGGTGTTCGTTTAAGAATAAAGCATTACTCTTGATCATAGAGAAAAACCCATTCTCTTCGTGGAGTTCTTAATCGTACATTACTCATAATTCCCTGAGAAGGGCGTTCAGTGAATCCTTAGATGAATCTCTGCGCGCTCTTTAACATTAAGGAAAACTGATGCGAACAAAAAATGCAAATCGAGTACACACGCTCTTGTTACTTTGCTATTACGAGATCTGGTCTTAAATCTTTTGAATTCTACTAAAGACTAACTGGACGCTCCTCCCCATACTCTACATGACTACAATTGTTTTTTTCTTTTTTTTTTAATTGATTTATGATTTTAAAATCTACATTTAGTTACAAATATGGATTTAGATTTTTAAACTGATATAGTAATATATTTTCATTGGATTTTTGTTTATTTTTATTTTTTTTTTTTTTTATGCAAAAAGAAGGAAAAAATATTTTTGTTACTAAATAAATTTTTGTACTTTTTTATAAAGATTTTTTTTATTAATCTGAGTTTTATAGATTTTTTTAAGTCTTTTAATGTTTTGTTGTTTTTTTTGGGGATAATTTAGTTTTTTTGTTTTTATGGATTTTTTTTATTTTTAAACGAGTTAATTTTTATTTTTTTATTTTTTTTTAAATTTTTATTTTAAAGAGTTAATAATAGAAAAAAACATGCACTTTAACGCAAAACTATTACTTTTTACCATAAAAATACGTATGCAATTAAGATTGCTAAGTTATTTGTTTTTTGTATTTAAATCGTCCGGAATAATGGGTCGCCGTTTTGTTCTGATTTGTTGTCTTACCTTACAGGAGGCGGGGCTTTTTCTTTTTGTTTTTATAAACTTGATTTTTCAGCTGTTTAAAGACAGAGAAAACAAAACGCTTTCATGCGAGCAAGTTGTAAACCAAATCACAATTGAATTTGATGAGTCTTTGTAGTTGGTGTTGTAGAAATGTAGTGAAAAGGTAGCCGGTGTACGTAGCCAGGGGTGGCGGGTTGTGGCGGCACTACTTACATTGCTCGAATATTGGAATTATGGGTGATGTCGGCCAATCTTCTTCTTCCTCTGAACTTATGCTCTCGGTCCTAGAGCGACAACCATCGTCGATGATGGTTGGGTTAGTTTCCTCGATGGTACTCAAAGCCGATGAAAAGCGATTGGTCGGGCGAAGGACTCGCATGGTGCGACTCGAGAGTCTCCAGGTCAGACGCTGCTTGTACGGCTGTTTGTTTTGTGCGTTGTAATGCGATAAAAGATCAGCTATTGTATTGAAACCATCGTTCAATTTTCGATCAGGTATCTTCATGAATCTCTGCACTACCATGATATAGTTGAAAACATCAAGTAGTTCGGGTCGACCTTTGGGATACGACTCCTTGATAGTTTTATCCAAATGCAAACAGAATACAACCAAAGCCATAGTAGCTGGCCGTACAACCGATGTCCTTACATCACCCATTAAGTTCTCCAAGCGATTCTCCGTGTCCTGTAACTTGACAACGTTAACGTAGAAGTTGTAAAATTCCGCATGAAGTTCGCGTGCCATGTTACGGAACAAGCAATAGTAAAGGCGCAGGAAATTAACAGATGTTACGGGTGCATAGCCCACTTGCATGGCCAATTTGTTGTCAATCACTCCTGCCATTCGTTCCAAGTCGCCAGCGGAGCAGCCACATTGTGAGATTGTAACTAGTTCCTCGGCAGAAATCGACTTTAGGCCCAACTGCTTGATGGTCAAGTAGAAGGAAGCGACGGTTAGGCAAGCCATATGCTTGGGTTTGACTGCCATAGGATCGAGGAAATGATCAACCAGGCACATGGCAGAGAAGAGAACATCTGACGGTAGATCGTAGAACATTTTAATGCACCGAAGGATATATGCCGATCCGTCACGGCCCCCAGCTGTGACTTCGCGCCTCGATTCTCGTGGCAAAATCAGCGGCGTATGATATTTATCCTGCAGGGCATCATATTCCCTCAGAGCATTATGTATTTCCTCGGTGGTCATTGCGAAGAGTTCATTCTCGAAAATTTCACGTTGCAATTGGATATTCGATATCGGATGAGCCGCAGATTTCGAGGACCTGGAGGATGATGACGATGGGCCAGGTGACGAAATGTTGCTATTATTGTTTGCCGACAACGATGATTTTGATGATGACGACGAAGACGATGATCGCGATGATGATGATGATGATGACGCCGTATTCGATGATGATGTAGATTTCTTGCCATTGAATTGTTTTTCATTTTCCATTAACGAAGGTCCACTTGTATGGTGTTGCTTTTTATGTTGTGCATCATAAAGTCCAGCAGCACCCGGTGTTCCAAGCCGACCCCCGTCGTCTTCTGGCAACATCCACTCATCATTATCGTTTCCGCTGCCATCATCTGCTGCCGCCATAACTGTCGCCGTTGCTTCCACTCCCTCGACTTCTACTTCCATCATTGCAGCTCCGGCATCCATGGGTGGTGTAGTCGACATCATCATTTCACCGTCATTATAATGACAATGCGATGACGATCCCGATGCCGACCCAACGTCCAATGGAGCCGAATTGATCGGTATATTGGCAGAAGTCATATTATTGTGGTTGTTGTTCGAGGTGGTGCTCATAGCGACGGTGATAGTTGTAGGCGACACCATCTCTGGCTGCTGTTCCATCTGCTGCTGCTACGGTTGTTGTTGTTGATGATGATGTTGATTCGGGAATAGCGGTTGCAAGTACCGAAGCCTATTCTCGTTTTCGAAAACAACTTTTTCGCCTCCAAAGAATTGCCCTTCTTCTTGATAGCGTTGTCGATGGTCGTAGTGTTGCTCTTCTTGTTGTAGACTTGACAAACCACTGTTAACGACGGCAAAATCTTCTAGACTGGCGGCAGCAGAGTAGCGTACAGGGACAGACATTGTGAGGGCTGGCCTAGTATCTGACACGAGGGTTTCCGCGAGGTACTACGTTCCCTACCTTTCGACTGTTGTTTGAGGAAGCTTTCGAGTCAGGAAAGTATCTTATTTTTAAGCAAGCGTTTATAATAAAAGTCGTAAATTTGATGCCAACGTGGGGTAGCTCCTTAAGATAGATATTACTTATTTGATCAAATCCAGGGGTTTTCCTTATCTTAAGATTTTCCAGGTGGAATACAATGTCGTCATCAGAGACGAAATTGTTTATTTGAGCATGGACCAAACTGATTGTGGTAGGTTCGCAAAAATTTCCTGCACAGAGTGGTTTTTCATAAAATTAGAAGCAAGTTCATTCGCTTTATCAATATCTGTGTATACTTCGTCTTGTAGCGGTGGAATATGTCTATTTTTGTTTTTTATTATCTTAGCAATATTCCAGAAGGGTTTTGCATTTTTCTCCAGTTTCTGAAGCTTATTGTTCCACGTAATATGGTGTTCGTGATTAATGAGTAGCGAAATTTTCTTATTAAGATACTCCATTTCCTCCTTATAAGCGGAAAGTCGATATCTCTGCCAATTTCTTCTAGCTGAATTATGAATTTTTATTAGGTCTAGTATGTGTTTTGAAAGCTTGGGAAGGTGTTTACATTTCTGAACTTTTGGGACAGAATGGCTAATTGCCTGATGTACATTTCGGGAAAAGAATTCGACTGCAACATCAACATGATTCTTGGAGTTCACACTGTCAAGGTTAGTATGAACACCCTGCAAATGTGAACTTATTTGCCACTGGTAAAGTACCCAATTAGCGTTTTTAAGATCTGACAGGTATTTCGTATTACAATCTATAAAACAATTAAATTTACATACAACTGGGTTATGGTCGGAACTGAGTGAACACATAGAAACTGGTTGGGTTAATCAGGTACATAATTTGGTTTTGAGGGATATGAAATGGTAATTGGGAATGTGTTGTAAAGGTTTATAAGTATATTTCCCCAGGCGTTTCCCCTATTGCAACCCCAATCTCTACTTCTACAATTAAAATCCCCACCAATTACCAAATCACCGTTTGTACTAAATAATTTCCTGAAATCATTAGCTAGACCTATTTTTTTGTTGTTATTAATTACACCTCCCGGGAAATATGCACAGATAATAGTAATTGCCTTTCCTTCTCTAAGTTCAACTTTGATTGCAACGTTCTCTATACATTTAGTTCGTACAATGGGTAAAAGGGAATGTCGAATTGATCTCCGCTTCTGTCACTTCTGTCAACGCGATAGCATTTGAAGTCAGAAGATGATAGATGACAATTTGGCGTAAGCCAGGTTTCAGTAATTAGTACTACATCAATGTTTTTAGTGTGTACAAAGTGCATGAATTCTACCTGTTTCTTGCAAATACTTCTAGCATTCCAAGTTACAATATTGATATTATTACAAATATTATTACTTGACATTTGAATATAAAAATTTAGTCGCTAAATGTGCGATAACGTTAAATTGGTCTGCTTTTGTCTTACAAGAACCTAATTTATTAATCATTTCCATAACTAGATCATTTATTTCTTCCGACCTAAGAGTGCTATGTGAGGCACTAACAGGACACGGGGCATTTTTATAAAATGAGCCTTAGTAGCACAGAAATCTACAGGTTATGTGGGCATGCCAAGGAAACCATGAAACACATATTGACCACCTGCCCAAACCTTTCCCGTGAAAGATCCAAAATTACAAGTATCACAACCATAACAGGGAAATTCTTGTAGGCGGCACTCTAATAATAGATCAAAGATGCGGTATCTTAATGGTCGAAGTACTTGTGTCTTCAGGTGACACACCCCGAGTCCTTCAATCAATCAAATTCGATTGTTTTGTGCGTTTTATAGCATTAGGAAAAGGTAGCTGCATTACCATTTCAAATAACCTAAGGGATTAACACAAAATTTGAGTCCCTCAAAGATAATATTTGAAAATGAAATCCAAAGCCCTTTCCTATTTTTAGAAGCATGGTATAAACTCTTCACCTCAAACAAATGTTTGCTACCAGCTCTAGTCGTTGGTCACCTGCAAAAAAAAAAAAAACTGGCTCCAAGGCAGGGTTACATGACAGAACAACATTTAACACATCTCCTTATCGAACCATGTATTAGTGTCAAGCAGTTAGCATAAACTATCCACCCGCTTTGACACGCAGTGTCACTAAATAATATTGTGTGCACGCTAGAGTTCAAAAATTTATGATCAATTTATTGTTATTGATGGCAGTAATTGCTCTAACCCATATTTACCTAACCTACCCAAACTGCCTGCTTCGCTAACCTCACCAGGTGCTCATTATATGATGAAGAGACGAGCGAAATTGGTCCGGAGGCGATATCATGATTTATTCTCGAAATATGTAAGACGAAAAAAGCTAACAAACATACGAATTTGCGTACACACGCACCACAGACAACTCTCTGAAAATTATGAATTCGCGTTTTAGGGACCTTAAGGCCGTATATACGAGTATGTGGGCGTTTGTTCGATAAATCCGATCCCATGCAGTGCCAATAAATTCCAAATGGAAAGTAAAAATTTGTTCAAAATAAGGCTATTTGTAGGCAGAATCGAGGCCAGGATTAATCTCTGAGCATCAATACCTCCCACAATACTGTTGCATTTTTTATTGCTTTTATGCGATCCTATATTTCTCTAAAATTGCGACCATCATGCCTGTGCGCCTTAGGCATCATCATAATAGATGAAGATATCGCACATAGTCGAATGACAGATTTATTTTTCTGACATGTTTTTTGCCAATTTCATTTTTAGCTGGCATTTCAGAGACATTAAGCTTAAATGCTGTTTACATTTAAAAAAAAAAAAAAATTTAGACCATCGATAACCGTCGACTTGAATTCGAAAATTATGCCATCAACGTTATGGGTTGAATCTCATTAGCCAACGTTTCAGCTCGCCCTAACATCATTATCCCGCACATCGCCAGGGACAAACTGCCAACTATCACATATTCCAACGATGTCATCAACATAATTTTATGAAGAAACATTATGAAGCTGCCGGACAAAAAAAAAAAATTGGATAGGAAAATCGCCTCCCATCAATTTGGTGCCACCCCTGATGACACCGCAAATTGCCTACGAACAAAATCTCAACTCCGAAACAGCTATCCATGTATCCATTAGGTCTTCCTTCTGCCATGTTACACACAAACAACAGGCAGACAAAAGGAAAATGAACTTTTTCTGTTGTTCTCCTCGAAACTAGCATGAATCGTCATCTGTCTGACATTTGACAATGGATAAAGGACCCCGCGTAAATTGCTTCCATATCGATACAGTAGTCACCTCTCCCGCCGTCGCGCCATAATGACCCATTTTTACTCAACTCTACAACGTCTCACCTACTGTCGCGTCGTCGGTTGACTTTCAAAACAAACAAAGACCACAAGGGACTGAGGAGAAGGGAGAAAAATGACATAAACCAACTAACTACAAATACCATAATATCAGGAGAGCAATTTGGCAGCACGTGTACAAGTATGTGTGGTTGAGTGACATTTTGAAGGGCGAACGGAGAACAAAGGATAAGAAAAAGAACAAGAAGTCGACGGAGTTATTAACAAATAAGCTTCATTTCCTCGACAAGGAGTGCGCATTTATTTGACACTAATTGACCCTTCTTGCACGGAAATTAGGCGGGAAACATTTGTTTGACGCATATACATACACTGATAACGCCCCTTACATGGGTCCTTCGGTAGCTGAAGCCAAGGGCTGTGTAATGGGTGGTAGACTTTCGGAGCAGCTGGAATGTGTTTTCACTTTTATGATTTTGTAGTTTCTACTGTGTGTGTTGTGTGGTGTAGAAAATATTGATTTATGGTGACGGCGGGTGGTGGTTTACTAATGTGTCCTGTTTGTTTTTTTCATTGTAGACCGTTGAGGACCTCGAGAATCGATGCATGCAAGCTGGCGTCGAAATCGTCACTAGACAATCATTTCTGTCCGATCCAACCGACGCCGTACGTAATTTAAGGCGCCAGGACGCTAGAATAATCGTAGGACTTTTTTACGTAGTAGCAGCTCGCCGCGTCCTATGCGAGATGTACAAACAGCAATTATACGGCAAAGCGCACGTTTGGTTCTTTATTGGTAAGTTTGCTTTTTTTTTGTCATACTTATATCCTTAACGATTAAACAACACTTACTGGGGGAACTTGAATCCTGTCGCCCTCATGCAACTATCGAATTTCAGCCATCACCATAGCCGTGAAGGAATCACGAAGTAGCAATCAGAAACCTTGACTTCCGCTCGTAAACTAACGAATTTCTTTCCGTATAAACAAGCCGCACAGAAACCGTCACGCTCGTCATCGACCTCGGGTAAAAGAAAACTTTGCCCCCAACTTCCGACGAGGAAGCGTGTCGGTCTGGTGCTTACCAAACTGATGTCCTTGTGATGTAGCGAACTGGAACGAGACATGATTGTAAAGGTCGGGCGTCGTCATCATCGCCGGGACCATATTGCTTCGGTGTTTGTCGTTTTATCGATGAAGGACGACTTACATAAAAACTGGGTTCACATAAATTAACCTCCAACAATGGGGAGATTAATTTCTCAGCCACTACAACCACATCTACAGCTATGCACGGCTTATCTAATGTTCGGATAAAAATATGAGGAAAAAAGGGTAACATTCGTCCTAGTCAGGCAAACACCTTCTCAAGATCCCTCTTCAGTTCGACGTCGGAGTCGTCAGGTGTTGGTTTCTCCATCGAATACCTGAATAGTCGTAAATGGAAACACTAGAGGCACGTGTGTGTGCTCGCGCATACCTGGTCGCAAAACTTATCGTTATTCACACCACCAGCGAGGGTTGATGGTACTCAAGTATTGAAGATCCTCGTGGCAATGAGTTGAGGTGAGGTAGCGGAGCGATGTGTCTGTGCTCTTATTTCCTTCGTTCTCTTAGTCATGGCACAATAAATGTGCGAAACGTGACCGACCGTGTAAAATGGCAATCTTCGAAAGTGTGGAAAGTTCGAGTAGTAACGCAAGCAAGTGGATACGTGGGCATTCAAACCATAAAACCGAAGCGAAACTACTCGAGGTGCGATGAGTGGTATACGTTGTATATGGCCGTGTTGGATAGTGTGCTTGGGAATCGATTTTGATAAGAGGATTATCAGTGTCGGTGGGAATTGGTGAAGGATTCGGTTGGGAATCCAATCTTGTCTTGGTTACGGGCTAACTGTCAAACATTTGTTGGCAGTTATGGGATTGTGATATGATATGAGAGTTGAGTTTAATTTATGTTGTTCAAGATTGGCAATCAAGGTATCGAGGAGATTGTGGTGATCACTGGGATGGGGGACACTGCTCGAATATTTTGTAGTCCTAAGGTTTGGGGTTGAGGTTGTGTAAAGGCCAACAATTAGATGTCAAGATGTTTACTTTTCGTCTTGTTAGTCATGGACTTTACTCATTCATAGAGGACCTTGTTGTGCCAGGTTAATTGAGAGTGTGGTCATACTCATATTAAGTCTTGTCATCCATCTGTGCTGGTAAATTAAAACTTACTGGCCCTATGTCCCGAAGACAAATAGAGACAATAGGAAAGGATTTCGCGTAAAAAAAAAAAGAAAAGATTTTCCTATTCACTGATCCTTCTCCAGATAAAGATATGTTCAAAAAGTAACAGGAATTTCGCCGATTGTATACTTCTGATTTACTGCCAAAGGAGCCACACGTTATTTGATACGGTCGGCGTTCTTTTACATTTTGAGGCCTCATGATTTTTTATATTACGTTGCCCCACAGAGATATATAACTGTCATAGAAACCAATGACTCGTGACGTGGTCTAAGTTCTCTGCTCACTTCAGTCATTCTCTTCGCGAGACCACCGCTAGACATTAGTTCACAAGGTTAGCAAGTAATTCATGTAACTCCGGTGCTTATACTACTCTCCTTGCAGCTTAATAGAATACCACGCCGTGAAGCGTTTGCAATTTAAAATTACGTGCCACACAACTTCCTTTTGGTAGGGCACTCTAGGCATTAAGGGGAGTTATCATATCAGCTCGATTTGACGCCCCCGTAATGGCACTTTATTGGCTTAGTGCAAGCCTCAACAAAAAAAAAAAAAAAGATGGGATCAGCTCGCCGGGAGCCAAGCTAAAGTTCCAGGTATTCTTGGATTTTGCTATGAACTATTACCTGGATCTCGGAAACCACAGACAGTAGCTAGAGTTCTAAAACCTGTCGCAACACAGCCAAGTTTCAGACTCATAACTATTCGACAAGTTTGGTTTGATATATGGTACGGACAGACGGACAGACAGGAAAGGCTTTCCATAAGTCTGTCCTATCCCAGCTTTGCAGGGTAGAAGAAAGTTAAATTAAATTAAAAAAAATTCTAAGACCGAGTTTAGTGAGGTGAAGTTCGAAAAAAGCGGAGTTCGCTTTGAGTAGTACTCTGGACTCTATTGACTCATAATAACTATAGTTCGTTCAATGGGGTCGATGCAGCAGGGGGGTATGGACCGACGGGTGGTAAAGGAAATCATTTGATGAAGATTGGGATAGTCAATATTACCGGATAATAGATAAAAAGTATGTCTGCGACCTTGGGTTGTACTTTTAGGGGCTGTAGGTTAATTAGTTTTAAGTGATCGTTTTGGTGAGGTAAATCATAGGTATAGGTATCCAGGGACGACAACGAAGGGCCAATCGAATGAACGTACATTGGATGGCCTCAATTCGGGTAGTATGGATATCGTCTTCTTCTTTTCCTTTTTTTTCCGGCGTCGTTATGGTCGTAAGTGTAGGACCATAACCTTCCCATTTAACTGCATTCCTACTGGTCTGCTTGTGGGGTCCGCCGGTTTGACCTCAGAAAGTAGCGGCAGGCTTCCCGGTTTGGGATTACTTCATCGCTGAGGCCAATCAAATGCTGGTGTTTTTGCATTTGTTTGCACCAACTGTTTTTCGGCCTGCCTTTTTTGCGTGTTGAAATTGGAACGTTGATTGATATCGCCTTTTGGACGGGGTTCAAAGGATCTCTCCTTTGAACATGGCAATACCAACTGAGTAGGTCGCGCTCTATCTTTCTTCTGATGGTTTCTTTTACGTGGAGGCTTCCTCGGATCTTTGAACTTCTAATTCTGTCACGCTTTGTTACTCCCGCTGTCATGCGAAGCATCTTCATCTCAGCTGCCGTTAATTTGCTCTCATACTTTTTGTGCATTGTCCAGCATTGTGAACCGTATGTGAGCGCCGGACGTACAATTGAAGTGTAGAGCCTTCCTTTCAGCTTAGGGGGCATTTTTCGATCACAGAAGATGGCGGAGTTTTCCCACCACTTCATCCACCCTACGCTTACGCGATGGTTGATGTCGTCATCACAAGTTGCTTCTTTATTAATCATAGATCCCAGATATTTAAACTTTTCACACTTGGGAAGCACTCTTCCATTCAAGTAAATGTCTGGAATAGGCTGATGAGGGTCAGAGAACGGGCAGCACAGATACTCTGTCTTCTTTGAACTGCAAGTCCTTTGAAGAATCACAATGCTTTTCCATCATGACCCTTATACTTTGGATTGCATCTGTCGTTGAATTACCCGAGGAAAACCCGCACTGGTCATCAGATAGTCGTATTATTTTCCGCAGTCGGCTATCTAATACCCGTTCAACGATCTTCATGGTGTGCGACATCAGCTTGACAGAACGGTAGTTATCACAATTTCGCGTATCACCCTTTCCTTTGTGCAATGGAAGAAGATAGCTTTTCCTCCATTGATTAGGCATAGTGTCGCCTCTCATAAGTTTGGAGATAAGAACCATGAGCCATCTAGACCCGATGTCTCCCATCTTTTTCCAGAACTCAGAGGGTATCCCGTCCGGCCCAACAGCTTTTCTTTTCTTGGAGTTTTTAACCGCGTACCGAACTTCTTCGACTGTGATGTCGGATATTTCGGCATGATTCGGGGCGGCTCTTGGAAAGTACACTCGGGGAAACTGTTCGTTCAGAAGTTCCTCGCAATACTGTCGCCATCTGTGGAGAATTTTTTCGTCTTCCACAAGGAGTTGGCCTTCAGCATTGTTAATAAACTTTGGGAAACGAATCTCCTGAGCATTTCTTCTTCTCTGGGCGGCTATCTTAAAGATATTTGCTCCTTTGTTCAAATTGCTTTGTCGAAGCTCCTGGGTAGCCTGGTTCCTGTCAGACGCGGAAGACAATATTTCTTCCAACTCCTGATAGTATGGATATCGTAAGATTTGGATTAGACTTGACTACCATTCAAAAAGGGACTAGAGTAAAGATTCAAGAAGCAGATAACACCTTAGTCAACTAAAAGTTGATAGGAGGAACAACCTCGTCAGAGATAATATAGGGAGGTGAAGGGAAGCAGAAGGAAGTAATAGCTTGACATTTGCTAACATTGAGCACGATCTTTATATGTATAATAGCTTGACATCAAATAGTGAACCTGTTTAGGTCAGATTAGAGGGAGAAGGACTCAGCAGGAGAAGCAATATGTTTGGAGATTTTTATTCATTAGCGTATAAGTAAGGATAAATATTTACTTCGGCTTCCTATACTTCGTCCTAAACGGTACAAACATTGGATTTTCAGAAGAAGTCGAATATCTAGGTATTGACCGTGATCGAAAATTTAATTGGAGTTCCGACATCAAAAGCAAACTTGAAAAGGAGACAAGGCACTCTGGGC
Source organism: Merodon equestris (assembly GCA_958301585.1). NCBI lineage: Eukaryota > Metazoa > Arthropoda > Insecta > Diptera > Syrphidae > Merodon > Merodon equestris. The sequence goes on along the minus strand of OY284417.1, from coordinate 16,891,104 downwards.
CTGTCGACGCACCTACGGTCCGGGGATTAAAACCTATGGTAATCCACTGGTTATACACCGCGATAGTAAGACCTATCATCAGTCATGCGTCTGCTGTATGGTGGAAAAAAGTTGAACAGAATACTACAATAGTTAAACTTCAACGCCTTCATCTTCAGTAAACTCGCAGACAGTCAGGCAGCGCTCAAAGCTTTGGACTCATGAAGTACGAACTCAAATTCGTTAAGGAATGCCACGATGCTCTGCAAGACCTAGGCAACAAAAATAAAGTCAAACTCTGGTGGGTACCAGGTCACAAGGACATTAAAGGCAACGAAATCGTCGGTCAACTCGCTAGGAAAAGTGCCCCCCAAGTCAAAGATTTATTTTTTTTTATTGACATGTACATAAATAAAATCCCAACATTTACGCTTTTGGAACAGCGTTCAATTACTCCGACAACCGAAGAGATTCATACGGCCACTAAACAAACACTCTATCAATATTCTCAAATATACTCGTAATAGAGTCGATATCAGAAGACTTGACAGATACCTTTGGGGCACTGTAGTCCGAGATTTTATCTTAGTAAAGTTAAGCTCTTGTTTGAAAATTAGTGTCGACTCTGCCTAGAGGACAAGGAAACTGCAGTGTGCTAAACTATGCGAGTGTGCTGCTCTCTGCTGTCTTAGGAAGCGTATCCTGCTCAGAGAAATAATGACTCCTGAGGGGATCAGCTCAGCTCCTACGAAGGACAGGAAGTAGAGGAACTCTTTGTCAAATTGGCTAGCAGGCACAATAGACCTATTCTGGTCGCAGTGCTCTATGCTATATGTTAGCACTAGCACCCAATTTAAAAAGAAAGATAAATATTAGTGGGCCAAAGTGGCTACCTTGTGGGACTCCGAAGGATCATTTATTCGATCAGAAATAGAAGAACTCAAAATAACATTGTACTGATTTCGATTAGGATTTTATCCATAGGATAAAATCGGAGGGAAAGCCAAGAATAGTGAATTTAAGAAGTATAATTTGATGTGAGATTATATTGAAGGCCTTATTGGGAACTGTGGCAAGAAAGGCCATCTCTATGCCATCCTTAGTTAAGTTAGTGGTTGTCGGTGGAACTTTTATGAGCCTATGTTGATTTTCGGTGAATTATACTGTGCGGTGATTATACTGTAAAAATATTGTAACTTTGACGATACTTTTAACAACTTTGGAAATGCGAGAGAGTTTAGCAATACGACGAAAGCTGGACAGCTCATTCTTTTGTCCTTTTTTAGTCTTCTTACTTGCAAAGTTGGGGTAGGGGAGACTTATGCAAAGGCTTTCCTGCCTATCTGTCTTTGCAGATCCAGGTAAGAGTTTGCAAAATTCAAGGTAGAAGACTTGGAATTGTAGCTTGGCTCCCGGCGAGCTGATCCCATCTTGTTCGTGGATTGGGATGATATGAACATTTTTCCAAAGTTGAGGAATTAGTCCCCTGAATAAAATGTTGAAGTATGAACTGACGAATAGTGCATTTTTTAAAATTACTTCGGTAAGGCAGTCAGGGCTGTATGAGTAGCCATCCTTAAGTTATGTATTTTCTCGATGACTAAGCAGGAGTCATACGTATGAGGGCAATCTTTCATATGATAAAAGTATTCTTATCTGCTTGAAGGATCCAGTTGGACAAAAAAATTGGCAACTATTTTGGGATCAGTGGGGGAAGTACTGAGAAAGTTAAGAGTAGAGGGATAGTAATCAGCTTTTCTTTCCCATTTGAAAAGTGGTAGAACTCTTGGAATCGATTATAAAAGGAAACTGCAGTCGGTGTAGGTATGGGAGATAGAGAAATTCCCATAGTCATGCGAATTCCGTATAAGATTGTAGGTAAGTAGAAAGTTCGGAAGTAGGGCCAGAGTGGAGATGAGGTGGATATGGGACGGACAGGATAAAGCAACTGATGTATGTATATGGAGTAGAATAAGGCGTATCATCTAAGGCAGACATGAGGTGGTTGCTTGCGGTAATAATGCAGGTAAGTATATCAGATCAAGTTGTCGACCAATGTTTTTGGTGATGTTACTGAGTTGGAAGAGACCCGAGTCGGAGTGACGGTCTCTGACAAGAATTTTCATACAATACCAGAGTAGGTGTAAGTCGCGACAAAGTGGGTCTCATCGCCAGCGGGTTGAAATTGCCGTAGATGATGATTATGTCATTGGGTTCAGCGTTATCAAGTACCGAATCTATGAAGTCAATGGCAAGTTGATAACTATAAGTAGGTTGTGGGGCGAAATTAACAGCAACATGAGAACGGCGCAGAATGGCTTCAGTTAGGGCAATAATGCCGCTAGGCAGTTTTGGGAATCGAGGGAACAGTCGAAGTCTTGATGTGTAGTTCTCCGACATTCCGGGGATAGAAAAACATATATTTGGCTGAACTGTGCGATTGGTGGCGGGATGTAACGCCGCTTACGTTAGGACTGAACATAGTTTTTTAAGTTAGAATGGGTCCTATCCAGGTGCGAGGCGCGCTGGGAGCTAACTTGGGCAGCGAACGTGGAGAGATCATTAGTTGCGTCATTTGGATGAAATAATTTGGCTCTCGTGAAACCGGATAAAGATTTTCTTCAATTCGTGAAGGTCAGTTGGAAGGCCTTCTTCCCTTCCATCGGAAAGGGATTATGTTAGGTGATAGTTCCATTTTCCTTGCCTTCGGCACACGTCAATTGATGGAACCGCGGTGTAAGTCCATCTGACCTTAGGTGTATTATTCCACCGATCTTACCACAGACATGTTGGAAATGCAGAACGCCTTGCAGTTATTTCCCCTCATTTCGTTCGCGAGAATGGCAACGAGGATCATTCCAGCAAAAGGCCTCTGTTCTGTGATTTGAAGATTAAAGTCACTGCTTGATTAATGCTGTATTTGTAGCTGACTCGACAATTTGAATGTATTTTTCAACGGCCATAACCGCAAAGCCGATTATGTTTAACTAATCGTAAAATGCGGTGGCACATTAATTTCTCAAGCAGGGGACCCAGTGCCGATCCTTGAGGTACTCCCTTGGGGATATAGTACCATTTAACTCCTTATTTTGTGTCATATCTTAACTTCCTGCTAGTAAGGTAGTTAGACACTTACCAAAGAATAAGATGTTGCCATCCTTGCGAGCGATCCCCTTATTTGGGATATGTTGATATTAAGTGTCATCACTACGCAATATAATTTGACCTTCCACTGAAGAAGGGTTCTCCTATGGCTTCGGATGCAATGCCGACTACTGTTTTAATGGCGTCGACAATAGAGCGCAATTTTCTCAAAACCATACGGGTGGTTTGATAAAGACTCCGCCTCCTCTGATTCGCTGAACAATCTGTCGAATATCCATTCTAGGATTTCCGTCATTTTGTCTAGCAAATATATGTACATATGTATGTATTGGGCGATATGTCGTTTACCCTCCGATCGGTTTATTTCATTTGGTAGAGGTGCATTTGGTAAATTCTGTCGCTTCCACGGTTCCGGAAACATGTTGCGAAAGAGAATTTCATCCAGTCCAGGCACCTTTTTTGTCTCGTAATCTAAAGAGGGCCCACAGAGAGACGTCGGTATATGTTCTGTGTTCGCTTGTGCATGATATTCAATTCGAACGCACTTTGTTTGACGTCTAATGGGGAGAAGAGTACGTAATGGGAAGGAAAGGAAATCGCACCCAGAACTCTTTTCCTAAATTCTTTTTTGTTTCAAATGTAGTTACAATTTCTTCAAAAATTTTGTATTTATTTTAATTAAAATATGTCACCTCTCGGGCGCCATTCGGTGATTTTATAAAAAAATGTCACCCACAGTTACCAATTTCTGGATGCAGTTAGGCCAGCATAATTCCTTTAACGTCGTTTGACTTTCCCACTTCTCTGGAACCCCATTGTACTCGGACATCATTTCATTTATGTTTGGAATAATTTTACAATAGACCAAACAATACCTTAATTGCGGTTCCCTTACTTGGAAATCAGAATAATTTAGAACAAATCTCCATACACAATTCCTTACCACGTTACATCCGTAGTATGTACATATATATCAATAGATTGAAATGGCTATCCACTTATGAAATGAAATTGTAAGAAAAATACTCAAGAAATACAAATGTACGTTCCACACTCTTCCTTCAGATTCATATCCAACTTCTTCTTTAATTGAAACTTCAATATCAACTACTTGTGAATAGGCTTCCATAACCGTTCCACATCATTCAACCCTCTTTTCAATTTCCCAAAGGCGCCTTCATCACTTTAAAACGCAAAAGCTCCCTCTACCCTTAAAAAAATTAAAAAAAAAAAATCATCTTCAGGAGACCCTTTTGCCTTTCGGCATGTATTCACATACCTGTCGCCCAGTCCTTTTGATATCCTCCTATTCGTCGTACGAAAAGGAAGGCATTGTGGGCTTACCCGGGATCTAGAGATGATGGAATCAAATATTTGGTCTACATATATTAACGAGAAGGAAGACGACTGGAAGTGGATACACGCACTACTCTTCCCGTTTGCTCAAAACGCCTTGATGATTTTATACGCTCGTATGTAGATCCTTGCGCGTGCATATTGAAATCAGCAGGACTTTCTTATTCGAGGTATTTTTTTTCTCCTGCACTTTCATGTGGTACGAATTTTGCAGGTATTTGCATATGTAAGTTTGTAAAATCAAGCCATCGGCATCACACGTTTATATCCTGCTAGCTAGAGAGTGATACGATCTGGACCAGAGGGAGAGGAGAGGAAAAGGACGATGATAAATCAGTGATAAAGCGATTTAATTCGGCTTTACCTTTTGTTATGAAATTTCCATAATGACAGCATTGCCATCATCCTGTAAATATTTATCAGGATAAGCTCATTCTTTTTCCTGGATTCGCTGTCATAACATATATTGTTTCCCTTCCTTTTTGGCGTCATACTCGTACACGGATAAGTTCCTGATTTGATTTGCATAGTAGCATCATCGATTTGTGTAAAATCCTTAATCCATGGGCTTTGTGTGTGGTTACAGATGGATTGCGCTGTTTTTAGCGACAGACAAACACGAGGGAGAGGATCATTGCATTCAGGAAAGTCGATTAATTTGGGTGCGCATAACATGGTGTTTTAGAGAGGGTTGGACGAACATTTCTCGCTTAAAGGACTGGCTTGGGACGAGTGTAGGCGAAATTCAATGGTTATTGATATTGAGTATATAGGGTGCTGCAAGTCTTTTCAAACCAATCTCCTCTTAAATAATTCATCAATTGTTGGTGGTGCAGTAAGAATGCTCTTGAACGTAATGTTGGGAAATATCAGTTTAACCTACCTGGAAACGTAGTACCCCTACCTACTCTATTCGTCCAGTTGGTGTTGCCCTAGAAATGAATGTCTGATCCTCAGCTTTACACCACGATTTTTCGATCCACTCTTTCCAGAGCAAACAATACAAAGTCTAGAACACTTCGAGACTTTGGTGCATATTGAATCGTCTCAGTCTCAATAGCAAGGATCTAAAAAACAGCGCAGCTGATAGTGGCTACCGACTTCAGGTAGTATGAAGGATAATCCAATAAGAGATGTCATTTTACTCAGCTGCGGCTATGATGAACGTCTAATAAGTACATTTTTTTTTATAGGGTTCGTATAGGTTCCAGAGTGTACGCTCTTATGGTGTTTGTCAAACAACCTGATGGTTTGTGTCGAAGATGTTTGTTCACTACTCTCGGGGGGTGGTTGTCCTAGATAGGATTTTTTTGAGAGATTCGACTGAATTTTTCGTGTTGGTTGTAGTTCACAGTAACTTTTTTGTTTCCATGTCATTAAGGTGTTACATTGGAAATGCACACGCAAAGTACGAATTTTGAAGTCTAATAAGTAAATGCAGGAGATTTATTGACTCATATTCGCTAAACACGTTGAAACAGTAAAAAATCACTCAAAAACCGTGAAAATATCGCGTTTCCTAAAGTTTGTAAATTTCTTCTCGCTCAACTATTGTGTTGGTTAGATAAGTTTGAACATCTTGAACAGGTTAAGAATATCAAGACTGCAGTTAATTTGTGAGAGTGTGAATGAGAAGCCAAAGGAATAGGAAGAAGATCTTGAAGGCATGAAGATCTTGGCGCCTAATCAGGCTAATACTCTGTATTCTACCGATTTTTTGCCGGAAATAAGTAAACAAGATCATAATACATATTTTAATTGTTCTGAATGTCGAGACCCATTTTCATTTACTTGGATCGTTAAAAAAATTCTGAAATCACCACTGAATCGTACAACCTCTCTATCGACAACTAATTACAGTGTGGTGCGGTTTCCCGCCTTTTGCGAAAACAATGCTGATATGACCATGGTGCCATGGATGACATTACTTGCTATACAGCTGATGAAAAAATGGCTCGATATAGTGCGATTTAACACCATTCAACTTGTTACTTTTATTGCTATATTTGAGATAGACCATACACATTAGCACTAATGCACTAGTCGTATTCATTCGTGGTTTCCTGTGATAGTTTCACTGGATACAACAACTCATAGTACGAGGTTTGTTCAAAAAATCGGGTGACTTTTTATTTTTTATTCATCAATGTCTATTTTGTCCCCTTCAAAGCAATTCCTCGTCGATTTAATACACTTGCGTCAGCGCTTTTACCAATCCTTGAAGCACTTTTGATATGCGCTTTTTGGTATAACCTTGAGCTCCAGTCATGCGAGCTTTATCCCCTCAATCGTGGCAAATGTCCGTCCTGTCATGAGTCTTATTAATTTTGAGAACAGGATAAAGTCGTAGGGGGACAAATCCAGTGAATAAGGTTTTAGTCCAAAAAATTACGCACAAGTAATGATGAGTGAGGAAGGACATTATGATGATGCAGCAGCCCTCATTATGCTTTGGTTTCGGTGTCATAACCAGATATTCATGTTTCTTTACCAGTGCTGACTCATTTCAGAAAATTTAGATTGTCACTTATGTCATTCAATAGACCTTGAGCATCACTCATATGACGGTTATTTTGGTCAAAATTTAGCAATTTCGCTGACACACGTTTCATGCCCAAAATATCTGAAAAAAAATTAAGGGCAATTTCTCTGACAGTGATTCCGATTTTCCGTAACAATTTTCATCCGTTGTTGACGTGCTTGGACGTCCAGGGTGGGCACCACTTTATTTTTTATTTTTTCTCACATTGCAAGCACTTTATTACTATTATTATTACCGGCCATTTGGATCTCGGAAGTTCAGAGCTTCGTTGACCACTCTTGGCCAAATCTTTCTGTAATGAGTGTGTTACGTCTATGTGTCGCTGTTCTTGGCTCTCATATACGGCGCGGCTTTCTTGGCGGTCTTTATCCTAAGGGTTTTCTTATCATTATTCGTTTGACTGTTCGTCCAGTTTATTTAAGTACTCGGTAATGCTTGGGGTTGAATAAAGTTCCTCGAGTTCTTGGTTGGGTAATTTTCTCCGTTGGCCTTTGTTTCATCTTGTTTTCTACAATAGACTCATCTTAAGACCTTATTTTCAACGACCCGAAATATATTTTTCTCCAAGTGTCATTGGTATTATTTTTATAAATATGGATTTTGATATTGCGGGAAAGGAAGAAGTTCGAGTACTTAATTTAATTTTTAATTTTTTGTGATCCATTTTTTTTAAAGCAAAAAATCGCCAAACACACCAAAACCTTTTTATCTGTGGAAAACAAAATAAATATCCAAAATGACTGAGAATGTCAACATATATTAGGGTTCATTAGTGTTAACAAAAATCGAAAATCGAATGTGCTTAGCTCGCAAAATTCCAAAAATCCTTATTTTTTGAATAAACCTCGTGTGCCACGGCGAGATAGTCCACCAAACACATAGCATGAGCTTCGATCCGTGGATATTTGGCCTGGCCGTCGAAGTTCATCCTCGGCTGCTTCGAACCCAATATTTATTTCGCTTTAGATTTTTTTAATGGATCCACTTTAATCCCCCTTAATACGATAGAGTGGTAGTTAGCTCATGAATAAAAAAAAAACAATTTTTGATGATTCTTGTATTCAAATCGTATGGCAACCAAATTCTTTGCTTTTGGACCACTTCCAGAGCTTTCAAATGATTGGAAAGTGATCTTGGAGTTACAGCCAACGAATATACAAGTTTTTGTTGCACTCGATATGGGTCTTGATCCAGTAATAGTTTCAATAATTCGTGTTCAAACTTTGTCACCACGTCGAAATCACCACTTTTGTGGCGTTGGAAACATTTGCGACAAGCTCATTTACTAATAACTTCGCAAACTTCTTTAATCACTCCACACACCTCAGTCGCATTTTTTTGAAATTGAGCTTTCCCCAAAGGAGGCTTATTTGGCTGAAAAGTCCGCAGATGTAAAGCTTTCCGTGTAATTTTCTGACCTGACATTTCTGACCAATATGTACCGCTGACGCAATTTATCGGAACACGACGGATTTTCAATTGTGCACTTGGTATCTAGTTCGCATATTCAAAAACCTGATGAATAATTTTAATAAAATAATGATTAATTTGCGACAAGGCCGAGACGGACGTTTGACCTCTACTGACGATAAGTTCTGTGCTTTGGACTAAGGTATAATAAAAATATTACCGTTTTCTATAAAAGGATAAGGCAAAAAGGTTATTGGCCTGACAGTGGAAGACAACGGCTTCCAGTTAAAAAATGATTTTAATTTTTACAAAATCCCCATCGACTTCCACACAATTGATCCAGTATTCCTTCCAGAAGTGACAGTCTGGAAGGCTGTGAAAATATTCACCTACGACCGTCCCAACTTCCTCATTGGATATGAAGCGCTGCCCGAAACAAATTCTTCAAGTTTGGGAACAAGTGGATATCTGAGGGTGCCAAATCAGGAGAATAAGAGCAGAGCAGACCGTACGATAAATCTCCCAGTTTTCCCCTCACCAATCCACCCTTGTGTGCAGGTTCTTCAAGCCAGCTTTCTTCCCTCGAATTTTGGCATCCAGCTGGTCAAGAAGGTTAGAATAATATTCGTAAAACACGCTCGCCATGACCTTTCTGGCAATGCGATCGACTTCGTCTTCTTTGGCGCTGAACCACCAGAATCCACTCACTGCTAGGTCTGACATTTTATTTCTAGCGTATAGGGGTGGACCCATATCTCATCCATGGTTACAAATCGTCGCACAAAATCGGTTGGATACCTATAGAATTGGTCCAAAAATGTCTGCGAATTTCGAGCATGCATTTGCTTTTGATCGGCATTCAGCAAATACGGTACCCATCTTGCGCAGAGGTTTTGTATCCCTAATTCTTTGTGCAACATTTTTCGCACCCTTTCCTCCGAGATCCCCTCAACCTCAACTATCACGATTTTATAATGGTAACATTTTCGATGGTTTCTGCTGTGATTGAGGTTTATAGCCGTCCTTCACGTGGGTCATTTTCGAGGGATCTGCGACCATGTTTAAACTCAGCTGCCCAGTTTTTGACGGTTAACATCAAAGGAGCAGAGTACCCGTAAACTTGTTGAGTCCAAAACCACCAAAGCGCTGTCAGCTTTTTGGCAATGCAAAGGTGCCTTTGGCAAAACATGGGGTTTATCGCCGAAAAAGGTCATTTGGATCTACACGGCAATGGTAAGACCGATAATCTCATATGCATCGGTTGTTTGGTGGAGCAGGCTAACACGCAAACACGCTGTGGCTTCACTCACCAAACTCCAAAGAGCGATCTGTCTCAGCTGCACGGGGGCTTTTCCCAGCACACCGGGAGCTGCTCTAGATGCTATGATGAATCTTCCACCCCTTGACATATATATCAGAGGGTGTGCACTGAAAACTATTTCTCGCCTAAAGAGGAATGGTCTTTGGTACAACTCGCATTGGAGTGAAAGTGTACTTGCGGGAGAAATATCCTACGACCCCTGTCTCATGGATATGCCTTCTGACGCAATGACACCTGCCATCCTACTGCGCTGTAACTTCACAGTCACATTTCCATGGCGACAGGACTGGCTTTGGCCAGACACTGAGCCTGGAATGGAATGTCTTCGCATTTTCGCAGATGGCTTTGAGCGCGAAAACATTCGACTGCATTTCTCGTTAGGAAAATATGCATCTGTCTTCAAAGCGGAGATTTACGCAATCCTAATGGCCATGCACTATGTTGTGAAACACAGGTGGAGGGAAAAAAGCATATGTGTCTGCAGTGACAGCCAAGCTGCACTCAAAGCTGTGTCCAACCCTCTATCCAACTCCAAATTAGTGCATGAACTCAAGACCTTTTTGAACAAACTCGGAAGACTAAATTCACTTAGGCTTGTATGGGTCCGAGGTCCCAGGAAACGAGATATCCGATGAACTCGCTAGAAGAGGCTCAGAGGAGAGTTTCTCAGGACCTGAACCTGAAACATCCATACCAACTCAAGGACGAAACCATTCTCAAAGGATGAAGGATATTGTACGATTCTTCTCATATCCACTGTGATTGAAAACCGAACACTGAGTGATATAATATTTCCATATAAAAACCCTTTTCATTGAATGCGGTTACTCAATTTTACACCAAATGGAGCGTCGAAAGTGAAAAACCCAACCAATAGCTTGGATCAGTACCCCCAGAGTCATCTAGTTTCGATACTTGTAATTCAATGTTCAGTTCGATTGTTCAGGAGAGAATGTTATCGAAAGTCCTACACAGTCCAAGAAGATGGTAGAATACCAAGATTTTTTGGTTCCACTTGACATTTGAGACTTAGAGAGCTCCCTGAGAGGCTATGATGAAATGTGTACACTCGAGCAAGAGTGATGAAAGATGGGTGATTTGAGAGCAATTGTTCCACACAGCTGTGGTTCAAAATAAATCATATTTTCTCAAAATGGTTGAGTCATCGTTGCATTTTAAAAGCAATCCAAAAAAATAAAAAAATGATTGGATAGGATCTCAGGGGCATACAGCGACTCGTCATACATTTCGCTAAGACCCTTCGGGTTATTCCAGCGCCAGTGGGAGCTATGTCGCAAGCTGGCTTTACATTATTAATGTGCTGTTAAGAGCTGACTGGCATTTCAAGACATAAATCAATGCCGGATAGACGTACTTCCTTTGAATGATATCCTCACAATTCGAATATATCTTATAATAAATTGTTGATTTTCATTTCTATTGATAACAAAGCCTTGCTACAAAAAAACCCAACAGAAGTCGAACGAGTGACTCACATATCATGACAACCCGCTCCCGATGCACAGTGTGAATCACATTCCAGCTGGATTCTAATATTTGTTTCGTCTTCCCCCCTTCTATTCTAGGTCGATTTCACTCTTCACTCTAACGAATTTCTGTGTTTATTTGTTTTTGTTGTTTTTAGCTATTGCTCGCTAAGTATTCGATTTCGAGTCATTGTCCTCCGGACGATAATATACCAGGCGCACAGCAATAGAAATAGGTGCTGCTGGTATAGATTTCTGTATAACAGTTTTACTACTGATCTGAGACGATCATAGTCTTTCAGTGGGAGAGTCTAACAAGCACCCAATTTACTTTGGAGAGCGAATTAGCTTTTTTTTAATAGATGGCTTAAGAGAAATTATTTAGGTCTTAAGTGCGATGTGGAACGTAGACATATTGTACATGCAGACCCATGAGCAACTCTGGTCTATGATCGTGCCAAATTTAACTAAGTACAGACGGAGGCTCTTATTAGCGAATCAGCTTTTTCTGATGAAGTCTTGATGTTGATGCAATGTGGAACATAGCCATTTACGAAGGGTGTTTTTTTTTGAGGTTTGGTTTTTCAACTGGCAGTATTGTTTCTACAGATTGTCAATTTGCTAGTTGAAAGCTGATTTGTAGTTAGTATATATTGCCATTTTACAATAAATATACTAACGCCAGAATAATGCATGCAAGTCGTGCAAACTTATTTTGAAACCATGGTTTGGTTCGCCAAACTTATCCAGCGCTATATCAATTTTACGGTTGACATAATCGAAGCGTGTTCTTTGGAACACAATGAATGGTTTTCGCATCACATATACACTAGTGGATAATGCGCATTCCCAAAGATGACAAGGTACGAATGAGGATATACAGGATTCTACGGAGTCGAGCAAGAGAGCAAGAGTTTGAGGTCGGAAAGCTACAATCGCAGGACCCGGCTAGGATCTTCGCCGATCGAGTTTCCCTCAACCTCTCGCAAAGTCCGGTGACACCGGCACAATTCACAGAATAACAGTGGAACCATTGCCATCGTGTCATCAGAGACCCTGCCTCTGATGTGCTGGGTTCCAAACCGACAGAAGCCTGAAACCTCTGGTTTGATGAGCAATGCAAACAAGCCCATGTAGCAACATGAGAGGGCTATAAAACCAGAACAGAAGAAGACGGACAACTAGAGTCACAGTCGATGCTGAGAATATGGAAACACCACTTCTGTAGACTGTATAACGGCTATGATAGATCTGATACCGCTGTCAGGCAGAATGATCCATTCGCAACGGTCGGGGATACAAGAGAATTCCGTTCAGCTGACCTAGAGGAAGTTAAAATTATTATTTCGAAGCTTAAAACTAACAAAGAAAGCAGCTGGAGATGAGTTGGTCGGGCGCACGCACCAGCTCATCTGTAAAATATGGGCCGAGGAAAGCATGCCCGATGGATGGATCTTAACATCATTTGCCCAGTCCATAAGAAAGCTGACCCCTATAACTGCGCCAATTATAGAGGAATAAGTCGAGGGCAAAAATCAAATATATGCTGTTAGCCAAAAAAGACGTACAGCACCGACGTCTTGACCAGAACGTTAACGGCATTGACGGCTGCAAATTTGAAGTAGTCATGGACTTCGTCTACCTTAGCCCATTAGTGACCAACAACAACACCAGCGCTGAGGTCGAACGCAGAATTATTTTTGCCAACCGCTGCTTCTTTGGGCTCAAGAGGCAATTGAGAAGTAGAGTCCTCTCTCGAAAAACCAACGTAGCACTATATAAATCTGGCCTGGACCTTAACAAAAACGGATGAGGATGTCCTTGGTCGCTTCGAGAGGAAAATTGTGCATTCAATCTATGGTCCTCGGAGAGTTCAGGAGAAGATACAACGACGAACTGTACGGGCTGTACAGCGACATTGGCCTAGTACGACGTCTCCGGATCCAACGTTTAAGAAGGCTAGGCCATGTAGAGCGGATGGGCAACACAGCTCCGGCCCGAAGAGTGATCGAATCAAAACCTGAGGGACGACGCAGGAGAGGACGACCGAATCTAAGTTGGCGCACACAGATGGAAGGGGACCTTAACCAACTGGGAGTGCGGCTCTGGAAACAAGTGGCAAAATATCGTACCAGCTGAATACGTTTGTTGGTTGAGGCTCAGATTCACACCGGACTGTAGCGCCATCTAAGAAAAAGAGAAAGATGACACACAGTGCGAAGGAAAGAAGTTATTGCCGTTGTGCAGCCCAGTGTTGAGAAGAATCCGAATGAGTCGCCATCGTGCACAGCAATTTGAGCTATGCCCATCCACCTTGTGGAGAATTTCATAGAACGATCTTGGCTTAAAAGCTTATGCAAGAGTTCCAGCCCCAGCTTGTGCAAGAGTTGAAACCGCGGTTAGGTGAATGGGCCGAAAACATGATTCAGCTTAATCCTCATTTTCAATGCAAAATTTTGTCTCCGATGAAGCCCTGTTTTGGTTGAATCGGTGTGTGAAGAAGCAAAATTGCAGAATTTGGAGTGGATAAAAGCCAGAAGCCTTTGTCGAGATGCCCTTAGAAACATTAAAACTCACTGATTGGTGTGCTTTATGCTGGTGGAACCATCGGCCTACATTTCTTTAAGGACGATACCGGCCAGAAAATTACCGTCAAAGGAGAGCGCTATATAAACATGATTTCTAACTTCTTCGTTCCTCATTTGAATGGCATTGACATGATAGAGCTTTGGTTCCAACAAGATGGTGCAACATGCAACACGGAGCGCGACACCAGCAACTTATTGCGGAAAACATTTGCTGAGCGCATAAATTCGGGTATTAGACCTGTGGAATGGCTTCCACAATCCTGTGATCTCACATCTTTAGATTACTTTCACTAGTCACTAGTCATTATATCGATAAACCAGAGACGTTTGGAAGTCAACATTAGTCGTGTTATTGCTGATATACGGTCCTAGTTGTTCGACAAGGTTGTTAAAGAATTGGACTTCACGTTTGCGCTTCATTCCAGCTAGCCGCCGTGCACGTATGGTCAAAATCATATCTAAGCAATAATGGCATAAAATTATCTATTAAACGCGACTAATGCCATAGACCTTGACATAAGCTTTAAGAGCTTTATTTCATATAGAATTTGTGTACCTCTAAAAAAAACACTCTTTTCACGCAGACCCCTGTGAAAGTCCGGACGATGATTTTATGAAATTTACCTAAGTACAGACAAGAACTCAGATTCATCATCCTTTTCCCTAATTTTTGCTTATTATATTTGAATAACTTTACATACAAGAATTTCAAAATTCCATCATAACCAAGGCAACCCTACCATCAATCCTCCCAATAGGCGCCATATCGTCCCGGATTGCTTCTCACGAACTTATTAATCAAAATGCAATTAAACATTAAACATACCCACATTTAGGATATCCCATTCGGCCCACCCTAATCTGTCGATTATATTCTACGGACACTGCCACCCGCCTTCGTCTCCATACCTTTGACACAATTATTATCCTTGGATGTTCATTAATTAACGAATCCATCCGCCAATGTCGCTCATTAGGCAACCCCCATACCCACAATCCTTCAAATCAATCTGCCAAACAAATCAACCGTCAACTTTCATATTGTCCCGAATATCCCCTTTTGAGCTGTGTCTCCTCTGAAAAGAAAAGAAAGTTTCACTTTGCGCAACTTTTCGAAGAACTACGATCTGAATTTGGATATCCTTGCGGCTCTAGGGATCACCTTAAATATTTATTTAAATTAATTTCTATTGTACGCCGTTCATTGTGGTGCTTTAAATGCTCGAGTGAGCAACTACACTTTTTCTTCCTTCCCCCGTGTAATACGCAACACCCTAGAGGGGACGTCGAAGGATGACTGGCGAGTCAGAATAGGGGGGACGCGGCATGGAGATTGTCTACACAATATTTGCCTTCAATAATGTGATTAGTGGTTGCTAAAGGACGGTCGACTCTAAAGAGCTCCTCTTCCGTCATCCTTTCCCGGGTAGTCTCTTATCTAAACTTCTAAACTAGCTGTAATCGAATTTGAAAGTCAGATTTAATTAGCATCGGGGGAGGGGTAAATGGGCAGGAGAAAATGAAAATACTCTGAGCGACGTTAAAAGGATAACGATTTGAGTTGTGCATTTGGGCAATTGCACCCCTGTCGCTTGAGCGCTAATCATTTTGCCAAGGAGCTGTTAAGGGATGAGCGTCTCTTCTTTATCCTTGGATCAATGAGACTCTGTTTATTGAATTTGTCACATTGTTTGCTTTCAGGGTGGTACGAGGATAACTGGTACGAGCAGAACCTGGAGAACGAGGGTATCCCCTGTACCGTGGAACAGATGCGTATTGCTGCCGAAGGTCATCTAACAACCGAAGCCCTCATGTGGAATCAGAACAATCAAACGACAATTTCCGGAATGACAGCCGAGGAATTTCGGTAATTCATACACATCCTTTCAATCAAATATGATTTTTATATGTAAATCTTCTTGATAGACAACGACTGAACGCAGCCCTGATAGCTGAGGGCTACGACATTCATCATGATCGCTATCCGGAAGGGTATCAAGAAGCACCTCTCGCCTACGATGCAGTGTGGAGCGTGGCGTTGGCATTCAACAAAACAATGGAACGACTGAAAGAACGAAGAAAGTCGCTGCGCGATTTCACATACACCGACAAGGATATCGCCGATGAGATTTATGCAGCAATGAATTCCACGCAGTTCCTGGGAGTCTCGGTAGGTATCAAGTGGTAGCAAACACAATGTCTATTTTCGCACACAGCACATTCACATGGATGTGACAGCGACGATAGCGGGAGACACAGATAAAATCCGCGACGAAGAAGTGAGTGTGATATCCTGATTTAAGTGATGTCTTACTTGTTCATTTAAATAGGATGCAGCTTAACACCCCCTGATGTCGGCTTTATTTTTCCAGTTCCTTTGCTGCATTGCTTGCCTGCTCCTTTCGCTCTTCGGGTAATTACTATGTTGTCGCGGGAGCACTCTATGACAATGTGCAATGTTCTTTCTTTATTCTCCTGCCGCTACTGCTCCGTGCTCCTCACTGTTCAGTGAATGGGTTTACTGTCGCATGGATAATAAACTATTCGTTCAAGGATATCAAGGCAGTTGCTTTCCTTTCCTTTCGTTCTCTCATTGCGAGGATCTCGAATTCCATGTTTCATGCTCCTCTCCTACCGAGCATATGAAAACATTAGTCGACTTCTTTGTTATTATCCTTTTCACTATTTTTCTTCTGAAAGGACATTTCTTTTGCTTTCATTACACCGTCAGTGGTTGGACAATGTTGTTTGCTACTCCGGTACTACCTCGAGCTAGAAATTGTTTTCTTACTCTTGTCCTTTTTACCGGGATGTACTAGTAAAGTTGTGACTTTTAGAAGGATTCCGCTCTTCTTTTTGCCTTGATCCTTAATTAAAATTAACGACTTGTGTTAAAAGGAGGTGAATGGTGAGTTCAAAGGAGAAAAATCATGTCAGATTATTAGAGCGTCGTTTTTCCTTAGAACGAGATTGCGATGTCACTCTGAAAGTTGTTGCACATATCAACGGTCTGAGTCCTTAAAAATTCAGTTTATTGATGGGTGGTATACCCCCGGACCATAGAGGGGATTAGGACATTCGAATGCATACTATGTTCCGATTAGAACTAAATTGCAGTTCATACCTGTCCTTGCAGCAACCATACCCCACAAGCTACATGCAAGGAATAAAACTTGCATATGTACACAGTGATGCCAACTCAGATACCTCGTCCTTCTTGCATAAAACAATACGAATACGGAGAACGTAACACAAAAGCTTGTAATGACATTCATATCTCCTCCAGCTTTCGAGTACATTGCAACGCATCCTCAACGTCCACCTCGTCCCCTCTGTGGCTTATTACCTCTGCAACGTGTTAATAATTCAAGAACTTCGGTCCACATCGTACCATAATCGGGTCAGCTGGGAAATCTCTGCGCAGCTCCTCGTCATCACTCAGTGCTCGTTTCGGGCATTATCCGAGTCCTTTAACTGTATTTATTTTCAGAATTCGTTATCTCTATCAGGTCAACCTTGTAATTACTTTCCTTTTCCCTTCTGCTCCACGGTAGAGGAGGACAATTGCAAGGTTTTCATCCGTAAAATCGAATAAAAGGACACGTCGGGTGCATACACCTGAGACAACAAAATACCAGATGGGAATTCGAATTCTTTTATATCGTCCTTGTTCCGTTCTGCATTATTCTTTCCTGCAACGGATGTATGAATCCGAAATAAATTGCAATAAGCATCGTGCTCAAATGCATTAAACATAAAACCCATACTCAACCAGAAATTCAAGCCAACAAGAATACAAGGACAATGTCGGCCGCGCAAAAAGTTGTCAGTGCAGCTAAATTCGTGCTGCTCACGACATGCACTGCCCTCTAGGCGCACGACGAGTCAGGAGGGGACGAAGACCTCCTCGAACCTATACCGGTAATCGAAGGTCCTGTCAGTGCGGGCAGTCGTGCGGACGAGCGTGATAACAAATATATGCCTGGGAACTAAGATAAATATTTTCATTACGGATGATATAGTGAATCATTAACTGTGATTGGAGCAGCTGGTCGGTGGTTAAGCTTAACCAGTACGGTGCCACCAGTTAGGTCGGCTTAAATGAGTGAGAGTGAATTATTGCGATGCGGAAACTACAGAACTATGTGCGAACTAGTTGCGTGCTGGGTCAGCAACAGAGTACTTCGCACTTTGCAGCCGAGTACAGGAAGCTATAGGGTGTGGCTGACAATTTCTACAAAAGTATCACTAAGCATAAATCAAAGGATCTGAATTTAATTTCTTATTCAATGTTACTCATACGTCACGTAATTCGATTTTTGTTTCTTCCTTTTTTTTCAGGGGGTCGTCGCATTCAGTTCCCAAGGTGATCGTATAGCCTTAACTCAAATCGAACAGATGATCAATGGGAAGTACGAGAAACTCGGCTACTACGATACGCAGTTGGATAACCTCACATGGCTCAATATGGAACGTTGGGCTGGCGGAAAGGTAATCATTTTCCATTTGACCTTTTCTCATGTCCCTTAATATATATAAAAATCACATCCATCCTTTACCCTATAGTGTGCGAGCTCGATACGACACTCCACATCGAAATGAGATTTTTTTTTCCGAACAAGTCCTGAAAATCCTCAAAAACAAAAAATATTGATTCAACCAAAGTGGATTAGGGATTTTCGGAATTCCGCTGATAGCAAAGTGTTGGCGTGTTGTGTTAGGACTCCCGACTTAACGAGGCTGTGGGCTTAGAATTGTTTAATCTTCCAAAAATTGAAATAGCATTTTCCCATTGAAGAGAGAAAAACTTTTTAATCCGACGATGTTTTTTAGACTTAGTCGATAGACAATAAAATTATTATTGACTTGTGAACCCTTTTACCCGTGCTACGGTTAAGTTTGTGGATTTGGCTTGAGGGTGGGATAAACTTAACAGCCCAACCACCTTTTGAATAATGCTGTGACTTGAACGAGGAGGTTAATGTCTTCGTTTAGGTGTTTAGAAAAATTATAGGAATTTTCGGTTTCGAAAAAAAAAAATTATTTAATCGCCTCTGTAAAGTAGTTCCAAAACACTTTTGGAACCAAATATTAAGGTCTAAGGTTTGCGACATTATTGCATTTTTTTTTTTATTAGCCCAATATTGGGAGTTCGGATCGATTGGTATCGTTTTACCGGGGATGGCACTTTACTTACACCACCGCAGTCATTAGGCGTTGTGTGATTAAAATGAAAGGTGTGGGATATCGATTAGCAAATCTTTTTTTTTAGAGAATGATGGTACTGTCATTGGCACCTGTGTAATTTCATGTTTGATTTTACATTGATTTGATGGTGTACAGCATGGATAAAGGTACAGCGTGCGCCATTTCATATGGGTCGATGTAAATTTCACATAACTTCAACAATTCTCAACCGATCTTCGGAGTCCAAAAACTTTTATTCAACATAGACCTTCACAATTTATTTTGATTAATTTTTGAAAACAATATCAATTAAATGGCCGCCCTTATTGCCGATGCATATACGTTTTCACGCATTCTCCATGACATTTTCGAGCATTTCGGTCGAAATTTCTGCGATTTCTGCACGAATATTTCTTTTGAGCTGTTCTATTGTCTTCGGGCCGTTAGCATACACCTTGCTTTTCAAATATCCCCACAGAAATAAGTCTGGAGGAGTCAAATCCGGCGATCTCGGAGGCCAGTCAATTTCGTCCTTTTTTGACACCAATCTTCCAGGCAACTTCTTACGCAAAAGGTTCATTGTTTTGTCCGCAGTATGGCATGTCGCGCCGTCTTGTTGAAATCAAAAGTGAAATAAGCCTTTTTTACGCATTTTTGGGACCACATAATGGGTCAGCATCCACCGATATCGATCGCCATCCACTGTATCGCCAAATTTGAAGAAATACGTTCCATACACCGGCCCAAAACTTTTTGATCATATAGCGGCTCTCCGTGAATAATGTGAGGATTTTCGGTGCACCAGAAGTCACAATTTTGTTTATTAACTGAGCCAGAGAGCGTAAAATGTGGATCATCGGTCATCAAAATTTGCTACCAGAACTCCGGCTCAGCGTTAATCATTACAACGACATTTTGTGCGTATACCGCCGTGGCTCATCTTGTGGCAAAATTCTTTGAGTAATCTGCACTTTGTATGGAAATAAGTGAAGATCATCCTTTAAAATTCTCCGCAAAGTGGTCCCACTGATGCGTAACTGCTGCGAACGGTGCCGATATGACAAACTTGGGTCTTCTTGAACACTGACCTTCACAGACTGAATAGATGAGTTTGAACGCCGCGGACGTGGCCTAGGTTGCTCACGAGGGCTTACCACAGAACCAAATTGAAAAAAATTCGAGGCCCAACGACGAATTGTATCTTTTTTGGGCGCAACACGATCACGAGTTAGCGTTAATTTTTAATGAACATTGAAACTATTTCCGCGCATTCTTTTGGTATGAAGCTATTTATGGTTGAAATTGTACTGAATTGACGTTTCCAAAATGCTATGACATATGAAAATCGGTTGACAATTGTTGAAGTTATTCGAAGTCTACATCGACCCATATGAGATGGCGCACTCTGTACAATCAAGAACTCGAGGGAAAGACAATTAGAACGAATGAACAGTGGACGGATAGTCAAACAAAAATATAATAGGTGGAAAATCCGTAGGAGAAAGACTCCTAGGAAACCCACGCCGTAGATGCGACGTTATTAGGATGAATGAGAATGGACCTAGAAGAAAAGAAACAGAGCAGCGACATATGGAAGGAATACACTCATGAGAGGATGGCTTGGCGAAGGGTTGTCCAGGGGCACAGGCCGATAATAATAATAACAAGAAAAATTAAGTTCCATTTTGAAATTTATTGCGAAAGAAATTTCTCTGGCAAGAGAGTTTTCAGTGACCAGGCTTTGTCAGGTTGAAAAGTAGTAAAAACAATTTTAAGGAGGCAAATACCAACAACAACATCCATCAGTGACTTTAGGCCCATCAATATCTTGCCCTGCCTTTCGAAGGTCTTCGAGATGTTAATAGCTCAGATGGTAAATCATGAGCTACTTTGCTGGAAACTAAGGAATTTCTTCATTTTCAGTTCTAGTACCGTAAGACTTATTTGCAGTTTTCTTTCAGATCGTTGTCAGAAGGCTGTCAATGGAAACATTATATCCTCTCTCAAGTGTGTTAGCAGGATGTCCCACAAGGATCGATCTGCGGCCCATTATTATTCTGCATGTTTATCAATGACTTACCGTCTGTTTGTGATAACGTAGTTTTACATTTCTACGCTGATAATGTCCAATTTTTCTTGTCTCAATCTCTATCCTACATGTCTGAATTTGTCTCGTGCATCAATGACGATTTGTCGGCCATTTATAATTTCTCGGTCGATAATGGGCTTCTTACTAAACCGACGAAGTCTCATGCCATCCCGTTTTTTAAGAGAACCCTGATTTTCAATTCCTTGTCCGCTATCTTTCTGAAGGATATCAGGCTTAACTTGGTTAAGTCAAGCCTAGGGTATGTAAATTACTAGGGTTTATCCTATCACGACCATATAAACCTTGTTGTTGGCCGAATCTACAACTGCGAGTTTTACTTCTGTTGATACCCGTAAGAGGCTAGTTCTCGCTCTGATAGTACCCCTTATAAGCTATTCTGAAGCAGTTTATAGCAACCTAGATCGAGATGGTTCTTAGCTACAATTTATGAAGATCTGTTCAGGCATTTCTAGGTCATCAGCTCTTTTTTTAGCTGCGGTGGGATCTAAGACGCATAATTGGGTATTTACATTACTTTCAAATATATCTGTGAACTAACATTTGAAACACCCATGTATACTGGTACCACTGAGCTACGCTGATGATGGAACTCGAAGGTAGGAGCCGAAATCCTGGATTGCCTATTAATAAACCCATCAAATTTGGGCTCATTAGGTTCGTCTTAACCAGTCCTGTTAATTTTTCCTGATACCGAGGACCATCGAGTATGGGCCTATATTGTCGGTTATGAAGTACGTTATTGTAGCACAACATTACAAAGACTAAACGTAGCATAGGTTTCGGTCACGGTCGGGGGTGTTAGCGCAGCTTGAATTTCGACATCGAACAGCCAGAAACCACAGGAGACCATGCAGGACGTGGTCACCACCGGGCTGGTTGTTCGACCGAGAATATCGCGGCTGTGGCTGCCGATGCCTCTGAGAACAAACAAACATCAACCAGACGACGGGCCACGCAATTGGGCATCACCAGACAGACCCTACAGCGAATTTTAATGAAAGACTTACATATGTTCCCGTAAAAAATGCAAACAGCGCATCAGTTAATGCCTGTTGACCACCACTCGCTTGGCATAGCCAGCAAATCGCCAGATTTAACTATCCTAGACTTCTTTTTTTGGAGCTACTTGAAGTCGCGGGCTTATTGCACAAGTCTCAGACAATCGCAATCCTTGAGGTGAGCATTTGACAGGAATGCGAACAGTTATCACCGGAAATCTGGCGGAAAGTCATGGAAAATGCGATAAAAAGGAGTACAAATGTGTATACTGGCAGCAGCCACTTGACGGATATCATCTATTCCACTTAACAGAAAAAATTTTGAAGGTGAAAATAAAGATTTCCATCACTCGTAATCATTTTTTTTTATTTGGTATAAAAAGTAATTCAAAAACAAAATTCGATGATTAGAGAGTAAAAAAACAAAATTTGAAAAGGTTTCCCCTGTTACAGAAGTCTTAATGCCTATCCTTCATCAAAATTCACATCAACTCACGCCGCTATAACCAAATATTTTTGTGGCCTCAAATCGAAGATAAGGATGTGGAGCCGTTTTGGCTTAATTGCTCGTCCAATTTCCTGGGCAAGCTATTTCGCATTTAGGCGATGTAAACTGGCTACCAAGTTGATTTTCAACTTCCAGTCATCACAATACAGCTGATTTTTTTCGAAGTCAATCTGCAGAAGAGTAACAATGACGTCGATCGTGGGACCTGATCTGTACGCAATTAAATCGTCCGCGAAGGCTATTGAAACGTGAAGAGAAGCTATCAGATAACTGAAGTATTATAAATGCTGAAAAGGATCGGGGAGTTTACCGTGCCCTGTTGCAGTAAATTTTTGTTTTCAAATGTTTGGGTAGAAACCACGTTGGCAATTTTCATAACGAACTTTTCACCTGTTAACATGTCAAAAATCATATATGTATGTATAGCAGTGGTTTAC
Source organism: Merodon equestris (assembly GCA_958301585.1). Classification (NCBI taxonomy): domain Eukaryota; kingdom Metazoa; phylum Arthropoda; class Insecta; order Diptera; family Syrphidae; genus Merodon; species Merodon equestris. The sequence goes on along the minus strand of OY284417.1, from coordinate 16,868,076 downwards.
TTATGCCCAGCCGACTGAGCTTGTAAAAAAGACATGCTAACCATACGGTGTCGAAAGCTTTTTCCAAGTCAATCAGACAGGCACCTCTGTATTTGTTCTTGCATTTACTCCATTGCATATCCGATACGAGTTTCGACGCGGCATCAATTGAAACCGAATTGGTTTTCCAGAATGATTTTATTGTCTTCAATCCATTTAGACAGGGCTCCACCTTCTCGAAGATCTTGTGGATACTCGGAACGAGATTTATCGACGGGAGATTTGCAGGGTTTGAGGTGTCTTTACTCCTCTTGGGGATTGGTTGCACCACCGCTATCTTCCAGTGCGCTGGATAATACGCATTATTCAGTCTACTGCTGAACAGAATCTTGAACATCTCTACAGCCACTGGTGGAAGATGCCCGAGAACAAGACTCGATATACCGTTGGTTGCTGTGGGTTTTTTTCTCTTCAATGACTCGGAGATCATCTGGAGATCCTTCGTCGAAATTAACAATTTAACAGGATGTTAGTTCCTTCATTGGCGACGGCATTGTTTGCCATAAAATCATCATTGAACCTGGTAAAACCAATGTACTCTGATCGCCAATGATCGATATCATTTCGAAGGTAGAAATGATGAAGTATGACTCTGTCCTTCAGGTCATGGTTTGGGCGAATGCTATCATTCATCTTATACACTTTCTGAAAAACAGCTCCCACTGTCGTCACCTTCTCCTGGGTATCCTCGATCACGAAAAAGTCGTCATCCAGGATGGCGCTCTCAGGATCACTGTTAACTGTTCGTAGAAGGCGTTCATTGTCTGACGTTCTCGGAAGCTTTAGGTCCTGAATGTCATTCTGATTGTTACTCCGAAATATTTTATTTTTTTGCAGAAACATATTTGCGCTCTTGGACTTTACACAGCACGAATTCTGTTGGAAATTTTAAAGCAGTGACTTCAGTGTCCTGTCCTCCGAGTTTTGTCTGTCGGTAAATTGCCCGTACAAGAGTTGAGCTTTGTCAGAAGTCTACTTTTTGTCTGTGCAGTGCGTCGATTGACGCGTTGCGGTACACGTTCGCAGTATCGTGCCGTCGTTGGTATGGTATCGTACTGTTCATTGTCTGTTTAGGGTACCTGTCAATCTCGTAATTTGACAAGTTTGTATTGGACGGTGGGAAGGAAGCGTTCGAAGTGAGTGCACTCGTCAGGGAACTGGCAAAGCGTCGCCAACCCGTCATACTGTAATCGTAGGGATGCGTTCGAACATACCCCGAAGGTACTGTGATCAAGGCACATAATTCGCAATGGTCACTGTCGTATACAATATTCCGTTGACAGTTAATGGACTATTGGTTCGTGTCAGTCAGTCTCAGTCGAGAGTCAAGCAGCATGAGATCTAGATAGGAGTCGCTTCTAGGACACGATGGACTATCCGTTGTGAGTATCTTGAGTCTGTACTCTATGCTCTGCAAAACCCACCAATACCTTAGTAGGCTTCCACTAGTGTTGGGAATGTTGTTACTACAATCACTATGTTTGGCATTTAAATCGCCAGCCAGAATGTAGAAGTTTTCTACCGAGTTTAAGTGTCTCGAGCTCTGCAATGAAAACATTGGGTTGAGGTGCTTCAGGTGCATATGATGATACAATATACATTCTCTTTCCATTTCGCATAGGAATGCACACAATACAGGCTCCCAGCACCTGGAACGTCCACACTTCACCACTATATAGAATTTTATGATTAAAAGTGTTTTTGATGAAGATCGCAACTCCCCCGCCTCGTGTGGCGTTTTCGAATTATTTTGTAGGAACTGTGGCGGATTTTGTGCGTCTGCTTTAGCTTTGTTTCGCTAACCAAGAGCACATCGTGTCTTTCGTCCTACAATAGGTTACAAAGTACGCTTCTTCGCTCAATCCTAATCAGTGAATTCACATTCACCGACAGGATCTTTAAGTGACTCCCTACCAGCGTTCCCATTACGACTGTAGGTGCGCTAGACCCGGCAGAAGCAAGTAAATTCTGCTCATGGATCTGTTGTTGGAGCTAGCCCCTGGATGGCGAGCAAGATTGAGCGTAGGTCCGTCTCGGCCGCCGGATATTACAATATATTCCACTCATAATGACAAAACCCAATCAATATATTGAAACTAAATAAGGTCGAAATCTGAATCGTGATGACTCTGTACCCAGGTATGTAGCTCCTTTGGCGGTCGACATCAGAATAAACAATATGCTTGGCTAGCAATGCATGATGTGCATATGCCTTTGCCAGGGGGAAAAAATCACATGAAATAACGTATTCATCTGAACATACTTCGTCGTTGACTTAATCGAATCCCTTTTAATATACTTTTAATAGCTATATGTGCTTCTGATGCTCTCTATGGTTTCAGCAAGATAAAATGATGTAACGAGTAACGAAACTAAGCTTTCAGTTCAGAGTCCCATAGGATCAACATGAGGCTTTTTGTTTCCAATGAAAGTTTCATGGCCTACTGAACCAATGGCCTTAAATGTTTACTTGTCTTGACAGGTCATGAATCGACCAACAGTTGTTTCCCTAACCAAAATCAAGACAAACTAAACTACCTGGCTTTCGTTTAGAACCCAACATATAACGAGCCCCCCATCGAATTCTTACGTCATCGTAATTTCAACCAGTTGAATCGAAATCCCATTTTGAAATTTCCAACATTTTTCTTGCCTTCCACACCATGACCGTTATTAACAACGAAAAAGGATGAAAATGAAAGGTCGAAACCATTAGCATTCCTGACTGTTGCCCTTATCCGGGTATTCCTGTTCTGCCATTCGTTGAACGACTTTATCCATTTCGAATCTGACCTAACCTCTTCGAAAAAGGAGTGATACAATCCCTTTGAATAATATATCACAAGGATCACAGCATGCGTATAAATGTCGGTGATGTATAGTGTTGCAAAGACTTGGATTAGGCATAATGACCATTTATTAATTTGACAAGACTGAAAGGATAATGCTATGAAATGAAACTCATCTCAGAGTGGCCGACCCAGAGTCCCGGCAGAGATGGATAGGCGAGTTGCTTGAGTGTCTGATCCTGTTTTATTGATTATTTTACATTTGCCGTCGATGGAAACACCTGCGGGGAGGTGCGAAATAAGGACAGTACATCCTGTTGCTATAGATGTAATAAATCATTCAATCAGCAGATGGTGTTGTGTTTTTTTTTGCTTCCAGTGAACTCAATCTGCTTTTCGCTGGAATTGCATCTCGTTAGGGATGAGTAGCTCATGCACGCCATCAGTGCGATTTGTTTTGAGTATTCATTGCTTTAACAACCAGAATGTGCCAAACAGATTGGGAACGCTTAATCCGTGAAACGAGCTCATCTATCAACCGACGGAGCGGGAAATCCCAGGTCCCGATACAGAAGGATTGATGAGGCTCAGAGCTTAGGGAATGCGCAGCATGTCGCGTTTCAGAAGTTGTTGAAAGCGAACACCGTCTGGGGGGATTTCAGAATTTCATTAAGTTAATTTAATTTTTTTTTTCGTTTCAGGTACCACAGGACCGGACGATAGTGCGGAGAGTCCTGAGGAACGTTTCGCTGCCGCTGTTCGTATGCATGTGTACGATATCAAGTTGCGGAATACTAGTAGCCTTAGCACTAATCGTGTTCAATATATGGAATAAGCATAGAAGGTAATTAGCCACACATGACTCATTTTATAATACGATGACAGGGGAGACCCTCAATGCGCCATTTTTCCTGTCGCAGACAACACCTGTGTCTGATTCGCTTTCCGACGACCATTGAAACCAATTAGAACAAATTAATTGCACACTTGATTGAAAATTGAGCCTTGCTAACACCTTTCCTAACAATGGGGATAGGCCGTCAGCTCAGCAATCGAGGCACGTCTTCATCGTTGTCGAGCACCTATTGGATAACCTATTAAGCATGCCACATGCTACGGTTTTCACTTCACATAAAGGATAGGAAAAAAAATTCTAGGATAAAAGAAAGAGGGAACAAGCAAAGAGCTCTTGAAAGGATTTCCTTTCACTACTTTTCCTTTTTTTGCCTTTCTTCGTAGAATTGAAATCAATTGTCCTGACAATAGCCACTTATGACGGTTCACTGGCGTTTTTAAGTTCGTTGGCTTTAACCGGATGTAGGACATTCTCCATGAATTTATTTTGTAACGAAATGCTATCTATGTCGATAGTCATCCTTTTCACTTAAAGTAAAATAAGGACAAAGCCCAATCATAACTTAAGTAACTAAATACCAACGAGCTACGGTGCGGTAGGAATTATGCCGTCACATTTCATCCTAGAACGCCCAGTCAGTTCATCATGTCCCACTCCATTTATGGTCTCCCATTTCATGGGATTATTATTCACAGCTCGGTAGAACAACAGGTTGCCTCACCACTGCACACTAAAAAGTAAGAGAATCCTTTCGTAAGGACACTCGTTGGTAGATTTATCTGGGGGAGGCGAAAAGCAAAAAAAACAGAAACTGAAAGCGCAGTAGACAACGCTCGCACCACACAGTGGCGCAAAAACTTCATCAACAACGTGCCGGTGGCTTCGTTTTTCCTTGTCCCGAAAGCTAGAGACGACATCTTAATCCTGGCCGTCGCAGAAAATTACGAGCAATTCCATGCACAATTGTTTCTCATCGCCGACATCGTCAGTGTGGCAGAATGATCCTTTTTTGCTGTCTGATGTATCTTATTGTCTTGCGGATTACTTGGCTGATGGACACTCATACACATTATATATGTATATACAGAGACAGAGGCAGAGGGAAAAATAATGATCTCAATGATGTCCTTGTCCGTCGAACTTCAATCTAAAGATTCCGACCACCAAGGCGATTTCGATTTTGCCACGTTGACAGTGCAAGTGTGTGAGGGAATGGATCATGGTCAAATTGATTTCATTTCTGACTTATTGTTATCGCCTTCAAGCAGAGGATAAGAAGGCGTAAAAGGTGACGATGGAGGAGTGTTCTCAAGTATCCGATGGTAGATTGAAGAACAAAAGAGCAGATAAGTTACAAATTAACACAGAATGCTGCAAGTGAACTGCATTTATTAGGCTTTGGATACGGATACCCCTTTGTTTGTCAAGATAAGCTTATGAGTCTCTAATTCGACATGGGAGCCATTAGAGAAGTCATTGTTCTCCGAATTCCTTGCGGCACTTGTTTACCAAGGAGGAAAACATCTTCAAGGATAATGGACTTTCCCATCACTTAACCGTTTTTTCTCGATTTGTTTTGCCCGTTCAACCTCGCCCTGGATACGGGCGCATCGAGTTACTGCACTTCGATAATCCCTGTGTTGAAACTTCGATTAAATATCTACGTACATATCTACCCATCTTGCTCCTTTAAATTGACACAAAAGTCTTCAGCCCCTTAAGCTTTTTAGGCACTATTCCTCGTTTCTATAGGAAGGATGAATAGATAGAAGAAATCGTATCCACATGGACACAGCCAACTTCGAAGAATAGGATAACCCAAAGTCGTCAGAGATAAGCGCTGTCATCCTTTAGGTAGCCAAGCACCGACCGGATGTCGAAGTACACAAAAACGTTGCTGCTTTGTTGCCGGGTGTACCGAGTGTTTTGCCATAATCCACGGCGACATAAGCTCCGTCCCAGCCATCACAATTGTAATCTCTTTCTCCCTGGTATCGGTGTGTAACTGTTGCTGTAACCAGTTCTGCTAATTCCCTCTGGCGAAGGTGGAATAGAGTTGTTCGTTTCGTTCAACGATTGGCCGTTGAATCCGTAAGGCAAACAACGCATCGTATACACGGGTAGAAGGCAATGCTGTTTAGAAGGCTACGAATTGGGTTCACGTGTATGTGAGTCGTCCTTTGAGTCATGTATGCAGAAAGTCCCTTAAGCAGATAGGAAGCGGATATGAATGTTTCAGTGGGCAAAGTTACACAAATTTTCGTGCGAACAGATTCCCGTAAGCTAGTCGGTTATCGGGAATTCTTGGTCTGAGCTTCTATTCTATTGCTGTGGTATGAGAGACGGTGTGATGCTGCAGTTCGATAAAGCGACTTATGTATTTTTTTCGATCCTTGGATATGAAGGAGAAGAATCGAATGCTTGTTTTATACATATACTATGTTCCAAAGTGTTATCCAATAAGGGGTATCATTATAATTTTTGCGGAATGTTGATGAGGCAATAGTTCTATTTCGTGGCAATTTCTTGGACGTATGATTGCCCGAAAACGAGGCTTCAAGTCTTCGCCATCATATACTATAGAGAAATCTCATTTATGATAAAAAAAAATAAGTTGTTGGATTAAACTGGCTTACCTAATCCGTAATACTTCCGTTCCATTTGGTACCCTTGAAAATAAGAGATCCTAACTTAAGACGTCCCGAAAGCTTCGTTAATGAATATGTTTTTCCCTACGCCTAAAATAAAGTGCGTCCCAATTTTTCGGCCTTTCAACGAATATGAAAAGGTGAATATCATCAGCCAAGGAATGGATTGTAGTAGAAGTCGCAAACAGAAGATAATTTATAAAAATGAGGAAAAGTGTTGGTGACAGAACCGAGCCCTGTGGAACACCACAATTTTTTTGTTATTATCAGACTTGAAGAAATTCAAAACGATTCATCGTACCACGTTCTTTCAACAAAAGAGCTTGATGGCAAACTCTGTCAAATGCTTTAGAAATATCAAGCGTAGGGATCTTGCTTTCACGGAGGTTGTGCAAATACTGATATCCCATCAAATAAGCTGTGAAATTTTCGAGATTCAAGATATTTCAAAAGCTGATGAATTATCGACGTTTCCATGACTTTAGGCAAAAGGTACGTAAGTGCTATGAGTCGGTAGATGGAGGAAGAAGGATATTTGCCATTTTTAGGGATAGGCTGGACAAAGGTTGTTTTTCATCTACTCGGAAAAATACTCGAGGAGTAGGAAGATGAAAGCGATTACGCAGTGGTTTCACCAGCCTGGAGTAATACATCTTCAGAAGTTTGTGGGCAATACAATCAGGGTCAGCGGATTTGTGCATGCTGAAATCTTTAAGTAATACTTTTGCGACTGTATGAGTTCGAAAGTGGATTTGTCCTATAGATGATTAGAGCTTTCGAGTACAATATGGAGGTGTTGAGCTGACTTCAGAATGTGTAGCAAGCACATTGGCTTTGTGTAATTGTGTAAAAAAGCGACAGCTGGGATGTCATTTGTCACGTTGATGGCTCATTCGTCGTAATGTTCAAGTCTCTTCGAGCGAGTAGCTAAACACCCTTGTATTGGACCAGTTGGCCTGAGATGATCGCGAAATCTTCGCCAAAATTCACATTAAGCCAAAATCACTGACGAATTATTCAGCAACATGTTGTATTCCACGATCCTGAGGAGCATAGTGCTCCATCACTTAATGAGGTGTATTCTGCATCTGTTTTCTCCATAAATACCAAAACAAAATTGACTGTTACCCTGACTGGCAAAAGTTATAACATCTTCCAATAGGATAATGCATATTGGGCCACCATATACTCGTAGGTTCAGAAGTGCGATTTTGATTGGTTGCTAAAACTCGTTGCTAGTTTCCTTGCAAGTAGGAAGATATTGAGAAATTATATCTTTTTCTTAAGTTTTGAGTTGAGCTGGGAATGGAATGGTTGACTATATCAAAAGTTGTAGAGAAATTGAACAATGTCCAAATTATAGAACAATTTTGATCAACAGCTCTCTGATATCAACAACGACGAACAATAAAGCAGATTTGCAGTTCCGTTTTGGGGGGAGAAAAAACCTCGTTGCTAAGTTGTTAAGATAGGACTAAAGGTGAGAGAGCCGTGGCGCAGTGGGTAGTGTGTCGGCCTCTGACGCACGATGAGCGAGTTCGGATTCCGATAATACCAACGCCATCGAATGTTCATTACGCGGCTTCTTTTCTCGGCGGGGAACTGGCAAAACCCCCCGTAGTAAACCTGCCTTGAAAAAGCTTCTCGACTCTCGCCGTTCGGAATCGGCATTAAACTGTAGGTCCCCAAAAACAAATCACACACAACATAAGTGAATGAGTGAAGCTAGGCTCTGGCTCTTCATGAGCTGCAACGCCATCTAAGAAGAAGAAGAAAGGTATGAGTTATAAGAGGTAGCAGCAATCTGACGAAGCTATCTTTTGGGCGCACTTCTTCAAGACCCCTAGCATTCGATTTGATAGACAATAATGCTTCCAAAACCTTTGGCTCGCGCAGTTCACAAATGTAAAAAAAAGAGTGAATTTCTGTCTCCTTCCAGTGACTGGTCGAAAGCAAATAATTTAAACGATGCAGTCGCTACGAGCTTCAGGTGCAGATGATTAAAGTTAATTTTTGCTTTTTGTTTCCAAGATCGGTTTTTGTTGTCACATTTCTTTATCCGACGAGCAACTGCCAAGTTCACTTCTATAGAAGGCCCGCCTCGCGGTTCTAATCTTAGACGCTCATTCAGTAGGAAATTAGCGATAAAGAAGACTGACAATCGTCAGTATCGTTACGCTTTTTATGAGCTGCAGAATATTCGAAGTTAACCACTGAGATGTAGAAAATTTAACCCTTTCTTGACTTTTGAAATTTTTTTCTCAGAGGTATCTCTTTCGATCATTGTCCAAGGTGTTATAATTAAAATAGCCACTGAAGGATATGCTAGTGATGCTACATGTTAACTCCTCCAGGATAGTATAAGGTTCTCCGAGGATAACAGCATTGTCTGGTCTGCTGATGACCCAACTCTTATGCGGTCGACCCTGTCAGATCGAAGAAGATCGAAGGCCTCAACTTTATAAAGTTCGATAGGTACCACTCCATGAAACCAAGATTCGGAAACACAAATGACGCCAGCTTGGAGTTAGTTAGTATGCACCTAAATTTGTCGATTTTGGGGAAAATTTTTGAGCCGTTAACACCCGAATCGTGACAGCTAAATTTTCATTAACTCCTCTCTTCCATTAAATCGAACGCGACTGGATTCTCCAATACATGCTCGACTACCCATAATCATTCTAATCACAGCCACATAGTGTACAAGATGTTGTAGCACTCTTACGAGGGTGGTCCGATACGGACTTAGCCTCACCGCCGGATGGCGCCAGTATCGCAAGAGCAACTTACTATCGTGTAGAACATTCTATTGGACGGCTACTGTCGAAATTTCAGCCGGATCGGACTCGTAGTTTTGTTTTGACCGCGTGTGGAAGCGGGAGTGTCCGCGGATCTTAGAAAAATGAAAAAAGAGCAATATCGGTCGGTGATTCGATTCTTGTTTTTGGAAGGGAAATCGCGCAGCAAAATCAAAGAGCGTTTGGATGCTGTGTACGGTGACTCTTATCGACCATCAAAAATTAATTTAACGAGTTTCAACGTGGTCGCACGTCGGTTTTTGATGAGCCACGCCCAGGTGCCCCGAAAACGGCTACCACGGAGGATAACGTGACAAAAATCCACGATCTCGTATTGGCAAACCGCCAATTGAACGTGCGCGAGATAGCTGAGAGAGTAGGCATTTCAAAAGATCGCGTGGGTCATATCCTGCATTAAATTTTGGGCATGAGAAAGCTGTCGGCGCAATGGGTGCCGCGTTTGCTCACTCCGGACAACAAGCGCAACCTTGGGACTACTTCAGAGCAGTGTTTGACGCTGTTTAAGCGCAATTCGAAGGAGTTTTCGTTTCGTGACAGCCGACGAAACATGGATCCACTGGTACACACCAGAGACCAAGGAACAGTCGAAACAGCTGAAAAAGGCGAAGACTGTCCCATCGGCCGGAAAGGTGATGGCCACCGTTTTCTGGGATTCACAAGGTGTGATCCACACCTGGAGAAGGGCAAAACGGTCACAGAGCTGTACTATGCCAAATTGTTGGGCCGATTCGACGCCGAATGGAAGAAAAAACGGGCCCACTTGGCGAAGAAAAAAGTGCTCTTCCACCATGATAATGCACCGGCTCACACCTCCGCCCTCGCCACGGCCAAATTGGTCGAATTGGGCTACGAGCTACTGCCCCATCCACCGTATTCTCCAGATTTGGCCCCGTGCGACTTCTTTTTGTTTCCAAACTTGAAAAAGTAACTCGCCGAACAGAAATTTCAGTCATATGAGGAGGTCATCGCCGCCACGGAGGCCTACTTTGCAGACCTCGAGAAAACGTATTTTTCAGACGGGTTAAAGAAGTTGGAGCATCACTGGGTCAAGTGTATCGAGCTAATATGAGACTATATTGAAAAATAAATCGCCATTTCTCCAAAATTTTTGTTTTTCTTTTGTAGGCTAAGTAGTTATCGGACCACCCTCGTAGTATAAGCAATTCGAGGGAATAAAAGAGGACTGTTATGCCTTCGTCAGCATTTTTTGATCATTCACAACTGATGTTGCACAATTTATGGACCGACTTGAACTACAGACCTTCCGCTCAACAGTCGATGATAATTACAATAGCACCACGATCACCCCGATTTTAGGTATCTGAGCAATATGTGGCCGAGCTTGGTGTTGCTGCAAAATCATTTCGTCTTGTTTTCGCTAGTATCGTTTTGTGTTTTCGCAAGTTTTGAGCCTCTGACTGGTTGTACGCGGTTCTAAAACTCATAATATGCGAGTATCACGCCGAGCTGGTCCCACCTAAAATATAGCACGAGTTAGATCTATGATATTTGACTTAGGCACCGATGTTAGTGCACAGCCGCGGCAGCTCTACTATATCTTCCACCTTGGATTATCGCCAATCACAATAAGTTGCAGAAACTCTTCCTTTCTTGCTGCTGGGACAGTACTTTGCTCGTGAAATAAAATCTGGTTTAACATCTCTTGGCTTCCACTCGACCAATCAACTTGCTTTTTCACAATTTCCAAGGCTATTGAACGATTAGAAATGGCTGTTGAGTTACCGCCAATGAAATTGCAAGTTCTGGTTGGATCTGGAACAGTTAATGCCTCTAATTCTTCAAGTCTTCAAACTTGTTCACCGATCCGGAACTCTACTTTTCTTCCAAGTCGAAGTCTGCATTGTGGCATTGAAATCATTCGTGACACGTTCTATAACTAATGGAAGCCTCACCGCATGTTTTTTAGACTTTAAGGTGAAAATGGCTTAAAGTTCTTTACTCTTACACAAAAAAAATATGACGCCAATATTCACAAATGTAATGATAGCGAGATAACAGAGGCCCAAGCATACCTCCTCTTATTTCCTCCGCTAGCCCCATCTATCATAGAAATGTGTTTTTCTATCGATTTAAAATAACACCTCTTATTGGATGACGCTACGTTAAAAACAAATATTTACCTTGGAACATCGGAAATTGATTGCTTTCATTTTGTAATGTGATTATTTTTAAATCCGGGCTTGAAATCGGATTCTTCGGATGACTGCTTGAGCTCGTATTGTATTATGGCAAAGAAAACAATTTAAAAAATTGCACAAGTAATTCATTAGGTTTCAAAAGGTCCATAACACGTTGCCTTCAAACCAATTCTTAAATGCTGAACTAGAGTTAAATACATTATTAATTGGCAATTAAAATATATTCGCCTTAGGTTGCATCATAGACACTTGGTACACAGGGCCCTTACTGTCTGCCTAATAGTTCTGCATAAGTCCTAGTACATAGTCCTTGATTATCCCAATGGCATGTAATCTAATCCGACCGTCCTATCATGCTTCTTATATCGTTCCAGAGTTATACAATCATCACATCCTGTGTGCAACACAATTATGCTGTTTGGCGTAATTACATGCCTGGCGTCTGTTATCCTTCTCGGAATTGATGGACGTTTCGTCGATCCCGACGATTATCCCAAGGTACAACTCCAAGGACTTGCATACATATTACAATAAATACAATAAATTTCTTAATTGCAGATATGCCAAGCGAGAGCATGGCTACTGTCGACCGGCTTCACTCTGGCTTACGGTGCGATGTTCAGCAAAGTGTGGCGTGTTCATCGGTTCACGACAAAAGCGAAAACAGATCCTAAGGTAAGTTGTCTAGTTGTCTACCATACCGCAGCCCAATTCCAGCTCATCAATCCCCCAGCCAGCCCCAAACAGTCCATTCGAAAGCACTTAACAAATTGAAATTTAAATATTCACGAAAATAAAAAAAAAAGTTTTTTATACCACGCACCTGTTCTAGGAATGTCCTCGCAACACAAGCGTCGCTCATAATTATTTAATTACACACAACGATAAGGACACTGCCATTCACCGTGAATAAGTGTAACAACTGACTCTTCCTCGCAGCTGCGACAAGACAGAATAAGAGAACGCGAAAAATGTCCTTAATTAGAGGGACGAAAAAAAATGAAAAACGTTTAAGCCGCTCATTTGGTTCATTATACTCCATGAACGAGAATCTGATTCGCAATGGCAAATTGATTTCCATGCGAGAATGTAATTACGCGGTAGATCTGTTGAATTTTTCAAACTCGCAGTTTTTTTTTTCGCTTTTTGGCTTCTCTTTACTCATTAGGTAATTGCCAAAAATGTAATTAGAGCTGGTCGTCTAGTGCCGGTTTACTTTGGAATAAATTAGCAATTCGCGTGCGCAGTAAGGAAGCATTGCTCCATCTGCCGCCAAATATGGTATGTCGGTGGAAGGTGAGCTGATGGCGTAGTTACTGGAAAATTTCTTCTGTCACATTAAATTTGAAAAACAGGTGCTTAGAGGGATCTTGGTTGACATTTTAAGACCGATTTAGTCGATGGAAGCATGGAGGAATTGGAGTGAAATGTTGAAACCGAAAGGTGGTGCAAAAATTATTGGAATTTATGTCCTTTGTGCAGGCAAAAGGTATATGGTTTACGTTACAGCCAGCAAGGGAGGAGCTGTGCGCCCTAGGGAGATCTATTATGGTGAAAAGCCAATTAGGCGAATGTGCCTTCAACCCTCCTAATGAGGTTGAGAATCGATCTTGTAGAAGAAAATTAAGGAAAAGATACGTTTCCTGTGGTGGCAAAAAGCAACATCCTCAATTACTACCTGTCTTGCCGTTTCGTTAACCTCAAGTTTGCATTCTGCCTCGGAAGAGAAATACTTTTTGTGGGTAATTACTCAGCTTCCTATTAAAGCTGATTTGACACGTTAAAGTGATTTGCTTTGATTGATGAAGCTCTTGAGCTATATTCTAGGAGAGTGTTGAGCACCTATATACTCGTATGTTCAAGAGGAACTCCTTTGGGCTAGTAGACCATCGGTTTCGCCGTCGCTGTGCTACCAGGCTCTAACCTTGTTGTTCTTTGCTAGGTTTTGTAGAGTATCATTGCAGTCATTGATGAATTTTTATTTTATACTTGGTGAGCCCTGTACGTCGATGCCTTCTTGACAATCCTAGTACCACAGAGAGAATACCTAGTAGTTAAGTCTAAAAATACAAGTGTCACACTGGATTCAAACTCGGCAAGAGCTTAGTCATTTTTCACCATTCGGAGTAGGCTCCTTTTGCTGATGGGAGGAAATGACTCACAGAATTCTTAGGTGATTCGGAAAAGTTTAGGCTTTCGCCTTCCACCGGTGGTAGCTCCAGTTATGATGACAATAATGTCGAGTCAATGTCAAGTTCATGAAAAATAGAAATGTTTTTTTTTCTTTTTTGCTGAATACTCCAAAGTATGTGGACTGTTCATAGATACCAGTGACTTGTATCGCTGGGGTAAATGCTTTGCATACCCTACTGGTTCCATTCGGGTATACACCTACGTACTGAAGGGTGGCAAGTACGAGGTATGTCAAATAAGTTCCCGGACAACCGCTATAAAAATTTTTATTTTACAAATTAGGCTCTATAACAACGATCCCCTTCAAAGTAGTCCCCTTGTGCAGCAATGCACCGCCGCATTCGATTTTTCCAGCTCTCGAAACACCTGGCCCACTCGGCTTCTGGAATTGCCTTTAACAGCCGCGCCGATTCTCTTTTTATGTCCTCTGCACTGCCCAAATGGGTCCCTCTCATGGAATCCTTGATCTTGTCGAATAAGAAAAAGTCGCAGGGTGCGAGATCTGGGGAATAGGGTGGGTGTTCGAGCACAGTTGTACGATTTCGTGCCAAAAAATTGCTCACAGTGAATAACCGATGTGCTGGTGCGTTGTCGTGGTGAAGAATCCAGGAGTTCTCTTTCCACAAATCGGGTCTTTTCTTACGTATCCGCTCTCGTAACCGCCTCATTGTCTCCTTATAGGCCTCCCCAGTTATTGTCGAACCTGTCGGCATCCACTCCAAGAGTATCAACCCCCGGCAATCGAAGAAATACTATCGAAGAAATTTAATCACGACTCGTTGTTCAATTTTTTCATCGATTTCCATTTCAGCATGCCTCACTTTACTCACTTCGATAAATAATTCACTAAAATTCGAGAACGCCACCTATCCACTTGAAACTTCGTATGCAACAACTAGACAGATGTAGGAATATGGAACGTAACTCGGTACCACGTCAGTGTTACCACACAGCGCGCAAAAAATGTTGTCCGGGAACTTATTTGACAGACCTCGTAATTCACTCTGCTGCTCCTCCTCCTGGTTCGGACACTCTGAGCAATAAAGGTAGTTATCATGACCAAATCTTTATTGATACCTGTGGCCAGAAAGGAACTATTTTAGGCGGTAATTGTACTTTAATTATCAGTTGACGGAATCAGAATATGAGTCCACCTGCCCCTAATGGTACTAATTCACCGGGTTTGTCATAGAGCGCTTCCTTTCCTTCTCCTTGATTTTTCTTAATGTATCAGCTTCAGTGGACGTGAAGAATCTCCTGCATCTCCTTTTCTAATGACCGAGAATGTAAACGGAGGTCAATTCAGCATCAACAAATACGGCTTCATCGATATTGTTATGGATAAATTCGGTATACTGATGACTGTTTTCGGCAACTTTCATATCTTTTGAAAGCTCCTGCCCAGACAGATGCAGCGTGTAACAAAACACAGCTCACCACTCTAGATAGTAGGATCAACTTCTATCTCCCTATACTTTTTCTCTTTTTTGTACTATTTGTGTATTAATCATCAGTTGTCGTATTTAGTGCTCCACTTGTCGGCTTCACTGCGTGTCATCATCAATGACTTTTAATGGATTCTCGTCTGGTGGTATGAACTCTCTTTCCGTGAGATCGATGATTAAAATACTATCTAACGCTTGTGAAGGGTTTAAGATTTGTCATTTTAATGCGCGTAGCTTAAATACTTTTAAACTAAATTATGTGAGTAATATTTTTGTTGGTTCGGGTGTTGATGTAATTTGTGTCTCGGAAACTTGGTTCAGGCCTGATATACCAGATAATTTTTATCAAATCAATGGGTATACTCTGATTCGAAATGACAGAATTACGGAAACGACAGGTGGTGGGGTGGCAATCTATTGCAATACCTCGCTTGACTGCAAAATCATTGGAAAGTCCGAAGGTGGAGGCATTGAATTCCTTGTTATTGAAGTTTCTGATGGTTGTATTAAAAGCATCATAGGAACTGCTTACAATCCAAATCGAAATCTCTCTCCGGAACCTTTTTTCTCGGTTATTCAAAATGTTTCATCATCCTATGAACATATCATTATTTCCGGAGATTTCAATGCTGATCTTTTAAAGAGTGACTCTCGAGCTCTCCATCTCTTAGATTGTATTGCTACAACTGGTTTGACTGTATACAATAGATTTGCTACTCGTTTCGCTCCGAACTGTTCTCCTAGCCTTCTTGATCTGTGCATAGTGTCTGATCGTTCGAACGTCCTGCTCCAAGACCAACTATCATTTGAAGGTGTGTCAGACCAGGATCTTATTTTTTGTACGTACGACATAGACTTTGCTCGCACATCCAAACCTCTGTTTTTTCAATTCAGGGATTTTTCATCAATAGATTATACCTCTCTACAAAGTGATATAACTCTCGTACCTTGGCAATATGTGTATAACATGTCCACTGCCAATGATAAAGTGGATTACATGCAAACCTTATTAATTAATCTCCTTAATAGGCATGTTCCGCTTAAAAGTGTTGTAGTGCGTAATAAAAATTGTCCATGGTTTACCGCGGATGTACATAATGCTATTAAGTTACGCAGGAAGACCTATTCGAAGTGGAAAACTAACCCCACTGTTTTGAATTGGGAAGCATTTCGCCAGTCGCGTAATCTAGCATCCGCCATTACTCGTAGGGCTAAAAAAAGATACTATTTCTCGAAACTAAGTTCTAACTTGCCAACCAAGAGATTGTGGAACAACTTGCGGTCTCTTGGTATTGGGAAAAATATTTCTTTTTCTACGACACCTGATTTAAATGAACTTAACAAGACCTTTTCTATTGTTGATGTCGAAAACACAAACTTTGTTCCTAATCCTCAGCTCATTTATCAGAACGTAAATAGTTTTAACTTTCGGACGGTCTCGGAGGTTGAAGTCATCGAAAATATCCGTTCGCTAAAGTCGGAAGCGATTGGGGAAGATGGACTACCGCTTCGTTTTATCAGGATGATTCTTATCTCTATCATAGCTCCACTTACTCACATATTCAACTTTTGTATATACTCCTGCACTTTCCCTAATAGTTGGAAAACAGCAAAAGTTATCCCTGTGCCTAAGAAACCTCATCCGGTATCTGCATCGGATTTCCGCCCAATTAGCATTTTACCCTGCCTGTCAAAAGTTCTTGAGAGAATAATGGCTAAACAAATTTCGAAACACCTTGTGGCTCATGCCCTGTTGTCCCCTATACAGTCGGGTTTCCGTGAGCATCACAGTTGCTCAACAGCAATTGTTAAAGTTCTTGATGACATTAGGACCCAATTCGATCAAGACTTTGTTACAGTTTTATGTTTGCTTGACTTTTCCAAAGCTTTTGATAGGGTAAATCACATCATATTGTGTCAAAAACTAAGATCCTATTTTGACTTTAGTGATGCATCGGTCTGTCTGATAAAAAATTATTTAAGTAACAGAAAGCAAAGAGTCACCATTGGGGGTAGCTGCTCTCAGTATTCCAACTTGTCAGCTGGAGTTCCGCAAGGATCGATCTTGGGCCCAATTTTATTCTGCTTGTATATCAACGATCTTCCTAAAGTGTGTAGAAATGTATCACTGCATCTCTATGCAGATGACGCTCAAGTCTACTTGTCCAGACCAGTTGGCCTGATCGAAGACTTGGTCTATAGACTCAACGAAGATCTATCAAACATTCATAATTGGTCAGTGAACAATGGTCTCACTCTTAATCCTAGTAAATCTCGGTGTATTGCAATCTCGAAACAATATTATGACACTGAAATGTTACCACCTGTCTACATATCGCACATGCAGCTTCATTTTGTAAATAAAATAACTAGCTTAGGATTTAAGATAACTTGTTCTCTTTCAGCCACGGAGCATATTAACTACACTGTGGGTCGTATATACGGGGCACTACGAAAGCTCTCGTTATCTGCGGCCTTCACACCGATTGATACTAAGCTAAGACTTGTCAAGATATTGCTCTTACCGATAATTGACTATGCTGCCGTAGTTTACTGTAAACTTGACTCTCGGTCCCTGCATAAATTACTTGTTGCGTTTAATGACATGGTTAGATATATATATGGACTTCGTAGACATGATCACATAACAGGCTATGATCGTACTGTCCTTGGAATTACCCCTAAGGACTTTTTAGATGCTAGATGTTGCATTTTTATGCACAAAATTATTCAGAAGCTACTACCAACATACTTATTTAATAAGCTTCAATTTGCACAATCACCTAGAACCCTCAATCTTATTACACCAGTATCGGTATATTTAAACACTTCACGCCTATTCTTTGTTCATGTCGCCAGACTTTGGAACTCACTGCCATTGCAAGTGAGGCGACAAGTCCAGACTAAGCATTTTAAAAATGAAATTTACAAATACTTTAAACAGCAACGTTAACAACACACATTCTTTTTAACTATCTTTTTTTTCCTTTTCTTTCCACTTCCTTCTTTCCCCTCCCTTATCTTAGGTTTAAGATTTTATTTGTAAGATTTTATCATCATCATCAGTTCGATCAGTTCGGGACCTTTAGATTCTAGCCACCGATCTGCTTAATTGCAGCGTTTGTGACTAACTCGACTACCTCTGTGTATTTTGTAATGGTCTCGATTGTGAAACCGATGACATTTATTCCCTGGGATAGGGACATCGTTTTACATTAGATGAAATATGATGGGACTACGTACGGACCCTTGAGGTATTCCAGCCGAGGCATTGTAATACTTATTTATATGTTCCCATCTACCCATCGATAACGATAGAGTTCCATTTGGAATTCGAAAATTTAGGGCCTCATTGACGACCCTTCGCGAAGTCTCCCTGCCATGAATGTGTTCCTTCCACTCTTCTTCTATATCCTTCCGTATTTTGTCTTCCCACCTATAATGCGGCATGCCTGGGGGTCTTTTTTTCCTCAGGTTTTCCACTTTTTATTTTTCCCAGTTTTCGTCCACTCTCCATTCTTTCTACTTGTCCTATCCATCTTAGTCTTTGCGATTTTATTATTCGCATGATACTAGAGTTGGAGACTACCCTAACCAAACAGTAAGGGATTTTCATCCTTTGAGCGATCTGGAGCCAGTCTAAGTTGTTGACACATATCATACCTGTGATCTGATAAAGCTTCCGTCACCTTTCCTTCAGTGAATAATTTGCTGAACGTGCTTCACTCTTGAGTATTCCCTTTTGTGTCTAGCAGACATATGGGCCGAGATGAAGAACTGTGGTGAGCACACCGGGATCACTTTGAATATCGGTCTAGACTGCTTTTTTAGGAATTCCACCGAGTCCAGGCACACTTCTGTCTCCTATTCTGATGAGTGTTCCCTGTTGCTTATACTGTATTTCTTGTATTTCTTATACTATTGCGGGCATAGAATGTGGCCTCAGCTTCTCAGGATTAGTGGTCATGCTGTTAGTGGGGATTAACAAGCCTTTATTGTATATACCTATATAACCAGTCCGTAAGCCGTGCCACCTGTGTTCATGTCTCCATGTAAAGGTCTCCAGGAGTTGCTGCAAATCGACTTGTGTTGGGCTTTGTGTCGGACCTTAAATCAGTTTGTCTAGAGTGTTTTTATTTTATCTTCCACCAGTAGCATGATGCATTTCTTAGGCCTGCTGTTTTGCTAGGCATACCTACTTATATCAAAGCTACAAATATTTTCTATGAGTTTACGCGACACATTTTTAGGGAGTTGGTTACTATCAACGTTAAAGTTATTTAGCCTCTCGAATGTCAACAGACTGTCCTTCCTGATCGCTTGGTGGTCACTGTGGCTATAGGTCCTGCTGACTCCCTAATTCATATTGCGTATGATAGAAGGGCTCATTAGGGTTAAGTCGATTAATGATACCTACGAGCTACGACATGTAAGAGGTTTTTTCAATAGGGATGAGTTTATTTTAAAATTTAATAAAACAAGTTAGACGTCCTATTGTCGATGACTCAGAGACATAGATTAGACTGTACTTAAGCGATAGCACGGGCTATGTTAACTTAGAAGGCGCGGATTGGTTGCGGCTTATTGGTATAAACCTGACACTTAGGGAACCTTGCGGGGTCAAATTGCACGATCTTGGTAGCCAGTTTACGTCGCCTCTGTGTGAGATAACTATGTTCTCAAATCGTTTGTGTGCCTATTGTGGCATTAACTCTGTGGCACGTGGCGCTATCGTATTCGAAACACATGTCGTTCACACGGATAATTGGTTATCATTGATCTGTATGGCTGTGCCTTGATGGTGATCGCAATGTCATCGTTTTTTTCTAAGAAGCACTGACCGATGATGCCACCTGCCCATAATCCACACCAAAACATTGACTTTCTGTGGATTCATTGCTAACTTCTGCAATTTTGTTTGCTGACCTACCCGCTTATCCAACAATAGTGGCTGAATATAATTTTTTGTTCTTGAAATCGGTGTCCGCTCTCAACTGCTCCAAGACTCAGTCAGCGAACACACGCCGTTTTCCATAATTATTTTCTTTCAGTTCCTGAGTGAGTCAGTTGGACTTCGTTCCGATGCAGAGCAGTGGAGCGAGCGCAAGCGGTAGAGGAAATATAAAGTACCGGCCAGATGCTGATAGAAACAGAGGAGTCAGGGTGCGACGTGTGATTTTTTAAACGTTTGGTTTTTAACTGGCAAGGAAAAGAACAGGAAAATTAGAAAAGTGTACACAATATTTATTTCAGTTAATGAAGCAGTGCTTGCCATTTAGACTTCCAGTATTGTTTTGTGAGTGTGGACGACGACAACTTTTTACGTGCTCCGTACTTCCAAGGCTGCAGTTGACGCTGCCATATCATAGTTCAAATTGAATTGTTCGGAAGCAGCCTAAAGTCTCAATGCAAGTTTCGGCAAGATGATGTCACCAATAAACCGAGTTCACAACACATCGATTAAAAAATAGGAAAATGAAATGTCAAAATCTAGGCGTCCCTAATGGAAAACCTATTTCCTATATCCTCTATGTGTTGCAAATTTATGCCGGAAGAATGCGGCTTTTAGCAATTGTGAGCCTGTCCCACTCCGTTGCCCATGCGTTAAAATCTCTACCGATTTTAGCAGACGGACATGATCCAATCGCTCTCGTGTCGGAAGACATTCTGAGTCTAAGAGTCTTACCGGATTGTGTAAGACCAACCAGTGCCTTTGGCCTTTCGTTGGGTATGACTGAATGACGCTTGTTATGCCGGGACATGTTAATTATTGAAGACTCCGTAACTTAGTGATGATCGTTTTTTTATTCAGTCCTGTTCCACCATACGATATGGGAATAGAAGTCTAGGACTCACATTCCCATGTTATACTACTATAAGTACCATAGTGCCATTTCCATGGGTAGATAGTGAACACGCATTATAAAGTATTCAACTTAGCGGGCTTATAAAAATATACATTCGATGAAGTGGACGAAAACTTTAACATTTTGAATTGGTCAACGTCCAGCAAGTCAAATGTAACTCGATCCCATTAAAACCTGCTGTCTGGCATAAGTGAAAAAGAAAAACATTTCTCTACAAATCTACCCTTAATGCCAACTCATTCGATATTTATTAGAAATTCTCATCAATTATATCCTTGGATCAACTTAACCCAACTCGTGCATGTAACAGCAATAAGCTCGCATTCTTAACCTACATAACAAGGGTCTATACCCGCCAATAAATATCATCGTTACTTTAAGAAACACAACCCCAAAGACGGCCGTTACCAAAATAGCTCATTGGGCTCACGTGCTGCAAATATACGTTCCGACTTATAGCTATGTCTTGCACAAAAAAAAAACAGACTCGCAGCGTCAGCTTATTTTTCTACACATACATACAATACATACTCGTATGTGGAATCTATTTATCCATATCTCAGTAGCCGTTGACGTATCCCGAAATAAAATCCAATTTTAGGCCAACGGCTTCCAATTAATTGTACGAGCTTCATCCCGTCCGTCTCGGATCCCCGTCCTCCCACTCAACTGCTACAAATGTTAGTCTCCCCTTTTCTTTGTCTGTCTCCTATTCATTACACGGATAAGACGAGTGTAAATAATGACGTAAAGACGCTCGTTGTACCGCGATGAGACCCATTAACCCATGTCTAATGGCACTCATCAATAATAAAACACACACATACAGTATCAGGATCAGCAGCATGGTCGGGATTCGTTAAACTAATTACAACAAAATGTGAGTATTCTATCTATCTGAAGAGGCTTTTCTCGGGCTTTGTATCTTTCTGTTTTTGGTCTGGAAAGACCCCAACGATCGACCAATTAACCCGAATCAAAAGAGATGAACAGTGCTCATGACATGTTGTGTAATATGACAAGCAAATCATTCACTCGCTATCATCCACACGTTTGCTTATTCCTTTGACCTCAAAGCACTCAAATGCCTTGGATTTGGTGGATACATTTTGTTAACTCGCTCGCGTATCGATTACACCGTTCTCCATTTCTTTTTTCAATTAAATATTCATGCAACGGCAATAGTAATTAATTTTAATATGCATGCATGCAAACAAGTATCCGAATCGATTGGGAGTCATCGATAATGGTAGCCCATAAGGCTGTTGTTCACTTGTCCTTCGAGTGGTTGATAACACAGCACGATGAAGGGCTTGGTAAACAAATTATGTATGACGGGGAACCTTGGTCTTGATATGATGTTTGCTATTGGGATATCCAACAAGATGTTGTCATTTTAAATTAATGAGACAAACCCAAAGTTTGCTTATGAAAATAGCGATATTTTTATTTTATTCAAAAGCCCTGAGGTTAATAATGGAGTGCAATATCTATCAAACGTCCGTTGCGGGCCTGATTAGAAATAGTCGTTCTTTTGACAAAACTTTTAACTCATCTGATGGTGTAAGCCTTACACTGTAAGGTATCGAGAGGGGTCGCTCATCGGTCCGACGAGGTGATGTTGGGTATCGACCGCAATGAGTCCAAGAAAGAAACGTGTAAATTGGGCGTTGGAGGACAAGTTACCAGAAGTCAGTGTCATCGCTTGGAAATATATGGTGAGCACGGAGCTACTACACGGCTTGAGATGTGACGGACATGGTTCCGGAGTTCGATTCCAAGGACTCATGGGACCCTATCGAAAGCTTGAATGCAGAAGATGGGAACATCAGGCGAGTTTTTTTGCCCATCAACTAAGGATGACGCGAATGTTCATGATAGGCTATGGGAATGCAAGCAAAGACCCGGCGAACACCTGGAAGTATACGTGCTTCAAAATGGCGATCGCCTCCCATGGATAAATCCAGAAGGTTATTGGGAAACATCGAACAGGTGATCGCGGATTCAGCATGCATGGCCATTTCGAGAGGTCAAGTCGATATTCGTTGACAACGTTCTGGAGAGGTTCGTCGGATAGTCAGGCTAAAGGCCAAGAACCAATGGATAAGCTTCATAATTCGAGTACCAATAAGTGGGACATTATAAGAGAGAGTGTCCAATGAAGCGAGCAGAAGCACTGGAGGGAAAACGAAGTATCGCTGCAGGCAGGAGTCCAGGAAATCCACGCTGGATGCCAATAAGAACAGAGGGGTGGGAGTATAAGAAGTGATTTTTTAAGCGTTTGGTTTTCAATTGCCAAAAAAGCAAATATAGAAAAATTACAAAATTGTGTAGAACTTTCACTTAAATTGATAAATAAATGCCATTTACTTTTCAAGGACATTTTTATCCCGAGTAGTTTTTAAGTGATCCATAGTGAGAGTCTAATTTTTGTTTTTTTGGGCATCTAGGCTCGTATTCTCGCTAATAACACATGTAATATTGTCTTTAAAGCTATAATTGACACTGGCCTACCTACCCAGGCAAGGGATTCACTGTATCCCTATAAAAAATAGTCTAAAGGCGTCAAATCGCACGATCTAGCCGGCCAATTCACCGGTCTAAAACGAGAGATAAATTTCTCACCGAACTCGTATTAAAATTCGACGTTATAGCTGGTCGACTGGTGTCTGTTCTTGCACGAGCTGTATTTTGTGAGGTCTTAGACGATACTACAGTTTGGTCACCATGGCTTGAATTGCTAGCTCAGTAGGTCGATCAGGAACACTGTAAGATGGTCAAAGTGCGCACATTTTTTTCCACATTTTTCAATTATTTATAAGCTATGTTTGGATTCAAGTTTTTCCATGAAGAAATGGCAATCTTAACTAAGCATGCTTGATTTTAACACATTTCAAATATGATGTGTGAGGTTTCAAAAATAAAACACTGGAAAACCAAACAGTAAAACAATCAAGGTAGTAGCAATATACATATATTAGTAGTGCTTGATTAACGCTGCGTAAGTCGGACGGAGAGGCTGGAAACTTGAAATTCGCTTCATTTGAACGGTTCCCTATGGATGTGAAAAGTAGGACGTGCGCATGGCTTAAGTGGTTTCAGGCGATAGTCAACCGTATCAAAGGATCATTGGGTGAAACGTCCCGGACCAATCGTTAGCCAAAGTTGAAAAGCCATCCTATAAGTTGAATTCATCGGTAGATTGCAAAAGTGGACCCATCAAATGCTTTTGGTCGAGGTAGTTCAAGAACGAAATTCGAGGTGGCGGAACTCGATGATGGAGATGTCGGTGGGCTAGCTAAGCAATATCCAGAGAAGCTAGTTGTACCAGAAACAACTCTACGATCGACGACACCACAAGCTATAAAAGTTCGAGATGAATGATCACGTGTTGAAAGAGCACGGGGCCGCCGCAACAGGTATGAAAGGTATGGTATGTGGTGAAATCAGAGGAAATTCCGCACCGTAATGAGCTCGCCAAGCTGAAACCGTGGTAGGAATAGTGAAAGGGGAAGGCTATGCATCGATATTACACCGAGGACAAAGCCGATGGAGTTGTTCATGCAGATAGAGGAGACAGAGCTGTTTCCGGGGGTGGTCGTGGTGCAATGGTAATCATCACCTACTGTTGAGCGGAAGGTCTGTAGTTCAAGTTAGATCAACTGGGCAAAAACATCAATTGTGAATGAGAGATGATCAAACAAATTTTGACGAAGGCATAAACTCGCAGGATAAGATCACTTCAAAATGTATACTCTGTGTATGCATTTCCAATATAACACCTTAGTGACATGGAAACAAAAAAAGGTATTGTGAACTACAACCAACGTGAAAAATTCAGTCGAATCTCTCGAATCCTATCTAGGACAACTATCCCTGGAGAGTGGTGAACGGGCATCTTCGACACAAACCATCTGCACCCCGTCCAGGTTGTGTGACAAACACCACAAGAGCGCATAACTCTTGAACCAGCGCTAACCCTATAAAAAAAAAACAAAAAGGAAATGATCGATTAAGAATAACCGGACCATCGAGCCTCCGAAACAACCACATCGTGTCAAAACGATGGAAATAATGAATAAAGGGCACAACCCAGTAAGTGTACGTTTTTTGCGTCCTTTACTTAACAATTTTGCGGCGGACAATTTAAGTCTCCATTTCGCGAAATCGCACGTCCAGGGAATTCGTCATGCAATAAAGCACCTGTTCCAAGCGGTTTGAAGCACCGTCTTGGTGAAAATAAGCCACATCCTTAGCACGTATTTCAACCGTCATATGAGCATCATTTTTGAAAAAAAAAAATTAGCTCGAGGGCACCGCCAGCATCAAACTGTTACGCTCTATGAACGGAATCATCATTTCCCTTGGTTTTTCAGAGCTACTGATGTGAGAGTTCTGTGTGGTTTCGCATAAGCCTATTTACTCAGACAAAGTTCGGCAAAAAAAACCACGATCTTCGGAGAACAGAGTTGTCTTGGGTTCATTTTTAACTGAACCCTATGAGCTGGTAAGCTAAGAGCCTTATTCAAAATGGGGTGCAAAGTGTTTGAATGGACACACCTGGGTTTTCGTTCAAAGTCTAAGCTACGATGGCAATGTTTTCAGCTGATCTTGCCAGACGAACATGAATTCGAGTCTTCAAGTCACTCATTTAATGAAGGCGCTTGATTACGACCAATATCAATACAAATGCTACGAAGCGTTTCCGGTATATTTCCACCGCGTTCATTATTCTGTGAGTTCGTTTCGACCTATATTTAATAATGTTTAAGCTTTAGCCTGGGTTTTACCTTCCAGTGGCGGTTGCAGGTAGACGGATGGGGTGAAATTCAAAACGTCACCTCTTATTGGATAAACGTTTAGTATGAAATTAATGGAAATTTCACTAGACTATTCATCGTAAAATGTACACGGACTCACCACCTCGACCTAAGGTTATAATTGTAAAGTGTCCTCTGGTCCCTAACATAATAGCGCGTTGCGAGTCAGTTCAAGGCATTCAGACCGACTTCACTAATGCATTAGAGTGACTGCAATCCTACACCTAGAGAGTGGATTAAGCGCGTCTGTCCCATTCCTAACAGACACAGGATTCACACACTTATTTACTGTCTGGCTTCAGACGTCTTCGCCAAAGAAAACGACGAAAAATAAAATCACTTCTCGACCATTTGTCAAGTGTCCATTCAAAAATCCATTCAAGACCCCACACGGAGCACATAAAGAATCCATTCTCATCCTTCATATCCTTCACTTCGTCTTTGCCTCGTGCAATAGAATAAATGCATTTGCATCACGAATCCAATTGCTTAAGGAGCGGTGCACCCATTACGTGATATTCCCCCCGTCTACGTGATGCAAATAAAACCAGTAGCACATGTCTTCCTTCCACCGACGACCGTCAAGGCAGCGACACACGACATACGAGTACGAATTCTCGTACCGGCTCATACATAGTAATGTAATGCACTGCAGCGACGCCATTATTCATCTCATTTTAACCGATATGGGTCGGTCGTCTGACTTCGATTCCATGTCGCTTTGCTAGTGTCATCCACAATGAAGTGCTCATATTTCTTTGACTTCGCTTCCATACGTCCTGTATCGATCTGGCTCGGTAGACCGGGTAGTGTCGTCCAAATGATGCGAAAATCATTTTTGTCTTCTTCTTTTCTTCTTCTTGTACTTGGCTAGAAAAAAGTCGAACCATGGAAACTGTACACAATGGTATCGGGGCTGCTGTCGGTCGATTTGGTTATCCTCCTGGCATGGCAAATATTCGATCCGTTACAACGTATCCTGGAGTCATTTCCTCTCGAAGATCCCATCTCTACAACGGACGACGTTCAGATACGACCCGAACTGGAGCACTGCGAGAGCGAGAGGAACTCCATGTGGCTGGGTGAGTCTTGCTTTTCTTTTACTTCCTTATGGACGCTCTTATATGAAAAAAAAAAAATTTTTGTTGCTTACAGGATTGGTGTATGGATTTAAGGGTCTGATACTGGTATTTGGATTATTCCTGGCTTACGAAACCCGCTCGATAAAAGTGAAGCAAATCAACGATTCGAGATATGTTGGCATGAGTATATACAACGTGGTGGTCCTGTGCCTGATAACGGCGCCCGTTGCTATGGTTATTGCCTCACAGCAGGACGCATCGTTTGCATTTGTGTCGTTGGCTGTGATATTCTGTTGTTTCCTCAGCATGTTGCTGATTTTTGTGCCAAAGGTGAGCTCATCCTGCCTCTACACATATGGTCTGGCTATAATCGTTTACAAATATGTTATTCAGGTAATTGAAGTAATCCGACATCCGAAGGATAAAGCGGAGTCCAAATACAATCCCGATTCGGGTATATCGAAAGAGGACGAGGAACGATACCAGAAACTAGTCACCGAGAATGAAGAGCTCCAACGACTGATATCACAGGTAAGCTATTTCGAATCCTTCTAATCATTTCTATTTCTGGTCAGTGGTGCTTGTAATGCTTGCATTGTCATAATTGCTATTAATAAAGCTCACGTTAAACGGCGGCGGCGAGGGAATAAAGCGTGTGCATTAGCACATGAAAGAGATAACCATGTTGGTTCTGCGGTTTGATTGCGACAGTTCATGAAGTCGATGTGACGGCTGAATTGTCGAATGAAAGCTTTTAATGACGGCGCCATACAAATCGTTATTGTACCCGTCGGGTTAGGTGACGGGACTATAAGTATCCTGAGTGGATTAATAAATCTGTAATTGGGCAGGTAGAACTTAAGATGCTGTGAGGTATCGGAGTCTCTTAAAATTGTTTTTAAAGCCTTGAGAAGACCAAGGCAGACTGACTTGCCTCAGATCAATCACGTTAGCCGACGAGGTTTAATTACTATTTCGAATAAATTTGATGGAGTGCAACAAGCATGGGACTATGTTGTGTTGATTCCTGACACCGATAACACTACTTCTCCTCACCCTTAACCAAGGGGCTCGTTTTTTGGCATATTACATCACTTTTCCAATTAGTTCGGGCTCAATAGCAATATTGTGTCTTCAAACTCTCTATTTTTTCTCTGTATTTTTCGGAATTAGGAACGATCGTGGCTGCGACTGTGTGAATCGCGGCACCGTCTTGTTGTAACAATGACTCTCTTAAGTCAGGTTACTACAGGGTGTTGATGCGCAATATAATCTAATCTAGTGTAGTCTAGTCGACATCTAGCCTCTTTGCACCAAGTCATGCACTACCTTGTCGTGGTACCGCTGAACAAGCCAAGCCCTTAGGGGTCAGGTGGATTAATAACTTCATGGCGAACTTCGTCATTGGCCTTCTCGGCCAAGCTGACCTGAGGGTGATGACGAATTTTACTAGGAGGAAGCGACAATAGCAACGGAGGGTCTGCAACCCTGCGTTACTCCTTGTGAGCTCGCAAGGAAAATAGAAGAAGGATATACAATCTCCGGCAGAGGCCTCGGACTGCCGGTCTCACAATTCCCTCGAAGTCACCAGCTCCAGCCAGGCATGCATCTCCACCTCCACCACTTTTTTTTTTTTTTTTTGTAGGATTCGCGCAGGTTGCAGAGTTAGCTCTTATGGTGTTTGTCACACAACCTAGATGGGGTGCAGATGGGAATGTTCGTTCACTATTCTCCGGGGGTGGTTGTCCTAGATAGGATTCGAGAGATTCGACTGAATTTTTTACGTTGGTTGCAGTTCACAGTAAATTTTTTATCATTAGATGTTGTTCGAGTACACACAGGGTATGAATTTTGAATTTTGATCTTATACCGCAAGTGTTATGCCTTCGTCAGTACTTTTTTTTGTTTTTGATCATCTCTCATTCACAACTGATGTTGTTGCATAATTTTTCCATATAGGAATTGTTCTTGACTATGGACTGACTTGAACTACAGACCTTCCACTCAACAGTTGATGATGAATACCATTGTACCACCACCACCACTGGAACAATCTGTTGCAGAACCGTTCCTTTGCCCTAGCTCCGATCGTGCTTTCAGGAAAAAAACTTGACCTGGGTTTGCACCGTTCACAATGACACCTTGATGAGGTTCATGCTGAAGTGGATGTCGAGAGAGTCAAGAAACACTATTCCAGAAAGAAATCAGGATGATGGCTAGAAACGAAGCTAATGGTCAAATAATTTGGGAGGTTCATGAACCAGTACCTACTTACAAAGGTTGGTGACGCCCACACTCTTGAGGTATTAAGAAGGCTCCTCAGAATAAACCTTAAAGAGAACTCATCATTCAAATGGTTAACGAACTATAACAAATGAATACGCAACAACACGTCGAAGCGGAGGACCATTGCGCCCCGAATCTCCTGAGCCTCTTGTCATCCAATCAGTCCCCCACGAAGGCAGACCTGCAGATCCTTTCGTAGCAGCGATAAAGGATCTGATATCTCTAGCTCTCGGATGCGTGCGATTTGACAACCGGCGACTGACAAAAATTGCCGGAAGATATCTTGAAGGCTACGATGTGTCCACCTCAGTCGCAGCATGGTTTCGAGCGAACTTCAGCAACTTATGACAAAGACCTCGAACCCTTCGACGCAAACGGGTGCCATCGAACGTCAATATCCCAAATTGGAAGCTGAGGAGGAGAAAATACGCCGGAATGCAGAATCTGTTTAAACGTAGTATTGGCAGATGGTAAGAATGAGTCGCAGATCCCAGAGCTTCGGCGTATAGTTGACTTTTGGGGTCTTATCTTTTCATCCGAATCGACACCATACAACACGACCTCGTTGAATCGACCCCGATCTTGAACATCTCTGGCAACCGATTATCAACTTGCAAATCTTGTCCGTCTATCTATCCGTGAATACCGGACCTGGTATTTGCTGGACCTCACCCAAGCGATGGAGAAGAGTTACTCAAGCGATCCAAGCACTGTTTTTCAATCTGGTTTTGAAGATAGGATGCTTTCCTGAGGAAATGTTGAGCGGAAAATTCATCTTCATTCCCAAAAAAAGCAGTCCAATGGATTTTAGGCCCATTAGCATATCATCTGTTGCTGTCCGCCACCGTCATAAAATCCAGCGCTTTCATGCTTCCAGCTTGATCGACGTCCGCCAGCGAGTTTAAGACGATGGATGTGCGGAAAATATTGCTATCCTTGCCTCCTTGCTAGACAATGTTAAGGGCAGGGTGAGGGAGCTTCATGTTGTCTCCGATGACTGTGCGAAGGCATCAGCCATAGGGCAAATAGCGCCACACTGGGAAAGACAGGCCTAGTCAACTACCTGACCAAATCGTATAGCCACAGCTCAACTGCATTTGAAGTGAATGGGGGTACATCAGAACACATTAAAGTCTCCAAAGGAATGCGTCAGGCTTCGTTCGGGATGAAGTCACTCGCGCCCTATCTGATGATAGGGTACGAACTAAATTGTTCACGGATCAACGGTTTGATTTTGTTATTTCCAACACAGAACCAGGAATGAAGAAACTTTTGCGCAGAGACAGAGGCAGAGATAGAGGCTCAGAAACTAGGGCTCTTGTTCAATGCTGCAAAGTGTATCGCTCTGTCCATTGTCCCGTTAGGCAGGAATAAGAAAATTAAAGTCCTTGATACTGCACGATTACGTCTTCTCAATGACTCGGTTGTCGATCAACGGACAGCTTCAAAGGAGTCGACTTTAGTCCATTTGGACCAAAAAAAGTTGGCGGTATTCTTGCGGTTGAACTGAAACGTCTTACGAAAGCCCCTTTGAAACTGCAACAAAGGCTTCTCATCACAAGAACCAATCTGATGCCTCGCCTGTATCATAAACTCGTCCTCGCCGGTACAACGGTTCTTCTGCAGTGAGAGCCGCTTGTGAAACCTTCTGGGTCCAGAGTCGGATTCAATGGGCTGATCGAGGTTTTACGAAATCTGAAGGTGTTTCCCTTTATAGCAATGAAGAAGCCGAAAAATGGTGGGCCTAATCTCTCTATAATCCCATAGATGGCCACGAACTACGAGAAAGTGAAAAAACCAACTTCTCGAGGTCTTGGATATACGGTGGCATGTATATTTCTGGACGGGACTATGTCCAATACCACCACGTCCGTATCAACGAATCATACCACTCAGATCGAGATGTCTTATGTCGCGCTGGATGTCAAGCCACCGAAACATGTACGAGGGTGGTTCATAAGTACTTAGCCTACAAAAGCAAAACAAAAATGTTGGAGAAATTGCGATTTATTTTTCAATATAGTCTCCTTTTAGCTCGATACACTTGACCCAGCTATGCTCCAACTTCTTTAACCCGTCTGAAAAATACGTTTTCTCGAGGTCTGTAAAGTAGGCCTCCGTGGCGGCGATGACCTCCTCATTTGACTGAAATTTCTGCCCGGCGAGTGACCTTTTCAAGTTTGGAAACAAAAATAAGTCGCACGGGGCCAAATCTGGAGAATACGGTGGAAGGGGCAGCAGTTCGTAGCTCAATTCGACCAATTTGGCTGTGGCGAGGGCGGAGGTGTGAGCCGGTGCGTTATCATGGTGGAAGAGCACTTTTTTCTTTGCCAAGTGGGGCCTTCAAATCGACGTCGAATCGGCCCATTAATTTGGCATAGTACAGCCCTATGACCCTTCTCCAAGTAGTCGATGTGGATCACACCTTGTGAATCCCAGAAAACGGTGCATCACCTTTCCTGCCGATGGGACAGTCTTCGCCTTCTTCGGAGCACGTTCGCTGGGTGAAGTCCACTGTTTCGTCTGTTCCTTGGTCTCTGGTGTGTACCAGTGACTCCTCCCTGGCGCTTAAACAGCGTCAAACACTGCTCTGAAATGGTCTCGCTTGTTGTCCGGAGTAAGCAAACGCGGTACCCATCGCGCCGACAGCTTTCTCATGCCCAAAATTTCATGCAGGATATGACCCGAGCGATCTTTTGAAATCCCTTCTTTCTCTATCTTGCTATCTCGCGCACCTTCAATCGGCGGTCTGCCAATACGAGATCGTGGATTTTTGTCACGTTATCCTCCGTGGTAGCCGTTTTCGGGGCACCTGGACGTGGCTCAACAAAAGCCGACGTGCGACCACGTTGAAACTCGTTAAAACAATTTTTGATGGTCGCCATCGAAGGAGAAGAGCCACCGTACACGGCATCTGAACGCTCTTTGATTTCGCTTCGCGATTTCCCGTCCAAAAACAAGAATCGAATCACCGACCGATATTGCTCTTTTTCCATTTTTCTAAAATCCGCGGACACCCCCGCTTCCCCCGCTCTTGCGATACTGGCGCCATCAGGCGGGGAGGCTAAATACTTATCGGACCACCCTCGTATGCAAGGTACTATCGTCCGGCCTGCGCGACAATGGATGGACACTGGAGCAGCAACCACGGTTTCTCACACGACAGAGTCTTCGTAAACCTGACCTTGATGTGGCTCCGGGTGGCAAGGTCTGCGTCGTAGACAGCCAGATAGTCGGCGGAGCAACATCACTAAATGAAGCCCATGAGAAAAAAAGGAAGTATTATGCCGATAACATCGACATCATATCTACAATCGAGGAAACCATGTCCGATCATCTGACATCCGCTTTTCTAAATATACTACTCTCTCTTGGAGAGGAATCTGGGCCTCGAAATCCGCCGACTCTACCATGGGGCAGACAAGGAAACTTTTAGGGCACCCCAAGGCAGCCACAAGATTAGTCCAGGTGGATCAGGATGACGCAAACAGGGCAATGCCCCAGGCTTGATATAGGATGAGCTGGTGAGAACGATTTTTACTTAGGGTTGCTTGCGCCCTACCATCTCTTAAGACACCAAGCAATAAAGCCGACACTCGCTATAAAGCAAGGACGCAATACTGCGGTTGTTTTAGTGGGTGGTAGGTAAAAGGAGTAAATCCATACGGCATAGTACAAAAAAAGATAGGATAGGTGGGTAGGTGGGGTAGCTTCTGGAATATGCGCATCTACAATTGGTGCTTAGACGCCCTTTCGGTGCCACAAAACTCGTGAAACCTAAGGTGGCTATTTCTTTGAATCCAGCCTGTGGAGTTAAGAAAACTGGTTATGTTGGACAAGCTGAAGTTGGCTAAACCTGAGAAGTATTTGCTGAGGGCACAGAACCTGCGATTTGAAAGCGCTGAGCATTCGCAGAAATAATGGTGCAGGGTTTTCGCACCGCAGTGGGTTTTAGACCGGGTGCTTATTCTGGCAGCGTGGCTGTACTCGTACTGACTCTCACGATTCTAGCTATGTTGGAGTGGTGTCTATACGCTACTACTTTTACTCCCTTGCTGTTAAGCTCAACTAAGATACTGTTAATGAATAACAGGCTCTACTGACTGATTTTGTAATTAGGTTTTTCCTAATTGCGATTGTATGAGTCTGGTTTTAAGCATGGAGACTATCCAGTTTCCAGTAAGAATTGGCATGAAAAAATTGGTTATCGAGACCAGAAATGATTGACAACTGCTTCAGGGTCAAAGTTCAGTCCAAAAAGTCACGAGTTGATCGATCATAATTTTTTTATTCACGGTCTCATTTAAAAAAAAATTGATCCTCATCACTTATGACAACTTTAAGCCAAAACTAGTCATCGTTTTGGACCATGTTCACCACGGATTCCCATAATCCCAGTGACGCGGCTTGTCGATCAATGAAAGTGATGCGTTAATTGAATTTCGTACCAGAATAACAAATCATCAGAAATTATACGGCGGGAAGATGGGTGAGAGATGCCTTACTGTGAAAAAGACCTTTATCTGCGCCTTTGGCGACGTAGGCTGTGATGACTGCCATTACCACAGTTGCCGGTGGTGATTAATTGCTGGTGAAAATGATTAATGGTGTGGTCTCAAGACACTTTGTTCGCTTAATATTTCGAACGATAGGCGCATTGTATTTTCACAGTTGAGAATATGTTTTCAATGTAAGGCAACGTGCTAAGGCAGCTTTACTGTTCCATTGCACAAATTCGTTTGAATTGAAAATTTGATTGAAAATAGATGTGAAAATGAGAGTCTTGCCATATGTCGAAGGTTTAAAGTCGTTAGTAATTGTTATTGAATGTTTTTCGTCTCACATATCTCGAGATCAAATAGTGACATCGAGTCCGGACGCATTTCGTTTGGCGAATAATTGTGTAAGGAACTTCTGGTAAGGTTTGCAAGAAAATGCAGTTGGCGGTTTTTTTATTAGAGCCTCTTACGTCTGGATTTGTCCTTTCTGGTGAACAAATTAATATGCTGTTGAGTGTTGATGGTTTGGATAACTTTTTTTTTCTTTTTGTGTTTACAAAAATTAACGTAGAAAAGTTTAGGGACGCTTGTATCCAGCGTCAATATCAGGAAGAAATTAATAACCGGTTTGCCCTATTAGATGGCATAAAAATAAACGCCGAAACAAGACAGGTAGAATTAATATGGTCACCAATATAAAGTGGCTATTGCAAAACCCCCAAAAGAAAGCCTTGGAAAGAAGAAAGAAGAGAGTAATGAATGCAGGGCAGAATAATGAGGAGCTCGTTCCAGTCAACGAAAGAGTTGCAGCTCAATGGAGGAGATATTTCGACAAACTGCCTAATGAGCATGGAGAACAAACAGCATTGAAAAACGACGTTATCCACTTCCATAGAAGGTAAGCGAGGCAACCTAATACAATTGGAATTGATATGATATTCAAGAAAGAAATTAACAGAGAAGTTACATGGGTATGGAACAATGGCACTATCGCCGAGAAATAGAAAAGTTCGGCCCGGTCATCATTCCCGCATTTCAAAAGGGTGGCCGACTACTGTGCAATAATTACCAAGGCATATCATTGCTATCAAGTTGTTACAATGTGTTGTCGAATATGTTTTTAAAAGACTTGCTTTTCACTATAAGACAGCTTTTAGAAAAGACACTGAAAATTCCACAAAAGAGTCCACCAACTGTCCGTAAATTTTTGAAAGGCGTATGACTCTCTAAGCCGATGGAAAATGTATCATGCAAGGCTGAGAATCCCGAAAAAGTTGGTGATAGTATGCCCAAAGCGAAACAAAGGAAGTAGGGAATGCCTTCTTTCAAACATTGGAGTAGGAATAAGAAGTTGTGAGTCCCCTTAAATGTCAAGAAGTTAAGACACAGCACGGGCAGAAGGCATTGAGGGAGAGAGGGAAAGGAGGTACCGGCGCACATTAGTTTTAAATGCCTTGTGAATTGTAATGTGGAAAATTTGAGCCATATTCGTTGGGTTCGGTGAACTGATGAGAATTCCGGGCGAGACGTGTATTGCGGTTAAATTCTTGAAGGGGGGGAATGCAATTGGCTAGCTCACTTGGGCATTGTTTTTTAAAATAAAGATAAAACAGAGAGAGAAAAGAGACATTACATCGAGCCAATTGTTGTCTCCTATGAGCTTTATCGCTCGCTTGTGTATTTTTTTTCGAGCAGATTCAGAGAGGTCTTAGGAGCACCAGAGCAGATATGAGCCTTATACTCAAGCTTAGGGCGGATGTAGGCCTTGTAAATTGAAGGCAGATCAGAGGAGGTGAAATATTTCTTGAATCGTTTGATGAAACCTAGACATTTCGCAGCGTCCTTGGCGACATCGAATATGTGATCATTCCAACTCAGAGTTTTATTAACACACACACACCAAGGATGGAAAGTCTTTTAGTTTCATCGACACAAGCGCCATTCAAGGATAAAGGCTGATTATTGATGGCTATCTTGAGTGATAGAAGGCAGCATTGTGTTTTGGAAGCATTAAATTCCACGATATTGTTTATACCCCATTTAATTACGCTGTCAAAGTCGGAATGTAACGTGCTTATCATATGCTGCCGTTTCAGTTCTACGACCGAAGAGCGCGGACGTGAGTCCTGGAACGAATAACAAAAGCTAAGAGTACAGTCATCAGCGAAGTGTATTGGATTAGAAGTAGCAGAAATGATGATCATTTATAAAAATGAGGAAAATTGTCGATGACAGAACAGAGCCTTGGGAACCCCAGCATTTTGTTGGTGAATATCTGGCTTGAAACCGTCCAAAGCAATTTGAATTGAATGGCTCAAAAGATAATTTCTAATCCGTAGCAAAAGAGACTCCTTGATACCATAAGCACGCATTTTCGACAATAGAGCCTGATTTTAAACTCTGTCAAATGCTTTTGAAATATCAAGCGCAACAATCTTGGTTTCACCGGGATTGGTTTCACTTTTCGGTGAGATATGCCATCAAATCACCAGTAGACCTGTTGCTGCGGAAACCGTACAGTCGGTCATTAAGAAGTTTCTGCGATTCAAGATATTTCATAAGCTAACGATTTCATGACCTTAGAAAGAAGGGACGTTAGTGCTATGGGTCGGTAGAAGGTGGGTGGGTGGATTCGTCCGTTTTAGAGACGGGCTGGATAAATGCTGCTTTCCTTCTAATCGAACAGAAACCAGAAGAATAAGAATGTTAGAAAAGCTTACGCAGTGGTTTTGTCAGCGTGGTAAAACATCTCTTTAGAAGTATTGGGGGCCATCAGGGCCAGCGGATTTGTGCGCGTTAAGATCCTTAAGTACCCTTGCAACTGTAGGAGTGCGAAAGTTGATTTGTCCCAAGGAAGTTTCTACTCTCTCAAATACAGGCGGAGACAAAGTGCAATCTAAGAGCGTTGAGCTGGCTGCGAAATGTGCGGCTAGCAGATTGGTTTCGTCTGAAGAGCTGACAGGAGGGATGTCAGCTAAGGATGGTCGCTGAGCTTCCGAGTTCTTGATGGCCGATAATAATAAAAACAATAACTTGAAAATGAGGGATTCAACATTCCCCGTCGTTTACGACAATCGAATTTTGGGGTCGACCTTACAAAAGTGATTGTTTTGACACCGAATAGAGGCTGTTAGCCTGGTCATCGAAAAAGTTCGAAGACTAAGATTTGGAGGCATTACTCACGGAGGCATTACAAGGCTCATGCTAAAAACAAGAAGAGCTTGCAGAATCCTTGAGAATGGCACAAGTAGCAATGTCTAAGCTTCTGAGATCAATTGGATTCTGGAAAATGGGAAACTGGGTACCATATGGGTTGAAGCCACGTGATACCGAAAGGCCATTCACCAAATACAATAAATTCAACACTTTGTACCTCTATCATAATCTCAATCCATCTTTTACCCTGCTAGAAAGCTTCCATTTGATTAACTATATACCAAATCCAGTACCTCTACTGATGGCGCAATAATGACGGTGGAGTTTCGTCACCCAGTAATCTAAATTCTTCATTAATGATGCAGTGATGACATTGGTCTCATTTAGGGGAGTGCATCAGAGGTGGACAGCCCGACAACGCTTTGATAAATCGTTAGAAAAACTGTGGCAAAATACTTCTCTCAACCAGTCGTGGAAGGGCTGGTATACTCGGCTGATAAGAACACTGTCTCCAGTCTTAACAGCTACTCATTTTTTTTATTACTTTTATTATTAATATTGACGAGCAAACTACAAGGGTTTTGCCAATACTCAATGGAATACGATTGCCATGACCTGGTTGTTTGGGTATCATAGGATAATTTACGTACATAAACTTGAGAGCACGGTTACTCGTTTGACTGTGTTCAGAAGTTGCTTTTTCTACTCACTGTATCTGAATCATACTAACCTGAATAATTTCACTTCTTCTATTCTATAAGAGTTTTATTCTTCTATTTATAAGAGTGGTTTTGTGCAAAATTGTGTTACTGCTCCTATTTATTTTCTTTTTTTTCTATTAAAATGTTATTCAACAAGTGGTGTCATTTTTCATTTCGCGCCATTGCGATGTATGCATTCGGATTCGGACCTATTCCATATGTGGTTTTGAGCGAAATCATTCCATCGAATTGTCGAATAAGTCGATTGCCGTTTCGCTTGGGTCTGCTGTGAGTTGGCTGGCAGATTTTGTAGTCATCCGATTGGATTTTTGGCTGCTTATGTATGCTGGCAGTCTTATTTGTCCTAGTCGTTGTCATAGAAACAAAACGATTTAGTTTGCACCAAATTCAGCAAAAGCTACATCGATAGTGTGTTAATAAGAAATAAAAAAAAATATAGAAATTACAAAAATCGGTTTTAGTTTGTTACTTTGTGCACTGCCTTTCGAAGCTCTATCGCTATACAGTTCGGGACCGGCATCGACTGCCGTTAATCGAGGATTAGCTTGGTAAGGCAGGCAAAGCATTCAATACATCCTTGGATATGCCATCAGTAAAGTACCATTAAACTGCTTTTATCAGGACCGATGGTCGTTTTGAACGTTCAAATGCCTTTTGGACTTAATGGGCCTGTCGGCTTCCAGATGCCCATCAATGCCCTAGGACCGTATAAGATCAAAAGGTCGGAAGTATTGAACTCCGCCGGATTTTCCTTTAATCATTATAAAGTGTCGTTTTCTCCAGTCCAGTTTAAAATACCTTGGCAGAAATATCTAGTTTGGACGTAGGTCCAGGCAAACATAACATTTAGGCTGTCAAATGAGTCACTTGACAGGGTATTATAGAAAATTTGTTCCTGAATTTGACCTCAAGCAAAATTTTGCCTTATTTCAGCCACAAAATACCACTCATATGAGCTCCAAGTGGAAGCCATTGTGCAAGCCGTAAAGCATTTTCGTGTATATTTGCCTTGTAATCGATTTATAGATTGTAATGCAGTAAAAGCATCAGCTACTCGTACCAAAAATGAGCTCGTTCCCTGAATAGTAGATTTAATTATAAGAATCTAAATCTATAATAGGTAGCATTACGCCAACGAATATGTGGAGCAGGATGAATTTTCAATTTGACAGTTGAAACAGTATGAAACGACGAATAGATTAACACCAGAACAATACATATAAATTGTGCAAACTTATTTCGGAAACCATGGTTCGGTTCACCAAACTTATCGTGCGCTACGTCCATCTTACGGTCGACATAATCGTACATTTGAGCAAGTTTTACGGGACATAATGAATCGTTTTCGTTCAACATACACTCCAATGGTGGCGAGTGCGAAGAGAAGAAGTTATTGCTGTTGTAGTGCGCAGTGTTGAGGAGAATCCGAACAAGTCGATTCACCATCGTGCACCACAATTTGAGTTACCGTCAATGAGGTGCGCTACAGAAACATGATTTCTGACTTCTTCGTTCCTCAGTTGAATGGCATTGATGTGACAGAGTTTCAATAAGATGGCTCAATATGCCATACGGCGCGCGAAACATTTACTGAGCGCATAATCTAGCGCAATGGACCTGTGAGCTGGCCTCCACGATCCTGTGATCTCACAAATCTTAGATTACTTTCTTTGGGGGTATGCGACGCCATTAGTCTATGCCGGTGAACTAGAGACGTTGGATGAGTTGAAAGTCAGCATTCACCGTGGTATTCCTGCTGTACGGCCAAACGTACCTGCTATTGGACATCATGATTGCTCTCCATTCGAGGTAGCCGCACCACGCATATATTTGTAAATACTCCATCACGAATCCGGCAGCTATGAAGATACCACCCAAGATTTGACTGAATAGGCTAGATCTGAACTCGCGCCAACTTTTTGCATCAAAATCCAGTCGTGAAAGTAGCTGTGGCAGCCGATAAATGGGATCGGTCATAAGCACTACGGGGCGTATACGTAACATTTTCAATTTTTTTGTACTTGCTCCATTACGACCCCGGGCAGCTAAGTTGCCGTCTAAAAACCACCCAAGATTTGACTTAATAGGCTAGATCTGAACTCGCGCCAACTGTTTGCATCAAAATAAAGTCGTGAAAGTAGCTGTGGGAGCCCAGAAATGGGACCGGTCATAAGCACTACAGGGCGTATACGAAACATCTTCAAATTTCTTGTACTTGCTCCATTACGACCCCGGGCAGCTAAGTTGCCGTCTAAAAACCACCCAAGATTTGACTTAATAGACAAGATCTGGACTCGCGCCAACTGTTTGCATCAAAATAATGTCGTGAAAGTAGCTGTGGCAGCCGAGAAATGGGATCGGCCATAAGCACTACGGGGCGTATACGTAACATTTTCAAATTTGTTGTACTTGCTCCATTACGACTCCGGGCAGCTAAGTTTCCGTCTAAAAATCACCCAGGATTTGACTTAATAGGCTAGATCTGAACTCGCGCCAACTGTTTGCATCCAAATAAAGTCGTGAAAGTAGCTGTGGCAGCCGAAAAATGGGATCGGCCATAAGCACTACGGGGCGTATACGTAACATTTTCAATTTTTTTGCACTTGCTCCATTACGACCCCGGGCAGCTAAGTTGCCGTCTAAAAACCACCCAAGATTTGACTTAATAGACTAGATCTGGACTCGCGCCAACTGTTTGCATCAAAATAATGTCGTGAAAGTAGCTGTGGCAGCCGAGAAATGGGATCGGCCATAAGCACTACGGGGCGTATACGTAACATCTTCAAATTTCTTGTACTTGCTCCATTACGACTCCGGGCAGCTAAGTTGCCGTCTAAAAATCACCCAGGATTTGACTTAATAGGCTAGATCTGGACTCGCGCCAACTGTTTCCATCAAAATCCAGTCGTGAAAGTAGCTGTGGCAGCCGAGAAATGGGATCGGCCATAAGCACTACGGGGCGTATACGTAACATCTTCAAATTTCTTGTACTTGCTCCATTACGACCCCGGGCAGCTAAGTTGCTGTCTAAAAACCACCCAAGATTTGACTTAATAGGCTAGATCTGAACTCGCGCCAACTGTTCGCATCAAAATCTTCAATGCTTGTCTGACGAAGTATGCATTAAATATATGTATATACTTAACTAGCTATTCGCGAAATACTCCGCAATTTTTGATAATGTCTATCAAAATGATGTTTTTCAAAAGTAATTTAAAACGACACCTCTTGTTGGATAGCCCTATATCAAACATTTTTCTTCCTGCCTAGCAAAAGCACATGAATAACAAACCGGAAATTGATCACTTAAATACACATTTCCCTTCACGCCCAAGAGTACATGATACGTCAGATTTCGAGGGCACGTTTTTATATTTTGATTTTGTTTGTCATTGAAAGTCTTATCTATGCCACATCCTAGAAACCATTTCCGTCCCACAAGCACGTTTGGTGAAACTTTTTAAATCCAATACTCGACAGAAAGAAAAACAAATGAAACAGAAACAAACACATCACAGGAAGCCATAAAGAGAAAATGAACAAACTTTATGACAAGACTGTAGGCAATCTACGTACGTGATGCTTGATTAGATACTGGCAGAATAGGCAAAAAATCGATTTTCAGTAACAAAGTTGGCATTGATTAAGTTGTAGATGACTACACCGAATCACTCTGTTGCTCTCTTTGCTTTACGAGTACGCCTTTAGACATGATGCATGCGTCCACAAATGCAGGGATTTGGCGAATTGGGAGTGGTCTAAGGAGGTTTTGAGTAGACCAGAAATCCGAGCACATCATCACATTTCATAATACCCTGATTCAGAGCGTGTAGGGATTTATTGTATATGAGCCTTCTCTTTCGATGAGTGGATATCTTATAATCTGACCTGCATAAATGGACATGCTTTCGTACAAATCGCTACTAAATAAATCGCATTATCGCAGGAGTGACAGATAGACCGATTGCAATCACGTATTCCATATACCTTTGCCAGAATTTAATCTCGTAATTTTGTTTCTTTTGCAGAAAGAAGAAAAAATCCGTCTTCTACGGCAGCGGTTAGTGGATCGAGATGCGAACAACAAGCTACCTGGTGAACTGAACTCTGGTAGCGGTATACCAGGTGGCGGCGGAGGAGGGGGAGGTGGTATTGGCATTATTGGCATCACGACAACGACAAATGCCATGGGCTCACAAGGCACCATCATTACACCGACAACATTAGCAATTACACAAGGTAAAGAATCATTAGTAGTGATCCAGCCAGAAGCGACTACGTCGTCTGATTTCGATAGTGCTATCGGTGGCGGTTATTCACAGATGACACGCTCCTCGAGGGCCAGTCAATCCGACTTTGAATTCTCAGATAGTTACTTGTAGAGATGTAGGTTTAGATGCAGGGCTTTTTGCAATATATGTTCGTACAAGGTATATTGATAGCTTTAAATTAAAGGTCATTAGGCTAGATTGTTTATAAATAGATTAAGGCACATCTCGCAGACTAGATGCATACAAACAAAACGCACAAAAGTATATATTTGTTCAGGTTTTTAGGGCACTTCTCTAGGTGGAAGTCGTAAGATAAAACTACGAAGTATCCTCTGTAAATCTTTTTGTAAATACTCTTTATACGAATGTAGATCGAAGATGAGTTCTAAATCCATCGAAGGTTACTTTCAGTTATGTAAAATATTATAGCAACAAAAAAATTAAGAAGACATAGCCTTGACAGCTCGTTTCCTATACCCTGTAAAGGAGTAAATTATAAATCGACTATTAGGCAAAAACATATCGAAAATAAGAGGCAAAAATGCCATTTTCAAAGCAGCCAGCCTAAGGGATATAGCAATATTTAAAAAAAAACTGTTAAAATGTAAGTAAAATATAAACAAAAATTTTTGTTGTGCAAACCTAGACAAAAAATTCAAAACCATAATGCGAATATGATTTGTTGATTAAATAAAAATTGTTTTTGTTACCCTAATAAAAAAATTGTGTTTTATTTACCAATTGGATTATTAGTTTGTTGTTTGTTTTGCTTTTTGTATCGATGTACAACTAAAATTTTTGTTATATATTTTGCTTGCACCTAGTGGCACAATTAGGATTAAGGATAATAGAAATTCACGCTTGTGTTGTCGACTATTTCCAGTGATTTGTCGTTGGTAGAATCGAAATGGTTTTGCATTGTTCTCGCTGGCAAGGATTAAATAAAAATTCAGTGTTCATTGGCCGGGATACAAAATGTAATAAACGGAGGGAAACCAGTTTATTATCCTTGCTCCCCCCTGTCTGGTGATGTAAATTGCTTTTACCAATTTTTTTTTTTGCTTCAGTTTTCTTCATTGGGGGATTTTGTAAGCCAGCGGCAGACGCGTGAATGCGCAGGATAACAATATTTTTATGGAATTTTTATTATGTCATTTTGGTTTTTTTTTTTGCTTCAAAACAAAAGACATGCTTCAACCACTTGGCCTGGGTGGCGAAATGAAGTTGTTTTCGTATCCTAAATAGGATTTCTCTTGATTATTGAATTTATTGCCTTGTTTTTGGATATTTGTTGCGAGAGATGAAGAAGCTCATAAAGGAATATAACAAAAGTATTTTTTCCTTGGTCCTCCTTTTTTCTCGAGATACTACGTAACATGATGGTTTGACTTTCTTTAGAGAAACTTTTCTAAAGTTTGTTCATAGAAATAGCGCCAATAGTAGTTGTTATGATGTTATCACTGAAATTTATTCAAAAACTTGGGTTGAAATGTTTCTATTTATAGATACAATTCTCATAAATCGAGTTTGAAATATTTTCTTTCTCGCGAAACCAAAATGAAAGGCTATCCAATAAGAGGTGTCATTTTAAATCAATAGAAACATTTTTTCAAGAAGTGATGATATTTTTATTTCCCATTAAAATACAATTACTAAGGTTGTATTCGAGTAAATGTGTGTGTTCGCCGCTCCGTTGACATTCGCATATCATTAAAATTCCAGTGGCGTCTAAAGCTCATCAGTGCAAACTGCTTTCGCCCACTGTCATTTCCTCCGGTACAGCGTCAACAACTAAAGGCGACAGAATAGACATAAAAGAATAAATAAACATTTTTCGAGCAAAATAAAAAGTCACCTTATTTTCTGAACAAACTTCGTACAACTGCGATCAAATAAAGAAGTGACTTTGTTTATAGTTTCACAATCGACTTCATACCTTTCAAAGTAATAAAAAGCACCTTGTCAAAGTTATTTTTTTTCAATTCTCCAAAGAGTTTAAACTCGATTCAGCGAAATAGCCTTCAGATCAAACAACTTTCAACGCGTTCACGGGAGTTATCTTTTTAGCTTATTGAAAAGATAGAAGACTCAAGGAGCTTTTTTCTCTTGTTCGAGGCTGCTGCTATTTGTTGGAACACTCAGACACAAATACTGGTCCATTGTACTGCCAGACAGACACCTTAGATGGCGTTACACCTCATGAAGAGCCGGAGCCAAGTTTCTTGTGTGCGATCTGATCTGTTTTTTCACACAAGTGAACGGAACCTTAAGCTAAATGCCGATTCCGACCTCGAGAGCCGAGAAGCATTTTCAAGGCCAAGGGGGGTTTTGCCAGTACCCCGCCGAGGAGAACCGAAATACTCATTCGATGACGTTGGTGTTATCGGGATCCGAACTCGCTCTTCTTGCGTCAGCGGCCGACACACTACCCACTCCGCCACGGCGCTCTCTACTCAAGGGGCTTAATAAGGTAAATGACCTCCAGTTATGTTTATCTTCACCATAGTCTAAGCATTTCCTTACAGTTGTTAAGAGAGAAGCTCTTTTTTAAAGAAAATTAGTGTTTTTTGGAGCTAAACGACATGGGATGCGTCTGAGGCCCTAATGGTCA
This sequence comes from Merodon equestris, assembly GCA_958301585.1. Taxonomy (NCBI): domain Eukaryota; kingdom Metazoa; phylum Arthropoda; class Insecta; order Diptera; family Syrphidae; genus Merodon; species Merodon equestris. Next base: position 16,823,814 of record OY284417.1, on the reverse strand, counting down.
TTTAAAATTCTTTGGATTGATCTTCACGAACATGCTACTAATATCAACAACAACTCTAATGGCCTGTCGACGTTTTGCGTACCAAATCCTTGATTTCCTAAACTTTTGGCCGATTGGAAACCACACCTTCATGAAATTGTTTGTAAAGGGTGTCCAGTGGCAAATTTTCAAGTTTGAGATAAAATAAATAAAAAAACTGAAGATTGTATGAGTAGGTAATACTTTATTTCGGGAAAATGTACAGTCATGTTGCGAACTTTATCTTTTAAAAACAATATTTTCTAAATGACGGCCGTTTCTTTCCAGGCACCCTTGCAGCCGGATTCTCACACTTGCAATAACGCGTGAATAAAAAGCTGGTTCCGGCCTGAATTGTTCAAGAATTGTTATTGTAAATCTTTGACTTGAGGTTTCCCCACAAGAAAAAGTCGCATTGTGTGAGGTTCGGAGAGCAAGGAGGCCAGAATATGTCTGTCTCCATATGTCTTGCTGAAATAGCCTTCTGTTGTTGTGCCTGGGAAACAGCTCCAGTTGCAGCAACAGAAACACTCGTCGATCCTTCGGCAATACACTTCACAGTGACTGTCTCTTGATGGTTAAAAAAATAAAGACCAACTATCCCTCGAACATAGATGGCACACCATACGCTTCGTTCGTGCTGTTCGAAAACGTTCGAGCACTGTTCTTGCGAAGGTTTCTCGCAAAGGATAGTCACTCTCCTTTAGACATTGGAAAATTGATTTTTTTTTAATGACGTTGATTTCTTCATTCCCGTAGAGGTCGCAATTTTTCTAATGGATTTACGCGGAATTGAGCGACATGTTCCGGCGTCGCTGTTGATGTTGATAGTTCAGGAGAAGTTATCGTTCCATCTTGCCTAAGCCCTTGCACCCACGACCAGTTAAGTTACGAGCTCGGACCATCACTGCGTAAATTGAAGTGAGTACAAAAATTGCGACGCGCATGAACCAACGATTCACCCGTTTTCAAATATTGCTTAACCGCGAATTCGCGGTGTGCTCCCGACTAATGGCTCATCAAGATTAATAAATCCATAAAAAATGCGCAAAGATTGAATTAGAAAGTCACCTTTCTGACGCCTAATGGCAGTGGTTTTATGTAAAATATTTGGCGCAGGTAATATATGAATCAATAAAAACTCCCAATAATATGGACTTCTCCAGAAGTTGACTTTTTTAGGAAAACTAGAAAGTTGTGAATTAAAGAATTATTTTTACACTTACTTAAATTTCTGAGATCCAGGGGATAGAAAGTGACTTCTCAGATTCTGTTCAGCTATATTTGAACTTTCCTTAGTGACCAGTGAAATTTACCTTAGTTCCGGTAAAAGCACCAGGAAGCATACGATGTTATAATTTAGCAAAGAGGGACACCTTACAATTTTAATTAGACCTAATTGCTGTTTAATTATTATTTTGATTAAATCAGAACCAGAGAAGGGTTACGAGGAAACCTTTTAAAAAGACGAATACCCCAGAAACCGCCTTCACTAAAGCTGCAAAAGGGATTTGCTCGGATAACTCCATCGCTTGATCCCCATCTGAAACTTTTAATGGTAGCCAATCAAAGGTTTGCCGAAACCAAATCCTCTCCACTACTGAATCCTCAACTTCGGCTTTAAACTTCCTTTAAAGACCTAATCAAATTCTAAAACAAGAAAATCCACACAAATCTTCTATATGTCGTAACAAACCCAATTCCATCTGAGCTCCACTGACAGTTTTCAGTTGATGGAAGCCCCTGGCACAGACGAAAAACGCAATTTCAATAGATTTGTAATTTTCCTTAAGGATAATGCGAAAAAAGCGAAGAAAGGAAAGTAGTTATGCATGAGGGGGTCTTCGATGGAAAGGATAATAGAATGGAAAGGTTTTTTTTTCTTTTTTTGTTAATCCCTCTGTCAACACGTTCTCGCCATGCGTTCGAATATCACCCGGAAAGGTGACATAGCTCCTTAGACACATACATAATACGTGGATATACGCATGTCTCTGACAGGCTCGAACCAATTTTCTACCACAACAATCGATAGCAGATGAGTTGAAGTTGGGTATTCTGTCTAACAAAGGACATTCGTTATTCAACCGAACATCACGCACATGGGTAACGTGTGATGTATGCTTAAAGGCGTCCCACATAATGCATATAACCGACAGTCATCGTGCGTTAAGGGAAATTATTATGCAAAGCAGTTAATAGGATGCTCAACACAAAACCCATGGTTGTGAGTATAGTACGAAGGACCAATCGCGGTGTTAGGCAGCTGCCACAACAAAAGGATAATCAGGACACTCATATTGCGAAAATATCCCAAAAAAGCCGTTTTTGTCATCTTTTTACTGTTGCTAAATAAAAAGTAGGGCAATCAGGGGGTTGAATGTAGGAAAAAAATCAATTTCGTGCGATTAATGGACTTTTTACTCGCCACAAAAGGGTACGCATAAAAGCATGATTTAAACAACTGCCGCGGTGTATGGGAAGTGATTATGATATCGAAAGGTCACAAGGGATCATTTAACATAAATATACTTAACCATAAAATATTGATTTTATAAGCGGAGACTTGAGTTGTCTCCGGGTCGGAGGGGGTGGAAACCCAAAAACAAAACTGACTTATCCCCAGCCAAGTAGGGCACGAAAAAATTAAAAAAACCTTTTAAAGTCAAAGGGCGAAATATTGTTCTTCTCCTTCGGCGCAACAGCTCATGGCGACTTCCTTTTAAAAGTCTCTCCAATTGCCACGATCTTTAGCTATGCGACACTAAGATGGTTGAAGATCACTTCTGCGTGCGTGCGCAACCTTAAATTTGGCCGTGCTCGACCGCACTCAGGGTTGGATTCAAAAACCTTTCGGGCCGGAGCTGTGATGTCCATTCGCTCTACATGACCGAGCCGTCTTAGGCGTTGGACCCGTAGACACGGTGCTTCGTTTATGTCCTTGTATAGCTCGTCTTCCCCTCCATTCCCCATTTATGCAGATTGGACCAAAAATCGTGCGCAGAATTTTTCTCATAAAACGACCAAGGGCCTCCTCATCCGCTTTCGATAAGGTCCATGACCCGGCGCCATAAAATAGGATGGGGATGATAAGGGTCTTTGGTTTTCCGCTCTGCTCTACTTTTCAATTGTCTCCCGAGCCCAAAGAAACAGCGGTTGGCAAGAGTTGTTCTGCATTTGATTTTTGTCACTGCGGAGCCAAGGAAGATGAAGTCCTTAACTACCTCGAAATTAAGCTTGCGAATATGTGCGCTCTGACCAAGACGCCGGTGGCTCGTGCCCTTTTTCGATGCCAGTGTATATTTCGTTTTGCCCTTTACCGCCAGCCAAGTAAGGCTGTTTCCGCCTCAATATTCGTAAAGGTCTCATTGACATCTCGCTAAGTTCGTCCAATTATTTCAATGTTCAATGCGAGCAGTTGTACGGACTTCAAAAAGATCGTGCCCATCGTATTGATCAGTGAATTTTGCACGATCCTTTCAAGAACCATGTTGAAGAAGTTGAAGAAGTCACACGATGGCGTGTCGCCCTGTCTAGGTACTTTGTTGACGTTAAAGATCTCGGTTAAGTCGCTTCCGACCCTCATGGAGCAGAGAGAGTTTTCCAATGTCATTCTGCACAATCTGGCGAGTTTGGCAGAAACTAGATGTGGCGTTGTATAGCTCTCTATGCCTCTATGCACGCTATTGCGTATGCGGCGTTAAACTCGTTGGTTTTTTCCAGAATCTGTCGCAATGTGCAGATTTGATCGATAGTGGGGCCCGGGCCTAAACTATACTGATTTTGGCTAATCAATTTATTAACGAACGGTTTTAGGCTTTCACGCAGTCAGCAGAGAAGATCGTGTAAGCAATGTTCAGGAGACTTGTACCTCTGTAATTGGCGACAGCAAAAGGGTCTCCTTTCTTGTAGATCGGCCAAACGAAGATTCCATTCATCAGGCATACATTCCGCTGTTCATATCTTACAGATGAGTGCACACCTCCAACCAAGGCCATCTTCAGCTGCCTTAAAGAGCTTGTCAGGTAGTCCCTGCTCCAGTAGCTTTGTTGGACTTAACTTTAGAGAAAGCATTCTTAACTTCATCCAGGTACAGGGGGGTAAAATTCTCTGCTATCATCGTCCGTTGTGAATGGGTCATTCTATCTGACAGTGGAATCACAAGCAGCTCTTGTCTTTATGTGCAGTGCCGCCTAATAGGCTTGCTGCTTGGGTGTGTGTGCCCTCCTACACTCATCATTAAACCATTGGTTTCTTATTGGCGGCGTTTTGAAAGTCCCAGAAGCAGCGCTCCCTAAGGCTTGTTGACAGCGGGTCCATTGATGTTGTACGGACTGGGCAAGTGTTGAGGGAGACGCGATTGGTGGTGGTCTCTTGCGATTGTAACGTTATATGCCGCTCGCTTTACTAGATTTTTTTGGGCCAGGCATATTTGTAGTCGTAACCTGGCTGCCACAAGATAGTGATCCGAGTCCATGTTGGCTCCCCGGAAATTCGTACACCCAGAATATCAGATGCTTGCCTGCCATCAATCGCAATATGGCCAATCCGATTAACGGTTGACTGACCCGGAGACCGCCAGGTTACTTTGTGAATATTAGGATGCAGGCAACGCGTGCTAGCAACTAGAAGATTTCGTTCCGTTGCAGTCTATCGGCCTAAATCCATTTTCGAATATGGTGTTGTGTAGGCTCCTAGCACGATTTTAACATCGTAGTTCGGACGTTGGGCGTATATTCTATCTAGGAGATCGTAGAAATCGTCTTTCATGGCTTCATTCCTGTCCTTGGTGGGGGCCTGAGCGCAACTGATGCGGATTTTTATGAGGTGTTCGCTTACATGACGGAAGCTCAAGACTATTTACCTAAGTCTACCTCTAATAAAAGCAGACGTGGTCCATTCCATCACACTTCCTGGATTGCGTTAGTATCTGCCTTATAGCAGTCTAGGGCCTCCGCAAATTGTTCGGCTGCACGTGGTCTGCTGAGGGACTTAACATTCCACGTACAAAGCCGAATATAATTTTTCAGGATGTTGCCTTTGAATATGTTCAGCGACACGCCCAAAGTTTCAGTAAAGGAGTCGGAGGCGGCCCCGAGCTCGGTTAATTCTCTCATTCCCCTCTATGTTGATGTGTCCTGGAACCCAAAAGAGCATGAGGAGCATTGATCCACTCGTTTAGAGAAGCTGTTACCGACGTAAGACTCTTTTGCAGCGGCTTTGCTGTCACTACAAATAGCGGTGGACGTGTAATTAGGACGGGCTGCACTGAGTATTTTGCACCCGTCCCGGATCGTTAGCATTTCAGTTTGGAAGATACTCGAGTGATCGGGGAGACGAAATGAAGTTTTCATTGGGTTTATGCTTAAGCCATAGCCTAAAGCCCCAGTGTAAGCTCTGGTCCAAGCCTGCTCTGTGATTTCACTAATCATAGGAAAGAATATCCTTGATGCTAAAGTTACCACGTTGCCCGCATACGCTACCACTTTTATTCCCTTGCTATCCAGCTTAACTAGGCTACCGTTGATGACTAACAGCCATGAAAGAGGTGAGATTTTGTAAGGAGGCTTTTGCCTAATTGCGTTTATATGAGTCTGATTTTAAGCACGAAGACATCCACTTACGGATGAAACCTTCTACTCTAATAACCATTAGAGATTTTTCAATAAATTTGTTGAAAACGTAATTGAAAGCGCTTTAGATATCTATAAAAGTCGCCAAGGTATATTGTTTAAAGTGGATGGATCTCTCAACTGTTTGCACGATCTCGTGCGATGCCGCCTCTGTGCATTTACTCTTGAGATAGATATGTTGAGAATGTGCAGATGGAGCACACGCTCTAATATTTTTAGGAGGAAGAATGATAGACTAATGGAGCGGAAATCCTTAGCTGATTCGTTGCCCTTTTTTTCAACTTTTGGAATGAAGACTACACGAAACTTTCTCCAAGAGGAAGAATGTAGCTGAGGAGCAAGCAGTTTTAGGAGATCGCCATGAGAGGGAGAATAACATGAGTTCCAAGCATTCTATATATGAGTTAGTCCATGTTCCGTTCTCTCGTTTAATGGACGATGGAGAGTGGTGTCCTTTGGAGAGAATTTTACTTAGCCTGGCGGTATCTGTAAGATTTTCAACGGACTGATAGTATTCTGTCTAGGATTGGGGTTTGGCCTCTCTGATGGTCTTTTTGTAAATCTTAAGGCAGTCCTTGCCGACAAATCCTCATTCCACCGGAGTGAAAGGATTTTCTTACTATACCTAATGGGACAAGCATTTCTGAAAGCTGTATCTAGAGCTTTCTCTAATGTTCCCACTCTAAAGCCTATATCTGTACTCGTGCTTATAAGGTTAGCTGAAGTATTTGAGAGTTCGGCGGAAAGGATTTTGTCAGTTCACGCGTTCACGGTTTCTGAAAAATTCGAGGATTCTATTCAGACACTGATTTGGAAGAGTATCCAGCAGTGGTCTGAAAAATATCGTAAGCTAGAGACCCTCCAATTGTTTACCTTACAGTCGCTGGTGTTAGTAACTAATGTCCAGTCAAGTACCTCCGCCCTGATAGTGGAAGTAACCCGACCTATATATCTTAACGAAGTGCCAAACTTAAGTGAATGTACATTGGCAAAAGCTCGCTTTTATACATTTTTTAGAGATCGCATGCCGTCGCATGGATAAAGGGTTTTTCAATAAGGGCGGTTAGATGTTTACGTAGGTGGACGCAAGGCGGCGTCCTGCCTCCGCCTGCGGAATCTATGTGCATGTCTACGCTGATGATGTTGCCGTTCTCTTTGTCGGCTCATGTTTAGCGACTGTCTGTCGCGGCGCTTAATATGATCGGTGATTGGTGCACGCACGGGTAATGGGCTGTCAGTTAATCCTCTTAAGACTGATGTCGCTGACTGATGTAGGAAGGAAAAATACTGGCATGACTTAACTGGTGCTAAAAGACATTCCCATCCCGATATCCAAGGAAGCTAAGTACCTGGGAGTCATCTTAGATAGCAAACTTCTTTGGTCAAAGCATGTTGAGTCAAAAACCACCAAAGTGCTGTCAGCTTTTTGGCAAAACAAGGGCCTATCTCATAGCCATCGGTTGTCTGGTGCAACAGGCTAACAGGCAAATACGTCGTGGCCTCTTTCACCAAACGCCAAAGAGCGGTTTGTATCAACTGTACAGCGGATTTCCTCAGCACGTCGGGCACTGCTCTAGATGCTTTGATGAACCTTCCACCCTTGACATACGAGTATTTATCAGAGGATGTGCGTTGAAAGCCAGGTCTCGCCTCAAGAGTAATGGTTTACTGTCTCATGGATATGCCTTCCGACGCAATAACACCTGCTATCCTATTGCGCTATAATTTCACAGTCAAATTTCCTGGAATTGACTATATTCGCATTTTTACAGATGGCTCCAGGTCTGGGCTGGGGTTTCCTTTGAACGCGAAAATGTCCGACTGTGGTTCTGGTTAGGAAATTATGTTTCTGTCTTTCAATCAGAGATGGACGCTATCTTAATGGCGATGCACTGTGTTGCGAAGCACAAATGGAAGAGAAAAAGCATAAAGCATAAAAGCCAAGCTGCACTCACAGCTGTGCCCAACCCTCTATCCAGCTCCAAATTAGTGCATGAACTCAAGACCTTATTGAACAAAATCGGAAGACTAAATTCACTAAGGCTTGCATGGGTCAGGTCACTCTGGGATCCTAGGGGTCGAGATCTCTGATGAACTCGCTAAAAGAGACTTAGAGCAGAGTTTTTCAAGACCTGAACCTGCTTTAGGTCTACCTGCTTCCATGGTAAAATCCGACATCAACGAGGGTGTCTTTAATGCACACAATCGTAGATGGAGGGAATATATAGGATGAAGGATGAATGACTTGATTAGAATTGTTTGAAGAAGACTTTCGGGCAACAGTGAACATACAATAAAGAAAGGTGTCTGTCTGGACCGGCATCTGAGTGTTCCAACAGATAGTAGAAGAGTACAACAAAAAAAGGGCATCGATTGTGGTTTATTCGCAAAGGCCTGCGAGAGATAACCTTACCCTCGAATCATTCCTGTCAATCGTGCCATTCTGCTGGAAACACATGTCTTCCAGGTTTATATACAATAGTTCAATTTGGGCCATAAGAAAGAGATGAAATCCGCCTCGTCGCTAAAGATGATTTGTTGGTCAAAATTGTGGTCCTCTTCCAAACGTCCTAAAGCTCAGTCAGCGAACAAGTGGTGTTGCCTGTAGTTATGAACTTTGAGCGCGTGTGTCAGTTGGATCTTGTACGGGGGTAGGTCCAAGTCCCGACAGAAAATTCGCCGAGTTGAGGTCTGCGAAAGGCCGATTTCTTGTACGAGGCAAGGAGTTGACTGCGTCAGGTTCTGCTGTATACTTCCACGGACCGCGGCGATGTTCTCGTGCAATCTAGCGTTCCATTGACGTACGAATGTTCGCCTCAAATTTGGCCACCGAACGTTGAAGAGTCGACTGAGAAGAGCCACCGTCATATTGGCGCAACGCGCGTAACGTTTGCACTAACGAACATTCATTTTGGTAATAAAATGTTATCATTTAGACATGCTGTTCAATTAATAAATAAAGTTTATAAACAATTTAAATGAAATTTAAGAGTTCAAAATAAAAGAATAATTATACATAATTCATAAAAGTTACAATTTCTCTTTCCAGATACGCATGATCATCATACATGAAAACTCGAGTCAATTTCTTTCACGTGATAGGTAAATATACATAAAATTAATTAAATTTAATATTAATACTTAAATGAATACAAAGAAAAAAAAGAATCACTAAACTGTATAGAAATAAAATAAAGTTAAACTATAGAAACCAAACGAATTACAAACTAAGTTCAAAAATGTATCTTTTATTATTTTGTACTTTTAAACTAAATTTATACTTAATCTAAATGACAAAATAAGTCATTTTTAGATTTAATTAGACAAAGGAAAGATAAACTAATTTAGTGTGATTAACTTGTGTATTTTACGTGATGTTGTACTATGTGGTCGTTTCTAATGCAATTAGTTTAGTTGTAGATTATGTTTAGAATTGATGTTAAATTATTTAAAAAAAAAATGTGTAAAAAATATTTTCTAAAATAACGGGAAGCCTGCAGTTGAGATTCTGTTTTATTCCATTATCCTTCGAAATTTATTTAAAATTCAGAAAAATCGGTTTTTGGCTTAAAGTGTAATTTAACCCCCGAAAAATATTTACAGATCCTGGATACTGCTTCAATTTAAAGGATAATATTGCAAAATCAATTATAAAATGATTTATTTAATTTGTCCGCATTATAAATATGTATCCATTAATACAAACAACAACGCAGGCTATTAATATCGATGGAATGATGATAAAACCCAAATCAATTAGATTGCTCGTAGGTACGATAGTCTACACTGACAACAACCTCTATCCACTCAAAATTGCCATATAAATAGTTGAATTATATTTTTTACTTAGTTACAATTCTACTAGATATATATACATTCTTAGATAAAATTTACTAACAAAAATAAACAAATTCCATGCATTTAACCAGTGAAAACTTGTGCATAAAATTCATTGTTTTTCATTTTTCATTCGACGAAAGCAAAGTTAATTACAGATCTGGTATCTGAGATATAAATACTATACAAACATATATTTATCCGTATACATGCATACATTAATGTAAATCAATAGCAGGAGGACGACTTCTCAACACATGCAAAGAAATTCCTAAGAAATGAAAGACTTTAAACTTAAATTTAAAAAAAGAATTAAGAAAAAAATTAATAGGAAATAGGCTAAGCTAGTTAAATATTTAAGAAAATTAAGCAAAACACGTTTTACTAATGCAAATTACGTAGTTAATTTTTAAGAAATGGATATAAAAAAAATAACGGTTATATGTAAACATAGATAAATTGTAGTTAATGTTTTTAGTTGTAATTTAACATGCGTTGATAGAGGATAGAAAATAGTATATTATAACCGACGCGATGTGCGGATAGGTGAATTATTGAGAATATTAGTTAAACTTTAAAATTGTATTCTTAAAAATCTTTGTTACAAAAAAAGAGAAAAAATATTTAAACAAAAAGTCAACTGATGGTAGTAAATAGAAAGTAGCTATAAGGCATTAGAGAACTACATAAATTAGTTAAAACAAAATAGAGAATTAGCAAAGCTAATTGTTGTCATGTACATAAGAAGATTAAAACGAAATTGAGGACGAGAAAACAAAAAAATACGAAAAAAAAAAATAAAATGTTTTATTGAAAATAAATCTAAAATGAAAAGCGATGGGTTTTCATACTTTTTAAGGAAAAGCAAGGTAAGAAGAATGAGACGTCTACTCTGAGTAAGACTTAATAGCTATTAAATACACAAAAAAGGAGCCCGCACCTAACTATCGACACCGACTTCGAGCACACACCATTAAAAGTTAACGTGAATCAATAAATCATTTCAATGTATTATACTTTAGCTACATTTAAAAGAGTTTGCGATGGCTCGGAACGTACAAACTCGCCATCCTTATCCTCTCGGTCCCCGGCACTCTCACCACCAGCCACTTTCCCCGCGGTTGCTATTTTCGCAATCAACATCACCATTCCTATTTGCCTTTCGTTTCTCTGTTTCCCGCATAAATATAAATCCGTTTTTATGGGACAAGGTTACATCCGCGCCATTGGTACCAAATGGCTTTTAAATTATAGCGTGAGAACTTTTTACATGCCTGCGGATTCATACATGTTACTGAAAGGAATTCCTGTAACATAGTGATAACAATTTGGATTTTTTCTCTCTCTCCGTTCATATGAAAGTCAAATGAAGCAATCATGTGGAGAAGCAAATATATGTACGTTGAATATAAGCGAGATTCAGTCGAATGGACTTTCAGTTGGGGGATAAGCTGTGGAAGTCTATGGATCAAAATTATAACGAACAGAGAGATTTGGATACTTATTACTTATGTCGTCTGAGGGATTGGAATATGTCTTGCAATAAGAAGTCAAAGGACTCACAATTTTAAGTAAATACTTTTTTCTTTTTGTGTGTGTGACCCTATAAGCCGAATGAAAATGTATCATGGGCTTCTAGGGCAGTGAGTCTCAGCAAAGTTAGTAAAGCTAGTATACCTAAAAGGGAACGAAGACAAGTTAAAATAGGCAACACCTTATCTGAAGCATCAAAACAAGGGACACCTTGCCATAACTTCTTTTTAATTTGGTGTCAGAATAAGTAATGAGATCACTTCAGGAAAATGAGAGGGGAATAACCCTTAATGGCGTTACATTCGCTCGAGCTTTTACTGACGAACTGGATCTGCTGGGAGTAGTGAAAAAGCAGAAAATGAGATTCTATGGAGAAAAACACCACGTGGAAAGCGGCGAATGAAAAAATCTACACAATTAAAAGTTCGCGAACCTTTATTCAGTCGAAAAATAAAATCGAGAAATCTAAGATAAGCAGGACACGTAGAACGAAAGGACAGTGGACGAACAGTCAAAAAAATAATGAGTGTAAAACCGCTAGGATAAACACCCTAAGAAAGGCCGTGCCGTAGATGGAAGGCCAACATAAGGATAGACTTATAAGAGATGGAATTGAATAGGGAAACATGGAAGAAACACACTCAGGAAGGCTTAGGGAAGATTTGTCAACGAGACTCATTTTATTTTCGATGGATAGTGGCACCGGACTATAACACTATCTAGATGGAAATTGTTCAAAATGTAAGGGGACTTTTGGAATTTTGCAAGGTGGCGCAAAATTAGTCATTTTGTTTTTGAACTACTTTTACTATTAAATAAAAAAGAATGATTTTGAGTGATGGAAATCTTTACTTTGACCTTTGGAATTTTTCCTGTTAAGCGGAAAAGATGATATTTGTCAAGTGGCCGCCGCCAGTGCTGAATCCCATTTGTATCCGATTTATCGCATGACTTTCCGCAAGATTTCTGGTGACGACTGTTCGCATTGTTGTCGAATATTTCCTTTAAGAGCTGCGATTGTCTGAGGCTTGTTGGCGTAAGCTCGCGACTTCAAGCCACCCCTAAGAAGAAGTCTGGAATGGTTAAATCAGACGATCTTGCTCTCCATGCCCAATCGCCAAAACGGGAGATTACACGGTCAGAAAACCTTGCTTTACAATATTCATTGTGGCTCGTGCTGTGTGTGTGGTTGCACCGTCTTGTTGAAACCGCCGCTCATCCAATTCCGGCAGTAAGAAGTTGTTTATCATGACCCTATAGCGTTGGTCAGTAACAGTGATCCCATTGCCGATGGCGTTCTCAAAATAATACGTCTCAATCACTCCTCCCGCGTGAACTTTGAGTGGATGTAATGGCTCTTTGTTCATCACACCGGATTTTCAGTGCCCCAGAAACGAAGATTTTGCTTATTGACGTAACTGCTTAAGTGGAAATGAGCCTCGTCGTTCATGATGATTTTCGACACCAAATCGCCCTCTTCGTTGTTGAGGATTAGGGATAGCTTGACAATAATTCACACGTGACTTACGTTTAGCAGGCATTAACTGATGCACTGTTTGCCCTTTGGAGCATGTGTAAGTCTTTCACTAAAATTCGCTGTCGGGTCCGCCTGGTGATGCCTAATTGCGTGGCCCGTCATCTGTTGATGTTTCTTCGTTCTCAGCGATATCAGTACCATAGCCACGTAATTCTCGGCCGAATGACCAATCCGGTGGCGGCCAAGCCGTGCATGGTCTCTCGTGGTGAACCATCTCGGTCACATTAGCATTTAAACAAATAAAAAAAACATAAAAATTGGTCCATTCGTTCAGGAGCTACGATGCCACAGACAGACACAGACAAAAAGACAAACAAGCGTCGAAGGTTAAAAATTAGTGTTGGTTAGTGCAAATGTTGCGCGCATTGCGCCCATTTTACGGTAAACGTGGTGGCCATTCAAAGTCGACTCTGCAACGTTTGGTGGTCAAATTTGAGATGATCAGTTTACTTCAGCAATCATTCGCACGTCAAAGGAAAGAAAGATTGGCCGAGAACATCGCCGCGGTCCGTAAAAGTATACAGCTCAAAAACCCAGCCTTTCGCAGACTTCAAATTGGCGAATTTTGAGTCGAGATTTGGGCTTATACCCGTATTAATCCACGAGCTCAAAGTTGACCATAGACAATGCCGTTTGTTCGCTGACTGAGCTTCAGAGCGCTTGGAAGTGGACTCCAATTTAGGCCGAAAAAAAATGTTTAGCGACGAGGCGCATTTTTGAATGAATGGCTGATGAATAAGCAAAATTGCCGTTTATGGGACGACACGAATCCATACGAGGTTTACCAAGTGACAATGCATCCTCAAAAAGCTACGGTTGATGTGGATTTTGAGCCGACGGCGTCATTAGTCCGTATTTTTTCGAAAACGATGCTGGTTAGGTGATCATGACGAGTGCTACAGAACAACGATAAGCAATTTCCTATGGCCAAAATTGAACCATATGGACCTTGGCGATATGTGGTCTCAGAACACAGCGGATGCCACCATTGTTATTCTGCATGAACGATTTGATGGTAAGGTTTTCTCTGCAGAGGTGAAGTTAATTGGCCACCAAGCTTATGCGATTTTACCTCGCTTGACTTTTTCTTATGGTGTTTCCTGATATCGCAGGTCGATGCGAATGAATCACAACCGACCCATGCCTTTAAGGTTAACATGACATAGGCCATCACTCAAATTAAGCCGGATCTATCGAAGAGTAATTGAAAATTGGGCCACTCGGATCCGTGCCACCATGAAAAGCCGAGGCGGGCATATTCAATAAATAATGGCACGTATGTATGTCTTTAAAATGAGCAGAGAATTTTGTTAATACCTTTCACACAACTTGTTTTATTCTATTTCAAAATCTACCCATCTTTATTGAAAAAAAAATTTATAAGAAAGGTACTGTCATTATTGTTATTGTACATAGATCATTAATTACGTATAAAAGCGAAAGCATATAGAATTTTAAACTTCCTCTGGCCGAGAGTGTTAAATCGATCTCCAGTAAATAGAGTAGTTCAATAGACCCTTCGGAAATCATATCTCATGAGCTCTCATTTTGCCATCACGTCCAATGTACCAGTGAATTCAGGATTTTTTAGTTTAGAAAACAGGGCACATCATGTTCAATGGTTGGCCGGTGTGTTACCTTAATAAGGTCCTGTACCAGGTCATGAACTAGGCATAAATAGAATCGACGATTTTTGTATTATGATGATTCGAGAGCACATTGCAAGAGCCACCACCACCGGAGTGCCAGGGTCACTCTTTAAATATGTCATCGTGGTAATGTATTCCATCACTTTCCTCCAACTTTGGTTGAATAGCGGCCGTTTCCTCTAGAATATTGTCTTTCAGGGTTTGTGCATGGTTAGAATGCTTCTTGATATAATTTGTTGGCTTCAAATAAAGCCAAAGAAGAAAAATACAGGAGTTAATTCAGGCGAGGCTAGCGGGCTAGGCCAGCAGTCAAAATCACCATTTTTTTCGATTAAGCGACTCAGGAACAAAGGACGTAATGAAGCGATCGGGACCAAAAGTTATCTCCTAATAAACCTTTCCATTGACCATAAATCACTGTCGATTTGCCCCATGATCACAAGCAAGTCCAAGTAAGTTGTCGATCGGTACAAGACGATGTGTTTATTGAATTTTTTGAGAGCAGTGAGAGGAATGCCCAACTCAAAAAAAGACGACTTAATGTTGTCGATGGTGTCTCAACGCTGGCCTACACATCCACGCTCTGATGACCAAATATAGTGACAATTGGTTGGCCTAGATGCCTGATGGTATGGTGCCTTGTTTACCATTTTCGCAATTGAGCACTTCTATGAAAGTAAAGCTGCACGATAGCAGCACGTACCAAAACATGCATACTGTTCCATGGGGTAAATAGGTTAGGCTGACGCGTCGAACGCGGGCTGGTTTAGGCCGATCCGGAAACAACTGTCAATGATACAGTATTTGCAGATGCTGAAGGCCTAGATGGACCACATTGTATATTTATACTATATATGGTCATTTAATGAGATTGCTTTAAATTTCTAGAAAAAGTTTAAAATTCTTCTGCGAGAAGTATTTATCCTTATATAACTCCGAAGGAAAACGTGTAATGACGCTTAACATCGCCCCTCAGACCAATTGATTTTTTGAATTTCCTTTTGATAAATCTGGTATGTAGCTTCGTCTTGCTAACGAAATTCATTATAATGGCACTTTCATGCAAAAAAAAAAACAGTCGACATCATTAAAACGATCGCATCGGCATCAAGTTCAAAAAAAATATGGCACCACGGCATCGCCTGCCTAAAAATCTTACTAAACGTCAGCCCTTGTATTAGGTTATTGCATTTGTAATGTCGAATTTTGGGTTGATCTGATGCCGTTTCTGTATTAAAAATTCTCTGCAACAGTGGCAGTTGAGAATATGGTGGGTGTGACAGCGCACCTCATCCCTGCTTTAAAAGCTTTCGGCGAGTCACCAAACTTGTATAATATCTCGCATTATCTTGGTGGAACATTATATCTTTTCTATTGGTCAATTTTGGACTTTTCTGTTTAAGTGAATCATTGAATTTCTCCAGCGGATAAGACACGTCAGAATTGATCGTTATGTTGTCCGGTGGAAGGGGCTTTTTCAAACTTTCAGCTGATTCATCATTTTAATGCCTGATCTGTATTTAAAATTATAGTAGACGACCGATTTCATCTCCTCAATGATGATGCGCTCCAAATGCGCGAATAACATTCGTCTACGCGACGGCACAAATTTCTTTCGTTAAGAACATGAGGAATCAATATGTCGAGCTTTGTGGCTAAGCCTAGGCGTTTCAAATGATCATGAACGGTCGAATCCGATAAATTTAAATTTTCAGCCAGCCCACGAGTTGTTATTCGCCGGTTGGCATCAACTAATGCCTTTATTGTGTCTTCATCAGTTTCAACTGGCTTCAAGAACGTGGTGCAAAATCACCAAATCTAAATTTCGCAAATCAATTTTGGCACTGTCGGTCTATCAATATATCTTCCCCATATTTCAATTACGTCTGAATGTCATCACATGCTTCTCCGCACATATAAATGATGAAAAACAACTATTTATCATTAGACGAAATATTGATGCAGGTTTACTCTCTAGTAAGTTACAGCCTTCTAAAGTTGGTATCAATTGGGACACATGACTGAAAAATTCTCAGAGAAGACTACAAAGCGTGAATTCAGCCCTCTAAAAAAAACCTTTAAGAAATGTTCGCTGTCTTTTCCTATTCGGAGAAAATTACTCACATCGCTGCCGCCCACTGTACCAACCCCTACTACCTAAAGCACTCCTTTGTCAACTGCTCCTGCAGAATATGGCCATCTATTACCATCAGCTCCACAAAATTCTTAGTAATTGGTATTACACAAAAATAAATTGGCTTCCCGGCAAGGTTACATACAACGTAACAGCAGATAGGACAACATATATTTAACATGTTACCCCCTCGAACAATGTATTATTACGAAGCACCTAGCACACACGACCACCTTATCTCGTAATACAATTTAATTATGTTGGTTACGAGCCAGAGTTCAAGAATTTGCGATAAATTTATCGGTTCTGGTTGCAATAATCAATCTAATCCATATTTATGTAAGCCCGGTGCTATTTTAAACCTTGAAACGTGGAGATATGCCAATATTTTTAATTTGGAAAATTGGACCCATCAATATATCCTCGACTTTTCATAAAAATTATGGATTAATAATACGTTCTGTGACATTTTGAGAAGCCCTATACCCATGTAGGTATAGAGGAAAGGAAAAGGGGGCTCTACACGAACTCCCTATCCAATGGAAGGGTTTTGGACGTAGGAATTAAAATATTAGAGCTACTACCTCAATCAATATTCAACATCTTGAACTTCTAGTAATGTTTCCTTAAAACCGAATGAGATTTTCACACGCCACGAATAAAAATTGACAGCCGTCACACGTGTCACTTGATAATTAAATTGATCGAATTTTCAGTCCAGTCGAAGTGTTGAATTTAATTGCTATCACTTCCGTTGTTAATTTCAGTGGAAAGTGAATTTTATTTATTTTTAATTTCTATTTCTACGAGTATTTTGTATTTGAATATCTGTGAATTCGTTAACGGGCTCAATAAATGAGCAAATCTCAGTCCTGACTGAAATAAGGGTTATCTGAATTTCTAGTGTAATTAATTCTACCACCATAGCATCAGCACAGCACTTTTTATTTCTTTAAGTGGTTTGTTCAAAAAATAAGGTGACTGATAATTTTTCTCGAAAAATATTTATTTATTCATCACTATCTAATTCGTTCTCTCCAAAGCACTTTAGAGTTCTTCACATGCCTATGACACAACCAAGATGATAAAGGTGTTCAACATATCTCCAACTTAACTGAGAGTGTTTCTGGTCCTTAGGAATCGAGCCTTTTCGCAACCACTAACGACCTTTTTTTGTATGAAGATTTTGGCCCACATTATCTATTATGATTTTTTTATCTATTATGAATGAATAAGATCATTGTTGTAACGAGAGTAATTTGTGCCTGGGTACATAATCTTCGAAAACCCGAAAGAAGTAGTGGACTTCGTCATCCACGTTGGGCCATATTTTTTTCGAAAATGATGGTAGTATGACCGTTTCTATGCGGTACCGAACGATGTTGATCGACTTTTTTTTGTCCGAATCGTGCTTTGGGTGTTTGGGTATTAAGCTCTTTGCTGTTGGACAACGGACTAAGCAATGATTTGATTATTATCAATGTGTGTTGAACATGTGTACCAACATTACAAGGAGGGTCCGATTGAACCTGACTTGTAGTCGAATTATATTGAATGTAAAATATTTCGAAAATGCGAGTATGATGATGATTATGACGACAATGACAGTGATGATGAGGGATTGGACTGCAAGCACAGTACTCCAGTCAATATGTGAACCGGGCGCATACCGGCGCAGCATCACTGAATCAAGTGAAGGGGACCGGCAGGCAATTTTGCAAATAGTTCAGTTTGGTTTGTTGCCTCTGGTGGTTTTCTGCTTTTTCTCTCTTCCATTTACTGATTTGAAACTGTTTTGTTATATTGTTGCGGCTGTTTTGTGGTAGTTGCAGGAACTATTCCGCTTATTTTATTATGGCGGTAGGAGAGTTAAAATAAATGAAGGCCCTAATTAAGAGAGTGACGCTGTAATGCAGATTGGGGAGGAAAAAAATTGTACGTGGTTACGGGGCAAACGCATGGACTGATGCTTTGAGCTATGGTTAGTCGAGACTGGTGGTATGATGGCAAAGGGTAGGAATTGCGATTAACTAAAGACACTTGGCATGGTGTTTGAGAGTTGACAAGAATCAGAATGCACTGTTTGAATGACCTGTGTCTAGGCTTGTAGCGAAATCCCTAATTTGTTTAAGCTACCTGAATGGTGGAGAAATACACTGTGTTCCAATTAATCTGCAAATTTTTAAAACGCCGTAAAGCGAATTTTGGTAAAGAAAATTTTAGAAGACAATTATGATTTTTAAGTTTATTTTCAATATAACCGCCTTTATGGGCAACTATGACCTGGACTTAAAATTTATTTTTATTTTTCTGTATAGTCTCCTTGTAACTCTACGCACTTCTCACAGGGATGCTCCCATCTCTCTAACCCGTACAAATAGTACTCCGCGTTTTTCTCTGCAAAATAACTATTCATAAAGGTTCTCTGTCCTCCGAGCGCAATTTTTAGATTAGGGAACAAAAAGGAGTCGCTTGGGGCTAGATCTGGTGAGTAAGGTAGATGGTCAAGCAATTCAGACCATAATTCGTGGATTTTCGCCATGGCAAGCGCTGAGGTGTGAGATGGCGCGTTGCCTTGGTGAACATGATTTTCTTTTTCCGCAAATTTGGCAGTTTTTCCGCAAATTTGGCCGTTTTTCCGCAAATTTGGCCGTTTTTCCGCAATTTCTGCCTTCAGTTAGTCAAGTAATGATGCGTAGTATGCCTCTGTAATGGTTTTTCCTCCTTGAAAATAATCGATTAAGATAACTCCACGACTATCTCAAAAACAGTCGCCATCACTTTCCAAGCCGAAAAAAAAGTTTTTGCTTTTTTGGAGTCGATTTCTCTTTGCAGTCTACTGTTTTGTTTCGGGCGTATAATGATGTATCCAAGTTTCATCGACAGTAATTAATCGGCGCCAAAACTCGGATTTCTTAACTCCTAAACTGCGCCAACAGAGCGCTGGACTGGAAAAGGTTTTCGTCTAACCCAACGCGCTTTCTCATATCTAAATCTTTTTTTAATATGTGACAAACACGTTCTTTGGACATTTTCTTAACCTCTGCTATCCCTTCCACTTTAATTCGACGGTCGCCTAGTACCATTATATGAACTTTAGCGATGCGACAGTTGTTGCAGTTTTGTGACATCTTGAACGTTCAGAGCCACGTTTAAATTCAGCTGCCCAAAATTTTACTGTGGTAAATGATAGTGTAGAGTACACAGGGTCCAACTCATCTTTGATTTTTTTTTTATAATTCGTGCAGGTTCAAGAGTGTACGCTCTTTTGGTGTTTGTCACACAACCAGGACGGGGTGCAGATGGTTTGTATCGAAGATGTTCGTTCACTACCCTCCGGGGGTGGTTGTCCTAGATAGGATTAGAAAGATTCCACTGAATTTATCACGTGGGTTGTAGTTCACAGTAACTCTTTTGTTTCCATGTCATTAAGGTGTTATGTTGGAAATGCGCACACAGAGAATGAATTTTGAAGTGATCTTATGCTTTGACTGTTATACCTTCATCAGCACATTTTGATCATCTTTTATTCACAACTGATATTGTTGCACAGTTTTTTCCGCATAGGAATTGTTCTTGACTATGGACGTACTTAAACTACAGACCTTCGGCTCGACAGTCGGTGATGATTAAGATTGCACCACGACCACGATTTACGTAGGCGTATTGCCTTTCAAAAACCAAAATTTAATGACAGCTCGAATCACAGTTTTGTTAATTTTCACAAGACACTCACATCGACTCATTCAAATGACTGTCAAATAAAAACTACACACTCATAATGGCTGACATTTGTATCTGTCAAAACATTCTCTAACTTTATTGAAGAGAGCTGCTATCTTCACGTTGAGGCCGGAAAGTTTTCAGACCAACCCAATCGTAAGTTGACTCTTCTTCTACTCTCGGAGAGATCTAATATCTAATTCGTCCGCTCTTTCCAACCCTCGAAGCACTTCTGATATGCGCTTTCTAGTATAGCCTTGAGCTCTTCCACCGATGAGGCCTTTTTCGTTTTTTTTAGGTTTTGAAATTTGAACGTCATAGCCATGTAGCCATTCCAAATCTGGATCGTCACTTACGTCATACAAAATCTCCTAAGCGAAGCTCATTCGACGGTTCCTTGTGCCAAAATTTTTGCAATTTCAAGGAGACGTGCTGTCGTGTGATTTCTTCAATTAAGTCCTTGAAAGGATAGTGAGGCAGATAGGTGTCAACACTCAACACGGAAGGCACTATCTTCTTCAAAAGTGTCCAACTGCCGGACATACGGACAACATTGACATCATTGCAAGCTCCCAGGCTCCGTAGTAGAGGTATTCGCGGCAACTGAAGAAAAGGCAGGTCTTGTTGGGTTAAAAGTGGTCGTAAATGATGATGAAACAAAATATATGCTATCGACTAAGAACTGCCCAGTCGAACATCGCCTTCGGCAGAACGTAACCATCGGCAGATATAATTTTGAGGTAGTTAAGGGGTTTAACTACCTCGGGGCAAACGTTAACTCCCCAAATGACAACAAACGGTGCTGCTTCGGTTTGTCAAACCTCCAAAAAGGAAGTCCAAATTACTCCCTACCGAATGTTGAACATTAAGCAAGAAAGTAGAGATGATGACTCTTTTGATGGAAAAATTCTTCGTCGGATATGGAGGAGAAGACACAACCGCGAACTCTTCGAGCTGTATAATGATGGCGACGTATTCCAGAAGGCAAAAATCCGTCGACTACATTGGTTCGGCCAAATCGAGCGTATGGAAGACCGCGCTCCAGCAAAGAGAGGTTTCGAATCCCAGTCACCAGGTTTGAGAAGAAACCGAACCTCCTGTTCAGAAACCAAGTGATCGCGGACATCAGGGGACTTGGACTCTCCAATCGGAAGCAGCCTGACCGGTAATGATATATGTTAAATGGAGGCAGTCTCTCGCTTGCGTAAGAAGTAAGTAAGTAGAATTCGAAAAGCGAATGTACAAGGTGGCGCAAAATTAATCACCCTATCGGAAGGTGTTATAATTTTTGCAAATGATGTCGTACGTCAATCATATTCGACATTTGTGAAATAAATAGCTGCAGTATGCAAACAGATAAGCAATGGAGCGCTATACTCTGCGAGAGCGTGGAATAATTGGGTCGATTTCTTTGACCAATAATCGGACGACGGGCCACGCAATTAGGCATTAGGCATCACCAGACGGACCCTATAGCGGATTTTAGTGAAAGACTTACACATGTTCCCGTACAAGGTGCAAACAGAACCATGATGATTGTCGAAAAAAAAAAAAAAAAAAAAAAAAAAAACATCAGCGTTTGATTGGCCTCAGCGGTGAAGTAATCCCAAATCTACAGACAGACCAGACTCTCAAATATCATGCCACGTTTCTCTAGCATGGCACCACACCACCAGTCTCGACTAACCATCGCTCAAAGCATCAGTCCATGCGTTTGCCCCGTAACCACATACAATTTATTTCCTCCTCAATCTGCATTACAGCGTCACTCTCTCAATTAGGGCCTTCATTTATTTTAACACTCCTACTGCCATAATGTATAAGCAGAATAGTTCCCGCGACTACATCCGTAACACAGCCGCAACTATAAAACAGTTTCAAATCAGTAAATGGAAGAGAGAAAAAGCAAAAAGTCAGCATAGGCAACAAACCAAACTGAACTATTTGGAAAATTGCCTCCCGGTCCTCTGAGCTTTACTTGATTCACTGACGCGCCGCTGGTCTATGTCCGCGCCCGGTTCACATATTAATCCGAGCACTGTGCTTAGAGTACACTCCCTCTTCATCACTGTCATCACCATCATCATTAGAACATACATAGCGGGCATATCGAAAATTTAAAAAATGTAAGTTTTAAAAATCTATCTTTTCGAAAATTCGACTACAAGTTAGGTTCAATTTGACCATCCTTCATAGGTGTGTTCAAGAAATAAAGGGAATTGTGTAATCTTGCGGGTCATATAAGTCTGGTCTGCTTGTTATGTTGGCAAACATGCTTAAAACATGTATATGTGCATTGCTGGTAAAACCGTTGCTTAGTTCCTTCTCAAAAATTAAAGAGCTTGCATGTGGCTTGGTGCGATTTGAATGTCAGTGATGCCATTCTGCTAAAAATAACCGTCGTCCACACTCATTAATATAAGATCAAAGTTGTAGTATAAGCTCTTTATACAAAAAAGACCCGAATCCTATGAACACAGTCATACTTTCAGCCAAGACAGCGATAACTAAGTTCAACACGTAAGGTATCTTTGTACAAGACCCTAATCATCTCAGGAGTGCACTAAGGATTTTCTGCAAAATTTGTTCAAATTAGAAATGGAAGAAAGGAGGGACGGGAAAAGGCTTCTCAGAAAAAAAAGAAGGAGCATGAAAAGCCCGCAGTCGAGGAAATGAAGAGGTGCTAAAGCAGGAATGAAGTCCGAAAGTTTTACCAGAAAGTTAGTTATCCAGTGAATATAAATTTCGTACCGAAACCTGCCGAAAATGGACAACTGGTAGTAGAGAGATTTGGGAGAATCATTTCTGCAGACTGTTAAACAGCGAGGAAGACCCAAATACCGCTGTCAGGCAGAATGTTCGACGTTAGAAAATAATTCCGTTCCCCTGACTTTGATGAGATCAAAATAGCAATGTGAAGGTTGCAATCAAACAAAGCTGCTGGAGTGGACGGCCTGTCCTGAACTGGCACATTCGCAGCTCATCTATAACATATGGTCGGAGGAGAACATGCCCGACGACTGAACTCTCAGCATCGTTTGCCTATGTTCTCTGCGGTTTTGTGTGAACGCTCGGCACTCACCACCTATTCGTCGATTTCAAGGCCGTATATGTATGATAGCGCGCATGAGGACGAGTCTAGTTTTGATATTCCTACCGAACTCGTAAGACTATGTTGGATGATGATGGAAAACTCTCGCTGCTCCCATCGCTACTAACCATCGCTCAAAGCATCAGTCCATGCGTTTGCCCCGTAGCCACATACAATTTATTTCTTCCTCAATCAATCAAGGCGGTAACGAACTTACCGAGACCTTGAATGTCAAAAATGTTTTTAGGCAAAGCGACGCGCTGTCTTGTGACTTTTTTAACATCATAGATGATCGTGCGAAACTCACATGCCAGTACTAAGGTCACGATCTTCTAAAAGTCCGTTCAACTGCTAGCTTACGCAGATGATAGTGACGAGGAGGCTAAAATAGTCTAGCGGTAAATGACTTTTTTTTTATTTTGTTTTTTTTATAATTCGCGCAGCTTCAAGAGTGTACGCTCTTATGGTGTTTGTCACACAACCTGGACGGGGTGCAGATGGTTTGTGTCGAAGATGTTAGTTGTCTTAGATAGGATTTGAGAGATTCGACTGAACTTGCGTTAGTTGTAGTTCACAGTAACTTTTTTTGTTTTCCACGTCATTAAGGTGTTATATTGGGAATGCACACACAAAGTATGAATTTTTGAAGTTATCTTATTCTGCGAGTGTTATGCATTCGTCAGCACTTTCATCATCATCTCTCATTCACAACTGATGTTGTTGCACAGTTTTCCATATAGGAATTGTTCTTGACCATGGACGGACTTGAAATACAGACCTTCGGCTCAACTGTCGGTGATGATTACCATGGCACCACGACCACCCCTGCCATCAAGGGAGGGCGCACAACATTAACGTTTCGGACAGAGCGTCACAAGGGCAGCTTTGAGAACTTTGAGGTAGTCAAGGACTTCGTCTAACGCGGATCCGCAATAACTAGTGCAAATAGCATCAGTACCGAAATTAAACGTAGAATAATTCTTCCCAATCGCTATCTTTTTAGGCTCAAGAGGCAATTGGATTCTGGTCATTGCAGTCCTGCTTTATGGTGCAGAGGCATGTACGCTATTGAAAGCGAATGAGGAAGCTCTTTGTCTTTTCGAGAGAAAATATTGTGTTGATGGCATCTGGATGAAAGATTTCATTATGAACTGTACGGGCTGTAGGGCAGCATGTGTCTGGTTAAGCATTTATCGACACTTAAGATGGCTAGGCCATTGGCCAATGGACTCCGGCCCGAGGAGTCGTTGATTCCGAGCCATCGAGACAACGCAACAAAGGTCGCCCTCGACTCAAAGTGCAAGCAAACAAGTGTAGAAGGACCTCAACCAACTTGGTGTGCATAACTGGAGACGGCTGGCAAGAGATCATGCTGTCTGGAGACGCTTGTTGGTTGAAGCCCAAGTCCACACCGGACCGTAGCTCCATGAGGAACAAGAATGACCCTTAATGAAATTTCACCAATTCTAGCTTACGCCGACGAGCTAGATCTTTTGGGAAATAGTTAAGAGAAGTCCAATAATGGCAGGTAAGGAAGTAGGTTTCGATTGTCATTGACCGAATTAGACTGCCAAAATGACGCGTACTTCTCCGCGATAAAGGAACTATTCAAAGCAACTCTTTTGTCCTGCAATGTCGAAATCCATGACATTTTACGAATATACTTGGTACCTGACTAAGAAGGGGAAAATTAGGTTTCTGGTTCTTTAAAAACAAGTTTTTAAGGAGAATCTGTGATGGAAAATAGAGGGCAAATGAAGAAACTCCAGGAACTTTATTGAGCACTGAACATTGTACGAAAAATAAATCGCAGGACGCGTAGAACGAATGGACGATGGACAAACAATGAAAAGAATAATGAGTTGAAAGCCAGAGGGGCAAAAGCCGCTTGGAAGGCCAGGCCTTAGATGAGACGACAATATAGGGATTGTTTAGAAATATCATTACATTGTAAAAGTGAATTATTAATCTATAAAGGCTATTGTTTATATATCCATATGTATATATGAAAAAGGAGAATTCTTCAATTTGTATACCACTTGTACCGGGGTCTCACTCAGCATCAGCCACCAGTCACTAAACCACACGCTATGCTCACTCTCTTTCGTATGTAAATGATGTTCTCTCCATTGTCGTACACCCGCGTATAACAATTAATGCATTTTTTCGAAGATCAATGGTTGATGGATGATGCTGAGTGAGACACTCGCCACTTACAAGCTGACCGCCAAACAGAACAGAAGTGATAAACAATAAACTAATTGTAAAGTGTTTTTTTTCGAGTTGTGTAATTATTATCGACGGGCACATTCATCATTCACGTATTTGCGGCGAGCCACGACATCGAATGGTCCTTCGAGCCGGATACAGGATTGGATCAAGCAATTAAGGTCGTATAAACTTGATTAACTATTTTGATTAACTCGACTTTGATCGATATTTCGAGTACCTACATTTATAAGATATACATATATATATATATAATAGAATGGATAGTGTAAAAATTCGTCGCAGTGCGGTAAAGGGACAAATAACGCGCGCGGTTAGCTTTGCGGAAAGTATAGACCCGTCAACACAGTTAGAACTGTTAAAACAACGTCTCGCGAAACTCGATGAAGCGTGGACTTTATTCTGTTCTTTGAACGACGAATATTTAATTCTAGGCAGTGGTGTAAGGGATTTTAATTCGATCGAGGTAGAGAACGAAGTAGGAGAATACGAAGTGAAGTATTTTAACGCATACGCTAGTATATCGCGCGCTATAACGGAACGACAACCGTTACCTCAAGTCCCGCAAGATTTGAATGACTCGATTCTCGAACGACTCGCGGTACAGCAATCCACTTTTCTGGAACGATTACACGTGGCTAATAACACTAACTCAACAGTGAATTTGCCGAAAATTGTGATTCCTCCCTTTTCCGGGAATTATAAGGACTGGCCGTCGTTTCGCGATTTGTTTGTCGGTTCGGTTGGTAGCAAAGGTTCTCTTACGCCGACGCAGAAATTTCATTACCTCAAATCCTTCCTTCGCGATGATGCTGCTAATTTAATAAAGCATATTCCTATATCCGATGCAACGTATGTGGAGGCTTGGGCTCGATTAGAAGAGCGTTACGACAAAAAACAATTTATCGTAAACTCATTCATTCGTTCGTTTTTATCGCTCCCTTCCATGACCTCGACTAGCCTTCAAACATTACGAAAAATCGTGGACAGTGCGGACGAGGTGGTGCGGGGACTAAGTGCTTTAAAGAGAACTGATCGCGATCCGTGGATGATCTACTTGCTAGTGAGTAAATTAGACCAGGACTCGGCTCAATCCTGGGCCGAACATATCGGAGCGCGGGATGACTGCACGATTGATGAACTATTGAAATTTTTACAAGATAGATGTAATGCGTTGGAGTCATGTGACTCGAATCGTTCATTGTCGCGAGTGAAACCGCCTATTCCGATCCGTTCTCATCTAACCGAAAAGACAGTCGAGGTTACACCCAAATGTGCAAAGTGTCAAGGCTCACACCTCTTGCCGCAGTGCCCACAATTCGTCTCCTTAAACACGGACTCACGTCGCGAATTCGTTAAAGGGCGCGGGTTATGCTTTAATTGTCTTCGAGGTGGACATATATCTAATAAGTGCCGTTCCACGTTTCGATGCCGAACATGCCAGTCGCGTCACCATTCGCTCGTTCACCCTAATGATTCTCCTCTCCCTGCTCAAGGGTCATCACCCACACCCACACTCCCTCGATCGAGTTCTACTTCGATATCGCCGGTTTCGGTCCATTCGAATTCGTCTACTTCACCATTGCTCAACAATATGTCCACCCAACTATCTCGGAAGCAGACGATCCTCCCAACCTTACTAGCGAAAATCAAAACAATTCAAGGAAATTTCGTGGTCTGTCGAGCGCTGTTAGATTCAGGTTCACAATCGTCGTTTGTTCTCGAGTCGCTAGTTCAGAAACTTGGCTATGCGCGTTCGCACGCTCGGATTCCAATTCTCGGTCTTTCGTCATTAGAGGCTGGTAACACGCGAGGCCAGGTCTCTATTCAACTTCATTCACTGGTTTCGTCGGCTTACTTGCGCATCGATGCTTATATTTTGAACAAGTTGACCTCTAACATGCCCTATCCATCCGTGGATGTTTCACTCTTGACTCACTTAGATGGTTTACAGTTGGCGGATCCAACGTTCAATGTTACAGGTCCTATTGACCTACTGTTAGGTGCTGATACACTTTGGCAAATATTTGATGGAGGACTGATTCGCGGTTCTAGTACTGTTCCATTTGCGTTAAATACCTCGTTCGGCTGGGTCATTACCGGTGAAGTACCACGAAATGATGCGTTTGATAATGCAATCTCGTCATTTCACACAACCATCGACATCGACGGATTACTTCGACGCTTTTGGGAAATTGAAGACATTGTTCCTTCCAACAATATAATACAGGGCCAGGATCCAGCAGAAGTCCACTTTCGTAAAACATTTCATCGGGCTCCGGATGGAAAATACGTGGTTTCGCTACCTTTTAAGTCTCCGTGTCCTTCCTTTGGTGACACGCTCCCTTCAGCTATCTCACGCTTACATGCCATGGAACGTCGCTTTCGTGGCAATTCTGACCTACATCAGATGTATTCAAAATTCATGAAGGAGTACCTGGAGTTGGGCCACATGTCTCCGATTCCCCCCGATGAGTTATCGACCCCTCCAGGTAAACATTTTTATTTGCCACATCATGCGGTACTCAATCTGGGCAGCTCAACCACAAAACTCCGCGTGGTGTTCGATGGGTCAGCTAAAGATTCTCAAGGGGTGTCACTGAATAGTGAGTTACTTATTGGACCACCAATTCAGCGGGAGTTATTTAAGGTATGCTTGCGCTTTCGGCAACACAAATTTGTTTTCACAGCGGATGTCGTAAAAATGTTCCGCCAAATTTGGGTTGAGGAACACCATACAGATTTTCAAAGAATAGTGTGGAGGGAAAATCCACGGGATAACATTCTACATTTCCGATTACGTACCGTTACATATGGAACGGCATCTGCTCCTTTCTTATCTATTCGTGTCCTCAAGCAGCTAGCGGAGGATTACCAGACTCTATTTCCGAACGCCTCAAAGGTTTTGGTTGAGGATGTTTACGTAGACGATGTGATGACGGGGTCCAACACCGAAGAAGGGCTTATTACCTTACAATCCGAACTGGTGAGCTTGCTATCTCAGGCAGGATTGCAACTTCGGAAATGGAGTTCGAACTGTGTACCATTACTGTTAACGCTACCTAAGGCGGACTGCAACTACTCAGCCGTAGATACAGAACCATCATCGTCCGTTATCAAGGTGCTAGGAATGTATTGGAACCCACAGGATGATAACCTGTCTTTTCGAATATCCAAACAAACCTTTTCTATCGAACCAACTCGTCGAACACTGTTGTCAGAAGTGTCTCGCATCTTTGACCCCTTAGGCCTGTTAGCGCCATCAATAATTTTATTTAAAACTCTGTTCCAAGAACTGTGGTCATCCAATTGGAACTTAGGATGGGACGATCCATTACCAACTTCTCTGGCTCAACGATGGATAAATTATAGGAATGAATTGTATCACTTCGAAAGCATCTACGTTCCCAGAATAATTTCCTTATCATCGGATAAAATTGAGCTTCATGGGTTTTGCGATGCATCGTCAGTAGCTTATGCCGCCGTAGTTTATAGCCGGTACAAAACAACAGACGGAGAGTTCAAGGTACAAATCGTCGCATCTAAAACCAAGGTAGCTCCATTGAAACCGGTGTCAACTCCTCGTCTGGAACTGTGTGGCGCCGTGCTTCTAACTCGATTGCTTGCTCGGATAACCTCTTCCTTATCAGCGTCATCAGTAAAGATATTCGCTTGGTGTGACTCGGAAATCGTACTGCACTGGTTATCATCTCCACCTCGTCGTTGGACAACATTTGTAGCTAATCGTACCTCAACTATTCTCGAAAGCCTTCCTCGACACTCGTGGCATTACGTTGCATCAGAGTCCAATCCAGCCGACTGCGCATCTAGGGGCATAACTCCGTCAAAATTGCTTCATTATGACCTTTGGTGGAAGGGTCCATCCTGGCTGGCCTTAGATGACACCCGTTGGCCAAAATCAAAATTTGACACCAAAAGCTCTAATCTCGACAGTTTGGAAGAGAAATCGAATCTCTCCCAAGTCCTGGTAACATCATTTAGCAACGATCTAATTTGTTCCCTATTGACATGTACTTCATCATGGTATTCTATGCAGCGTATTGTGGCTATGTGCCTGCGATTTATCACCAACTGTCGGTCCGCAAGGTCATCTCGTCGTACCTCAGCGCTTACGCTTGCGGATATTCGTACAGCTAAAATACTTATTCTTAAACTCATTCAAAACATATTATTCGCTACTGACATACGTTCTCTCCTCCAGGACCATCAACTCCCACGAAAATCCAAACTACTCAAGTGTACACCGTTCCTGGATAAGGAAGGACTCCTGCGGGTTGGCGGAAGACTACAAAATGCCTCTCTTCCATACGATATAAAACACCCCATATTACTCTGTAGCAAGCATCCAGTCTCGAGAATAATCATCCAAGAGATACACCGTCAGAATCTTCATCCGGGGGTATCAACTACCTTCGCTATAGTTAGACAGCAATTTTGGATCCTAGGTAGTCGAAACCTCATTCGGAATATAATCTTTAAGTGCAAGCCGTGTTTCCTACAACGCAAACAAACAAGTCAGCAGTTAATGGGAAACCTACCACCTTACAGGACGCAGTCCAACCGCCCGTTTGCTAACTCAGGCTGTGATTATGCTGGTCCGATTACCATCAAGCTATCACGAACTCGGAAGCCTAAGTTGGCCAAGGGGTATATTGCGCTCTTCGTCTGCATGGCAACAAAGGCCCTCCACTTGGAACTCGTGAGCGACCTTACAACGGAAGCCTTCATTGCCGCCTTGCGTCGATTTGTTGCGCGGCGGGGAAAATGTAACCACATCTTCAGCGACAATGGGACTAATTTTCAGGGGGCACGGCGTGTATTATCGGAACTGCATAAGCTAGTTTTATCTCAAGCACATAACGATCTTGTTACCGCTGCTCTCGCTGCAGACGGAATCTCTTGGCACTTTTCTCCACCATCTGCCCCACACTTTGGTGGATTGTGGGAGGCAGGGGTAAAATCAGTAAAACATCATCTTTGTCGGGTTCTCGGTTCCTCTATTCTCACCTTCGAAGATCTATACACCTTGCTTTGTCAAATTGAAGCAATAGTAAACTCTCGTCCTTTGTGTTCTATGTCCGATTCTGACTTAAATCCATTAACACCCGCTCATTTTTTAATAGGAGAGCCACTGACAGCAGTTCCCGATCCAAATTGTCAAAACATTCCGACAAATCGTTTGGACCACTTTCGCAGTCTTCAAGCCATGGTACAAGGGTTTTGGAAGAGATGGCAAGCGGAGTACCTTATTACTCTTCAGGAGCGACCAAAATGGCAGACATCTACTGACAACATCAGACCAGGTGACCTCGTGGTCTTAAAGGAGCCTAATGTACCACCTACCAAATGGATAATGGGCCGTATCATCAACGTCAAACCGGGACACGATGGCAAGGTACGAGTGGCAGAAGTTAAGACAGCAACAGGAATCTTCGTTCGACCCATCACCAAAATGGCAGTATTACCCATGTCCTGAACTCGTTCAGGGGGGGCGGCATGTTTAGAAATATCATTACATTGTAAAAGTGAATTATTAATCTATAAAGGCTATTGTTTATATATCCATATGTATATATGAAAAAGGAGAATTCTTCAATTTGTATACCACTTGTACCGGGGTCTCACTCAGCATCAGCCACCAGTCACTAAACCACACGCTATGCTCACTCTCTTTCGTATGTAAATGATGTTCTCTCCATTGTCGTACACCCGCGTATAACAATTAATGCATTTTTTCGAAGATCAATGGTTGATGGATGATGCTGAGTGAGACACTCGCCACTTACAAGCTGACCGCCAAACAGAACAGAAGTGATAAACAATAAACTAATTGTAAAGTGTTTTTTTTCGAGTTGTGTAATTATTATCGACGGGCACATTCATCATTCACGTATTTGCGGCGAGCCACGACAGGGATGAAGCTAGAAGGGGTGGAACAGAACAGCGAAATATGGAAGGCACGCACATTCATGACGGGGAGGCTTAGCGAATGCTTTTGATTGATTGCCTTGCCTATATAGTTATCTTGGTCTTTGGTTATCTTGCTTATATGTGATTTGATGCTACATTTGGGGGTGATCTTGGGCCTCTAACTACAAGCCTGTCTAACCCGTCCGATGTTTAAACACCTGTTTTCAGTACTGTACTCCCAAGTTGCTTGATGTCCTTTTCCGCCTTTGTGTATCACCTGAGTATGGTTGTTCCAATCTGTCTCAGGTATCCAAACTCTCAGTGTAAATTCACTCTAACTTGATGATGCCCAAAAGTAGTGTCAACCTTACAAAACATCTCCACGACATTTCCAACGTGTGTAGTTGCTGTTCACTATTTCATCACATTCCGTGAGTAAGTTTTTATCCACATTCCATAATCTCCTGATTTTTGATTATCACGAAGCATCACAGTGGCAATCGAAAGTTGACCATTCAACAATCAGGCAAATTTGTAAAATGACACCTTTTACTGAATAATTTTACCCTGCAATATAATATTCATGTCACATCGAGTAAATTGATAAAAATGGGGAGAAATGGTAACCAGCACTCAACAGGAGGGGGGGCAAAGAAACATTTCTTAATATCCTTGAAAGTAGCTGATCAATTGTTAATTAGTTTCAGTTCGAGTTAGAAATGTATTTTCAAAGGGGAAGCGAAGAACTGTTCCGAATTTCTGAGATTTCTTTTAATTAATCAGGGACTTGCCTAAGAGTTCATTTATGATTTATATACCTACCCAGTGAAGACCTTTTTAAGTATGTAAAGATGCTGATCCCTTAATATTTCGCCGGAATCGCTGCCAGATTTATTCTAACTACCCCAATTCAAAACTCCACTTCCGCACATACTTCGACCATTTTCCACATTCTTAACTCACCATTTCAAGCTCAATCCTTTCTAACAGAAATGTCGGTCCATCAGACCATCAACCCATCGATTAAACCCAATCCAGAGTAATGCGTCGGATTCTAAATCATCTCGTGTCATTCCCTTTTATTATTCCCGCTTTGTTTTACATGACATGCCAGCCTGAATCGGGAGCACGAGCATCTATCACGGATAAAACTAAATAAAGTAGCAATCTTACTGGCAATCATTTATCATGCGAAAAATATTGGCTGACTTGGCGCGTTGCTGGGGTGTTTGGAGGAGATCGACTTCCGTAATAATTCGTTGCGTATCAATTGTAGTCGCAATGGTAGTAATGGCAGTCGCGCGCAGCCCTCCGTGCGTTATTGTCGTCATTGCTCTTTTGTGAATTATGATTTCCGGCTGTCAGTGTAATTGGCCAGGCAAATTGGGCTCTGAAAGCATCCGTTTCTGATGTAGGAGTGTGTTTCGTTTCGGTGCTTTGCTTTTGTTTTGTCGCACTCTATTGTTTGCGTTATATCACTGTGAAACGGTTTGATTGGTGTTGCGAGTGATTGTAATGAATTCGCGTGGAGATAAAAGCGACCGACGGCATGGTGATCCAAATCAGGACGGTGTTGATATTGATGAGGTGTATTTACGAGGAACAAATATAGACGAGGCAATGCCGTTTGGACTTGGGCTTAGAATCTGATTAAAGACCGAGTCAATTTACACAAGCTAGAAGGGTGGTGGGTGGGTGTACTGTTGGGGGTTGAACCAAATATTTTCAACTAAAATCACAACTTGTCATTAGCCAGAAAACACTGGTGTTTCCCGAACTTCATGTCGCTCGATCCAACTATGCAGGTCGACAAAATATGCTTAAAACCTCAGCAAGCGCCGGTTAGTCGCCCGGATGCATTAGTTTCAAGTCAAATTATACGGCGGCTTCCCTAATGGTATTGGACCTCCGTATACCATTGATTCGTTTTGTTTTCGGTTACGGTTACTATTGTCGTGTTGTTTTCGGAAATCGGGACGATGGTAGCAAGGTTGCAAGGATGCAAAGGATGAAGGATGTTTTTCGAATTCGGTTAGAGAGCTTGGCACCTTTTATGCCGCCCATTCGCTTGGGTAGTTTACAAGATTGGAAGAATGATGTTTTCGCAAATTCTACTATGGTGCTATGTCGTACCAAATCCGGAAATGCTGTTTTCCGAGTAAATGTTTCCCACGACGATTGTCAATGCGGTCGTGTCGGTTGGTCAGTTGGCCACTGGGCCAGTTGTTGTTTACTAAGCTGATTCATGTAAAATCCTCCGCATGGTTATGAATACTCTAATATCGGCGATGATGAAGAATGACAAATGGGCCAGTGGGCTGTTTGGGAGATACCAGGAAAGAGAAGGAATTATGCCACTTGTCAGTGTCAGACGGAACTGTTGCGTGATGGATTATAGCACGTTCGTTTGTCTTAACCAATCGGCTGATTGATATTCATCCCGTTTGATGACGTCGGGATCATTGTGACAAGTATTTCCATTTCGCTAAACTAACGTGGTTGCGGTGCTGTGAAAACTTGGAAACTAAGCCACAGCGTCATAACAAGGACGACGCGGTGATTATTCGTACTTCGCTGACAGGAAATTTGAATATCCTGTATTGTGTGTGGGTGTTGGGGTAGGACGGGCGAAGGGGCAGTATTGCCGGCAAATTCAAAACAAAAGTAATTTAATTTGCCAGCGATGACATCCTGTAATTGAGAGGTTGAGCTTTGGCGACGCCTTTTACCCTAGCTGCAGCGATGGGAGTGATAGAGGAAGGAGTTCATAGAACAACGCCGCCAACGGTTATATTCGGAATGCCTGACTTCCTCCCGAGAGAAACGACCTATTGCTGGGGAGTTTCAAAAGACTTGCTCGGGAGATTCCGAGAATGCATCGAGAGAGGGGGAAGTTGGATGGGTGGAAACCTGTCTGGGAAATGGAAATCTTTGCTCACTGTGTTGTATTGATTTGTTGCTTAGTCGTTTCAAGTTTTGCCTTCGGGATGGAGGAAAACTTCTGCGAGAGCTATTTTTTTGTCGCCCGATCGTATGCAGTGTAGTGAAGCTAGTTTATTGTGTTTTCGAAGTAAACATGACTGCGGGAGTACGGTTGACATCAGGCAAACAGATGACGGGGGTGGTTCTCAGTTGGCAGCAAAAAGCATTGTTGATTTCATTGCACAGAAAAGTTTTGGTCTTGTTTTTGGAACTCAACGTTGACGATTGTTCCTTGTTGGAAAAGTCTTTTTTCTCAATTTGCTAATTTATTTGGCAGGGAAGAGACGGTTGCGAACACATTCGATGTACATACGTCGCAAGAAGCTGAGTTCGAATTCTTGACTTTATCGATTTGGGGGCTGCCTTTGGAGACATAAACAAAGTCATGTCGTGTAATCAAGTGATGATATTGAATTCAATAAATTTTGAGATTAAAATACGAAAGCACTTAATAACAGATTATCCAATAAGGCGTGTTATTTTAACTGCCAATATCGAATTGTCAACTTCATTGCACCAGAATTTAATCAATCAAAACTAATGTGTCGCAATAATGAAAATTCACTAAAAGTACAGTGAAAATATCGCGAGCAAGTAATATAAAGTTTATACATCGTTAAAGACCGTCTAACACAGTGATAGTGAAATTTATCGATACATTTTAATGCCCGACAGACTGCGATTTCAACTTTCCGTTGAAATATTGCCACAAAACTAGTAAACCTACGTGTTCTCATTTCAAATCGATTGCGGAGCTATTGTACTTATCCGCTGTAATTTTTTATCAAATTTTGCAACATTCTGAAGTTGAAGCTCTGACTGACATTGGGCAAAAGGATTGCGTTACCAAACGATGTTGATTAACTTTCTTTTTTACACGTAGACGACAATTATTTTCGCCCCAAACAACTGGACCAATTTTGAAGATATTGTCGAGAGATCATACGTTAGGGCTGTATTAAAGTCCACTCAAATGCTTCACCAAGGATTCATATGACAATGATATTTGACAAATACAATAATCTGTTACTAGCCATAGAGTTCTTATCTCATGTCACAGTGAAAACATCAACACTTTTTACAAAAATGTTGTTTAAGGTAAATTAATTTAAAATGACACCTCTTGTTGGATATCAGTATACACGTTCTCAGAATTGACAATGGTCAACAAACAACAATTTTCAAAGTGCTCTAATACTGAATTACAGAGAACAATTTCACAAAGTGAATAAAGATCGTGGAGAAACCTGGAAGATTGTACTAGTACTGAAGAACTACAGGCCAATTTCCATACTCTCTGCCGCAGACAAAGTATTAGAGGAAGTAATAGCTGGTAAACTGTATGAGTACATCGAAGAACAACATTCTGGGAAAGAACCAATATGGCTTTCAAAGGAAGAAAAGTTCAAGTCGGCTTCTTAGAGAATATACGATAGTTTTAACAGAAACCCTAATATTAAAGTGCTGTAAACTGACTTTAGAAAAGCATTCGATACGTTGGATCATGGAAATATATTGAAGCAGTTAGAAAAAAATGGAGTTGGGGTGATGCATCTTCAGCTGGTTCGAAAGTTATCTCAAAGATAGGAAGTTTCAAAGTTAAAATAAAGGAGAACTTTAGTAAGGGAGAAAAGATGATGTATGGAGTCCCATGGGGATCAAAATTGGGACCTCTTCTATTTATAATATATGTAAATGAGCTTCTATCGATCCTTTAGCAGAGTACAGCTTTTGCAGAGCCATCGATGCAAGCCATAACAACATACAATATGCAGTGAAAATTAATCGCCGTTGTTACTTGGTGCCACGAAAATGGTCTCGTCATCGATGGAACAAAAACAAAAATTATGCATATTCGACTTCCGCACATCCCCAAATACCACGTTAAAATAACGTGAGCTTCAAATATTAGACCCAAGGTTCAAAAAAATTATTTATCGATCGAAGCTCGGCCATCACTAAGACTGGAAGCGAATAAGCCATGGCATGAGGCTGGTTAGTATAAAACAATTGCATGGGTTTGAGATTTTTTCACAGTTCAAATATGACGTTACGTATAAAACTCCAACTCAACAAATTTGCAACACTAGACGAAGACAACGAGGCAGATATATGATTCCAAGATATTGGAATGCTTATGGCCAACGAAAATATGATGTGACAGTACTTACGGTATTTAATGAACTACCCATCGACTTTAAGGACTTTGCAAAATCAAATTAAAGCTAAACAATTTTATTATAACAACAAACCACTTATCTGATGTTAGGAAATCCATAAAAAGCACGAAAGACGACAATAACAAGCGAAAATGGGTCTTAATCGAGCGGTCCCACCAATATTGCTTTTTCGGACTTTTGAGTTTTCAGGACGTTTCTTGTCTTAAGAGTTAATCACTACTTTTGAAACGTGCAAACCACATGTAACACGTTTGCTCAGCTAAAGTATGATCACCATAAATTCCCATCGAAATGCTATGGTTTTGGGTAGCTCTTTTTTCTTATTGAGGTAATGAACTAGTATTCCCTGTAAGAGCAGTTTGTCCGGAAAAATCTTCGATCTAGTGAGAAGTGTTTAATGTTTATTTACGCTCCAATCAAATGACATACTGTAATCCAGTTTGAAAAGTGACTTTATTCACAAACTCTGCAATTCTTACTTATCCCCCTATGACAAAAAAAAAAAATACTTATGCTAAACTACTTTGCAATTCTCGGAACCGCTGTTAAATTAAGGATTTCGGAAGTCTATTTCCGGTCTCCAATATATGCAGCGATTCGAGTTGAATCTTTTCGAAATGGTGTCCCAGGAACGGTTTTTAGCTTATTGAATAGCCGGAAATAATACAATACTAAATCAAACGAATGATCTCCAGTTATGACGAGCTTGCTGATCATCCCATAGACGGAAATAATTGCATAACAGTTGTCAACGCGTTTTTGTTGAGCTCCGGCGATCGGCCGTGAATTCGTGTAGGGGGACCAACATGTAGTACTTAAAAGTGCACGTGCCGTAACTGCATCGAATACATGGTAGTGCAACTAGTACCTCCCCGCGGTGATCGCTGGTAACAGCAAGCTCAGTAAGGTCATGTCTCTGCTGAATTGCCGGCAAAATCTAGTTGGGCGAGGAGAAGACTAACTCCTTAAAAAACTCCCTAATCCAAGGTGGCACTGCATACGCCGAAGGATGAATGGCTAGTGGGATAACTAGTCGCTAGTATGCGAACTTGGGATGCCCTGACGAGGTCCCATTTAAATAAATGCCCATTCGAGCTAATCCGGAGCTCTGGTTCGAATGAAACTCCTTTCTCGCGGGACTCGTGGGAATCAAAATCTCAAACACAATTTCAACCAAGGGAGGGGACTGCCCTAAAAGTCCCAAAAACCTTATCAAAGAGGCTGAAGAAGCCTTAAGTAACAAAGCAGCAAAGGGTGCAGAGGGACCTAGTAGCTCCGCCTAAAAAGATGCTTGCGATGTCACGCTAAAGATGGACAAACTCAGTGTCCATGAAAAGCTAAAGAGGTTAAGCGGTGCGGGGAGAAAACGCATGGCCTTCCTCATAAAAAAGGGCATGGACCCTGAAAAAGCAAGGGTATCAGCAATGAACCCGATTAAAGGAGCAAGAACACCAGCTCCAAAAAGACAGAGGTCGGATGATAAATCGCCTCAAAAAATAGCACAAAGCAAGAAGCTTTGCACAAAAGGACCTCGTCCTGGTTCTGGACCTCGTCCTGGTTCTGGACCTCGTCCTGGTTCTGGACCTCGTCCTGGCTCTGGACCTGGTCCCGTTCCGGTACCTGGTCCCTCAACAAGCAAAAGGAGGCCTGATACCACCTATGGAGAGGCGTGCATTGGCATAAAAATGGCTGTCCTAGCCAAGGATTATCCAAACACGACATTGAATACAGCTCAGCTAACGGAATTGCAAGAGGCGATACTCGAGAAAGTCCTTTGTCAAAAGGACAGCATCGTAAAGCCTCAATTCCAGAGCTGCACATTCAAGGCGGGCTTTTTAACCCTAAACTGCATGACGGAAAGTACAGTGGAGTGGCTGAAAATAACCACACCGTTGCTGAAGCCATGGGAGGGAGCCGAACTATGGGCTACAAAAGAGGATTCGATTCCTCAACCATGTACCCTAGTTGGATACTTCCCAAACGCTGCCAGCACAGCCACTGAAAAAATACTGGGACTCATACAGTCACAGAATGAAGGCCTAAAAGCTGACTCTTGGAGGACGCTTAAAAGGGTTAACAAAAGCACAGCTGCCATGCTAGTCCTCTCTATGGACCGGTCAATCGCCAAAATCCTAGAGTCGAGAAGTAACACTATTTACTTCAAGTTTGGACAAATCTGTCTAAGGAGACTCAACAACGCGGAGAAAACAACAGAGGATGAAAGAATCCTTGAAATAGAGGACGCTAAAGAGTCCTCAGACAAAACCGCATGTTAAAAATCCTGCAGGCGAACCTCCAGCATGCCAAATCTGCATCGGCAGAAATACAAAAAAGGCATGCGGGAGGAAGATTCAATCTGGGGCTCATCCAAGAGCCCTGGATCAATAAAAACAAAATATCAGGACTAAACATCAAAAACTGTAAGTTGGTTTACGACAAAGCGGCTGATACACCGAGAGCCGCAATACTTATTAACAATGATATTAACTTCCTACAAATTTCAGAATTCACCGATAGAGACGCAGTGACGATCCTAGTAAACATGATGGGAACTGAGGTAATCGTCACCTCAGCCTATTTTCCCGGTGAAGAAGAGGAAGCACCACCAGAAAACATAAAAAAACTGGTAAGATTCTGTAAACAGAATAGGAAACACCTAGTCATTGGCTGCGATGCGAATGCTCACAATACTATCTGGGGCAGTAGCGATACAAATTCAAGAGGTGAGTCTCTCCTAGAATTTCTCGTCGATACTAACCTAAATATAGCAAATAGAGGCAAAGAACCAACTTTCCAAAATGCAATAAGGAAAGAAGTTCTAGACCTCACACTAATTACTAACAAAATATCTAACTTGATTAAAGAGTGGCAGGTCTCGAAAGAAAACGCATTTTCTGACCACAACCACATCACTTTTAAACTTAACATGGGAACACAGGCTGAG
The DNA here is from genome assembly GCA_958301585.1 of Merodon equestris. Taxonomy (NCBI): domain Eukaryota; kingdom Metazoa; phylum Arthropoda; class Insecta; order Diptera; family Syrphidae; genus Merodon; species Merodon equestris. The sequence goes on along the minus strand of OY284417.1, from coordinate 16,784,393 downwards.
ACCCTGGTGAGATATAGATCTCCCAAAGCCACAAACTGGGAAATGTATAAATCCCTCCTAAATGAAAAACTATCAGAGGTTCATCTGAACACCAACACTCCAGAGGAACTAGACAACTCAGTCGAATTTCTCACGGACACCATATTATCTTCCTACCATGCAAGCTGCCCACTAAAAGAAAAAAAATCCAAAGTATCCGTACCCTGGTGGAACTCCAAACTGAGCAAACTCAGGAAGTCAGCAAGGAAAGAGTTCAACAGGGCAAAAAAGACGGGCAACTGGCAGCCATATAAGGAAGCTCTCACCAATTATAATAAAGGAATCAGGGCATCCAAAAGGAAATCATGGATGAACTACTGTGATAACCTTAAAGACACACCAGAAACAGCAAGAGTCTACAAAGCGTTATCCAAGGGAAACCATGATTCCTTAGGTCTGCTCAAAGACCTGGATGGAAACCTGACAAATAACTTCACGGACACCCTAGATTTACTCCTTAAGACTCACTTTCCTAGCTGTACCGTGGAAACTAGCTGTAATCTCAGCTATAACTTACCAAACTATTATCAAAATAGTAATAACAGCGTGAGGAAATATATAACGTACGAGAAGCTAGACTGGGCCATTAACAGCTTCAAGCCATTTAAAGCTTCGGGACCGGACGGAATATTTCCAGCTTTACTAATACATGGGAACAATAAACTAAAGGCACTGTTGGTAAAAATTATCCGAACCAGCCTTGCCACTAGTTACATACCACGTACATGGAGAAGGATTAGGGTCATATTCATACCTAAAGGGGGTAACAAACCACCAGAAAATCCTAAATCGTACAGACCAATCAGTCTATCCTCGTTCCTACTAAAAACAACGGAAAAACTGATTGAACTAATTATAAGAACAACACTGGAGATATCTCCACTCCATAAACTACAATTTGCATACCAAAAAGGCAAATCTACGATAACCGCACTCCACAAAGTTACGGAAATCATTGAAAAGGCCTTAAATTCAAAAGAAGTAGCAATTGGAGCATTTATGGACATAGAGGGAGCATTTGACAATGCAAATCACTCATCACTAACTAAAGCATTACATGCAAAAAGGGTGGACCCCCTAGTAGTTAGATGGATCAATAATATGCTAAAAGATAGACGCATAACAGCCAAGTTAGGTACCTCAGAACTAGTTATCAAAACCATTAGAGGTTGCCCGCAAGGGGGTGTTCTATCCCCGCTTCTGTGGTCAATTCTGGTAGATGAACTTCTCTGGGAACTTAACAACAAAGGCTTTACTGCCATTGGATATGCAGATGACATCACCATATTCATAAAAGGCAAACAAGAAGACATTCTAGGGAATCTCATGCAACACGCCCTAAAAATAACATGGAACTGGTGCGATAAAGAACAACTCTCTATCAATCCCAGCAAAACCCAAATAATTAGGTTTACCAGGAAAAGATCAATCGATCTACCAAACCTTAAAATAAAAGACACCTGCATCCCAATAAAGAAAGAGGTAAAATTCCTAGGAATAACACTGGATCATAAACTCTCATGGAATGCACACCTAGATAACATATACTCAAAGGCTGTAAAGGCCTTATGGTCCCTAAAACAGCTGGTGGGCAAAACATGGGGACTCAACCCAAAAATGAGTATATGGATATACAATCAGATGATCAAACCAACCATACTATACGGCGCCGCGGTATGGTGGAGGAAATGCGTACAAAAAGGAACAATACGCAAACTCAACAAAATACAAAGCCTAGCATGTATTTGTATAACTGGAGCAATGAAAACCACTCCAACCGCTGGAATGGAGGCAATCCTAAACATTCCGCAGTTACACACTGCCGTTCAGGCAGAAGCGGCCAAACAAGCCCTAAAGATACAAAGAACCTATAACTACAAAAAAGGGAACCTGACTGGACATCTAGAGATTCTAGAAAAGGTCGACAACGTCTGGGAACTAACTCGTGTAAGTGACCTAATGTCCCCTCAGCTGAACTTTAAAAAACACTTCGAAACACTCATTCCAAACAGGGAGGAATGGAAAAACAATCCCCCTTGGTTGAAGGATGGTGCCCAAAAGTGGTATACAGATGGGTCCAAATCCGGAAATAAAGTAGGGGCTGGTGTGATAGGACCTAAATGTAGCCTTCACATCCCTCTCTGCGGTGAATCAACAATCTTTCAGGCTGAACTGTATGCAATAAATGCGGCGGTACACTACATTAGTGAACAAAAGCCCAATAGATTAAAGATATCCATATTCTCAGACAGCCAGGCGGTTCTCAAAGCTCTAAGAAGTTATACATGTAACTCTAGAGCTGTCTGGGAATGTCACCAACGTTTAAATAAACTGGCGATAAACAACAAAGTGAAGTTGATTTGGGTGCCAGGTCATGAAAACCATAAAGGCAACGAAAAGGCGGACTTACAAGCCAAAAAAGGCGCCCAGATGCCTTTTATTGGACCCTTCCCCCTTTATGGATTTGACAACACAGACACAAATAAAACTTTAAACAAATGGGTCATCAAACAAAAGAACCAATTCTGGAACAGACAAGAGGGCTTAAAACACTCTAAAATCTTTATGGAACAGAATCACAATCCAAAACGTGCAAAAGAGGCACTAGAACTAAATAAAGCCGAACTAAAACTGCTATGTGAAGCTCTAACAGGGCACGGCACTTGCAATCACCACCTATTCAAAATGGGTCTCAGCAGCACTGAGTCTTGCAGACGATGTGGGCAGGATAAAGAAACAATGGAACACATTCTCACAAAATGCCCAGAACTCACTGAAGAGCGACTCGAAATGTCAACAAAGACACAACTAACAGGGAAGGACTTCCAGGATATCCCATCTAGGAAAGTTGTTAAATTCATGAAAGCAACACTAAAATCCTAGATCAAAGAAGGGGGTACAATAGATCTTTATGGTCGCAGTGCAAGTGTCCTGTAATGACACACCCCATACTCTTCAATTCAATTCAATTGTTGAGCTCCGACTGATTCATACGATATGCTAGATCGATGACTAGATCTTTAATATTCTGGACGTGTTATTCATCAGTTGATGTTTTTGTCCGAAACTACATTTTTTCAACACTTTCTGCAATGTTTGTATTACTTGCCAACTTTTTTTTTCAACCAAAGGAATTTTGCAATATCTTCAATCTTTCCGTAGCAGAAATTTAAATCGACGAGAAATAAAAATCAACAAATTACTTTTAGTTTTCACAAAATACAAGCATAAATGAAGATAATGGCAAAGTACTACCAATTTTGAAAAAAAAAAATATTTTTCCGACTTCACACGTATACTGGCAAAGATTAAATTGCAAAATCACCTCGCAGTTTGATCACAGTAGTGTAATGAAACAGACACCTAATGACAGCCTTCTTGCGGGAAATATTTGACATAGGTATAAATTAAAAATTGTAATTAATATGTAATCTCTGATTAAAGGCTTCTTTGAATTAAACCAACAGCGCTACGGTAAGGTAGCCAGCCCAAAAAGGCTTAAGCTTATACGTTGAAGCTCTTATATGGTATGTAAAAAAAAACTATTGCTCTTTCAATAGGGTATCATACGCGACTTACGGCCGTAAGGGCCTAGTGATCGAACTATTTCATTTCAATAATCAATTCATTCACTTACCTAATCGGTTGTTGAAGAGCGGGATTTCGTCATTCTTAACAACAGAGTTTGTTATCGGTTTTTAGATATATATATTATAAGGAGTAGTAAAAATAAATCCATTATTTTTGCACGAAATTGGCTTGATTTAACATAGTTAAAATTATTTAAGGCAAATGTGTGCCGCTTTGTTTGATAACTTATTGCCAAGTTAATTCCATTATGACTCTCTCATAGACCCCCTAGACCCTATAATTAATTTCGCAAAATTACTATATACTTCTTAAACATACCTTTTAAAAAGGGGTCCACCTGCTGTTTTTGCCCCGGCCGAATATGTTCTAAACATGGCCCTCAAGGATGACATCCTAATTCGTAAAACGTGTCATATTTGTTTACTTCCAGAAGTCAGAAATATTGTGGCATCAAAGGATACCAAACAAATCTGGGAGAAATTCGCTATCATTGGAAAACCATTAAGGTAGAGAAATGCCATTGAACCTCTTGACGTCTGGTCTGTCGTGCTGGGGCTAAGAAACAGGAAGCTGTTTCACAGCAGTCAACTTATTCGCTTGACCATGGCGCTATCTTATGTGGAAACGATTTTGTACTCAAGGGACACCGAATCTGTCTCAGAATTTACAAAATATAAGATTTCCAATTCTTTAAGCATAACCCTAATACTCGTAAGATCCAGACGACGGAGCAAAGCTAAGCAGAATCAACAATTTTCTTACATAGGGTTATGGCAAACGACAATAACCTGGTCTTCGGGGCTTACAAGATACTACGAGTGCACATTCTGATCGAGCTTTATTCTTGATACTTTAAGTACTTGAGAACTGACTAAGGGCTTGGTAAGATTATCTGGTATCTGAAAAACATAAGAAATAGGATGACCACTCGGAGCGAAATACACGAGTGCTAGCCAATCTAATTATATTTAAGTAGCTTAGCGTAGGTTAAGCTTTGAGAATAAACAAAAAAAATAATCTAGGCTTTTCCCTAAAATTTTCCTAGGAAATCACATTTTAGAATTTATAAAGTGTGATTTTCTTGCTGCTTAGTTTTCTTGTGTTCAAGATACAGTATAGACCGGAATAGGGGTCAGCTACCTGCACTATTCTCAGGTCGCGAAAGCAGCTGCCAGAGGTAGAAAACGGTGCCGGCACCTCGCACGACGGGGACTATACGCAACCTTTTTCATTTTTTTTTTGGTTCCTATTCTTAAATACGAGGGTGGTCCGATAAGTACTTAGCCTACAAAAGAAAAACAAAAAAATTGGAGAAATGGCGAATTATTTTTCAATATAGTCTCCTTTTACCTCGATACACTTGACCAAGCGATGCTCCAACTTCTTTAACCCGTCTGAAAAATACGTTTTCTTAAGGTCTCCAAAGTAGGCCTCCGTGGCGGCGATGACCTCCTCATTCGACTGAAATTTCTGCCCGGCGAGTGACTCTTTCAAGTTTGGAAACAAAAATAAGTCGCACGGCCCAATCTGGAGAATACGGTGGATGGGGCAGCAGTTCGTAAACCAATTTGGCCGTGGCGAGGGCGGAGGTGTGAGCCGGTGCGTTATCATGGTGGAAGAGCACTTTTTTCTTCGCCAAGTGGGGCCGTTTTTTCTTCAATTCAGCGTCGAATCGGCCCAATAATTTCGCATAGTACAGTCCTGTGACCGTTTTGCCCTTCTCCAGGTAGTCGATGTGGATCACACCTTGTGAATCAAAGAAAACGGTGGCCATCACCTTTCCGGCCGATGGGACAGTCTTCGCCTTCTTCGGAGCACGTTTACCCGGGTGAAGTCCACGGTTTTGACTGTTCCTTGGTCTCTGGTGTGTACCAGTGGATCCATGTTTCGTCGACTGTCACGAAATGACGCAGAAACACCTTCGGATTGCGCTTAAATAACGTCAAACACTGCTCTGAAGTGGTCTCACGGTTGCGCTTGTTGTCCGGAGTGAGCAAACGCGGCACCCATCGCGCCGACAGCTTTCTCATGCCCAAAATTTCATGCAGGATATGACCCACGCGATCTTTTGAAATGCTTACTGTCTCAGCTATCTCGCGCACCTTCAATCGGCAGTCTGCCAATACGAGATCGTGAATTTTTGTCACGTTATCCTCCGTGGTAGCCGTTTTCGGGGCACCTGGACGTGGCTCATCAAAAAACCGACGTGCGACCACGTTGAAGCTCGATAAACCAATTATTGATGGTCACCATTGAAGGAAAAGAGTCACCGTACACAGCATCCAAAAGCTCTTTGATCTCGCTGCGCGATTTCCCTTCCAAAAACAAGAATCGAATCACCGACCGATATTGCTCTTTTTCCATTTTTCTAAAATCCGCGGACACTCCCGCTTCCACACGTGGTCAAAAAAAAACTACAAGTCCGATCCGGCTGAAATTTCGACAGTAGCCGTCTAGAATGTACTACACGATAGTAAGATGTTCTTGCGATACTAGCGCCATCTGGCGGTGAGGCTAAGTACTTATCGGACCACTCTTGTATTTCAACAGAATTTTTTTCTGCAACAACAACCCTTGTTCCATTCATTTTGTACCGCCATATTTTTAAGCCTCCACAGCTACTATCTCTACTTGAAAATAATGCAGAAAGCTGCCGTCTATTCAGAGAAACCTCCTTCTCAGACTCTGTTTGGTATTACGTATCAAACATTTTACATTTTCTTGGTTATTTACTTATGAGGCTATTGTTTCTTAAAGAGCCAAGTGCTAAACGTGTGCCTGGTTTCGTCTAATGTGGTTCAGAGCAACAGACCAAAGGTTATATCTTACCCACTTTCTCGAACCAGGTGGCTGGCATTCGAAGACCCTCAACATTGGTGTGCTATTTTCCAACCGTTTTTTACTGATATTAATTAAAAATAAAAGCCCATAAGGCTCACTGAATCTAGTTTTCCCCCCTAAACCCGTTCATGGCTTGTAACACGAGATCACTCCAATTTCCTCCGAAGGACATCTCGCTATGTGTATTTTTATACCCATATCTACAGCAGTTAACATTCGATTCGGCTCTATTCCACCAAGCCTTTTTGCTTCCCCCTTCAAAATTTTAATTTCCGCTGACAGGCTTTCCCATATCATTTGCCTTGCACGACAACACAGCATCTAAAATTCCTTTTCCCAAATAAAACGAATCGAAGCACTGAAAGGGCATCCAATCCTATAGATGTCACCATCAGCACAAATCAGAAATTGAGCAGCTCCACCGACGCGACCCTCTTCAAAGCGTATCATATCACATTTTCTTTACCTATCTAATGAAATGAAATTATTAAAGCGCACAAAAATATATGTAGGCCTCGTCAGGTTTATACAACTCCAAAAGGAGATGAAAAAAAAAATGAAATACTTATTTCGTTATTTTGTCACCGGAATAGGACCTTGACGGCTCCTCCGTTCGCTGTCATGGCTTGCGCCCTTTTCTTTAGGCCTTTTTGCCACGGTCTCGTTGGCTTAGAGGACGGTTGTGGAATTTATTTTGGTTTTTATTTTGACATTGATGTTGAATTTTTATCGCATTCTTGATGCCTAACCTTTCAGGTTGAGGTTCTTTGACAGCTAATAGGGGAGCTCGTTCCATCGGGAACAGACGCGTGATTTATTTGGGTACAGGTTACTGGGGATTGTCGTCCTTGGAATGAGCTGTTAAATTGATTACGAAAGGTTGAGGAAATCGTTTTGGATTATAAAAGAATTTCCCACACTCCGAAGAGCCACATCAAAGACGCGCTCTTTGGTAATTTTGTTGTGGATCTCTTTTAAATTCATAGCCTCCCTCCCATCTCGAGCAGAGTTTCAAATTGATATTGACATTGAATAGAGGGAAATCCTCCTCCTCATTTTATTCATTACGAATTGCAGTTGCACTAGCCCTTCCCCAGTTGCAGATTTTAGATTCGGGATTTCCAAGTTTCCAATTCGATTTGAATCACCCCAACAATCACCGCTACCACGCCAATGTGTATATGTATAAACTTGAACGTGCTCTTTGGGAAAACACTTTAACTTTGGGGATCCGAAAACCACAATCTATGGGGTTGCGAATTAATTATAACCCCCTTCCTGGCAGGACTAACACTGCACCGCGGAAGTTATACTTTCTACCTCCGTTTCGAACAATAAAAGCGCATCACCGTCCATAGTCCTGCTATTTCCTCTTTTTTTCCTAAACGGTGTTCTTTTGTTTGTAATCCTTGTGTATCCATTTTTAAATTGAAAACGAAGCAATTTCTAAAGAACTACTAATTGATGACGGGGGCTAGGGCACCAAACCTTTAGTTCAATTCCTTTGTTTCTATATCTGTATCGGATGTGTATTCTGTATAGTGAGAACGTCCGCAAATGCCAGGAATAGTTCGGTAGACACGAATATATTTATAGAAATAGCCCAGGACGATGAATACGAAGAGAGAGCATAGTCGCGAGAAGTTCATGCATTTTTAAACAGAACTATCGATTAGTTGAGTGCTATTGGCAGTGGTAGTGGTTGTGTTGATGTTGGTTGGATTGGAATAGATTTAGAACAGAAAATGAAAAGGGACTTTTTAAAATTCCCTCCCACACCACTATCCTTATTCTGGCTCTGACTTAAGGAACTTTTTTTTTCCCCGTGGAAGGCCATTAAGGATCATTTATTAATTATTTACGGTCTTTGAGCCAGCTAGAGGTCAATGTTTTAACATGATACATCCAGAGGCACATAGCAAAGATAAGTTTAGTCCTATTCTTCTGGGTGGATTGACTTCCGACAATTAGATTGCCCGAGGGGATCGTTTCTATTATATTTACAAATCGAATTCGATGTAGCAATAACAGAATTTCCCCTTTCCACATATCACTTGGCTCCGGTTTTATTTGTGGCACACAATAAGCCTCATGCTCTGGTTGCGAATATAGCGCGACTCTATTGAAATACCCTGTTTATGACCAGATACCAGCACATACATACATATAGTCAAATCAGGCCAGATGGCGGCAAGTTATTTTGCGCCATCAAAGTGGAATATAAAAAAAATAGGGAAGAAACAGGAACCGGATGCAATCAAATCGAATGCTTTCGATATCGTCACTTGCTTCCTGCATATTATTTCTATACTCGGTTTAGGTTTTTGTTTTTTCTACTTTCCGAGGGTTGGCATGCCGGTATGTGTAGTTCACGGTTGGTCGTTAAAAAACGACTTACTCCTTTGAGGACGCATTTTACAACAGCTCAGGTCTTGAAATGGAAATCAAATGATGGTTTCATTGCTATGGAAAGTGGGGGCGAAGGAGCTGGTAGAGAGGGGAGAAATTGGAAAAAGTCGTTAAAACGATACTCGGGTAGTAAAACCGAATAAGCCCGATTGATGCTGTAGCTTAGTTGGGTGAAGAGTTGGACTTTGAATGGTCTCCCATTGAAGCATAACGCAATATTTTCCTTATCGATTGAGAAACATTGTTTCAGATGTGGGGAAGTATTAAAGATCACAATGGGGGTTGGATCATGTTAAGGATCGTGTTCGAAAGCTCTTCTGCCTTAAATATGATTAGTTATAGGATATGGCTGAAAAAATTATTTCAGGAAATCTGAACGAAATGCCATACACATATAGGGTGATCCAATAAGAGGTGTCATTTTGAATCAGTGGAAAAACTTATCATATTTGTGAAACGTGGTTACATTTCGATTTTATATTCAAATACAAACTCTGAGGTTAGCAATGGATGGTCAAAGGATACCAAAAAAGAACTTCAGGGAAATCTGAACGAAATACCATATACATATAGAGTGATCCAACAAGAGGTGTCATTTTGAATCATTGGAAAAACTTATCATATTTGTGAAACGTGGTGACAATTCGATTTTATATTAAAATACAAACTCTGAGGTTAGCAACGGATTGTCAAAGGATACGTCCAAGAAAGAATTTCAGGTGATTCTGAACGAAACACCATATACATATAGGGTGATCCAACAAGAGGTGTCATTTTGAATCAGTGGAAAAACTTATCATATTTGTGAAACGTGGTTATATTTCGATTTTATATTAAAATACAAACTCTGAGGTTAGCAATGGATGGTCAAAGGATACCAAAAAAGAATATCAGGTGATTCTGAACGAAACACCATATACATATAGGGTGATCCAACAAGAGGTGTCATTTTGAATCAGTGGAAAAACTTATCATATTTGTGAAACGTGGTGACAATTCGATTTTATATTAAAATACAAACTCTGAGGTTAGCAACGGATTGTCAAAGGATACGTCCAAGAAAGAATTTCAGGTGATTCTGAACGAAACACCATATACATATAGGGTGATCCAACAAGAGGTGTCATTTTGAATCAGTGGAAAAACTTATCATATTTGTGAAACGTGGTTATATTTCGATTTTATATTAAAATACAAACTCTGAGGTTAGCAATGGATGGTCAAAGGATACCAAAAAAGAATATCAGGTGATTCTGAACGAAACACCATATACATATAGGGTGATCCAACAAGAGGTGTCATTTTGAATCAGTGGAAAAACTTATCATATTTGTGAAACGTGATTATATTTCGATTTTATATTAAAATACAAACTCTGAGGTTAGCAACGGATTGTCAAAGGATACGTCCAAGAAAGAATTTCAGGTGATTCTGAACGAAACACCATATACATATAGGGTGATCCAACAAGAGGTGTCATTTTGAATCAGTGGAAAAACTTATCATATTTGTGAAACGTGGTTACATTTCGATTTTATATTCAAATACAAACTCTGAGGTTAGCAATGGATGGTCAAAGGATACCAAAAAAGAACTTCAGGGAAATCTGAACGAAATACCATATACATATAGAGTGATCCAACAAGAGGTGTCATTTTGAATCATTGGAAAAACTTATCATATTTGTGAAACGTGGTGACAATTCGATTTTATATTAAAATACAAACTCTGAGGTTAGCAACGGATTGTCAAAGGATACGTCCAAGAAAGAATTTCAGGTGATTCTGAACGAAACACCATATAAATATAGGGTGATCCAACAAGAGGTGTCATTTTGAATCAGTGGAAAAACTTATCATATTTGTGAAACGTGGTTACATTTCGATTTTATATTCAAATACAAACTCTGAGGTTAGCAATGGATGGTCAAAGGATACCAAAAAAGAACTTCAGGGAAATCTGAACGAAATACCATATACATATAGAGTGATCCAACAAGAGGTGTCATTTTGAATCATTGGAAAAACTTATCATATTTGTGAAACGTGGTGACAATTCGATTTTATATTAAAATACAAACTCTGAGGTTAGCAACGGATTGTCAAAGGATACGTCCAAGAAAGAATTTCAGGTGATTCTGAACGAAACACCATATAAATATAGGGTGATCCAACAAGAGGTGTCATTTTGAATCAGTGGAAAAACTTATCATATTTGTGAAACGTGGTTACATTTCGATTTTATATTAAAATACAAACTCTGAGGATGATGGTGAAAGGATATGTCCAAAAAAGAATTTCAGGTAATTCACTAACACGCATCATATTTGTGAAACGTGGTGACATTTCGATTTTATATTAAAATACAAACTCTGAGGTTAGCAATGGATGGTCAAAGGATACCACAAAAGAATTTCAGGGAAATCTGAACGAAATATCATATACACATAGGGTGATCCAACAAGGGGTGTCATTTTGAATCAGTGGAAAAACTTATCATATTTGTGAAACGTGGTTACATTTCGATTTTATTTTAAAGTACAAGCTCTGAAGTTAGCAACGGATTGTCAAAGGATACGTCCAAGAAAGAATTTCAGGTGACTCTGAACGAAACACCATATAAATATAGGGTGATCCAACAAGAGGTGTCATTTTGAATCAGTGGAAAAACTTATCATATTTGTGAAACGTGGTTACATTTCGATTTTATATTCAAATACAAACTCTGAGGTTAGCAATGGATGGTCAAAGGATACCAAAAAAGAACTTCAGGGAAATCTGAACGAAATACCATATACATATAGAGTGATCCAACAAGAGGTGTCATTTTGAATCATTGGAAAAACTTATCATATTTGTGAAACGTGGTGACAATTCGATTTTATATTAAAATACAAACTCTGAGGTTAGCAACGGATTGTCAAAGGATACGTCCAAGAAAGAATTTCAGGTGATTCTGAACGAAACACCATATAAATATAGGGTGATCCAACAAGAGGTGTCATTTTGAATCAGTGGAAAAACTTATCATATTTGTGAAACGTGGTTACATTTCGATTTTATATTAAAATACAAACTCTGAGGATGATGGTGAAAGGATATGTCCAAAAAAGAATTTCAGGTAATTCACTAACACGCATCATATTTGTGAAACGTGGTGACATTTCGATTTTATATTAAAATACAAACTCTGAGGTTAGCAATGGATGGTCAAAGGATACCACAAAAGAATTTCAGGGAAATCTGAACGAAATATCATATACACATAGGGTGATCCAACAAGGGGTGTCATTTTGAATCAGTGGAAAAACTTATCATATTTGTGAAACGTGGTTACATTTCGATTTTATTTTAAAGTACAAGCTCTGAAGTTAGCAACGGATTGTCAAAGGATACGTCCAAGAAAGAATTTCAGGTGACTCTGAACGAAACACCATATAAATATAGGGTGATCCAACAAGAGGTGTCATTTTGAATCAGTGGAAAAACTTATCATATTTGTGAAACGTGGTTACATTTCGATTTTATATTAAAATACAAACTCTGAGGATGATGGTGAAAGGATATGTCCAAAAAAGAATTTCAGGTAATTCACTAACACGCATCATATTTGTGAAACGTGGTGACATTTCGATTTTATATTAAAATACAAACTCTGAGGTTAGCAATGGATGGTCAAAGGATACCAAAAAAGAATATCAGGTGATTCTGAACGAAACACCATATACATATAGGGTGATCCAACAAGAGGTGTCATTTTGAATCAGTGGAAAAACTTATCATATTTGTGAAACGTGATTATATTTCGATTTTATATTAAAATACAAACTCTGAGGTTAGCAACGGATTGTCAAAGGATACGTCCAAGAAAGAATTTCAGGTGATTCTGAACGAAACACCATATACATATAGGGTGATCCAACAAGAGGTGTCATTTTGAATCAGTGGAAAAACTAATCATATTTGTGAAACGTGGTTATATTTCGATTTTATTTTAAGGTGCATGTCCGTAAGGATATGTCGTTAAGGATATGTCCGTAAAATAATTTAGGGAAATCTAAACGAAATGCCATGAAAACCACACTATACTTGTTGTAGAGAACAAGTTTGTTCCATTATTTCTATGTGGTTTTGGGAATATAGACAAATGCAGTGTAAAATTCCTATGGCCTCTCGAAATGAATACATCTACGTACGCCGTAAGCGAAGACCACCATACTTTCACCGTTTTTTCTAATGAATTAAGCTAGTCCAACGCGTTGTGGAAGTACGCATCTATCCATGTTTAATAATGCCCTAGGTATAGCAGAAGTAATTGAAGGTTAACAGTGGTATGAAATTTGAAATGACATATTTTGTCGGATGAGCTTTTATAAAATATATAAAGTTCTTTCGAATGACCCTAGCTCCCATGCGTCTCCTATTCAACTTTAACACATTTGCATTTCCATTATGCACGATATCGTACTTCACAAATAGACTTAATAGACTACCAACCTTTTATTTACACAGTCTTTCATATTATTTTACCTTCGCTTGCACTATAATTATTTGCTTACACTCCCATGGAACTCGAATCCCCTTTTAATTTAGTTACGCCATTACACAGCGCATACATATATTAAAGAGTTCTTTAATTAAAACCAGTTGGCGTGCATATTAAGTCCTTCGAGATCAGTAATTTTGCGTCCACCCATTCAGACTAGGGACAATAAGCCAGAAACAAAAATACCGTTGTTGCACATATTTTTTTCCGCAATTAGTTAATGCAGATCCCATGAACTAATTTATGAAAACACCAAAGGGATATTCATAATTCCGGTTAATTAATAATTCATTCGTTAGTGCCATCCGGCCGTTGGTGGGCAACCACAATAACAGCACTATCAGCATAATAATAATGGCCATCATCAGTTTTTGAATTCGGATTCCGAGTTTTTCGTGTTGTTGCCTCGTTTTGGCATAACTATGCATAAAAATTCGTTAATTAATGCAATATTCGAACATCCGCTTTCGGCGTTACAATGTATTTCCATCATTTTCTGCCCTGGCATCAATCTCCTGTTGACAGTTTCGCCTAACGAATGACGTTGCATGTATTTTCAAAGAAAATAAAACCTTCATATCGCATTAAGAATATAAAAATGGACAAATGGAACTGGTAAGTGCGCCACAAAAGAAATTAATTAAAAATCAAACTAATTGCTTAAAGTAAATTTTATCAATTTGCAGAAAAACAAAGAAAAAAATTAAATTAAAAACAAAAAGGCAATGAAATGGCACGTTAGCTCGTAGAGGGAATTAATTATGTTTGCTCAGATGTTGCCGTCTGTTTTGTTTATTTTTTTTTATACCACTTCGTTGGGTCTTTTCTATTATCTTTCTTCTGGGGGACGGCAGCTGAAAGGATTTCCTGCAGCTAAAGTGGTAATTGCCAAGTTTTTCAAACTACCCCAATTCAAACGCTAAAATATGGTCAAAAGAAACGGAATTACTCTCAACAGTGCTCAAGGTGAATATTAAAACTTAAGGAAAGTTGTGGCAGCGAAACCCAAATTACGTGTGGCGAATAATGGAAACCAGGGACATTAGTGGTATTTTTGGTAAAATATTTTCGAACTTTGAACGAGATGGGTGATGAGATATGGACCATCGATCATATCTTTAGCGACGCCAATGTAAGTCCTTTCTTTCGGTTATCTAAATTATCCGGATAAAGCTCAGTCGTCGTTATGTGTACAAGAATATTTGTAGATTATCCATTGCTGTACAAGGGAGTTGTAGCAGCACATTAATCGGCACCATGGCTTACGAGATATAGACATTTGATCATATCCTTAGTATCAACTAATGAATTTGGATTTTGTTTATGATATTATTGAGGCGTGTGCTCTCTAATCCACTTTCTTAGGAATTAAATAATTGCTCTTCATACCCAAATCACATGTAACCTCATTGATTCCTAATAGCTCTTAACTCAATTAGAGAAGACCTTACAATCTCTAGCTCTTTCGTCTCAATTATAATTTGTGACTAGCACGTCTCCAATGAGGCCCCACTATCTGATCACCAACATATCAGATTTAACATTATTGGTGAGGCTGGAGAAGTTGACCATAGATATTAGGCCAAAAGAACCAACTGGGTGTTCTTCCAGGCCCAACTTGCCGCCAAGAAAGACACGCTCCTTAAATCCATCAAATCGACGGATGTTCAACGTCAGAAGCGACTTAGCAATTAAACGAAGAAGCTTACTCATCTCATCCATCACAAAGATAGATACCCACAAGATGTGCGTACCTTGGTGGAATGTACACCTCGAATCTTTAAGGAAACATGTGAGATCTTTGTTTAACAGAGCTAAAAGAGCGAAGAATTGGATTGATTACAGACCTGCTCTAACAAAATACAACCTCGAATTGAGGGTATCCAAACGAAGATCTTGGAGGAAACATTGCGAAAGCGTAGATTTGCCACCAACCACGGCCCGACTCTATGAAGTCCTATCTCAGGACCACACCAATAGTCTCGGGTTGCTTCGCAAATCAGATGGCAATTTCACTATCAACTGCAGGGAAACCCTGGAGACTGGTTAAGGTACATTTCCCTCGTTCTACCCCCCAGCTAGCACCTATTGGTGCTCTAATGAGCGTCACAGATTACGTCGATAGTAGAATAAATAGCCTCTCAGAGTTAAATGGCCAATTGGTTCATTTAAACCCAACAAGACTCCAGGTAAACATGGTGTCTTTCTTGCTATCCTACAGAGAGGTCTAGACATCATTCTAGCACCACTGATAGCTCTCTTTTGGACCTCTTTCAACTCCTCAATTCTGGAGAGAAGTCAACCTTGTCTTCATCCCTAAGTTTCGAAAACCAAGTGAACAATCTAAATCCTATCGCCATATCAACCTAACATCTTTTCTACTAAAAACAATGGAAAATCTGATAGAGCTTATATTAGAGGTATGTATATTAGAAAATCAAACACCTCTGCATCCAAATCAATATGCATACCGCAAAGAACGATTTACTGAAAATGCGCTACATCACTTGGTAGCATTTGATATTGATGGGGCATTTGATAATACTGGCTACAACTCAATCACCACTGCACTGTCCCGGAGAGGTGTAGACTACCCCACTAACCATTGGGTTAGAGCGATGTTTGAGAGTCGTATTATATCAGCTACATCCGGAGAGGTTTCTCTAATAATATCTAGGTATTGATCTTTGTCGTAAACTGAACTGGAACTTCAACATCAAAAGCAAACCTACAAATACGACTAAGACACTATGGGCCTATCGACGCACCTACAGTAAAACCTGGGGTTTGAAACCTAAGGTAATTCAATGGTTATATCCCGCCATAGTAAGACGTATCATCACTTATGTGTGTATTGTGGACAAAAGTTGAACAGAAAACTACAATAGTTTAACTTTAATTCCTTCAGAGGCTAGCACCACAGGCGTCATGCCAATTTGCCCGACGGCAGCCCAAGAGGCACTGATAGGAATTACTCCATTGCACCTTTTTATTACAAAGATTGCTGTACATAGTGCAATCAGACTCCTCCGCACGCAGACAGATCGGCCATGTAGACCACTGGGTCACATGTTCATACTAGAACACTTTCCTGAGCTGGATATGATTACCAAAGTTTCGGACGCATTATCACATACGTCCACCTTTGACAAAAGATTTGATCCCGGACTGCACATCTTGGGAAAGCGGCGATCCTTTGCTAAATGTCAAAGGCCTCAGGTGGTACATAGGTGGATTCCGGTATTGGCGCTGGCATCTTTAGATCAAATCGAAAAATATCGAAGGCCCTAAGCTAGTCCTTGTGTCTTCCAAGCCGAACTATACGCCATCCTAACGTGCGTCAACGTAAATTGAGAAACTAGCATAAAAGGTATAACCATTAATATACCCTCAAACAGTCAGGCAGCGCTTAAAACGTTGGGCTCGTAAAGTACGGACTCAAAATCCATCAAGGAATGCCATGATGCCCTGCAGGACCTAGCCAAAAAAAAAAAATAAGGTCAAACTCTGGGAGGTGCCAGGGCACAAGGACATCAAAGGCAATGAAATCACCGACCAATTAGCTAGGAAAGGTTCCAGCTAAAGGTACATATGTAGGTGCCAAACCTTTCTGTGGAATCCCCAAGTCGAAGATTAATATTTTCTTAGACAAGTGAGAACAAACACTCTACTTATATTCTCAAATATAATAGAGTCGATATCAGAAGAAAAACAAAAAAAAAAAAAAAAATATCAGAAGACTGGTCAGTTTCCTTTCGGGACACTGTAGTCCGGGATATCATCTCAAGAAAATTAAGCTCTCATCTGAAACCGAGTGTTGACTCTGTCTAGAGGACCAGAAACCTGCAGAGCACATACTGTGTGAGTATGTTGCCCTCTGCTATCTGAGGAAGCGTATCTTCCGCAGAGAAATCATGACTCTTGAAGGGATCAACTCAGCTCCTTCGAGGGAGATCCTTAACTTTATTAAGAAGGTAGAGGAATTCTTCGTCCGATTGACCAACAGAAAGAATAGCTAATCCAGTGCCCTGCAAACTATCTGTGTTGGTCTTAATTCCTTCTTCTCGGGCCCTACAGATCGGGGTCTCAATCAACATGGCCCTCCAGCTAGCCTTTTCCATTGCCGCAGTGGCTGAGACCCTCTCCCACCTGTGTGCTCTATTTAGCTTCGGCTGTCCTCAGTTTCTTCGTCCCTCGGGATTGGATTCAAAGACTCTCCAGGCTGAAGCTGCGGTGTCCATCCGTTCTACATGGCCTAATGTTCTAAATAGACCCATGATCGCTGAACAACTCGTAAAGTTCATGGTTGAATCTCCTCCTCCATTCCCCGTCTGGGCTTATAGGACTGTACGCAATATCTTTCTCTCGAAACGGCCAAGAACTTCTTGATCCACTTTCGATAGGGTCCATGCTTCCGCAACGTACAGCAGGGCCGAGATGATAAGGGTCTTGTATAAAGTCAACTTGGTCGTACGGGAGAGGGCTCTATTACTCAATTGCCTGCTGAGCCCAAAGAGTGATTTTGCTTTTGATTTCGATGTCGTTGTTCCAAGTCACTGCGGAGCCAAGGTACACGAAGTCCAACTTCCTCAAACTTTTATCTGCCAATACATACGTTCTGGCTAAGACGTTGGTGGTGAGGGTCTTCTTTGATGACAGCATATATTTAGTTTAGCCCTCATTTACTACCAAACTAATTTTCGCCGCCTCCGCCTCAATACTCGTAAGCGCCTCATTGACATCTGCGGGCATGCGACGAGTTTTGAGGATTTGAAATAGATTGTGCCTCTTGTGTTGGCCACAATAATTTCTAATACGATGATAAAGAAACCACATGACGCGCATCGCCTTACCTAAATGCTTTTTTGATATCAAAACTATCAGTCAGATCTACACCGATTGGGATGGAGCAGCGAGCGTCCTCCAAAGTCATCCTGCTTAGTCTGACGTGATTAGCAGGAATGTCAAAAATGAACATAGCGCTGTATAGCTCATCTCTAACTACGCTGTCGTATGCGGCTTTGAAGTCGACAAATAGGTGATGAGTAAAATTCATTGGTTTTGAAGATTTGGTCGATAGTTTACCTCCCTGGCCTGAAGCCGCGCTGATTAGGACTTATCAGGTTATTTACCAAAGGCTTAAGTGGCCACATAAAATTGCAGAGAAGATTTTGTAGGCGATGTTAAAGAGTCTTATTCCTCTGTAGTTGACGCAGTCAAAGTGGTCTCCTCTTTCTAATGGATCGGGCAAACAATACTGAGACTCATGGTCATGGTAATCATCACCGACCGTTGAGCCGAAGGTCTTTAGTTCAAGTCCGTCCATAGTCAAGAACAATTCGTATACGGAAAAACTGTGCAGCAACATCAGTTGTGAATGAGAGATAATCAAAAAGTGCTGATGAAGGCATAACACTCGCAGCATAAGATCACTTCAAAATTCATACTTTGTGTGTGCATTTGCAATACAACACTTTAATGACATGGAAACAAAAAAAATTACTGTGAACTATAACCAACGCAAATTCTGTGTAATCTCTCAAATCATATCTAGGACAACCACCGCCGGAGAGTAATGAACGAACATCTTCGACAGAAACCATCTGCACCCCATCCAGGTTGTGTGACAAACACCATAATAGCGTACACTCTTAAACCTGCACGAATTATAAAAAAAATAATAATAAAAAAAAAGAAATTCATAGAGCTCACAAGCCGCTTTCGTTCTTCTATGTAGCGAGGCTTTATGTGTCTCGTGCTTCGCTGTATGAATCCGTTTGCACTCGTCATCGAACCAGGGGTTTCCTCGTGGTGGAGCCTTGAAACCCAGAACTTCAGACGCAGCGCTTTCCAGAGCTTGTTTGCAAAGGTTCCATTGTTGTTCTATTGACTGAGTGGGGGGTTGAGGTATATAAGAGAGCTTAAGGTAGAGGCATGGCAAAGGCACGAGTAGTTCTCGGGAAAAGAACTTTACAACGTCATAACTTTATGTTCTTGCTCTACAGCGCAGTAGCTTGTGATATCCATAAGCGCATCTTGCCTACTAGAAGATAGTGTTCCGAGTCGTTGTTAGCTCGTCGGAAAGTTGAGGAAAGTGGAGGACCAATCTGATTAGTGACTGATGTGACTGATTGATCTGGCGATCGCCAAGTGCCTTTGTGTTTTTCGAGGTACGCAAAGGGCGTACTAGCTAGATGGAGATTTGCAAGATCGATCAGCCGTTTTCCACTATCGGATGTCGTGCATTGAAGTCTCCTGGCACAATTTTGTCATAGCTGCGACATTGGGCATGTGTTCTGTCTAGGAGATCGTAAAACTCATCCTTGATAGAGCCTTCCTTGTCTTCGATAGAGGCGTGGGTGTAAATCAGGCTGATGTTAGAAGATTTAGCGTTGATACGGATCGTTATGAGGCGTTCGATCACATGCTGGAAGCTTTTGATTTTTTGTCTCAGTCCACCTTGAACAGCAAATCTGCATCCGAATAATCGTTGTGCTCTCTCCCTACAGCAGTCGCCGTAGTCGTCAACATTAATGCGGTCCCTATTATCCGAGGCTTGTAGTTTTTCTGAGCATGTTGTGGTTTTCCGGTTACGGTTTGCTAGACCATAAGCCAAGAGACACTAATCTTGTTTTGTGGAACAGGATACTCGCCATTCGGCTTCTTACGTTAGTAATTTCCATGGTCAGAAAATGGTGGTACCACAAAGAGGTGGAAGTTGGACCTGTCTAGTAGACCAGCACTGCATGGCGTATCCTACTCCTACGCTGCTTTTGTTAGTCCTTTACCATCCATTTCAAGTTCCAAGACATCAAAAAATCAACATTTATTTGTAATCAGAAGGCTGAGAAGAAACGTCCAGCCTACACCCAAATTGTGGTAAATCTGGGGCGGTCGGTACAATAGCCTGTGGGTGTTCCCGAAGCCGCAGTGCCTGTTACCAAGGCACCAGAGACCAAGATGGACCTGCGTTCGATCCTGTTCGCCATCCAAGGGCAGATCGGCCAACTCCAACAGCAGACCCATGAGCCGAGCCTAGCGCACCTACATCTGGAATGGGTACGCCGGTAGAGAGTCACTTAAAGATCCTGTAGGTGATTAGGATTGAGTGAAGACCTGTTGCAGGACGAAAGCCCTAATGTACTTTTGGTTAGCGAAACAAAGCTAAGCCAGAGGCATTAAATCCGATTCTTTCTTATAAAGTAATTCGAAGTGAGTTCTGTAGAGCATTTCATTCATTCATTCATTCATTTTTTATTGACTTCAGTAACAGTTAACAAACGTTAAGATACATAATCAAGTACAGAGACGAGTTTTTCACAACGGAGTGTCCTAGGTGCGGCTCCTATCTGGATATCATGCTGCTTGACTCTCGACTGAGACTGGACCTTCTATGAGACAGTGACCATTGCGGATTAAGTGCCGCGATCAAAATACTAGACGAAACCGCGGAGATGGCAGAGAGCGCTCACTTCGAGTGCTTTCTTCCCACCGTCCAAGAGGAACCTTTCATACTACGAGATCGACTAGTATCTTAAACAAACGGTCGATAGTCAGTACGATACCACGGGCAACGATATCACAAACCTGTGCAGAAACGCGACAGGAAGACACTAACTCTTGAACAGGCGGCTTACCGACAAATAAATTCGGAGGTCAGGACACTGAATAGGATCTCCAACAGAATTCGTGTTGTAAAATCCAACAGCTCGAATATGTTCCCGCAAATAAATAAAATATTTCGAAGAAGGAATCAGAATGACATTGAGGATCTGAAGCTTCCGAGAACGTCAGACAATAAACGCCTTTTAGAACAGTTAATATTGATCCCGAGAGCGCCGTCTTGATTTTTCCGTGATCGAGGATCTTCAGGAGAAGGTGGCGAAAATGAAAGCTGTCTTTGACCAAGTCACGACATGGAAAATAAAGCTCAACTTCATAACTGCTACAATACTTTGGAAATGATATCGATCATGGGCGATCAAAGAACCATGGTTTACAAGGCTCGATGCCGATTTCATGGCGAAGGGGCTAACACAATGTTCATTTCGACAGGGGATCTTCAGATGATCTTCGATACCGTATGGTTAGAAAGTCTTTATTACAAGCTCAGCCGGCTGGGCATTAGTAATTTCAAATTAACAATGGATTGCAATAAGGTACCGTGAATTCGCCGATTCTTCTTCGCTTTTACCTCAGTGATCTGATAACTTCTCTTTACCATGCAAAAACGTCCGCATACGTTCAAGTTCAGCGATCGCTTCGAGACAATTCAGAAGTATTATGATGACTGGAAATCAAAAATGAACTTCCAGAAATCAAACTCATGGCAAACAACTTTATTGCAGAGTGAAACTTATCTGTTACGTGGCCTTAATCAGGCCCATGCCTATGGATGTCCCGTCTGGTTCATTACGAGAGCTAGCTTAATAGTGTTTGAGAGATAATTCCTCAGGACTTGTCTCGGATCACATAGAACACTCGATTCTGCTAAGATTTTACAGGTGTACAATTATTTGATTAAACTAATTCGAAAGTCATGTTGCAAGAACAATGATCGGCTTACTATCCCAACTACTTGATCGGCGATGATCGGCTTACTACCACTAGAGGCATTCCTCTATTTATACATAAGCGTGGCCACTAATCTTAGACGTAGCCCACAATTCCATGGAATGATGGTTCCCCTATCAACGCGGTGTCGCGCTCGGCGAGCCCGAAAGCCTCAGGATCAGTAGGTCGATTTCACGACGAGATCGAGAAGACGACGTGCGACAGCGTCAATGTTTTTGGTGGTTGGAGGGAACTGTATCAGTTGTCAATTTTGATAAGTCAGTCTCTTCAAGGCAAAGTCTATTACAGGCTGGCTTGAATCGTGTCAAAAGAGGACGGATAGATGTAACCGATATGAGCCTTATAGAATCTCAATACAAATCACTGTAGTTTCTATGGGAATTGAGCATAAAGTAGAAAAAACTTGTCAATAATGTCGGCAGTAGGCTGGCGTAATATCAAACTAAAACTGCCTTTCCGTGCCTCACATATGTATAAAAGAAAGATTAGCAGACAAATATTTTATTAAATTTGTTGTTGACCGCTCTTCCGGATCCTCCGCGAGCTCAGCCCAACGTTTTAAATCACCAAACTCAGTGCCCCTACCTGCAAGTCATTACTAATCCTGTTAACGACTCTTTTCTCTTCTTTTTTCTTCGTCTTGTTATTTTTTCCTCGGAATCTATCTATTATACACATTTCCCAAAGCCAGGCACTTGGTCCTTATCGACGGGTAAATAAATTCTGATTTGTAAGTAACTGAGAGAAATTCGTTTGGGAAAATAAATCTCTCAAAAGAACATCCTTTTTAAGTGCCCAACTAACTGATTTTTAATATGTCCTATAAAAGGCCCACCCAGCTAGACCTTCTACCTAAAAAAGTCGTTCGTTCAACTTAACACCAAAAAAGTCAATTATTTCCAAACCAGACGTCCCGTCACGAGGGACGACGTACATACTCGTATATACGTAGCTTCGCGCGGCTTGCCGTCCTGGTAGCTACGAGGTAAGAGCAATAGTAAAGATAGTGCCAACGTAGAAGGATGGCTTTTGCACGGTGTTGTTGTTCTTGTTCCGACATTTTCTTACCTACTCTCGTCGCTATCTTCCGTTGCCATCGGTCTCGTGGAAGTCCCTTGCCTTTACCATGCTATCTGTGAACTTTTAGTCTGAACCAATGTTATTGAGTGCTTTTTCAATAGAAATTGGCATATTTAAGGACGAAATGGATAAGCGAGGAGCAATTTTTTTTTTCCGAATTTTTTTTGTGCTCATGGCCCAATTCGCGATTTTGTCATTGAAGAGTTTTGCTTAATGCGGTATGCATGTGTGTGTTGGATTTGTAAAGGAAAGAAAGTAATCGCAAGAAGCAAACGGAAATCAATAGAAAGAATGGAAAACGAAAGAACTGGATTGAGTAATTTTTTTTTTCGGTTCGATCCTGAATCGCTCCTGTTATTCCTGTGACGGTGAGGTGGTGTCCTTTGAATAAATTAATTTTGTCAACGTCGTTTTTCTTGCAGATTTTTTTGCGGGATTGCTTTTTCGTTTACTGTTTCGTCTAAATTGCGGTGTATTGAGGTTTTAAGTAGAAAATTTGTTTTTCGATTGCCTTCAAGGATAATGCACTTTGAAAGCTGTTTCGTTTGCTTTGTAGTGTTCGGTGAAGTGCAAAGTTTATGGGGACTAATCGCCAATCGTTTGGCAAAAGGGTGAGAGGGCGGATTGATGGAATTGGATAGTGCATATGGGCTTAAGGAATATCCAGAAGCATCGGCCTGTAATGCCGAAGGCAGACAGTAGACAATTCATCGGAATTGAATATCTTGGAATTTCTCCACTGCTGGCAAAACTCCTGTGGTACGGGCTTCCTAGCTTATAGTTTCTGAAATGAGTAGGAAAGCTATAAGTTCCGTCTAGCTATAGGAAAAAAATTACATACATCCTTGATGAATGAGAAATCTCGGCTTAGAGGGGACTTTATACATATTTGAGGTATTTTCCTTAAGCTAATACTAAATTTGATTTCGATGAACTCATGAAAGTTTGTTGAATATCCTTTTATGTGTTTGTGTTTAAGGGAATTCTGCAATTTTTTTTGAAACACAACTTACTATGTATGTCCACCACGCCTGAATCTGAGAAGGTCACCGGAGAGACATTCTTCGACCACTCTTTCAGGAATACATAAGTGGCCGTATATCCTCAAACACCTGGAAAATGTTGTCTGGCACTGAGTCCATTGCTGTTGGTTTATCAGCATATACCTACAAGCGACCTTGGACATTCCCTGGGAAAATAATCAAAGGACATCATATGACAAGGTCTTGGATTGTACCAAGGTTTCCTTCGCACATAGAACTATCCTACTTAAACCACATTCATGTCTATCAATCGGGCATCGAAAAAGTTTTTAATCATGGCCCTATAGTGAATAACGTTGACTGTGACATGCTGATTATCCTTATCCTTTGAGATAATATAGTCCGATGACATCACCAGCCACCAGGGTACTGAGCCTTTTTCGCGATGTAGCAGTGTTCAGACAACCTCATGAGGATTATCTTCGGTCCAAATGCGATAATTTTATTAACTGACATACCTCCACCAACCAAAACCAAGCGCCATCACTGAACACAATTTATCGATAAAACAGCAGACCCAATGCCAAAAGGCCAATTCACTGAAATTTCGACGCAAACCATTGTTATTTGACTTAAATTCTTACACTAGCTGAGCTTGTAACCCCTTCAAACCAAGGTTTTTGCGTAAAACTTTTTATAAAGTGTGCGGAAAAAAAACCAAGGTGCTATGTACGACGTCGAATTGATAAATTTGAATCTTCTTCAACGCTCCCCTGAATGGATGCAGTACTTGCTCCAGTATTCAATCTTCTTATGCCACTCGGTTCCATTGCATCTTGAAAAGAAATTATGGTGCGAAAGTAGTGCATAATACGGCAATGGGGGGCAGAGCAATAAACAGCGATATTGACGTTAATCGACGAACACAATGAGGCATGTATAAAGATTCTGTGACCATTGAAGCCAAAACGGCTATAATGGGTAAGAGGTTAAGTGAGGGACAGCCCAAATATGCTAGGTGGCGCAAAATTAATCATCCTATTTTGTTTTTGAATTACTTTTTGGACCTTTGTAATTTTTTTTGACAAAGAAAATAGCTTGCCACGTTACTATGGATGCTGCCCGTTCTTCTTCTTTTATGCGCCTGGCCTGTTGTCGGTCAGACGTTAGCCTGCGGTGTATCCTCATGAGCTCGTCTGCCAGGATGTCGATGGGTAGCATTCCTGCTATAACGAACGCTGCATCATCTGAGAGGGTCCTGAATCCGCTGATTGTTCTTATCGCGCAAAGTCTATAAACTGACGTCATCATCCGTTTCAGTTGTCTGCCCGCGAGTGCACCAGCCCATATCGTAGCAGCGAGCGTACTTTAGAACTGAACTGACGACCTTGAGAGTAAGACCACATGCATTCGGGAGCATTTGTGAGAGCGCTCCTTGTGTAAGTGATACCTTCTCGCTGGCCTTATGTGTTCCCTAAAGGAGAGCCTGCTATCAACCATAACCTCTTTACGGTTTTCTTAGACCTAATCGTCTGATCGCCGACTAAAAAGCTTGCATGTTCCACCTTCTTGCGGCTGGTTATGAGCACAGCCTACGTTTTGTGGGTCGCTAGTTCCAGGCCGATACTTACCAGCCATTCTTTCACCTTAGAGATGGCTGTGTTCGTGGCAACCTCCACTTCCTCTATATGTTTGGCTGTGACAATGGCAATGTTGTCAGCAAAGCCGGTGATATATGTATACTCCAACCGGAAGCGCTAATGGTAGAACGCCATCATACAGAATGTTCTACAGTAGGGGTCCAAGGACTGATCTCTGCGGAACTCCAGCCGTTATGCTATAGAACTTGACGACCTCATCGGTGTAGTGTCCAAGCCTCCTGTTGTTGAAGTAGTCCATGACTATCTTCAGCAAATAGGGAGAGGTACCCATGGCAATTAGGGACATTTGTATGTGCGTCCAGTTCGCTGAGTTAAAAACATTTTTTGCGTCCAGCGTAGCTACTTCACAATATTTCTTCTCTCTACCTCTATCCTTGGATGGCATCTGCGGCCAGGTTTACCACGGATTCTATGGCGTCGACCGTTGATCGTCCTTTTCTGAAGCCGAACTGGTTGTTTGACAGTGCACTATTTACTTCCGCTACCACCAGTAACCTATCATATATAATTCCTTCCAATATCTTACCTTGTGTGTCCAATAGACAAATTGGGCGACACGAGGACGGTTCTCCAGGTACCTTTTTACTTTTAGGCAGCACTATCAAGTACTGCAGTTTCCACTGTGTGGGAAAGACTCCCTCTTGTACATAGACGTTTCCCCAAAGTGAATTGGAAAGCGTCTGGCCTGGCCTTAATCGCCGCTTTGAGGGCCTCATTTGGGATGCTATCATGTCCGGGTGTTTTGCTGTTTTTCACCTTAGAGACAGCTTTGTATAGCTCCTCTAGAGTAATTAGGGGGATCTCCTCTGTGTACAATATCCATTGTGGCTCGTGCTGTGTGTGTGGTTTCACCGTCTTGTTGAAACCACAAGTTCACCAAACCCGCTCATCCAACTCCGGCAGTAAGAATTCGTCTATCATGGCCCTGTGGCGTTCGCCAGTAACAGTGATGGCGTCCTCAAAAAAATGCGTCCCAATCACTTCTCCCGCGTGAATGCCGCACCACACAGTGGCTTAGAGCAGATGTAGTGGCTCTTCGTGAATCACACGCCGATTTTCAATGTCCCAGAAATTTTGCTTATTGACGTAACCGCTTAAGTGGAAATGCGCCCCGTCCTCTTCGTTGTTGAAATATAAGAATGGCTTGACAGTAATTCACACGCGACTGACGGTCAGCAAGCATAACTGATGCACTGTTTGCACTTCGTACGGGAACATGTGTAAGTCCCTCACTAGAATTCGCTGTAGAGTCCGTCTGGTGATGCACAATGCATGGCCCGTCGTCTGGTTGATGTTTCTTCGTTCTCAGCAACATCGGCAGCCACAGCCGCGATATTCTTGGCCGAATGACCAATCCGGTGGCCGCCACGCCCTGCATAGTCTCCTGTGGTTCCAGTCCAGTCTATTTGAGTCGAGTAGCAAAGCGCCGGAATGTTTGCCCAGTTGGCACGACACGACTAGGAAATCGACGTCGAAATTCACGCTGCGCTAACGCCACCGACCGATTATTGGTCATAAGAACCGACACAATTATTCCACGCTCTTTCAAATTAAAGCACTTCATTGCTTATTTGGTCGTATACTGCAACTTCACAAATGTTCACAAATGTCAAATATGATTGACGGACGATGCCATTTGCAAAAATTATAACATCATCCGATAAGGTGATTAATTTTGCGCCGTTGGCAATTTTAAATTTGAAGAAGTCAAGGGTTTCCTCTTACTTGGCACGCCAGTGACAGGTTGCAATGACACTAGATCTAAGATCAGACACAAAATAACGATTGTCGGCCTCCACATGTTGCTATTAAGCTCTTCATTCTCATAAACTGCCACATCAACCTCTATTTGGAAAAAGTATGGGATAATGATGCCGTCTAGCCTTAATCCGCACCACAGAGTGAATTTTTTGAGCTGCATGAGCTTTTCGGGATTCTCGGTAGGATATCTAGTCCCCAGGTGCGAATTCCGGGCAATTATGTTGAACGCCATTGACTTATCTCAGAGAAAAACTTTGCATGAAGTCTTTAGTTTCTTTGGTGTTAACCTACAATAAAAAGAAGATGTAACTATGAACTGTACAGCGATATGTCCTTAGTTAGGCGTCTAAGTTCACTATAGAGCGAATGATGACCACCTGAAGGGTCTTCGATTCTATCGCCGATGGATCATACAGAAGAAAATGACCATGTACTCACAATAGCTGGATAAAGATTGTACCGGCAGGCTAGGCCCATAAGGGAGTCTTAAGATATGGGAAATATTTTCAATATCCAAATCCTTGTTTACTATGAGTCAATTCCAGACTTACAAATTCCGCAAAATTCCATACAACCCAGTGACGCGTAGTGAATGCAGTGATGTGCAGCAGGCAAATACACATCTTCACAAAATTATTCGCACAAAGCCTTTAGAGTCGAATTTATTTAATGTTTTATATGTACAACTCCTCTTCAATAGTCATATTCATGGTTCAAACTGATGCAATCATCCCTAAGGCAAGTTTTTTTCTTTTTTTCGACTTCTCTGAATATGACACGAGGAAAGCAGACAAAAAATTATTTGCACAAGCTCAAACGTTGTGATATAACTTCCGCTCATTCTGTTGAATGCTTTGATCGAGCCAACAAGCGGAAGGATTGCTGAATATTTCTGAGAAAATAAAATAAATAAAGCGAAAAAAGAGCCAAATGGGATGAAATTGAAAACCTCTTTAGAAGAGCAAAAGCTTATTTTGAAGTTAGTTTGCGAAGGTAAAACCTACCGGGAGCCTGGTGAACTTGTTGGAAAATTCTATACCGTAGTTAGCGATGTTCAGAAGGCTGTTTAGAAAATAAGGAGGGTAGGGGTCGTTAAAAATATTATCGGAGAAAAATAAAGGACATATTGTCAAGAACGTCCGTAAAATTCATCGCAATTTGACTCTGTCGCAACAATAAGGCGGGTTTTAAGGTCAAACAAATTTTACGGCAGAATTTCACTTCGCAAACTATTTATATTCAAAGTTCACAAAGAAAAAAGACTCGCATTCGCCAAAGCGACGAAAGAAATTTTAACTTCTTTGGCAGTGACGGGAAACAAAGGGTTTGGCAAAAATCACATTCCGAGCCGAAACATGGAATTTTCAAGCGATCAAGGAACATCTCGGAATTAATGTCATGATGTGAAGGTGTATGTCTACGAGCGGCGTTGATCAAGTGGAGTTTATCTATCTATTATGTATATAAAAAATTGTTGCAAGTTTTGGTGTGACTTTATAACTCACGAACGGTCCAACCGAATTTGATCAAACTTTCAGGGGTTGTTTGTATGGTCGTGTAGATGGTTTATGTTATAGTTTGAACGAAATTGGTTGAGGCGTTCGTGAGTTATGGTCTTTTATATCAATATCTGACGCCTTCGTGCTCGACGATGACGCCTGCGTGCTCAACGATGACGCCTGCGTGCTCAACGATGACGCCTTCGTGCTCATCGATGACGCCTTCGTGCTCGACGATGACGCTGTCGTGCTCATCGATGACGCATGCGTGCTCGACGATGACGCCTTCGTGCTCATCGATGACGCCTTCGTGCTCGACGATGACGCCTTCGTGCTCGACGATGACGCCTTCGTGCTCACCGATGACGCCTTCGTGCTCGACGATGACGCTGTCGTGCTCGACGATGACGCCTGCGTGCTCAACGATGACGCCTGCATGCTCGACGATGACGCTGTCGTGCTCGACGATGACGCTGTCGTGCTCGACGATGACGCTGTCGTGCTCGACGATGACGCTGTCGTGCTCGACGATGACGCTGTCGTGCTCATCGATGACGCATGCGTGCTCAACGATGACGCCTGCATGCTCGACGATGACGCATGCGTACTCATCGATGACGCATGCGTGCTCATCGATGACGCCGGCGTGCTCATCGATGACGCCGGCGTGCTCAACGATGACGCCTTCGTGCTCATCGATGACGCCTTCGTGCTCGACGATGACGCCTTCGTGCTCGACGATGACGCCTTCGCGCTCAACGATGACGCATGCGTGCTCATCGATGACGCCTTCGTGCTCGACGATGACGCCTGCGTGCTCGACTATGCCGCTTTCGTGCTCATCGATGACGCCTTCGTGCTCAACGATGACGCATGCGTGCTCGACGATGACGCCTTCGTGCTCATCGATGACGCCTTCGTGCTCGACGATGACGCCTTCGCGCTCAACGATGACGCATGCGTGCTCATCGATGACGCCTTCGTGCTCATTGATGACGCCTTCGTGCTCGACGATGACGCCTTCGCGCTCAACGATGACGCATGCGTGCTCATCGATGACGCCTTCGTGCTCATCGATGACGCCTTCGTGCTCATCGATGACGCCTTCGTGCTCAACGATGACGCATGCGTGCTCGACGATGACGCCTTCGTGCTCATCGATGACGCCTTCGTGCTCGACGATGACGCCTTCGCGCTCAACGATGACGCATGCGTGCTCATCGATGACGCCTTCGTGCTCATCGATGACGCCTTCGTGCTCGACGATGACGCCTGCGTGCTCGACTATGCCGCCTTCGTGCTCGACGATGACGCCTGCATGCTCAACGATGACGCCTTCGCGCTCAACGATGACGCCTTCGCGCTCAACGATGACGCATGCGTGCTCATCGATGACGCCTTCGTGCTCATCGATGACGCCTTCGTGCTCATCGATGACGCCTTCGTGCTCGACGATGACGCCTGCGTGCTCGACTATGCCGCTTTCGTGCTCAGCGATGACGCCTTCGTGCTCGACGATGACGCCTGCGTGCTCGACTATGCCGCTTTCGTGCTCATCGATGACGCCTTCGTGCTCAACGATGACGCATGCGTGCTCGACGATGACGCCTTCGTGCTCATCGATGACGCCTTCGTGCTCATCGATGACGCCTTCGTGCTCGACGATGACGCCTGCATGCTCGACGATGACGCATGCGTGCACATCGATGACGCCTGCGTGCTCAACGATGACGCCTTCGTGCTCATCGATGACGCCTTCGTGCTCGACGATGACGCCTTCGTGCTCATCGATGACGCCTTCGTGCTCGACGATGACGCCTGCGTGCTCGACTATGCCGCTTTCGTGCTCATCGACGACGCCTTCGTGCTCGACGATGACGCCTGCGTGCTCGACTATGCCGCTTTCGTGCTCATCGATGACGCCTTCGTGCTCAACGATGACGCATGCGTGCTTGACGATGACGCCTTCGTGCTCATCGATGACGCCTTCGTGCTCATCGATGACGCCTTCGTGCTCGACGATGACGCCTGCATGCTCGACGATGACGCATGCGTGCACATCGATGACGCCTGCGTGCTCGACGATGACGCCTTCGTGCTCATCGATGACGCCTTCGTGCTCATCGATGACGCCTTCGTGCTCATCGATGACGCCTTCGTGCTCGACGATGACGCCTGCATGCTCGACGATGACGCATGCGTCCACATCGATGACGCCTGCGTGCTCAACGATGACGCCTTCGTGCTCATCGATGACGCCTTCGTGCTCGACGATGACGCCTTCGTGCTCAACGATGACGCATGCGTGCTCGACGATGACGCCTTCGTGCTCATTGATGACGCATGCGTGCTCGACGGTGACGCATTCGTGCTCATCGATGACGCCTGCATGCTCGACGATGACGCCTTCGTGCTCATCGATGACGCCTGCGTGCTCAACGATGACGCCTGCGTGCTCAACGATGACGCCTTCGTGCTCATCGATGACGCCTTCGTGCTCGACGATGACGCTGTCGTGCTCATCGATGACGCCTTCGTGCTCAACGATGATGCATGCGTGCTCATCGATGACGCCTGCGTGCTCATCGATGACGCCTGCGTGCTCGACGATGACGCCTTCGTGCTCGACGATTACGACTTCGTAATCGTCATCGAGGTCGAGATCGAGATCGACATCAACATCGAGATCGAGATCGAGATCGAGATCGACATCGACATCGAGATCGAGATCGAGATCGACATCGACATCGACATCGAGATTTATTTATTTATTTATTTATTTATTTCATTTATTTCAGAAAAATATTGTACAATGGTTATACATTTCTGCGAAGCCTTATAAAGGCTTTTCTGCAGAAGATTGCGTTTCAAAATTTATTACAATGAATTTTAGATAGCAAGCTTAATTTAATTACACTTATACATTTCAATAATTACATAATTCAAGAAAGAAATTAACTAATTTTACAAAAAAATAAAGACATTAGAATTAAGATTTAGCTACACATTAGTATTATTGTTTAGAAAAAAGTTCTTTATGGTGTTTTTCCTAATTTTAATATTTGTAATATTTTTAATCTCTTGTGGAAGTGCATTAAAGACTTCTAGTTGACTATAAAATTAATTAATTAATATGACTAATTCCTTATAGGACCTATGCCAAAAACTGTCTGATTCGTTTCTGATTCGTTGGGACTTGGTTTGTCAACGGTAGGAAAATGCCTTAAAGCTATGGAACTGATGAAGGGACATCGAAAGGGTTTTTTCTTTACTTGTGAACAGCTTCTTCAACGGCAGAATTGGTTTTATTCGACAACTTGTCCTGGTCCCTGTTGGCAAAAAACTGTGACAGTTGTTTTTGGCAAACCTCTCCTGAGACGAGTTTTTCACCAGCAAAATCATTCGCCATAGACAGGAACAGGTGCTAAACACTTAATGCCAGATACGGACTATAAGATGGATGCATAACCTAGATCCCGGAGCTTCTGACGAGTCACTATCGATGTGTGTGGCAAGGTGTTGTTGGAACACATTTCCTCTCTTAGTGCGGAGGCTGTCCGCTTTTGGGCTATTGCTTCCTTCAGACAGTCCAACTGACTACAGGTCCGACTTTATCAAAGGCCTTATTGAAGTCAGTTGAGATAGCATCGACTTCCTGACCATTTTCTAAGGCTGAAAGGATGAAGGATACGAATTCAATAAAGTTTGTGGTTGTAGACCTACCTTTGAGGAGGCCATGTTTAAGGAGATTAAGGACTTGCATTGAAAACTTAAATTATCATACAAAATACTTTCGAAGAATTTGGGTATATGAGAGCGTTTGGCAATGGGACGGTAGTTGTTTATGTCATTCTTCGGAACCTTTTTGTGTATACATAGGTGTTATGAAAGAGCTTTTCCATATACGGGGAAATTCACTGTGAGAGAGGTAGAGAAAGGGAGGAGGAACATTTTTTTCGTTAATCTTTTTTCGATGATATCGGGATCGACACTACGAGGGAGAAATGGTCCAAAGGAAAAGTTTGGTAAATAGTTGAAAAAAGTAGGATCGGGTGCAAAGGGGTCATAGCATCAAGGATGGCGGTGCTATGAGGATCATTGGAAGTTTCATCATTGAAGGAGAGAGAGTTTGGGTAGCCATCAAATTTTCTTTTGTAGTTAACAAACTGAAAGATGGTTTTTTGCATCTTGACTAAGTAGTGGTGTTAAAGAGAGTTTTAGCTCTATAAAATGCAGGTAAGTGCCGGAATAGTTAGAGAAGGCATTTGGGGATTGAGTACGAAGTAAAGTTGTCCAAAGCTTGTTACGTTTGTTTCTCAAAGAACGGAGCCTGAGATATGGCATAATTTACGGCAAAGTTGTTGAAATTAAAAGATGTTCTATTGAGATATTCATTGATGTGACGGAAATTGGCTTCGTGAGATTATGAACTGTGGGGGGAGAGCTCTGTATAGGGGAGATGTGAAAGAACGAGGGAAGAAGGGGGAGGGGGGGGGGGGGGTAGTTGTCGATTGTTGATAGGGACACCGGACAAGCTGAAACTGAGGAGTTGAACGGGTCAGTTGTGAAAATGAGGTCTAGTTGTCTGCCCATGTAATTTAAAATGCCGCTGACTTGGTTGCTGGGATTAGGGGTAATGTAAAATGATTGGTCATCTGAAGAGATCCATTTAAGATGAGGAAGGTTGAAGTCACCGAAAATAAGGATCTCGTCTTGGGGTTCCCGTAGATCAATTAAATTATCGATTTATCAATGGCCAATTTATATGGTTCAATAGGTTGTGATGGCAAAATGCAAAAGCAGATGACGTAGAGCGATTTCCGGGTTAATGCAATATAAATATAAACAAAGTCGAGACACGGCGAAGATAAAGTTGCTATCAGTGAGGAGCCGATTGAGTTTCGGACGGCTCGAAGGACACCGCGGCATGGACAACCATCAGTGGGTCGGCTAACATCATCGTCGCGATAAATGTTAAAGTTTGATGGGAACAATTCAAGGTTGTTTATACTGGGGATTAGGTTCGTTTCAGTCAAGGCAAGAATTTCAAAAGGTAAGGCATCTGCTTGCTGCAGGATTGCCTGAGTTTTAGAGCGCAGACCTCTAACGTTCTGATAATAAAAGGTAAGAGGGAATGTCTTCGGGGAGTGTTATAGTGGCAAGGAGGGGAAGACTTTTACGGATGAAAAAGCCTATCATGATCAGCTTTGGTATGCTGAAGGTGCGATATACGCTTTGAGTGTACCTATATATATTGTCTGAAGGTATCAAGATCGTTTGATATTTTTTGGGTGGTTTTGAAAAATTCGTGATTTGTAATGAAAAGGTTCTTGAGGGTAATGAGGTCGGTGGAGAGACCTTCCTGTTGAACTGAGACCATTACATTAGTGTTTGTTTTACCTTTATAGTATACCGAGTCGGATTTGTCATGAAGATAAGATAACCTAGAATTTTGCGTGCTCTGCGTCTTCCTCTTCTCTGGGCATTCTGGGCAAAAAGGCTAGCCATCGTGTCTAGATTTGTGAAGATATTTTCGATAGCCGCCGTGACCTGACAGGATTTGCGTATGGTGGTAATTGCAATCCCCGTGTGCTCTCTTTCCCCAAGCATCGATCGTGGGGATCAGCTTGTTGTTCCATCTGTCTTTTGCCGTGTTATCCCACCTGACTTGTCACAGAGCCACAGATGTTGCTCTTTCCTCTGCTTTTATCCGGATAACGCTGGTCTCTCGGCGGACCGTAGTCGGAAAGAATCCCGATAGAGATCATACCCATATCATAGATACTTAATCCGAGATTATCCGCAAATAGCATACTGTTCTTATTGCCCAAAGCCTGTATACAGGCGAGAGTTTTCTACATATTTATCTCCTTCGTTGTAAAAGCTCCCGTCTTAACATTGTAGTATTAAAAGCAATTCTCCGTCTGGCATCTTTGCTTCCTTGTAGTGAAGTAGTTAAGAATCCATTCCGGTCAGAGACCTCCAATGGGTGGATCAAGGAATTTTATATTAAAAATTGAAACTGAACTCCAATGTACTCCAATATATGTACTTGAAATGTTGTCTGTAACATTTAGCTGAGAGAGTTTCGGGGTGCTTAAGCTTGTTCCAAAGACGCTTCGCGTATTTAAACTTTTCGCTGTGCATAACGTATAATTTATGACTAAGGTCTTTGTGGACGAATCGACGGATTAGGCCCTCCGAAACTTGACGATGCCTTTATGAAAGGTGTTCGTCAATGATGGTTTGTACTTGTTGAATAATTGGCATAGTTCTAATAATGTCTTGACGTTCCTCATGTTTTTTTTTTACGTTTTGCAAAAGATTTTCTACCGTAAGGTGATACTTCCAATTCACGACGAACATTATATGTATATGTAAGAACGATCGAAAGAAATTCAGAAAATTTGGTATTTCGAAATCAGTGTATTCGGCACATATAATGTGACGATAACAGTACGCTTTTCCTTTCATGCGTCAGGTTATAGTCTTCCGTTCATATGCATATTAAAGGGTTGCAGCCCTGCTTGTAACATCCAAGCTCATGCTGTAAGCTAACTATTCGATGGGAAACGAAGGGTGTGGTTTACTGTGAGTTTCTCAAACCAAAGGAGACCATCACGTCAGATCGGTTTCGATTACAATTAATGCGTTTGGGGCGTATATACATACATACATATGTATGTAGGAGGAAAGCGGCCGAAATACTCCGCTACGAATTAATTCGAACTTAAATTCCTAAAATGTTTTCTAAAGAACAAATAATTAAAATAAGAGAAGAAGTTTTAGGAATAAAGGGACTTGGTACTGAGTTTTTTAATTGCACATTCCCACAAAACCCCTAGTCATGCACCCGTTGTCTTGTAACCATCAACAACCTAATTAGTTAGCGAAACCCATGGCGATATACTTTTTTTTTTTGAATTTCTTCCTCTGATTTTTGAGTGGATTTTCCGTGGATTACAAGACGGAAAAAAGTTACAATCCCAACCCCGAAATACGAAAAATTCCACCCTGTCCCATTGAACCGGCTTGTAGGGGTACAGCAAATCGCATCGCAAACTTTTCCTCTTCCGCGGAAAATCCCCACTTTAAATCCAATTTATTAGAGGTAATTAAGCACTTGATGTACTGGGAACAAGTGCTGATCTACTTCAACAATTCCCGTCTGTCTTTCATCCGCCCTCATTTCAATCTTAACATCAGCTTGACGGATAATTTAATTCTAAATATCAACATCGGCATCAACCACGGACTACTTCCCTCTTACTTTCGCGTTGTAGTCCTAGATAAGTATGTACAATGAGATAAAGGTCCCCAAAAAAAAAATGAAAAAAAGAAAAAAACAAAAGCAAAAAAGTAGTGAAAAGAAAAATAAGACGAGAGATAAACTTTTCAATTTGTTTCTGACAAACTTTAAGGTGAACGAGCTGATGTATCCGATAACATAGCAGCAATGAAACAAGATACACCCCGTCGCCATTCGCCCCTTGCTATTGTACGAGGATTGTAGTACTACTGTTGCTATTGCTGTTTGCCATACGCCAGCCAGTCCTTCTGTCAATACAAAAAACCGGTAAATAAACTTTTCGTCTTCTCTTTAGTTTTATTTTTATTTTGCTCGTTCGCCTGCTTCGGATGAAATTCAATAAAACTTTTGAAATTCAACGAAACTTCTTAGAAATGCATAAATTCCCAGGCAAGTATGTAAGTGTGGATCGGGTTCTGTTACATGCAACTATGTAAATGTACTCAAACGACTGTGCAGTCCTTGTTACTTGCTAGATCCTCGATCCATCGTTCTAGCTGATGAATAAGGAAATTAGATTTTCTTATGCTCGGTGTCATTAGACATAAATTGTTGACTTTTTGGTGAGAGGACAAGAATGTGGGAATAAGTGTACCCTGATGAATGTGCTACCCTGCGAGCTGGGGGCAAGCGGAGAATCTATCTAATTTATTTTGTGTGTACTCGTAAATTACCATTGAAATGCGAAATCACATCCATGTATGTGTGAATATCCTTTTGGGGTTAGTGGGTCCGGGATTATTGCTATTTCATGGTCTGTAAAGCAGAACGACTGAAGGATTTGGCACTTTATCCCCATTTGGGGGGAGGGATAATCATATTGGCGCGACTAATAGTCATACATTATGAGGCTGTTAGCGTCTTTTACATACGTGCTTCATACTACCCCATCATCTTATTTCCATGATAAAATTGTATCTTTAATTAAAACCATAAAGAAAATGTATTCTTCCAGTACGTGGGAACTCGCGCAATCTCTACCACCCCTCCTCCTCCCCCCAAAAAAAGCGAAAACAAACGAAAACAAAAAGAAACAAAAGTTAATTACAATCCGCTTCCCTTGTCTCGGGCGGTCTCCGGATGGGTATCCATGTTGTATCCATCTCGCACAAGATCTTTTTCATTTTAGCACGAATTATATATTTTTTTCTCCTCAACTCCTTCACTCTTTCGCCAATTTACACATCTAGTAGTCGACGATGAAAAACAGCGGATCCAGCGAGATTTTTGATTACATCCGCTGCAGGTCCACCATAACAACGTTCTTTTTGTCCCCACGTTGTTTGCACAAAGTGGATGAAAAGAGAGAAACACGGGCATACAAATAAAACTCGCTCTTTTGGGGCTATTAAAACAAGGGACATTCAGCTTGGAGTATGCAAGCAAATCGCGGCGACCTTCTTTTTTTTTTCTTTTACTTCTTCCTCTGTGCTGTGGACTGTTTGTGCTCGACGCTTGGGTCCTTTTGGTCACCACAAATTCAGGTCATATTCTGGGGTAGTACGTGTGGTGATCCACGGGATGCATCCAAAAACCATAGCCTTAAGCGCGGGGTAGGTTGTTTTTTAGTTGATGCTTAACTGCCTTGGTTTATATTGACATGAGCTGATTGGCAGGTCCCACGTGAAATGCCTATTAACGGGTGTGACATCGAGACGAATTTTCACTTTAGGTGGAGAAGGAATTGTGATGAATAAAAGATTTTTTTGTAGAGGCAACTAAAAAACAACCTAACAATTAGGCACCTCTTGCTCGTCCAATATGTGGTGGGATATATGTACATATGTATATCTTGCGCGAATTTCGCGAAGTTCAGATATACATATATGTATAAACATAGGTGTCCATAATAGGGCATAGTTCACTACAAGCAATTGTGAAAATATATTGGAAACATTTATTGTTTTTGATCGCCTTTGTAAAGGGTGATTTTTCTTCTGATTGGTTTTTAAGTGGTAAATTTTTGACAATTTATGGGGGATTCACGACATGTGTTAAAGTCGCACATGCTCAATCGGTATTGTCATTTTATCCTAAAAATATTCCTGAAAAACGATAACAAATTATTGAATTTCATCACAATTCGTACTCTAAAAAAATGTTTTTCGCCCACTTCGACCATTCGACAGCCTACTGAGCAAGCAATGCAAGCCATAGTGACCAAATTCCAGGCCAATTTTACGCTATTGCATATGAGGCCATCTACTCGCATGCGTAAAGTTCATGCAGAGGAAAATATTGCTGCAGTATTCACCAATGTTAATGAAGATTGTGATTTGTCCATGCGTCGGCGTCCGCAGCAATTAGAAATGCGTTACTATGATGCCCGATTTAACCATAGCAGACTTTTTCCTTTGGGCCTACTTGAAGTCGCGGGCTTATGGCAACAAGCTTCAGACAATCGCAAGCTCTAAGGAGAATATTCGACGGGTATGCGAACAGTTATCACCGGAAATCCTGCGGAAAGTCATGGAAAATGCGATAAAACAAAGGGTACGAAGGTGATTCAGCACTGGCGGCGGCCACTTGACGGATATCATCTTCTCCACTTAACAGAGAAAAATATAACAGTTCAAGCAAAGACTTCCATCACTCAAAATTATTGTTTTTTATTTAGTAAATAAGTAATTCAAAAACGAAATAAGATGATTAATTTTGCGCCACTTTGTATAGGGTGGGCCATCTAGTGTTTTTTTTTTTAATCATAGGTTATTTTGACACTGACAGCTGTTTCCCGCTCAAAATCTTGACAGAAAGTCAGTATCATACCTCCACGGAACGAAATGAGGCGCTTTACGTTTGAACAACGTTATGAAATATTGAAACCATATTTCCAAAGTGAGTGCTGTGTACCCACCTACGACTATAGTAGGGTGTGCTGGCCGCATTTCACCAGATCCCTGACGAGAGCACTCACTTTGAGCGCCTCCTTCCCACCATCCGATAGGAATCTGTCAAACGAAGAGATTGACAGATACCTCAAGGACATGGACTGTATAATCAAACAGACTATGGACAGAACGATACCACGCCAACGGCACAACGATACCACCAACGCCTACCGAAACGCGACCATTGACGCACTCAACAGACAGAAAAGTAGACTCTTGTCAAGACTCAAACTCTTGTACAGGCAGTTTACTGAAAGACAAGATCCGGAAATCAGGACGCTGAAGTCATTGATTAGAAACCTCCAACATCTAATTAAGGAAAATTACAGACTATCTGTAAATTTGCATTGGAGCAACAAGATTCGGGCTATAAATTCCAGTAGCCCGAGCATGTTCCCGCAAATAAATAAAATATTTCGGAGGAATAATCACAATGACATTCAGATGTTGAAAATCCCCAGATCGCCAGATAATGAACGCATCCTACGGACTGCGAACATTGATCCAGAGGGTGCCGTCTTGGACGACAACTTCTTCGTGATCGAAGATCCTCAGGAGAGGATGGAGGCGGTGGGAGTCGTTTTCCAGGAAGTGTATAAGGTGAATGAAAGCATTTGCCCAAACCACGACTTGGAAAATAGAGTCCTACTTCATCACTTCTACCTTCGATATGACATTGAGCATTGGCGATCTGAGAACCTTGGTTTTACCAGGTTCAATGACGACTTTCCGGCAAACGGTACCGTCACCAATGCTAGGCCTAACATCCTGTTCGTATCGAGGGTGGAGCTCCAGGGGATTTTTGATTTACTCAGGAAGAAGAAATCTGCAGGAGTTGACCAAGTACCCAATGTCGTGCTTAGACAGCTCCCACCAATCGCTGTAGAGAGGTACACTATCCTGTTCAACAATGCGCTGAATAATGCCTTTTATCCGACGCACTGGAAGACAGCGGTAGTGCAACCTATCCCTAAAAGAGGTAAAGATACCTCGAACCCGGCGAATCTTCGGTCGATAAGTCTTCTGCCGTGCATCAGCAAGGTCTTCGAGAAGGTGATCAATAGAGCCCTGACTCAATGGGTTGAGGACAACAATATCATCCCGGATAACCAATTCGGTTTCAAAGCGGGGCATGACACTATTCATGCTGCGTCGAAACTCGTATCGGATATTCAATGGAACAAATGCAAGAACCAATGCACGGGTGCCTGCCTGATTGACTTGGAAAAGGCCTTCGATACCGTATGGTTGGAAGGGCTCTACTACAAGCTCAACCGGCTGGGCATAAGTAAACCACTACTATATATGATTTTGAATATGTTAACAGGTAGAAAGTTCGTAGTGAAAATTGCCAATGTGACTTCTACCCAAACATTTGATATTAACAACGGACTGCAACAGGGTACGGTGAACTCGCCGATCCTGTTCAATATTTACCTCAGTGATCTGCTAGGTTCACTCCACCACTCAATAGCGTACGCAGACGATCTGGTTGCGTACAGATCTGGTCCGAAAGTCGAGGTCATTAAGACGCTCTTGCAGTGTGACTTTGAAAATATTCAAGGGTTTTGCGATAACTGGAAGTTGAAAATTAACTTTCAGAAATCGGAAACCATTCTGTTCAGAACAGCGTTGTCTAGGGCCTCTAGGGACACTAGAAAGAACTGGCGCCAGTTCTCAATCATTGGACCACACGGGCGTCCACTGGCGAATCGAAGTGTGGTCAGGTACCTCGGGATCTGGCTGGACCAGTATCTATATTTTAACAAACATGTGGATGCTGCTCTGGCCAGGGCTCGAGTCGCTTTTGCTCTGGCAAAATGGTTGTTTCACAGCAGCTATCTTGACCGCAGGGTAAAGGTAATCTGCTACATGGCCTTAGTCAGGCCCATGATCGCCTACGGATGCCCCGTGTGGTTTAATGTGAGTGCTGGCTTGATGGAAAGGATTCGGGTGTTTGAGAGGCAGTGTCTGAGGTCCTGCCTTGGATTGCACAGAACACCAGAATCTCAGTACATAAAATTCTACTCCAATGAGGTCCTATATAACAGGGCCAAAATTATTCGAATAGATAACTTTTTGATTAAGTTAATTCGAAGGCACATGGCGAGGGCCATGACCTCGACCAACAACCTGATCTCGCATAGCTTAGGGCTATGCCTAGCATAAGGTAAAATTCGACAAAAAAAAAAAAAAGATATATACATATATAAAATATATATAATGTACATATTTTAGTTAAGTTAAAATAAGATAGGTTTAGTTAGATTTAATTAGTTTTAGATAGGCTTAAGTTTTATATAAAATATATAAAAATGATCATATGCTAAGTTTTTTCTTAATAAAAACCATTTTTCTTAGCTTAAGTTAGATATTATAATGTTAATTGAATTTTGGCCGTTTTGGCCGAAATGAAACCGCGACTGCTGTACGCAAATTTGTGCAAAATGTTTATGAGACTGGTATGCTAGTGGATAACACTCGTGGTCTCTGTCGTCATATGGTGCACACAGATGAGAATGTGGCTGGTGCAGTTGAGAGTGAGAGACTCAATTCACGAACATCTACTCGCCATCGATCTGAAAAGCTCAACATTTCACACACTAGCCTAAGGAGTATTCTGCACAAAGATCTTGGATTATTCGCTTACAAGGTCCAATTGACTCAGCAATTGGAGCACTACAACGTCGTTGAAGTGGCTGCCTCGGCTGGCTACGCAGTAGCGCATTTTGTCACCCCAATTTTCTAACGCCTTGTTGATGGCATAACATCGGTCCTTTAGGGTTCCCCACAAAAAAAGGTCCAAAGGCGTCAAATCGCATCTCCAAAGCGGCCAGTTGACATCACCAAGACAGCTGATAGCACGATTTGGGAACAATTGTCCAATGATGCCAACACTCCACAATCCGCACCAAACTGCCACTTTCTGTGGATGCATTGGCTATTAGACAATAACGTGCGGGTTTTCCGAGCCCCAGATGCGGCAATTTTGTTTGTTAACGTAGGCGCCGATATGAATATGCGCCTCGTCAGAAAAGACGATTTTACGTCTAAAATTGTTGTCCGATTCAAGATGCGCTAAGGCCCAAACTGCGAAGCGATAACGAAGCGGATCGTCGCGCGCCTTCAATTGCTGAGTCAATTGGCCCTTGTAAGCGAATAGTCCGAGATCCTTGTATAGAATTCTCCTCAGGCTAGTGCGTGAAATGTTGAGCTGTTGAGATCGACGGCGAGTTGATGTTCGTGAATTGAGTCTCACACTCTCGGCCTCACCAGCCACATTCTCATCTGTTCGCACCGTACGATGAAAAACAAAAATGTTGGAGAAATGGCTATTTATTTTACAATATAGTCTCCTTTTAGCTCGATACACTTGACCCAGCGATGCTCCAACTTCTTTAACCCGTCTGAAAAATACGTTTTCTCGAAGTCTGCAAAGTAGGCCTCCGTGGCGGCGATGACCTCCTCATTTGACTGAAATTTCTGCCCGGCGAGTGACTTTTTCAAGTTTGGAAACAAAAAGAAGTCGCACGGAGCCAAATCTGGCGAATACGGTGGATGAGGCAGCAGTTCGTAGACCAATTTGGCCGTGGCGAGGGTGGAGGTGTGAGCCGGTGCGTTATCATGGTGGAAGAGCACTTTTTTCTTCGCCAAGTGCTGCCGTTTTTTCTTCAATTCGGCGTCGAATCGGCCGAATAATTTGGCATAATACAGTCCTGTGACCGTTTTGCCCTTCTCCAGGTAGTCGATGTGGATCACACCTTGTGAATCCCAGAAAACGGTGGCCATCACCCTTCCGGCCGATGGGACAGTCTTCGCCTTCTTCGGAGCACGTTCGCAAGGTGAAGTCCACTGTTTCGACTGTTCCTTGGTCTCTGGTGTGTACCAGTGGATCCATGTTTCGTCGACTGTCAAGAAACGACGCAGAAACTCCTTCGGATTGCGCTTAAGCAGCGTCAAACACTGCTCTGAAGTGGTCTCACGGTTGCGCTTGTTGTCCGGAATGAGCAAAAGCAACACCCATCGCGCCGACAGCTTTCTCATATCCAAA
This sequence comes from Merodon equestris, assembly GCA_958301585.1. Classification (NCBI taxonomy): domain Eukaryota; kingdom Metazoa; phylum Arthropoda; class Insecta; order Diptera; family Syrphidae; genus Merodon; species Merodon equestris. The sequence continues at coordinate 16,741,159 of OY284417.1, read as the reverse complement.
ATTTCATTCAATCGACGGTCTGCCAATACGAGATCGTGGATTTTTGTCACGTTATCCTCCATGGTAGCCGTTTTCGGGGCACCTGGACGTGGCTCATCAAAAACCGACGTGCGACCACGTTGAAACTCGTTAAACCAATTTTTGATGGTCGCCATCGAAGGAGAAGAGTCACCGTACACAGCATCCAAACGCTCTTTGATTTCGCTGCGCGATTTCCCTTCCAAAAACAAGAATCGAATCACGGTGCCGTGAAATAACGCCGAGCGAAATAAAGCAGAATTCAGAGAGAAGGCAAAGGGGGAGTACATATTTAAAGATTTTCGGATATATTTCAGAAAACAGTGGATAGAAAGGGTAAGAAATAGTTTTTCGTATTTATGTTAATGATGTAAGAAAATAATTGTTATGTTTTCACATGAGTATAGTAAAAGTTTTCGGCCATCCGATCCAGCTGAAATCGGTAGCCGGTGACAGTAGTCGTCTACTAGAATGTACTACACGATAGTAAGTTGCTCTTGCGATACTGACGCCATCTGGCGGTGAGGCTAAGTACTTATCGGACCACCTCCGTAATTTCTATTACTTTATACTCCGCACGTGTGAACTCTCACGTTTTAAATAGGTTTTATTAATCTTGAAATAGTTCTAGTCTGTCCCAAATACTTCCACCTGGAACTCTTAACATAATTAAGTCAATCCAAGTACCTGTTCTGCCAACTCATTTCCACCTTGACTGTCCTCGTTATAGAAAACATTTTTAACTTGATTAACCAAGGCTTCAGCCCCTATCAATTCCAATTCCATCTGGCCAATAGATCCCCCATCTGTTTCCAAGAACAAATTTCAAAATATCTTCCAAGAACAGCAAAACCAAATGAAAGAAAGAACAACATCCGATTTTCGTTGTTCATTGTCACTCGGCATAATTGGAAATGTCAATTTGTGAAATTGCTGAATTAAATTACACACAATGTGCTTGCTTTGCAACAAATATTTTCTGTTTCACGCTCCTAAAAACCATGTGGCAGCAACAGAGGGATTTCTTTTTGACTACGAACTTCGTTGTCTCCATTTGGTTTATTGGGATTCATAGCATTCCTTAAACGTCTGTTGCAAATGTTAACTTTATCCGTTGTCTTTTCATCCTTCCGAATGTTGTGCGCTTTACGAAATATATTTTGTGATTCTGACACTCATGACTGAACGTTCTACTTGTACGTCAAAAGCACCTGCGAAGCCAAAAAAGAATGGAAATCCCTTTTGACAGCATCTGGACGGTTCGGCTTTAAGGATTTTTTTTCAACTTCCTTGGATTTTCATACTCGTGTATGGGTTTATATGATTATACACTGCAGCACTTGGTCCTTTAGCCTTGCAACCTTTTACCATTTTTGGCTCAGAATACCCCACTTGACATTTTTGTCTCCACGGAACATCAAAGTCTGAACCCAATTGAATTCTAACGAGCAAAAACATGCTAAAAAAAAATCGGCCAAATACTCGTCGAGAGTATTTCTTCAGTCCCACAAACGGTCTGTATAGGAAGCACAAAAAAAAAAACGGAGAATTACATCCATTAGTACAGAACTAGAAACTTGATTCGTACTCTGTTCGCAGGGAGGATAACACACACACACACACACAGATAAAGTTTTTACGGTTCACGATAGTTTCTGCTCGGAGTGGCACTTACTTACTTTCCTTCTCACGCTCTTCCTGATTATATTTCACAAGGATAATGAACGAAAAAAAGAATAGAATAGAATATATGAGCACCAACTGCACACAGAAATGCATTCCGGAAGTGCCATGAACACCTTCATTTCCCGTTGAGCCCCGGTCGGGGGTATACCTTCTGTAATGGTGAATAGAAAATTTGCATTAACACAAACAGCCAAGATACGAGTGTGAAAACGTCACTCTTCGCAAGATAAATGGCATGAATTTTAATTCACTACGTATCCTGTTTGCTTAGTTGCGATAGTTGTGCACAAAAATCAACGGACGATGGTAAGTAGGAAATGAGCAGAGCAAGGGAACTCGTTTATCGCATGGTCCTTGTTCTAACATGTGCTGTCGACTGCCTGTGATTTTATGATTTTATGTGTCATAAAAGAGATGAGGCAAGCTATAAAAGTGAAGTATTCGATGGCAAAGAGGATAGGATGGAACTAAGGCATTAATATCCGGTATTTGCCTTTAAATGGCTGACACACTCGTACAGTAGATTATAAGTAGATTATAGTCGCGTATAATCTGTAAAAGGTATAAAAACTGCTTTGTGGCGAGGATGTAGTCAGCTTTTTTGGTTAAGTTGCGATTACGTTTGTCTGTTACATCGGATTAGACCTCTCGGTCGAAGATAACAATCGAAGAAGAAGAATCGAATAGAAGAAAATATATGAAGTCATTTTATATAGCACTGAGAGATATAATAATGTGGTAATTATTAAAACTTGCCATATCTATCTATCCTAGGGGAAGCAAGAGTTAAATTATCATACAATTGTGATTCACTTATTACTGAGAGAAAGTTATTACCAGCTCTGAACCACCAATTTCGGCGAGGTAACAATACACCAAGGGGTTTCGTCATTCACCTCCAAAAGAGGCACAACAAATTTGCTTAACTCGGTTATTACCTCGCATCGGTTGTATACAGTGGAGCAATTAGTGCAATTCTTTGAATTACGTGGGTCGGATTATGCTAAATAATTCACCGTTAAGAAAAGCATGTTAAGTCGTGTATAACGTGATGGGCTTGTTCTATGAAAAAACCTAGGATTGAAAAGTACAATAGAAAGTCATATTTGATATAATGTGATTTTTGAAGCGTTTGGTTTTTAATTGCCAAAGAAAAATAAAAAAATTGTATAAAATGAAAAAAAAAGTTGAACTGAGTAGATAAATTTATGTCTGCCATTTGCTTATTAAAGACTAGTTTGTGCAACTATTACTTGCGACTATGTTTTAAGTAGTCCATTTTGAAAGTTTAATTTTGAATCACTTATTCTAGCATATTGGCTAGTATCTCGCTTATAGCACGCGTTATCTTCTCTTCCAATACCGTACTTGACGCTGACTTATCGGCAAAGGCGAATGATTTGATATAACACCATAAAAAACAGTCTAAGGTTCTCCAATCGCACTATTAAGCCATCAAATTTACTGATTCAAAAGGACGGATAAATTGCTCACTAAATTCATTTCTCAATTGATCCACCAATTCGAGTTAATTCCGTGTGGCACAAAACGCTTTCTTAATGAGACCTGATATCCAGCTCGTTCAGCTCGTGTACTTAGGACAAAAAAAGTGCCAAATCCTTGAATGAGACCAGGCGCCATTGACTGTAACGCTGCTCTCACGGTCTTCTTTGAAAAATGCGAATCAATGATTTCCCCGGACCATTTGCACTTTTCCGAATACATTGGCAGCTCTCTCTGAGACTACTCAGTGGACAAAACATAGCAGTTTTGTTCATTAATAAATCCATTTAATCAGAAATGAGCTCTTTCGCTGAAAACTGATATCGTCCTTTAGCTTTTCTAAAGCCCATCAACAGAAAATAAATCCGACGCTGTGGTAGGTTGTTCGGGGCTAGTTTTTGTACGAGCTGTAGTTTGTAAGATTATAGACCAAGATTCTTGCGTAAAATCTTCCACGTAGACGAGTAACATGATCCCATTTGCCGCGAACGGCAACGAATAGACAAATCACGGTCTTCGTTAACACCAGCGGATATAGCAGCAATATTTGCCTCTCTAAGCACTCTTACGCATACAGTTAGGTCGTTCGATGTCCAACAGTATGAAATTGGTGCGAAATATGGCCACTATAGTTAGAATTGATTGTTCCCTAGGTCAATTATCATGCGTAAAGTAAATCAATTGCACGAAAAACATTTTTCACAGAGCTCGGATTTCAATAGTAAAATTCAATCATATGCAAACGTTTTTCGGATAAAAGTTCTTTATAATAAAATGGCAATACCAGCTAAGTATGCTTAATTTTAATGCTCATCAGGTGTTATGCGTGAGTTGCAAAAAGTGGAACAGTGAAAAACCAAACAGCAAAAAAATTATCGTTACAAATAGGATCCAGAGTTTTTTTTTTTAATTTGAGCCTTATTTTGGGCAAATGTCCCAAATCTCAAAAATTCTTCAAGTCGGTTTGGACGATCCACGAATCGACTCTCATTTTAGCTTCATTAAAAGATCAGAAATGCTGCTCACTCAGGCCATGCAATATTGTCCGTTTTATATTATGGTCGTTTATTCTTCAATTCTTAGCTTAACAAATGCAGCTGCCTTTGGTATAGAGCTCCTGTGGTGGTTTGAACCAGTTGCAACTGCGTATAATAGATCACTACGAGCTGGTCCCATCAAAAATACAGAATGAGTTTGGCTTGGGTTGGCTTGGCGTCGATGATGATGCATGGACGCAGCGTCATAGAACCACGTTTCATCGCCAGTAACATATGAAGTAGCAAATCGCAGAGATCGTGAAAAATTTGTTGAGTTACGGCCATCGAATCTGTAGCAATGCCTCAAATTCTGCGTCCTCACATTCTTCACTGGTCCAGTCTTTTTTTTTTTAATTCGCTCTAAGCGTGTTTGTCACACAACCTGGATGGGTTGAAGATGGTTTGTGTCAAAGATGTTCGTTGACTACTCCCCGGGGGTGGTTGTCCTAGATAGGATTTTTTGAAAGATTCGACTGAATTTGCCGCGTTGGTTGTAGTTCACAGTAACTTTTTTCTTTCCATGTCATTAAGTGCTATTATAATATTGGAAATGCACACATAGAGTATTCGTTTTAGATTTAAGTCTTCCATGTCAAAATCCAAATTTGCGACGTTGAAATCTTTCGAGAAATATTCTTTTTCTATTATGGAAAAACTTCACGTTCTATAATCATCCGACGTGCATTAGCCTATTTAGATTAGATTTCTCGGCATCTTATATTTTTTTTTGTAGCATTGATTTTGCGGGAAGTTTTGCTTTTCGCCTTCAATTTAAAAAAAAAAGAGAAGATGTGGAGTAAGCTTGATGTCCAAGCTTACAAGCGTAGGTTTCTAATCTAATGTTTCCGACACGTATATATCACTAGCGCCATCTAAAACGGCCGATTCCCATTTGTTCAACTGATATCTAGTTTTAACGTCCCTTGTTAGGTACCTTAAAATGATAGTAGAAAACTCTACTTGTTGCATCGAGGTTCATGACTAATCAGTCCAAGTTTTCGTCACTAAAACTATTTCACCTGGATGCTCCCCGTCCCCTTGCTGTAAAGGTTACATTCAGCCTATTACTACAGCCCCGAATGCTACAAATTTCAACCGAACGGGCATCGATTCAAACTCAACGGTGCAGCTACACAAGTGTAAAATGCGTTCACTCAACTAAGAGCGCTATAATGAGGACAGGGATAAGTGTATTCAATAAGCAACTTTTCTTCGACTCTACCAACAGTATTTTTAAGGTCATCGCAACTCAGCCTGTCAAGGGGATTAGTGCTCAAATTGGAGTCTTATTTCCTGCTTTAAGATCCTGTCCAGTTGGAAAATATATTAACAAATTTTGTATAAAACCTCCACCATAGGCAAAAGAGAGTTATCCAACAAAATGCGTCATTTTAAAAAAGTGGTAAAATTTTCTTATTTAAGTTTAAAGCAAAAGCTCTGGGGTTAGAAGTGGAACACAATATCTCCCAACGGCTTGCTTTTGCTCTGATATATTAGAGAAAGTCGAATCGTGTTGAATCACACGATCTCAGCGACCGATTAGAGCCTGCATTTCGAGAATACACATGTCCAGGAAATTTGTCGACACGACCTTGTATGTGGTGGTTGCGGATAGATTCAATTCCTATGGTCGTCTCGAAATAGACACCTAGCTTCTTAGTCACACTATCAGTTCCGGCTTCGATATTTTGCCGGACGAACAGGAATTGGAGTCGTCACATCACTAACCTGTCCAAGATTATATCCATAATGGGGAAATGCCCAGAAGGCATCGTGGCTCATTGATTGTGTTGGCTTTTGAGACCGACGACACGAGGTTCCATTCTCGTGAGAGCCAAGTCATCTACATATATGTTATTTTGCGGTGTTTTGCGCCTGGGAAAAAGTTTCGTTAAATCCGTTACTCGGAGTCGGTAACAAATAGTGGCTCCCTTTCACCTAAATGTGAGAAAAAATATCCGCATCTAACCATGGTTCTTTCGCCATTTGTCAAGTTTCCAGTACGTACGCGAATTAAAATAAATATGGTTAACACGGCCGCTAAACCAGCAGCAGCAGCAACGCCTGCCAAGCCTCCAGGACCAGTTTAAAGTGAGAAACAACCATGTCCGCTGAAAGACATGGACGTTTGCTTACCAAGGTTGTCTTCACTGGATACAAACGCGGTTTGAGAAATCAACGCGCTAATCAGGCCATTCTCAAGATTGAAGGATGCTGCAGGAAAGAACACGGCATGTTCAACATTGGCATACGATGCGTTTATGTGTACAAAGTACAGACGAAAAAGTGCGATCCACAACATCCTGAGAGGAAGACTGCGCGTCATTTGGATTAAGGTGACCTTTCCGCTCGGAAACATCGGTTCAGTTCGGGCTCGTTTCAATAGGAATTTGTTTGGTCACGCTATGGGACGTCGTATTCGCATTATGCTATACCCATCGAAATATAAGTCGACGTATTCAAGCAGACAAATTTTAAAACTGAAAAAAGGTGATTGAGGGAAGCCTCGACTTCTCGAAGCATCGAAGCTCGCCAGCTTTGGCGCATTATTTCATCACATTGTGCAAGTAAATATATATCATTTCATGTTTAATGACCTTAAGATGTTTACTTATCAAGATTCATTGCAATGATAACCGAATGTTGACAATCGAACAACGGTGAAAAATGACACCACTTATTGAATAATCCTTTTGTTAACATAAGATATCATTTACCTTTTGTTGGATGTTCGCGATTGCCTAATAGGCAATTCGATCTCGTACCAACTGATTGACAAACAATTTTTTTTTTCTCCTTGTATAGGTATTAATAGGCGTGGCACTGGCTATTGGCCTTAACATTATTTAAGCCTACTGAAACCGACACCAACACTCTCAATCCATCATGTCAGACTGTCTGGCGTGTTCGATATGTCTTAGATATTACATTGAGAATTCATACGAAAACCTGTCGTTTAAGTAAGGACATCAAGTCAGCTTGATTGATCACTCTGACACTGACACAACTTAAGTAAAAGCTGTTATATCTGTTGCTTGATTCAAGCACCACACTGTACTGTATCTCATTCTGCGTACGTGACACACAATGAAGATAATATTATTCCGGTCTGCAAATCCGAGTCTCTTTTTCTGTCTCTCTTCCTGCTTCCACCTTTTTGCACCGTCTTGATCGCCATCAACCTCATCGTCGCCTTGTCACCATTTTTCACTAAACTCCTAACATCAGGTGGAAACTCCATGGACCCAGATGAAGAAATAACAATAAAAGTGCATTCCACACGAGCATACGTACTATCTATGCATGTATGCAGGACTAAAACAAATTCATATTTATTTATGAGTTTCGATTTCGTAGATTTATTTGCGGATAATGATTGCGTCCTGAAACCAGGCATGTAGGCATGGTACCATACGGGCATGCCTTTGAGGAATTTACGTCGTCTAAGGCGAGGATATGTCGCCGGATAGATTCATCTCCGTATTTATTATCTTTTAGTATCGCTCTAGTCGCTTTGAACTTAAATTGCATGAATTCGAAACGAGCCAAACGAAATTTTCCTCTTCACTGGACACGAACAATTATTTTGTTTCTATTTCGAGGAAGAATTTGAAATGAAGTGAAAATAAATTCGACGAATGGTGTCCAATCCGACTGTGGCGGAGGATTGTTTCTCGTTCTCGAATGTGTTTGAGTGACATTAAGGCGAATTGAATTGAAATGGAACGCCGAGCAACTAGGTCACTCTGGTTTCTGACGGCAAGTGTGGTATGATATTTGGGGGTGTACTGCGAACGGCTTGTGTTGAGGTCCTTTCAAGTTTATTTATTTGACAGCAGGTTAAAGGTGGTGGGACGAATGCCACCGTTGGAATTGTAGTTGGCAGGTGAGCATGGGGTTAATTTCTGTTCAGTGACTTTATGAAATGGCAGTTTGTGCAGTGGGAGCAGATGATGCATCTGTTAATGCGGGGATTTCTTCTTTGTTGGGTATATTCTCCGCTTGGTCTCACATTTCATTGCCTTTAGCTTCGTGTGCATTTGTGTCCAATTCGCTGGAATCTTTTTACCTTCACATTTGGAAGGTTGATAAGGTTTGTCTTGCCTATAAAGAAAAAAACTGTTTTAAAAAGGCTGTAAAGTGTTTTTCGTCTCGCCTATCTTGAGAACAAATAATAACATCGATTCTAGACCAACTTCCTTTGACATAGGTATAACGAGTAATTCATAAGATTCAGAAGATTTCTCCTCCGCTCTTCGCAGGCCTTGTCGTGGCGAAGGGGTTTAAGATGGCAATGACCTCGAACTAAGACCCGGAGAATTTCAAGTTAACATGGTTGAATGGACAACCAGATAGATGGAAATACTCCAGGTGGCATCCGCAATAGCGCAAATACACCCGCGATCACCTTGGTCGCGACCGGGGCAAGGATTCTGGAGGTCCAACCACTCATTCCCAACTCTCGGGCAGCCCGGAACGACATCGACTCCTGCGGCTCATTGACCGACCACTTGGTTGGACTGAGCATGAGTGGTGTAACCAACAGAGGCGACACCGACGATGGCGCGGCACGGAAAACCGTTAAGGTTGAACGAGCCCCAGAATTGGAACGTACTGCAGATTGCACTGATAAGTGCCAAAAAAGAAGGAGAAATAGACGTGCCATAAAATCGTACAAAGAGGCTGGCACAGCCGAAGGCACAAAGAATGAAGGCACAAAGAATGAAGGCAAACCTTTGGGAAAAGCAGTCAAGAGGATTGGGTTGGCGGAGGTATCCCCTACCGAAGCCCATCCGACCCGCTCATCTGCGGCCCCCGCACCTCATGGCCGCGCACAGCGCAGAAAGCGTCGACGATTAGTGAAAGCTACTGCAGGAGGCACAAGCATGCCAGCACTTTCGGCATGCACCTCAAACATTCCTTCTCTTATTGGTGACGGTCAAATCCCCAATAAGAGCGTGCCAGGTTCCAAAACTGACGGAGCTGGAGGTCTTCAGTGTCCTGTTATGGCCGGCGCCACCGCCGAAAAAGGCGATGATGCTGACAGACAGACTCTGATCGCAGAAGGCGAAGCGGTCTCGGATCACAACAACCCTCAAGCTGGAAGAGCTGTTCCAAAGCGGCGTCGGAAGGGAGCAGGAGCTCGAACCGAAAAAGGTAAGAGCGCTCGCAAACGGAAGACGGCCGCCGAGGACAACCTTGCTGGGGAGAGAGACCGTGATGTCTCCTCATCTGATGTAGCGGCGGGAAATCGGAGTTGTTGAATGCGGCGATCAACAAAGATCAAAGCAAAAACCTGAAGACGGAGAGGACCAAAGACTGCTCATCGGAGGCGGGCACTTCACACAAAAAAACCCCTTCCTCTGGAAAGGAAACACAAATGACCGTAAAGAGTCGAGACAAGCCCCTCTCCTACAAAGTGGCAGCCATCTCCTCTGAAAAGGTCAGGATAGGGAAGGAAGAAAGACCAGCGCAGATTGCCAACACTGCGAGGATCATCTACTGGAGCTAGGTTCAGCAACATGCTTCTGTATTCAGGCTGAGAGGTCTGCTTTGATGAATTGTACCTTCGTGGTGAGCTGTTCCTCATAGCAGACATCTGCCTGGATCAGGAGGATGGTGCCGAAAATCCCTCCCCTGATAACTGCTACCTATCAGGTAGTTAGTCTCCCAAAATTAACGCGCGCCATCTCCTGGATTCCGGGAAAAACCTGGAAACAACCTGAAAGTGCTAACGCGACTACGTGCGTAAAACCCAGGACTCGACACTAGGACCTGGACTGTCTATTCCTACAAAGAGAGGAAGGGCTCTCTGAAAAAGAGGGCTTCACTCTGGTTGTGGGATTGGACAACTTCTGTGGCGAGACCCGAAGAGACGATTCAATTCCCTACTTCGGCCTTGGAAGGATTTTATTCCATTTCGATGTCAAGTATTCGAAGGATAGAAGTTGCTCTGCAGTCTTAATCTATGGTTTTTACTCAGATCAGTCTACAGCATTGCAAGGCTGCTACCGCTCTTCTCAATAGCAGAATTGCATGCCGTTGTACAAATCATCACATTGTATCCATTCAGGAACCCAGAAACCATGGGTGTTGAATAAACGCCTGTGTGGTCTTCGTGATATACGTGATGCTACGATTCTTTATGATGGGTGATCCGAAAGGCTTAGGGTTTGCCTCATCATATCGACCACAATATCGGCAACCAAACTTGGACAATTCTGTGGACAAGATCTGATGGCTGCTAGAGTTAGCCACAAAGCACACGGAGAAATTGAACACTTCGTCGTAACGTCTGCTTACTTCCCCTACAACTAGGTACTGGTTCCGTTTTTCGGTTTCTGAACTCGTAGAGTACTTTGAGGCTCGAAAGATTGGACTCATCATCTGTTGCGATGCTAACGCTCAAAATACTGCTTGGGGCAGCAGCAAATGCAACCGGAGAGGAAAGCATCTCTTAAACTTCACTCCTTCGTCTGACTTTATCATCAACAATGTTGGCTCTCAACCAACCTTTGTGACAGCGAGACGACAAGAAGTGATTGACCTAATTCTGTCTAGTAGGCATGTGGAGGCCATCACTAACTGGAGAGTCTTACCAGATGTTACACTGTCAGACCATAGATATATCGAATTCCAATTGAAGTGCGGGATCTCCCCCTCGCAGCCCAAGCGGAATCCGAGAAAGACGGACTGGGTACGATTCAGAGAGGAGCTTGAGAAATCCACTCAATCCCTACCTAAACTCAGAACAAAGACATCACCAACTGTTTCGAACTCGCATGTCCTGTCAAAAAACCTCCCAGCAGGAAATCGGTTCCCTGGTGGATCGCTGAGCTCCAATATCTTGACAGGTAAGCCAGAAGTCTCCTGAATAGATCGCTTAAATCGAACTTGGAAGATGACTGGAATAAGTATCGATCAAAGCAAAAAGGAATATTAGAGCCTTATTCGTAAATCGAAGAATGATTGCTATAAGTTTTTCTGCGAAGAGATCAAATCCCTGAGCGCGGCCAGCAAGTTGGTTAATGTTCTCAAGCGAGGAAAATCGACCAAGCTGGATGTATTCAAAAAGTCTGATGGTACCTTCACCGAGTCTAAAGCAGAAACTCTTAGTTTACTGCTTCAGACGCATTTCCCGGCAAATCAGACTGTCATCAGTTCGTTGTACACTCCCTCATAGGAAACTGCGACTGAAACGATGAAAACAACTCGGCGTAGCTGGTATGTTGCGTCAGGCGTGGCAATTACTGAGGTCATTGAATTTTTTGTGGCATCTTTCGATGGCTTAAAGTCGAGCCTGTTATGCTGAAAAAAGGTATAAGACAGCTGCTTCCTACTCTAAAAAGAATTTCCACTACTAGCTTGGTACTTGCCTATATATGTACATATTCCTTGGTGCGGTGAAAGTGGTCTATATTCCCAAAATAAGGAAAGAAAATTACTCACTCGCCTAACATCCTTCTTGCTGAAAAGCATGGAAAGACTAGCAGAGTTGTACGCGGGCGAAATTACCCTTCGAATGCATTCTCTCTCGGACATGCAACATGTTTATAAGCGTGGGAAATCCTGCGGTCTGCGCATCTAAACCTAATTGGGAGAATTGAATGCACACTCAAAAGGAGAGAGTGCGTGCTAGGCACTTTCGTCGACATTGAGGAAACTTTTGATAACGCTACTTTCGTAACGCTGCCAGACGGCATGACGTAGATGAAGCACTGGTTTTATGGATCTAACCAATGCTTATGCTCAGGACATTAATCGATGATGCAGGCCTCGAATAATTTGTCAAATTTGGCGTAAGCAGGGACTGCCCGCAAGGTGGCGTCCTGTCTCCGCTGTTGGTGCATAGTGCTCGACTCGATGTCCTCAACGCCTCTGCCGTTGACCTATGTCCAGGCCTCTGTCGGCTCTTGTTTAGCGACCGTCTGCCAGGCGGCGCTAAATGTGATCGATAACTGGCTGATGTTGTTCTCTACGTCAAGGAGGAAAAATGCTGGTATTACTCTACTGGTGCTAGAAAGCATTCCCATCTTACATAGCAAGCTCCTTGCTATCAAGCATGTTGAGTCAAAAACCACCAAAGCACTGTCAGCTGGTCCTCTAGATATACATACATATGGCAATGATAAGATCGATAATTTCATATGCATCGGTCGTCCGAACATGTTTCCCTCATAATATAAACAAAATCTGGTGGAATAGGCTAATACGCAAACACGTCGCGGCCTCTATCCCCAAACTCCAAAGAGCGGTTTGACTCAGCTGTACGGAGACTTTCTCCAGCACGCCGGGTTCTGCTTTAGATGCTTTGATGAATCTTCCACCTTGACAATACTATAATACTATAAGAATGTCCTGTCCGAGAGAAATGGTTTCTGGTACAACCCGCACTGAAGTCACAGTGTATAGGTAGAGTGACAACGTCTGCAGTGACAGCCACGCTGCACTCAAACCTGTGTCCAACCCTCTATCCAGCTCCAAATTAGTGCATGAACTCAAGACCTTTTTGAAAAAAGCCGGAAGACTAAATTCACTTATGCTTGTATGGGTTCCAGGTCACTCTGGTATCCCAGGAAATGAAATCTCCGATGAGCTCGCTAGAAGGGGCTCAGAGGAGAGTTTCTCGGCACCTGAACGCACCTTAGGTCTACCTACATCCTTCCACGGCTAAATCCGACATCAACGATTAGGTCTTTAGGCCACACAGTTATAGATGGAGGGAATATCCAGGATGCAGGATGACTAAGCGCGTACGCCCTGATCGTTACTGGCCATTACATTTTCGCCAAGCATCTCTACGTGCTTGACATCAGTGAGACGTCCACCTGTGCTTCATGTTGCGAGGAGGATGACACAGCAGAACACTTTCTCTGCGACTGTCCTGCCTTCACTCTGGCACGGTGGTGTGTGCCGAATCTCTCAGCTTTACATCATTGAGGCTCCTACTCACTTTTTTTCCGGACTACGGGGAAAATACAGTATTTGCGCCTGCGTGCTCCAACAGATAGCGGAAGGCTCCAACAAAAGAAAAAACACATTCACTAATTCCTGCGAGTCGGTGACAAGATTACCTTCACAATTTCGAAGAGCCTGGGCGCCCGTTCCAAAGACGGATACAAGACCTTTGACTTTTTTGTAAAAGGCTCTAACCGTCTCTATATCCCGGGCCTCTTCGATATCCTTGAGCTGGGCGGCTTCGAAGGCTGTTTTCTTTTTTCGCATTAGCTTCTTTTTCTCTCTTCTTCTGGCTCCGTACTCTTCCCGCGCTGCTCTTGTTGTCCGCTGCAGCGCCTTCCGATATGTTTCATTCGTTCCCCGCTTTCTTTCCGCACATCGCCATGGTCGGTGCCCTAGGGTGATTTTAGCTATTTCCTGAATGGCAGTGCAGCAGTACAAGCACATGTTGTTAGCGCTTGTGTGGGCTTGAGGCACATGAGGACGTTTTTTGCTAAGCCGCTTTGTCTAACCTCCGTTTTGTTGGTGGTTGCAGCTTTCTGACATTGGACAGTCGAGCTCTCAGTCGTGCTGCTACCAGGTGATAGTCAAAGTCGGCGTTGGCTCTCCTGAATGCTTGTACATATAGGTATTTGACGCGTGCCTTGCGTCAATCAGGACATGGTCGATTTTCTTGGCGGTTCGAGGTTTAACCAGCCTGGTCGGGTTAATATTACGCCCTCTTGCCTAGGGTGGATGTGAGCAGTGACAAGGATCTTTGCTAGTATCTTGCTGGCTAAGAGCAGTCAGCAACTATACCCTGTATGATCAGGTTCAAGTTAATTGTTGATTAATTGTTGAAACCACAAAAGTACTCCAAAATTGTTATAAAATGATCCACAACTCGCATATCTCATAAACAAATAGTTCACCCAAAACCCATTTTTCGCTCTTAATTTCTCTTTCCCGTTGCTGTATACTTACACTTCCACAAAGTGCAATCCAATGTTATCCTCGAGAGGACAACAAATGCACAAATGATTTGTACGGATACTTTGTTTCATAAATTTTCATACATTTTGTATGAGGATAAGTGACTCCGGGACCGTGCCGAGCAGAGGGAGCATGAACAGTCCAATTGTACAAGGAGCACTTGAATGCTTGCAAATGTCAAAGCAAGCAACATACTATTGCTTACAAAAGGAGCAGTAAAATGAGGAAAACTTTTCCCCATTTACCTCTCGACCGCACTATCCTGCGGTCACATGATAGTATTACTTTGGGGGTGGTAAGGCGCAGTTGAAAGTTTTACCCTCAACTAACGAAAGTAAGAAATTCCAATGTCCTTGTTCCACTTTTGTTTAAGGGATACAACTTTTACAAGTTACCTTCGCACATTACTTCCATGTTCCATGTACCGGTAGTCGTAGGAAGCACTCGGATTGAACCGAAAAGATCTCCTCATATCCACGCATACACATTGGGGATTTGAAATTTAATTGCTCTTTATGGTAACGACTTTTTAAAGTCACGACAAAAGCTTAAAGTCTGTCTTCCATCACATCCAACTCGAACGGAAATTACCGCGTGAAGCGACAGAGTAATTACGGTATCTTGTAAGTCTTTCTGTTTGTAGAAGAGGGGTTTTCCTGTTTCCTTCTTTTTTTTTTTTTGTTCAAGGACAATTGAGCGTAGTGCAAAATCAGATACCTTGAAGTGGAGTCATGATCATTATCACGACTTCAAGTTGATGATATTTATCTTTTTGTTTCCCATCATCGCCCATCACCTTCGTGACATTCCGAGCAGCATGAACGTTTCGCGTATTCGCGTGATATGATAGTGAAGCAGATGATAATGATGATGATAAGGTTACTGGCTTTTATTAAGTTCATTTGTTTTTGCCCCCCATTCTCGTCGTATTCGAAGTTGGTTGGTGTGAAATTTGTCTAAGGGAGCGGCCGGAAATTTACATTCCTAACAAACTTCTTGTCAAATGCAAATGTGGATGGAATTTTAAAATGATTCCCTTGGCGTGGCACCCGGCAATAGGGAAAAGCCTGTGAAGAAAGAGGAAGAGGAATGGTGAAAGGTTGGACCCTTGTTCGTTTGTTGGCTCGCAGTCGACAAAAACGGAAATGAAAACTTTCAAGATGGAGATTGTTTGAATTTAAAGAAATGAAATGGAATTAAAAGTGCTAATTTGAATGTGTGCTTTGGTGAATCCATGATCCTGCTTTAGCCTTTGGTTTATCCCTTTTCGAAGAATTTGGGTGACCGATAGAGGGGCAGTAATCAAATAAAGGGCACTAAAAGTAAGGGTTAAGAAAACTTTTCACAAGCAATCGAATAGTTAATTTACAAGTTGGAGAGCAAATTGATGTTGGTTGATTTTGGGCTCACTGGTAATCCTAAGGAATTCTGTTTCGCACAATCGCCCTGCCTTCGCAACTCACCCATCTATCCATGCCCCGTGGAATTTCACAACATGTCATACCTAAAACTCGAGGAGCGTTTCGATGCATTTTGACCAACAATTAATGTCAACCATTCCTGTCGCTCTCTTGTGATGCTGCTGTTGCAAATGTGCACAACCATTTCCAGTAAATCAGCTAGTGGCGTGAAACAATGCGCTATTCATGCGAATTACCTACAGGAGCCATGGCCATGGCCACCCACATGTGCATATGTCCACATGCAAGCGGATATTAAATTCCATCGGCTTGTCGAGTGGAATTACCCGACAAACGAAGTCAAATTATGTGTGGTAGCGGATAGAGGTGCGATAATCAGTCTGGTGATGTGATCGCCGGGTTGTGAGATGTGCGACTGGAGTGCTTCTAAGTGGGATGGAATTATGTGATGATGACATTCTAGTGGGGAATGCATGGATAGGAAAGCTGATGTGAGAGGTGTTGAAAATCAAGGCAAGCGTAAGTAGATTAACTTACTGAGAACTATGTCAGTGAATAGGTTGGAACAATTGCTTGCAGTTTGATATAGACTCCGTACAATGTAATCAGCGGTATTGTTACAGCGTTTTGGGTAGTATGAATACAGTCTGTATATTCTGGACATTTCTCATGGTAAAGGCAATTTGAAAATGGTACTTGGCTAAATATATCTTAAGTGATGAGAAAAATATTTCGAAACTTTCGACATATTGGATGAATTTTATATCCTGACGCCACCAAAAACGTAGCTAATTATGTTAACCTTTTTGTGACGAAATCATCGTTAGTCAATAAGGTCTTAACAAACCCTTATAAAACATATTTGACACTCTACTGTCATCTTGCACACTTACACCGAGTTTTTAAGAATAAAACCTTGAGATCCCGTACTTATGTGTACTTTCCTTCTTATTCAAGGTTAGAGGACATGATGGCAAATTTCAGGAATAGAGCCATCCAACAAGAGGTGTTTTTTAAATCAATAGAAAAATGCAACATTTTGACTTGGAATCAAGGAACGAGCTGGAGGGCCGCAAAAGTTCGAAGATGAAGGATTAAAAGACTTGATCCATAAAGACCTCGATAAAGATAAGTGAAAAGGGATTGTTTTTCAACGGTAGGAAAATGCCTTAAAGCCACGGGAATGATAGGAAGTAAGGACAACGGGTCCCACACGAATTGAATACAAGTGTCGTCGGAAAACTTCTTTTTTCATCTCAGAACAACTGCTTCAGCGACAGAATTGAAGGACTGTTTACATCGCATTGTCACTATCGTTAAAAAGTAGATCAATTTTGACAATCTTAAGCATAACATAACCATCAACATCAATGTCGATGCCAAATTTTCATAGATCTACGCTCATTTTTCGTATTTGGTGGGATCAGAGGCCATATTTTTCTATGAGCTATTCAAACTTAATGAAACCATTACTGCAGATTGCCATCCATTGGAGGAAAAACGACCGAAATTTTGCGGCTTTAATTTTTGTATCAAGTCGATTTAAGAAGAAAGGGGTGTTTTTTTTAGGAGTTAGGTGTTTAAACTGGCAGCACTGTTTCTAATAGATATTTATTTGACAGCTGAATATTGATTCATGGCAACCACATTTTGCCATTTTACTGTAAATAGAATAACGGTAAAACAACTAATGCAAATTGTGTAAGTTTTATTTTTAAAAACCATGCTTCGGTTCACCAAACTTATTTCACGCTACGTCTACCTTACGGTCGACATAATGATTCATCTGAGCAAGTTATTCGGAATGCGATGACTCGTTTACGCACCACGTATACTCTAATGGATAATACGCATCGCCAAAGACGACAAGCAGTACGAAGAGAAGAAGTTATTGTCCTTGTGGAGCGCAGTGTTGAGGAGAATCCGAATGAGTCGATTCGCCATCGTGCAGAACAATTGGAACTACGAGGGTGGTCCGATAAGTACTTAGCCTCACCGCCAGATGGCGCCAGAGCAACTTACTATCATGTAGTACATTCTAGTAGAAGGCTACTGTCGAATCGGATTCGTAGTTTTGTTTTGACCGCGTGTGGAAGCGGGACTGTCCGCGGATTTTAGAAAAATGGAAAAAGAGCAATATCGGTCGGTGATTCGATTCTTGTTTTTGGAAGGGAAATCGCGCAGCGAAATCAAAGAGCGTGTGGATGCTGTTTACGGTGACTCTTTTCCTTCCATGGCGACCATTAAAAATTGGTTTAACGAGTTTCAACGTGGTCGCATGTCGGTTTTTGATGAGCCACGTCCAGTTGCCCCGAAAACGGCTACCACGGAGGATAATGTGACAAAAATCCACGATCTCGTATTAGCAGACCACCGATTGAAGGTGCGCGGGATAGCTGAGACAGTAGGCATTTCAAGGATCGCGTGGGACATATCCTGCATGAAATTTCGGGCATGAGAAAGCTGTCGGCGTGATGGGTGCCGCGTTTGCTCATTCCGGACAACAAGCACAACCGTGAGACAACTTCAGAGCAGTGTTTGACTATGTTTATGCGCAATTCGAAGGAGTTTCTGCGTCGTTTCGTGACAGTCGACGAAACATGGATCCACTGGTACACACCAGAGACCAAGGAACAGTCGAAACAGTGGACTTCACCCGGCGAACGTGCTCCGAAAAGGCGAAGACTGTCCCATCGGCAGGAAAGGTGATGGTCACCATTTTCTGGGATTCACAGGGTGGGATCCACATCGACTACCTGGAGAAGGGCAAAACGGTCGCAGAGTTGTACTATGCCAAATTATTGGGCCGATTCGACGCCGAATTGAAGAAAAAACGGCTCCACTTGGCGAAGAAAAAAGTGCTCTTCCACTATGATAACGCATCGGTTTACACCTCTGCCCTCGCCACGGCCAAATTGGTCGAATTGGGCTACGAACTGCTGCCCATCCACCGTATTCTCCAGATTTGGCCCCGTGCGACTTCCTTTTGTTTCCAAACTTGAAAAAGTGACTCGCCGGGCAGAAATTTCAGTCGAATGAGGAGGTCATCGGCGCCACGGAGGCCTACTTTGCAGACCTCGAGAAAACGTATTTTTCAAACGGGTTAAAGAAGTTGGAGCATCGCTGGGTCAAGTATATCGAGCTGAAAGGAGACTATATTGAAAAATAAATCGACATTTCTCCAAAATTTTTGTTTTTCTTTTGTAGGTTAAGTACTTATCGGACCACCCTCGTATGCCCATACATTTTGTGGAAGATTTTACGGAAAGATCTTGGGCTTAAAGCTTATGCAATCCAGCTTGTGCAAGATTTGAAGCCCCGTGACTATTATACGCCTCTTAGGCTCCGAGAATGGGCCGAAAACATGAATCAGCTCATTTTCAACACAAATTTTCGTTGCCCGATGGAGTCTATTTTTGGTTAAATGGATATGTAAGCAAGCAAAATTGTCGAATTGGAAGTGGAGAAAACCCAGAAACCTTTGTCGAGACGCCGTTTTCATTAAATTTCACATTTTGGTGTGCTTTATGGGCTGGAGTCTTATTGACCCATATTTCTTTAAGGTCGGTGCCGGCCAAAATGTAAACGTCAATGGAGAGCGCCGTAGAAACATGATTTCTGACTTCTTTGTTCCTCAGCTGAATGACTTGACAGAGCTCTTGACAGATGGCTCAGCATGCCATACGGCGCGAGACACCGTCAATTAATTGAGGGAAAAATTTGCTGAGCGCATAATTTCGCGTAATGGGCCTGTGAATTGGCCTCCACGATCCTGTGATCTCACATCTTTAGATTATTTTCTTTGGGGTATGTGATATCCCTTGTCTATGGCGCTGCACCAGAGATGTTGAACCATTTAGAAGTCATCATTCCCCGTGTAATTGCTGATATACGCTCCTAGTAGCTCGAAAATTGGAATTCATGATTGGGCTTCATTCGAGCTGGCGCCTTGGATAATTCCATTTTCTCTGATCGTTTCAAAATTGATGCCTGTGTCTGAAGAATGGAGGTGGGAGTTTCTTCGATGGAAGAAATTAAACTTTATACAAAATAATCGGCGTCTTAAAAGCCCAAAACAGTGCCAGACACCTTATCTACATCAAAAGGCAAAGCTTGAAGGGAAATATTGATGAATTCAATTCATATATCGTTTTTCCAAATATTTGAACAGTTTCTTTCGGCAGATGCTTTAAGGTTTTTCCGTTTTGATTTAATCAATAAGGCAAGCGGCGATTATACCATACATAAACCCCAGGACAGGTCACACAAAATTTTTGTTTGTAGACATTCTCTGCAGCAGAGAAAATAGTCAATCGGTTGATGCATTTCCGGTCCTTCACAACATAGAGCAGGTATCCTGTTACACCTTCAATATCCGTCCTCAACTGGATCTATTCTTAACCAACAACATTCTCTTTATGACCAACTATCAGTCTCAATTTGCTCAAATCATAATTTTACTTATCTGACTCTAACTTTTATAAAAAAATTGAACACAGAAAATGTCTAATTCAGAGACTCTAATAACGTCACTCATTTGGCCTTGCTCACCTAACTGGATGAACCGTCATGCTAAAACGAATCAGGGCTTTGTGTCTAACTGTTCATGGCCCTGGAATAAAGTTATCTTAGAAACAAGAAATACCAAAAAAAATGTATGCATCAGTATAGATAAAGGACTTTGGGTGAACTTGCGCCAAATATGTATTCCCCAATCAACAGCGCAGTGACTTTAATTGTGAAGCTCTAATCTCCTCATCTTTCTTTTGCCCTCAAATGGTTCAGGGTGTTTTTGTAAACCAAGCGCCTGTCCAACCTGCCTAAGACTACCAAACCTGAACATGCTTAACAACATTCATGTAGCGGAAGATATATTATCTGTAAAATGGAATGCTGTTGGATGGATGGAATAAACCCTATGTTCCCACAACTGTCACTTCCTGTTACACTGCGTTATATAAGAATTTTTTCAATAGTACCCTCACCACCTCCATTTTTCCGTTTGAATGAAAAGTGCTGGAATTATTCCATTATATTTCCAGAAAAAGCAACTACCGCCTTATCGAATGTGGAGCTATAGTTCTAGCTGTCCTACTTATCCAAAGTTTTTGAAAAAGCCATTGTACTGGAAATAATACACTATCTATGCGTCGAAAATTGTTTTAATGTGAACCATACAGACCTTCGTTCTAAATGTTATTTGTCGTATCAGGAAAATCCCTTAATCCTAGCTCTGCTCAGTTTTTTAGTGGTCTTCAATAATGTTAATCGCTCGCTATCCTAGGTCCCAATCTGTTTCTCCTGTACGTCAATGATTAACCCAACATCGTAGGACATGATTGAACATACACGTACGCAGGCGACATGCACTTACAAATATCATTTGTCCCCCCGAGCATAACGTGGCCCAAATGAAACAGAATCTCTAAAGTATGCTTAACTGGTCTCAGGATAGCAACCCTCACCTCGATGCCAGTAAATCTAAGTCACTTATTATACATATAAACAGGCACTGCAGTTTTTAACTATGCTCAGACTGAAAAGAGCCTAGGTCTGACCTGGGACGACCACATCACTGCTTGCATAGGAAAGATATATGTTATCCACCTTATACCCACCAAGATGAATATGACTCTCGCAAAAACTGTGTTGCCACTAATTTTAGTGGCTGCGAAATTTACTGCAAAATGGACTGAAATTTCAGACGGAAGCTTAATGTGGTCTTTAATAATAATGTTGGATTTATTTTTAAAATCCCGAGACGCGAGCACATATCCGCCTACTCCAAATCTATTTTCGGCTGCTTACTCGACAACATGTTAAAATATCACACACCAGCTTGCTTTTACGAGATCCAGCAGACAGACACAACTACCCCTTCGGGATGCTTCATTTCTCCCTAACCCATCAAAGCGGCATTTTTATAGTATGTAACAAAATCGCGCGTGTCTGGCATCCTAAAGACAATTTTTCTTTTATGCTATACGACTGTATAACTCTCGCTCCATCGGTTTGAGAGGAAACAGGAATGACAGGCAATTTGGAATTGTACTTATAAAACATTGGCTAATGACCATAATTGATATTATTAACTATTGTAGTTACCACCATCCCACTTTTTTTTTTTAATTTCCTTTTTTCATGTATTTTTTCCTGTTTCCTTTTAGCTGACTGTTTAACATTTGAATCTGTGTTATATTACTGAATCAAATCTGTGTGACCTATGTAACCGCGTACTAGATGTAGTAGATGTGGCATGATGTCCATTGATTAAATTCGCTACAGCTGTATCGGAATACGCCTGATGATGATCAAAAAAAGAACGAAAGATCTTTCACGCAAACAGAATTTAGATAGTACAACATTTCAAAATGACACCTTCTGTTGGATAGCTTTTTACATTTTGAAGGTCCTTAGTTTTTCCTTCCGAAGGTGCATTAGAATATGCATACGTTGAATTTTGGCGGACGATATGCCAGTTTGCGGAAACTTCTGGCATCAACTGCCTCTGTTGGAACTTGACAAATATTTTTGCTAAAAACTCTGGTCCCAATTATGTAACCCAACCCATCACTTAACGAACTGAACTAGAAATATAGTCCTGTGCATTATATGCTTCTTCGGTGTTTTAAAAAACGTTCAATAAATTCAGGAACTTTATCGAACTAGGACTAGAACCAAATAACATGTAAACAGGATGCAAGCATACCAGAAGCTCTTGCAAATATTTTAAATCTTATGAAGATAAAAAATATGTGCGGGAGAAATTGGTTAAGTGCAGAGAGACTATAATTAGAAACGAAACGAATTGTTTAAATAAGCTTATTTAGAAGTGAGTTCTTGAATAAAATGCTTAAAGACTTAAACCAGAAACCTTTCTGGAGCAATGCGTGAATAGTTTGAAGTGGGAATATACGAGTATCATGTCTCAAGAAGATATTAAGTTCTGGTTTGTTGAGACATCGAAAAAGCTTCTGCACTTTTGAGTGTAATCACAGCAAAGGTGATCTATATCTGTGTGTGCAACTCCTGACATGTTCAAAGTTACATATTCTCAGTTTGTATTGCCATTTTATTATGAAAAGACTCTGGAATAATGATTACAAATTATTACCATTTACTGTCAAATTTGTGCTTTGTGAAAAATGTTTTTTGCGCAATTCGACCAAGCAATTCAAGCTATAGTAATGCAATATTTCTTGCTGCTGGACACCAAGCCATTTACCCGTGAGCATAGTGCGGACAACGGAAAATGTTTTTACTAAAGGGTCCGCCAAATAATTTTTTTTTTTTTTGAAAATGCTATAAAAAAAACTACTGAATATTTTCTCAAATCTCTTTTTTTATTTGAAAGTACAATCCTTCCGGTTAATAATGGAAAATAATTTCATTCAAAGGGCTGCCTCGGCTGGCCATGCAGTAGCCTACACGATCGGTCCAATTTTTAAGCACATTATCGATTGTGTGCAGCTGTATTTCACCAATGGCTTCACGAATATTATCCTTTAAAGCGTCAATTGTCTCTGGCTTGTCGGCGTAACACTCATCTTTGACGGCACCCCACAAATAATAGTCCAACGGTGTCAAATCGCAGCTCCGAGGTGGCCAAACGACATCAGCTCTGCGGCTGATAATGCGATCTTCAAAAACAGGGCGCAAAACATCGAGTGTAGCTTCGGCTGTGTGGCACGTAGCGCCGTCCTGTTGAAACCAAATGTTGCCAATATCCTCCTCTTCAATTTTTGTGAACAAAAATTCGTTCAACATGGCCCGATAACGATCGCCATTGTTTGTAACGGCCACTCCTTGCTCATTTTCGACGAAAATAGGCCCAATTATGCCTCTGGACCAAAATCCGCACCAAACAGTGGCTCGTTTTGGGTGCACCGGCTTTTCAATGTATGCGTGCGGCTTTTCTGTGCTCCAAATGTGACAATTTTGCTTGTTTACATACCCGCCAAGATCAAAATGAGCTTCATCTGAAAAGATGATTTTTTTGGCAAAATCGGCATCTTCTGTAAGTCGATCGCAGGCCCACTTAGCCAAGCATTGTTCAAGCGTATACACAACCATATTCGTTCAGCGGAAGGATAAAACTAATTATCTGTCAAATCAGACATGAGCTAAGTGTTACCATTCACGAAATAAGCACTACTTGAAAAAAAAAACGTTAGATGGCGGACCCTTTACATTCGCAGTGTTAATGAAGTGTACGAGGTTGGTTCGATAAGTACTTAGCCTACAAAAGAAAAACAAAAAATTTGGGGAAATGGCGATTTATTTTTCAATATAGTCTCCTTTTAGCTCGATACACTTGACCCAGCGATGCTCCAACTTTTTTAACCCGTCTGAAAAATACGTATTCTCGAGGTCTGCAAAGTAGGTCTCTGTGGCGGCGATGACCTCCTCATTCGACTGAAATTACTGCCCGGCGAGTGACTTTTTCAAGTTTGGAAACAAAAAGAATTCGCACGGGGCCAAATCTGGAGAATACGGTGAATGGGGCAGCAGTTCGTAGCCCAATTCGACCAACTTGGTGGTGGCGAGGGCGGAGGTGTGAGCCGGTGCGTTATCATGGTGGAAGAGCACTTTTTTCTTCGCCAAGTGGGGCCGTTTTTTCTTTAATTCGGCGTCGAATCGGCCCAATAATTTGGCATAGTACAGCCCTGTGACCGTTTTGTCGGTATGGATCACACCTTCTGAATCCCAGAAAACCATCAGCTTTCCGGCTGACGGGACAGTCTTCGCCTTCTTCGGAGCACGTTCGCCGGGTTAAGGCCACTGTTTCGATTGTTCCTTGGTGTCTGGTGTGTACCAGTGGATCCATGTTTCGTCGACTGTCACGAAATCAAGCAGAAACTCCTTCGGATTACCCTTAAACAGCGTCAAACACTGCTCTGAAGTGGTCTCACGGTTGCGCTTGTTGTCCGGAGTGAGCAAACGCGGCACCCATCGCGCCGACAGCTTTCTCATGCCCAAAACTTCATGTGGGATATGACCCACGCAATCTTTTGAAATGCCTACTGTCTCAGCCATCTCGCGCACCTTCAATCGGTGGTCTGCCAATACGAGATCGTGGATTTTTGTCACGTTATCCTCCGTGGTAGCCGTTTTCGGGGCACCTCGACGTAGCGCATCAAAAAACGACGTGCGACGATATTGAAACTCGTTAAACCAATTTTTGATGGTCGCCATTGAAGGAGAAGAGTCATCGTACACAGCATCCAAACGCTCTTTGATTTCGCTTCGCGATTTCCGACAGGGCTACAATGCACGCAGCACGCGAGTCGATGGATCAATTGAGAAATGAGTTCGACGAGCAATTCACCTCTTTTTAGCTGGACAGTGGTTCAAAAGTGGTTCATCACACGATATGACATTTTTTTATTTGAATGCGCCAAATCGCTCGTCTATGGCGATAAGCCAGTATTAATTGCAGCCTTAGAAGACAACATTGCACTTGTTAGATTCAAGATACCAGAGATATTGAGTTCTTTATAAATAATATATTATCCAAGAGGTCTGGAGGGTCGCCTAATATTGGGTTGTACCACATGAAATGTCTGACTTTATAGTAAAAATTTAAAAGCCAATATAAATTTTTTTATTAATTTTTATTCATTCAAAATAGGATCCGTTGGTATCTACGACATTCTTCCAACGTGATGCAATGCCAAATATTCCTGTTTCGTATAAGGACTGAATTTATGAGGCAAAGGCTTTTGAGGAAAAGGCTTTTGCGACTTCTGCTCGGTTTCGGAAGACCTTCTGCCGGCAAAATGAATGCAGATTGCGGAAAAGACGGTACTCCTTTGGGTAAATATCAGGAGAGTACTGTGAATGTGGAAAGAATTCAAATCCCAACTGCAACAGTTTTTGCACCGTTACTTGTGAGGTATGCGGTCTAGCATTGTCATGCAAACGGATCGGACAGTGCCTATTGACCGACGCAGGCTGCTTTTCAGCCAATATGTCATGCAATATACGTATGTCGATTTCTTCACAATATTTGATAGCGCTTATCGTTTATTTCTGGTCGAAGAAATGAAAAGTATATTGGTCCTTTCGATGGCCACCAAATTGTCACCATAACCTGTTTTGGGTTTGGACTTGGGGGTGAGTTTTGATTTTCAATCTGTATCCAACCACTCCTACAATACTAAAATGGTTCAGTTAGGTTTCTTAATCTAAGCGATGCGCAGATTTCCAGGCTCCGTAATTTTCGGGACTCGTTTAGTTCATCTTATCGAGTTTTTATACCTTTCCTATGAGAGAAAGGTGTCGGATTGCATCCACCGTTGCTCTTAAAACATCGTCTTCAACTAACGTTTACGGCTTCCAACATGGTTCATTTTCGAGGCTGAAATCTCCCGAACGGAACTTTCCAAACCAACCTCATATAGTGCGTTCTTAATGTTTGTCATTGCCAATGACCCGTTATATCCCATTTAAAATTCATAAACGAAGAGGCTTCGAATTTGAACTGCCGACAGCATGATAAACAATTCCTAGAAAAAAAAAAGTGCGAAAATTGTACTTGAAACAAACCCTAAAATTCTCACACGTCAAGCACACGTGCCTTTACTTTATAAAAAAAGAAGATTTAACGTTCTGGCCCGATCACTCGTTCACTCGTTAACACCTTATTTCCTCCAAAGGGAAAAATTTCATGTGGTACAATCCAATTTATATCTATAGTACTACCAAAAGTCGGAAATAAAATCGTTGTATATATTATAATTGCTTGCCTTAAAATACTATATTCCCCAGTCAAGTCGAAGCATGCTAAAATATGTAGCTTTTATGCTAAAAGCGGGCAAGCTCCTATCGACCAGACAACTTAACCAAAATGTATACAAGGATCCTTAAAAAGAATTTTATGACAATTATCGAAGATAACCAGATTTTTCCTGTTGTATAGCTTGGTATTAGGTGGTATCACTAGACCTACATATCACCATTATTACTATCATTATTATTATCTGAGCAGGCCATTTGGAACTCGGAAGCTTAAAGCCTCTTTGACGACCTTTCGCCAAGCCTCCCTGCCAAATGTGCGTTCCTTTCATATTTCGCTGTTCTGTTCCACCTCTTCTAGGTTCATCCTCATATTGACTTTTCATCCCCATGATCCGCCCATCTTAGTCTTCGCCATTATTGAGGAGTGGACTGTGGTTGGGGTTGGCGTCTTTTCGCCAACTTTCTTCGTCCTATTTCCCACTATAGGTGGTCCTTAAGATCTCGTTTTCAAAAACCCGAAATCTATTTACTGTCTTCTTAGTCAGAGAACAAGTTTTACATCGAATATCAATTTTAAAATTACGGGACAAAAGAGTTGTTTTGAAAAGTTTCTTCATTACGAAGGAGCAGGTGAGCAACAATACGCAGCTCTTTATTTAGGCTGATCTTTATGCCGTTTGCTGCAGTCAATATGGTACCAAGATATCTTAACTCGTGTATTTTCTGCGAGGTGCGAAGTTTGGATATTCACTCACATCCAAGCCTGCTTTCTTTCCTGGGATTTAAATCCTTCACGGATCTTGAAAGTTTCAGATAAGATGTATACTGGTATCAGTGGAACCAATTTTTTCGGGACTCCAAATCTTATAAGGAAATGATACATTTTCAATCGGCTTAGAGAGTCATACGCATTTTTAAAATCTACAAATAGTTGGTGCACCGTCTGTTGGAATTCCCTTAGCGTATGATGTTAGTCTCTTTAAGAAAATATTTGGCAGCAACTTGTAACAGCTTGATAGCAACTATATTACTCGGAAATTATTGTATTATATTCGGTCACCTTTATTAAATACGGGAATTATGACCGAGTTTTACTAAGACCTCTCACCAATCATGTTATAGATCAATAGAATAATCGACCGACGTGATTTTACTCGATATCGTAAAGGCTTTCGACTCTATTTGGCATACTAGTCTTTACTCCAAAATGATCAACCTGAACCCACCCTTCCTGTGACCCATAGTCTTAAGTTCGTTAAAGCATCGATGCTTAGAAGGAGTACCTCAAGGTTCCGTCTTGGGGCCAAGATTTCACAACCTATTTGCTTTAAATTTTCAAAAAAAATACTGGAATGTGAAGCAGCTCTTGTGGCTAGTCACACTTCTTCTAAAAAAAATAAAATAAAAACTTGTTGCCTGGCTTCTACCTATTATCCTAAATTATTTATTAACAGGACATCACTAAGAAATTGATGAACTGGACTTATGTATGCTGTGAATGCAGCAGGTCGGCGCTATGTGCAACACAATCCATACGACAAATGGTAGCTTTATGGTCACGTTGATTGGCCTGCTTGGCTTGCCACTTTTTTTATGTAGGATACCCTTAAAGATCAATGCTTCGCAGACAATTTTGAAATCATTCAGCCACTTACGGACAATATTTTCCGAGCTCTTCGTGAAACAGAGCTTCGAGCCATCGTTTGAAAACGAAAACGTTTTTCAAAGTGGGGTGAACTATTGCGAAGTTGTTCAGAAATTGAAGGCTGGAGGTGAAGTTGAACGAATTCAAATGGCAAGAAATGGTTTCTGAGTTGAGTATATCAAAGACAATCATGCAATGGATTTTGAAAAATTAGTCTTTTAAGTTCCAGTTTTAAGTTCCAAGCAAAATCTAACCGATGCTCAAAAAAAGTGTTCGGTCATATGAAAACTTGCGCCTTCGAACCGATTGACCGTTGCCATGGCGTCAATGGGAATACGCATGTTTACCACGACAGTATTTTGAAAGGTGCTTTAAAGCCGCAAAAGAGAAAAGAGGCTGTAATAAGACTGCTCCAAAACACAAAGTACGCCTTAATCCAGAGTGGTTAAAAACATAGTTCCTTGTCTCATTTCGTCAATGGCCTCTACAGCCACTAGATGGAAAACCATTTTACCCTTCCATGGGGACGTCTCACAGGCAAGGTTCGTATTTGAAAATATTACAGCCCTTCTTCGAGAATGAAAGGTTCGACTCCTGTTCATGCAACCATAGTTCTGGCTAAAGGCAAACAGTTATAATAAACTCTAAGAACCGAATTGTCTTCGTTTTTTTTTTCTTACTTCAATAAAACTCAAAAAGTGTCAAAACAACATCATCACTCTGTGCTCAACTCAGCCATAAACAGACCCAGTTTTGAGCGTAAAGCCCTATAAGCTTCAACTGAAATCACAGATACGACAATACTAACACCCGTTTCGACTTAACCTAGTTAGTAGTATACCCAATAGGCTGATTAGCATGATATCAACTAATTTAGAGCTCCACACTCGTATCCTCCCCCATTCCCAGTGCAAATTTAATAATGAGTACGACCCCCGTGTCGGCATGAAATCAGAATTATAATCAGAGTTATTCACATCACAAATTTCATTTAAACATCATGAGTCGAAGCAAACACCATAGACCTCATTCCCGAATCATGACCTTCACACCACTATGGAGACATCCACACTTCACTCCGACTACATTCTGTATCATTGGAATCAATTTTTATGCAAATCAACAAACAAAGGCAAACCCCTAATTAAGTATTCATTCCCTTTCTGTGAGAGTTTGTAGTCAGTCCTTAAATCCTCCTTGTTCCCTAGACATCTCGAACTCTAGTAACTGGTGCGGTGCGATGATACGAGTATTTATGGCGATCCTACATCATTGCCTCCTATATGCATGTCACTTCTTTCGCTTTCGGCTTTCAGCCTTTGTGTCTAATTAAAGTTATTAAATTTCATTAGATATCAAAAGGATAAAGATTTATTTATATGCAGATAGAGTCGACCCAAGCGACCGACATAAAAAACAACATCATAGCAGGCCACTAGGAAAGGGATAGGATTTAGAATTCAGGACCCACTCAATATTCAATTTCAGACAATAACTTATTTCACTCCTCACTCGCCATGCCTCCGTGCGGTCCAGTTTCAGTAAGTCCGCAAGAGCATATCTCGTATTTACTGAAAGTAAACTTTAATCCCCAGAGATCAGGATATAAGGAAGCAGTAGGATTTTAATTGATTCAAATGAATCCTTATCCTTGGAAACTACAATATTTGCGGTTCGGTAAACTTTTTCGTTTTCCTTCAGTCTTACACCAAGCATTATAAAATATAATAATAATACGAAAGCCGTTACTGAGGCCGAGGCCTTTCTGAACTCTTAAACCCCATACAATGTGTATATAGAGTGGAATACACGAGGTATAGGAAAAAGGAAAGATGGTGCTTTATATCCCATTGAAATCCTTTCTTCCGTACGACTTGATTCATATGAATGTTTCACATGTAACTGACCCACAACAAATTTCCCATTAATGCACGAGGATTCCAGCATTACCCCCCCATTCGACCGAAAACTTGTTCTTCTTTTCCTTCCTTCCATCCCTTTTATGTGGAGATTTACGGGTGAGAGGAAAAATAAGCAGAAAGCTTTCGGTTGAAACAAATGTGGATAGTGGAGAAGGTACTTGGGTTGACTGCACATTCCCACCGACAACGAGCAAAGGATAAAGGGTGAAAAAGGAAACTACAAAGCAAAAAAAAGAACAGGAAAAATGAAACGGACGGATATCATATTTTAGGAAGAAGGACTTGCACTATAGACACAATAGTTGGACCAGTTCGAGGTGTTTGTTGATAAACGCGTTTAAATAACTATGAAATTTAGAGGCGAAAGCGAGTGAGACCGGATATTATTTCAGCTTGGTTACCATGTATGCCGAGAGCTATCTTCAGTTCCAGACGACCATATCTAACCACAAGTACAGGCGAGTTATAACCGGAGAGCCAGTCAACCCACAGTCCAGCATAACCCTTCACTAGTTCTCATACAAAGGATCTCATTCGCCCAACAACCGGACACCAAAATTAGACAGACAGCGGAAATTCCCATCCCACACCCATGGGTTATTTATATTAAGCACTCACTCTAAGATTGTAGATTGCTGAATATAAAAACGCTTTCTAAAAAGTCATTGGAGAATTAAGACGTGGCTTTCTAACTAATATTCAGGTTCTAACTGCCAGGTTAGCTCAGTCCTTTCAGTAGCTAACTACTATTTTTCTTCTTCTTCTTAGATGGCACTACAGTCCGGTGTGAACCTGGGCCTCAACCAACAAGCGTCTCCAGCTGGCACGGTCTTTGGCCAGTTGTTTCTAGTTGCGCACTCCCAGTTGGTTGAGGTCCTCTACCAGCTGTGTGCGCCACCTTAGATTCGGTCATCCTCAGGGTTGGATTCGAAGACTCTTCGGGCCGGCGCTGTGCTGTCCATTCGCTCTAGATGACCTAGCCTTCTTAGATCTGGAGACGTCGTACTAGGGCTATGTTGCTGTACAGTCCGTACAGTTCGTCGTTGTATCTTCTCCTCCACTCTCCCTATATATGTATAAACGGGACCAAAGATTGAACGCAGAATTTTCCTCTCGAAGCTACCAAGATGCCCTCATCCATTTTCGTTAAGGTCCAGGCTTCTGCGACGTAAAGGAGGATCAGTAATTTATAGCAGGTGGGCCATCTAGTGTTTTTTTTTTTAGTAAATGATAGGTTATTTTGACACTGACAGCTGTTTCCCGCTCGAAATCCTGACCGTCAGTCTCATACCTTCGCGGAACGAAATGAGTCACATTACGCTTGAACAACGTTGGGAAATATTGAAAACTTATTTCCAAAGTGAGTACTGTGTAGCCCAAACCGTGCGTTTTAAAAAATAAGTTTTGGCCGAAATGAAGCACCCACCGCTGCTGTACGCAAGTTTGTGCAAAAAGTTCGTGAGACTGGTATGCTAGTGGACATTACTCCTCGTCGTCGTACGGAGCGCACAGATGAGAATGTGATTGCTGCACTAGCCTAAGGAGAATTCTACACAAAGATCTTGGATTATTCGCTTACAAGGTCCAATTAATTGAGTAATTGAAGGCGCGCGACCATCCGTTATCGCTTCGCAGTTTGAGCCTTAGAGCAGCTTGAACTGGACAAGGATTTTGGGCGAAAAATCATATTTTCTGACGAGGCGCATTTTCATCTCGGCGGCTACGAAAACAAAATTGCCGGAAAACCCGCACGTTATTATCTGCAGAGAGTGACAGTTGGGTGCATCATTGGAGCATATTTCTTCGAAAATGAGGCTGGGAACAACTTTTCGGTCAACGGTGGGCGTTGAAGAGCCATGTTAACCGACTTTTTTTTACAGAAATTGAAAGGATTGAAATTGAACGACGTTGTATTCCATAGTTAATGGGAAAGTTTGTTCTTAACAATAAAACCATTATGTATGAAAAATCTAATTTTGTTCATTTTATTGCATTTAAAAAAAAAAAGAAAACTTCTATTTGGCCCACCCTTTACAGTGCTACAAGCGCTCTACTTCTCAATTGCCTTTTGAACCCAAAGAAGCAGCGGTTGGCGAAAGTAATTCTGCGTGTTGTGCTTCTTTTTTGGATGACAGCATATATTTGGTTTTACTCCGTTCACCGAAAGACCTATTTTAGCCGCTTCTTCAATGCTTTTGAACACTTCATTGACGTCTCGCTGTGCTCTCCCAATTAGGTCAATATGATCCGCGTACGCAAGCAATTGCGCAGATCGTACCCCTTGTGTTGGCCATTCAGTCCCGTATGATATTTTCAAGCACGATGTTGAAGAAGTTACATGACAGTGCGTCACCGTGCCTAAATCCTTTCTTAACATCAAAGGTCTCGGTTAATTCGAACCGACCTTAATGGAGCAGCGAGAATTCTCCATTGTCATATTGCACAATCGGACGAGTTTAGCACAAATGTTAAAACTGGACATGGCTTGGTATAGCTTGTCCCTATGCACACTGTCATATGCGGCCTTAAAATCGACAAAATATGGTGTGTGTCGATTCGGAATTCTTGGGTCTTTCCCAAAATCTACCGCAGTCTGAAAATTTGCTCTATTGTGGATTTACCTGGCCTGAAGTCATACTGATAGGAACCTATCAAATTATGCACAAAGGATCTCAGGCGTTCGTACAGTACGGTAGACAAGGTCGTGTATGAGACGTTAAGGAGACTTATTCCTCGATAGTTGACGCAGTCAAAGAGATCTTATTTGTTTTATGAACTGAGCAAACGATGGTGAGATTCCATTCTTCGGGCATGTTTTTCTCCGACCATATTTAATAGATGAGCTAGTGCGTGCGCCCTACCAATTCTTCTCCAGCTTCTTTAAATAGCTCAGCAGATAGGCCGTCTGCGAAATAACAAGCTAATTTCATCTAGTACAGATGGTTTGAATTTTCTTGTATCTTCGTCCGTTGCGAATGCATCATTCTGCTCGACAGCGTCATCAGATCTATTATCGCCGTTATACAGTCTACAGAAGTGGTTTTCCCATATTCTCAGCATCCACTGTGACTCCAGTGCCTACAGGCTTCTGCTCTGGCTTTATAGCCCTAGCATGTTCGTTTTACTTTTTCGTGAAACTTGCGAGCGTCATTCCTGTGGTGGTATCTCTCCATCTCTCCATGTCCTCAATCTCACGCTTTTCGTTCTCCCTGTTTCTCTTCTCCTTTTCTGCTCGTAGAGGTCGCGAGCAGCTCTCGCCCATCTTTGTCGCATGGTCTTGTAATCAGCTTGCTTTGCTGCATGGGCGCATGTTCGCATCGTACATCAAACCAGCGGTTTATAGGTGGTAGCGGTTTGAAAACCAGCGACAGCGTCTCTGATGGGACGCTGGCAATGCTCCTAGTGTTGTTCTGTGGATTTTGCCCCTGTCATCGGACTTTGCGAGAGGTTGAGACAAGCTCGATCGGCGAAGATCCTGGCGATCTCCTGCGTCGAGTTTGGTTCGTACATCTAGGATGCTGAAGGAGTATCTGGCATCGGTTGCAACGTGATGAAGATGATTGATGGTCGTTCTAGTGACCGCCAGGTTCCTTTATGGATGTTCGGATGTGGGAATCGTGTGCTTGCTACAAGGAGGTTACCCCCTTCTAGGAAGTCAATTAAGCTTAGTCCGTTGTCGAATGTGGTATTATCCAAGCTATGTTTTCCTATGATCGACTCAAATATGTCCTCAATGATCAGTTTTGCGTTAATATCCCCCCCGATTGTTATGAGGCGTTCGCTTACATGCCGAAAGCTTAAGGTTTAAGACTTAGCTAACTACCATTCACCTAGAATTAATAATAAGCACACCCGATTGACAACAAACAAGGCGACGAAAGGTATGATTGCAAACCAGTTGATCGCAGGTGATCGTAGCCATTTTCAGTTTCTAACTACCAGGCGTCCAGGGTTGGTAACAAGCAACCACAATTGGCCGGGTTTTCACAACCAAGCACCTAGAATTGGTTATAGTTACCTCTGGTTGATAACAAAGCAGGTGATCATTGCTCTTTTTAGCTT
This sequence comes from Merodon equestris, assembly GCA_958301585.1. Lineage (NCBI taxonomy): Eukaryota > Metazoa > Arthropoda > Insecta > Diptera > Syrphidae > Merodon > Merodon equestris. The sequence continues at coordinate 16,707,195 of OY284417.1, read as the reverse complement.
CTAACTGCAAGGAGCCCATATTTGGTAACAAGTGACCACAGAGAGCAAAATGAAAAAGGTGTTTGTTTTAGAAATTTGGTTTTTAAACTCGCAACACTATTTCTACAGATTATCAATTTGACAATTGAAAGCTGATTAGTAATCAATAAGTTCTGCCGTTTTACGATTAAAAGATTTGCTGCTAAATGGTTCATGCGAATCATATTTGAGTCGATTCGCCATCGTGCACAGCAATTGGATCTATGTCCATCCACTTTGTGGAAGATTTTACGGAAGGACCTTGGCTCAAAAGCTTATAAGATCCACCTTCGGCAAGAGTTGAAACCGCGTGACCATTATACGCGTCGTAATTTTAGTGAACGGGCCGAAAAAATGATTCAGCTTGATCCTGATGAGGCCCATTTTTGGTTAAATGGATATGTAAACAAGCAAAATTGCCGAATTTATAGTGGAGAAAGCCCAAAAGCCTTTGTCGTGACGCCCTTACAACCGTTAAAACTCGTTCTTTGGTGTGCTTTAGGGTCATATTTATTTCTTTAAGGACAATGCCTGCCAGAATGTTAACGTCAATGGAGAACGCTGTAAATTCTGACGTATTCTTTCCTCCATTGAATGGCGTTGACGTGACAGAACTGTGGTTTCAACAAGATCCATCACCATCAATTCCGACATCATCAATTTATTGTCGGAAACATTTGCTGAGCGCATAATTTCGCATAATAGACCTATGAACTGGCTTCTACGATCTTGTGATTTCACACCTTTAGATTACTTTCTTCCGGGGTATGTGAAGTTATTAGTCTATGCCGATAAACTAGAGACGATGGACGATTTGGAAGTCAACATTCGCCATGTTATTGCTGATATAGCCCTAGTTGCTCGATAAAGTTGTCGAAAATTGGACTTTACGAACTCGGCACCCCGAGTTGGTAACTAGCGACCAGTTCGGCCCAGCCCAGATTTGGTATTTACACCTCTTGTTGATAGTAAGCCACGCTATCCACCGTATGTTTTCGCAACGAGTCTCACTTTTTAAATACCAATGGTCCTATAAATGAAGACGGGGGATGGATGAAATTGAAGATTCAACCACGAACTTTACGGGTCTTGCAGCGTAATGAGCTTAGTCAGGCTGCTACGGATGCAATACCTAAGATGGCTAAGAAAAAACAGAGGCTGCATTTAAGGTGGCGCACAAAGTTGGAAGCCAAATGGGTGTACCCCACTGGAAAATGTTAGCGAAATATCGTGCTAGCTGGAGGGGCTCAGAAAAATAGAAATACCAAGTGATCGTAGGTGATCGTGGCCAATTTTAACTTCTCACCAGCAGGCACCCAGAGTTAGTTCAAATGCATATGTGTATAATATTTATAGGTAACATTTTTATTTAATTGGTTCCTCCATAATTCGCGACTGATCGAACTGAGGTTTTCTTAAAAGAAACCTACGGGCCTAATACTTAGGACTTCTCTTTGTGATTTTCAGAAACTGCCTTCGAACAAAGAAACACTTCGAAGTTCAACCGTTAAAAATTTCGTCTACATTGCCCCACTAGGGAGGAGCGGCAACAACACACAGGATAACCCATACCAACAGCTGCACAGGTTCAAGTGCGAAGTAGAGCTCTCCGTCCCCACAGATGAGAAGGCCCTTTAAGGGCATGGTGAGACTGAACTATCAGATTGAGTAGACACTATGGGTCTGGTCTTATTCTTACCCCGAGCAGCACACTGTGTGTGCATTTCTAATATAATCTTATTGACGTGGAAACAAAAAAAGTTACTGTGAACTACAACCAACGCGACAAATTCAGCCGAATCTCTCGAATCCTATCTAGGACAACCACCCCGGATAGTAATGGACGAACATATTCGACACAAACCATCTGCACCCCGTCCGGGTTGTGTGACAAACAACATAAGAGCATAACTCTTGAATCTGCGCGAACCTTATAAAAAAAAGAAAAGGAAAAAAAAAGGAGCCGACCGTGACTTGAGCGAGAAATGTACGATGCTGGAAGTAGCAGATCATACACGCTGAAGAAACCAGCTGAGCCAAGTAAGTATGCATCAGCACTGTATGTAGACTGCAATTGCGTATTTTCTGATGCCTTGATCCCATAACGTCCTTTTGCCCCCCATTCCCCATATCTCAATGGCCAGACAACTAATGAAGCTTAGCCTAAATAATAAAACGAAAACTTTATTACGCAAGCAGCTGTCTCGTGTCGGCAGAATTTCACGGTATCTCCAACCCACATTAATCATGTTTATCTGTTTTCAATTTTAATATAAAATTAACACGCAGAGACGACCCACCCAAAGGACACCGAGAAGAAGAAAGGCGAAGGAGAAGACAAAGAAGAACATCACCTTATTGAAATCAAGCTCAATTCCCACCCAGAATCATCCAATAACGTTCGTCCATTAATCATCATAATAATAGCATTCCACTCCGAGAAAGACCTTTGTCGCCTCTAATCCTCTAAGCACATGTCTTCGTTTATTAGACACATCTTCTCATCCTCATTTTCCATCCTCATCCAGCATTAACCGATACCATACGCATGATGGCATTGTTTATGACGATTCCCAGGTTCGCATCATTCCCACCGAACCATGAATTACCATGTTCCATCCAGGGGCGACCGAGCGTGTAGGTACATACGAGCATATAGCCAAGTGGAACTTATTTGAATTTCTTAAATTGTTTACGCTTTTGGTTCGTCTGTCTTTCGTCGCTGCATGGACCAAAGTATTTCGGTAAAGATTTCATCTTCACTCCAGCACCGGGTGGACAGGTGTCAAGAAGTTTAAAATATTACATTCCACAGCCGTATCCACTAGGAGGGGAAAAATGTTGCTCCGTCTTGGTAACCAATTGTCGGATTATATAATTATATAACTGAGTTAGGGTGAGCGGTAAGTGTAGGCCTCATTAATTTAAATTGCCTACCGCGCTCCGCGCCGTGACAGTGTAAGACGCCTACGACCTAGTACGTATGTACATATATGACATTAAATGGGATTTGAGGTATTTCGCATACGATTGTGTGCCTTAGGCTTGAGCTGGCGGTTCATTAAAGAACACATTAGGCTATATCATGACTAATCCTAATCATTTCCCTTCTGGGACGGGTGTGGTTAGGTGTTCCGCGATCGATTAAAGGTGAAACCGGCTACGGTAATTGATTTCGAACAGGGGTAGCGCTGTAATGTATGACCAGATTATGTCTGTTGTTTGACATTGATAGTCGGAAATTAGACAGGGTTACGTAAGACAGTAATTTGGAGTAATCTCTAGCCTTAAACTAGATAAGGTTCATGAAACCCATCATCATCTGATGATGAAAGTTTAACTTTTCCCAAACTCCGCAAAGTGGGAAAGTGAAGACAAAAATATTTCTTCAGGCATCGTTTCTCATTTTCAACTTTCAAGACATCCAGGGAAGAAGGGTGAAAAAAAAAAGAAGCCAAAATTCGTGGAATCCTTCAAGTGCATTGTCTTCCCTTCATCGTGCTTCCATCCGTCTGCTGCTCGACGAGGTGGGTCTTAATTAAACTCCTATGAGCATTCACCTTCACCACCGGTCATCTGCTCTCCTTCGCCTTTATCTAATTTAGCTACTCTTCGCCTACTGTCTTGGCTTTTGGGAGGAAAAGTTGAAGGAAAATTCATTAGCACCATGTTTGCTGTTTTCGAATGAATTTTGACACATTTCGCCTCGTCTATGGTAAGCACGCTCATGCAGCAGCGGTTGCTTGAAGACGACGAAGTTGTTGATAAAGATGCATCTATCTCTGTTTAAAACTTTTCTATTTACATGAATGTATACCGGGAGATACCTCGTACTAACGTGAGCTGCAAAATGCACAACCGACGACGTGTATACTCCAGCTACGGTGTGAGGCAAGTGTCTCTTGGAAACTAGGAAACTTCAAGTTTGGAAGATATACGCACGTGAATGTAGACACTTTAAAGTGAAATCGTTAGTTTGGGACGTGAACTCGATTTATCGTATGCTTTTGTACCGTAAGCCCTATCTACTCGATGGAAGCAGGTCGACTCCTCTCGGCCGTTGTTCAACATTGAGCGGCTTTTGTATCGACAACCGCGCTACTGCTGTTCAGGTGCACTTCAGCCGCCTTCAATGTACTTAATTCAATTTCCGTGCCCTCGAACCATCCGCAGACTGATACGGATTTGACTCGCTTGAGGTGGCAATTTAACGAACTGTCCTTGTTTCACTGGCACTGATGTCGGTTAAAATTTCAAACACCCCAACTGGCGGCTTCGAGCGCTCTTCCATATCGAATAACAGTTGACAGTAGGCAGTAGGCACTAGACACAAGGCAGCAAGTGAAATGTTTATTGTGGTGATCGGCAACAACGGGCCTTCAGACTACGAATAACAAGTGGTGGGTGGGTGCATTGTCGAGCGAACGAATTATTTGCCTTTCACCGACGACGAATGGCGATGTTGCCGCCTGATGCTGCTCTGTTGTTGACTCAATTGTTGACTCAATTTGCTTGTATCTGTGTGTTGCTCCGCCGGCAAAAACTATGCAATGCGGGACCAATTGTTAAATTTGTCTTTCGCTACGACCATGGCAATGCACCTTGGATAGCAATAAATCACTAGTCGGGGCAATAAAACGTGCTTTCTTTCTCTGCCCATGTTCGAGAGGTGCGTCCTCCTCCTACAGCTTCTCGTGCTGTTATTCGGTTGTAGGAGATATGCTCGAGCACCCAATTGCAAGACCATAATTTCATTGTTATCAAGTTGACTGCTGGTACTTTGGGCGGACGATATTCCGAGACAGTTTAGTAGTGCGATGGCATTGTTCCTGTTGTTTACGAGACAATGTGAACGTAAGTGTGCGTGCATCGTTGTCCTTCGGGGACAATGTTGAAGATTTTTCGTTGATCTCCTTGGATACGGTGAAGTAATCAGCTTATTGCTGGTGATACGGGACACAATAGTGTGTCATGTACGTCTGACTATTTTTCTCTGTTCACTTGAAGGATAATGAAAGAATGGAGATTAAAGTCGCTCGAGAGATTGTTGCAAGTGTTGTGCGGACTAGTCACATTGCTGCTTGGAGGTTGACAGTGTGTTGTTCGTCTCTTTTTTTGGATTAAATTCCTTTTACCATTAGGCTTTGAATGTGATGACAAGCGCAAAGGCCAGCACGGATTTTCAATCCCCTAGGGTTATCCAATAAGAAGAGTCATTTTAAACCAAGAGAAAAACGACAAAAGGTAATATTTTTATTTTATTCTGGGGCAAAGGGTGGCTCAGGAGTACTCACTCGATTTTATTTTGCTATATTTTTGAACTGAAAAGTTGTAATTTTTTTTTTTTTCTTAAATATTTACTTGCATCTTTATGTTTTTTTCCACAACTTTTTAAAAATGATATTGGTCAAGTGGACGCTGCCATTTTTTTTTTTCAGCCCTTGTACTCATTTTACCGGACTTTCAATCGTTTCGTCGAGAGCTTCGGGCGATAAATTCTCGCACTTTTGACTAATGTTCGTTTTTATATCTTCTAGAGACCAAATATCAGTATGGTTTAAAAAAAAAAACTCCAAAGATGAAATTCGTAGAAATCAAATTCGGCGGTGTTGCCGGCCAATAGTAGACGCCAAAACGAGACATTAGGTGACCGGAAGGGCATCCTTCTTCTTCTTTTCCTTTTTTTTTTCCGGCGTCGATATGGTCAGAAGTGTAGGGCTTCCCACTTACCTGGATTTCTATTGGTCCGCTTGTGGGGTATGCCGGTTTGACCTCAGAAAGTAGCGGCAGGCTTCCCGGTTTGGGATTACTTGCGTGTTGAAATTGGAACGTTGATTGATATCGACTTTTGGACGGGGTTCAAAGGATCTCTTCTTTGAACATGGCAATACCAACTGAGTCGGTCGCGCTCTATCTTTCTTGTGATGGTTTCTTTTACGTGGTGGCTTCCTCGGATCTTTGAACTTCTAATTCTGTCACGCTTTGTTACTCCCGCTGTCATGCGAAGCATCTTCATCTCAGCTGCCGTTAATTTGCTCTCATACTTTTTGTGCATTGTCCAGCATTGTGAACCGTATGTGAGCGCCGGACGTACAACTGAAGTGTAGAGCCTTCCTTTCAGCTTAGGGGGCATTTTTCGATAACAGAAGATGGCGGAGTTTTCCCGCTACTTCATCCACCCTACGCTTACGCGATGGTTGATGTCGTCATCACAAGTTGCTTCTTTATTAATCATAGATCCAAGATATTTAAACTTTTCACACTTGGGAAGCACTCTTCCATTCAAGGAAATATTTGGAATAGGCTGATGAGGGTCAGAGAACGGGCAGTACAGATACTCTGTCTTTTTTGAACTAATACGATACCCGTGTCCCTCAAAAATGTCCACCCACACATCAAGTGCTCGTTGTAGGGACGGCTGATCATCACTTATAATGGCTCCATCGTCAGCAAAGAATAGCTGGTGCACATTGGGGTCCGTCACTTTTCCTTCAAGCAAGCAATCAAGGACTGCTGTAAAGAGCAGTGGGCTGAGGACGCTCCCTTGGTGTACACCGACTTTGATTGCGAACTCTTCGGTGACTCCTGCGGTGCATCTTACTCTTGTCGTTGCTCTCTTGTACATGTCCATGATCACTCGCACGTAGGTTTCTGGAACTCCTTTTTGTCTTAGCGCTACCCATAAAAGATCTCTTGGTTGCCGGTCAAAGGCCTTTTCGAAATCAACCAACACCATATGCAAGTCCTTTGAAGAATCACGATGCTTTTCCATCATGACCCTTATACTTTAGATTGCATCTGTTGTTAATTTACCCGAGACAAACCCGCACTGGTCATCAGATAGTCGTATTATTTTCCGCAGTCGGCTATCTAATACCCGTTCAACGATCTTCATGGTGTACGACATCGGCTTGACAGAACGGTAGTTATCACAATTTCGCGTATCAACCTTTTCTTTGTGCAAAGGAAGAAGATAGCTTTCCTTCCATTGACTAGGCATAGTGTCACCTCTCATAAGCTTGGAGATAAGAACGATGAGCCATCTAGACCCGATGTCTCCCATCTTTTTCCAGAACTCAGAGGGTATCCCGTCCGGCCAAACAGCTTTTCTTTTCTTGGAGTGTGATGTCGGATATTTCGGCATGATTCGGGGCGGCTCTTGGAAAGTACACTCGGGGAAACTGTTCGTTCAGAAGTTCCTGGCAATACTGTCGCCATTTGTGGAGAATTTTTTCGTCTTCCACAAGGAGTTGGCCTTCAGCATTGTTAATAAACTTTGGGAAACGAATCTCCTGAGCATTTCTTCTTCTCTGGGCGGCTATCTTAAAGATATTTGCTCCTTTGTTCAAATTGTTTTGTCGAAGCTCCTGGGTAGCCTGGTTGCTGTCAGACGCGGAAGACGATATTTCTTCCAACTCCTGATAGAGGCCTTCCATGCTTTTCGCTTTGAATTCGGCGCATTTTTTCTTCGCGATACCTTTGCAACATCTATATACCTTTTCACGGTGAGCTTTTTCCTCTCTATTAGTAGAAGAGCGCTTTGACCAAGCTTGGAAAGCCATTTTCTTTTCGTGTATCACTGCTTTGGCTTCGTCTGTCCACCACCAGGTTTCTTTTGCGTGTTGGCAGGGGCCTTTAGATGTTCCGAGCAGTGATTTGGCTTTCTCCAGGCCAGATTGTTGTAGGGAATCCCACATGTCTTGTGCTCTGCACTCCTCATTACCGACCTCATCGATTATTGAAAAGAGGTAGTTTTTCATGTTGGTAATAGAAGCTTCGCCTTTTCCTTTGTCCAGCTTATACCACTTGATTTTCTCAGACACCTTCGATTGCTGCTTTGACTTGTACTCCTCCATAAAGAATTCAGTCAGGACGAGATGGTGCTGAGGGGCGATCGCGTCTCCCATGACCACTTTGGAATCTTTAACTCGTGGCTTCATGAAACTGGATAGCAAATGATAGTCTATTTGAGTTTCATTTCCGCCGCTGCTATAAGTGATCAGGTACAGGCTTTGTTTGACGAACATGGTATTTAGCACTATAAGACCGTACGACTTGCACATGTTTAGGATATCTTCACCTGAAGAGTTCCTGGTGCCGTATCCCAGCCCTCCGTGGTAGTCTTCATAGTCTTCGCTTGTCTTCCCAACATGTCCGTTTAAATCTCCCCCAACAAACAAAAGCTCTTCCTTTGGGATGATTTTGACAAGGTTGTGGAAATCTAGCGAGAATGCATCTTTTTCTTTCTGTTCGCATCCTACTTGAGGGGCATATGCGCTTACGATGTTCCACACCTCACCATGCATCACCAATTTGAGAGCCAGCAAACGGTCACTGGACTTTGAAATGGTTAAGACGTTGCCAAGTAACTCTGCCGCAAGGATGATGGCGATTCCGTTTTTTCCTTGTTCCAATCCATAGTAAAACATCTTGTAGGCTTTTGTTTTAACGTCCAAGAAACGTGCCCGATTACCGGTGTTTCGCCATTTCGTCTCTAGTACGCACAGGATGTCTACTCGCCTTCTAACCATCATTTCTTCAAGCTCATAGCTGCGACCACTCATGCTTCCAACGTTCCAACTCGCGACTCTAAAGTGTGGCTTACGCCATTGCATTACTTTGCTATCCCCCGGAAATCCTATAGCTCTGACCCGAGCATTGCTGCTCGTCCCAGGATCACGACCATTAGTAGTGCCTGGCGGGGTAGTGCTTTTCCTTTTAGCGTTCTTTTCCATGATGCTACGGTTTGACCGTTTTCTTTCTTCCCCTCTTTTTTTTGACACGGGCATGCTCCAGATTTTTATTTTTTTTTTGTTTGATCTTACTCTTACAACAGCGGTGATCTCCAGTCGTGTCAACCCACTGATTTGCATACACACTTGTGGGGCAGTTTAATGGTGGTATTTGGGTCCCTAGGCTCACCTTGGTGTTTTCTAAATTGCCTAGATGTGATTTTTGTTTACCTTTGTTTTAGTCGCCTTTTACAACAAGCGAGAGTTATCGCTGCAGGGATATTCTTAACCCGTCCCTGCACCGGAAGGGCATCCTTCAAAATGTCTATATACGCCCGAGCTGTGTTCCAGCTTCCTGTTGATGTCACATGTCCTCCAATCCCCATTATTCACTATGCAGTCATAGTTACCGTATTACTTGGCGTCCTAAAAAACTTAGGTCCAATCACACTTCCGGCAAAAACGTCGCACCATGCATTGACATTGAGTGCATATAATGATGCCTGGTTGATGATACGTGGGTGCTCTCTGTCCCAGAAGGGCAATATTTTATTTATCCGTTCAGATGGAAATGGACCGCATTTTTCATGATAAATTTCGATCGAAAATTGCCAATATCGTCGTTGATGTTCAAGACAGCGTGAGCGTAGCTTAGAAGCCCTTGACGGCCTGCGTGTAGATGGTTTGAAAAGGAACATCTTCAAGTCTTTCACCAAATAGAGTTGCGGAGATGAACGTGTAATCACTGATCTGGTACCACGTTGTCTGGTTGACGTTTGCGGCTCATCTGCGACGCCTTCATTTTCATCATCTTCAGACAAAATTTAAATTTTGTTTACACTTGAGTTACTCGTTTGGGAACATTGTCAAGCAAGGTACATCATCCTGCTCAGGCAAAAAACTTAAACACTCAAAAGGGCGTATCAATATAATTTTTGCAAAAAAATATGGCAAAACGGCACCGGCAGCCAAGCATCGCCACAAGCCGTCCCGTGTTGTAGATGGAGAGATAGAGTCTTATTTCTCGATTTTCGGACCATCTGACTGGGTGCTTTTGTTTGGTGCCAATGAGCTCTATCACTTAGGGAAAAATTAGTGTAAAAAATCGGGATCATGTTCATTGATTCACCCAAATATTTGAGCCTTATTGGTCAAAATTTGTATGTGAAATGCAATGTTAAATCGTTGCGTCCTATGATCGTCTCGGAGGTATTTCCAGCTGAGCTTGCCTAATGAACATGCGTAAGAGTCTTCACATCAATTATCCTGCCCTAGATATTCAAACGATTAAATTCGTAACAGCTTTGCTGGAAAGCGCTTAATGATGATCAACTACGTACTACTACTTCTACTATTGATGTAAGTTTAAGGGCAGTTCATAATTGTCAAAAATATTACTCCTGAGAGGAGCAGGGTTTTTTTTAAATATATATCCTCAAGTCGTCAACAGAAAATTTAATGTCTCCTGCTGTTACAAAAGCTTCCGCATATGTTATGTGAGTTAAGAACTACGACCATGTCAGTAATAACAGCATTTTTCGGAGGATAGCCTAAGTTTTTAGAGACGGAAATTTCAAGGCGAGATCGTTTTATTTTTCACAGCCACTTAGGTACAGATGGTTCTGATCGGGACTTCGAAAACAAGGTAAGTAACTCTTCAGTTTTTTATAGCTGTAACAATATTCCTGTGCGGCTTGCGCCTTTGTCCGAGCTGTTACCTTTTTGTTCCAGGTTTCTTTATGTGAACGATATCTTTGCTTATTCCTTCTTTGTATATTTAAAATTTTAATAAGTTTTACGTGATTTTTGTGGAAGAGTATTTTTTGGAAATTTTGAAGCACTCTCATCAATGCCCCTTCTTCAAAAAGGTGATCCTACCTCGTGCGCCAACTACCCTGCTAAGTACTGCAAGAAGACAAGAACTTATCCCATCCACCGCACTGTGAAAGTCTAAAGCCTTTTTTCACTGCAAAAAGACCAGCGAGTTTCAAATCAATACACATAACCTTTTTATAGATTTCAAAACCGCATTCGACAGCATTCATCGCACAGAACTTTTTTAATGCGGCGGCCGAATTCGGTATCCCGGGAAAACTGCTCCGGTTGTGTCGCACCACGATTGAAAAAGCGCAATGCATCATGCAGTTTGGTTCAAAAACCTCAGAACCGTTCGACATCTATTCCGGATTTGAATTGATTGAATCTCGTTCTCGAATAGATGGTGGGGGGGGGTAGGTGTTAACACCGAAAGCATTGCTTGTGCACAGGACGTTGACCGCTGATGCAGGCTTCGAACAATGTGTCAAATCTGTCGTAAACAGGGGCCGCCCGCAAGGTGACGTCCTGTCACCGCTGTTATGGTGCATGGTGGTCGACTCTCTGCTCGATGCTGTCAATGCCTCCGAAATCTATGCCCAGGCCTATGCGGATGATGTTGCTGTTCACTCTGTCGGCTCATGTTTAACGACTGTCTGTCTCAAAGCGCAGGTGGCGCTAATTGTGATCGAGGACTGGTGCAGGATCAATGGCCTGTCGGTTAATCCTAATTAATTATTAAGACTGATGGCGTCCTCTTCAGGAGAAGGTGGAAAATACTCGCATTTCTCAGCTCGTGCCAAAAGGCATTCCCATCCCGATATCCAAGGAAGCTAAGTACTTGGGAGTCACCTTAGATAGCAAGCCTCTTTAGTCAAAGCATGTTGAGTCAAAAACAACCAAAACGAATGGTACTTTTGGCAAGACTTATGACTTAACGCCGAAAATGATCCTCTCGATCTACACGGCAATGATAAGACGAATAATCTCATAGGCATCGGTTGTCTGGTGAAACAGGCTAACACCCAAACACGACGTGGCCTCTTTCACCAAACTCCAAAGAACGGTTTGTTTCAGCTATTTCGTTCGGAAAATTTGCGTCTATCTTTCAATCAGAGATATATGCAATCCTAATGGCCATACACTATGTTGTGAAGCACAAGTGGAAGGGAAAGAGTATATGCTTTAGGCAGCCAAGCTGCACTCAAAGGTATTTGCAACCCTTTATCCAGCTCCAAATTATGTCATGAACTCAAGACCTTTTTGAACGAAGTCGGAAGACTCGATTCACTAAGGTTTGTATGGGTGGGAAATGAGATCGCCGATGAACTCGCCAGAAGAGGCTCAGAGAAGAGTTTCTCAGGACCTAAGCCCGCCTTAGGTCTACCTGCCTCCCCGGTCAAATCCGACATCAATGATTAGGTCTTTGACGCACACTGTCTTATAAGCTTTTAAACCAAGATCTTTCCACAAAATCTTCCACAAAGTGGACGGGCATAGCTCCAATTGCTGTGCACGATGGTGAATGGACTCATTCGGATTCTCCTCAACACTGCGCTCCGCTACAGCAATAACACTGTTTGTCGTCTTCGGGGATGCGTATTATGCACTAGAGTGTACATGGTGCGAAAACGATTCATCGTCTTCCGAATAATTTGCTCAGATGAACGATTATATCGACCGTAAAATGGACGTAGAGCATGATAAGCGAGCCGAACCATGGTTTTGAAAAAAAGTTTTCACAATATGTGTGCATTATTCTACCATTAATCTATTTAATAAAGAATTGCAAAATATGCTTACTGCGAACTGACTTTCATTTATTAAATTGACTATCCATTAAAACAGCGTTGCCAGTTCAAAAACCAAGTCTCTAAAAAAACACCTTTCACATGCTGTTGAGCAAAAAACCGATCCAATACCCACCACCTAACAATCGACAGCTTCAATTTCCAGGTAGTTAAGGAGTTTGTCTACCTCGATAACATGAACTCCACAAATGACATCCCAGTAGAGATCCGGCGCAGAATCACGTTTGGCAACTGCTGCTGTTACGGCCTGTTCAAAGAGCTAAGGTTGAAAGCCCTAACTCGACGGACCAAAATTACGCTCTACAAAATTATGCTCTTGCATTATGAAGTCGAAAGCTGAACGATAAGCAGGATGGCAGAGATGATTCGAAAGGAAAACTCTGCGTCGGATTTTCGGTCCTATCTGTGAGGAAGGCGAATGGTGGAGAAGACACAACCGCGAACTCTATGAGCTGTACAAGGATGTGGATATAGTACGGAATGTAAAGATCCGCCGACTACGGCACGGCCATATTGAGCGCATGAGTACTAACGCTCCAGCTAAGCGGGTCTTCGAGGGTTTTCCTCGTGGTTCGAAAAAGAGAAGAAGACCGAACCTCCAATATAAAGACCAAGTGATCGCCGATGCAAGACGACTTAGTATTGATGACTGGAAGCAAAATGCTCGGGACCATCAAGGATGGAAGGTAGTTTTAGCTCAGGCTCAGACCCTCAATGGGTCGCTGGATTGACTCCTATATTTTCAACAATTCAAATTAAACAAGGAGTTGAATCAGTTTCTGGGTGTGAATCGCAATACCTCGCGTTAACGTTTAAAACCAGAAGTGGTGAGTTTTATATCACATTTTAACCAGGTCTCAATGACAAGCGCAATATCAATGCTACTGCTGTTTAAATAGGTCAATAGCTGAACAAGCTTGATGCGAATGCCCCTAGCATTCCATGTTGTAATACCTAATCCTCTACCTGAGAATAATGTGAAATAACACCTCTTTTTGGATGACTGGTCGCATGCTTTAATCTTCCGAGTACTGAGATCATATTGCCTACAACAGCTTCTCTGCTATATTCGATAGCTACCTGATAGGTATATGCCATTGAAATCTCAGTAATGGTATTGAATTTGGAACTAATTATAGTGCCCCACCCTCTAGCTCTTATGATAAAAACAAACTTGGTCAAACAGACTTCTGACATAAATCTGTCCTTCCCAGAAAAGAGGCGAAAGAACTTCTAAAGCCCAGTTCAGTTATGTTTATTAGTGATTACACCAAAAATATACTTCAAATAATCCAATATGCCTACCGAAATGTGATCAAAATGGACAACCTTGTGATTTGAATGGACTTGACCCTTTATAATTCTATCATTTTCATTCCCCTTTCCATTTTACCACACAGGCAACTCGACAACATTCACAACGACCTATATTAATTCATTTCCTCACCCCCATCCAACACTCGCGTCCTACTGTCAGCGACAACTTGTGATCCAATATCGTAATTGAAAGTTTGTGTCAATCACATCAGAATGAGTTGTCCACAAAATTACCATCAACAGATATAGATCTATGCAATCCGAACCAATTCAAGGCAATCCAATTTGAAATCCCTTTTCCGATCGGATATTGATTTATCACTTAACCTGTCCCCCGATTGGACACATAAAATTTCATTACTCTATTCCATTCATTCACACTGAAGGACCATTAGTCGTCAGTCAAGGGCCCATGAAGGACAACCGATTAAAATTAAGAAATATTTCATTTGCGGTATTTTTCCTTCACTCCTCATGATGTATCTATGAGATTTCATCTATGTATCGTAAGGGGCAATAAATGTGCTTTTTCTGGTAAATATTGTGTTTGGCCAAGGTTCTCCTAAACGGGATAGCTGTACAGCTTAGGGGGGAGGGGAAGCATTCTAGGGATGAAGCTGAAAGTTATGAGCTAAGTTTTGCCGATTTTTGTTTACGTTTTTTTTCCCTTCTCACTCTGTTTAGCTTTTTTGTTCTTACTTCTTTGCGTGGTGGACTTAGTTCAGTGGATTACGTGAGTGTAAAAGGAATTAGAAAGTTTCTTAAGACGTATTCCCCCCGTCCGCTTTCCGAAAAGTTTCGATATTAGGCCTTATCCTACACAACGACTAAAACAAACAAATCTGCCTTCATTATTCGATTACTCGTATGTGTTCTATCGACTTTAGGGACGTGCTATAAAATGTAAATGGGTAAATGTTTACTTTAAAGCTTTTGGTAATGAGGGTGATGCTTTGCTATGCAGTCAAGTGTGGGGGATACTTTGGGATCTCTATTTTATTGGAGACTAAAAGTTGTACGAAGCTACGGGGATATAAGCTTGACGACGTGTTGAAATTCGTTGAAGAGGCAAACTTTTCGAATGGCATTTAAAATCAAAAAGTTTTTTCCAAGTGTCCGGGCAATCGGAAAATGATGTTAAGCCTATGGAGTCGTCTACCTTTTTTTATTTGGCAAAATGTTAATTTCGTCCTAATTGGGGGTACTCAAACCTATCCGAACCTCTAGTGGAAACCTTGACCTTAAGAAATCAACTTGACTCCGATCAATAGCTACTTTCCTTCCACTTAGTTCAGCTCACTCGCTGTAAGTAGGTCAACCTGCTAACTAAATGAAGTCAGACGTTTGTTCTATCTCGTTTGATGACAAATCTGTTGCTATAGATACACATTCAGCATGCATACATCGTGGCTAAGACTGAATGGAAAATGGAAAACAATTTCATTTATTTCGAAATTTTCATTAAAAAGTCAATTTGCTGGAATCCTAATTTGCTTCGCGAAAAACAATTACGCGCTGGTACGGAACGTTCGTATCTATTCGTATTTTCGACTATGTTTTGCATATTTTCTGTCGCGCTTACCGTTAACCCGAATTTAGTCAAGTTGACTGGTTGATTGTATAAATGAATTTAAAGGTTTCGCGCTTTCAAGTTTCCTAGCATGATGGAAGAGGGGCCTTGAGCTGGTAATTGGAATAAATTTCATGACGCGGTATGTAGCATTGTTTCATTGCTTAAATTCGCTACTTGCAATGAACTGAGTTTATTTCAAGCAACTCTTTAGCTTTTTATGTTCAACCTCTACGTAATCCTTTCGACACAAGGAACAGCATGCAGTCAATCAAATTGATGTTCTCCATCAGGTATTTCTTTACGTTTGCCTTCGGGGGAAATGTGTGTAAGTTTTTCTCTCCTTTTTCCTTCATATCTTGCTCTGCATGTTCCTTCGAGTTTCATAATACCACCTAAAGGGTAAGCAACTTGGGAGAATCATTCGCCTAACTTACTAATACCTTCACTGCGGGGACTATTCTTGAACTGCCGAAAGTGTGATAATATTTGTAAAATTGATTTCATAACAACATTTGCCTCCAGCTTTAATATGCTTATGAATATTTTGAAAAAGGAGTTATCCAATAAGAGGTGTCATTAAAATGCAGAAATGTCCTTTGCTCAAATGGAATCTCGACTAAGCAAGAACAAAGCTCAAAATGTTCCAAAGGCTCTGAAATTGATCTTACTGATGGTAAGATTGATCAGTTCCAGAACAGTTACCATCTATTCCACACTGTTTGCTGAGTCTGGCGTGTCATAAATCATAGTGGACACGCTGGAAAAGACTAACTTTAAGGTCCTTGCAATGAACGTAAATTCACTGATCAGAATTGAGAGAAGAACAACCATTTCGAATATTTTGCTAAACGAATGCATCGACGTGATCTTTGTTAGTGAAATTAAGCTAAACCAGAAACACAAATTGGTCTACAAAGACCACCAGGTAGTACGGAGAGACCGATCCCACTCCTCAAAAAGGGGTGAGGCGAGAAATATGGCCGAGTACATACTTGAGCTCTAGATAGGTAGATTTAGGTGGCTACCCGACTATACGCGTCAGGGTACAATTAGCGCTTAGACGCCGTTTTAGTGCAAAACTAATAAAACATGTCGAGTTAAGAAAATTGGTTATGTTGGTCAAGCTGAGGTTGGCCACCTCTGCTAGGTCTTGGAAAAAGTATTTGCCAAAGACGCAGAAACATGCCAGTGCTGGGCATAGGCTGGGAAAATGGTGCAGGGTTTCCTCTGCGTCGGTGTTGTGACAACTACGGCAGTGGATGTTAGACCGGATTACTATTCTGCCAGCGTACGTTCCTATAGGCCAATTGCCCCTACTGACCGACACGATTCACGATCTAGTTATGTTGAAGCGGTATCTGTTGAGTAGGTCGTTTGTTTTGGTTTTTTAGTTGGAGGGCCAAGTTTTTCCTTGATATCCTGTTCTAGTTGATTGGCTATGTTGAAAAAGTGTTGCATGATGTTGCTTTTAAGAAGGTTCATCGACAGACTCACAGTTTCAGTAGGGGAGTTTGAAGTGGCCCCGTGCTAGACTAACTTATCGACCCTCTCACCCCCTCTATGTTGTTGTATCCTAGAATCCAAAGTCCAGCCGCCAGTTTCTTGCATTGATTCATTAATTTATAGACAAAAGAGTTTTAATAGCGGCTTGGCTCTCGCTACAAATAGCGGTGGGCCTGTAATTGGGGCGGGCTGCATTGAGTATTTTGTACTCTTCCCGGATTACTAGATGTTCAGCTGGGGAGATGACCGAGTGATCGAGGAAACGGAAAGAATTTGCGATATTCAATTGTGTCGAGAATATTCCCAATCCAAAGTCGTGTTCCAGCTTGGGGCCATCAGAAAAAATCTTGACTTGAAGACTTGAGCTATACGCAATGGATGGATGCTCCATCCTTTCTAAGAACAATTACGAATTTTCAACGAACTTTCGCAACTAGAACAGTACGAATCAGTAAGCACTTTCGACTATCGAAATGTATGCTAGTCACTCTTCTCAAGATCTTTGGGAAGTGAGTTATGCTTGAATAGAATAACACCGACCAATGGACCGGATATGTGTAGAACCCCAACAATCGACGCGCTTCACAGGGAAAAAAGTTCCTTTTACCTTAACGGCTGTATAGAAAGTTTATAGACCCACACACGGAGATAAGACGGAGGTATAGATCGATGATCAATATCCTCCAATATTTATTACGAGAAAATTACAAAAAAGCTGTAAGTTTGCACTGAAGGAATAAAGTTCGTCCTATAATACTCGTAGTCTAATAGTCCGAGGGTGTTCCGGAAAATAAAAAAAAAAAATTTAAGAGAAAAGATCATAACAACATCCCTTATTTTCGAGTCCCCAGGATGACAGGCAATACAGTGTTACTGCGGAACGTATAAGTCATAAGTCACAGAGTGTCAACACTGGTGACGGCTTTTTTATGGTCGAGGATCCACAGAAGAAAGTCAATTCGATGGGCGGTTTTTTCGTATAAAGTGAACAGCTCAGCTCACCGCAATCACAAGCTTGAAAATATAGGCTTTCTGACATTCATAGCTTCGCGCAGAAATAATGGGCGATCGGAGAGTGATGAGAATTTTTCGAATGACCAAATTTCTACCGGATTTTTACTAATACCATAAGAGTGTACACTCTTGAACCTGCACGAATTATAATAAAATAAAATAAAATATTTTTTTATAAAACAAAAAAAAAAATGACTTCGGGTAATGAACATTCGATGACGTTGGTCTTATTGGGATGCGATCTCGCTCATCATACGTCAGAGACCGACATACTACCCACTACGCCACGGTGCTCTCAAGCCAGTTATCAAGATATTTAATCGCGTTTCTCACCGCTGTTCCATGTTGCCCAAAAAGTATCGTTTCCGACTTTTGGTAGTTAATTTTCAACTTCTAGTCATCGCAATATCTCTTCATATGACTGAAATCACAGCCTGTGCAGATGTTAAGCGGAATCGGAGAATTAGCACTTTTTTGATCATCTCTCATTTACAACTGATGTTGTTGCACAATTTTTTCTGTATAGGAATTGTTCTTGACTATGGACGGACGGACCTTCGGTTCAACAGTCGATGATGATCACCCCACAAACACTTGCCTTGAAAAAGCTTCTCGCCTTTCAGAATTGGCATTCAACTATATGTGGCGCTCACTTGTGTGAAAAACATATCGCACACAACAATGAATGAGAGAAGCTTGGCTCTGGCTCTCCGTGAATTTAAAACCATCTGAGAAGAAGAAGAATTGGCCTGAGCAGTAAAGGGTGGGCCATCTAGTGTTTTTTTTTTTTTAATAATAGGTCATTTTGACAATGACAGCTGTTTCCCGCGTGAAGTCTTGACAGAAAGTTAGAATTATACCACCAACGAAATGAGTAGCTTAAGGCTTGAACAACGTTGGGAAATATTGAGAACTTATTTTCAAAGTTAGTGCTGAGTAGCCCAAACAGTGTGTTTTTTAAAAAGAAGTTTTGACCGAAATGAAGCACCCATCGGCGACTACTGTTCACAAGTTTGTGCAAAAAGTTCGTGAGACTGGTATGCTAGTGAACAACACTTATGGTCCCCGTCGTCGTTCGTTGTTCACAGATGAGAATGTGGCTGTGGCCGAGAGAGTGAGACTCAATTTACGAACATCAACTCGCCATCGATCTCGACAACTCAACATTTCACGCATTAGCCTGAGGAGAATTCTGCACAAAGATCTCGGATTATTCGCTTACAAGGTCCAATTGACTCAGCAATTGAAGGCGCGCGACCATCTGCTTCGTTATAGTTTCGCAGTTTGGGCCTTAGAGCAGCTTGAATTGGAACACGATTTTGGGCGAAATGTCATCTTTCATGGAGGATGGCGCCATGCCACACAGCCCATGCAAAAATCGATCTTTTGCCCAAATCGTGCTTATCAGGCCGTTCGACCCCTTTCGACTTTTTTGTGGGGAACCATGAAGGACCGATGTTATGCCAACAATCTGGAAACAATTCAAGCACTTAAGGCCAATATCATCCAAGCAATCCGTGAGTAGCAGCCCGATACCATAAACAAGGTCTTAAAAAAATGGGGTGACAGAATACGCTACTGCGAGGCCAGCCGAGGTAGCTACTTGTACGATGTTGTATTTCATAATAATAACTAATAAATGCGTAATATATGGAAAAAAAATTAACTTTCCTCATTTTATTGGATTTTTCAAAAGAAACTTGGGTGGACCAAACACCCTATATGTACATTTTAAAAGACATATAGACGCTCGTCCTGATGGAGCTAAGAAAGCCTTCGGTATAACGAGGAAGCTGTTTCACGGCAGTCATAATAAAGTCTTATCATTTGGACGTGCTGCTCAAACATATCTAAGCCGTAAGGCATTATTGATATAGAAATTTAGTTGGACTGACCCGCAGAAAGCCATAAGACACATTTAATATTAACACATTCTTAAGTTAATTTTAAACATTTTTGCCTTGTAAATAATGAAAATGAATTAAAAACAAAAAATAATAATACGAGGTTAGTTCAAAAAATAAGGTGACTTTTAATTTTTCTCAAAAACTATTTTACTATTCATCAACATCTATTTTCTCCCTTTCAGGGTAATTCACCTCAGATATAAAACACTTGCGCCAGCGCTTTTCCTAATCCTAGAAGCACTTTTGATATGTGCTTTTAAGTACAGCCTTGAGTTCTGCCAGCGATGTGGTGAAGACCACTCCATCTCTATCTCTTCAATTGTGGCAAATATCCATTCTTCCATGTGTCTTTTCAGGTGTTGAGAAAAGAGCTCGCAGGGGGCCAAGTCATATGAATACGTTAGCTGAGGCATGATTATGGTGTTGTTTTGGGCCAAAAAATAGTGCAACAGCAACGATGAGTGGGAGTGGATTATCGTGATGCAAAGGCCACACATTTTATCTCTTAAATTAGGATGTTTTCCTCATATTGCTTTACGCAAATGGGGCATTTCTTTAGGGTAATATTCGCTATTGACCGTATAACGTTCGGCGAAAGGTCATGATAAATCACGTCATTGTAATAGAAAATCTAATGATCCAAACTCTCACATTTGACAGAACTTGGTGTGATTTTTTTCGGTCTTGGTTCTTCTGATCACTGCCATTGGTTTCGACGTCATAGCCATATAACCATACTTCGTCGCCAGTGATGGCCCTTTTTAGCAAATTCGAATCGGCATTCATATCAGTCAACAGCTCCTGAGCTATGCTCACGTGACCGTATTTTTTTGTCAAAATTTAGCAATTTTGGAACAAACTTCGCTGACCCAATTTTCATGCCTAAAATATCGGAAAATACAATATGTCCATGTCATGAGCTACCGATATGGCTCAGCAACTTCTCTGATAGTGATTCGACAATTCTACATAACAATTTTCTTCACTGACGTTTTCATCCGTTTTTGACGTCTTAGAGTTTTTGACGTTATTAACATTTTCTCCGCTTTCTGTAAAGAGCTTGTACTACTTATAAAGCTTTTTTTATACTCGGAGTAGGCTGTCACTTCCGTGCAGGGACGGGTTAAGAATATCCCTGCAGCGATACCTCTCGCTTGTCGTAAAAGGCGACTAAAACAAAGGTAAACAAAAATCACATCTAGGCAATTTAGAAAACACCAATGTGAGCCTAGGGACACATATACCACCATTAAACTGCCCCACAAGTGTACATGCAAATCAGTGGGTTGGACACGACTGGAGATCACCGGTGTTGTAAAAGTAAGATAAAACAAAAAAAATCTGGAGCATGTCAGTGTCACAAAAAAAGAAAAAAGGCAGGCCGAAAAACAATTGGTGCAAACAAATGCAAAAACACCAGCATTTGATTGGCCTCAGCGATGAAGTAATCCCAAACCGGGAAGCCTGCCGCTACTTTCTGAGGTCAAACCGGCGGACCCCACAAGCGGACCAGTAGGAATGCAGTTAAGTGGGAAGGTTATGGTCCTACACTTCTGACCATAACAACGCCGGAAAAAGAAAAAGAAGAAGAAGAAGAAGGAGTAGGCTGTCAAATAGCACAGTCCACATTTCAAGTTTTGTTGTACGTGTGGAAGAGTGACAGAAAATGGGCTCCCAAGACCCGATAGCTGCAAACGCGCTCGCGGTTGAACGAGATTGAAATCTATACTTTAATTAAATATGGGTACTAGACCTCGATAAATTTCAACCCGGATTCTCAATTATTATCTAATTTACTTAAATACAAAATTTGTATGTCCTTGTTGGAAATCACGTACATTGATCCATTCTTGAAATTACTCCTGGTATGCTAGAACCAATAGCCTATCGAATATTGTTGCCATGATTTTCTTCAATGAATAGAAAACAATCCCGAGTCCTTTCAACCGAGTCCCAAGACCATAGAAAAACTTGGAAAAAAATAATCGAACCCTTTTAAAAGTCTTTTAAAAGGCCACTCCCTAATAAGCAAGCTTTCACGTCATCGCCTTTACCGATTGAATGATAAAACGAAATGACACAAAATAATCATGATTGTGCCGTCCATAAATCCAATTAGTAAAATAGCATAAATCACATCGACCCAATAAAATTAAGATCGTCGATCACTTAAATCATCGAAACCATCTGGAGTCACAAAGTGTGCCGACTTACAATCCGTCTCTAATGACTTTCACTAATAAATTTTGGAGGGACTCAAAACCCCTCCAATTACTTTCCGACAACAAACTCAATTGGAAACATAATCTCTCATCACCCTATCGCGTTCGTCTGCGCTCGGAAAAACATAGAAAATCTCGTAAATAATTACATCTCGTTAAATTCTTCGTTACGCATCATTCACTGACGTGTCTCCCAACCCTTTGGTTGGGGCTGTCAATAAATTCAATCATTAATTGATACTTTTTGGAATTTCAGTTCGGAAGGGTTAAATTTTCATAGCTCGAACGAAGTCAGAGCTATTTTCCGCCCTGACAATCAGCTATCAAATATAGGTACATATCTCTGAAAGTATTAATTTCAATCCGATATCGATTCACTCATTCTCGGCGACTCTGGTGAAGATACAAATTAAATGAGGCATTTTGTTAAATTTCAAACCATCCCACTACCCATCCGTTCGACTGGCAAGTGAAAATGGATTGCAGTTTAAACTGCGATACGGACAAGTACAGGAAAATAAATTAGTCATCGACGTAAAATAAATTTAAATTTTCCTCGAAATAAATATAAAATATGAAATTGATCGTCCAACTGCAGCGCTTATATTTAATGGGACGAGTAGTCAAAATATTTAGATTAGCTTTATCGGCCTTAAATGCGTTTATTATGCCTTGAGGGCGGACGAAATATCGATGACATTATGGTATTTAGCACATTTTCAGCGCATTGCGAAGCACTAAAATTAATTATGGCTACGCAGGCATGCGGTTGATTCTGTTTCAAGTGCTGCAATTGTTGTTGAAGAATTCCAATTAAATTAGGCAACCCCAATATGACATTGCTTTATCCGAAATAAACAATTGAAAGCTGATGAAAAAAATTAGCAAAAATCAAATAATAAAGGCATTTTATGGTGCCAGGAATGCTCTGGTTTGGTTTTTGTTTCAGGACATGGATTCAAAAATATGACTAAATAATAGATTTTTATTGAATGGTTAACTGGGTGAATTTTTCTGAATAACACTTCTGCGTGCGGCATTTTTTGTCACTGACAGCTTTTATAGGTCTGCGCTTAAACTAGTCACATTATAATTATCTTTTTTAATTTATCGACGAATTAAAATTTCTCACATTTATTACCGGTCATTTGGAACTGGGAAGTTCAGAGCCCCGTTACTTTGCTAAGCCTCCCTTGTTATGAGTGTATTCCTTTCATGCTCCCATCTACGGCGCGGCCTTCCTGGCGGTTTTTTCACTCATAATTCCTTTGGCTGTTCGTCCACTGTTCATTTGTTCGACGTGTCTTTCCCATCTTAGTCTTAGCGATTTTATTACTCCCACAATGCTTGGGGCTGAGTAGAGTTCGTCGAATTTCTGAGTGTATTGTTTCTCTATTCACCTGTTTCTTCGTCCTGTTTTTCACCATTGATTCTCCTTAAGATCTTATTTTCAAAGACCCGAAATCTATTTTCCTCTTTTTTGGTTAGAGAACCGATGTCCAATCCGTAAAGTGTCATTGGCATTATTATGGTTGTATAATTTTAGATTTTAGCATTACGAGACAAAAAAGTTGTTTTAAATAATTCCTTTATCGCGAAGAAGCACGCCCATTTACAGCCTTTTTTAACTGCAAGTATCAAGGTCTTGATCGATTCAAGCCGGTCAGTGAACATATATTTGATTTTCTCTCCATTACTTCTAAGACTACTTCCTTTCTTATCTCATATGCATCGGCCGTCTGGTGGAACAGGCTAACACATAAACACGTCATAGCATCTTACACCAAACTCCAAAGAACGGTTTGTCTCAGCTGTACGGGGGCTTTCCCCAGCCATTGCTAGAAGGGCACAAGTGTACCTGAAAGGGATGAAATAAATATCAGTAGGTATAGCACGGACAAATACTGATGACTCGACTGGGTCATAGCTTAGATTACGTCCAGGAAGAGGCCCTGTTGCTTAATTTTTGAGCTGTTGAAGCTCCTTAGCTTCGATAACCCATGAACCGCGATTCAATTTAGGCTAGTCTTAGGATAAGCTAGCGCTAAGGCAGACAATGTAAAAATATGCAAACAAGATATATTCAACAAGGTTTTTTGCGCAATTTTTCCTTCAGCTTAGAATAATATACTCGTATACTTTAGAGCCTAAATAAAAAAAAAGGGCTTTCCCATCATCCTATTGCGCTATAATTTCACAGTAAAATTTCCATGGCGTCAGGTCAGATACCGAACCCGGAAAGGACTGTGCTCGGATTTTTACAGACGGCTCCAGGTCTGATATTTTAGGACCTGAAACCGCTTTAGCCCTATCTGCTTCCACGGTCAAATCCTACATCAGCGATTGGGTCCTTAATTAACGCAATCGTAAATGGGAGGAATCTCCAGGATGCAGGATGACTAAGCGCGTACGCCCTGATGTCTGCAAAAAATTCGAAACATTTCTTTTATCCTTAAGGAAAGTTGATTGTAGAAAACTTGCGGGCGTATGGTGTCAATCTCTTTAAGAGAATATTTGACAGCACCTTGTAACAATTTGGTAGCACAGATATTCCTCGGTAATTGTTGCATTGTGTTGGAGAATGATGACCGAGTTTTGTCCATTCCTCGGAGATGGTTTCGTTGTTGCATATGGTGCTGATGAGCCCATGTATATCCTGTGTTAATTCCCCTCCTGGATAAGTTGTTAATTTCGATGTTGTTGGGTCAGCTCCATTGGCGTTGTTATTCTTAAAGTAAAGTACTTCCTCGATGGTGACAGTTCTACATGAGTGGACAAAATCCTTTTCCATTGTTGCTTGCTTTCCATGTACATTAAACAATTTATCAAGATATATCCTCCATTAGGTTATAATTCTTTTGCTTTTCAAAACGAGTTTGCCATTATTGTAGCGTATAAATCCTAACTGGCCTGGTATCCTTTTCGTACAACCTTTGTCCCCGCATTCATAGTACTTGTGTTTTTAGCCGCACATACTTCCTGAAGCAAACTTTTTCTTTACCCTTGTTACTTTTTATCCCCTAGGAGCTTGACTTCCTTTCTTTGGGCCCATTATCTTGTACGCGAGATCTCTTCACTTTTTTTCAGGGTTGGAGTCTTAGAACATTACGGGCTTTTACTTTTCCTCTTATTCTTGGTCGAACCACGGCTTTATTTAATGTCTTTGCAGTAGCGTTGTTTGTTTTCCGCTGCTTCCTTTACAAGACTTTTTATTGTTGACCATCCTGTTCGTCCTGGCTTGCCACCAAGACCAATTATTACTTTCATACTGGTATCGATGCTGGATACGAGGGTCCTTTAACTTATCCACGTTAATTTTTTTTATATTATATATTTCTGTGCTCCGCTTCTATGAATTTGGATTTGGCTTCAATTTTTTCTGATCATTACAATGTGGTCAGAATCGCAATCCGGCCCTCTATATGCTTTAATGTTGGTATGGTGCCTTATACATACATATCTTCCAGAAAATGACCAATTGCGAGTTACTTCATCTAGTGATATCATATAGCCTTGTGTATTCTCTTATGTTCGAATTTTGTTCATAACCTCTGTTATCAGACGGTAGGACAACAAGGAAAAATATTATTCTGAAATCGCGTCTAAATTGTTTATATCTTGGATTCAAGCATGGCATCTTTACTTTGATGATGTTGTAAGAAATATTTACACCAAGAACGAACGGCAAAAAGATTGGACTCTCCATCACCCCCGACATCTACTACAACTTTAGCTTCAAGAACTAACATATGGTCGACACAAGCGAAGAAGAAGTTCGTGCTTTTATTGGAGTGCAAAAGCATAACCGAAGAAACACATGTGACATGGGGTCAGCAAATTACTTGCTATAATGGGTTCAACAGGTTTGAATTTTTGATGAATTGTATCCGATTCGATGACAGAGAATCGAGAAATCGCTCCGATAATCCAGGATCCAGTAAAGTGCATTTAGAAACAATTTATTTCAAATTGTGACAAATATTATGCCATTTATGAGTACCTGTACGATTGATGAGCAACTATTGCGGTTCAGAGCCAATTGCCCATTTAGAATTTATATTTCTTCGAGGACAGAAAATTTCGGAAAAAAAAATTACATCAATGTCTGGTTCTCGCACATATTATATGGCGTCTGGGATTCATCACGTTGGAAAACACCAAAAGCAATTTTTTTTTTAAAGGGTTTTAGCAGGTTCAAGAGCTACGCTCTTATGGCGTTTGTCACATAACCTGAACGGGGTGCAGATGTTTTATGTCGAAGATGTTCGTTCACTATTCTCCGGGGGTGGTTGTCCTAGATAGGAGTTTTTGAGAGATTCTTGAGAGAACTTGTCGCGTTGGTTGTAGTTCACAGTAACTTATTTTTGCTTCTATGTCATTAAGAGTGATCTTATACTGCTAGAGTTATGTCTTCGTCAACATTTTTTGATCATCTCTCATTCACAACTGATGTTGTTGCACAGTTTTTCCTATAGGAATTTTTCCTAGCTCAACAGTCGGTGATGATTACCATTGCGCCACGACCAATGATATAATGACGTAACGGTCATACATTTTTTCTCGCGAATCCGCACGTTGCCCTCGTATTGTTTCACGATAAAGGCTCATAACTTCGAGCTATTATTCCTTATTGATCGTGTGACCCTCCGGTAAGAATTCCTGTTGAACCGCCATTATAATAAAAAAAAAAACAATGAGCAAAACGTTTAAATTTGGCTGAACTTATCGTGCTTTTTTCGATCTTGATCTTCTAGTCGTTTCCATTAGGATGATTGGGCTTGGGTTTCAACATGCTGCAACGTCTTCATCCGTTCGTTAACGATCTTCTGTGAAGAGTTTGTACCACTTACAAATATTCATTTCTTGCTCAGAATAGACTTGCCAAATACCACAGGCAACATTTCAAGTACATTGGAGCTCTTCTTTGTATTTTCACACAAAATTTAATTTGCATTCTTTTCCAAGCACCCCAAAACACGTCTAACCTTTATACAGGGTGTCCCACGAGCAGTGTGCCAAAAAGCTAGACCGTGTAGGTCTGGTCAAGACAAGAAGACGAGAAAATCGTATGGGTGGGGGGTCTATTCCCCCCCGTTTAGCCGGGAGGAGCAATTTTCAAAAAAATTTACTTAATTTGGAAAAAAAAATATTAAAAATCAGTTACATCCACAATGCCGTGATACACTTTTTTGTAAAGCCAGAAACTTCTTCTTTCATCTTGTTTTTCAACGAAGCTGTTTTAAGGAATAGGTTTTGAGAAATTAATTTTCAAACTCAAAATTTTGAAAAAAAAAATAAAAAAAAATTATTTCGAACAATTTTTTTTCAAAATTGTATGTAATTAAGTACAATTTTTTTTTTCCAAAAATTCAATTCTCTTATTAGTTTTTGGTTAAAAACAGAAAACCGGATGCAAAAATGTCTTTTAGTTTTGGAGAAATTAAAAAAAAACCCGAACCATTTTTTTCTAAGAAAAACCTTTTTTTTTGGTTTTAACGCGGCTGGACTTGTAGGCAAATTAATGTATGAAACTTTGACCTCTTTTTTATTATTTTTAAAAAATTCGGAGTTTTATGAGGATACAATAAAGTCGCACAGTATTGGAATAACCCTGGATTAATCCTTTTTTTTCATTCATGACGCCTGAAAACTGGCCTGGCAATTTCGTTGGGGTCCGCCCGCCGCCGATGGGTTCTACCCGCTAGGACCTTAAGACAATAAAACCGCAATTTTTCTTTATTGAAAAACAAAATATTTGCAACCCAATTGTAAATAAAAGGCATCACATTTTTAATAAAAAAACATTTCCAAATTGGATGTTAACTCGTCAACATACATACATATAACGAATATTTGCTTGTTCCCCTCCGATTTGTTATATCGAGGTTGCACTGTATTACGATGTCAAACTCATACTCTCGAGAAGAATTAACGGACATGCACTTCTGCTACGGTTTAGCTAATGGTCGAGATCGTGAAGCCGAAAGACTCTACGCTGAAAGATATCCCAATCGGAGGTGTCCCAGTCGTAGCATGTTTTCAAGAATCCACCGACGTTTGCGAGAGCACGGAGTGCTAGAGCATCGAAGAAGCGAAAGATCAGTTGCAGATTGATCAGGAATCTTAGATGAAAAAATTTTGGATTTGGTCCGACGTAATCCCTCCCTTAGTACAAGGAGGATAGCTATTATGCTTGGAGTGCCGAAATCTGGAGTATGGAGAGTGCTTCATACCGAAAACTTACACCCGTACCATTTTAGGCCAGTTCAGGAACTTGTAACGAGCTTTCTGGGCCGGGGTATACTCGCCGGGCAGACGTACCTGTGACACCGGCAGACGTACTAGCGGCCTGCGCGCTACGCTGTCCCTTGGAGTTGGGACCCGTTCGGGACACTTGGTCGTAGGCGCGCCTTGTCACCTCTCAAGTGTCGCGTTGACAGTATCCGGTCGATCCCCTCGTAGGTGAGAACCTACGTCTGGATCTCGGCAGATGGTTGAGTCGGGAGCAGTACGAGGCGTAGCCTGTCTGACCTGTCTGGGTATGAACCCGGTCGAGGCCCTAGTTTGGGTCGACGTGTGCCCTTGGGTACGGCTGTGCCGCCCGGTCAAACCCCTTCGGGTTAAAACCCAAGTCGGGGAACTGACCCTACGACACTTACCTCGGGAGTAGACTCTGACAGGTCTTAGTCGGTCTCTTTTGGGTTAAAACCCGAGTCGGAGAGCCGATTTTCGCCCTATTAGACTCTACTCACCACTTTACCCGTCGAGCGATCGCCCCAATTGGTTTCGCACGTTCGTCCCTTCTCCTGGTGACGAGGCCGAAATTATTACCCGATTATTATTGTAAAAATAATTTCTTTCTGTGAATTTTATTATTCTTATTGTTTAATTATAATAACGTCTTATCCTACGTATGTTTACGTATTGTGGTGTCACCTGAGTGTTGCACTGTGTTGACGTACCTCTTTATCTTCTTATGACTTGGCCTTCTCCTTTGACACTTTGTCTTCCCTTTGTTGACTTGGTCACTCATTGATACTAGGCTGAATGTCACTTTACTCACAGACGGATCGCCACTTCTATTCGCGGACTGATTGTCACTTCTATTCGCAGACTGATTGTCACTTCTATTCGCAGACTGATTGTCCTTCTGCCGATTGTTTCGGCCTTTTATAGGGCTAGGCTGGGCGATGATGTGAACGGTGCCTTTCCAGTCATCGTTGACATTTCCCCTGTTTACGGGATCTGTCAACGGTGACTGTAGCCGTTGCCGTTGTCTTTAGTGTCGTTGACCTCAGCGGTCTTGGACAATGCCAATTTATGCATGCTTATGCAATTGTTTGTTTTGTGTAAATTTTGTTTGCTATTTTTATTTTTCTTTGTGTTTTATTTTGTTCATTTGTTTAGTTGTTGTGTTTTATTGTGTTTACATATTTAATATGCACTTTCTTGGTGCGTACTTTGCATTCGTGGGCTGGTGGTTGGAGGTAAACAAACATGTAAGTAAGGAAAATTTAGGTTTATTTGTTTGCTTTTATGTTACAGCTAAATTTTCCTTTACGAACTCACCTCAAACGACAAGTTTTTGAGAGCAGAATTTTGTCGATCATTACTGCTTCGAGATATAACTGAACGAAACTATTTTACAAGGATATTCTGGACGGATGAAGCACAGTTTTCCAGAGATGGGGTTACTAACTTCCACAATTTGCATCATTGGAGTAGCACCAATCCACACAACAAAAAACAAAATAAATCACAACACCGCTTTAGCTGTAATGTTTGGCTTGGTATTGTTGGACAAACTGTGATCGGGCCCCGATTTTTGAATGCCGTTCCTACGAGACCTTTTGCCCGATTTGATGGACAACGTTCCTTTGGCCATAGCAGATAATTTAATTTACCAGCAAGATGGAGCAACAGCACACTACAGCTTACGGGTTAGAAACTGACTGGATGATCATTTTAGTGACCGTTGGATCGCAAGAAGGGGCCCCACGGAATGGCCACCTAGATCCCCACATTTAACTCCTCTAGATTTTTATGTGTGGGGATTCATGAAGAATTATGTTTAGTGGAAATAGTATCTTTGGAAAAACTGAAAGAACGGATTGAAGTCGCTGGAGTCAAATTGCAGGAAAATTTGTCAAGCATAGACTTATGTGCAGCCATTAGAAGGAGATATAATCTTTGCCTTCTAAAAAATGGGGATCATATTGAAAATTTATTATAATAAAACTCCGAATTTTTTAAAAATAATAAAAAAGCGGTCAAAGTTTCATACATTAATTTGCCTACAAGTCCAGCCGCGTTAAAACCAAAAAAAAGGTTTTTCTTAGAAAAAAATGGTTCGGGTTTTTTTTTAATTTCTCAAAAACAAGACATTTTTGCATCCGGTTTTCTGTCCGCACACAGCCACAGCAAAATAGAGGGAAACGAAAAGGCTGACGCTTTAGCAAGGCACGGCTCTTCCCTCGACTGTTCTTTGGCGGAGGCAGTACTCCCCCCCATCAGACTGGTCAAGGCAAACCTTCTACAACACTTTCTCTCGAGGGCGAACTCCAGATGGTGCAGTCTTAGCAACTGCGGCATATCTAGGAAAACATGGCCCTCCTATAACAGGAAAAGAACCCTCGACCTAACTAACAGACCCCGACAAGAGATTGCCAGAATTGTAGCCATCTGTACTGGCCACTGGCCTGTCGGTACCCACGCTGCTAAGTTAGGCATCCCATTCAACACCTACTGCCGTAGTTGCAAGAACCCACTGGAAAAGGAAACTCTCACCCATTTCCTGTGTGAATGTCCGGCTCTAGCTCGAACCAGACAGCGCCTACTCGGCAAAATCTCCTTCGACGATCTATCAGAATTCAGGGAAATAGGATTCTGTAATATCATCAAATTCCACAGGATGGATATGAAACTCCAATAACAGCACACTAGGTCACTGAGTTGTGGCATCAAAACGGCGCATAAGCGCTAATTGGGCCTGGCATCTCGATATCAGGCGGCCACTCCTACCTACCTACCTACCTTTCTGTTTTTAACTAAAACCTAATAAGAGAATTGAATTTTTGAAAAAAAATTAGTACTTAATTACATACAATTTTGAAAAAAAATAGTTCGAAATTTTTTTTTTCATTTTTTTTTTTCAAAATTTTTAGTTTGAAAATTAATTTCTCAAAAACTATTCCTTAGAACATCTTCGTTTAAAAACAAGATGAAAGAAGAGGTTTCTGGCTTTACAAAAAAGTTTATCACGGCATTGTGGATGTAACTGTTGATTTTTAATAATTTTTTTTTCCAAATGAAGTCAATTTTTTTAGAAAATTGCCCCTCCCGGCTAAACGGGGAGAATTGACCCCCCCCACTCCCATACGATTTTTTTCTTGTCTTGACCAGACCTACACGCTCTAGCTTTTTGGCACACTGCTCGTGGGACACCCTGTATATGCCGAAAATAAACAAAATATGTTAGGTGTGTACCAATATATCGAAAATCGAATGTACATAGCTCACGAAATTCAAAAACTTACCTCATATTTTGAACAAGCTTCTACGCTCAGAGGATTCTTCCAGCGGTTGAACAAGGTCTTAAAGTCAATCGGTACCTCGCCACACAATCACAAAATCTGAGTATTTTGCAATACGACAAATTATCTGCTTGGAAGTGTAAAACTCTCGACGACATTCTCCTGAGCTCTTACTCGAGCAAGTAGCCAATCATCGAACTTGATCCCTTTATGATAATGTCTGCCTTGCAGAGAAACATCACTTGCACAAGGCAGTGATGATATGTAACAGACTACAGCTTAAAAAGTTAATGCTGTAGAGAAATATTATAGTTGTGGAGTGGATTCCTTTTGAGGATGACAAATTAGTTTTTCCACTTAATCTTTCATGGACTTCAAGTGTTTGAAAATTCTTTACGACGAAGAACTTGAGTCTATGGCAATAATGCAACTTTACATTGTTTTATTTACATGTTTTAAATTAATTTGCCTCGGTGAATACTCGTACCTTTAATAAATGGTGTACTTTTTAGAGCTTTGGTTTTTAAACTGACAACAGATTTTTATAGATTGTCAATTTGACAGTTGAAAATTGATCTGCAGTTAGTATATTTTACCATTTTGCAATTAATAGACTTACGCTAGAACAGCCCACGCACATTGTGCAAACTTATTTTGAAAACCATGGTTCGGCTCGCCAAACTTATGCGCTACGTCCATCTGAGCAAGTTATTCGGAGCACGATGAATCGTTTTCGCACCAGGTACACCCTGGTGGATAATACGCATCCCGAAAGACGACAAACAGAGCGAAGAGAAGAAGTTATTGCCGTTGTGGAGGACAATGTTGAGGAGAATCCGAATAAGTCGATTCGCCATCGTGCAAGGCAATTGGAGCTATGCCCATCCTTTGTGGAAGATTTTACTTAAAATCTTGGCTAAAAAGCTTATAAGATCAGCTTCGGCAAGAGTTGAAACTGCGTTCGGCGTAAGTTTGGTGAATGGGTCGAAAATATGATTCAGCTTAATACTCATTTTCACCGTAAAATTTTGTTCTCCGATGAAGCCCAAGCAAAATAGCCCAAGAGCCTTTGTCAAGACGCCCTTATAACCATTAAAACTGTGTGTGCTTTATGGGTTGGTGGAATCATCGGCCCATATTTAAGGACGATGCCGGCCAAAATGTTACCGTTAGTGAAGAGCGCTGTAGTAACATAATTTCTGATTTCTTCATTTCTCAGTTGAATGGCATTGACGTGACAGAGCTTTAGTATGGTATCAACGGGATGGTGCAATATGCCACATGGCACACGACACCGTCAATTTATTGCGGGAAACATTTGCTGCACATCATTTCGCGTAATGGACTGTGAACTGGCCTCCACAATCCTGTGATCTCAGTCCTTTAGATAACTTTCTTTGGGGGTATGAGAAGTCACTTGTCTAGTCCGATAAACTGGAGACGATTTGGAAGTCAACATTCGTCGTGTTATTGCTGGTATACGGCCCCAGTTGGTCGATAAAGTTGCCGAAAATTAGACCTCACGATTCTGCTTCATTCGAGCTAGCCGCGACACGCATATGACCAAAATTATATTCACACACTTATGGCGTATAATTATCTATTAAATAAAGCTAATATTGTAGACCCTCGCAATCGTCTAAAAGAAAACGAATTCTGGATTTGCACCTGGAATGTTAGGTCCCTTAATAGACCAGGTGCGGCCGGACAACTGGTCAAATCTCTAGAATGCTATAAGGCAGACATTACCGCACTCCAAGAAGTGCGATGGGATAGGGGCAGGTAAAAAGCAGATGAAAAACTTTAATATCTACTACGGAAACTGTTACAGAGAAAATAAACAACCCTTATTGGGATGCGGATTTGTTATTCGAGGCAGACTTAGGCAAAAAGTCTTAAGCTTCCGGTATGTAAGCAAACACCTCATAACTATCCGCATTAAGGCCAATTTCGGCAATATAAGTTAACATGTGTCCACGCCGCCACAGAGAAGAAAGACGACCGACGGAAAGATGACTTCGATGATCTCCTAGACAGAATATATGGTCCCAGCTATGACACCAAAATCATTCTAGGAGATTTCAATGCGAAGCTGGGTAAGGAAACTATCTTTAAACGAGTCGTAGGAAAGCACAGCCTACA
Source organism: Merodon equestris (assembly GCA_958301585.1). Lineage (NCBI taxonomy): Eukaryota > Metazoa > Arthropoda > Insecta > Diptera > Syrphidae > Merodon > Merodon equestris. The sequence continues at coordinate 16,673,608 of OY284417.1, read as the reverse complement.
TAGCATCATGTCAGAAAACGGACCAAGGCTAGTGGATGCAATCTGCAGAAACCATAGAACAGCAATGGAGACGTTGTCCATCAGAGAGGCCGCCTCAGATGAACTCGGTTTCAAGCCAACACCTTCGAGAAACCCCTGGTTTGACGACGAGTGCAGACAGGCCAGGTAGTGAAACAGAATGCATACATGGCTACACTGCATCGACGGACGAGAGCTGCCCGCGAGCTCTATGAACAGAAAAGGAGCGAGGAGCATGCGCTTCTGAGAAGAAAAAAAAAAGGAGCACGAGCAGCGCGAAATCCAGGAGATGGAGAGATGATATTGCAAGAACGACGTTGGAAAGTTTTACCAAAAAGTAAAACGAACATGCCAAGGCTATAAAGCCAGAACGGAAGCCTGCAGAGATCAACACGGTCAACTACGATTGGAGTGACTGTCAATGCTGAGACTGCGGAAAAACCACTCCTGCAGAGCGAACTTTTCACAATGGACGAAGACGAAAGAGACCTAGACCTAGAGACCTGAATCTTAAGTTTTATAAAGATGCTGGAACTATTTAAGCAGCTGGCGATGAACTGGTCAGGAACATGCACCAACTCATCTGCAAGATATGGTCTGAAGAAAGTAAGCCCAATGAATGGAATCTCAGCATCGTTTGCCCGGTAAATAAGAAAGGAGATCCTTATGATTGCGATTATTAGAGATGGAACAATCTGGTAGGTTCCTACCAGTGCGGTTTCAGGCCAGGAAAATCCACGATAGACCAAATACTTACACTACCACAGATCTGGAAGAAGACCCCTGAATTTCAGGTCGACACGCACCACCTCTTTGTCGACTTTAAAGCCGCATACGACAGTGTTTACTGTTAATAGATGTTTTAACATCTAAGTAAGTAAGTTAGCATAGCTCTAAAAAAAAACACCCTTTATATGAACCTGGAATTATAGACAGGCTCATTTCAGCTTATCTTATCATATTATATTAGAGTCTAGAGAGAGTTTAGGCTATGTTTGAAGATATTTCAAAATTTAGTTTACTCCGCCAAAGTGTACAGACCTTTCAAACAGAAGCATCTGGTTTACAAAATGCCTATCTCGTCTGAAGAATGGAACGCTTACAACTTGTAAATTAACAAAGAAATCTGATTCTCTGGTAGTCGTTTTAAAGACTTTTAAACCAAATATTTCGTCTATAGAGTACAGTAAATATCGTTGGTAATTTATAAAAGCTGGGTGCAAACCTGTAGATTTCCCTAATACTATGACCTAAAAGGGAGTTACAAGTAATGACTTGAAAGGGATTTGTAATATGTTTGCTTCATTTTTGCGGTCGAATTTTATAAATAAAAGTATCGATTATTCAGTAACTTTGGCGATATTGCTTCTGTAATTGATTTAAGGTCTGTTTTGCTTACTGAAAGTGATGTATTCTTGGAATTGTCATCCCTTGGGTGCAATGCAAGTATCGCATCTGATAACTTCCCACTCTTTCTCATAAAATTTTATAGGGGATCGTTAGCAAAGCGACATTTTTGAAATGTCTACATCGCGGTGAATTCTTAAAAATCCTCTTTTATTTTGCCTATCCATAACGCTGGCTCGAATATAATTTCTCCGATGTCCGTCAAGGCAGTCACTTTAGCCCACTCCTTTTACTTTTATTCAAAGACGACATACGCAATTCCAAATGTCGTCTCTTTGTTGATGATCTGAAAAACTTTAAGTCGGTAAGGTCATATTCAGATGCTGGTGATTTGCAACGTGACATTAAAAGTGAATGCCGCCTTTCTGACCATTATTTTCGAATATTCTATTAACGAATGCTTGCTGAATACGAAAAGATTCAAAAGAGATTTTCTAAGTTCACATTACACACTATGCCTTGGAGCGCTGGTATCCCTGCTTATCCTGCCAAATATACTTTGATTAATCTGGAAGGAGCTCAGCAAGCGTAGAGTACACTTTCTTGTCATGTTTGCTAGCAACGTAATCATTGGGCTTCCAGCTCTCCTCGTTCAAAACTGGAGTTTAAAGTCCAAACAAGATAATTTCTTATATATCTCTAGGCACGGCTCTATTATGCCCGTTTTACAATTTTACAACACACCGAAGTCGTGCAACTCAAAAAGTTGAACGTGCTCACAATCGGGTAAAGGGGTAAGCCACACTCGTTTGCGATTAATTTTTAAAACACTTATTTGAAATTGATCATAAAAAGGAATTTAAATTGTATTAGTATTGAGTATAGTAACGCATGCAGGTTTTTCGCTCCTTTACTCACATTGCAAGAATTTATCCTTTCGCAATCAAACGTGTCCCTGCAACTCCCTATATGAGACTATGTACATTGAACACAGTGCATCGAAGTGTAATTTACGACAATAGATACGCTACACAACAAAGACGCCTTTACACGTCCTAAAAGGACATTCGTTCCTTCGACACATTTTACGAGTGTTATTTCTCTCCTCCATCACTTACGTAAGAGTACAGCAACAAGAGCCTTTCTTAAGCGGATTCCACTTAAGATGTGCTTCAAGCATCGCTAATGCGATCCATAAAACGACTTGTCCACCATCCCTATACATTTTACAATACCATTCTACATGCTTGTAAGCTCGCCGTTCGTGCATTCATAACCCCACACGCGAGTTAAGTATTTCATTTTACTGTTTGATTTTAACGAGTCCTCCCACGAGGACACTTGGACTTTGCTAAAATATCCGAAAAAACCGATACAGATGCTCTTGGATACAAAAACTGATAGTTACAACAGGATTCGATACATGTATGCATGCGGACCATAGCCATATGAGTCGTAAAATTTTGATATTCCAAATAAGTGTGGGGACAAGGATAGGGTAGTGGGTATATACCGAGTCAAGTTCGGGTTTAATGGGGTTTTTTATTAAGTAAATTTGATAAATGTGTTTTCGCAATCGGTTGGAAAGGATCCTTTTTAGGGAGGCAATCTTCCCAGGAGTATAGAAGTCTGGGCTGGGATAGCCGTGCATGTAATCTATTTTTATTTTCTGCTTGTTGTGGGGTTGTCCAATCTATATGACAAGTTTATATGTAGCTACTTGGCAGGTATGGTAGACAGCCCGAGTAGTCTCTTGCCCCAATTTCGAAGAACTTGATCTCGGTCCCAAGGCAATTTACCTACTTAAGCTTGGGCTCATGAGAATTTTTTTGAATTCCTTTTCTATAACACTTTTTTTCTTGCTTCTTGTATTAACAAAACGTTAAGCGTCATTGGCTGGTATCTCGCAAATTACACATATAATAATGTCTTTCAAGACTGCATTTCACTCTGGCTTATTAGCATCAATAAGTGATTTAAGGTGTCACTCCATAAAAAAATAGTCGAAGGCCCCGATTGGCACGATTTAGCCGAAAACGAGAGATAAATTGTTCACCCAACATCTCTCTCAAATGGTCCATCGATGCACATGTATGACATGTGGTGCCGTTTTGCTGGAACCATTATAAGCAGATCTTCTTTAAATTTTTCTATGGCCCACTCACCAAAAAATTAATGCTGTGTCGTTCAGCTTCCGTTTTTGCACGAGCTGTATTGTGCGCAGTCGAGTAACACAATCCCTGCGAATGGCGAAATCACGCTCTTTTTTAACACTGGCGGATGCAGCAAAAATATTTTCCTCTGTGTACACGCATACGGGTAGGTTACTTGATGTCTAATAGCTTGAATTTGGTCACTGTGCCTTTGATTGCTTACTCAGTAATTCGAATATGGCGACTATAAAATAGTTCAAGTGCGCTAAAAATATTTTCAAAAGAGCACAGATCTTGATAATAAGATCCAATAATTTTTAAGCCAAAATGGCAATTCTACCTAAGAACGCTTAATTTTTACACATTTCATAAATCACTTGAATGCTACCAAAAATGGAAGCTAAAAATCCAAACAGCAAGTTAATTATCAAACAAATTATCCTTCAAAGAGGTTACATGTGGCCTGATAGGGTCGGTGATTCGAAAATGTTCACTTTGAGGCCTCTAGAGTCTGTAATTTTTGGAGACGTGCATGTGAGTATATAAGATCATCTTTAATGGTGCATATGTTGGAAACTTGTTATCACGTATACATTGGGATTTCACCATTTTCCAATAGATGGCGCTAGTGGCACATGATGATTGAAAATATCAAATCAGCACGATGAACTTGGGTACCTGCCAATAGTTTCTCATTTCTAAATTTCATTGGCTTCAAATATTTCTTTCTGTGTAGTAATATCGGTTTTCGAGCCAAATACGCGGAAAGTTTTGCTTTTCGCCTTCGTAAATTATAGGGATCAATTTTAAGACTCTTTTTAGCCAAAGAGCTTATCGCAAATGGTTTAAACGCTGCAAGAGTGGTGATTTCGGCACAAGCAGCAGAATTTGAGGCGTTACACAAGAAAGTTATTTTGCTTGATCTTAAAGCAAGATAATTAATTGCCATTCGAGTTGAAGCTGACAGGCTGCAGACGGCATTTTTCACGTTCGAGCTGATGCTGCAGTGGCAAGAAAAGGGGCGATTTCTGCACATAGTAGTGACTGGTGGTTAATGTGAACCTATAACGAAAATATGTCGTGAGGGAAATCATGTGGACACCACGGCCATGCATCAGCAAACATAGCCAAGTCAAACATATGTTAGTCGAAGCTCATGCTGTAGATTTGATGTGATCACTATGGCAGCGTATACGAGGGTGTCCGATAAGTACTTAGCCTACAAAGAAAAACAAACCTTTTGGAGAAATGGCGATTTATTTTTCAATATAGTCTCCTTTAAGCTTGATACACTTGACCCAGTGATACTCCAACTTCTTCAACCCGTCTGAAAAATACGTTTTCTCGAGGTCTGCAAAGTAGGCGGCGATGACCTCCTCATTCGATTGAAATTTCCGCCCGTCGAGTGACTTTTTCAAGTTTGGACACAAAAAGAACGCACGGGGCCAAATCTGGAGAATACCGTGGATGGGGCAGCAGTTCGTAGCCCAATTCGACCAATTTGGCCGTGGCGAGGGCGGAGGTGTGAGCCGGTGCGTTATCATGGTGGAAGAGTACTTTTTTCTTCGCCAAGTGGGGCCGTTTTTTCTTCAATTCGGCGTCGAATCGGCCCAATAATTTGGCATAGTACAGCCCTGTGACCGTTTTGCTATTCTCCAGGTAGTCGATGTGGATCACACCTTGTGAATCCCAGAAAACGGTGGCCATCACCTTTCCGGCCGATGGGACAGTCTTCGCCTTCTTCGGAGCACGTTCGCTGGGTGAAGTCCACTGTTTCGACTGTTCCTTGGTCTCTGGTGTGTACCAGTGAATCCATGTTTCGTCGACTGCCACGAAATGACGCAGAAACTCCTCCCTGGCGCTTAAACAGCGTCAAACACTGCTCTGAAATTATCTCGCATGTTGTCCGGAGTAAGCAAACGCGGCACCAATCGCGCCGACAGTTTTCTCATGCCCAAAATTTCAGGCAGGATATGACCACCGCGATCTTTTGAAATGCCTACTGTCTCAGCTATCTCGCGCACCTTCAGTCGGCAGTCTGGCAATGCGAGACCGTGGATTTTTGTCACGTTATCCTCCGTGGTAGCCGTTTTAGGTGCACCTGGACGTGGCTCATCAAAAACCGACGTGCGAACACGTTGAAACTCGTTAAACCAATTTTTGATGGTCGGCATCGAAGGAGAAGAGTCACCGTACACAGCATCCAAACGTTCTTTGATTTCGCTGCGCGATTTTCCTTCCAAAAACAAGAATCGAATCACCGACCGATATTGCTCTTTTTCCATTTTTCTAAAATCCGCGGACACTCGTTCCACACGTGGTCAAAACAAAACTACGAGCCCGATTTCGACAGTAGCCGTCTACTAGAATGTACTGCACGATAGTAAGTTGGTCTTGCGATACTGGCGCCATCTGGCAGTGAGACTAAGTATTTATCGGACCACCCTCGTATTATGAGTTATTGCTATGAGGTGAAACCAACCAAATCAACTGATGCTTTTGTCGGGCATTGAAGGATTGAAGTTCTACAATACGAGCAAAGAAGCGATAAAGCGATTTAGTAGCACGACAAATCTTGACATGGCCAATACCAAATACCTTTTGATCCGATCGATGACGCATGGCTTGGCTGAGCAGCACAAATTGTCTCAATTCGTGGGTCGCCCCAAATTACATGCCCTTTTTCCTACACAGAACTCGTACATTGCCGAAAAAATTGGCTAAATTTAGAGCCAAACGATGGATCATACTTTCACGAATAGGCATGTAACCACTTTTCCGAAATGATTTCCAAATTTCAACAAAAAAATATGCCAGTCCCATTTATACCTCTGATGTCAATTCATTTTATTTAGCCATTTAAAGAAGAGCTGTTTAAGTGCCTTAAGTAAACTAATCTTTAATTTTTAAGGGTACCATAAGGGAAGTTGGCAGTTTAGGTAAACTATCGATTTCCGTCAATTTCAAAAAAGGTCAGGATGGACAAGACACGTAGAACGGATGGACAATAGACAAACATTCAAAAGTGTTCAAATGAGTGGAAAACCCGAGTGAAAAATACCACCTGGAAGGCCGCACCGTATATGGGAGGACGATATATGGATAGACTTGGAAAAAACATGGAAGGCACACTCATGATAAGAAGGCTGATGAAGAGTTATCAACGAGCCTCTGAAATTCCGAGCCCCTATTGGCCGGCAATAATAATAATTTTCAAACCAAAACGATATGTGTTGTGGCTCACTTAAATATCAGGAGTTCTTCGCGCCCACGCCAACACACGTTTCCGCATTTTCTCACATTTCCTCTAATTTCAATAAAACATTTGATACAGGGTCATCCAATTAGAGTTGTCATTTTAAATTAATATAAAAAACGGTGAAATTCTCACTTCAATGAAACCCAAGCTCCGAGATTCGTAGTGGAATACAATGAAAATGAACGCGCGCTAAATGGTTCATGAATAATCTAAGACACATGAGCAGAAGTTATAAAAGGAGGAAAAGAGATAGAAAGAAAATATTGCGTCTATGTTCAAACGAATCAAGTGATTACGCAATATCAATTTCTTCTATAAGCTTGATCGCGCTCTTTTGAATTTTATCTAGCAGGTGCAAAAAGGTCGTGATAACACCAGAGCCGGTATAAGCGTGGTACTCAAGTTTGGAGAGGATATAGGCCTTATAGACTTAAGCCAATTAATTTTTTGCAGTTCTTAGGGAAACCCAGATATTTCGCTTCGTTCTTTCCGACCTCAAATATGTGGTCATTCCAACTAAGTGTTTTATTAACTAAAATACCAATGATGGAAAGTTTCTCGGTTTCGTAAATACGTAAATACCATCCATGAATGGCCAATTACTAAGGGTTCGCTTAAGTGGCACTAGACAGCATTGGGTCTTCCTAACATTAAAATCTGAACCTTAATGTGCTTAACATACCTTGCAGTCCCAATTCTAAGATCGTAGACGTGAGTCTTAGGGTGCATATAAAAAACTGAGGGTACTGAAGAGTATAAAAGTCAGGAAGAGTGACGAGTGACAAAACATAGCCTTGGGAAACACCAGTTTTAATTTGGTGAATATCAGGTTGAAACCATCCAAAACAACTTGAGTTGCACAGCCCTATTCCTGATCCATAGAAAACGGGATTGATCCATATGCATTTTTGGCAAAAAAGTCTGATGTCAAATTCTGTCAAATGTTTTAGAAATATCAAGCGCAACGACCTTGTTTCCACCGAGTTTATGCAAAGATTGTTTGCACTTTTGCCTCATAAAAAAGTTTCCTCAATTCCAGCTGAAGATTTATCAGCGTTTCCAAGACCTAAAGTAGAAAAGAGAAGACGTGAAGGGAGACGCAGATTCGCCTTTTTATGGACAGGTTGGACGAATCTGTTTTCCATCTACTCGGGAAGAGACCAAAAGAGTAGAACAGATGACAAAACTAGCGCAGTGATTTTGCTAGCACAGGAGAATACCTCTTCAGAAATATGAGAGGAATACCATCAGGGCCATCTTTAAGTACTGTTGTTTTATTCATCGCGAGCAGCTGGCATACCTTCTGGAATATCTTGGACTTGAAGTTTCTCCAAGGTGATGCCAAACCTGCTCAACGGCTATTCGTTCAAAGGGCGCACCTACATTCTACTGGGTCATCTTTGCTTTAGTTTTCACATTAGGACCTTTGCTGTGATGCATCAGTTTTCGACGTCCTCTCGTGCACCGGGCTAATAGAATCGTTCTTTTATCTTCTCCAAGATGTTGCTTACTCCAAAATGTCGACTCAATATGCCGTCGTACATCTCCCGAAGGACGTCCTGTACCTTTGAGCGAGGTACAAGACGCCGTCCTCGACTTGGAGTGAGTCGCATAAAGCCCAATATGCTTTCAGAGTACGGCTTTTGACGACTACATCTCGGCCGTCGGGTTTTTCCATGTGCTACTTCCACGCCAGTATGAGCTCGATATCTGCGTCTGGCTATTTCGGATTTCTTCTGTGCTCCAGCCAGGACTTGGTTCGGCTCTTATTGCTTGGATGAAGGCAGCATCCTACAATTCCCTTTGCTTGCGAACAAAGCTTGCAGTCTCCTTTGCACGGCCTACGAGACATCGCATGTGCATTAAAATGGAGCTTTCCTTTACGATGTTGTATTTCGAACTTATACATCTGCAGTTCAATTCATCTCGTCCCTCGGGATTCTTGAGCTGCAGCAACCATCTCAGGAATTTCTGTCCGTACAAGTATTTGAGGAAGTGTTTCGTTGCCAGAATTAGCACCAAGAGTTCCCGTCTGGCCAAGCAGTAGTTTCTTTCTGGTTTGAAGACCACCTTGCTGAAGTAAGCGACAACCTCTTCTTCGTCATCATACACCTGGGAAAGGCTAGCTCCAACTCTCACATTACTACCGTCTTCGTCTACGATGAAGCTTTTTTCCCAACGCGGGATAAGGTAGTATCGGTGGTTCACATAGTCGTTACTGATCTCCCCTTCTCCGTCAACTGGCACAAGCTTTTTGCGAACCCGGCGAAATCCTTTATGAATCGTAGGTGGCCATGACTAGAAAACTTCTCGATTGATGTCTGTCTCCGAGAGTTGGTCAATTCTTAAATTCTTGACAGCTACGCCTTCCGTTTGTGTAGTTCTGGTTCTTGGCGGTGCCTTGCATTGGCGTCCGGTTTTATTGCAGTTTCAGCTGCGTACCTGTCTTTCTGCAGTATTTTGTTGTTGCTCAGCATCAATTCTCTGACAAAAACGTTCCTCCGTTGATATTTCCCTTACGCGATGGACACCTTAGGAAGCTTGGTCTGCTGCTTCCATCGTCGGTGATGGCCTGAATAAAGGCTTCAGCTGCTATTTCGTTGATACTCTCCTTGTCCACGTTCGGGTATGAGATACATATGTGCCAAACGCTCGACATCAGATTTTAACTGCTGAAGTGTCTCGGTATTCATTTGGGTTCTTTGGCGTAACTGATCCCTATATACTTGCTGCATGTGGTGGTCGCCAAATCAGGTCTCCGGGACATTTACGAGGCATCCATAGTCACTCTGGTCATTCTCTGGAAGAGTTCGTAGCATTTCCGCAGCCGACCTTCTAAGCGCAAGCGTTAGTGCAACCGCCTTATCCTCGTCATTCTAATTATTCGTTAAAGCAGCAGCTTCAATTTGTCTCCTGAATATTGGCCATCAAAAGCTGGGGGCTCAATTACCTTTCTTTTCGGACTTTCCATTTTTTTTTTATAAATCGTGCAGGTTTAAGAGTTACAACCTGGACGGGGTGTAGATGGTTTGTGTCGAAGATGTTCGTTCTCTACTCTCCGGGGGTGGTTGTCCTAGATAGGATTTGATAGTTTCGACTGGATTTGCGTTGGTTCTGATTCACAGTAACTCTTTTGTTTTCATGTAATTAAGGTGTTGTATTGGGAATGCACACACAGAGAATGAATTTTGAAGTGATCTCATGCTGCGAGTGTTATGCCTTCGTCAGCACTTTCTGATCATCTCTCATTCACAAATGATGTTGTTACACAGTTTTTCTGTATAGGAATTGTTCTTGACTATGGACGGACTTGAACTACAGACCTTCGGCTGAACAGTCGTTGAAGATTACCATTGCACCACGACCACCCCGTCCATGGTACTTATTCGAACTTTCTGGTTCTTCACATGTTTTAGTTCTTTTTCGAACTCCTCCAACTTCTGCTCAACTTATCCTTCGACGGCCTCTACGCTCTGTTCAATGGTTCCCATTTGCTTGTCGATTTTTAGAATTTGTTTTCGAGAATTTTTTTGTGATCATCGAGTCTCTTAATCTGCTCTACGAATTTGTCTGTGAGCAGCTTCATCAATGCCATCATGTCGGTAGGCGTACTCACGTGTTCTTCCTCCTCGACATCAAAGAGAACAGTTTCTGAGTCCCCAAACTCCTTTACGATGACATTCTCAAAATGAAGATTTCTCTTATTCAATTCACTCTTGGACTAGTGTTAGATTTCCTAATTTCCGGCCCATTTTGACTACAGAAGTATTTGTCACAGTTTTCGGTAACTTGCGCTTGAATCTTTTCGCAGCATTTAAGAAGTTTTATCCCACTTCTGACACCAATTGTAGCGCTTTTATTAATTATTATGTTCGCCGAAATAATACTCCTGTTCTTTCCTTTATCTATTTATTATTACTCTTTTATAATCGACTATCAATCGTCTTCTGTCCTCCTTTTTTTATACTCGTATCTTTTTTTACTTAGCAGATGTTCCATCGTTATAGTACTGTTCGAAAGTGGATTTGTTCCATATTGTCCAATAAAATTCGACATTTGAGTGCAATTTGAAATCATTGTGCTGGCTGCAGAAAGTGCGGCATGCACATTGGCTTTGCCGAACCATTTCATAGACCATCGTTCACAGCCCATTCGCTGGGTCAATCGCACTAGAACAAATTTCAAAAAATACGGCCCAACGAAACGGCCGGCTCAAAAACCACATCAAACTGCCTCTCGATAAGGATAGAGAGGATTCCCCGATTTTCCAGTCAAAATGTAAAAAGGGTGTAAAAAAGTCATTCAATTTAGGAATCCAATCAGTGGCAGCACAACGTTGGTCGCGAGGTCAGTAGACCTGTCTTATACACCAAGCTCTTTATGCAAGATGCTGGCAAAGTGGTAGCCGATAGACCGGATTCCCGTGGTCGTCCTGATATATGGGGTTTCAAGCAACAAGATTTCGAATTTTCATATCAATAAACTGCCCAAGACGTGTAAAATTGCCGATTTTATTCGCCACAGCATTGGGAGAAGGCACTTGATGATGACAAAATACAGTACGAACTTTACGAAATGTTTCCGCGATATTTTCATTGGCAAGGGACACAATTGGATTGCCCTTTAAAAAATTCCTTGAATAAACCAAAGTTTTACTTCCCTCCAATTTCATGATATTTACGTCCATTCCCGCCCAAATAGTCTACTTTTGTCCATATCTATCCATTTGACTCCACCACAAACCCATCAAAGGACAAAGACCCCATAAAAGCAGTCCCAAAATCCATATATGTATGTCCATGAATGTCATCATTCAACTGTTCCCTCGTCTTTTGTACATGTTCTATATATAAATAGAAACTCTGAATGACAGTCATAAAAAAAGTTTTAATAATTCATTTGATTTTCATACAAGTTCGATAAAACGTTCTCCTCATTACCCTCCGATTTCTCGGTCTCCTCGGATTCCCAGGCATGCGACGTTGCTTGTGGAGCAATCAAATTATCAATTCGAAGGCATAGTGACATGGGGAAGAACCGAAGAAGGAGAATAGAAATAAAAAAAATAAAAAAAAGAAGACAATCAACGTCATCAAAACCAAAGAGAAGGTATTTCTTTATCCCTTTCGTCGGATATAAACAAACCACCAAACCAGTTGTGCTGTGGCGTATCCATATGCGAAGGTGAAGCGGGAAAAGAAACTCAATAAAACTTTACTGTCGTACATTTGGTGAAGCAAAGCGGAAGGCACAAAGCACACACAAGCGCCATCCTGGATCCCAGTTCTCATGTTCCATCTTCGGGTAACCCAATCACTCGAGCCTTTCAAGCTCTTCAATCAGTTTCCCTTTTTTTGTCCCGAATTTCTGCTATTTTCTGAGGAATTACGTCAGGGCAGTGGTGGCAGAGTGGCACAGTAGTCTCCAGTTAGGACTGCTTCTTGTCATCTATGTAACTAAAGAAGAATCACTCAGTCGCTACGGAACGTGCGTAGTTTGACAATTCCACATGTGAAGGTCCTTTTTTCGTTGTTATCGCTCTCGGCCATCATGAGGGCATATGAAACCGGCGAAAGGAAGAGAGGCACAGAATCGATGATTAGGAATCGAAAACTCATTACGCATCGGTGACATCTGAGGTAAATTCCCCAAATTGACGAAAATTCTTTCATTGGGAAGGAAATAGAATCGGAGGCGTCACAGTGCACCAGAGGCGTACATGATAAGCAAATTGTTACGAGTGTGTTACCTTTCATTTTGGGGACAGAAATTAGATTACCTTAGCCTCTTCCATTACCTCTTTTCGAAGTGGTTAGGATGCATAGGACACAAAAAAGGGATACTCCTTCAACGGTATTAATTTAACCGAATTGTTCGTTTTCTCCCACTTCCGATTCTAGAAACTAGGCATCCACACGGCTCTTCCCACAAATTCAATTCCGACCCACTTACGGCGTACGTACATCAACATCCCTTAGATCAAAATAAAAAAATTCCTTTTAACCTTCTTTAACAAAACACACTGCTACCGCCACCGCACACGTTATCCCGTTTCAAGGGTAACACACATCCTCGCTGGGCAAATGGAAGAAAACACTCATATCCGAGTGATTCGCAGAAACAAATAATAAAAACGTTTTCATATATCCATGTTGTCAACATCCTTTTTGAGACATTTAATTCCACACATCCAGCGTTTCAGTCAGCCGAAGTCGTTACATACGAGTATCCTTGATACTGGTGAAATTCCTTTCATCTACCTAGGGCTACGGTGAATGTATTTCTGTATGTTTGGGGTTGGTTCCGTCGCTGGATTGCGTCAGGACCAATAAAAAAGCTAACAAACACGACTATGAGTTCATTCATTTTCTATGCGGATAGCTTTGGGTTGAGTGTGTCGGGAAGGAATGGCGAATTTTTTTATGTATACTTTGATCCTTCCTTAAAATACTGGTATTCCTAGGTAAATTTTTCGTTCACTTCAAGCCAGGAGGTACGCATAAATGGAGTGAATTTGGCTTTCGAATTGATGGTCCTTGCAAACCGTTCGTATTGATGAGCAAATAGAACTTAAAACGATTAAAGGGGCGTTCAAAAAAAGGTGTGATTTTGAATTTCACGCCATTAGTGATCTGTCAATATTTAGCTAGCATTTAGAAACGAATTGAAGGTTATTGATAAAGTCACATAACGTGATGAACTAGTGAAAATTCACTACGAAAACGGTGAAAGCATCACAGAAATGTTTTATCAAGTTTATTAGCTTTTTCGTCATCATCAAGTTATTTCGCCCCCAGCTATAATGAGGATTAGAGCCGAAAAATCTAACAATCACCTATGTTGTGATTGTGTCACCACAGGTGAAAGGAGGCTACAAGTTCCTGCCGACTCTGAACTCCAGATTTCGGCGAAGGGGCTATAGGCCTTTGAGATTTCTTAGGTAATAGTAAAAAACAAAAACGAGTAAGACTTATTCGTTGTGAAATAATTTTTCGTTTATTTTGAACCTTGGAAAATCCTACTATGTAATCACCTTTTGGTGTCGCATAAATAGTGGCCGAGAGAGCGAATGCGCTCGTTTTTTTTTTGCACTCTCCTTCATTTTTCAAATTGTTTCTGCCTGGACAGCGGCTTGTTAACATAGAATTTGGTCTTCAACCAACCCTACAGGACGAAATCAGAAAATATTAGGTGAGGTGGTCGCCAAAGCCATTCGAAATCTAGCGAGATGAAAAGAAAGGAGCAAAAAAGCAATCGAGGCTCGCGCTGTGGAACGAGATTATGTCAATGCCCTCATTAGTTAGAATTCATTTGGTTCATTATCATTTGTTGCCAAAAATCACCATATCTATAGGTTTATGGCATCCTCGAACGTGGAATTACCTAAGCGACGCAATTTATCGATCGCTAAGAGTCAATGTATTCATAGAAATTTAAAGGGGAATAATTTCAGAGCAGCACGAGTTGTGCGTCAGAGAAACGTGTGAGGGATGCCCAACTACGAAGACTCGATCGCATCGGTTATCTTTCAACGCATGGCTTTAATGCCTATCCCTCACATCATCTTCCATGACTAGTATCACCAAGTTTGGTAGTACTGATCATGCTTGATGTGTATACCTAATGGTGTGATCTGAAGGCGTCTTGTTCACTCAATATTTTGCACGATAGTCACGTTGCCTTTTCGCAGCTGAGAACATGTTTTGAATGTAAAGCTGCGTGATGACAGACTGTTGTGGTAGCGTGTACTGTTCTGTCGCACGAATTTCGCAAATGCGAAAGCCACAAGTTTAAGAGATAAGAAGAGTTTTAATAGCCCACCCACCCAATAGTTGTTCACAATTCATCGACATTTATTTTGTGCCCTTCTTCAGTGAATCTTCAGTGGATCTTCCGAGTATCTTCTGTGAGTCAGCTGAACATAAGCACGGACAGTGACTCAGGACGGCAACAGACAGAAAATAAATATAACGACAACGACCATAACAAGAAGGTTTGAAAATAAATTGATGTGCTGTATACTACTCCCTAGGTAAATACCACGCGACTAGCACTCCGATTTGGGTTTTAACTCGAGCGCCGTACTAGAGGACCCAAGCCAACAACAGTAAGAGCCCCGGCTCGAGTTTTCACCCAAACAGCCTTGGCTTGGTGACTGTCAGTCAGATTTCAGACTCGGGTTGTTATCCGGAAGGAACTGACTGGATGCTCTCAGCGCGACAGTATTAACAACAAGGCAACAAGGCGCCACTACGGACAAGTTTCATGATCGGATCATAACTCTGAAGGACAGAACAACAACTAGTACGAGTAAGTCTGCGGGTGTCACAACAACAAACTGTGACTTTCAATGACTTGTGATGACTTTTCTAACTATATGGGCAGTTATCTTTACTTTACCGCCCTTCACAGCTCCCTCTATCAACGCTATTTAGCTTAAACGTATAGCCAATCGTATACGTCATCCTAAGTCCTACATACCTGTTCCTTGGCGCGCGGTGAAAGTGCTCTTTATTCCCAAAATAGGGAAAGACGATTACTCACTCGCCAAGAGTTTTAGACCAATCAGTCTAACATCCTTCTTGCTGAAAAGCATGGAGAGATTAGTAGAGTTGCACGTGCGCAAAGTTGCCCTTCGAATGCACCCTCTCTCGGACATGCAACATGCTTATCAGCGTGGAAAATCCTGCGAGACTGCGCTTCTAAACCTAGTTGGAAGAATTGAATGCGCACTTGAAAGGAAAAAGTACATGCTCTGCATTTTTGTCGACATTAAAGGAGCATTTAATGACGCTACTTTCGACAACATGTGTAATGCTGCTAGACGGCATGGCGTAGATGAAGCACTGGTTTTGGGGATCAAAGCAATGCTTATGCAGGCCTCGAACAATGTGTCAAGTCTGGAGTAAATAGGGGCTGCCCGCAAAGTGGCGACTTGTCTCCGTTGTTATGGTGCATGGTGGTCGACTCTCTGCTCGATGCTCTCAATGCCTCTGGAATCTATGCCCAAGCCTATGCGGATGATGTTGCTGTCCTCTCTGTCAGCTCAAGGTTAGCGACTGTCTGTCTCAAAGCACAGGCGGTGCTAGATGTGATCGAGGACTGGTGCACGAACAACGGGCGTTGGTTAATCCTCTTAAGACTGATGTCGTTATCTTCACGAGAAAGAGGAAAAATACTGGCATGACTCAGCTCTGGATCATCGGCTGTTTGGTTGAACAGGCTAACACGCAAACACGTTGTGGCCTTTTTCACCAAACCCCAAAGAGCGGTCTGTCTCAGCTGCACGGGGTACAACTCGCATTGGAGTGAAAGTGTACCTGCGCGAAAAATATCCTGTCTCATGGATATGCCTTCTGACGCAATGGCACCTGCCATCCTACTGCGCTGTAATTTCACAGTCACATTTCAATGGTGTCAGGACTGGCTTTGGCCAGACACTGAACCTGGAATGGACTGTCTTCGCATTTTCACAGATGGCTCCAGGACTGGGCAAATGTCCGGCGCTGGAGATCTAAGATGAACTCGCTAGAAGGGACTCAGAGGAGAGTTTCTCAGAACCTGAACCCGCCTTACGTCTACCTGCTTCCACGGTCAAATCTGACATCAACGACTAGATGTAGGTACTGTGCACGATGCAGGATGACTAAGCGCGTACGCCATGATGTCTGCAAGAAGTCCGCGACATTCTTCTTATCCTTAAGGAGAAATTATTGCAGCAGGCTTACGTCATTACGGACCGCTGCATGACACAGATCACTTTCTCTGCGACTGTCCCGTATTCGCTCGCTCACGGTGGCGCACCCTTGGGGCCGACGTGTGCCGAATCTCTTAGCTCTACATCACTGAAGCCCCTCCTCACTTTTCTTCGGACAACGGGGAAAATACAATAAAGAAAAGTGTCTGTCTGGTATAGCAATTTACCAGAATTTGTGTCTGAGTGCTCCAACAGAGAGTCGAAGCCTCCAAAAAAAAAAAAAATAAAAAAAAAAAGAGTGCTTAGGCGCATTTGCATGAGACTCCGAAAACCCGAGAAAAACAATGGAACAAACTTTCTCTCTTTCCCTCTAATTTGAGTAGAGGGTGACAAAAAAATATATAAACTTTTCTTAAACATTTTTTTTTTTCGTTTAATTTAAATTAACACCTCTTGTTGGATCAACTATATATCACACGCTTTACATGATGGATCAGAGTGATATATTGGAAATGCCACAGGAATGACTGTTAGGGACCATACTTTTTCCAAATTATAATACCCACGCGATTTTTGGCGAAAAAGGTTATGAATATCTCCGTTCACGGGATTCTACGGCTCTACAAACATTGAGACTATCTGCGTATGATTAAGACACAATTGACAGTCTCTTCTGAATTCCATATGGCATCTTCGACCGACAGGAAAAGAGTGAAATACAAACCTATAATTGCTAACCACATGCTAACACAACAGCATATAAGCAACAATGCCACAAAGCCATTTCGTCCACACGACGATATGAGCTCTGTCAATGCCTTATTCATTACTAAATAGCATGTTCCCGTATTCAAGGGTCATACATATGTACATTCCCACAGTGCCCGATTCTCATGGCACTGCCACATGCCAAGCGACACATAGACCAGTAGCAATAGAGCTGAAATGTTTCAAGTATCCTCGTTCGGTGGATAAGTGGCAAGCCAGCAGGTACGTGAAGAGCGAACACAGTTGAAATGAAAGTGTTTACTCATTACTGGATGGATGTTGTTTTAGCCAAAAGCTTTTTCCCAACCAACATTTATAGTAGCGGTTCAAGAAGGTCAGTACTTCAAATTCCCTTTCCTGATACGAGTATGACGCGCTGGCATTTTCAGTTAATATTTAAGTAAATTTGCTAAATGAAATGCAGATTAAGGGGTAGGGCTATCGACCTATTAATCCATGTACTAGCCACCACGACATAAAATGCCTTTCAGCCTATATACATACGAAATTGAGGGTCATAATCATCTTTCGAGGCCGACAGAAATTGCTTTTAAATTGAAAACAAAAAACCTAGAGCAATATAGCCTAAAAGACCGCTAGATACCGGCGCATCTCAACGGTACCGCTTGGAATCCGTTTCCCCATTTACCATGTACATATCTCAATTGAATACATGCTGGGTGTAGCCGATGACACAAATACTCATTACCTCGTTTCATCTTCCACTGGATAATCTAATACATAACCTAATTACTGTCGGATAGGGGAAGGTGTTTAGGTAGGCAACACCCCTAATGATTTTCGTTTTGGCTAATTTTATTTAAATTCTCATTCGAGTCATCCGTCTCCCGTGTGTGGAGGAGGCTATTTGTAGCGAATATTTGAATTTTCTTTGGAAAATTAGATTTCTTACGGGGAAACTCAATAAAAACGGCAAAGTAGCGAGGTAAAGAATCGAGCGATGGATGACGTGAGATGACGATGAAGGAATTTATTGTTGGTTTTTTCGTTACACGGAATTGTCCTTGGAAGAGTTTTATTCCGTTCTGGCGCTCTCGAAGTTGGCACTGTTCCGTCATGTGAAGTGAAGGCTTTCGAGTATGTAATGCCCTTTCTGCCATGAATGTAGTCATTTCGATGAAATGGAAATTAAATTTATTTATTTCCTTGTCGTCCTCGTTGTCGTTTTATTCCTTTTTGTCTAACAGGACCGTTAAGGAAGAAATCATCCTTGCTTTGTTGGCAGTTGACACAAACAAGTGACATTGATTGCAAGAAATAAATTGACATTTGTCCTTACAGTACATATTCAGTCTTGGATTTTGGCAACAGCCTGATACCTGCAGCCCCTGTAGCTTCCAATTTAATTATACCACAAACCGCAGCTAAATATAGCTTTAGATCAAGACCAGACCAATGGATTTCATGCGATATCTCATGTAGAGAAGAAGTCACCAGGCCCGATGTCAGGCAACTTCAGACATCCGTCAAGCAAAACATTTCTTTTTTTCCATCAAACCTAAGTGGTTAAATTTCCTAGAAGCTGGTCTAGTAAAGTTAAAACGTAAAAGTTTGGTGGTTCAATGGAATTCTATATATATGAGTCCACTTACACATGTTCTCAGACAATGCAAAATTTGTCGTGGTTTCCTTCTTCGTGGAAGAGGACAACATTATTCTAATCTGTCAATGCAAAGTAGTTACTGACCAATAGGTGTTCTACCTTTTCCGTTAAATTTCTTGGAGAAAATGAGTAGGTTAAGGTGGCCGACTTTCACTTGACCTAGGCTATAGGCCAAGGATGTTTTGAGGAAAAAAACAGGGTGGCCCAAGAACACTGACCAACTGGTCAATTGCTTGGATCCTTAAACTTAGACTCTTTTTAAGTCATTTTCCAGAGTTTCGGAACATCGGGCGATAGGTACCCCTATCGAATGATCTCTTTGAGGACCCCAGAGTTCCTGATAGACCCGCGATTTCAAAGAAAAGAAAAAGTTTGCAGCGTTCACGGGTGATATTGTCAACCGCTGCAAATCGCCTAAACGAGACATAAGACGCATCCTTCTAAATGTCTCCTGCAGCGCGAGCTGTGTGTGCGACAACGCCTTCCTGTTGGTACCACAATGTTCTCCGGTCCCAATTCATCCATTTGAAGTCATAGTCACCAGCGTCCTCGTAAAAATTAGGCCTGAAAACACTTTCTTGTCACATGTCATGCAGTGACTGAGAAAATGCAATAAGTTTTCGTCAGTGATACATACGAGGGTGGTTCGTTAAGTACCTAGCCTCGCCGCCAGATGGCGCCAGTATCGCAAGAGCAAGTTACTATCGTGAAGTACATTCTAGTAGACGGCTACTGTCGGTCGGTGATTCAATTCTTGTTTTTGGAAGGAAAATCGCGCAGCGAAATCAAGGAGCGTTTGGATGCTGTGTACGGTGACTCTTCTCCTTCAATGGCGACCATCAAAAGTTGGTTTAACGAGTTTCAACGTGATCGCACGTCGGTTGTTGATGAGCCACGTCCAGGTGCCCCGAAAACGGCTACCGCGGAGAATAACGTGACAAAAATCCACGATCTCGTATTGGCAGACCGCCGATTGAAGGTGCGCGAGATAGCTGAGACAGTGGGCATTTCAAAAGATCGCGTGGGTCATATCCTGCATGAAATTTCGGGCATGAGAAAGCTGTCGGCGTGATGGGTGCAGCGTTTGCTCACTCCGGACAACAAGCGCAACCGTGAGACCACTTCAGAGCAGTGTTTGACGCTGTTTAAGCGCAATCCGAAAGAGTTTCTGCGTCGTTTCGTGACTGTCGACGAAACATGGATCCACTGGTACACACCAGATACTTCACCCGGCGAACGTGCTCCGAAGAAGGCGAAGACTGTCCCATCGGCCGGAAAGGTGATGGCTACCGTTTTCTGGGATTCACAAGGTGTGATCCATATCGACTACCTGGAGAAGAGCAAAACGGTCACAGGGCTGTACTATGCCAAATTCAACCGATTCAACGCCAAATTGAAGAAAAAACGGCCCCACTTGGCGAAGAAAAAAGTGCTCTTCCACCATGATAACGCACCGGCTCACACCTCCGCCCTCGCCACGGCCAAATTGATCGAATTGGGCTACGATCTGATGCCCCATCCACCGTATTCTCCAGATTAGGCCCCGTGCGACTTCTTTTTGTTTCCAAACTTGAAAAAGTCACTCGCCGGGCAGAAATTTCAGTCGAATGTGGAGGTCATCGCCGCCACGGAGGCCTACTTTGCAGACCTCGAGAAAACGTGTTTTTCAGACCGATTAAAGAAGTTGGAGCATCGCTGGGTCAAGTGCATCGAGCTAAAAGGAGACTATATTGAAAAATAAATCCAAAATTTTTGTTTTTCTTTTGTAGGCTAAATCCTTATCGGACCACCCTCGTAGATTTTCAGTGCATCTGACGAGCAAATTTTATTTGTTTAGTATCTACTCAGATGGGGATGGGCCTCGTCGCCCACGATGGTTGTGACCGAAAATCGCTCACCTCGCCATCTAGACTCGATCGATGGTCTGCAGACAGTAGCTGATGGTCGGAATGCTCTAAATGCATAAGGAATATATTTGAGTCTCTGAGAATTATGTTTCTACTGCAATCATGAAAGTTAAAGATATTAGACAAGGATTTTTTGGTTATCTTCAGGGACTTTGACAGAGTAAATCATTTATTACTTACGAGGGCTGATCCAAAAGTAATGATAACCGCATACAAATCTAAAAAAAAAAAGTGCTTGCTTATATGGTCACCCGGTTAGCGTGGAAAAATCATTTAAATACGCCACGATTCCGAGGAGGTTCATTCATTTAAATACCAAGCGTCGAAGGGATAACGTCAAAATTCGGAAAAACGAAATTAGAGCTGTCACCAAGTACCTCTGCTTGAAAAACCTGTCCAACAAAGACATACACAGCGACTTGATGAAAACATTGTAGGGCACTACTCCTCGATTTTCCACAGTAGAACGCTGAAGGGGGTAGTCTCATATGACCATTTCGAAAAATCGATTTTTTTTTCATATTTCGATAGCAATATGATCTGAAAAATTCAGACCGAAATTCCTAGTATTAAATAAGTTAAAACTCATAGTCGCCGACGCAGCTGCTACCTTTCTATTGTTGTCACCGGTCTGTTATACCTGCGTACGGAGCTTTAGTACATTACCTACCTGTGTATATGCAAAATAGTGTATATAAATGTTAGTAGTGAATATATATAAAAAGACCAAGGCAATGATGGTTAAGCTAAGTACATACTATGGTATAGCTATATTGAGAAATCCAGATTGTCAAGAAGAAATGAAGAAAGCAGTGTGGGCTACATACATACTATCATTACATTTCTATCAATGAAAACCCCCAGCACTCGTACTGCTCAATTGCATGGTGCAAGTATTTACAACATACGGCAGCATTTGATGAAGAAACACCAAGTTTTTTGAAGCCAATTTACGAAGAATTATCATCTGATGATCTGATACAAAGGTGCTTGGGAAAAAACACTCAGAACTACAACTAGTTGTTTAATAGTTGCACCTCGAGATTGGCTCCAAAGCATCATATTGTTGGAAAAAAGACACTGAAAATTGCTTCATGGAGAACTGCGTGTATGTTTAATGAAGGATTTTCACCCCTCCTTAAAATAATGGAGATTTTTGGATCGCAAATTGGCTGAAAGGCCTAATCGTATGCTGAGGAGTACGATGAACGACCAATAACCCGTGCAGAGCGATCCACGTCCGAGGCATCCAAAAAGGCAAGGGCTTTCCTCAGGTCACAAAAACCGGCAGAAAATGATGCGTATGAAGCCACCGAAGGGTTATTGCATGGTCCAGGCATAGCAGATGAGTGTAAGTATAAACTTTCCACGAAAATTCTGCTCTTGAAACTTTAAAAGCATTTTTCTTGGAACATCATTTTCTAAAACTGTGCAGGGACGGGTTAAGAATATCCCTGCAGCGATACCTCTCGCTTGTCGTAAAAGGCGACTAAAACAAAGGTAAACAAAAATACATCTAGGCAATTTAGAAAACACCAAGGTGAGCCTAGGGACTCAAATACCACCATTAAACTGCCCCACAAGGGTGCATGCAAATCAGTGGGTTGACACGACTGGAGATCACCGGTGTTGTAAGAGTAAGATCAAACAAAAAAAAAAAAAAATCTGAAGCATGCCCGTGTCAAAAAAAAGAGGGGAAGAAAGAAAACGGTCAAACCGTAGCATTATGGAAAAGAACGCTAAAAGGAAAAGCACTACCCCGCCAGGCACTACTAATGGTCGTGATCCTGGGACGAGCAGCAATGCTCGGGTCAGAGCTATAGGATTTCCGGGGGATAGCAAAGTAATGCAACGGCATAAGCCACACTTAAGAGTCGCGAGTTGGAACGTTGGAAGCACGAGAGGTCGCAGCTATGAGCTTGAAGAAATGATGGTTAGAAGGCGAGTAGACATCCTGTGCGTACAAGAGACGAAATGGCGAAACACCGGTAATCGGGCACGTTTCTTGGACGTTAAAACAAAAGCCTACAAGATGTTTTATTATGGATTGGAACAAGGAAAAAACGGAATCGCCATCATCCTTGCGGCAGAGCTACTTGGAAACGTCTTAACCATTTCAAAGTCCAGTGACCGTTTGATGGCTCTCAAATTGGTGATGCATGGTGAGGTGTGGAACATCGTAAGCGCATATACCCCTCAAGTCGGATACAAACAAAAAGAAAAAGATGCATTCTGGCTAGATTTCCACAACCTTGTCAAAATCATCCCAAAGGAAGAGCTTTTGTTTGTTGGGGGAGATTTAAACGGACATGTCGGGAAGACAAGCGAAGACTATGAAGGCTACCACGGAGGGCTGGGATACGGCACCAGGAACTCTTCAGGTGAAGATATCCTAAACATGTGCAAGTCGTACGGTCTTATAGTGCTAAATACCATGTTCGTCAAACAAAGCCTGTACCTGATCACTTATAGCAGCGGCGGGAATGAAACTCAAATAGACTATTATTTGGTATCCAGTTCTATGAAGCCACTGGGAGACGTCTCCACCAAGGAGACGCGATCGCCCCTCAACACCGTCTCCTCCTGACTGAATTTTTTATGGAGGCGAGTAAGAAGTCAAAGCAGCAAACGAAGGTGTCTGAGAGAATCAAGTGGTATAAGCTGGATAAAGGAAAAGGCGAAGCTTTTATTACCAACATGAAAAACTACCTCTTTTCCATTATCGATGAGGTCGATAATGAGGAGTGCAGAGCACAAGACATGTGGGATTCCCTACAACAATCCGGCCTGGTGAAAGCCAAATCACTGCTCGGAACATCTAAAGGCCCCTGCCAACACGCAAAAGACCTGGTGGTAGACAGACGAAGCCAAAGCAATGATACACGAAAAGAAAATGACCTTCCAAGCTTGGTCAAAGTGCTCTTCTATTAATAGAGAGGAAAAAGCTCGCCGTGAAAAGGTATATAGATATTGCAAAGGTATCGCGAAGAAAAAGTGCGCCGAATTCAAAGCGAAAAGCATGGAAGGCCTCTATCAGGAGTTGGAAAAAATATCGTCTTCCGCGTCTGACAGGAACCAGGCTACCCAGGAGCTTCGACAAAGCAATTTGAACAAAGGAGTAAATATCTTTAAGATAGCCGCCCAGAGAAGAAGAAATGCTCAGGAGATTCGTTTTCCAAAGTTTATTAACAATGCTGAAGGCCAACTCCTTGTAGATGATGAAAAAATTCTCCACAGATGGCGACAGTATTGCAAGGAACTTCTGAACGAACAGTTTCCCCGAGTGTACTTTCCAAGAGCCGCCCTGAATCATGCCGAAATATCCGACATCACAGTCGAAGAAGTTCGGTACGCGGTTAAAAACTCCAAGAAAAGAAAGCTGTTGGGCCGGACGGGATACCCTCTGAGTTCTGGAAAAAGATGAGAGACATCGGGTCTAGATGGCTCATGGTTCTTATCTCCAAATTTATGAGAGGTGACACTATGCCTAATCAATGGAGGGAAAGCTATCTTCTTAATTTGCACAAAGGAAAGGGTGATACGCGAAATTGTGATAACTACCGTTCGGTCAAACTGATGTCGCATACAATGAAGATCTTTGAACGGGTATTAGATAGCCGACTGCGGAAAATAATACGACTATCTGATGACCAGTGCGGGTTTGTCTCGGGTAAATCAACAACAGATGCAATCCAAAGTATAAGGGTCATGATGGAAAAGCATCGTGGTTCTTCAAAGGACTTGCATATGGTGTTGGTTGATTTCGAGAAGGCCTTTGACCGGCAACCAAGAGATCTTTTATGGGTAGCGCTAAGACAAAAAGGAGTTCCAGAAACCTACGTGCGAGTGATCATCGACATGTACAACAGAGCAACGACAAGAGTAAGATGCACCGCAGGAGTCACCGAATAGTTCGCAATCAAAGTCGGTGTACACCGAGGGAGCGTCCTCAGCCCACTGCTCTTTATAGCAGTCCTTGATTGTTGGCTTGAAGGAAAAGTGACGGACCCCAATGTGAACCAGCTATTCTTTGCTGACGATGGAGCCATTATAAGTGATGATCAGGCATCCCTACAACGAGCACTTGATGTGTGGGTGGACATTTTTGAGGGACACGGGTATCGTATTAGTTCAAATCATGAATGGATTAAACGGGTTGATCCATTTGTCTTCAGTTTCTCGCTTTAAAAACACTCGTGGTCTCTTTATTCCTGCTCGCATATGAATTTATTTTGTGCTCTAGCAAGAAGGTGTCCAAATCAGGATAATCGTTCTCTTCAAGTGCTTTCCGGATTCGCTTGTAAATAATCGAATATGACGCGCGACGTATGTCAGTATTTGGCGTCGGCTCAAGTATGTGTGTTGATCGAGACGACAAGAATGGCGCTTCGAAACGACAGCGTTCGTGTGCATGTGTGCAGTGTGAGTCCCAGTTCCAGGCCAAAGTCCAAGTTATAAGTGTTAGTACAGTATGTACGTCAGTGCGTTCGATGCGCACTCTATAGCGTTCGTGTGTTTGTGTGCAGTGTGGCAGCACGCATCCACACAAACGTATTAACGCATATCCATAGATGAATCACAGACAATAGACTTGTGTTTATACCTATATACTCAGCCTACGCACACTGACGTAGTACTAATGCTAAGTTCGATTACGCACACCGACACACTAAACTAATTTCGGTTACGCGAGGCGGTCATTTCACCCATGCCGAGTCCTAAGATGTTTACACATCAAAAACGAGTCGACATTTCGGGGGTGAATCTCGTGAAATTCCAAAGAGATTAGGAAGTGTTTTTGTTACGTTTCGTAACCATGGACGAGATCTGAATCCACCATTTTAATCCTGAAACCAAATAACAATCGACGACAATAACAATCTAAGCAAGCTTTCTCACCGATGCCAAAGAAATTTAAAGTGTCAAGTTCGGGGGGGGAAAGTTTATGGCATCCGTTTTTTCCTATTCACCGTTCACTCCCAGTGACCGAAGTAGAGCCTCATCTCAAGGACCACATTCGAGGCAACAAATATGAAGACGGTGGCGAAGTTATGGCCGCTGTTGAGGCGTTTTGGAAGGGGAAAGGACAGAGATTTTTTTTTGTTCACGCCTGAAATGCATAGGCTAGAGAGGAGTGACATTTAAATCATTAGGAAACATTTTTACGAAAAAATGGTGATATTATTAGTCCTAGAGAGAAAAACCGAATCATGTTAAATTGCGCCTTCTCGACGGTCAACTGAAGCCTCAATTCCAAGAAATCACGCATCAAGGAAATTTGTCACCCAATTGAAGCATTACTTTTCTTACCAGCTATGTGGCATGTCGTCCACGTCCATGTGACCAATTTTAAAACAAAAAAATGAACCAAACTATTACACAAAATGGTGGCAGCAGCATCATTTTTGAAAAAGAAATTAGTCCAACAACAGTGTAGAAATCGCATCAAAATGTCACTGTTGATGAAGAGGTTGATCCACTTTTTCAGAGAACAGAGTGGCTCCGAAGATGGAATTCTCATTTTCGACACCGATGTAGGGTGATTCAAATCTCGCAGAAGCCAAGTCATGAAACTTGTATTTAGCAGTATTTTACCTCAAGTGCGTATTGACAAAAAAAACGTTAGCATACAAGGTTTGTTCAAGAAATAAGGTGACTTTTTTAAATTTCGCGAGCTAAGTACATTCGATTTTCTAGTTTGATTTTCACAAATGTAAAGATGAGACGTGTTTTGGTATGCTGGGCGATATTTTGTTTTGAATAATGGGTCGTAGACTCCCTACTAAATTTTATGTGAAAAAAAAAATTAAATGCTCCGACGTATTTGAAATGTTGACCGTGGCGAATCAACTCTAATCGAAAAAAAAATTGGTAAAGGGTGTTTTTTTCAGAGGCATACAAATTCAGTATGAAATAAAACATTTGCTCATGTTATTGTCTTTGATATTAGTTTTATTTAATGGACAATTTAAATATGATTTGCTACGGCTAGCTCGAATGACGTTCGATCGTGAAGTCTACTTCACTTTATCGAGCAACTGGGTATCTTTGGGGATGCATATGCAAAAGATTATAACCGCAAATCAACTTTTAACTGTCAAATTGACAATCCATAGAAAGAGTGTTGCCAGTTCAAAACTAAGCCGCTAAAAAAACACCCAAATCAAGCTCTTCAGAGAAGTCCAGGAACAACGGATGTCAATAACAGATGAAAACATTAAAGCAGTGAAAAAAATTCTGTTGAGGAATCGTCGAATAGAAGTTCCTGAAGATATTCGCACATGGATTGGCTCATGCCATGCATTTTTTTTTTTCAAATATTTTATGCATGAAACGTGTGTCAGCGAAGATTTTTCCAAAATTGCTACATTTTGACCACAAGAGCAGTTGCATGAACATCACACACACTTTTCAGCTTTTCAGCGATTTTGTTCTTGTCCTTGTAATGACTCTCTCAAACTCTAGTGACAATATTCAACCACCTTTTTCCTCACTAACCCAGTGTTTTCTTAAACAACTTCAGGGCCCTCTTTAAACACTCTGTATCACTCAAATGCTCTTGCACTTGGTAGTACAGAGCTAAGTAGGCACGACATTCAATTTCAAATTTGCTTGTTGTTGTCTATAGCATATGAGATTACCTAATAGACATAACGACCAGTGTCTGAATAGGTAACAGTAGTACCAGATGACAGAAGTACCAATTTGAGAACGCTGTGGCGCAGTGGGCAGATTGTCGACCACTGACGCGTGATGAACTAATACGGATCCCAGCAACACCAACGTCAACGAATGTTTATTTCGCGGTTTCTCTCCTCGGCGGGGTACTGGCAAAACCCCCTGTAGTACATTTGTCTTAAAAGAGCTTCTCAAGCTGAATCTCGATTTTGTTTTCTTGACACTTGAAGCTTGGCACAAGTCTTTGTTGGGTCCCATGTGGACTTGCCTCCACATTTATTACTATGAAACAAGACTAATGACGACATCATTTAGATCGGTAAGCGGTCATCAAAAACTACCAACCATAGAAGTGGTTAAAGAACTCCTTCGTGTGGACCTTGACTGCTAATACGATCACGGTGACTGATAATATGGTCTAATCGAACATTGTCCTAATCCAACAATTAATGGTATGGTCATAAGATAAGGCTTTCGTGATAGGCACTTAAGCATTACTATCAAATGTTGAGGAAGCGGCGATCTCTTTTGAATTGTGTCTCCAATAAAATTCTCGAGACCTTTGAAGCTTCCAACGACTTTAGGAAGAACGACATCCGGCGGACAGGATAATATGAATAAGCCAGCTCACTGGGTATACTTTTTGGTATAAGTTTTAATTTTATCTGAGAACGAAGCTAGAAATTAAAAAGAAGTAGAAGAGCTAAGTCCATCCTTTTTATGAAAAACAGCCAGAGACCCGAAGGCAGTGAGTTGGCTCTACATGATTAATTAAGCGATTGCCTACAAGGGCTGCTCTCGAAATGCTTATTTCTTCGGAAATTATTTTAGTAAGTATGGGTGCGCTCAGAAGCTGTTGAATGACGATCCAGATTCGTTAAAAAGGGTTATGACGAAACCAAAACCGCATCATCCCAATGCAAATGGAACGATCAGAGGGGCCAGGACCGGAAACAGCACGCCAAGTTCGGTCAAATGTACATACGGTTATTAAGGATTTTTAGAGTAATATGGAATACGAAGAAAACGTCCGGATTTATGGGAGAAGAAAATAATGGCTGTTGTACCCTGATAAGGCATCGCGTAATTTTTTGGTTAAAAACAATACCATAATCGTCATAGAGTTCCTCTATGTTTTTAATAAAGCTGAATATGTCCCTCGCAGGAGCTGAGAGGACCCCCACAGAAGTCATGATCTCTGACGAAAATACGCTTCCTAAGACGGCAACACACTCACATAATATGTGCTCCGCACTTTCCACGTCCGCAAGACAGAGTCGACACTCGGTGTCAGACGAGAAGGTAATTTTGTTAAGATGATATCTCAAACTAATGTGTCCCGAAAGGTACCTGACCAATTTTCTGATATCGACTCTATTATATTAAAGGATGTTAATGAAATATTTGTTCAGGGGCCATATGAATCTCTTTGATTGTCAAAGTCCTTGAACGTTTTTTTTCCAAAAGCGTAGGTGTTGCGGTTTTTCCCACTTGTCTGAAAGAAAATTAATAGTTGACTTGGAGATTCCGCAGAAAGGTTCGGCACCTACATATGTATTGACCTTTCGCTAGAATCCTTTCTGCGAGTTGGACGTCGATTTCGTTGCCCTTTAAGCCCTTTAAGCCCTTGTGCCCACCCGAGTTTGACCTTATTTCTTTGGCTAGGTCCTACAGGGCGTCGTGGCATTCCTTAACGATTTTGAGTGCAACGCTCTGTCTGAGCACTGTCTGAGAGTATATTGATGGTTATACCCTTTATGCCAGTCTCTAAATGTAGGTTGACGCACGTTAGGATTACGTATAATTCGGCCTGGAAGACACTAGGACTCGTTCCTAGGGCCTTCGATATTTTCCGATTTGGTATAGAGATCTTGGAGCCACCTGTGTACCACCTGAGGCCTTTGACATTTAGCAAGGGATGGCCGCTTTCCCAAGCTGTGCGATTTGGGGTCAGTACCTCAAATCGTTTGTCAAAGGTTGACGTGCGTCCAGCTCAGTAAGGTGTTATAAAATGAACGTGTGACCCAATGGTCGACATAGCTGGTGCTGATTCTGAGGAGGAGGCTGATTGCACTAGTATAGCAACCTTGTTAATAAAAAGGTGCAGTGGACAAATTCCGATCCGTGCCTCTTGGGCTGCCGTTGGACAAGTTGGCCTGGCCTGTAATGCCGATACATGCTAGTCTCTCAAGCTCAAGACGTTGAAGATTAACTATTGTAGTTTTCTGTTTAATATTTGTCCATCCTACAGCAGACGCATAAGTGATGATAAGTCTTACTATCGCGGTATATAACCAGTTGATTATCTAAGGTTTCAATCCCCAGGTTTTACCGGAGGTTGGTCACTAAGTGCTTAGTGAAGATTCTTCTCCACTCATTCAAACCCAATCGAGACTGGACTTAGAATCCGGTAGCCGATAAGAGGGTTTTTGAAACTAGAATTATTTTATCTGGTGTGCCTCAAGGTTCTATCCTAGGTCCTTGTGTCTTTTCAACGTATGGAAAAATTAATATCTTGTTGTTTTGATTAATTAGGATTTTATGGCAAGGCTGAACCAGCTGAACCCAGATGCAATGTATTTTGTAAACTAAATTAGACTTATGTATGGGGAACTTATAATCAGCTTTTTCGACAAGCAGGAAGTAAGTTGCCAATTTCAATTGTTGACTTCAAATTAAGTATATTCAGTACGTCCTCACTGTTAAGCCCTATGAAACACTCATGTCTTATTTATACAAACGCTTATCCAAGAATACATTCGACAAATTATTTCAAATAAAAATGCTTCATCTGGCAAAATCCCAACGTAGCGCCCATCTATCTCCATTTAGTTTGTCCTTTCTTTTCGACACCGCCTGTCACAGCATCACAAATCAATAAATTATTTTTACCCAGGTCATTGCAACTAATCGAAAACCACCGAACTAGAAGCAACAGCCCAAACTCACACATGCATCTGTCAACTGCCCTCCCGGCTCGGCCCGGCCACTCCATAGTCAAATAAAATGTTTCATTAATCATACTCTTGGTTAGTGCCATATCATATTCCGCACTTCCACCATACATGCGAGTATCGCAGGCGTCCGGTGGGTTTCCGCTCTCCTGGGAAATCGAACTGAAAGCATCGTAACTGAGTGACGCCAACTTCCTCATGTCCAGGACGAACATATGAGCACTTTATCCCCATACCATTCGAGACGGCGCGGCGGTGGACAGGTTTTCACTTTGTGTGTCCTTTTTTCAAGGGTCGCCCGGATAATTCGCATTCGAGGTACGATGCCGAGAGTACGGCATGGTTATGATGATAACGTTGATGGCACTAACACCAATTGACGGGGAGGGATACATGTATGTCGGACGCTAGTACCATGTTTGCTGCCACGATGGAGTAAATAATTTTGCTGACATTCTCAAAGATATCAGATTGCGGATTTTTTTTTTGTTTCTCGGCTCCCCTCTATTTTCCCGGTCTTTTGAAAACGCCATCAAGATCGAGACTTAACGGGCGTAATCGTGTAATGGCTGAATGAAAGAGCGTCATAAAGAGGATATGATTCGATTTTGTCGTAATTGGAATTTAATGACGCGGAGATTAATAACACGAACCTGATAAGTAACGACACAATATCAGGAAAACTCATTCGATAGCTGTGGCTATGGTAAAAATAAGGAATGTCCTTGCCGCGTATGGGGTGGATAAAAATACAAAATTCTTCCAATTATGGTTTTTGTTACACCGCTAACTACATTGCGGCCATCAGTGGAAAACTGTAACGCAATTAAACGGTCTTCAACCTACCTTCAACACAAACTGCAATCGCCACTATAATTGGCCTGGGACGATGAGCACGTGTTGCTTCTATCTGATCTGTGAGGTAGAACAAGCAGGACGAAGAAACCCCGAAGGACAAAGCAAAACGAGCAACCAACTAACCGAGTAATGCAAATTCAGTCAAGCGGTTGACCCCCAAAGGAACGGTCGGGCAAGAAAGTGCGCAACAACAATTCAAACATGTGACAACCGACAGCCGTATGAAGTCAATGAAAACCACACAAGCAAATTCTCCTTGAGGTTATTCCAATATCAAAGGGTTACACTTACTGCGAAGGCCTGTGCAAGCTCGCCGAAAGCTGGGTCAAGGGAGTGACACAATTCGAAAGACAGCCAAGTCTATAGACCCACTCCATTTGCAATAAATTAGCCAGGACATTTGCATCGGACTGGAAGCCTATAAACTATTCAAAAGGACTTTAGTGACAGTCGAAGCGTGTTTATATGCATATCCCCTCGATAAGGTTAAATCAGATGTGCGACTATTCCTTTTGCAAAAGGAAAACGTTGTTCGCAAACTGGGAGGTCACCACGACAGTCTCGGTTCCGGACACATAAACCCAGTGTTGACGTTGTCGTTGACAGTAAAGCAAGTATTTGTCATGCGGTAACGCTTTGCATTTGCATGTCGACCAATATCAAGGTTAGGCTCTTGGAGTATATAAGAGCCTTTCTTTCATGCCACTTCACCATAACGAACATGCTCGACATACTCAATGTACTCGTGTGTACACACGAGCGGGTTGTCATAATAACCCTCTTTTCGTGGTCACGATCTTGACAGACAGTCGGTTGTATGCTAATCCGTTCGTGTCGGCCTATCTACCTGAAGCCGGTGGCTCTCAACTGAACTAGTTGAACGCATTTTTGTTGGTGGCGAATGCCGTGGCTCACGATAATAAATCTTTTTACCTGTCTTCCAAGTTGAATTGTTTTTTTTTATGAGAAGCAAGCAGCGGTAACTCGGGTGATGGTTAATACTCGTAAATAGACGTCTAGTGACAAGTCGACTTTCTGAGGCGTGTAAGTCCCCGATTGGAACTGGAATTGATTATCGATGATTTATGGCAATAATGGTGATTGCAACCTAGTTATCGGCACCTCCTTTCTTTCCACGTATCATTACAAGAGTTGTGTGGAATAGGACTTTTGTGACCTTCATTTAGGCATAGGTGGGGAATGAATTCGAAGAGAATCAATTATTTCCTCGGGGAAAAGGGGTTCGCCACGCTGTATGAATTGATATCTTCTATATGAAAAGTGCTTTTTCTTTTCCCCAAAGAGGTAGCTGAACTTGAGGTTAGAAAAATATAAATGCCCCTTGAGAGCTGCTCTTGAGCAATCAAGTCAAATTGACGGCACTGTTGGGAGTACCGTGAGCTATTAAGAGATGTGGTTAATACCATAAAACCCTGAGAATACCGAAGTTGATAGGCAAGGTGTAATGAGTTCTGCTCTCAAGGTATTAGCAGAAGGTTCAGATGAAACTATTACAAAGCATGATATAAAGCCGGGTTTGGTCACCTGCACCAAGATGTTGGTGACAAATAATAGCTCTGTGCTTATGAAGTACTTTCGTTAGACACCACTAGGGCTTTAGTGTTTCTTCATAAATGATTGTTAAATATAACAGGGATTAAGAGCCCTGAAACCTTTGGGAGTTGTTGAACCACTTCCCTCAACCAGAGGTGCCTGCCCATCATATATAGCATCCAATCAGGATTAGGTTGTACTCCACCCAATTTTTGATAGTTGAATGTTTATACTTTTGGTTTACTTTATACTTTACAAACAGGTAACAAATTGTCGAAATTAGTGGGACTTTCAGTGAGAGCCTTATATTTTTAAGCTATGTGCCACAATGTTCGGCGTAAGGCCCTATATTTTTTCCGATAATTATTAGCTCAGCACTTAGCCTGAAAGTTAGGGGTAAGAAAACTGGGTGATGTAACTATTAATAGGGCGGACAAAACGAAAAGTTCAACGAGCAGAAGCCCTGCATTATAAACTAGACGGACAGTAAATCGCTCTGTTAAATGAGCAGGATTAAAAGCTTAAATCTCTTGACCCCAAACAGGGAGAGCAAAAATTCGACCAACAGAGATTTGACGACATGGAAGTGAAATTCGGATATCGAACCACCAAACTTGAAGATGTAAAAACAATTAAATCCTCAAAAAGGAAGGAGGTGCAGTTCAAAGCCGATATATAAGAAGCCGCTGGAGAGACTAACAATTGGGACGACGAAAATAAATCGATTGCATTCGCGCTTGCACTTGATATTCAGCTGCAGAAATTCTCCCGGAGGCAAGCAGCGCGACTATAGTTCCTTAGTGAAGGACATCGAGATGCCATTCGGCGATGATCACATGCAACAAGTCTACACTGATGTGGAACGTCTGGCACATATATCGCACCCCAATGTTGGTAAAGTGACCATCAAGACTGGCAGAAGAAAACATTCTCTGAGGCTCTGATTTTCGTTCTGATAATGGAGGTAGCAGATCAGGTAATATCCACCCAGTAATGATGTGGATGGTAAAGACTAACAAAGGCCTCGTAGGGGTAACATCTGCCCGACTGATGTTGGCTCCACAGGAAGCGAGTAGAGCCACCGCACTCTTGGACTTGGCAAGTCCTATCTCCACCTCCTTGCGGTGCCATCTGGAGATTCCCTCTGGGGGTTACTAAAGGGGAAGGATGAATGGCGAGTTTCCTGCTCCAGAAAACAGGATCAGTCGATTGGGCTAGGGTTTGATGTCAGAACACTACAATCGCAAACGATCGCTAGGAACTTTGCCGACCGAGTCTCCCAAAAACTCTCTAAAAGTTCGACCCAGTCTTCACTGACAATAGAAGAAGACTGAAAATGTACTTACCAAGACCTTCAATGTCAAAAAAGGCTTTAGGCAAGGCGACGCGCTGTCATATGACTTTTTTAACTTAATACTCGAGAAGATCGTGCGAAACTTACAAGTCACCACCAGAGGCACGATCTTCCAAAAGTCCGTTCAACTGTTGGCTTACACGTATGATATTGACGTGATTGGTCGAACACAGCGAGTCGTCAATAAGGCATTTGCTGGCATTGAAGCGGAAACGGCTAAAATGGGTCTAACGATAAATGAGGGTAAAACGAAGTACATGTTGTCATCAAGAAAGAACGCACAACATTGACGTCTCAGACGGAGCATCACAATGGGCAGCATGAACTTCGAGGTAGTCTAACTCGGCTCCGCAGTAAATAGGGACAACAAAATCGGTACCGAGATCAAACGCAGAATCACTCTTACCAATCGCCGTTTCTTTAAGCTCAAGAGGCAAATGAGTTATAGAGCCTTCTCTCGAAAGACCATGTTGGCTTTATACCTATATAATACTCTAATCAAACCAGTCCTGCTCTCTGGTGCAGAAGCATGGACGCTGTTAAAAGTGGATGAGGAAGCTCTTGGTCTTTTCGATAGAAAAGTTCTGCGTGCGATCGTTGGTCCTGTTTGCATTGATGATATCTGGAGGAGAAGATTAAATCACAAACTATCGGCTGTACAGCGGCATGTGCCTGGTTAAGCGTCTACGGATACAATGCTTAAGATGGCTAGGCCATATAGGGCGTGTAGACAACACAGCTCCGGCCCGAAAAGTCTTTGAATCCGAGCCATTAAGACAACGCAACAGAGGACGCCCTCGACTCAAATGACGCACACAAGTGGAAAAGGACCTCAACCAACTTGGTGTGCGAAATTGGAGAAGGCTGGCAGGAGATTGCGTCGGCTGGAGACGCTTGATGATTGAGGCCCACTTTCACATCCGACTCTAGCGCCATCAAAAGAAGGAGAAGAAGAATGATGCTGCCAGAGAGTGGATGTTGAGCGCTTAAACAAAGTCGTAAGACGATGGATTCGTTGCTGGAATTGAAACAAAATTAGATACCTACAACGGCAATGCAGAGCACTACGAAGGAATGAAAGTGGCCCGCATTGAACAAGTCGAGGACACAACGAAATGATTTTCGAAATGTATGCTTTCAGAACCACTATCCAAGTTTTCCAAATAAGGAGACGGAATAGAAGCTTAATTATGAAAGATTAACAACAAGTGCGTGGCTACGATTGACCCAGGTGCCTTCGGCTTCCATCGTACGAGAGAATCTTGCCCGGAAGTCGACAGCTTCTTCCTGAAGGCAGCGATAGGAAAATAGGCAAAAGTGTATGGAGAAGCTAGTCTGAGGTTGCAAATGGGCTTCTGATCTTCGGGCACGTATCTTGGTGGTCTGACTTTATGAAAGAATACGGCAGCTCCTTATGCCGCGTTCAAAAATGCATGAAGGCTAAAGGAGGTGCATGGCAGCGTATTCAGCTGAATCGTGGGTGTAAACAAAATATTATATTAAAGAAGGAGAGGGCCTCTACTGGAACAGTACAAGAAACGAAGTCGGAAGATGGTGCCGAAACAACGTCGCGTATGCAGCAACAGACGAAGGACAGCCAATGAGAGCGTGAGGGCATGGTATGATGCAAAGGCAAAAATGCCGGTATTTCAAGAAGAAAATCTGGTATGGCTGTGTAACCCATGGACGAAAAGGATGGTCATGCAACCGGGAGACTGGGAGAATTCTTATACGTCGATTATACGGATCAACGATGTTGTATAAAGGACTCGCTGAGATTGAGAGACAGAGTAAGAATCATTCCCGACTACATCGATAAGGGTGCAGGCATTCGGGACGAACTAGTTTGGGAAATTCAAAGTGCTTGTAAGCTTTCTAGCTCTGTCGTACCCCACTCCATCACTGCGTAATCATCGAAAGATATGGATTCGTGCCACGGGTATATAACCATTGGGACGGCGAGTACATGATTTATTCATTCAACTGAGATCCATTAAATGTGGTTAAGAGTTTAAGAGAGTTGTCCCAATTGTGAAATTGAATCAAGGATAGTGTATTTAAAATAGGGAAAGGAGAAGTTTTAATATCCGTCCAACCAGAAAATACGGTACAATATGATACACAAGGTGGCGCAAAATAAATCAGCCAACTTTGTTTTTGAACTATTGTACAATACCTTTTTACTCCTCAAAAAAATACGGCCCAATCACTCCTTCCGCGTGAACGCCGCACCACACAGTGGGTTTAAGCGGATGTAATGGCCTTTCGTGCATCACACGTGGATTTTCAGTGCCGAGAAACGAAGATTATGTTTATTGACGTAACTGCTTAAGTGGAAATGCCCCTCGTCGCTCATAATGATTTTCGACACAAAATCGTTCTCTTCGTTGTTAAGATTAAGGATGGTTTGACAGCAATTAACTGATGCACTATTTGCACTTTGTATGGGAACATGTGTAAGTCTTTCGTTAAAATTCATGGCAGGGTCCGTCTGGTGATGCCCAATTGCGTGGCCCGTCGTTTGGTTGATGTTTCTCTGTTCTGAGCTACACCGGCAGCCACAGCCGCTATATTCTCGGCCGAACGACCAGTCCGGTGTAGACCGCGCCCTGCGTGGTCTTCTTTGGTTCCATTCTGTTCGAGTCCAGTAGCTAAGCGCCAGACTCAAAGACTACTATAAATGCTATCAACTACTCAGACGGAGTAGTTCCCCCTGCGGGAAAGGGGTTAGAATATTCCCGCGGTATGGAATGCCAGTCGTAAGAGGCGACTAAAATCCAGAACCCACTTCTAAGCCAAGGTGTTGAGGTTCCCGTGCCGATGGCTGCATGGTCAGTTAGTGGTTAAAGAGTACTGGCCGTTAACGGTCCCCTCCGATGCCCAGGCAAGGTCGGTTGTAAAGTGCCTTATCCCAGTATGTCGGCTCTGCTGGGACGGACCTACTCGTGGGACCAACATTTTTTACACATATGGATACAAAAAACAAAAACAAAACCGAAACAAGGAGGTCGCCTAGCCTTGGCACCTCATCCGAGGACGAGCTACTGGCTTCGAGCCAAGAAAAAGTAGCCAGTCCATCCAAGGAACAGGGTACTAAGCAAAGTACCCCTGTGCAACCAATTCTACCTCAACCTCAACCTCAAAACAAACCCACGGCTAAAGTCAGCAGCAGCGACCAAAAGCCGGTTAAAAAGCAAAAATCCTCCGGCCAGATTATGAGAGAGAAGTACCTCAAGGCTGTATTCATTCTTGGCAAGATTGCAAAGAATGAAGCAGCCAGTACTCCTCATGAGAAAGACCTAGAGGATCGGCGCAAATATCAGGAAGTGGTGGATGAGTACACCCGATTTAAAACTACATCAAATCGCGAGGGAGCGAAAAGGAACAGGTCTCAAGACGAGACCTCAATCGCTCCTAAAAGAAGCAAGGTCACGGCAGCAGCAGCCGCCGCACCCTCCTCGCGTAAACCCCCCAGCAAAGTTTTCCTCCTACGCGGAAACTGCGAGAGATCACCTCTAGGTCGCACTGAATGTGAATGTCCGGCTCTAGCTAGAACCAGACAGCGCCTACTCGGCAAAATCTCCTTCGACAACCTATCAGAATTCAGGGAAATAGGATTCTGCAATATCATCAAATTCTTTAATTCCACAGGATGGATATAAAACTGTAATAATAGCACATTCGGTCACTGAGTGGTGGCATCAAAACCTCGCATAAGCGCTAATTGGGCCTGGCATCTTGATATCAGGCGGCCACTCCTACCTACCTACCTACCCAGACGGAATGCTACTCCTGATAGTTTGGTTTTAAAAATGAACCTGAAAAGTGAAAATAGAAGGATCATAAGACGATAGCCGATCGTATTACTGAGGTTTGTTTAAAAAATAAGGTGACCTTTTGAATTATGCGATTCGGCTTGCATTTTTTTTTATGTTGGTCCACATGTCCCCTAATATTGTTGCCATTGACAGACATTTTTGATATTTATTTTGTTTTTACAGAAAGAAAGGCTGGACGGGTTTTTGCGGTTTTTTGCTATTTAAAAATAGCAAGAGTCTACTCTGAACAAAAATAAAACTTTATAAGAGGTACGGGCTCATCAAAGAAGACCGAGAGGGTATTAATGACTATGCCTGCCCTGGACGCCCCAGCACGTTCACAACGGACGAAGTAATGAAGGCATTTGTTTTTGATTATCATCGAATCATCAGTTGTCTTATACCACGAATTTTTTTCCGGATATATTCTGGGCATGAAACGTTTGTCAGCAACATTTATTCCGAAACTGCTAAATTTCGACCAAAAAGAACGGTCGCATGAATATCGCTCAAGATCTATTAAATGGTGTGAAAGAAGACCAAGGTTTGCTGCAAAAGTGGCGAAATATGGGAATAGTGTTCAAACCAAAGCTCAATCATACTAATGGAAGCGACCAGAAGAGCCAAGACCGAACAAATCCCGGCAAATGTGTGTTTTGCTGTCTGTTTTCGTGGATTACAATAGCATGTTTTATGATGAGTTCTTGCCGGAAGGTCTTGCGGTTAGTGAAGAATATTATCTTGAAGCTATGTGTCATCTGCATGAAGCAATAGAAAGAAAATATCTAGATTTTTTGGAATAAAATTCATGGCTGTTGCATCACAATAATGCGCGTACTCACTCATCGTCGCTTGTGCGATATTTTTTGGTCTAGAACTACACCCATGTCATGCCTCAGCCATCGTATTCACCGGACTTGATACCCTGCTTTTTTTTCTTCCCAAAACTGAAAATGAGGGAGATTTGCCACGACTGAGGAGATCGCTTGAAGAGCTCAAGGATATACAAAAAAGCGTATATCAGAAGTGCTTCGAGGATTGAATAATATATCTGAGGGAGATTACTTTGAAAGGAACAGAATAGATACTGATGAATAAGTTAATATTTTGCCAGAAAAACCAAAAGTCACCTTATTTCTCGAACAAGCCTCGTACATAATCTTCGCAGGCAAAACAAGAATCAGCACGAAAAACATGTGATCGAGGAGTTGGAGCGATTTTTCAAAAGAGATGTTTCGATTATGAAAAATAAAATGAAAATTTAAAGGATTAAAATGCAGAAAGGGAACCTGTAGAGGTGATGCTGGTCAATATAAAAAAATATTTAGACTGTATAAGGAGGTTACAGACAATGTTGCGCTGTCAGGCAGATTGATCCATTCACTGCAAAAGGATAATTGAAAAGAATATCCTCCTCCTGACTTCGACGAACGCTGGTGGGAATGACCTGGTACGCAACATGCCAAAACTAATCTGTAGTTTGCTGGATCCACAAAAAGGGAAAACCACTTGACTCTACCAACTACAGAGTGATCAGTCTCCTGAACGTCGGATGTAAAATCTTTCCTGTAAAATGCTATAAGCTTGCAAATGGCAACAATTGTCGATTTCGATAACTTTTCAAGGAATAATTCGTCAGTGACTTTGGCACAACGGTAATTTCTGCTCTTCTCTTCGCCTCGAATAGACTGGAAGAAGAAGAGACAGCGGGAGGCATTATAAGGCTCGTTCCAACGAGGACGCCGCTGTGGCTAAATATGTCGCGGATGAGCCGACAAAAGCGCGCCACGTAACTAGCCATTTCAGCTTCATCTCTACAGCGCGTTGATTTTCCCCTTTAATGGATAGGCAATCCAGCTACTGCCGTGGGTAACACAGTCAGTGCGATTGATGAGTTTTATAGCACCATTATCATGGAGTTTTTATTGCTATAAATTGATAAATTGGGACTGACGTATTTAACCTTTTTTTTATAGGGTACGCGCAAGTTCAAGAGTTACGCTCGTATGTTGTTTTTCACACACGGGGTGCAGATGGTTTGTGAGGAAGATGTTCGTTCACTGCTCTTCGGGGGTGGTTGTCCTAGATAGAATTTAAATGAATCGACTGAATTTGTCGCGTTAGTTGCAGTTCACAGTAACTTTTTTGTTTCCATGTCATTTAGGCATTATATTGGAAATGCACACACAGAGTATGAATTTTGAAGTGATCTTATACTACAGGTGATTTGCCTTGGTCAGTATTTTTTTTTTGATCATCTCTCATTCACAACTGATGTTGTTGCACAGTTTTTCCATATAAGAATTGTTCTTGGCTATGGATCGACTTGAACTACAGACCTTCCGCTCGGTGGTAATTACCATTGCACCACAACCA
This sequence comes from Merodon equestris, assembly GCA_958301585.1. Taxonomy (NCBI): domain Eukaryota; kingdom Metazoa; phylum Arthropoda; class Insecta; order Diptera; family Syrphidae; genus Merodon; species Merodon equestris. The sequence continues at coordinate 16,633,243 of OY284417.1, read as the reverse complement.
CCCCCTGCTTTAAGGTTTTCAACGACATCAGTGTAGAAATCAAACACAGAACTACTCAAACCAAAAGCTAATTCTTTGAGCTCAGGAAGCAGTAGAAGTAAAGACTATAAGACGCAGAAACATGAACCTTGTCAAAGCCGATGAAAAAGCCCTTGATCACTCCAAGATTGTCTAAGCAGTTTGTAAAAATGAAAATAAGGGAGTCAAGAATTGTATGATCTCTTTAACGACCTCGGCTTAACCGGATGCCTATGGATCCAACGCCTGAGGTATACTAGCACAGGCTCGGTCTAGCTTGGGAGACATATTACTAGAAGTTAAGACCCTGATCCACTCATAACTGTAACAGTTGAACTGAATCATTAACTAACTCCGGTTAACACGGCTTTGAAATCAATTAGAATGCGCGTTAACAGACGGATTCATCAAATCTGCCTTTCAACATCAGAACATTCACCGAAATCTAATAGAATACCAGTTCACCCGATCCCTCATCCATAAAAAATATGTTCAATCATAAAACGAACTTAATCCCCAATCAAATCCAACCAAAATTAAATGCTTGTGAATATTCCACAGCCCGAGCTCAAACGGTCTTCCATGCAGCGTACGACCTAGACGTCCACGTGCATGATATTCCGATCCACTGAAACGTTCTTTTAATTACGCGAATTTAGTATGTGTTGTTCACGCTTTCCGACGAATTGGGATACCTAAACCTATCTGTAAATATATTTATTGTATCAAATGCCGGGATGAGAGAGGATTAGCCACCGCGATGGGTGGGGTGGAATACCACGTTTCCACACATGCCAAACCAAATGTTCTATTGATTTATTAAGGACGGTCATTTGGGAATAGCGCGGTGTACACGCGACTCTAAACGGACGGTAATATTTTTGCTTACTGATCAACCGGATGTCCGGCTGAAACAACATTTCGGTGTGTGGACCAGTTGGTCGGGGGGCTTTCCTCTTTTTGTTTTTTTGTATAGAAAGCACGTGTAGTCGAGTTGCGGAAAGTTGGTAGTCATGGGGTGATGATTAGATGCAACCGTGACCATGTGCGAAATTAATTTTCGGCCTCGGCTTGTATGGTATCGTGGCGTGGTGTGATTTAGAAATCAATTGGATGTCGTTAGTCCAAGACCAATTGTCCCTAATTATTGTAAGGAGGTGGGTCCTGTGGGAGTTCTGGATTCTGTTCACTGATGTTCATCATTAAATCTATAATTCACGAGGATTTTGTGATTACAATACCATCGACACCTTGTACTCCTTCGTGCCAGGACATCAAGGAATTAAGTGTTACATCGAATTATCTGCACTAACATGAACATCAACTCTCCGAAGCACTGAAGCGCCGAGCCTTTGAAATTCAACAAGCTGTTCGGCTAACCATACAACTAGAAATCCTCATTCAGCACTAAAGTGTCGGTAGTGCAGCATTGTCCTTGATATTAAGCTACTTTTCAAAAGGACCTTTTGTTAGTTTTCCTAAACAATCTGGGACGTTGGGTTGGATTGATTCCACTTGAAGGAATCGAAGACAATTTGCATGACTGTTTGCCTGCTTACCTGCAGGATGTGTAATCCTAATTAACATTGTTAATTGTTAATTGGATGAAACAGAATTTAATGAACGCTTGATACCATTATACATGGTTCCAAGCTAGTTCAGTAAAGGTACGTCTTGGTATTGGGAGTTTGGAAACTGTATGTTGAAATGCAATTAGAACGTCTCCAGGACACCCTTTGGTGTTATTTGCCCATCCTACAAAATACGTTGTCCATTGACTCCTGTTTGGTTGCATAGTTTGCCATTAAAAATTCAAATCACAGACACATGAGTACACGTGTTTTCCAGCATTTGGCTTGTTAAAATTCCGGAAATTAGATCGGGGGAGGCATACATTTTTAAACATATTCATAAAGGTGTTGAACTAGCAGACGTGTAAACAGATGTGTGTCATGGCTGTGGAAAAGGGATATCCAGCTGCTGGAGATCAAACTATTTGACATGGCAAAGTTCAGGAGGGAAATGAATAATCTGCACCTGATGCTGTTAGAGGTAGTTTAAATTTAGTTACATCACAGGCAGAGAGTTCGAAGAAAGGGTATATTGTAGGGGTTACAACCCATGACTGAACTGAATCCCTGTTGCTGTTTTCAAGTTTTATTTTTTACATGGGCGAAAAGAGCCTCCCTAATTCGTAATAAATATGAAATAAAAGGTTTTGCTAGTTTCCAGTCATTCGTTATACAATTTCGACTGTAAGGATTCAATCTCCATATCAATCGCGTCTGATATGAGCTATAGTCTCTCTTCAGTAATTTATTCACTCTTCTGTATTTTGGTTGGGATTAGTTGAATGTGCTCGCACACGTTCGCCATAAGTCATCCAACAATAGGTGTCATTTTAAATTAATAGAAAAATCCAATTTTTGTACGAAAAGTGGGAATAATTTTACTTTGTTCTAAAGAATAAACTAAGAGGTTAGTAATGGAGTATATTAGTGGGCATAGGAATAGCCACTATATTGATGAACATTCTCGTCACTTTTCCACATAATTCCTTCTGTAGTTCGCGAATAACAGCTTTGATTATTGCTGATAGTGGAAGAGTTATTGCTGAAGCACTGATATGTGTTTAGCATAAATCTTGTTTTTTTTAATTCGTGCAGGTTCAAGAGTGTAGGCTCTTATGGTATTTGTCACACAACCTGGACGGGGTGCAGATGGTTTGTGTCGAAGGTGTTCGTTCACTACTCTCGGGGGGTGGTTGTCCTAGATAGGATTTGAGAGATTCGACTGAATTTGCGTTGGTCGTAGTTCACAGTAACTCTTTTGTTTCCATATCATTGAGGTGTAATAATGTGAATGCGCACACGGAGTATGAATTTTGAAATGATATTATGCTGCGAGTGTTATGCGTTTGTCAGCACTTTTTGATCATCTCTGATGTTGTTGCACAGTTTTTCCGTATAGGAATTGATATTGACTATGGACAGGCTTGAACTACAGACCTTCGGCTCAACAGTCGGTGATGATTACCATTGCGTCAACCTCTCAGCTTACTTACCCATTTAGATGGTGCTACAATAGAGAGTGCACATGTGCCGCAAACAACAAGCCTGTCCAGCTATCATTATCTTTAGTCAGCTGCTTCCACCGCTGCACGCGCCGATTCACATGCGTGTGCAACCGTAAATAAATTCGTTGTCTGCTGCGTCATCCCTCGGGGTTGGAATCGCAGACTTTTCGGGCCGGAGCAGTTGTATGTGTCCATTCGCTGAACAAAGCCCAGCCATTTCAGATGTTGGATCAACAGACGCTTGACTAAGCCCATGTCGTTACAGCCTTAAATTTTTTTGGTTGTATTATTTCATCCACTATCCATGAACACAAACGGGATTAATGGCTTCACGCAGAATTTTTCTCGCGTCAATACATGGCCCCTTCAAAAAGCTCTTTTTCTCAGTTGCTTCTAGAGCCCCGAGAAGCAGCGGCTGGCGAGTTTTATTCTATATCTAGTCCCAGCACTTGTGCTGTAGTCTCTTGTTATTAGTGAGCCAAGCTACGTGAAATCATTTCAAAGTTATAGCTGCCAAAAGTGATATGTTGGCCAAGACGTCGATGTTGCATATCGTTCATTGATGACAGTTTATATTTGGCTTTTGCCTTCAGGCCAACTTTATTTAATGCACCACGGAGGCACTTTATTAGCTTAATGCAAGCCCTAACAAAAATAAAAAAAATTAATTAAATTAACTAGGCGACAAGGTGGACGCTTAGGGAGAGGGTGAAGAGTTGTGGTATATGGCAATTATAAGTTTTGACTTTTTGATGTGAAGATCGAAAAGATTGGTGTTAGCTTTGCTCAGGATGCTGGACATCGGTTTGTGGTAGCCATAATTTGTGCGATCAGTGTTCATACGGAAAAGGGGCATGGACCGAAGGTTACGTGGGTTGGTGTTAAGGGGATTCGTGTGCAATACCGTGAGGTTGTAAATGTTGCCGCTGAGAAGGTCGTGAATAAATAGAATATCTGCAACAACGCGTCGTTCTTTAAGGGGTTGGAGGTTGATTAATTATAGGCGATCCGTGTAAGGCGGTAAGTTAAGTCGGTCAGCCCAGGGAATACCACGATGAGCAAAACGGATAGATCTACGATGAGTGGCTTCAGTACGCGTGGTGTGGGATTCGTAAGAGGGGGACCAGACTTGGCTAGCATATTCGAGAAGGGACCTAACGAAAGTAATGTATAATGATTTTGTAACGTAAGGATTCGAGAATTCTTTGGACTAGTCTTTCACGAAACCGAGGGCAAAATTGGCACGGTTGACAGTTGTCGATATGAAGGCGAAAGTTACTCGTAAGTTTGTGGTCACAAATGACCCCCTAAATGAACCAACAAGCTCGAGATGTTTTTTTTTTGAAACCAAGTAGTGAACCTGTTAAGGTCTGATTGGAGAAAGTACAAGTCAACAAGGGAAGATACTAGGGTGGTCCGATAAGTACTTAGCCTAAAGAAGAAAAACAAAAATTTTGGAGAAATGGCGATTTATTTTTCAATATAGTCTCCTTTTAGCTCGATACACTTGACCCAGCGATGCTCCAACTTCTTTAACCCGTCTGAAAAATACGTTTTCTCGAGGTCTGCAAAATAGGCCTGCGTGGCGGCGATGACCTCCTCATTCGACTGAAATTTCTGCACGGCGAGTGACTTTTTCAAGTTTGGAAATAAAAAGAAGTCGCACGGGGCCAAATCTGCAGAATACGGTGGATGGGGCAGCAGTTCTTAGCCCAATTCGACCAATTTGGCCGTGGCGAGGGCAGAGGTGTGAACCGATGCGTTATCATAGTGGAAGAGCACTTTTTTCTTCGCCAAGTGGAGCCGTTTTTTCTTCAATTCGGCGTCGAATCGGCCCAATAATTTGGCATAGTAAAGCCCTGTGACCGTTTTGCCCTTCTCCAGATAATCGATGTGGATCACAGCTTGTGAATCCCAGAAAACGGTGGCCATCACCTTTCCGGCCTATGGGACAGTCTTCGCCTTCTTCGGAGCACGTTCGCTGGGTGAAGTCCACTGTTTCGACTGTTCCTTGGTCTCTGGTGTGTACCAGTGGATCCATGTTTCGTCGACTGTCACGAAATGATGCAGAAACTCCTTCGGATTGCGCTTGAACAGCGTCAAACACTGCTCTGAAGTGGTCTCACGGTTGTGCTTGTTGTCTGGAGTGAGCAAACGCGTCACCCATCGCGCCCCCAGCTTTCTCATGACCAACATTTCATGCAGGATAGGACCCGAGCGATCTTTTGAAATCCCTTCTTTCTTAGCTATCTCGCGCACCTTCAATCGGCGGTCTGCCGATACGAGATCGTGGATTTTTGTCATGTTATCCTCCGTGGTAGCCGTTTTCGCGGCACCTGGACGTCGCTCATCAAAAACCGAGGTGCAACCACGTTGAAACTCGTTAAACCAATTTTTGATGGTCGCCATTGAAGGAGAAGAGTCACCGTACACAGCATCCAAATGCTCTTTGATTTCGCTGCGCGATTTCCCTTCCAAAAATAAGAATCGAATCACCGACCGATATTGCTTTTTTCCATTTTTCTAAAATCCGCGGACACTCCCGCTTCCACACGAGGCAAAACAAAACTACGAGTTCGATCCGGCTGAAATTTCGACGGTAGCCGTCTACTAGAATGTACCACACGATAGTGAGTTGCAAGTTGCTCTTGCGATACTGGCGCCATCTGACGGTGAGGCTAAGTGCTTATCGGACCACCCTTGTATGTGTTTAAATATTTTCATATCATCGGCATACTCGTATATAGAGAGCTGAGAGTTCAGAATACCGCTGTCAACATTATCAATGATAAGAATAAATATCACTGGACCGAGATGACTACCTTGTGGGACGGAGGTAGTAGTAATTGGATCAGAGATAGAAGATCTGAAAATAACGTTATGTTGACGATCTTCTAGATAAGATTTGGTCCATGAGATAAATCCGGAAGAGAAACCGAGAGCGGTGAGTTTGAGGAGAATAATTTCTCGAAATAATTTCTAAAAATCGAGACATTTTGTCAAAGGCCTGGCTGAAGTCAGTGGTAACAATGTCTACTTCTTTGCCGGCTTTGAGTGCACATAAACCTTGTGAAACAAACTCGACTAGATTAGTGGTTGTCGATCGATCTTTTCGGAAGCCATGTTGATTAGAAAAAAATATGGATTTGCAGTGAAAGAGTGAAAAAGTGCATCATAAACGATGAGGGCAATGCGACGATAGTTGGACAGGTAATTTGTCAGTCCTTTTTTATGGACTGATATGATATAAGCATATTTCCAAAGCTGAGAAAAGAGTCATTGAAATATAGATCTTTGAAATAAAGAGATAAGAGGTAAAATAAAATAGGGCAAATTTAATGTAGGACTGCAAGTAATTAGAAAAGTCAGCTGCAGAGAAGGGTAGCGTGCCAATTTTTTTGTTTCTCTTATTGCGCAAAGAGCGTAGTTGCTTGGTATACCAGGGCAGAGATGTAGTGTAATTCATTTTGGTAAGTATGGGACTGAAATAATGAAGCAGCTGAGGATTTTTAAGTAAAATAATGCAAGAGTTTCATTTAATGATATTTGGGAGTCAGGGTTAAGAAGGAAGTTAAAACTTAACAATGAATATAAATTGAGTCTTGAATGAAAGAGTTAGCGATAAAGGTGGTTGAAGGGGGTCTAAAGTAGAGAGAGGATGGTTGCTCGGGGTAACAACGCAGCTTATGGCATCAGATGAGAAAATTAGGTCGAGTTGTCTGTCCATGTTATTGGTGATGTTACTGAGCTGCAGAAGACTGTAATCAGAGACTTAAGCTGTGATAAGGATTTCTTTGCCTGAGAGGGGGTTAGCGGCGATATGATGGATAATCGGATTGAACCCATTTCAGGTGTGCGAGATTGAAATCAACACAGATGATGATAATGTCATTGGGTTCGGCGATATCGAATATGGAGTCGATGAAATCAATGTCGAGTTGGTAGCAATGTGTGAGCTGTGGTCTTAGGTAATAGCAGGCAAGATAAAGTTTCCGTTTACAGAGACTTATCGAGACACTAGTGGAGTTGAAGTCTACAGAATTCGACGATTTAAAGGGCAAGGGAACATAGGCGGGTGTAGATGACTAAAAGAATTCCGCGACCATCCGGATTGGCAGAGTTGTCGTGTCCATCGGCCCGAAACAGAATAAAATCTGAAGTAAATGCTGTCTCCGATGCCTTCCTGGCGGTCTTTTTCTCTTCCATTATTTATTCGACTGTCGTCCACAATCTTCGCAATTTAATTACTCGTACGATGCTTGGGGCTGGATAAGGTCGTTCTTGATTGTGTAGTTTTCTCCATTTGCTTGTTTCTTCGTCATCAAAGGTCCTTCTTAAGATATGGTTTTTAAAGATCCGAGATCTGTTTGCCCTCTTCTTAGTCAGAGACCCAATTTGACATTCGTAAGGAATTATTATTTTTTTTTTTCTTGTTGGAGGCTGCTGCTATCTGTTGGAGCACTCAAACACAAATACTGGTTCATTGTACTGCCAGACAGACACCTTAGATGGCGTTACAGCTCCTGAAGAGCCGGAGCCAAGCTTCTTTTTTATTCACTCATGTTGTGTGCGATTTGTTTTTTCACACAAGTGAACGGAACCTAAAGCTTATTGCCGATCCCGAACGGCAAGAGCCGAGAAGCTTTTTCAAGGCAAGTTTACAACGGAGGGTTTTGCCAGTACCCCGCCGAGGAGAGAAGCCGCGAAATAATCATTCGATGGCGTTGGTGTTATCGGGATTATTATAGTCTTATAAATATGAATTTGGACATTGCGGGACAAAAGAGTTGTTTGGGATAGTACCTTCATGCCGAAGAAGCTCGCTGGATCCCGATTCCCATTTCCGGAACATTGCTCCAATGGAACAGTGTTCTCTGATCACTCCGACGAGCATACGGATCGAGTTTCAGTCCAGCGCCAGCGACATTGGGTTGCCAGATAATTGAATTCGTCAATTTTCTCAAAGAATTTGTTGAGTACAGTCAGCTAAGAGGCTTGGATAGACCCAAGTCGATCTTGTTTCCTCACTATCTCCAAAAATGTCCAACTCGTCAGCGTAAACTAAAACGGGTGTGATTCCATTAATGGTTATTTATTGTCCAGCACCAAATAATAAGGAAGTGATTTGAGGGGGACTTCTTGTGTCAAGCCTTCATGGATTTGGAATGTTTCTGAAAAAGCTTTTCGTACTTTAACTTGTCCTTAGTTTCGATCGATTTATAGGGCCCTTTTTGAAATCTACGAATAGTTAGTAGACCGTTTCATAGAACTTCCATTACTTTTCCACAGGCAGTTGTATCGCTTTTGTATTCTATCTAGCAGAAAGGTCTTAGGAGCACCAGATCAGATATGAGCGTTGTACTCAAGCTCGGGGCGGATGTAGATGCCCTGTAAATTGAAGCCAGATCAGAGAGGATAAAATATTTGAGACTTGAAACCATCCAAAACAAAACTTGAATTGAACGGCCGCAAGGTTCCATAGAAGAAGGGACTCATCGATACGATAAGCACGCATTTTCGACGAAAGATCCTGATGCAAAACTCTGTCAAATGCTTTTGAAATATCCAGCGCAACAATCTTGCTTTCGCCGAAATGGTGCAAAGATTGGTTTCACTTTTCGGTGACATATGCCATAAAATCACCAGTGGACCTGATGCTACGGAAACCATACTGCCGATCATTAAGAACTTTCTGCGATTCAAGATATTTCATAAGCTGACGATTTAACAGACGATTTAACAACTTAGAAAGAAAATACCTTAGTACTATGAGTCGGTAGGATGTGGGAGACAAAGGCTCGTCCTTTTTAGGGACAGGCTGGACAAATGCAGTTTTCCATCTTCTCGGACAGAGACCAGAAGTGTTAGAAATCCTTCCTTCCTGGAAAAGCTTACGCAGTGGTTTTGCCAGGGTGCAAGAACACCTCTTCAGAAGTATTGGGGGAATACCATCAGGGTCAGTGGATTTATGCATGGATTTGTCCCATGGAATGCGCTTAGTATCATCATCAGCATCATCATAGTTCACACTATAAGCGGCCACACTTGTACTTCAAATAATTCCAATTGTAGGGTGGTAAGAAAAAGTGGTAGATAGAAAAAAACTATAGGTAGCCGTAACTAGCTTACAAATTCCTTCTTAAAAAGATTTTCAGGGGAACTCCGTCTAACCCAAGCCAATACAGCGTTGTAAGCGACCATAAAATATGTCGAAGCATATCCGATTGTCGATGATCCGAGTACCCTTTAGGATGTCAGTTGACTCCTTTTGAATGTTAGGAATCGTACTGTTGTTGTTCCCTTTAAACAACTAACAGACGCACGGCTCAAGATCAGACTTCACTTCAAAATTCATACTTTGTGTGTGCATTTCCAATATAACACCTTAATGACAAAACCAAAAAGTTACTGTGAGCTACGACCAACGCGACAAATTCAGTCGAATCTCTCAAAAACTCCTATCTAGGACAACCACCCACGGAGAGTAGTAAACGAATATCTTCGACACAAACCATATGCACCCCGTCCAGGTAGTGTGACAAACACCATAACAGCGTACACTCTTGAATATGCACGAACCCTATAAAAAAATAAAGAAGAAAACAAGTTTGACGGGTAGTCGTTGCCATGCTTTTTTGTGGGCAAAAATTCTCGTATAATTAGGACTTTGATCGATAGCGCTTTGTCACGCATTAAAATTTAACTGTAAACTTCTTTGTGATCCGGTCAAATTCTGTGCCACAATCTCTCCAGAACACCCAACTAATTTCGAGCCTTCACGGTCGACCTTGTGGAATGAATTCCTCGCTCTTGCAATGAAACACACTCTTAGGAATGCCAGTCATCTCCTCAATACGTATTGTATCGCGGACACACAACAGTCAAAACGCAGAATTTTTCCGAATTTTTTAATGTGTCCTTCATTCCACTAATGAACGGGTCTCGACTTCGGTAAGCAGCGATATTTTCCCTCTCAATATAAGGGCCAATTTCAGGGTGTGAATATGATACACGTAGCTCTCTCCTATTGTGATTTTAACGTCTCGTAGAGCTGAATAACCACTATTTTCGAAAAACAATCCAGGTCGCACCACTTTCGAATTGCCATATCATTTAACAACCATATGCACCACGATCATGTCTATAATTAAAAAAAAAAAAAAAAACAAACAACATGCTCCACTCCCCGATATGGAGCGCATAAAATTCGAATAATCTGTAACGTTTGCATCGTTATGCCCACTCGCTGCGGTGCCGTGATATTTGTTTATTCACTCGTTAAACAACTTACTCGTACTAAAAATCGCTTCAGTTCAGTGACAAAGGCAGTTTACACGTCTCCCCCTTTACCGCCATTACACAACAGCTGAAAACATCAATTTCAATAATTATTTCCGCGGGCCATATAAAATATTTATTTTGAAAACACGCTTTATGCACAATGAATGGATGCGATGATAGTATTTCAATATTAAATATAACCACGCATTCACGGGGCATGGGAATTCCCATTATCGTTTTTGTTTTTCGGCTATTGTTTGGTTTTTTGTTAAACATGTGGCTAATTTCAGTCACTTGACTGCTTAAGGATTAGTCAGCTATAAAGTGGATTAAGTATGGATGTAATTAAGGATGGAAGATGAAAGCAGTTGGAACAAATATAATTTGGAAACCAATGGATAGCCTTGTGGCTGGTGGTACTTCCCACTTATCCACGGTTGCAGTTTAATTCAGATATGCGTTAGGGTTTGGGTTTCGTCAATTAAAAGCCATAGTAGCAAGACGGACGGAAAATAAATTAAGATTTAATGAGCCGTAAAAATTTGTGGTCAGTTAAAAGCTGTTGTCACAATACTTGGTTGGGACGAGGGTTAAGTTTGAAAACGCTATAGCTCGGGCTATTACCCGTAACCGTTTTTAAACTCAAGTAGCATCACCAAGTAGAAATATAGTAACTAGGGCGTAAAAAAAGGCCTTGCCTTGATATATGAAAAAAAATTGAGATTGGCCTTCATGCCGCATAAACTGAAACGCTCTTGACTGATATAGAAATAAGTCTCGCATATGATTTGGCAATAGTCCTCTCCTCTTAGATAGACAAACTTATTAAGAAGAACTTGCTTGAATTTGCAAGTAGGGTACTGTAACCAGAAAGACCTATTGTACCAGGTAAGTCAATTAAACGAAGACCTTCGCCTCCACCTTCCCATTGAGCTAAAAATTGATTTCTCCTCTAGAAGGAGTCTGAACTCTGGCTGGGGACGGAGGCTAATTCTATGAAAATCAAATTTTGAACAAATCATTGGACAACATTTCTGTTAAGTTTTAACACGTTTTTAGAAAAGATTAATTCTTCTCAATTGACAAAGTCCTTAAAGCCTGAGGTTTTTTTCCCCGATTATCGAAAAATTTGGAACTTGGGCCGTATTTTTTTGATAAAAAACAAAAAATGGTAAACGGCTTTTTACTGCCGGAATTGGATGAGCGGGGCTTGGTGAAGATGTGGTTTCAGCAAGACGTTGAAACTGCACGCACGCCATGAGCTTCAATTGATATTGTAAAGGAAGAGTTTTCTGGTCACGCAATCTACCGTTTTGGCGATTTGGTATGGCCAGCAGGATCGCCGGGTCTAACCATCCGTGATTTCTTTCTTTGGGGCTACTCGAAGCCACGGGTTTAAGCCAACAAGCCTTAGACTTGGCCCTCTGTGGCTTTTTGCTCTATCCAAAATTGAAAAGACCCATGAAAAAACAGAAATCTGCCACGACTGCATCGGTAATTAGAAAAAGCGCTGACGTAAGTGTATTATATGTAAGAAGACTTACTTTGAACGGGAGAAAATAAATATTAACGAATATTTTCAAGAAAAATTAATAGTCACCTTATTTTTTGAACAAACATCGTATGCCTTAGACGGTTTTAAAGGGACACCGCTCTTTCACATTAAACATTTTAGATCAATATTTCAAACTTTCTGTCAGAGGAGTACATTTCTAGGAGGGTATTCGAACCTTACTTCGCATTTCAAGGTAGGGAAATTGATGTAGAATGGATATAGGACTCGATAATCTACTTTTCGACAACAGAAATCTTACTTACTGATCTTACTGCACTGATTTTTATTTCTTACTGTCGAGCAAGATTGCCTTGCTAACAGCAGTAAGGCTGAGACATGCGAGTCTTTGATGATGTTGTAGTCAGGTGATTACACTTTTTTGCTCGGCCTTTGTCCACCATACTACAGAGGCACAACTGGTGACAGGTCTAACTGTAATTTTTTTTTTGGTTGCGATAAGGGAAATGTTTCTTTTTTATAGGGTTCGTGCAGGTTCAAGAGTATATGCTCTTATGGTGTATATCACTCAACCTGGACGGAGTGCAGATGGTTTGTGTCGAAGATGTTCGTTCACTACTCTCCGGGGGTGGTTGTCATAGATAGGATTTTTGAGAGATTTGACTGAGTATGTCGCGTTGGTTGTAGTTCACAGTAACTCTTTTATTTCCATGTCATTAAGGTGTTATATTGGAAATGCACACACTGTGAGTGTTATGCCTTCGTCAGCATTTTTTGATGACCAGTTGATGACAACTGATGTTGTTGAACAGTTTTTCCGTATACGAATTCTTCGTGACTATGGACGGACTTGAACTACAGACCTTCGGCCCAACGGTCGATGATGATTACCATTGCACCACGACCACCCCCTGTAACCTTCTAAAGATACCAATAACCCGGGTTAACTAGAATGCACCATTCGTGAAGCTGAATATTCGATGCCAGGAATGCGCTTACGTACTAACCTAACCACACCCTGCACAACTTCAACAACTCTCCTCGCGATAGGTATTACTTCTTTCATTATTTGCTGTTCTTTGATGAATTAGGGATACCGTCTGGGTTTGGTTTTCACTCTGTTTTTCTCTTTCCAACCGTCGAAATTCCTTCATGATTGCTGCTGCGACCTGTTTCACCGCATCCCATACTAAACTGGATGTTAACATATTATTCACGATGTTTTTGGAATTTCTGCAATTCTTTCCTCTATGTCTCTGCTCTCCGTACTGTAACAAGGACACTGAAAAAATGCGTGCTCCGAATCTTCTCTTGTCTTTCCGCAGTTTTAACAGAAAGGACATTCCTTCAGACCAAACCTGTTCAGGTACGCTCAAAAGCAGCCATTTCCGGATAGAAACTGACTTAATTAGAAATATATTTCTCCGTAATTCCATTTATGGATATCGGGTATAAGTTGGTAGGTCTTTCTTCCCTTTGTAAACTAGTTACGTGTTTCATGCCATACTATACCATATTTTGCTGCTTTTCTGCTGGTAGGATATCTTTGAGTGGAGCTCTGGGTGCCCGAATTTTGGCATCGTAGCTCCCTTGTAGCTCACTGGTCAGTATACCTGCTGGTAGTATTCCCGCAATGACACATAGAGCTTCTTCCGACACTCTCTATATGCACAGCAAACCCTCAGTGCTCATAGTCGGTTTGCGTACGACTTTATTGTCACTGCTTTATTGGTGCCACATACATAATTATTGAGTGCATCACTCGACAGAACTAGTCTCCTTTTTTGTCTGGGTCTCCCAATGTTCGTCATTATTCTGAATAACGCAGCACTTACCATTGCAGCTTTGTCGCACATTCTTTGAAGGCGTTCTTTGAAGGCACCTAGGTATTTAATACCCCGTTTTGATGTTATACCATCATCACCTACCCTGATTGTGATTATCTCTCTTTCCTTGCGACTGCTTACTAATAATGCTTCTGTTTTATTATCTGAGAGCTCTAGCCCAGCTGCTGCCATTCACCGCCCCACTTTTCGAGTACATTTATGTCTCGTGTCCTTTATTTCTTTCAGGTGCTTCGCAGCTTATCCTTTTTGCTTCATTCGGGATTCGAAGCATTAGAACCCTATCGTATATAATGAGGTCCTAATACCGACCCTTGTGGGGCTCCGCTAGTTATGTGATACTGCCATACTCCATCATCGGTATCGTAGAGCAGGAACCTTGTCTCGGAGTAGCTTATAATTCTTTTTATTAGAGAACATGGCACCTTCACTGACCTAAGAAAGTGGACTCTTTGTGGTCAAGGTACAAGGTACGAGGGTGAATCGATAACTCCTTAGCCTCAGCGCCAGATGGCATCAGTATCGCAAGAGCTACTTACTATCGTGTAGTACATTCTAGTAGACGGCTACTGTCGAAATTTCAACCGGATCGGACTCGTAGTTTTGTTTTGACCGCGTGTGGAAGCAGGAGTGTCCGCGGATTTTAGAAAAATGTAAAAAGAGCAATATCGGTCGGTGATTCGATTCTTGTTTTTGGAAGGGAAATCGCGCAGCAAAATCAAGGAGCGTTTGGATGCTGTATAGGGTGACTCTTCTCCTTCGATGGCGACCATCAAAAATTTGTTTAACGAGTTTCAACGTGGTCGCACGTCGGTTTTTGATGAGCCACGTCCAGGTGCCCCGAAAACGGCTACCATGGAGAATAACGTGACAAAAATCCACGATCTCGTACTGCCAGACCGCCGATTGAAGGTGCGCGAGATAGCTGAGAAAAAAGGGATTTCAAAAGATCGCTCGGGTCATATCCTGCATGAAATTTTGGGCATGAGAAAGCTGTCGGAGCGATGGGTACCGCGTTTGCTTACTCCGGACAACAAGCGAGACCATTTCAGAGCAGTGTTTGACGCTGTTTAAGCGCCAGGGAGGACTTTCTGCGTTATTTCGTGGCAGTCGACGAAACATGGATCCACTGGTACACACCAGAAACCAAGGAACAGTCGAAACAGTGGACTTCACCCAGCGAACGTGCTCCGAAGAAGGCGAAGACTGTCCCATCGGCCGGAAAGGTGATGGCCACCGTTTTCTGGGATTCACAAGGTGTGATCCACATGGACTACCTGAGAGAGAGGGCTGTACTATGCCAAATTATTGGGCCGATTCGACTCCGAATTGAAGAAAAAACGGCCCCACTTGGCGAAGAAAAAAGTGCTCTTCCACCATGATAACGCACCGGCTCACACCTCCGCCCTCGCCACGGCCAAATTGGTCGAATTGGGCTACTAACTGCTGCCCCATCCACGGTATTCTCCAGATTTGGCCCCGTACGACTTCTTTTTGTTTCCAAACTTGAAAAAGTCTCGCGCCGGGCAGAAATTTCAGTCGAATGAGAAGGTCATCGCCGCCACGGAGGCCTACTTTGCAGACCTCGAGAAAACGTATTTTTCAGACGGGTTAAAGAAGTTGGAGCATCGCTGGGTCAAGTGCATCGAGCTAAAAGGAAACTATATTGAAAAGTAAATCGCCATTTCTCCAATTTTTTTTGTTTTTCTCTTGTACGCTAAGTACTTATCGGACCACCCTCGTAGAAGGGTTTGCATAAAAATAGAGAACACTTGTTTTCCTCATGTGAGTATAAGTCGCAGCACATCCGCACCGAATGGGCTTGGTTATGGGTGACCTGACGTTTAGAAAGCAAGAAGCATCAATCATTTGAAATGTACGCTCAGGCTTGTGCAAGCTCAAAGTGCATTTAGCTTGTAATCGAACCGCAATACGCCATCAAATTTTGTCTTAGACAGGAGAAATCGGGTACGGAGACATTGGGCATGATTCGACGAGTATTCAAAGATAGAATTATCTCACAAGCTTCAGTTTTTTAAGTGGCCAAGCCTCGCCATAGAGAGCGGTCTACATCAAGAACCGATGACAACGTGCAACTTGTGCTTGAAGGACTTAATTCAGTTTATCTTGAAATGCTAAAGAGGCTTTAGAGAAGGGTCCACTGGTTGGGGCAGGCAACCGTCGAACATTTAAAATTGCTTCACGACAAAGCATCCAGCCATACACATATGTTCTAAGGTAACCGGCTACTAGAGGCATGCCCTCAACCTCTTTACAGTTCCGACATGGCCTCGGTAAACCTTTTTTTATTCCATAAAGTGAAATTCCTCCTCAAAGGTCATCACCATGGAGCCCTAAGTGTCATCAAAGAGCTTGCACGTTTACCCTCCGAGTCCCGAGAAAGCCGATGGAAAAATTCATAGAAGGGATGAACTTTTAAGAATTTTAATGTTTTTATCAATTTTGCCGAAACTTTTCCCAAATATTTCACTCTACTGTCTGTGTAAGGTGAGGTTTCAATTTCTAGGTTTTACCAAAACTACATCAACAAGACTATGATACATTGGTCGCTTTTGTTAGTCCAATTAGATTTACAATAAAAGTCAATTACTAGATATAAATTTTTTTCAAAGAATTTAAGTGTACAAGGTACTAAAACAGTCTCAGCTGGGTTGATGGATAAAACCACTCTGACACATCAGTTAATTTGAGCGGAGATCGCATGTATTTTACTTTAGTTTGCTTATAAAAAGGCAACGACGAGGCTATAACTGAGACCGGTTAGCATGCATAGTAGGTAATCAACGACAGTTGATCAGAGAAGTGTTGAAAATGCTGAAATCTGTGAGAAACCGTTTACTGCCACTGAGATCTCTCTGAAGGAAGTTGTGATGATACGGCTTTCTAGCATTACCCTAACCAAACAGGTGCGATGAACGGGGCTTCTGTGAGGTAGAGCTTTTGCTATATCGTTCAGCGACATTTTGTACCTAGAAAACTGCACACTCTTATAACACAGTACAGGGCTTCTTGATTTATATTAAGTTAGTAATAAGGCTTACTGATATTCAAAAGTACATAGTAAGCTCTCTATTCCCTGGATTCACAGATATCTAGAGTGGAAAAAAGAAAGAAGGAAAGGCTAATCTAACCAAATAAAACTCTAAAATGAAAATGAGCCAATTTTTTGGTTGTCATTTTCGTTTTATTTTTATACCAGGTATGTGCTAGTAAGAAATATAAGACTACAGAATATTACGTGGTTAGCATGGGCATCTGTCGACAACTCCTCTTCATTCGCTTTGCGCAGTTTTATTAGCGAGGCCTCAGTGAAGGAACTTATAGATATATCGATTGCTTTCATGGCTCCAAAAGTTGTGATTTTGACGTCAAAGATGAGTAGCGTCCTGTGAAAAAGTTTAAAGTCACAGAATTGAAGGCTGGATCAAGGTCCTTGTTAAAGGCAGCAAGAACTTGTAGATTCATCGACTATAATTCAATATGCCATTTACCATAGCTTGAAAGCCTTAGGTATGATTCTGAAGTTGAAGCCGAGTAACCTCAAATAGGGTTTTCCTCACGAACAAACTGCTGCTCCATTGGGAAGAAAGGAGGACGACCAGCTCGACGTGGTAAAAGAGTTACAGGTCACAGGAGCTCTATATCTAATACCGCTAGTGCGTTTGAGCCGAGCATTGAAGGAAAAGCGATGGTGCATTGCATGGTTGACCATCACTCGGGCTCATTCGGATTAGCTAAATATCGAACGTTGGAAAACCTTCAGTCTTCCCAACGCGGAAACCCAGAAAGATTGGTGGAGGTTGGGATTGGCATTACTTTTAAGAATAAGCCTTCTTCCGAAGTAAAGTTCCAATTTTTGAAAAAGCTCAATCATAGACAATTTTGGTATATTTTAAGCTCCACGTTAAATTTTAATGTAACTTTTTACTTGCTTTTAAGACATTTTTAACAGGTTTTAAACATTTGCCATAATAGCCGCCTGATTACATCCTCATTGTGCCCCTGTTACCCAAAATTAAGCAAAGAACATCAGCACGAGCAGAAATATATATTGTTTTTAAAGAATTCCCAACCAGCTCCATAGGTAAGAGTAGTAAAGGAATGTCGCCATCGTCGCACAAAATATTTCATTCGTTCACGTATTTTCCTCTCGAATCGAATCTGCAGCAAATGGTAGAAAATACAAGCGAAGAATCCATATGGGAACCGTCCCACTCAACGGATCAGAAATCAATAAACAAAAAAACCAGAAAATGGAAAACAAAAAGAGAAAATTCCAAAAAGCATAAAAGCCCATCGATGTCCGAATTTATCGGTCCATCACTCGTGTTCCACCTGAATCTGCTCGGTTTCGACTTACCTTCCCCCCCACACGTCCATATTATTTATTTATTTATAGCCCAGCTGCATTTTTATTTTCCATTCAGCCAGTGTCCTTCATTCACTTTACCATCATACGGATGGCACGGGTATGTAGACAAGGAATCCGATCCTTGCTGTGCTCCCGGTGGAGTTCTCAAATATTTAGGAAATAAAAAAAAACCTCACTTCGACGGAGAGAGGTATATACGTTTTATTGCAAGTGATTTCGAGTGAAATAAGTCGTGACAGCAGTCATTGGTCCAGGTAGCATCATATCGACGGACGGTGTGAACCACTTGTACGTGAACACATGCTCGGGATGCGCGTAATTGATTTCGCGATTGTCCTGCCGATGATCTCAACTTGTTTTTCACACTGTCAATGGCGATGTTCGGCGCTCGCATTTGTTATTAGATTACGGTCATGTTTAATGTTTTTTACTCGTATTCGGCCGGTGGATATATTGATAATTAGTTTGATTGTTTTAATGGGTCATACGGAGCTATTTGTCTATTTTATTTGTTCATTGTCTGCCGTGACTTAAAGACTATTTTGAATACAGGTGGATTTTGGTTTTCATCAAAGCAAGGTGACCAAGGTGAGCAAGGTTGCCACACATGCATTGTCTATGTTGCAGGGAAAAAGTCACTCAGTAACATTCTCTCTGATGTTGTGAAACTTACATAATTTGAAACATAATGTGAAACTTACATAATTAAGCATGATTCCCGAATCTGAATATTCATATGGGAATCTGGTCACACAGTGATCGACACTGCTCCATCCTAAACGTTTGAACTTTCCGTAGAGCTAACACCGACTTGGATTTATACCTTGTTGCAGTCAAGGCAGACTTAAATGGAAATATCATGGGAGTTGATTATCGTTGCCAAAATTCGATTTCGGAAATCTGCAGTTATAAAAGACGGACATCTTGTCTTCCTTAAGGTTTTTTAAAACTTGATCTGCTTAAGCGGCAAACAGCAATGGAGACGTTGTCAGAGTGCCATACAAGCTGCCATATGCCTCAACCCCCACCATAGTTTATATATTATCTGTTAAAAGGGAAATCCGCAGTTTGCCGATAGATGGCGTTAGCGGTATGTCCTTGTGAAAAATGCCAATTTTCAAATAAATAAATCATTATAAAAGAAGTGTGTCGGACTAGTGGAAAAGTTTGAAGACTTAGGATTGGAGATATTACTGGCCCAGCATTCGTGTTAACAGTAACAAGAACCCATATTTTGCAAGCTATAGGTATGCTTCAAAAGCAAGGAAATTGGGTGTCATACGAATTGAAATCCAAAGAATTGCGTTTTTTCGCCAGCAAACTGCTAATCTAGCGCAAAGAGTGGTTTTCTGTATTGTGACTTGTGTGGGCGCCGTGGCCATGCATCAACATCGAGGCCAAGTTAAATATCCAAGGATGCTGTTTATTTGGTGGAATCAGCTACTATCGAATACAAGTAATGCGTTTTAGCCGAGCAGTGAAGAAAAACGGCCAGAATACGGGCAGAGGACAAAGTGATTTTGCAGTATGGAATCGTTCAGTCAAATGGACAAATTCTGGTCCACTTTAGTACCAGACAGACAGCTTAAATGGCGTTACAGCTTATAAAGAGCGAGCCAAGGTTCTTTTATTCAATTATGTTGTGTGCTATTTGTTTTTCATACAAATGAATGGAACCTAAAGCTTAATGCCGATTTTGAACGGCGAAAACCGAGAAGCTTTTTCAAGGCATGTGTAGAACGGGGGGTTTTGCCAACACCCCACCGAGGAGAGAAGCCACGAAATAATAATTCGATGACGTTGGTGGTATCAGGATCCGAACTAGCACATCACCCGTCAGCGGTCGACATACGAAGGTGCTCCGATAAATACTTTGTCTCACCGCCAGATGGCGCCAGTATCGAAAGAGGAACTTACTATCGTGTAGTACATTCTAGTAGACGATTACTGTCGGCTTCAGCCGGATCGGACTCGTAGTTTTGTTTTGACCGCGTGTGGAAGAGTGTCCGCGTATTTTAGAAAAATAGAAAAAGAGCAATATCGGTCGGAGATTCGATTCTTGTTTTTGGAAGGGAAATCGTGAAGCGAAATCAAAGAGCATTTGGATACTGTGTACGGTGACTCTTCTCCTTCAATGGCGACCATCAAAAATTGGTTTAACGTGTTTCAACGTGGTCGCACGTCGGTTTTTGATGAGCCACGTCCAGGTGCCACGATCTCGTATTGGCAGACCGCCGATTGAAGGTGCTCGAGATAGCTGAGAAAGAGGGCATTTCAAAAGATCGCGTGGGTCATAAGGCTGTCGGCGCGATGGGTACCGCGTTTGCTTACTCCGGACAACAAGCGCAACCGTGATACCACTTCAGAGCAGTGTTTGACGCTGTTTAAGCGCAATCCGAAGGACTTTGTGCGTCGGTTCGTAACAGTCGACGAAACATGGATCCACTGGTACACACCAGAGACCAAGCAACAGTCGAAACAGTGGACTTCACCTGGCGAACGTGCTCCGAAGAAGGCGAAGACTGTCCCATCGGCCGGAAAGGTGATGGCCACCCTTTTCTGGGATTCACAAGGTGTGATCCACATCGACTACCTGGAGAAGGGCAAAACGGTCACAGATGCGAAATTATTGGGCCGATTCGACGCTGAATTGAAGAAAAAACGGCCCCACTTGGCGAAGAAAAAAATGCTCTTCCACCATGATAACGCACCGGCTCAAATCTCCGCCCTCGCCACGGCCAAATTGGTCGAATTGGGCTACGAACTGCTGCCCCATCCACCGTATTCTCCAGATTTGGCCCCGTGCGACTTCTTTTTGTGTCCAAACTTGAAAAAGTCACTCGACGGGCAGAAATTTCAGTCGAATGAGGAGGTCATCGCCGCCTACTTTGCAGACCTCGAGAAAACGTATCTTTCAGACGGGTTGAAGAAGTTGGAGTATCACTGGGTCAAGTGTATCAAGCTTAAAGGAGACTATATTGAAAAATAAATCTCCATTTCTCCAAAATGTTTGTTTTTCTTTTGTAGGCTAAGTACTTATCGGACCACCCTCGTACTACCACGTTGTTCAAGTCGTCAAAACTTACCTAGAACTTACATTTAGAAACAAATATTTTTCCATTTTTTCGAATATACTCGTAGCTCTAAATTAAAAAAAAAAAACCCGACAAAAGAGCATGCATAAATTGTTACGCTGCATCAATGGGCGGTAACTGCTTGTGAGTTGAACAGAAGAAAAAGAGCATGTGCTTTCGAGAAGGAAAAGGAACGAGCTCGAGAAGCTTGACATCGAAGAGATAGGCACATGCTATTGCAAAAATGACGTTGGAGTTTCCTACGAAAAAGTAAAACGAACTTGCCAAGGTTATAAAGTCTGACTAAGAGCCTGCAGGGATGAATGGGGACAACTTGTAGTGGCATCACAATAGATGCTGGAAGATATAGGAAGACCACTTTTGTCGACTGTGTAACGGCGGTAATGTTGCTGTTAGGCAGAACCAACCAGCGATATCGAAGCTCAAGTCTAATGAAGCTACGGACGGGCTGATACGCTATTTGAAGTCGTTGGTTGGGTGCATGCATCAATTTATCTGTGTCATATGGTGACAATTATAGAAAAAAATGAACCAATTATAGGGACTGCTTTTAAGACCTTATTTGTCATGCTATGTAAAAGCCTGAAACAATTGGCGAACCATCTGATACGTATAGGTTCATACCAGTATGCTTTTAAGCCAAGAAAATCCTCTGTTTTAAAACTACAGTGAACATCTTAGAAGCATTAGAGTATCACTTTTTCTGTCTAAAGCCGTGACAATGTTTATAGAGACTATTTATAGAGGGCCATGTAATTTTTGGCATTCTGGCCAAGCTTGTCAGACTGTGCAAGATATCAGTGGAAAATGTTCGCTTCTTTTAAGGTCGACATTTGATGTTAACAAAGGATTCACTTCCATGTGAAATCTTCAATGCGTTTGAGAAGATGCTGGGCGACTCATTGGCCGGTACAAGAGGCATCATTTCAAATGTGCTTGCATATGCAGGTGATATTGGATGAGCACAGCGAGACGTCAATCAAGTACTTGAGAGCAATTTTATCTGAGGGTGAATGAGGACAAAGCTAAATATAAGCGAATCTTGTACTGAAAATATTATATAAAAGTCGCTTATAAGTATTGTATGTCATATTAACCAACAAACTCTTATGGAAAATATTGAAGAGCTTAGGCTATTTTTCTAAGACAGCCCCATCGATATCATAGGTATATCCGAGACATAGTTTCACTCTGGCGATCATTAAAACCAAGCCTCTTGTCGCAGATGCTTCAAACTCTTCCGTGCAGGTAGCTGCCTCGGGTGTTGTATTTATGTTGGCAACAATATTAAAATGAAACACCTTCTATAGTGAAATAAAATACTCTAGACAATTTTATTTCGTCGAAATTCTTATGAATGTGTTGGTGGAACCATATATGCCACTGGAAGTTGCGCACTCATCTTATGTTTGTAACATTATTGAAGGGATTTCTTGGTTGACGACAAACCTAATTGTCTGTAGAGATGTCAATCTGAATCTCCTTGACCTCATTCCCTTTTGAGCCTCGTGAAATCTTATAGTTAACTTTCGGTTGGTGAATTTCTGAACCATGAATTAATTTTTGGTTCATTTGATTTTCATGTTGTTAGAAGTTAGCCACACTCTCCTCACTACCGTGATAGCATTGATGTTAAAAACCTGTTTTCGGATTATTGTAATGTCCAGTGGTGTCGGCTGAGCTGTTTAACAATAATATTGATAATCTTTTTGAAAAACGTGTTCCACATCGTACTCGTGTCGTAAGAAGTGAAGTAAGAAGCTCCGTGATTATATGATGGAATTAAGTATTTTAATCTGTCGTTAGACCGATGGATGTGTGGAACAATCTTTTAAGTCAGGTTCGACCTAACCAATCTTACTTGACTTCTCGAAAGCATTTGACTGAGTTAGCCCATCAATTCTTTGCTATAAACTGCCCACCCAATTACCTTTTGCAATCCCACTTATAAGTTCATCTTCCCGCATCTTACTAACCGCCTTTAAACTGTTTCCTGTAACACAAAACTTTCTTCCTTTTGTGATGTTCGCAATGATGTACCCCAAGGTTCTATTCGTGATCCATTATTATTTTCAGTGTACATAAAACATCTTCCAACGGTGTCGCCGTTTTGTAAATTGCATATTTAGAAAATATACGAAATATTCTGAAGACCAGCCCTTCCACTCTGGTATCCCGTCCATAGTACTTAACCCTCTGTTGCCTGTGTTAAAAATCTTGAAATAATGTGTAATAGTGTACTAAAAAATGACATCGAAAGTGTAGCTACCAAGGTATATACATACGTCTCTTGGAAGTTTGTCAAATAACAAGTATATACCCCCTGTTAATGTCAAATTAAAACTTGCCAAAGCTCTTATAGTGCCGGAGTTGTTTGCCGACATCTCTTCCCAAAAGCTGTTAAAACCAAACAGTGCGGTTAGGCACTTCTCGGAGCAGGGCCGTAATCTCCTTAGAAAAAGCATTGTCCATACTGGTGTTCAAATCGTTTACTAATAGACTTGAATTAACCTTCTCTTTCGTCACATTATGATAAGACCTTCTGCTTATACTTATTTAATAATATGCAGGCATTTCTTCATTCTTCTGGAACCACCTACCTTCACAGATAAGATCCAAGGCCGAAAGCGGGCAATTCTGTTCAGCTGGCTTTTGTCGTTTATCCAACTTAAACTAAAATAATTCCTAAATTTAAATTTTTGTTAATTTGATTACATTTGTTTTGTTATCGAGCATTTTAATTCCAAAAATGTTGGTTCACAAGTACGAGGGTGGTCCGATAAGTACTTAGCCTCACCGCCAGATGGCGCCAGTATCGCAAGAGCAACTTACTACTCGTAGTTTAGTTTTGACCGCGTGTGGAAGCGGAAATGTCCGCGGATTTTAGAAAAATGGAAAAAGAGCAATATCGGACGGTGATTTGATTCTTGTTGTTGGAAGGGAAATCGCGAAGCGAAATCAAAGAGCGTTTGGATGCTGTGTACGGTGACTCTTCTCCTTCGATGGCGACCATCAAAAATTGATTTAACGAGTTTCAACGTGGTCGCACGTCAGTTTTTGATGAGCCACGTCCAGGTGCCCCGAAAACGGCTACCATGGAGGATAACGTGACAACAATCCACGATCTCGTATTGGCAGACCGCCGATTGAAGGTGCGCGAGATAGCTGAGAAAGAAGGAATTTCAAAAGATCGCTCGGGTCCTATCCTGCATGAAATTTTGGGCATGAGGAAGCTGTCGGCGCGATGGGTACCTGGTTTGCTTACTCCGGACAACAAGCGAGACCATTTCAGAGCAGTGCTTGACGCTGTTTAAGCGCCAGGGAGGAGTTTCAGCGTCAATTCGTGGCTGTCGACGAAACATGGATCCACTGGTACACGCCAGAGACCAAGGAACAGTCGAAACAGTGTACTTCACCCAGCGAACGTGCTCCGAAGAAGGCGAAGACTGCCCCATCGGCCGGAAAGGTGATGGCCACCGTTTTCTGGGATTCACAAGGTGTGATCCACATCGACTACTTGGAGAAGGTCAAAGCGGTCACAGGGCTGTACTATGCCAAATTATTGTTCCGATTCGACACCGAATTGAAGAAAAAACGGCCCCATTTGGCGAAGAAAAAAGTGCTCTGCCACCATGATAACGCACCGGCTCACACCTCCGCCCTCGCCACGACCAAATTGGTCGAATTGGGCTACGAACTGCTGCCCCATCCACGGTATTCTCCAGATTTGGCCCCGTGCGACGTATTTTTGTTTCCAATCTTGAAAAAGTAACTCGCGGGGCAGAAATTTCAGTCGAATGAGGAGGTCATCGCCGCCACGGAGGCCTACTTTGCAGACCTCGAGAAAACGTATTTTTCAGACGGGTTAAAGAAGTTGGAGCATCGCTGGGTCAAGTGCATCGAGCTAAAAGGAGACTATATTGAAAAATAAATCGCCATTTCTCCAATTTTTTTTGTTTTTCTTTTGTAGGTAATGTACTTATCGGACTACGAGCTACGAACTACGAGGGTGTAGTTCTGTTCAAAAACTAAGGTAACTTTTTGAATTTCGCGAGCTGTGTGTATTCGACTTCCGATTTTTTATTTTTTTTGTTGTTATGTTGATACAAATGTCCTCTAACATAAGTCGATGTTGTCAGCCCTTATGGATATTTTATTTGTTGTACACAAATATGAGATCAGACATGTTTTTTGCTATGGAAAAAAATGGATTGAAAAATCTGAAGTTAATGTGTGAAAAATAAAATTAAGTACTCCAACGCACTTTGGGTTTTGACGGCTCTACTCCTAGTAAAAAAAATCGTTTATAAGTGGTACAAGCTCTCCACAGAAGGCCGGGAAGATGTTAATAACGATGTCCACCCTGGACGCCCCAGTACGTCAACAACGGATGAAAACGTTGAAATAGTAAAGAAAATTATTGTGAAGAATCGTCGATTCGTTACCAGAGAAGTTGCTGACGATATTGGCATATTGGTTGACCCATGCCATACAGTTTTTGCAGATATTTTTTGGCATGAAACGTGTATCGGCAAAGTTTGTTGAATTCTGTTCAAAAGAACCGGTCAAGAGCTGTTGAATAACGTGAATAACGAATGGTCCAGATTTGCTGAAAGAGTATACGGTAATGACGTCAAAACCAAAACCCAACCATCCCATTGGAAGCGACCAGAAGAGCCAAAACCGAAAAAGCACTGCTTTCTTCGATTAAAATGGCATGGTTCATCATGATTTCTTGCCGGAAGGTTGTACCGTCGGAAATTTACTATGAAGTTATGGGATTTGTGGGAATAATCATGGCTGTTGCATCACTATAGTGCACCTGCTCGCTCATCGTTGCTTGTGTGTACTTTTTCGTCACAAACAATACCGTAGTCATGCCTCAGCCACCGTATTCACCAGGCTATACCAAAAAGCGCATATTAGAAGTGCTAATTGAAAAAATCGCTGGCTCAAATATATCTAAGGGGAATTACTTTGAAGAAGGCAAAATGATATTGATGAATAAATATGAATAAATATTTTTTTCGAGAAAAATTTAAAGTCACCTTATTTTTTGAACAAACCATGTGTGTCACTTGTATGGCTGTAATATGTGTCACTAACACTAGAACTGAGATCAGACGCGGAATAACTATTGTTAACTGCTGTATCAAACTGGGCAATTGAGAAATGGAGCCCTTTAAAGAGGCCCTTAGCCGATATAAAGCAAATGGACACCACTGCTCCAATCCCATTAGCCTCCGATTTTAACTCCAAGGAACAACGAACAAGGAACGACAGCATCTAAGGTATCCTACAGACAGCGAGGGATTTAACCACTTGGCTGCGGCTCTGGAAGTAGTTGACTAAAGACCGTGCAGATCGGGGAGGGATATTAATTGAAGCCAAGGTTCACTCCGAACGTTGAATACTAAGTTCTGCCTTCGCATTCCTGCCAAAGACAGGTCACAACGGCTTTCATAAAAATAGAAAAAGATCTATGGAAGCAGACAAAGCAGGTAGTGGATGGCCTTTTTATTTTCTTCTTGGCAGAATTGCAAGTGTTTTTTTTCATTGGGATATAATTCGCCGTATTTTGTGCCCTTTGGCGTATACGTATCTTGTACCTCTTGCCGAGTTGACCTTACCTAGTGATTAATTGCTAGGTGTTGGTAATCCTCGTTAGTTATAATGTTGCAATTACGGCTTTTCTGTAAAAATCAAAATAATTGAAAGCGGAGTTTCGTCACTTTAGGGGTCGTGCGTCATGCAGTATACAAAACGAGTTTCTATTTGAGTATTGCAAAAGCTATCGATAACAAAGAATGCTAATTTCCTCGTTCATCAAGCTGTTCTAAAGCTGCTTAGTATTCACTAACACGCTGCGGACTAGACTGTCATATTGCCATTATTCCCCTCATAAAGCGCTTTATTGTTCACCAAGTTAGGCTTGCCATGATAGTATATAACGACTCCTAATTCATAATATCCAACATAGTCTCCCTACAATACAGTTGCAAATTAAGCAACAAGCCCCATGATGACATCAATTAAATCGCCGTTCGATGTGAACGACCTATAAATCGGATAATGAGCCTGTCACGATATACGAGTGCTTATTCAATTACCGCATCAACGAGTCGCGTTTCTTTTCATCCACGGCTGTCCCCCCGACTGGCAGTCGGGTAATTAGCCCAGTAAATACCACTAGTCCGATAGCCAATGAATTAGTTTTTTTCTCAAATCCCCCTAGTCACCTCATCACGTGCCTCTATCATCTCTTGTCTTCGCTTCCGACATACTGTCGGATGTCTCGGAACGTAAACAATGTACATGTACTTTTCCGAGCCGAATATATGGTAATGTGCCAAAAAAAGAACGAATAAATGCCAGCTAAACCAGTTTTCGGTTGGTCACAGTAGTCACTCATCCGCAATATGTTGACGAGCAAGTCTCACTCTCTATTATCCAACCGCTCAACCTCGGTTATAGAGATAGAGACGTATGTAGGTGCTTTATGCGACAAACAAACAGAGAAAAACAAAAAAATATATTCTGCAACCCAAAGGCATGCTTCAATCGCCCACTTAAGTTCGATCGGTAGCGCTTGACGCCACAGTCATCAACGGACTTTCGTTTACTCTGGACCTCTGACCAAAATCGCGCGCCGTAATTATCGTCGTGTGTGATATACTCGTTCATATAGTTGTTCAAAACTCCTTCTTGTAATTGTGCACCATGGCTCGGCTCCATGAAGCCCTAGCATTCGTACTGATCGCGCTCGCACTTAGTGACGCCTTGAAGTTACAGGAAAAATTTGCTTGGAAAATACTAGAGTTCGATTGGCCCACACCTGAAGCCGGACAGGAGGCAATCCAAACCGGTCGCCATATTCCACACAACAATCTGCCGCTTGGTGTTGAAAGGTGGCAGAATAAACTCTTCATCACAGTGCCAAGGTGAGTTACACGCCGATTACCTAGTGATTGTGATTTTAACCTTTAGTTGAGTGAGTGGCTTTGGAACAAAGTGGAGTGTTGGCCGGTTTTTGACAAATTTTAATTCAATATATTTGGAACAGGTTTGTGGACTGTGGCCGAAATCGCCATTTAGGATGGCGATAGAGTGATAATGGGGTTGTTGAGTCATAGACTCAGCTACTGTGAGACGTGGGGATGAAGTTTTTGTTCCACTCTTTATTACGAATTTAATCTCGCAGCCACCGGCGCGTGTCGTAACTAATTGGTAATTAGTGGCTCTAAGAGTTATTCTAACTACTCGTAGCCTCACGTGGTTTACGAAGTTTTTTCCCTTAAGTCTTCACTAATAGCTTACTGATTTCTTGTTTACGCATATAGTTCTGGTTGAACTCGATATCAAATGGTTTTTCCCCATAACGTCAAGTCTGTGGTTAAGTTTTTTTTCCCCTCATCAAGGCCAACCACAACTAGGTCTGGCACAGGTAGCTATTCTTGGATGCCATTAGACTCATCTTATATCTTGAAGTACGTCGAAGAAGGCAAACTTTCGCCGGCATGATTAAAGAGCTCACCTCGTTTATCTCTGTGTCTCGCCATTATTTCCCAATTTTCAAGAACAATCTATCTTCATATCAACCCAAGGGCTCAGGGACCGCCGCCTCTACTTTGCAACTAACAAAAGAAAAAAAAAACAAGAAAAACTAAAAAAGCCAAGAAACTGTTTTGTAAGTTCTCCTATAAAATACCATTAAAGCAGAAAAACTTTCGAAGCAGCCAACATTTACGCCCTAAAGGATCCTTAAGACTTTCACCGAAAAGCAAGGCGAGCAACAAAACTGAAATGTGATATCGAAAATCGATACGACATACAGTCTTGGAGAAAACTAATGCGCCCCAATGGGCAAACTATGATTTTTGGTTTTAACGGACGTCAGAGAGAAGTCACAATAAATTTAGGCAACTTCTATTTTACCTCTGATTTCAAGAAGGCACAGTTGAAGTCGAAATTTGAGCGGTCTTTCGGGATTAAAAACGAATTAAATAATTTCAGAAAAGATGGCAAGGAACATACATAACAACAATGGTACAGCAGTACTGCTGCCAAACATTTCAGGGTAAAGCTTGGGGAACTAAGCGCAAAAGATGTCTCCTCATTAAAAGCTATCATAAAATGTTCATAAATGTTCTCAAACAAAATTTTGGAATATTGGCAGTGACCACTATTGCCAGAGTAATTCGGAGAAAGGCTGCTTAATTCAGTTTATCCAGCCCCGGTCCAGCACATAAACCCTTAATTTCCGAGAAGAGATGCGAAAAAGATTATCATGAAAGACCGTTATATTTTCTGATGAATCCAAACGTAAGGGATTGGCCTGTGAAGCACAATCAGATCTGAAACTAGAAACCATACGAAACCATACGACTTGAAGGCGCATTTGTCACACATGCATTGTCTATGTTGCAGGGACAAAGTGGCTCTGCAACATTCTCTCTGACGTTGTCGAACTTACATTCCTGCCTCTTAACATACATAAGGCAAACTGGTCACCAAACTAACGTCAGACACTCCTCCAGCATTCTGGAGGTCTGAATCTTCTGAGGAGCCGCATTAGATGCGGATTTCATGAAATCCACGGAGTTCATTAAGACGCTCAAAATTGACGTCGGAAATCGACTGTCATAGGAGACCACCTGGAGCTTTACCGGTCGCGTTGGCCTTCAGCTCTATAAATTTTTGATGAAATCTGAAGCCATACAATAGAGATGGACGAATTGTCAAAGAGCCATCAGAAGGGAAACAAACTGCGTATAAGGATGAGAGCTGCTTGTGAGCTTTACGAGCAGAAAATATGGAAAACTAGAAAGCACGACATCGAGGAGTTTGGGAGACGCTATTGCAAGTTTGACAAAATAGAACGAACGACTATAAAGTCAGTGTGAAAACCCGCAGGGTTGAATACTCGTACTTGTAACTTGTAGTGGAGTCACAGTTGATTCTGAGAATATGGGAAGACCACTTCTGATAATCAACATATCGACAGAATATTACCTCCCAACAGTTAAATTTGGTGCAGGAAATGTGCTGAAAATGCTTCTCCGGTTTTAAGGAGAGATGATCTTTTATGCTGTTTGGTTTAGTGCTCTATTTTTGACAGCTTGCATGTGATTTCCGACAATCATAAGAATTAAACAAGTTTAGTTGGTATTGCCATTTTATCATTAAAAGATTTGTAGCTAAAAAGTGCTCACAAGTTACTAAATCTCAATATCAAAATTCGTGCTCTATGAAAAATGTTTTTCAAGCAATTTAACCATTTTGAAATCATTATAACCGACCTACTGAGCGAGCCATTTAATACATAGCGGACAAATTCCGCACCAATTTCTCGCCGTTTGCATAGAGAGGAAATTATTGTTGCTGTGCTGATGAAAACCGTGATTTGACCATTGGGCGCCATTCAGTTTAGTGGGCCTTGGAAAAGCTTGAGCAAGATCCGCTCCGAAAAATTGTTTCCAGCGACGAAGCCCATTTCTGTTTGAATAAAAAATTTGATCCGAACAGCAACCTCAGGCAATGCAAAAGCTGCCAATGCACTCGGAAAAGTTCACTTTTTGATCCGGTGGAATCATTGGCCCGCATTTTATGGAAGACTACCATGCGAGCCATGTTACCATCAATGGCGCCCGCTACTATTCATCGACTTCGATATTTTTTTACCCAGACTGCACAAGCTGAACCTGATCAATATGTGGTCCCAGCGAGATGGCGGTTCATGCCACACACCACAAGAATCAATTGCTAATGAGAAATGAGTTCGGTGAGCAATTTATCTTCCGTTTTGGACTGGTGAATTTGCCAAATAGATCGTGCGATTGAACACCCTTAGACTAATTTTTATGGGGACACATCGGATCACTCGTCTATGCCGATAAGGACCACTTACAACGTAGTCGTGGTATACATAAAATAAGATTAAAGTGATAAATGTGGCAAGTATTGATCCATTAATTTGAATAAAAGTTGTAAACACTTTTGCAATTTTCTTTTATCTTTTTGCTCAATTAAAAACCAAACGTATAAAGAATCACATGTTAAAGTAACAATTGTCTAAGTGACAAATTAAAACCAATGATGTTTCCTTATGGCTATTAAAGTTGAGGTTGCAACACGTCAATAATGTGAAACATACAAATAAAACTGTCAAAACCCTTTTTGAAGTCAGTAGAATCGAAGCTGTTCGCCTCTGCAATCTCCCGGCCTTAACCAAATATACATTAGTGGGAGAATTAATCAACAGGCAATTTAGCAGGACCAGTATAATAATTTGGATTAGCCTTAACGTGTTACTCAATTGACGGCGCCACTAGCTATCGGGCTAGCGATTTTTCGAAAGTACCAACCTTCAAACGAATTTGTATGGCAATCTGACGTTCTTAAGTTACAGTGGTTTCACTGATGCAGTTTTTGTAATTTTTGGCTCATTAGAAAAATCGGAATTTTACGTGTCCTGTCCCCATAATGTCCAAGCAAAACAATGGCTTGACGAGTATTTTACAGACTCTGCGTCATCGAGGCAAATGACGACGGCCGTGCAAACACTGATGATACTAAGCGCTCTAATCGCCCAGAAGAAGTTCAAAAAATGGTAAATTAACATTAAATTGAGATTTCATTACATGAGATATCTGACACATGAGATATCTGACATATTCACTCTGTTCAAAATGGGCCGTTGCTCATCGGTCACGATTGATCAGTCAAATCAAAATCACTCTATCGGAAGATGTTATAATTTTTTCAAATGACGACGCACGTCAATCATATTTGATATTTTGGAAATAGACAGAGGGAGTATATAAACAAATAAGCAATGGAGCGCTATACTCCGCGTGGAATAATTGTCTCAATTTTTTTGACCAATAATCGTTCGGTGGTGCTAGCGCTGCGTAAATTTCGACGTCGATTTCCTAATCGTGTCGCGCCAACTGGGCAAACATTCCGGCGCTTAGCTACTCGACTCGAACAGACTGGAGCTACAAGAGACCATGCAGGGCATGATCACGACCGGACTGGTTGTTCGGCTGAGAATATCGGGACTGCCGATGTCGCTGAGAACGAGGAAACATCAACCAGACGATGGGCCATGCAATTGGGCATCACCAGACGGAGCCTACCGCGAATTTTAGTGGAAGACTTACACAAGTCCCCGTACAAGGTACAAACAGTTCATCAGTTAAGGTCTGCTGATCGTCAGTCGCGTGTGAATTACTGTCAAACCATTCTTAATCTCAACAACGAAGAGGAAGATTTTGTATCGAAAATCATCATGAGCAACGACGCGCATTTCAACTTAAGCGGTTACGTCAATAAGCTAAATCTTCATTTCTGGAGCAAAATCCACGTGTGATGAACGAAGAGCCATTATACCCACTCAAAGCCACTATGTGGTGTGGGGCTCACGCGGGAGGAGTGATTAGGCCGCCACTATTACTGGCTAAACCTGTAGCATGCGCCATGATAAACGACTTCTTACTGCCGGAATTGAGTGAGCGGAGCTTGGTGAACAAGTGATTTCAACAAGACTGTGCAACCGCACATACATCACGGGCCACGTTACGTTTTCTGGTCACGTAATCTCCCGTTTGGGTGATTTAGCATAACCAGCAAGTTCGCCCGACTTAACCATCCCAGACTTCTCTCTTTGGGGCTACTTGAATTCGCGGGCTTATGCCAACAAGCCTCAAATCGCAGACCGTAACGGAACGGTTATCACCGCAAATCTTGCGGAAAGTCATGGAAAAGTCGATCAAATGGGTACAAGTGTTTATCAACACTGGCGGTAGCTACTTGGCGGATATCATCTTTTTCATTTAACAAAAAAAATTGCAAAGGTCCAAGTAAAGATTTCTATTACTCAAAGTCATTTTTGTGTCTGTAGTAGAAAAGTTATTCAAAAACAAAACTAAATGATTCATTTTGCGCCAGCTTAGAGCACTCTTTCAAGCACTATCAGCGCAATATATGTTAAATAGTTTTTTCATGTACAACGTGCGCCATCTCATATGGGTCCATGTAAATTTTGAATAACTTCAACAATTCTCAACCGATTTTGGATATTCAAAAACTTTTATGCGATTTAGACTTTTACAATTTATTTATCATATATATAAATATCAATTAAATGACCACTTTTATTGCCGATGCAAAAATGTGCTCGTTTTCGCGCATTCTCCATGACATTTTCGAGCATTTCGGTCGAAATTTTTGCGATTTCCGCAGAAATCTATTGTCTTCGGGCCGTTAGCATAGACCTTGCTTTTCAAGTATCCCCAAAGAAAAAAGTCTGGAGGAGTCAAATCCGGCGATCTCGGAGCCAGTCAATATCGCCCTTTTTTGACACCAATCTTCCAGGAAACCGCAGTATGGCATGTCGCTCCATCTTGTTGAAACCAAAAGAGAAATAAGCCTTTTTTACGCATTTCTAGAACAATTTCTAGAAGAAATACGGTCCAATGATGGTTTTAGCGTATACACCGGCCCAAACAGTAACTTTTTGATCATATAGCAGCTCTTCGTGAATAATGTGAGGATCTTCGGTGCCCCAGAAGCAACAATTGTGTTTATTAATTGAGCCAGAGAGCGTAAAATGTGCCTCATAGGTCATCAAAATTTTCTGCCAGAACTTCGGCTCAGCATTAATTATTGCAACGACATTTTGTGCGTATGTCAAGCGCCGTGGGTCATCTTGTGGCAAAATTCTTTGAGTTATCTGCACTTTGTATGGAAATAAGTGAAGATCATCTTTTAAAATTTTCCGCAAAGTTGTCCCACTGATGCCTACTGCTGCGAACGGCGCCGATATGACAAACTTGGGTCTTCTTGAACACTGGCCTTCACAGACTGAATAGATGAGTTTGAACGCCGCGGACATGACTAGGTTGCTCACGAGGGCTTGCCACAGAACCAAATTGAAAAAAATTCGAGGCCCAACGACGAATTGTATCTTTTTTGGGCACGATATTTTGCACGATACGCACGTTGAGTTAGCACAATCGAGCATTCATTTTTAATGAACATTGAAACTATTTTCGCGCGTTCTTTTGGTGTGAAGCGATTCATGGTTAAAATTGTACTGAGTTGACGTGCTATGACACATGAAAATCGGTTGAGAGTTGTTGAAGTTATTCGAAATTTACATCGATCCATATGAGATGGTGCACTCTGTAGTATGTGACAATAAATGAAGCACGAATCCATCACTAAACTCCATAATCAAAGCAGCATTCACCTGGTCGACAGCACAAGATGAAAAGTGTCCAAAGCGAATAACAACGCGAACGGCAGCTGGTAGTGAATTGGCCTCCATATATTGGTATGACCGGGCGCATCTCATTTTATTAAAAAAAAAAAAAAAAAATCTTTCATCTAGAATGAGCATCACTGCTTTGGTCGACTGAACGATGCAGTAACTATTACAAACCTACAGCGACTAAAAAAAAAAATTCTCAAAGGAAAGAGATTCAGCTCCAATGAAAAAGTGATTGAGAAACTGACAGATTTTTGGGTTCGAAGATAAATCTTTTTACAAAAAGGGTTAGACGCGTTGGAGTGAATATATCACTGTAGACGGAGGCTATATTGCTAAAGGTTTACGAATTAAGTGACGTATTGAAAAACAGTGGCAAATCATGATATACAACCTGATATACAACCTCATAAGCCCTGTCGAAAAGATGTATGACTGGCAAAGAAACAATAACGAAATCTAAAATTTTAACTATTTTTTGTAAGGTCTTTGCATTTTTTACTTAAGGGCTCCTTAAGTTTTATCTAAATGTGTTTCATGTTCAAAGAAATTTTCTATGACATCCGTTATAACCAAAAACAACAGCTTGCTCATTGGAACGCTTTCGTTTTGGCCAATACTGTATCCTCGCCATAACACGAGAACGAGGAAGAAATAATATCAAAACCGAATTAAACGTTTATTTTACAAATTTAAAATGTGCCTTCACCCTATATCGAGGAGGACAGTCAAAGCTACGTATCTACCTACTTAATCAAAGGATGGGAAAATACGACCCATCCAAGCACGAGGGAAGCAAACTTGTTTGGAAGGAAATAAAAATACACAACGACGCCGAAGTTATACAGTGTACGAGTAGGCCCCCATCCCGTCTGCAGTGTCCTACGGGTAGGCAGGACAAAACACTTTGGTGGCAACCGCGACTTGTATGTATGTTGCATTTTCTTAGCCAAGAAACAGAGGACAAAGCCAGGCGCACGAGGAAGATTCTATCACGAACTTACAATATCCGGAAGTCGGTTTTGCGCACTATGCGGTGTTGTCCGAAAAGTTGGTCGTTTCCGTAATCGAGATGCTTTCTCTTTTGCCTGCTATTTTAACTAAAGGCAAAGTTTAACGAGGCTATAGGTATAGAGTAATGAATTATTGCAGGAGGACGAAGACCGCGAAACAATGAGCTGAATTGAAATGTAATTAAGGCAGGATATAAAGAGATTTTGTTTCCTCATTTCCTGTGTTTTGTTTTGTTCTTGTTTTCCCGCAGTTTCCTTTTTTGCTAATTGCCGTGAGGGTGCATACATATATGTACATACAATGCCATTGTTGTCAGTCAGCCTTATCAGACCATTTGTAAATACAGAAGCAATTGGGTTCATCCCATCGATTAGGTCTTCTTATCAGGCATTATTATTGAGTCATAATCAGAGAGGAAACAATTTTATGAGTAAAACCAGTTGAAAGACCGACCTACCTACCCAGCGACCTTATTTTAAGGCTGCTGTAATCTCTATATTCACATCCATTTATCTCAAGTCGACATCGAACACTCCGTCCACCTACCAAACACATAATCATTTCATCATAAAGCCAATGGCTATCCTAATAAAATCTCACACGAGTCGTAACAACATCTTATCAGCTGGATAACTTTGCCAACATTAACCATTTCCCCCCTCTTCCTCGACCAAAGTCATATTATGTCATAACATGCGACCCCCCGTCCACCCACATACAGCCACTTAACGGCCATAAACCAGTTAATAAATAGGCACTCCTCCAAGCCAATCGAACAATTGCCTCACATCCAACTGCACCCATTTTACCTCATGCAGTTCCGCACAAAACAAAAACCTACAGACATGATTACATGCTTACATGCCAAATGACTTGTAATTATGACACCACGCTTCGTCAGGCATCTGTGACATGTATTCTATGAACCTATCGGTGAATAGGAACAGAGAAAAAAAAAGTTATGCAATCCAGATTGGGTCTTGATTGATGCCAGCAATTGAACCAAACGTCCATTATATAAAGCTTTAACCCTCTTTAATCGACAGTTTGAAATAATTGCACTTTGCCGACGCGATTCTTCTCCTAAGCTGTAGACTCACGCGAACCACAAAAGTTTCCCTTAAATTCCTGTGATTAAGTAAGTTTGTCGAAAATCAAACGAAATTGAAGGAAGACCACTAGACTAGGCAGGGTGATGCTAAAGCCATTCATTTTCATCATTGCAATTTGTGTGTAGTTTTACTAATCCACCTTTATTACTAGATGGAGAGCGGGCGTGGCAGCTACCCTGAACTATATTGATTTAAACACTAACGAAAGGTCGCCAATGCTTCATCCATATCCAAGCTGGGAAGCCAATGAACTGCCAATCGATGTAACCAGCGATGGTACCAAGAAAGCAGGTATGATACTCACGCCGTAGTTAAGATATCAGAGACTAATAAGTATTTTTTCAGGAGGACGATTGGACGCCGATAAGGCCGAGGATCTCAATATCGGACTTCAGAATAATGCCACCATTATCTCGACATTCCGCGTCCAAGTCGATGAATGCGATCGTCTATGGGTCTTGGATACAGGTTTGGCTGATATCTTAGGGAATCCCAAGCAGATCACTCCCAACTCCATCCTGGTCTTCGATCTAAGGTCAGATCAACTTCTTCGTCGGTATGACTTCCCCAAAAACCAGGTTAAGGAAGGCTCCTTCTTCGCTAATATTGTAAGAATCCACTTCACTTCTTTGCCAAAACACATATTGATGAACCCTTCCTTTTATAGGTTGTTGATACCTCAAGTGATAACTGCGACAACGCCTTCGCATACGTTCCTGACTTGGGTGCCTATGGGGTTGTCGTATACTCCCTACAAGACCACCGCTCGTGGCGCGTCAAGCACAACTTCTTCCACTTCGATCCACTCAATGGCGACTTCAACGTCGGCGGCGTAAACTTCCAATGGACCGATGGTGTCTTTGGCATGGCAGTTGGAAACGTAAAGCCCGATTCTACGCGTGATGTTTATTTCCACGCATTAGCCAGCACCAAGGAGTTCGTAGTACCGAACGTTGTCCTCCAAAACGAAACCCACGCACTCAGCAATGAAGCCTACTATGACTACAGGCTAGTCGGAGACCGTGGCGCCAACGGTCAGTCAACGGCCGAGGTATTTGACAAGCAAACTGGAGTGATATTCTATACCCAAGTGAATAAGGACGCCATCGGATGTTGGAATACCAATAAGCCGCTGACCGTTGATACTCAGGGATTAGTCGATTCAGACTCGAATTCGCTCATTTTCCCCAACGACTTGAAGATTGATGTCGATGGCAATGTCTGGGTTCTGTCCGACCGTATGCCCGTGTTCATCTATAAGGAACTGAATAACGATGATGTGAACTACCGCGTTTTGACCGGCAAAGCTACCGAGCTTATCAGGGGCACACCGTGTGAGGTTTAATTTACAAGTTAAGTGATGGCTATTTGTACCCCTTAAGGGTTCTTATTTTTTTATTGAACTTGTAGAGCATTAATAAAAACTTATCCACGTTTACGAACTTTTTTATTAACTTTGAAACGATTTCCAAATGAAGTAAAAACGAGAAATAAATGCTCGGAAAAAACTATAAAAAGCTAAAGTCAGAACCATGATGGTGTGTATCCATGGTATTCGGAGTCAATGGGTTTGTGCATTTGGCTACGCTTTTCCCTTCCCAACGCTCTGTTGGTAAACCTACGAATCGTAACTGATTTTAATCTATCGGATATTGGAATAATGGAGGAAAATTCAGATGCAAATTTCGTTCCACAATTGAAATCCACTCGTGGATGGTATCTTCCAAGCGATAATTTTCAGTTACAATTGGCCGCCATTAAATAATGAAGTCACGTTGCCGTGGTCTCTTTGGTTAAACTATTTTTTACAGAGCTTGTTTAAAGCAGGGATTTGTCAAATACATTGGAGCTACAAATTCTTTTTTCTCACAATTTTTTTCGTTC
Organism: Merodon equestris; assembly: GCA_958301585.1. Taxonomy (NCBI): domain Eukaryota; kingdom Metazoa; phylum Arthropoda; class Insecta; order Diptera; family Syrphidae; genus Merodon; species Merodon equestris. The sequence goes on along the minus strand of OY284417.1, from coordinate 16,594,743 downwards.
GGAACATGCTTAGAGCGCACTCTGATTAAACGGATCAAGCATTTGGAGTAAGAGTTTGGCGTACCCATTTTATAGTAGAGAAAGCTAAAAAAACAATTCAAATCGTGGATGAGGGAGCCTACATATGAGGCTTTGAAGTTATTGTTGGCATGCGTGACGTCTTTGCTGGCTTGCAAAATGATTGTGTCGTCCGCATGCGTAGCTAACAGGGTGTATCGGGGTAGGTAAAGAGTTTTTCAAAAAGAGTAGGTAGATGTTGAAATGGATTAAAACAAGCTGTGTGTAAGGTATTAACAAAATTGTTTTTTTATTTGAAAGGCCCATGTATGCCACTATGCATGGAATATGAAATCGTTCAAACGCCCTTCTTACGGTGACACAGATCCGAGTGGCCCAATTTTCAATGACTCTTACATGTAGATCAGGTTGAATTTAAGCGATGGCATCGGTCGATTGTGGTTTATTTGTGGGTTCAAATCACATGACATTGGTGACCAATATGTACATCTCTGCGAGAGATAACCTCGCCCTCAAATTATTCACTCCTGGCGTCTGCTGCGTCGAACATAGTGCTGTCCTGCTGGATACACATATCGTCTAAGTCCATAAGAAATTGGTTAACATCGTTCTGTAACGCTCGCCATTGACGGTGACCGCCTCATCAACGACTTTTTCGTAAAAGTAAGTCCACACCAACAGTATCACTTTGGGAATGCATTATCACCATGTCGTGACAATAGTCATGTGGGCTGGTGACGCCCCATATACTACATTTTTGCTTGTTAAGACAGCCATTCATCCAAAAATACGTCTCGTCTCCAAAAACGATTTTCGGCTAAAATTGGGCTCCTCTTCCAAACGTTCCGAAGCCCAGTCAGCGAAGAAAGGCGTTGTCCATGAGCATGAACTTTGAGCTCCTGGTTCAGTTGGATCTTGAACGGATGTAGGCCAAAGTCCCGAAGCAAAATTTTCCAAGTTTAAGACTACGAAAGGCCGAGTTCTTGTTCGCGGCGAGGAATCGACTGCCTCGGGTCCTGTTGTACGCCGCTTTCGGTCGATCTGACGTTCTTTTGACGTAGGAATGTTGGATAACTGATTACCCAACTGGTAGTCTCAGATTTGGCCCTTAAACGTTGAAGAGTCGACTGTGAAGGGCTACTACGTCTACCGAAAAATGGGTACAACACACGGAACATTTGCACTAACAAACACTCATTTTGATAATAAAGTTTTATCATTTGGATGTTCTGTTCAATCATGTAACTTGCCATGTTGATTTGGCATCAGTAACTGAGTTATAAACAACATATCTGACAGATGTCACCAAAACAACATGGCCGCCACTAGCCGCCGAAATCTACCCGCGCCAATTGAAAAAGCCTTTATAATAATTAAAACAAATGAACAAAAGCTTTCATGCCTCATCAAACGATAACAATCTTAGGACAATGCGTTTCGCCAGCTCAAATAAATTATTTGTTAAAATCACAGCGAGAGAATCCACAATGCTAATTGGATATCACCGAATGCACACTGTGCCAAGGCGATTAAGCTGGCTAGAACAGCCACTGAAGATGAAAATCGTGAAGGACGCCCATGTCCTGAAGATAACGCGAAAATGTTGTGTTGGCATAGCGTAACCATCATGGGTATAGCTGATATCAAAAGTATCTCATACGGCAGCGTTCAAAGAATCCCCTTGTTAGGTACCGACGAGCAACAGAAAAAAACGAGTCAATATTTCGAGCGTAAATCTCGAGCAGTTCCAAGCTGGTCAGGAAATATTTTTGTTATGTTTCCTGACTATTCGTGACCGTTTCGTACGCTGAAGGAATAAATATGGTGGAATAATTGGAAAAGGGTCCCATGTTTCAGGATCTTACTATGTAGATCAAATAAGAGGATAGCGAGAATAGGATAGGGTGTTGTTTCACCAAGCCAAACTAGTTGCGATGACTGCCATTTAAGAAACGGGAGTCGAACTGCTCGAACATCCACCCCATTCGCCAGATCTAGTTTTCCAGTGACTTCTACTTCTTTCTTTGGCTCAAGGAACATATCCGAGGCGAGAAATTGAAAGACAGTTAAGGCCGCTGTTGATGCGTTTTGGTAGGGTCAAGATAAAGAATTGTTTCCTAAGAGAATAGTTAGAAAAAGACTAACTGTATTGACTTGCTAGGAGATTATGAGGAAAAGTAAATATTTTTTTTCGAACTAAAATCATTGTGTTTTTCTTTATCATTACTTTTGGATCCCCCAAGATTAGAAAGAGAAAAGGCCCCAACACAGAACCTGAAGGCACTTCCTAATTAAAAAAAACTGATTTCCACTTCTCGTTTCACCAATTTTTACTCTTTGAGATCAATCTGTGAAATAAGACCAATCGAGCATGAATTCACGAAATCCTGCTGTTTCCATTATTTTCTAAAGAAATAGCGTCTTTTCCACTTTCAAAAGCTTTCGTAATATCTACAAATAGGCATGCCGTGAACTTTTTCGCATCAAGGCTGGAAATAATGTAAGAGAAGAAATTTAAAAGAGCGTCTTCAATTGGTTTCCCTCGCTGGAGACTTAGTTTTATTTAGGGAAACAAACTTTCTTCTTCTCAACGATTTTTTTCATAAACTACTAAAAACAGGAAGAAGAGAGATTGCTCTTTAATTATTCACATCTTCTTCTGAACCTTTTTTAAACAATGAAACTCGTCAGCGCATTTAAGTTTATCAGGAAAAACGCCCGAAAATATGCTGCGATTAAAAATTACAGTTAGTACATGAACAATGTCGTATCCCCGGACCTTATGAAATGGTTTATCAAATGGACTGATTAATGGTGATCAGAGTCTATATATATGTAATTTCTAATAATTTTTATTTTATATGAGCTAATGACTTTTGGGGATCTGTGAAAGTGGCGTTCGCATAGGCTATTGGTTATTGGTTTATTTATGGCATTGGCTGCAGGAACTACTGGTTGGTTGATATCGTAATATACTAATGCAATAGCATTTGAAAAAGTCTTTTTTTAGATTTTGTAATTTATTCTGGCGATTTTCCGTCCATAACTACGTTTCTTTCATTCTTTCTTGACAGTTCGTGCAGGTTCAAGAGTGTACGCTCTTATGGTATTTGTCACACAACCTGGATGGCTTATATCGAAGGTGTTCATTCACTAGTCTCCGGGGTGGTTGTCCTAGATAGGATTTGAGAGATTCCACCGAATTTGCGTTGGTTGTAGTTCACAGTAACTCGTTTTGTTTCCATGTCATTAAGTGTTATATTGGAAATGCACATAGAGTCTATGAATTTTGAAGTGGTCTTATGCTGGGAGCGTTATGCCTTCGTCAGCACCGTTTTTCCTTATAGGGATTGTTTTTTACTATGAACGGACTTGAACAGACCTTCGGCTCAACAGTTAGTGATGATTACCATTGCTTTAGTTAAGTTGGACATACAGATATAGACACAACCACCAAATACCGTTTGACAATTTTAATCGATGACATGGTTCTTGATTGAAAACACAAGGAATTATCAGTCAAATTCTTCAGTGTTGACACGAAGTCTTCTATAGACTTCTATAGACTCTTTAGAGAGTGGAGCCTGCAGATTCATTGGGTGTAACTCAGCAAGCAGTTTCTGTACGATTTAAATCAGGGAAATGATTCAGAAGCAAAACAACATGAATTGAAATCGAAGGATGTGAAAAGCGATTTTGCACTTACAAGCAGCTAATGCAAAGCCCAAAAAAAAGAGTTTTTTTTAAACATCGGATTGTGACTGGGGATGAGAACTGGATATTATGCTAAACCTGATGAACCATTACCATCGACCTCAACATCAACACCAAAGCAAAATTTAAGTTCGAAGGGCGTGCAGAACATTTTGTGGGACTAAAAGGGTGTTGGTTACTATGAGGTGCTAAACTGGCGAATGCATTTTAGATGATTGGCATAGGCTACAACTGATTCATTTGTGCCCTGCAATACGACTAAGATGGGCAGGACGCATAGAACAAGGATAAAAGACTACCAGGAAGGCGGCACCTAGGTGAAAGGACAATAATTTATAAAAATACATGGAGCTGAAACAGAGTTGTGAAACATGGACAGAACAAAAAAGTTCTTTCAAAGATGCTCTGAATTTCCTAGCTCCAAATGGCCGGTAAAAATAATAATAACAATCGCCACCTTATGGCGTAAAAGAATATATACTATCTTTATAAGGACCTCAAACTAGAGCAGAAAGTCTTCTGACGTTCCTCGGTTTCGAAAATAAAGGAAACTGACTTTTTGGGTTTGAAAAATGCGCAATAATCAAAATTGTTGGAGGGAAATTTGTTTCCTCCCAATTAATCGAAAGGATATCATCTTCCTCTTCACGATTTAACAATTATGCCTCAACAGCATCAGCTATTAGTCTACATAGAATACACGAACTTTGTTCAAAAAATAAGGTGACTTTTAATTTTTATTTATTTATCGATATTGATTTTAGTTTTTTTTCCGATCCTCAGAGCCGCTTCTGATATGCGCTTTTTGTTACAGTCCTCAGCTTTTCCAGCGTCTTTACCTCACCACAACAAATCACCATCCTTTCATGAATCTTGTCAGTTTTGGAAAAAGAAAAATGTCACTGGCCTATGCATAAGTGTTTTGGTGCATTATCGTGATGCAAAAGCCATGGATTTTTTTCCACAAATCCGGAAGTTTTCTTTGTATTGCTTCACGCAAACGGTGCAGAACTTGAATGTAATATTCCTTTACGGCTTTCCGGCAAGAACTCATGATGAGTTCTAGACTCAAATCTAGCAAAACGTTCACGATTTCGGAACAAGCTTCGCTGACACACGATTCATGTCCAAAATATTTGAAAAAAATGCATGGCATGAGTCAATCGATGTGTCTATATCCTCTGCAGCTACTTTGAGTGAGTGGATGATTTTCCATAATCACTTTCTTCACTGCTTCAACCTTTCCATTTGGGCGGGCATAGTCAGTAATATCTTCTCAGCCTTTTGTGAAGAGCTTGTAATACTTGTAAACATTTTTTTTTAATTAGAGTAGACTCGCCAAATGCCACAGTCAATATTTCAAGTACGTTTAAGGACTTAATTTTATTTTTCATGTCTAACCTTTATATGTACCTTTGGACAACAAACTAAACATATGTACTAATATAACAAAAACAAAAGTCGAAGATCGAATTAAAACACTTAGCTTGCGACATTCAAAATGTCACCTTATTTTTTGAACAACGCACGTATATCTCTCTAAAAATGGTTAAATCAGGTTGCCCTGTTGCCCAGGGTGATTCTTCGTCGGATCTCCACTAAGTTGTCATTTGTAGACTTAATATTGTCTTCAAAATTATATCTGTCGATGGTTACTTTCTGCCCAAGGCGGTTTTCGACGGTCTTGAAGAAGATAGTGCCTTCTGTCTTGACACTCGCCTAACTCATTCTCCTTTAAAGGACTGAATTGAAGAAATTACACGGCTGCGTGGCTCCTTGCCGAAAACAGTGCATCACGAGTCTTCCAGTGTATCGCGACACATCCGATAAAATTTTCCGACGACTAATGCTGTCGTATGTGGCCTTAAAGTCGATAAACATGTGGTGATATCGACTTGGAACTGGTTGGTTTTTTCCAAGATCTGGCCTAATGTGAAGATCTACTCTGTAGTCGATTTGCCAGGCCAATCGACACTGGTACGCACCTATTAGTGTGGTGCAAAACGGCTTAAAACGTTCACATAGTACACTGGATAGTATCTGTAGGCGAATATGGGGCAGATAGAGCTGGTGAGCCAGTCGTCGGGCGGGCTTTCATCCTCTAAAACTTGACAAATGATCTGGTACATGATCCTTACCAGAACATCGTCGCCAGTTGTAAAGAGCTTAGCCTGAAGACCATCTGGGTCAACAACTTTGTTGGATTTCAGCTTATGTATAGCAGAGCTGAATTCTTCTAAGCTGGGTAGAGGGATTAGTTCTTCGACTGGCGCTGGATTTTCTCTGACCCCATTACTTTTAATTGGTCATGCCCGCTAAGCGGCTATTGGAAGTGCTGCTTAAACACATTCACTATTTCCTGCGATTCCTGGGCGCCTGTTCTTAAGCCCGGGCCTCTTCGATATCTTTGAGCTGGGAGGCTGCGAAGGCTTTTTTTTCTTTTTTCGCAGTAGCTTCTTTGCCTCCCTTCTTCTCGATTTTTCGAATTATTTTTCTGTACAAACGTAACTTGCTAGTCTAATAACTTTAAACTCGAATCTGCACTTTATAGTGAAATGCCACCTCTTATCACACCAGTCGCACGCGTGCCACATGTTGACGATCAAAACTCACTCTCTATTTACTAATCATTCGAACTTGATTACACTAATATTTACATAGGTGCCTCACGCGAAACCAAAAAAATATTCTGCAATCCGTAGGCGTGCTTCCCTCACCTATTTAAGTTGGATCGAGGGCACTTATCGGCACAGTCATTATCCGGCTTTCGTTAACTCCAAACAAAGTCGTGCATAGTCGTAGCCTTGAGTAGGTTCTTAGTGTCTTGTTTGCAAAACTTCAACTTGAAATTGTTGGCTATGGCTCACCTCTGTGAAGCTCTAGTTTTACTGACGATCGGGTTAGCACTTACTAACGCCGGGGGAATGCAACAGAAATTCTCGTGGAAAGTGATACAATTCGAATGGCCCACACCCGAAGCCGAACAACAGGCCATACAAAGCGGTGCATATATCCCACACAACAATTTGCCAATGGGACTTGAAAGATGGCAAAATAAACTTTTCATCGCAATACCAAGGTGAGTTACAAGTTGTCTAGCTAGTTGATCGAGAGTTTTTAGGAACTTGAAGTATAAAAACTTTCATTAAAGTTTGAAAAGTTTTATGACACTAACCCTCCTTTAATTCTAGATGGAGGGCAGGCGTAGCAGCTTCGCTATCATATGTTGACCTAGACTCTACTGAGGCGTCACCCAAGCTTAAGCCATATCCAAGCTGGGAAGCTCATCCATTGCCAATCAGTGGTGCCAACCGTAATACCTCCTTAGTCTCACCATTCCGCGTCAAAGTCGATGAATGTGATCGCCTATGGGTTATCGATGCAGGCTTTTCTGATGTTTTAGGAAATACCGAACAGGTCATACCCAACACCATCTCGGTCTACGACTTAAAGACCGATCAACTTCTTCGACGGTATGAAATCCCCGACGGCCAGGCTAAGCCGGATTCCGTTCTAGCTAACATTGTAGGCATCCACTTCACTTAATTGCCAAGATACATTTTGATGGATCCTTCTTTTTATAGGCTGTTGATACCTCAAGTGATAACTGCGACAACGCCTTCGCATACCTCCCTGATTTGGGTGCCTATGGAGTCATCGTATATTCCCTCAAGGAAAACCGCTCGTGGCTCGTTAGGCACCACTTCTTCTACCTCACCCCAGGCGATGGCAATTTCTTTGTCGACGGTGTAAACTTCCAATGGTCCGATGGCGTCCTTGGCATGGCAATCGGCGATGTTAAGCCCGATAAGTCGCGTGATGTTCACTTCCATCCTTATGCAAGCACTTCCGAGTTTGTAGTTTCAAACTTGGTTCTCCAAAACGAAACACTTGCACAAAATTACTATGCCTTTACACTAGTTGGAGATCGTGGAAAACACAGTAATTCACCCTCTGAGGCATATGATAGCCGAACTAAAGCGGTATTCTTCACTATCTCACAGCAATCCTCGGTCGGATGCTTTAAAGCTAATGAGTTGATAACCGAAAGTAGTCGTGGAATAGTTGCTTATGACCCGGCTGCCATGAAATATCCCAACGACTTGAAGGTTGATGCGGACGGCAATGTCTGGGTTTTGTCAGACCGTTTTCCTAGCTTCCAGTACACGCAACTGAGCGACGATGAGGTGAACTACATCGTCTGGGTCGGAAAAGGTACTGAGCTCGTCAAGGGCACAAACTGCGAAAATTAATTTAATTGTTCTGGGCGGAAGCCAAGAGGTGCTTGCTTTTAAAGCTACTTGTAGAGCATTATGTGTATAAATAAAACTGTTCATTCATACCTACTTGTGTGGTTTCTTTCCTTTCCTGTAAACATTTTAGTTTCATTTGACAAATGTCAGTCTTAAATAAGAATCACGTACTGGTCATGATAGCAGACGCACTCTCAGATAAAAAGCGAAAAGCTATAATAGTCTTTACCAGTTAGGAATAAGAAGACTTTAGGGAAGGACATGTGGAAAGAAAATTCCTTACGTGGTGCCACAGGGTTATATGTTAGTACCAATGTTATTCATCACGTTGAAAATTCAACAATTTTAAGCACCACCAATAAGAAAAACTCTAAATGACAAGGCGGAAGTCCTTGCTAAACATCTTAAGGAAACTTACACAGGTCAACTGCTTGGAAAATGTGTTTATCCGACGGACGAAACACCGGAATATACAACAGCACGTATCACCTTTGCTGATCTAAAGGATATTGTCGAATCGCTTAAAATAAACAAGGCTCCTGGATATGATTCAATTACAGGAGAAGATATCAAGGCTCTGCCAAGAAAGGCTTTACTTAAACTCCCGTTTCTTATTAAATCCATAATTTGATTGGAATATGTGCCAAGCCAGTGGAAAGTCCCAGAAGTCAAAATGGCTCCAAAGTCGGGTAAAGCACTAACGTACAAGAAATCATATCATCCAATTTAACTATTGCCGATAAATTCTCGTCTCTTACCAGATCATCATCAGTTTAGAGTCGGAAGCAAGCATTCAACTATTATCCAAGAAAAAGCACTCTAACACGAACTGATTGTGTATTCCTTGACGTCTCTCAAACGTTTGACAAAATGTGGCACAAAGACGGTATAAACTGAGACAAATCTTACCTGAGTAAGTATCCAATATTTTAAATACATATCTTGGGAATAGATTATTTCGCGGTGAATACTCCTACTTTAAAGTGATTTCGGCTAGCGTTCCTCAGGGAAGTATACTCGGCCCACTTCTGTATTTACTTTATGCTCGCAATATACCGCAAACGCAAGATTCCATCTTAGCCACGTTCTCTGGGCAAAGACTTGGCGAATAGCGCTTAACGACAACAAATGTGTTCATGTCAATTTTACATACAGAAAAGCGGATAGGGTTCCTCCTTTTGTTGACGAGTCTATAAAAATTGTCAGAAACACTAAGTAATTAAGCATCAACACGGATGATCACTTCATTTGGCACAAGTCTATACCTAGCTCGTAATAATCACTTAAAACTGCTGCATTCACGATAACAGATGTTAACTGGCATTCAGAGGAATACGTTCATACAATCACTCACTCGTGCGTTCTTATGATCGCAAATGCTCTCTCGCCTCATATATCAAGAACCGAAAATCGGAAGCTATTTGAGTAGATAAATCATGTTGAATAAATGTTACCTACTAAGCTGATAGTACTACTTCATAGAAAAAGAATTAAAGTTTCATTTTTCGCAAATAAATTTCAAGCAACAACAATAAACATTAAAACCAAGCAGAGGCTATCACTCACAGCTGTCGATATCCCACCAAAACATAAAGTTAGTTTAGAACAATACAAAAACGCGAAGCAAACGCACTGGGAGCGCGATTTATAACAAAGTGTCGTGAATTGCAAAGCAACATAAGAAACAGGTTGGGAGTTTGTGCAAACTGCCAGGCCAACATACTGGCCTATGAGGGTGGTCCGATAAGTATTTAGCCTACAAAAGAAAAACGAAAAATTTGGAGAAATGGCGATACACTTGACCCAGCGATGCTCCAACTTCCTTAACCTGTCTGAAAAGTACGTTTTCTCGAGGTCTGCAAAGTAGGCCTCCGTGGCGGCGATGATCGCCTCATTCGACTGAAATTTCTGCCCGGCGAGTGACTTTTTCAAGTTTGGAATCAAAAAGTAGTCCCCCGGGTCAAATCTGGAGAATACGGTAGATGGGGCAGCAGTTCGTAGCCCGATTCGACCAATATGGCCGTGGCGAGGGCGGAGGTGTGAGCCGGTGCGTTATCATGGTGGAAGAGCACTTTTTTCTTCGCCAAGTGGGGCCGTTTTTTTTCAATTCGGCGTCGAATCGGCTCAATAATTTGGCATAGTACAGCCCTGTGACCGTTTTGCCTTTCTCCAGGTAGTCGATGTGGATCACATCTTGTGAATCCCAGAAAACGGTGGCCATCACCTTTCCGGCCGATGGGACAGTGTTGGCCTTCTTCGGAGCACGTTCGCCGGGTGAAGTCCACTGTTTCGATTGTTCCTTGGTCTCTGGTGTGTACCAGTGGATCCATGTTTCGTCGACTGTCACGAAACGACGCAGAAACTCCTTCGGATTGCGCTTAAACAGCGTCAAACACTGCTGTGAAGTGAACTCACGGTTGCGCTTGTTGTCCGGGGTGAGCAAACGCGCACCCATCGCGCCGACAGCTTTCTCATCCACAAAATTTCATGCAGGATATGACCCACGCAATCTTTTGAAATCCTTTCTTTCTCAGCTATCTCGCGCACCTTCAATCGGCGGTCTGCCAATACGAGATCGTGGATTTTTATCGCGTTATCCTCAGTGGTAGCCGTTTTCGGGGCACCTGAACGTGGCTCATCAAAAACCGACGTGCGACCACGTTGAAACTCATTAAACCAATTTTTGATGGTGGCCATCGAAGAAGAAGAGTCACCGTACACAGCATCCAAACGCTCTTTGATTCCGCTGCGCGATTTCCCTTCCAAAAATCGAATCACCGACCGATATTGCTCTTTTTCCATTTTTCTAAAATCCGCGGACACTCCCGCCTCCACACGCGGTCAGAACAAAACTACGAGTCCGATCCGACTGAAATTTCGACAGTAGCCGTCTATTAGAATGTACTACACGACAGTGAGTTGCTCTTGCGATACTGGCGCCATCTGGCGGTGAGGTCAAGTACTTACCTCACCCTCACTCGTTTGTTCAACAATAAAAAGGGTTATAAAGGGGACAGCGCGAAACAAACGAGGCTATTGTTAAAGTCCCCAATAATAATTCACAACTCATATAAAGTCCCCTCGTATGAATAGAGACATAGGTACACAGCAAATGGTGAAAACAGTGGAAGACTCTGCTCCTCTATATTCCACATTAGCACACTGTGCCAAGGCGATTAAGCTGGCTAGAACAGCCACTGAAGATGAAAATCGCGAAGGACGCCCATACATATATGTCCTGAAGATAACGTGAAAATGTTGTGTTGGCATAACGTAACCATCACGGGTATAGCTGATATCAAAAGTATCTCATACGGCAGCGTTCAAAGAATCCCCTTGTTAGGTACCGACGAGCAACAGAAAAAAACGAGTCAATATTTCGAGCGTAAGTCTCGAGCAGTTCCAAGCAGATCAGGAAATATTTTTGTTATGTTTCCTGACTATTCGTGACCGTTTCGTACGCTGAAGGAATAAATATGGTGGAATAATTGGAAAAGGTACCCATGTTTCAGGATGTTACTATGCAGATCAAATAAGAGGATAGCGAGAATAGGATAATGTGTTGTTTCACCAAGCCAAACTAGTTGCGATGACTGCCATTTAATAAACGGGAGTCGAACTGCTCGAACATCCACCCCATTCGCCAGATCTAGTTTTCCAGTGATTTCAACTCCTTTCTTTGGCTCAAGAAACACATCGGAGACGAGAAATTTAAAGACAGTTACGGCCGCTGTTGATGCGTTTTGGTAGAGTCAAGATAAAGAATTGTTTCCTAAGGGAATCCTAGTTAGAAAAAGACTTCTTAGGTGATTATGAGGAAAAGTAAATATTTTTTTTCGAATTAAAATCATTGTGTTTTTTCTTTATCATTACTTTTGGATCCCCCAAGATTAGAAAGAGAATAGGCCCCAACACAGATCCTGAAGGCACTTCCTAATTAAAAAAAACTGACGGCGGTTAAAAAATCACTTCAAGTGCAAGAGAATCGCTCGGTGGCATGCGATGCTATACTACTCGGAGTCCCACACTCGGCAGATGAAAATCTTACAGCAATTTTTAACTCCCTTTGCAACTCGATTAAAATAACACCACCTAATTTAAAGGGCATCTATCGCATCCGACCGAAAAAAGTTTCTAAAGACACCGGCATCATCATCAAATTCAATACCCCATACGTACGTAACTCTGTGCTAAAAGCGATCGCGCACTTCCGCAAAGATAGTAAACAAGAACTTTGTTTACAACACATCGGTATGAACTCCACCTCCACCATACATCTACGCGAATGCTTAACACAACAAAATCAACAAATTTTGCATACCGCATTAAAATTAAAAAAAAGTAAACACCTCGCCTCTGTCTTCACTCTCCGTGGAATGGTTTATGTTAAACGTCGATTGGTCGAAACTGCTGAAATTGTCGAATGTATGGTTCTTGACAGCATTGCCAGCTCTAACTTATAATTTATAATCTTTAATTTTTCATTAATTTTTTTTCTTTTTTTTTATCAAACCTCTTAAACATTGTATTGTATATAAATATTGTTGTGTTTTTTATTCTTCATTTTTCCGATATACCAATATGCAAAGCTTAAAAACTATGATTAAAATACTAACAGGCCGATGTCAAGGTCTTCGTGTCTGCCATATATGTAAATGCACAAAGTCTGTTACCAAAAATTGATGAGTTCCGTGATCTGTTTGAAAAATCAGGAGTCGATATAATATACATCTCGGAGACCTGGTTTGGGGATAGCCTCAATAATGAAATCTGTCATCTCAGCGGGTACAACGTCTTTCGTCGTGATTGGGTAAGGCGTATTGGCGGAGGAGTTGCTATGTATATTAGAGAGGGTATAAACTGCAGAGTACGACATCTTTCGCCGGATGGATGTGAAATGGAGTATATGTTTATGGAACTGGTCAATGCTGACACTAGCATTTTAGTTGGTGCTGCCTACAGACCACATAGAAATACAAGCTTGCTTCCATTTATCACTGCGGTGGAAGAAATCTGCCTAACTTGTCCTAATATCATTTTATGCGGTGACTTAAACAGCAACCTCCTAAATGATAACTTCTTAATAGATGAAATGGGCTCGCTAAACTTGTTTTCTGTCAACACTACTGCTCCCATCCATTTCTCTGACCACTCCTCTTCTTTGTTAGATCTTTTTTTAGTTAGTGATAGAAACAATGTCCTGTTGTATGATCAATTATCTGCACCAGCTTTCTCAAGGCACGACCTAATATACCTCACTTTTGATTTTCATATAGCAACCTCTGCAAACACATATAGCTACAGGGATTTCAAAAACATAGATTACAATGCTCTTGAGGGACAGACTAGAAATGATGAACAAGTTGACTTCCTAAATACAAATATTGAACAGCTATATAATAGGCATGTTCCCCTAAAAATAAAAAGGCCATCGAACAGCACTTCCCCCTGGTTCACAAATCGTATCCGCCAACTTATATTACAGCGTGACTTTGCATACAGCCGTTGGAAACGTTTTCGTCTGGAAGATCATCGACGTACTTACTGCTCGCTCCGTAACAAAGTTGTGTCTGAGATACGAGCTGCCAAATCTCACATTTTTTCTAGGCGATTTAATGCTTCTTTGGGCGGTAAGCTTTTGTGGAGAAACCTACGTAATGCTGGCATTGGTAAATCTAAGAATCATAATTTAGAGGGAATTGATCCGGATACACTTAATAATAGATTTATATCCTCATCAGCATTTGTAAACAATAATAATCTCCACCGTTCTCCACAAAACCCTTCTACCCCAGCTTGTTATCCCAGTTTCAACTTTTCAGGTATTAATAGTGCCGACGTACTTGAAAGCATACTCAGTATCAAATCAAATGCTGTGGGCTTAGATGAAATGCATCCATCTTTTCTAAAAATTGTGCTTCCGGTAACCTTGCCCTATATAACTCACATCTTTAACACAATTTTAACAAAGGGGATATTTCCGGCGCAATGGAAATTGGCCAAAATAATACCTATTCCCAAGTCTACCAGAGGTGACGAGTTCCGACCAATCTCCATTCTGTCTTTCCTGTCGAAAGTATTTGAGGAAATTATGCAAAAGCAGATTGGTGAGTATATAAAAACATATAACATTCTATCTTCCAAGCAATCAGGTTTTAGACAGAAACATAGCTGTATCACAGCTGTTATAGGTATTTCTGAAGAAATACGGTATGCCCTGGATGAAGGAAGTGTTTCATTCTTAGTTCTTCTAGATTTCTCCAAAGCGTTCGACACAGTCGATCATGGTATTCTGTGTCAAAAGTTGCATCGGCTCTACAACTTCTCGAGTCACGCTGTCAAGCTAATATCCTCTTACCTGGATAACAGAAAGCAGGCTGTACAAATAAAAGATGTTCTTTCGGACTTCCTCCCCAACATCCGCGGCGTGCCGCAGGGTTCCATTTTAGGTCCCCTGTTCTTCTCCCTCTATATTAACGAACTTTCGAACTTTATAAAGAATTGCTCCATATACATGTACGCTGATGAAGTACAGCTTATTTTTAGCTGTCTAATAGAACATGCTGCAAATTACATTAATAATGATCTCGCAGACATAGCACAATGGTCAGCTCGAAATGGTCTTTTGTTAAACTCTAAAAAATCAAAGTGCATTGTGATCTCTAAAACACCCTTGGACCTATCCTACTTTCCTCCAATCATCATGAACAATGCCAATATCGAATACGTTGATTCTTTAAAAAACCTGGGTATTATGTTTAACCGAAGTTTAACCTGGGACAACCACGTCAATCTAGCCGTAGGGAGAACGTACGGTGTACTCCGTACACTGTGGGCCTCTCGATCTTTTACCCCCATTAAAACAAGGACCTTACTCGCTAAAACACTGGCCCTACCTACATATACTTACATACGGTTGTGAGATATTTCACAATTGTAGCTATATCTCTAAGAGGAAACTCAATGTCACCTTTAATAATAATGTCTTTGGATTGCGGCGTTATGACCGAGTCTCTCAGTACACCAAGCACCTGCTGAACATGACTTTTGAAAATTTCCTCCAATTTCGCACCTTATGTCTTCTTTCGGATGTTCTACTTACACATCAACCTTCCTATCTATATGAACGAATCCGTATATCCTCTTCAAACAGATCCGGACAATTAAGTTATCCACGCCATACCTGTCTGACATCTGAGCGTCAATTTTTTATAAATTCCATTCGCTTATGGAATAACTTGCCTCGCAGTATAAGAAGAATAGACAACACTACAAGTTTTAAAAAGAAACTAAAAACACACTTATGCTTGAATTCTTAAATATTGGTTCCGATTTTGTAAAACTGTAAAAATTGTTAAAATTGTATGAACTATTTTAATGCTATTACTATTTAAAAGATATTATATCTTACAGTGTAGCAAATCGTTACGTTGAAATAAAAACTAAAACTAAAACTAAACTTTCCACTCCTCGTTTCACCAATTTTTACTTTTTGAGATCAATCTGTGAAATAAGACCAATCGAGCATGAATTCACGAAATCCTGCTGTTTCCATTATTTTCTAAAGAAATAGCATGGTTACCACTTTCAAAAGCTTTCCTAATACATATCTACAAATAGGCATGCCGTGAACTTTTCGCATCAAGGCTGCAAAAAATGTAAGAGAAGAAATTAAAAAGAGCGTCTTCAATTGGTTTCCCTCGCTGGAGACTTAGTTTTATTTTGGGAAACAAACTTTCTTCTTCTCAACGATTTTTTTTCATAAACTACTAAAAACAGGAAGAAGAGAGATTGCTCTTTAATTATTCACATCTTCTTCTGAACCTTTTTTAAACAATGAAACTCGTCAGCGCATTTAAATTTATCACAAAAAACGCCCGAAAATATGCTGCGACTAAAAATTACAGTTAGTACATGAACAATGTCGTATCCCCGGACCTTATGACATGGTTTATCAAATGGACTGATTGATGGTGATCAGAGTCTACTTTTATGCATTGGCCTATCCAACCAAAATTTCTAATAATTTTTATTTTATATGAGCTAATGACTTTTGGGGATCTGTGAAAGTGGCGTACGCATAGGCTATTGGTTATTGGTTTATTTATGGCATTGGCTGCAGGAACTACTGGTTGGTTGATATCGTAATATACTAATACAATAGCATTTGAAAAAGTCTTTTTTTAGATTTTGTAATTTATTCTGGCGATTTTACGTCCACAACCACGTTTCTTTCATTCTTTCTTGACAGTTCGTGCAGGTTCAAGAGTGTACGCTCTTATGGTGTTTGTCACACAATCTGGATGGCTTATATCGAAGATGTTCGTTCACTAGTCTCCGGGGTGGTTGTCCTAGATAGGATTTGAGATATTCCACCGAATTTGCGTTGGTAGTTCACAGTAATTCGTTTTGTTTCCATGTCATTAAGTGTTATATTGGAAATGCACATAGAGTCTATGAATTTTGAAGTGGTCTTATGCTGGGAGTGTTATGCCTTCGTCAGCACTTTCTGATAATCTCCCACTCACAACTGATGTTGTTGCACCGTTTTTCTTTATAGGAATTGTTTTTTACTATGAACGGACTTGAACAGACCTTCGGCTCAACAGTTAGTGATGATTACCATTGCTTTAGTTAAGTTGGACATACAGATATAGATACAACCACCAAATACCGTTTGACAATTTTAATCGATGACATGGCTCTTGATTGAAAACACAAGGAATATCACTCAAATTCCTTAATGTTGACACGAAGTTTTCTATAGACTTCTATAGAATTCATTGGGTGTAACTCAGCAAGCAGTTTCTGTACGATTTAAATCAGGGAAATGATTCAGAAGCAAAACAATAGGGTTCCTTATGAATTGAAATCGAGGGATGTGAAAAGCGATTTTGCACTTACAAGCAGCTAATTCAAAGCCAAAAAAATCGGATTGTGACTGTAGATGAAAACTGGATATTACGCTAAACCTGATGAACCATTACCATCGACCTCAACATCAACACCAAAGCAAAGTTTAAGTTCGAAGGTCGTGCAGAACATTTTGTGGGACTAAAAGGGTGTTGTTTACTATGAACTGCTAAACTGGCGAATGCATTTTAGATGATCGGCATAGGCTACAACTGATTCATTTGTGCCCTGCAATACGACTAAGATGGGCAGGACGCATAGAACAAGGATATAAGACTACCAGGAAGACGGCACCTAGGTGAAAGGACAATAATCTATAAAAATACATGGAGCTGAAACAGAGTTGTGAAACATGGAAAGAACAAAAAAGTTCTTTCAAAGATGCTCTGAATTTCCTAGCTCCAAATGGCCGGTAAAAATAATAATAACAATCGTCACCTTATGTCGTAAAAGAATATATACTATCTTTATAAGCACCTCAAACTAGAGGAGAACGTTTTCTAACGTTCCTCGGTTTCGAAAATAAAGGAAACTGACTTTTTGGGATTGAAAAATGCACAACAATCAAAATTGTTGGAGGGAAATTTGTTTCCTCCCAATTAATCGAAAGGATATCATCTTCCTCTTCACGATTTAACAATTATGCCTCAACAGCATCAGCTATTAGTCTACATAGAATACACGAACTTTGTTCAAAAAATAAGGTGACTTTTAATTTTTATTTATTTATCGATATTGATTTTAGTTTTTTTTTTTCCGATCCTCAGAGCCGCTTCTGATATGCGCTTTTTGTTACATTCCTCAGCTTTTCCAGCGTCTTCCTCCTCACCACCCCTGGCAAATCTCCATCCTTTATATCATATATCTTTCTAAAAATGGTTAAATCAGGTTGCCCTGTTGCCCAGGGTGATTCTTCGTCGGATCTCCACTAAGTTGTCATTTGTACAGTTAATTTTGTCTTCAAAATTATAGCTGTCGATGGTTACTTTCTGCCCAAGGCGGTTTTCGACGGTCTTGAAGAAGATAGTGCCTTCTGTCTTGACACTCGCCTAACTCATTCTCCTTTAAAGGACTGAATTGAAGAAATTACACGGCTGCGTGGCTCCTTGCCGAAAACAGTGCATCACGAGTCTTCCAGTGTATCGCGACACATCCGATAAAATTTTCCGACGACTAATGCTGTCGTATGTGGCCTTAAAGTCGATAAACATGTGGTGATATCGACTTGGAACTGGTTGGTTTTTTCCAAGATCTGGCCTAATGTGAAGATCTACTCTGTAGTCGATTTGCCAGGCCGGAATCGACACTGGTACGCACCTATTAGTGTGGTGCAAAACGGCTTAAAACGTTCACATAGTACACTGGATAGTATCTGTAGGCGAATATGGGGCAGATAGAGCTGGTGAGCCAGTCGTCGGGCGGGCTTTCATCCTCTAAAACTTGACAAATGATCTGATACATGATCCTTACCAGAACATCGTCGCCAGTTGTAAAGAGCTTAGCCTGAAGACCATCTGGGTCAAGAACTTTGTTGGATTTCAGCTTATGTATAGCAGAGCTGAATTCTTCTAAGCTGGGTAGAGGGATTAGTTCTTCGACTGGCGCTGGATTTTCTCTGACCCCATTACATTTAATTGGTCATGCCCGCTAAGCGGCTACTGGAAGTGCTGCTTAAACACATTCACTATTTCCTGCGATTCCTGGGCGCCCGTTCTTAAGCCCGGGCCTATTCGATATCTTTGAGCTGGGAGGCTGCGAAGGCTTTTTTTTATTTTTTCGCAGTAGCTTCTTTGCCTCCCTTCTTCTCGATTTTTCGAATTATTTTTCTGTACAAACGTAACATGCGTGTCTAAGACCTTTAAACTCGAATCTGCACTTTTTAGTGAGATGCCACCTGTTATCACACCAGTCGCACGCGTGCCACATGTTGACGATCAACATTCACTCTCTATTTACTAATCATTCGAACTTGATTACACTAATATTTACATAGGTGCCTCACGCGAAACCAAAAAAATATTCTGCAATCCGAAGGCGTGCTTCCCTCACCTATTTAAGTTGGATCGAGGGCAGTTATCGGCACAGTCATTATCCGGCTTTCGTTAACTCCAAACAAAGTCGTGCATAGTCGTAGCCTTGAGTAGGTTCTTAGTGTCTTGATTGCAAAACTTCAACTTGAAATTGTTAGCTATGGCTCACCTCTGTGAAGCTCTAGTTTTACTGACGATCGGGTTAGCACTTACTAACGCCGGGGGAATGCAACAGAAATTCTCGTGGAAAGTAATACAATTCGAGTGGCCCACACCCGAAGCCGAACAACAGGCCACACAAAGCGGTGCATATATCCCACACAACAATTTGCCAATGGGACTTGAAAGATGGCAAAATAAACTTTTCATCGCAATACCAAGGTGAGTTACAAGTTGTCTAGCTAGTTGATCGAGAGTTTTTAGGAACTTGAAGTATTAAAACTTTCATTAAAGTTTGAAAAGTTTTATGACACTAACCCTCCTTTAATTCTAGATGGAGGGCAGGCGTAGCAGCTTCGCTATCATATGTTGACCTAGACTCTACTGAGGCGTCACCCAAGCTTAAGCCATATCCAAGCTGGGAAGCTCATCCATTGCCAATCAGTGGTGCCAACCGTAATACCTCCTTAGTCTCGCCATTCCGCGTCAAAGTCGATGAATGTGATCGCCTATGGGTTATCGATGCAGGCTTTTCTGATGTTTTAGGAAATACCGAACAGGTCATACCCAACACCATCTCGGTCTACGACTTAAAGACCGATCAACTTCTTCGACGGTATGAAATCCCCGACGGCCAGGCTAAGCCGGATTCCGTTCTAGCTAACATTGTAGGCATCCACTTCACTTAATTGCCAAGATACATTTTGATGGATCCTTCTTTTTATAGGCTGTTGATACCTCAAGTGATAACTGCGACAACGCCTTCGCATACGTCCATCATTTGGGTGCCGCCTATGGAGTCACCGTATATTCCCTCAAGGAAAACCGCTCGTGGCTCGTTAGGCACCACCTCACCCCAGCCGATGCCAATGTCAATTTCGCTAAAAACTTTAAATTCTCCGATGGCCTCATTGGTTGGACAATCGGAGAGGTTTAGTCCGATAAGTCGCGTGATGTTCACTTCCAACCTTATGCAAGCACTTCCGAGTTTGTAGTTTCAAACTTGGTTCTCCAAAACGAAACACTTGCACAAAATGACTATGCCTTTAAACTAGTTGGAGATCGTGGAGCAAGCAGTCAATCACCCTCTGAGGCATATGATAGCCGAACTAAAGCGGTATTCTTCACTCTCTCAGAGCAATCCTCGGTCGGATGCTTTAAAGCTAATGAGTTGATAACCGAAAGTAGTCGTGGAATAGTCGCTTCTGACCCGGTTGCCATGAAATATCCCAACGACTTGAAGGTTGATGCGGACGGTAATGTCTGGGTTTTGTCAGACCGTTTTTCTACCTTCCAGTCCGCGCAACTGATCGACGATGAGGTGAACTACATCGTCTGGGTCGGAAAAGGTACTGAGCTCGTCAAGGGCACAAACTGCGAAAATTAATTTAATTGTTCTGGGCGGAAGCCAAGAGGTGCTTGCTTTTAAAGCTACTTGTAGAGCATTATGTGTATAAATAAAACTGTTCATTCATACCTACTTGTGTGGTTTCTTTCCTTTCCTGTAAACATTTTAGTTTCATTTGACAAATGTCAGTCTTAAATAAGAATCACGTACTGGTCATGATAGCAGACGCACTCTCAGATAAAAAGCGAAAAGCTATAATAGTCTTTACCAGTTAGGAATAAGATGACTTTAGGGAAGGACATGTGGAAAGAAAATTCCTTACGTGGTGCCACAGGGTTATATGTTAGTACCAATGTTATTCATCACGTTGAAAATTCAACAATTTTAAGCACCACCAATAAGAAAAACTCTAAATGACAAGGCGGAAGTCCTTGCTAAACATCTTAAGGAAACTTACACAGGTCAACTGCTTGGAAAATGTGTTTATCCGACGGACGAAACACCGGAATATACAACAGCACGTATCACCTTTGCTGATCTAAAGGATATTGTCGAATCGCTTAAAATAAACAAGGCTCCTGGATATGATTCAATTACAGGAGAAGATATCAAGGCTCTGCCAAGAAAGGCTTTACTTAAACTCCCGTTTCTTATTAAATCCATAATTTGATTGGAATATGTGCCAAGCCAGTGGAAAGTCCCAGAAGTCAAAATGGCTCCAAAGTCGGGTAAAGCACTAACGTACAAGAAATCATATCATCCAATTTAACTATTGCCGATAAATTCTCGTCTCTTACCAGATCATCATCAAATCATCAGTTTAGTTTCGGAAGCAAGCATTCAACTATTATCCAAGAAAAAGCACTCTAACACGAACTGATTGTGTATTCCTTGACGTCTCTCAAACGTTTGACAAAATGTGGCACAAAACCGGTATAAACTGAGACAAATCTTACCTGAGTAAGTATCCAATATTTTAAATACATATCTTGGGAATAGATTATTTCGCGGTAAATACTCCTACTTTAAAGCGATTTCGGCTAGCGTTCCTCAGGGAAGTATACTCGGCCCACTTCTGTATTTACTTTATGCTCGCAATATACCGCAAACGCAAGATTCCATCTTAGCCACGTTCTCTGGGCAAAGACTTGGCGAATAGCGCTTAACGACAACAAATGTGTTCATGTCAATTTTACATACAGAAAAGCGGATAGGGTTCCTTCTTTTGTTAACGAGTCTATAAAAATTGCCAGAAACACTAAGTAATTAAGCATCAACACGGATGATCACTTCATTTGGCACAAGTCTATACCTAGCTCGTAATAATCACTTAAAACTGCTGCATTCACGATAACAGATGTTAACTGGCATTCAGAGGAATACGTTCATACAATCACTCACTCGTGCGTTCTTATGATCGCAAATGCTCTCTCGCCTCATATATCAAGAACCGAAAATCGGAAGCTATTTGAGTAGATAAATCATGTTGAATAAATGTTACCTACTAAGCTGATAGTACTACTTCATAGAAAAAGAATTAAAGTTTCATTTTTCGCAAATAAATTTCAAGCAACAACAATAAACATTAAAACCAAGCAGAGGCTATCACTCACAGCTGTCGATATCCCACCAAAACATAAAGTTAGTTTAGAACAATACAAAAACGCGAAGCAAACGCACTGGGAGCGCGATTTATAACAAAGTGTCGTGAATTGCAAAGCAACATAAGAAACAGGTTGGGAGTTTGTGCAAACTGCCAGGCCAACATACTGGCCTATGAGGGTGGTCCGATAAGTATTTAGCCTACAAAAGAAAAAGGAAAAATTTGGAGAAATGGCGATACACTTGACCCAGCGATGCTCCAACTTCCTTAACCTGTCTGAAAAGTACGTTTTCTCGAGGTCTGCAAAGTAGGCCTCCGTGGCGGCGATGATCGCCTCATTCGACTGAAATTTCTGCCCGGCGAGTGACTTTTTCAAGTTTGGAATCAAAAAGTAGTCCCCCGGGTCAAATCTGGAGAATACGGTAGATGGGGCAGCAGTTCGTAGCCCGATTCGACCAATATGGCCGTGGCGAGGGCGGAGGTGTGAGCCGGTGCGTTATCATGGTGGAAGAGCACTTTTTTCTTCGCCAAGTGGGGCCGTTTTTTTTCAATTCGGCGTCGAATCGGCTCAATAATTTGGCATAGTACAGCCCTGTGACCGTTTTGCCTTTCTCCAGGTAGTCGATGTGGATCACATCTTGTGAATCCCAGAAAACGGTGGCCATCACCTTTCCGGCCGATGGGACAGTGTTGGCCTTCTTCGGAGCACGTTCGCCGGGTGAAGTCCACTGTTTCGATTGTTCCTTGGTCTCTGGTGTGTACCAGTGGATCCATGTTTCGTCGACTGTCACGAAACGACGCAGAAACTCCTTCGGATTGCGCTTAAACAGCGTCAAACACTGCTGTGAAGTGAACTCACGGTTGCGCTTGTTGTCCGGGGTGAGCAAACGCGCACCCATCGCGCCGACAGCTTTCTCATCCACAAAATTTCATGCAGGATATGACCCACGCGATCTTTTGAAATCCTTTCTTTCTCAGCTATCTCGCGCACCTTCAATCGGCGGTCTGCCAATACGAGATCGTGGATTTTTATCGCGTTATCCTCAGTGGTAGCCGTTTTCGGGGCACCTGAACGTGGCTCATCAAAAACCGACGTGCGACCACGTTGAAACTCATTAAACCAATTTTTGATGGTGGCCATCGAAGAAGAAGAGTCACCGTACACAGCATCCAAACGCTCTTTGATTCCGCTGCGCGATTTCCCTTCCAAAAATCGAATCACCGACCGATATTGCTCTTTTTCCATTTTTCTAAAATCCGCGGACACTCCCGCCTCCACACGCGGTCAGAACAAAACTACGAGTCCGATCCGACTGAAATTTCGACAGTAGCCGTCTATTAGAATGTACTACACGACAGTGAGTTGCTCTTGCGATACTGGCGCCATCTGGCGGTGAGGTCAAGTACTTACCTCACCCTCACTCGTTTGTTCAACAATAAAAAGGGTTATAAAGGGGACAGCGCGAAACAAACGAGGCTATTGTTAAAGTCCCCAATAATAATTCACAACTCATATAAAGTCCCCTCGTATGAATAGAGACATAGGTACACAGCAAATGGTGAAAACAGTGGAAGACTCTGCTCCTCTATATTCCACATTAGCACACTGTGCCAAGGCGATTAAGCTGGCTAGAACAGCCACTGAAGATGAAAATCGCGAAGGACGCCCATACATATATGTCCTGAAGATAACGTGAAAATGTTGTGTTGGCATAACGTAACCATCACGGGTATAGCTGATATCAAAAGTATCTCATACGGCAGCGTTCAAAGAATCCCCTTGTTAGGTACCGACGAGCAACAGAAAAAAACGAGTCAATATTTCGAGCGTAAGTCTCGAGCAGTTCCAAGCAGATCAGGAAATATTTTTGTTATGTTTCCTGACTATTCGTGACCGTTTCGTACGCTGAAGGAATAAATATGGTGGAATAATTGGAAAAGGTACCCATGTTTCAGGATGTTACTATGCAGATCAAATAAGAGGATAGCGAGAATAGGATAATGTGTTGTTTCACCAAGCCAAACTAGTTGCGATGACTGCCATTTAATAAACGGGAGTCGAACTGCTCGAACATCCACCCCATTCGCCAGATCTAGTTTTCCAGTGATTTCAACTCCTTTCTTTGGCTCAAGGAACACATCGGAGACGAGAAATTTAAAGACAGTTACGGCCGCTGTTGATGCGTTTTGGTAGAGTCAAGATAAAGAATTGTTTCCTAAGGGAATCCTAGTTAGAAAAAGACTTCTTAGGTGATTATGAGGAAAAGTGAATATTTTTTTTCGAATTAAAATCATTGTGTTTTTTCTTTATCATTACTTTTGGATCCCCCAAGATTAGAAAGAGAATAGGCCCCAACACAGATCCTGAAGGCACTTCCTAATTAAAAAAAACTGACGGCGGTTAAAAAATCACTTCAAGTGCAAGAGAATCGCTCGGTGGCATGCGATGCTATACTACTCGGAGTCCCACACTCGGCAGATGAAAATCTTACAGCAATTTTTAACTCCCTTTGCAACTCGATTAAAATAACACCACCTAATTTAAAGGGCATCTATCGCATCCGACCGAAAAAAGTTTCTAAAGACACCGGCATCATCATCAAATTCAATACCCCATACGTACGTAACTCTGTGCTAAAAGCGATCGCGCACTTCCGCAAAGATAGTAAACAAGAACTTTGTTTACAACACATCGGTATGAACTCCACCTCCACCATACATCTACGCGAATGCTTAACACAACAAAATCAACAAATTTTGCATACCGCATTAAAATTAAAAAAAAGTAAACACCTCGCCTCTGTCTTCACTCTCCGTGGAATGGTTTATGTTAAACGTCGATTGGTCGAAACTGCTGAAATTGTCGAATGTATGGTTCTTGACAGCATTGCCAGCTCTAACTTATAATTTATAATCTTTAATTTTTCATTAATTTTTTTTCTTTTTTTTTATCAAACCTCTTAAACATTGTATTGTATATAAATATTGTTGTGTTTTTTATTCTTCATTTTTCCGATATACCAATATGCAAAGCTTAAAAACTATGATTAAAATACTAACAGGCCGATGTCAAGGTCTTCGTGTCTGCCATATATGTAAATGCACAAAGTCTGTTACCAAAAATTGATGAGTTCCGTGATCTGTTTGAAAAATCAGGAGTCGATATAATATACATCTCGGAGACCTGGTTTGGGGATAGCCTCAATAATGAAATCTGTCATCTCAGCGGGTACAACGTCTTTCGTCGTGATTGGGTAAGGCGTATTGGCGGAGGAGTTGCTATGTATATTAGAGAGGGTATAAACTGCAGAGTACGACATCTTTCGCCGGATGGATGTGAAATGGAGTATATGTTTATGGAACTGGTCAATGCTGACACTAGCATTTTAGTTGGTGCTGCCTACAGACCACATAGAAATACAAGCTTGCTTCCATTTATCACTGCGGTGGAAGAAATCTGCCTAACTTGTCCTAATATCATTTTATGCGGTGACTTAAACAGCAACCTCCTAAATGATAACTTCTTAATAGATGAAATGGGCTCGCTAAACTTGTTTTCTGTCAACACTACTGCTCCCATCCATTTCTCTGACCACTCCTCTTCTTTGTTAGATCTTTTTTTAGTTAGTGATAGAAACAATGTCCTGTTGTATGATCAATTATCTGCACCAGCTTTCTCAAGGCACGACCTAATATACCTCACTTTTGATTTTCATATAGCAACCTCTGCAAACACATATAGCTACAGGGATTTCAAAAACATAGATTACAATGCTCTTGAGGGACAGACTAGAAATGATGAACAAGTTGACTTCCTAAATACAAATATTGAACAGCTATATAATAGGCATGTTCCCCTAAAAATAAAAAGGCCATCGAACAGCACTTCCCCCTGGTTCACAAATCGTATCCGCCAACTTATATTACAGCGTGACTTTGCATACAGCCGTTGGAAACGTTTTCGTCTGGAAGATCATCGACGTACTTACTGCTCGCTCCGTAACAAAGTTGTGTCTGAGATACGAGCTGCCAAATCTCACATTTTTTCTAGGCGATTTAATGCTTCTTTGGGCGGTAAGCTTTTGTGGAGAAACCTACGTAATGCTGGCATTGGTAAATCTAAGAATCATAATTTAGAGGGAATTGATCCGGATACACTTAATAATAGATTTATATCCTCATCAGCATTTGTAAACAATAATAATCTCCACCGTTCTCCACAAAACCCTTCTACCCCAGCTTGTTATCCCAGTTTCAACTTTTCAGGTATTAATAGTGCCGACGTACTTGAAAGCATACTCAGTATCAAATCAAATGCTGTGGGCTTAGATGAAATGCATCCATCTTTTCTAAAAATTGTGCTTCCGGTAACCTTGCCCTATATAACTCACATCTTTAACACAATTTTAACAAAGGGGATATTTCCGGCGCAATGGAAATTGGCCAAAATAATACCTATTCCCAAGTCTACCAGAGGTGACGAGTTCCGACCAATCTCCATTCTGTCTTTCCTGTCGAAAGTATTTGAGGAAATTATGCAAAAGCAGATTGGTGAGTATATAAAAACATATAACATTCTATCTTCCAAGCAATCAGGTTTTAGACAGAAACATAGCTGTATCACAGCTGTTATAGGTATTTCTGAAGAAATACGGTATGCCCTGGATGAAGGAAGTGTTTCATTCTTAGTTCTTCTAGATTTCTCCAAAGCGTTCGACACAGTCGATCATGGTATTCTGTGTCAAAAGTTGCATCGGCTCTACAACTTCTCGAGTCACGCTGTCAAGCTAATATCCTCTTACCTGGATAACAGAAAGCAGGCTGTACAAATAAAAGATGTTCTTTCGGACTTCCTCCCCAACATCCGCGGCGTGCCGCAGGGTTCCATTTTAGGTCCCCTGTTCTTCTCCCTCTATATTAACGAACTTTCGAACTTTATAAAGAATTGCTCCATATACATGTACGCTGATGAAGTACAGCTTATTTTTAGCTGTCTAATAGAACATGCTGCAAATTACATTAATAATGATCTCGCAGACATAGCACAATGGTCAGCTCGAAATGGTCTTTTGTTAAACTCTAAAAAATCAAAGTGCATTGTGATCTCTAAAACACCCTTGGACCTATCCTACTTTCCTCCAATCATCATGAACAATGCCAATATCGAATACGTTGATTCTTTAAAAAACCTGGGTATTATGTTTAACCGAAGTTTAACCTGGGACAACCACGTCAATCTAGCCGTAGGGAGAACGTACGGTGTACTCCGTACACTGTGGGCCTCTCGATCTTTTACCCCCATTAAAACAAGGACCTTACTCGCTAAAACACTGGCCCTACCTACATATACTTACATACGGTTGTGAGATATTTCACAATTGTAGCTATATCTCTAAGAGGAAACTCAATGTCACCTTTAATAATAATGTCTTTGGATTGCGGCGTTATGACCGAGTCTCTCAGTACACCAAGCACCTGCTGAACATGACTTTTGAAAATTTCCTCCAATTTCGCACCTTATGTCTTCTTTCGGATGTTCTACTTACACATCAACCTTCCTATCTATATGAACGAATCCGTATATCCTCTTCAAACAGATCCGGACAATTAAGTTATCCACGCCATACCTGT
Source organism: Merodon equestris (assembly GCA_958301585.1). Lineage (NCBI taxonomy): Eukaryota > Metazoa > Arthropoda > Insecta > Diptera > Syrphidae > Merodon > Merodon equestris. The sequence continues at coordinate 16,567,074 of OY284417.1, read as the reverse complement.
CTGACATCTGAGCGTCAATTTTTTATAAATTCCATTCGCTTATGGAATAACTTGCCTCGCAGTATAAGAAGAATAGACAACACTACAAGTTTTAAAAAGAAACTAAAAACACACTTATGCTTGAATTCTTAAATATTGGTTCCGATTTTGTAAAACTGTAAAAATTGTTAAAATTGTATGAACTATTTTAATGCTATTACTATTTAAAAGATATTATATCTTACAGTGTAGCAAATCGTTACGTTGAAATAAAAACTAAAACTAAAACTAAACTTTCCACTCCTCGTTTCACCAATTTTTACTTTTTGAGATCAATCTGTGAAATAAGACCAATCGAGCATGAATTCACGAAATCCTGCTGTTTCCATTATTTTCTAAAGAAATAGCATGGTTACCACTTTCAAAAGCTTTCCTAATACATATCTACAAATAGGCATGCCGTGAACTTTTCGCATCAAGGCTGCAAAAAATGTAAGAGAAGAAATTAAAAAGAGCGTCTTCAATTGGTTTCCCTCGCTGGAGACTTAGTTTTATTTTGGGAAACAAACTTTCTTCTTCTCAACGATTTTTTTTCATAAACTACTAAAAACAGGAAGAAGAGAGATTGCTCTTTAATTATTCACATCTTCTTCTGAACCTTTTTTAAACAATGAAACTCGTCAGCGCATTTAAATTTATCACAAAAAACGCCCGAAAATATGCTGCGACTAAAAATTACAGTTAGTACATGAACAATGTCGTATCCCCGGACCTTATGACATGGTTTATCAAATGGACTGATTGATGGTGATCAGAGTCTACTTTTATGCATTGGCCTATCCAACCAAAATTTCTAATAATTTTTATTTTATATGAGCTAATGACTTTTGGGGATCTGTGAAAGTGGCGTACGCATAGGCTATTGGTTATTGGTTTATTTATGGCATTGGCTGCAGGAACTACTGGTTGGTTGATATCGTAATATACTAATACAATAGCATTTGAAAAAGTCTTTTTTTAGATTTTGTAATTTATTCTGGCGATTTTACGTCCACAACCACGTTTCTTTCATTCTTTCTTGACAGTTCGTGCAGGTTCAAGAGTGTACGCTCTTATGGTGTTTGTCACACAATCTGGATGGCTTATATCGAAGATGTTCGTTCACTAGTCTCCGGGGTGGTTGTCCTAGATAGGATTTGAGATATTCCACCGAATTTGCGTTGGTAGTTCACAGTAATTCGTTTTGTTTCCATGTCATTAAGTGTTATATTGGAAATGCACATAGAGTCTATGAATTTTGAAGTGGTCTTATGCTGGGAGTGTTATGCCTTCGTCAGCACTTTCTGATAATCTCCCACTCACAACTGATGTTGTTGCACCGTTTTTCTTTATAGGAATTGTTTTTTACTATGAACGGACTTGAACAGACCTTCGGCTCAACAGTTAGTGATGATTACCATTGCTTTAGTTAAGTTGGACATACAGATATAGATACAACCACCAAATACCGTTTGACAATTTTAATCGATGACATGGCTCTTGATTGAAAACACAAGGAATATCACTCAAATTCCTTAATGTTGACACGAAGTTTTCTATAGACTTCTATAGAATTCATTGGGTGTAACTCAGCAAGCAGTTTCTGTACGATTTAAATCAGGGAAATGATTCAGAAGCAAAACAATAGGGTTCCTTATGAATTGAAATCGAGGGATGTGAAAAGCGATTTTGCACTTACAAGCAGCTAATTCAAAGCCAAAAAAATCGGATTGTGACTGTAGATGAAAACTGGATATTACGCTAAACCTGATGAACCATTACCATCGACCTCAACATCAATACCAAAGCAAAGTTTAAGTTCGAAGGTCGTGCAGAACATTTTGTGGGACTAAAAGGGTGTTGTTTACTATGAACTGCTAAACTGGCGAATGCATTTTAGATGATCGGCATAGGCTACAACTGATTCATTTGTGCCCTGCAATACGACTAAGATGGGCAGGACGCATAGAACAAGGATATAAGACTACCAGGAAGACGGCACCTAGGTGAAAGGACAATAATCTATAAAAATACATGGAGCTGAAACAGAGTTGTGAAACATGGAAAGAACAAAAAAGTTCTTTCAAAGATGCTCTGAATTTCCTAGCTCCAAATGGCCGGTAAAAATAATAATAACAATCGTCACCTTATGTCGTAAAAGAATATATACTATCTTTATAAGCACCTCAAACTAGAGGAGAACGTTTTCTAACGTTCCTCGGTTTCGAAAATAAAGGAAACTGACTTTTTGGGATTGAAAAATGCACAACAATCAAAATTGTTGGAGGGAAATTTGTTTCCTCCCAATTAATCGAAAGGATATCATCTTCCTCTTCACGATTTAACAATTATGCCTCAACAGCATCAGCTATTAGTCTACATAGAATACACGAACTTTGTTCAAAAAATAAGGTGACTTTTAATTTTTATTTATTTATCGATATTGATTTTAGTTTTTTTTTTCCGATCCTCAGAGCCGCTTCTGATATGCGCTTTTTGTTACATTCCTCAGCTTTTCCAGCGTCTTCCTCCTCACCACCCCTGGCAAATCTCCATCCTTTATATCATATATCTTTCTAAAAATGGTTAAATCAGGTTGCCCTGTTGCCCAGGGTGATTCTTCGTCGGATCTCCACTAAGTTGTCATTTGTACAGTTAATTTTGTCTTCAAAATTATAGCTGTCGATGGTTACTTTCTGCCCAAGGCGGTTTTCGACGGTCTTGAAGAAGATAGTGCCTTCTGTCTTGACACTCGCCTAACTCATTCTCCTTTAAAGGACTGAATTGAAGAAATTACACGGCTGCGTGGCTCCTTGCCGAAAACAGTGCATCACGAGTCTTCCAGTGTATCGCGACACATCCGATAAAATTTTCCGACGACTAATGCTGTCGTATGTGGCCTTAAAGTCGATAAACATGTGGTGATATCGACTTGGAACTGGTTGGTTTTTTCCAAGATCTGGCCTAATGTGAAGATCTACTCTGTAGTCGATTTGCCAGGCCGGAATCGACACTGGTACGCACCTATTAGTGTGGTGCAAAACGGCTTAAAACGTTCACATAGTACACTGGATAGTATCTGTAGGCGAATATGGGGCAGATAGAGCTGGTGAGCCAGTCGTCGGGCGGGCTTTCATCCTCTAAAACTTGACAAATGATCTGATACATGATCCTTACCAGAACATCGTCGCCAGTTGTAAAGAGCTTAGCCTGAAGACCATCTGGGTCAAGAACTTTGTTGGATTTCAGCTTATGTATAGCAGAGCTGAATTCTTCTAAGCTGGGTAGAGGGATTAGTTCTTCGACTGGCGCTGGATTTTCTCTGACCCCATTACATTTAATTGGTCATGCCCGCTAAGCGGCTACTGGAAGTGCTGCTTAAACACATTCACTATTTCCTGCGATTCCTGGGCGCCCGTTCTTAAGCCCGGGCCTATTCGATATCTTTGAGCTGGGAGGCTGCGAAGGCTTTTTTTTATTTTTTCGCAGTAGCTTCTTTGCCTCCCTTCTTCTCGATTTTTCGAATTATTTTTCTGTACAAACGTAACATGCGTGTCTAAGACCTTTAAACTCGAATCTGCACTTTTTAGTGAGATGCCACCTGTTATCACACCAGTCGCACGCGTGCCACATGTTGACGATCAACATTCACTCTCTATTTACTAATCATTCGAACTTGATTACACTAATATTTACATAGGTGCCTCACGCGAAACCAAAAAAATATTCTGCAATCCGAAGGCGTGCTTCCCTCACCTATTTAAGTTGGATCGAGGGCAGTTATCGGCACAGTCATTATCCGGCTTTCGTTAACTCCAAACAAAGTCGTGCATAGTCGTAGCCTTGAGTAGGTTCTTAGTGTCTTGTTTGCAAAACTTCAACTTGAAATTGTTAGCTATGGCTTACCTCTGTGAAGCTCTAGTTTTACTGACGATCGGGTTAGCACTTACTAACGCCGGGGGAATGCAACAGAAATTCTCGTGGAAAGTAATACAATTCGAGTGGCCCACACCCGAAGCCGAACAACAGGCCACACAAAGCGGTGCATATATCCCACACAACAATTTGCCAATGGGACTTGAAAGATGGCAAAATAAACTTTTCATCGCAATACCAAGGTGAGTTACAAGTTGTCTAGCTAGTTGATCGAGAGTTTTTAGGAACTTGAAGTATTAAAACTTTCATTAAAGTTTGAAAAGTTTTATGACACTAACCCTCCTTTAATTCTAGATGGAGGGCAGGCGTAGCAGCTTCGCTATCATATGTTGACCTAGACTCTACTGAGGCGTCACCCAAGCTTAAGCCATATCCAAGCTGGGAAGCTCATCCATTGCCAATCAGTGGTGCCAACCGTAATACCTCCTTAGTCTCGCCATTCCGCGTCAAAGTCGATGAATGTGATCGCCTATGGGTTATCGATGCAGGCTTTTCTGATGTTTTAGGAAATACCGAACAGGTCATACCCAACACCATCTCGGTCTACGACTTAAAGACCGATCAACTTCTTCGACGGTATGAAATCCCCGACGGCCAGGCTAAGCCGGATTCCGTTCTAGCTAACATTGTAGGCATCCACTTCACTTAATTGCCAAGATACATTTTGATGGATCCTTCTTTTTATAGGCTGTTGATACCTCAAGTGATAACTGCGACAACGCATTCGCATACGTCCATCATTTGGGTGCCGCCTATGGAGTCACCGTATATTCCCTCAAGGAAAACCGCTCGTGGCTCGTTAGGCACCACCTCACCCCAGCCGATGCCAATGTCAATTTCGCTAAAAACTTTAAATTCTCCGATGGCCTCATTGGTTGGACAATCGGAGAGGTTTAGTCCGATAAGTCGCGTGATGTTCACTTCCATCCTTATGCAAGCACTTCCGAGTTTGTAGTTTCAAACTTGGTTCTCCAAAACGAAACACTTGCACAAAATGACTATGCCTTTAAACTAGTTGGAGATCGTGGAGCAAGCAGTCAATCACCCTCTGAGGCATATGATAGCCGAACTAAAGCGGTATTCTTCACTCTCTCAGAGCAATCCTCGGTCGGATGCTTTAAAGCTAATGAGTTGATAACCGAAAGTAGTCGTGGAATAGTCGCTTCTGACCCGGTTGCCATGAAATATCCCAACGACTTGAAGGTTGATGCGGACGGTAATGTCTGGGTTTTGTCAGACCGTTTTTCTACCTTCCAGTCCGCGCAACTGATCGACGATGAGGTGAACTACATCGTCTGGGTCGGAAAAGGTACTGAGCTCGTCAATGGCACAAACTGCGAAAATTAATTTAATTGTTCTGGGCGGAAGCCAAGAGGTGCTTGCTTTTAAAGCTACTTGTAGAGCATTATGTGTATAAATAAAACTGTTCATTCATACCTACTTGTGTGGTTTCTTTCCTTTCCTGTAAACATTTTAGTTTCATTTGACAAATGTCAGTCTTAAATAAGAATCACGTACTGGTCATGATAGCAGACGCACTCTCAGATAAAAAGCGAAAAGCTATAATAGTCTTTACCAGTTAGGAATAAGATGACTTTAGGGAAGGACATGTGGAAAGAAAATTCCTTACGTGGTGCCACAGGGTTATATGTTAGTACCAATGTTATTCATCACGTTGAAAATTCAACAATTTTAAGCACCACCAATAAGAAAAACTCTAAATGACAAGGCGGAAGTCCTTGCTAAACATCTTAAGGAAACTTACACAGGTCAACTGCTTGGAAAATGTGTTTATCCGACGGACGAAACACCGGAATATACAACAGCACGTATCACCTTTGCTGATCTAAAGGATATTGTCGAATCGCTTAAAATAAACAAGGCTTCTAGTTATGATTTAATTACATAATTTGATTGGAATATGTGCCAAGCCAGTGGAAAGTCCCAGAAGTCAAAATGGCTCCAAAGTCGGGTAAAGCACTAACGGACAAGAAATCATATCATCCAATTTCACTATTGCCGATAAATTCTCGTCTCTTACCAGGTTATCATCAAATCATCAGTTTAGTTTCGGAAGCAAGCATTCAACTAGTATCCAAGAAAAAGCACTCGAACACGAACTGATTGTGTATTGTGTGATGTGGCACAAAGACGGTATAAACTGAGAAAATCTAACCTGAGTAGGTATCCAATATTTTAAATACATATCTTGGGAATAGATTATTTCGCGGTAAATACGACTACGTCCCGTACTCCTACTTTAAAGTGATTTCGGCTAGCGTTCCTCAAGGAAGTATACTCGGCCCACTTCTGTATTTACTTTATGCTCGCAATATAACGCAAACGCAAGATTCCATCCTAGCCACGTTCTCTGGACAAAGACTTGGCGAATAGCGCTTAACGACAACAAATGTGTTCATGTCAATTTTACATACAGAAAAGCGGATAGGGTTCCTCCTTTTGTTGACGAGTCTATAAAAATTGTCAGAAACACTAAGTAATTAAGCATCAACACGGATGATCACTTCATTTGGCACAAGTCTATACCTAGCTCGTAATAATCACTTAAAACTGCTGCATTCACGATAACAGATGTTAACTGGCATTCAGAGGAATACGTTCATACAATCACTCACTCGTGCGTTCTTATGATCGCAAATGCTCTCTCGCCTCATATATCAAGAACCGAAAATCGGAAGCTATTTGAGTAGATAAATCATGTTGAATAAATGTTACCTACTAAGCTGATAGTACTACTTCATAGAAAAAGAATTAAAGTTTCATTTTTCGCAAATAAATTTCAAGCAACAACAATAAACATTAAAACCAAGCAGAGGCTATCACTCACAGCTGTCGATATCCCACCAAAACATAAAGTTAGTTTAGAACAATACAAAAACGCGAAGCAAACGCACTGGGAGCGCGATTTATAACAAAGTGTCGTGAATTGCAAAGCAACATAAGAAACAGGTTGGGAGTTTGTGCAAACTGCCAGGCCAACATACTGGCCTATGAGGGTGGTCCGATAAGTATTTAGCCTACAAAAGAAAAACGAAAAATTTGGAGAAATGGCGATACACTTGACCCAGCGATGCTCCAACTTCCTTAACCTGTCTGAAAAGTACGTTTTCTCGAGGTCTGCAAAGTAGGCCTCCGTGGCGGCGATGATCGCCTCATTCGACTGAAATTTCTGCCCGGCGAGTGACTTTTTCAAGTTTGGAATCAAAAAGTAGTCCCCCGGGTCAAATCTGGAGAATACGGTAGATGGGGCAGCAGTTCGTAGCCCGATTCGACCAATATGGCCGTGGCGAGGGCGGAGGTGTGAGCCGGTGCGTTATCATGGTGGAAGAGCACTTTTTTCTTCGCCAAGTGGGGCCGTTTTTTTTCAATTCGGCGTCGAATCGGCTCAATAATTTGGCATAGTACAGCCCTGTGACCGTTTTGCCTTTCTCCAGGTAGTCGATGTGGATCACATCTTGTGAATCCCAGAAAACGGTGGCCATCACCTTTCCGGCCGATGGGACAGTGTTGGCCTTCTTCGGAGCACGTTCGCCGGGTGAAGTCCACTGTTTCGATTGTTCCTTGGTCTCTGGTGTGTACCAGTGGATCCATGTTTCGTCGACTGTCACGAAACGACGCAGAAACTCCTTCGGATTGCGCTTAAACAGCGTCAAACACTGCTGTGAAGTGAACTCACGGTTGCGCTTGTTGTCCGGGGTGAGCAAACGCGCACCCATCGCGCCGACAGCTTTCTCATCCACAAAATTTCATGCAGGATATGACCCACGCGATCTTTTGAAATCCTTTCTTTCTCAGCTATCTCGCGCACCTTCAATCGGCGGTCTGCCAATACGAGATCGTGGATTTTTATCGCGTTATCCTCAGTGGTAGCCGTTTTCGGGGCACCTGAACGTGGCTCATCAAAAACCGACGTGCGACCACGTTGAAACTCATTAAACCAATTTTTGATGGTGGCCATCGAAGAAGAAGAGTCACCGTACACAGCATCCAAACGCTCTTTGATTCCGCTGCGCGATTTCCCTTCCAAAAATCGAATCACCGACCGATATTGCTCTTTTTCCATTTTTCTAAAATCCGCGGACACTCCCGCCTCCACACGCGGTCAGAACAAAACTACGAGTCCGATCCGACTGAAATTTCGACAGTAGCCGTCTATTAGAATGTACTACACGACAGTGAGTTGCTCTTGCGATACTGGCGCCATCTGGCGGTGAGGTCAAGTACTTACCTCACCCTCACTCGTTTGTTCAACAATAAAAAGGGTTATAAAGGGGACAGCGCGAAACAAACGAGGCTATTGTTAAAGTCCCCAATAATAATTCACAACTCATATAAAGTCCCCTCGTATGAATAGAGACATAGGTACACAGCAAATGGTGAAAACAGTGGAAGACTCTGCTCCTCTATATTCCACATTAGCACACTGTGCCAAGGCGATTAAGCTGGCTAGAACAGCCACTGAAGATGAAAATCGCGAAGGACGCCCATACATATATGTCCTGAAGATAACGTGAAAATGTTGTGTTGGCATAACGTAACCATCACGGGTATAGCTGATATCAAAAGTATCTCATACGGCAGCGTTCAAAGAATCCCCTTGTTAGGTACCGACGAGCAACAGAAAAAAACGAGTCAATATTTCGAGCGTAAGTCTCGAGCAGTTCCAAGCAGATCAGGAAATATTTTTGTTATGTTTCCTGACTATTCGTGACCGTTTCGTACGCTGAAGGAATAAATATGGTGGAATAATTGGAAAACGTACCCATGTTTCAGGATGTTACTATGCAGATCAAATAAGAGGATAGCGAGAATAGGATAATGTGTTGTTTCACCAAGCCAAACTAGTTGCGATGACTGCCATTTAATAAACGGGAGTCGAACTGCTCGAACATCCACCCCATTCGCCAGATCTAGTTTTCCAGTGATTTCAACTCCTTTCTTTGGCTCAAGGAACACATCGGAGACGAGAAATTTAAAGACAGTTACGGCCGCTGTTGATGCGTTTTGGTAGAGTCAAGATAAAGAATTGTTTCCTAAGGGAATCCTAGTTAGAAAAAGACTTCTTAGGTGATTATGAGGAAAAGTGAATATTTTTTTTCGAATTAAAATCATTGTGTTTTTTCTTTATCATTACTTTTGGATCCCCCAAGATTAGAAAGAGAATAGGCCCCAACACAGATCCTGAAGGCACTTCCTAATTAAAAAAAACTGACGGCGGTTAAAAAATCACTTCAAGTGCAAGAGAATCGCACGGTGGCATGCGATGCTATACTACTCGGAGTCCCACACTCGGCAGATGAAAATCTTACAGCAATTTTTAACTCCCTTTGCAACTCGATTAAAATAACACCACCTAATTTAAAGGGCATCTATCGCATCCGACCGAAAAAAGTTTCTAAAGACACCGGCATCATCATCAAATTCAATACCCCATACGTACGTAACTCTGTGCTAAAAGCGATCGCGCACTTCCGCAAAGATAGTAAACAAGAACTTTGTTTACAACACATCGGTATGAACTCCACCTCCACCATACATCTACGCGAATGCTTAACACAACAAAATCAACAAATTTTGCATACCGCATTAAAATTAAAAAAAAGTAAACACCTCGCCTCTGTCTTCACTCTCCGTGGAATGGTTTATGTTAAACGTCGATTGGTCGAAACTGCTGAAATTGTCGAATGTATGGAGGTTCTTGACAGCATTGCCAGCTCTAACTTATAATTTATAATCTTTAATTTTTCATTAATTTTTTTTCTTTTTTTTTATCAAACCTCTTAAACATTGTATTGTATATAAATATTGTTGTGTTTTTTATTCTTCATTTTTCCGATATACCAATATGCAAAGCTTAAAAACTATGATTAAAATACTAACAGGCCGATGTCAAGGTCTTCGTGTCTGCCATATATGTAAATGCACAAAGTCTGTTACCAAAAATTGATGAGTTCCGTGATCTGTTTGAAAAATCAGGAGTCGATATAATATACATCTCGGAGACCTGGTTTGGGGATAGCCTCAATAATGAAATCTGTCATCTCAGCGGGTACAACGTCTTTCGTCGTGATTGGGTAAGGCGTATTGGCGGAGGAGTTGCTATGTATATTAGAGAGGGTATAAACTGCAGAGTACGACATCTTTCGCCGGATGGATGTGAAATGGAGTATATGTTTATGGAACTGGTCAATGCTGACACTAGCATTTTAGTTGGTGCTGCCTACAGACCACATAGAAATACAAGCTTGCTTCCATTTATCACTGCGGTGGAAGAAATCTGCCTAACTTGTCCTAATATCATTTTATGCGGTGACTTAAACAGCAACCTCCTAAATGATAACTTCTTAATAGATGAAATGGGCTCGCTAAACTTGTTTTCTGTCAACACTACTGCTCCCATCCATTTCTCTGACCACTCCTCTTCTTTGTTAGATCTTTTTTTAGTTAGTGATAGAAACAATGTCCTGTTGTATGATCAATTATCTGCACCAGCTTTCTCAAGGCACGACCTAATATACCTCACTTTTGATTTTCATATAGCAACCTCTGCAAACACATATAGCTACAGGGATTTCAAAAACATAGATTACAATGCTCTTGAGGGACAGACTAGAAATGATGAACAAGTTGACTTCCTAAATACAAATATTGAACAGCTATATAATAGGCATGTTCCCCTAAAAATAAAAAGGCCATCGAACAGCACTTCCCCCTGGTTCACAAATCGTATCCGCCAACTTATATTACAGCGTGACTTTGCATACAGCCGTTGGAAACGTTTTCGTCTGGAAGATCATCGACGTACTTACTGCTCGCTCCGTAACAAAGTTGTGTCTGAGATACGAGCTGCCAAATCTCACATTTTTTCTAGGCGATTTAATGCTTCTTTGGGCGGTAAGCTTTTGTGGAGAAACCTACGTAATGCTGGCATTGGTAAATCTAAGAATCATAATTTAGAGGGAATTGATCCGGATACACTTAATAATAGATTTATATCCTCATCAGCATTTGTAAACAATAATAATCTCCACCGTTCTCCACAAAACCCTTCTACCCCAGCTTGTTATCCCAGTTTCAACTTTTCAGGTATTAATAGTGCCGACGTACTTGAAAGCATACTCAGTATCAAATCAAATGCTGTGGGCTTAGATGAAATGCATCCATCTTTTCTAAAAATTGTGCTTCCGGTAACCTTGCCCTATATAACTCACATCTTTAACACAATTTTAACAAAGGGGATATTTCCGGCGCAATGGAAATTGGCCAAAATAATACCTATTCCCAAGTCTACCAGAGGTGACGAGTTCCGACCAATCTCCATTCTGTCTTTCCTGTCGAAAGTATTTGAGGAAATTATGCAAAAGCAGATTGGTGAGTATATAAAAACATATAACATTCTATCTTCCAAGCAATCAGGTTTTAGACAGAAACATAGCTGTATCACAGCTGTTATAGGTATTTCTGAAGAAATACGGTATGCCCTGGATGAAGGAAGTGTTTCATTCTTAGTTCTTCTAGATTTCTCCAAAGCGTTCGACACAGTCGATCATGGTATTCTGTGTCAAAAGTTGCATCGGCTCTACAACTTCTCGAGTCACGCTGTCAAGCTAATATCCTCTTACCTGGATAACAGAAAGCAGGCTGTACAAATAAAAGATGTTCTTTCGGACTTCCTCCCCAACATCCGCGGCGTGCCGCAGGGTTCCATTTTAGGTCCCCTGTTCTTCTCCCTCTATATTAACGAACTTTCGAACTTTATAAAGAATTGCTCCATATACATGTACGCTGATGAAGTACAGCTTATTTTTAGCTGTCTAATAGAACATGCTGCAAATTACATTAATAATGATCTCGCAGACATAGCACAATGGTCAGCTCGAAATGGTCTTTTGTTAAACTCTAAAAAATCAAAGTGCATTGTGATCTCTAAAACACCCTTGGACCTATCCTACTTTCCTCCAATCATCATGAACAATGCCAATATCGAATACGTTGATTCTTTAAAAAACCTGGGTATTATGTTTAACCGAAGTTTAACCTGGGACAACCACGTCAATCTAGCCGTAGGGAGAACGTACGGTGTACTCCGTACACTGTGGGCCTCTCGATCTTTTACCCCCATTAAAACAAGGACCTTACTCGCTAAAACACTGGCCCTACCTACATATACTTACATACGGTTGTGAGATATTTCACAATTGTAGCTATATCTCTAAGAGGAAACTCAATGTCACCTTTAATAATAATGTCTTTGGATTGCGGCGTTATGACCGAGTCTCTCAGTACACCAAGCACCTGCTGAACATGACTTTTGAAAATTTCCTCCAATTTCGCACCTTATGTCTTCTTTCGGATGTTCTACTTACACATCAACCTTCCTATCTATATGAACGAATCCGTATATCCTCTTCAAACAGATCCGGACAATTAAGTTATCCACGCCATACCTGTCTGACATCTGAGCGTCAATTTTTTATAAATTCCATTCGCTTATGGAATAACTTGCCTCGCAGTATAAGAAGAATAGACAACACTACAAGTTTTAAAAAGAAACTAAAAACACACTTATGCTTGAATTCTTAAATATTGGTTCCGATTTTGTAAAACTGTAAAAATTGTTAAAATTGTATGAACTATTTTAATGCTATTACTATTTAAAAGATATTATATCTTACAGTGTAGCAAATCGTTACGTTGAAATAAAAACTAAAACTAAAACTAAACTTTCCACTCCTCGTTTCACCAATTTTTACTTTTTGAGATCAATCTGTGAAATAAGACCAATCGAGCATGAATTCACGAAATCCTGCTGTTTCCATTATTTTCTAAAGAAATAGCATGGTTACCACTTTCAAAAGCTTTCCTAATACATATCTACAAATAGGCATGCCGTGAACTTTTCGCATCAAGGCTGCAAAAAATGTAAGAGAAGAAATTAAAAAGAGCGTCTTCAATTGGTTTCCCTCGCTGGAGACTTAGTTTTATTTTGGGAAACAAACTTTCTTCTTCTCAACGATTTTTTTTCATAAACTACTAAAAACAGGAAGAAGAGAGATTGCTCTTTAATTATTCACATCTTCTTCTGAACCTTTTTTAAACAATGAAACTCGTCAGCGCATTTAAATTTATCACAAAAAACGCCCGAAAATATGCTGCGACTAAAAATTACAGTTAGTACATGAACAATGTCGTATCCCCGGACCTTATGACATGGTTTATCAAATGGACTGATTGATGGTGATCAGAGTCTACTTTTATGCATTGGCCTATCCAACCAAAATTTCTAATAATTTTTATTTTATATGAGCTAATGACTTTTGGGGATCTGTGAAAGTGGCGTACGCATAGGCTATTGGTTATTGGTTTATTTATGGCATTGGCTGCAGGAACTACTGGTTGGTTGATATCGTAATATACTAATACAATAGCATTTGAAAAAGTCTTTTTTTAGATTTTGTAATTTATTCTGGCGATTTTACGTCCACAACCACGTTTCTTTCATTCTTTCTTGACAGTTCGTGCAGGTTCAAGAGTGTACGCTCTTATGGTGTTTGTCACACAATCTGGATGGCTTATATCGAAGATGTTCGTTCACTAGTCTCCGGGGTGGTTGTCCTAGATAGGATTTGAGATATTCCACCGAATTTGCGTTGGTAGTTCACAGTAATTCGTTTTGTTTCCATGTCATTAAGTGTTATATTGGAAATGCACATAGAGTCTATGAATTTTGAAGTGGTCTTATGCTGGGAGTGTTATGCCTTCGTCAGCACTTTCTGATAATCTCCCACTCACAACTGATGTTGTTGCACCGTTTTTCTTTATAGGAATTGTTTTTTACTATGAACGGACTTGAACAGACCTTCGGCTCAACAGTTAGTGATGATTACCATTGCTTTAGTTAAGTTGGACATACAGATATAGATACAACCACCAAATACCGTTTGACAATTTTAATCGATGACATGGCTCTTGATTGAAAACACAAGGAATATCACTCAAATTCCTTAATGTTGACACGAAGTTTTCTATAGACTTCTATAGAATTCATTGGGTGTAACTCAGCAAGCAGTTTCTGTACGATTTAAATCAGGGAAATGATTCAGAAGCAAAACAATAGGGTTCCTTATGAATTGAAATCGAGGGATGTGAAAAGCGATTTTGCACTTACAAGCAGCTAATTCAAAGCCAAAAAAATCGGATTGTGACTGTAGATGAAAACTGGATATTACGCTAAACCTGATGAACCATTACCATCGACCTCAACATCAACACCAAAGCAAAGTTTAAGTTCGAAGGTCGTGCAGAACATTTTGTGGGACTAAAAGGGTGTTGTTTACTATGAACTGCTAAACTGGCGAATGCATTTTAGATGATCGGCATAGGCTACAACTGATTCATTTGTGCCCTGCAATACGACTAAGATGGGCAGGACGCATAGAACAAGGATATAAGACTACCAGGAAGACGGCACCTAGGTGAAAGGACAATAATCTATAAAAATACATGGAGCTGAAACAGAGTTGTGAAACATGGAAAGAACAAAAAAGTTCTTTCAAAGATGCTCTGAATTTCCTAGCTCCAAATGGCCGGTAAAAATAATAATAACAATCGTCACCTTATGTCGTAAAAGAATATATACTATCTTTATAAGCACCTCAAACTAGAGGAGAACGTTTTCTAACGTTCCTCGGTTTCGAAAATAAAGGAAACTGACTTTTTGGGATTGAAAAATGCACAACAATCAAAATTGTTGGAGGGAAATTTGTTTCCTCCCAATTAATCGAAAGGATATCATCTTCCTCTTCACGATTTAACAATTATGCCTCAACAGCATCAGCTATTAGTCTACATAGAATACACGAACTTTGTTCAAAAAATAAGGTGACTTTTAATTTTTATTTATTTATCGATATTGATTTTAGTTTTTTTTTTCCGATCCTCAGAGCCGCTTCTGATATGCGCTTTTTGTTACATTCCTCAGCTTTTCCAGCGTCTTCCTCCTCACCACCCCTGGCAAATCTCCATCCTTTATATCATATATCTTTCTAAAAATGGTTAAATCAGGTTGCCCTGTTGCCCAGGGTGATTCTTCGTCGGATCTCCACTAAGTTGTCATTTGTACAGTTAATTTTGTCTTCAAAATTATAGCTGTCGATGGTTACTTTCTGCCCAAGGCGGTTTTCGACGGTCTTGAAGAAGATAGTGCCTTCTGTCTTGACACTCGCCTAACTCATTCTCCTTTAAAGGACTGAATTGAAGAAATTACACGGC
This sequence comes from Merodon equestris, assembly GCA_958301585.1. Lineage (NCBI taxonomy): Eukaryota > Metazoa > Arthropoda > Insecta > Diptera > Syrphidae > Merodon > Merodon equestris. The sequence continues at coordinate 16,551,828 of OY284417.1, read as the reverse complement.
TGCGTGGCTCCTTGCCGAAAACAGTGCATCACGAGTCTTCCAGTGTATCGCGACACATCCGATAAAATTTTCCGACGACTAATGCTGTCGTATGTGGCCTTAAAGTCGATAAACATGTGGTGATATCGACTTGGAACTGGTTGGTTTTTTCCAAGATCTGGCCTAATGTGAAGATCTACTCTGTAGTCGATTTGCCAGGCCGGAATCGACACTGGTACGCACCTATTAGTGTGGTGCAAAACGGCTTAAAACGTTCACATAGTACACTGGATAGTATCTGTAGGCGAATATGGGGCAGATAGAGCTGGTGAGCCAGTCGTCGGGCGGGCTTTCATCCTCTAAAACTTGACAAATGATCTGATACATGATCCTTACCAGAACATCGTCGCCAGTTGTAAAGAGCTTAGCCTGAAGACCATCTGGGTCAACAACTTTGTTGGATTTCAGCTTATGTATAGCAGAGCTGAATTCTTCTAAGCTGGGTAGAGGGATTAGTTCTTCGACTGGCGCTGGATTTTCTCTGACCCCATTACATTTAATTGGTCATGCCCGCTAAGCGGCTACTGGAAGTGCTGCTTAAACACATTCACTATTTCCTGCGATTCCTGGGCGCCCGTTCTTAAGCCCGGGCCTATTCGATATCTTTGAGCTGGGAGGCTGCGAAGGCTTTTTTTTATTTTTTCGCAGTAGCTTCTTTGCCTCCCTTCTTCTCGATTTTTCGAATTATTTTTCTGTACAAACGTAACATGCGTGTCTAAGACCTTTAAACTCGAATCTGCACTTTTTAGTGAGATGCCACCTGTTATCACACCAGTCGCACGCGTGCCACATGTTGACGATCAACATTCACTCTCTATTTACTAATCATTCGAACTTGATTACACTAATATTTACATAGGTGCCTCACGCGAAACCAAAAAAATATTCTGCAATCCGAAGGCGTGCTTCCCTCACCTATTTAAGTTGGATCGAGGGCACTTATCGGCACAGTCATTATCCGGCTTTCGTTAACTCCAAACAAAGTCGTGCATAGTCGTAGCCTTGAGTAGGTTCTTAGTGTCTTGTTTGCAAAACTTCAACTTGAAATTGTTAGCTATGGCTTACCTCTGTGAAGCTCTAGTTTTACTGACGATCGGGTTAGCACTTACTAACGCCGGGGGAATGCAACAGAAATTCTCGTGGAAAGTAATACAATTCGAGTGGCCCACACCCGAAGCCGAACAACAGGCCACACAAAGCGGTGCATATATCCCACACAACAATTTGCCAATGGGACTTGAAAGATGGCAAAATAAACTTTTCATCGCAATACCAAGGTGAGTTACAAGTTGTCTAGCTAGTTGATCGAGAGTTTTTAGGAACTTGAAGTATTAAAACTTTCATTAAAGTTTGAAAAGTTTTATGACACTAACCCTCCTTTAATTCTAGATGGAGGGCAGGCGTAGCAGCTTCGCTATCATATGTTGACCTAGACTCTACTGAGGCGTCACCCAAGCTTAAGCCATATCCAAGCTGGGAAGCTCATCCATTGCCAATCAGTGGTGCCAACCGTAATACCTCCTTAGTCTCGCCATTCCGCGTCAAAGTCGATGAATGTGATCGCCTATGGGTTATCGATGCAGGCTTTTCTGATGTTTTAGGAAATACCGAACAGGTCATACCCAACACCATCTCGGTCTACGACTTAAAGACCGATCAACTTCTTCGACGGTATGAAATCCCCGACGGCCAGGCTAAGCCGGATTCCGTTCTAGCTAACATTGTAGGCATCCACTTCACTTAATTGCCAAGATACATTTTGATGGATCCTTCTTTTTATAGGCTGTTGATACCTCAAGTGATAACTGCGACAACGCCTTCGCATACGTCCATCATTTGGGTGCCGCCTATGGAGTCACCGTATATTCCCTCAAGGAAAACCGCTCGTGGCTCGTTAGGCACCACCTCACCCCAGCCGATGCCAATGTCAATTTCGCTAAAAACTTTAAATTCTCCGATGGCCTCATTGGTTGGACAATCGGAGAGGTTTAGTCCGATAAGTCGCGTGATGTTCACTTCCATCCTTATGCAAGCACTTCCGAGTTTGTAGTTTCAAACTTGGTTCTCCAAAACGAAACACTTGCACAAAATGACTATGCCTTTAAACTAGTTGGAGATCGTGGAGCAAGCAGTCAATCACCCTCTGAGGCATATGATAGCCGAACTAAAGCGGTATTCTTCACTCTCTCAGAGCAATCCTCGGTCGGATGCTTTAAAGCTAATGAGTTGATAACCGAAAGTAGTCGTGGAATAGTCGCTTCTGACCCGGTTGCCATGAAATATCCCAACGACTTGAAGGTTGATGCGGACGGTAATGTCTGGGTTTTGTCAGACCGTTTTTCTACCTTCCAGTCCGCGCAACTGATCGACGATGAGGTGAACTACATCGTCTGGGTCGGAAAAGGTACTGAGCTCGTCAATGGCACAAACTGCGAAAATTAATTTAATTGTTCTGGGCGGAAGCCAAGAGGTGCTTGCTTTTAAAGCTACTTGTAGAGCATTATGTGTATAAATAAAACTGTTCATTCATACCTACTTGTGTGGTTTCTTTCCTTTCCTGTAAACATTTTAGTTTCATTTGACAAATGTCAGTCTTAAATAAGAATCACGTACTGGTCATGATAGCAGACGCACTCTCAGATAAAAAGCGAAAAGCTATAATAGTCTTTACCAGTTAGGAATAAGATGACTTTAGGGAAGGACATGTGGAAAGAAAATTCCTTACGTGGTGCCACAGGGTTATATGTTAGTACCAATGTTATTCATCACGTTGAAAATTCAACAATTTTAAGCACCACCAATAAGAAAAACTCTAAATGACAAGGCGGAAGTCCTTGCTAAACATCTTAAGGAAACTTACACAGGTCAACTGCTTGGAAAATGTGTTTATCCGACGGACGAAACACCGGAATATACAACAGCACGTATCACCTTTGCTGATCTAAAGGATATTGTCGAATCGCTTAAAATAAACAAGGCTTCTAGTTATGATTTAATTACATAATTTGATTGGAATATGTGCCAAGCCAGTGGAAAGTCCCAGAAGTCAAAATGGCTCCAAAGTCGGGTAAAGCACTAACGGACAAGAAATCATATCATCCAATTTCACTATTGCCGATAAATTCTCGTCTCTTACCAGGTTATCATCAAATCATCAGTTTAGTTTCGGAAGCAAGCATTCAACTAGTATCCAAGAAAAAGCACTCGAACACGAACTGATTGTGTATTGTGTGATGTGGCACAAAGACGGTATAAACTGAGAAAATCTAACCTGAGTAGGTATCCAATATTTTAAATACATATCTTGGGAATAGATTATTTCGCGGTAAATACGACTACGTCCCGTACTCCTACTTTAAAGTGATTTCGGCTAGCGTTCCTCAAGGAAGTATACTCGGCCCACTTCTGTATTTACTTTATGCTCGCAATATAACGCAAACGCAAGATTCCATCCTAGCCACGTTCTCTGGACAAAGACTTGGCGAATAGCGCTTAACGACAACAAATGTGTTCATGTCAATTTTACATACAGAAAAGCGGATAGGGTTCCTCCTTTTGTTGACGAGTCTATAAAAATTGTCAGAAACACTAAGTAATTAAGCATCAACACGGATGATCACTTCATTTGGCACAAGTCTATACCTAGCTCGTAATAATCACTTAAAACTGCTGCATTCACGATAACAGATGTTAACTGGCATTCAGAGGAATACGTTCATACAATCACTCACTCGTGCGTTCTTATGATCGCAAATGCTCTCTCGCCTCATATATCAAGAACCGAAAATCGGAAGCTATTTGAGTAGATAAATCATGTTGAATAAATGTTACCTACTAAGCTGATAGTACTACTTCATAGAAAAAGAATTAAAGTTTCATTTTTCGCAAATAAATTTCAAGCAACAACAATAAACATTAAAACCAAGCAGAGGCTATCACTCACAGCTGTCGATATCCCACCAAAACATAAAGTTAGTTTAGAACAATACAAAAACGCGAAGCAAACGCACTGGGAGCGCGATTTATAACAAAGTGTCGTGAATTGCAAAGCAACATAAGAAACAGGTTGGGAGTTTGTGCAAACTGCCAGGCCAACATACTGGCCTATGAGGGTGGTCCGATAAGTATTTAGCCTACAAAAGAAAAACGAAAAATTTGGAGAAATGGCGATACACTTGACCCAGCGATGCTCCAACTTCCTTAACCTGTCTGAAAAGTACGTTTTCTCGAGGTCTGCAAAGTAGGCCTCCGTGGCGGCGATGATCGCCTCATTCGACTGAAATTTCTGCCCGGCGAGTGACTTTTTCAAGTTTGGAATCAAAAAGTAGTCCCCCGGGTCAAATCTGGAGAATACGGTAGATGGGGCAGCAGTTCGTAGCCCGATTCGACCAATATGGCCGTGGCGAGGGCGGAGGTGTGAGCCGGTGCGTTATCATGGTGGAAGAGCACTTTTTTCTTCGCCAAGTGGGGCCGTTTTTTTTCAATTCGGCGTCGAATCGGCTCAATAATTTGGCATAGTACAGCCCTGTGACCGTTTTGCCTTTCTCCAGGTAGTCGATGTGGATCACATCTTGTGAATCCCAGAAAACGGTGGCCATCACCTTTCCGGCCGATGGGACAGTGTTGGCCTTCTTCGGAGCACGTTCGCCGGGTGAAGTCCACTGTTTCGATTGTTCCTTGGTCTCTGGTGTGTACCAGTGGATCCATGTTTCGTCGACTGTCACGAAACGACGCAGAAACTCCTTCGGATTGCGCTTAAACAGCGTCAAACACTGCTGTGAAGTGAACTCACGGTTGCGCTTGTTGTCCGGGGTGAGCAAACGCGCACCCATCGCGCCGACAGCTTTCTCATCCACAAAATTTCATGCAGGATATGACCCACGCGATCTTTTGAAATCCTTTCTTTCTCAGCTATCTCGCGCACCTTCAATCGGCGGTCTGCCAATACGAGATCGTGGATTTTTATCGCGTTATCCTCAGTGGTAGCCGTTTTCGGGGCACCTGAACGTGGCTCATCAAAAACCGACGTGCGACCACGTTGAAACTCATTAAACCAATTTTTGATGGTGGCCATCGAAGAAGAAGAGTCACCGTACACAGCATCCAAACGCTCTTTGATTCCGCTGCGCGATTTCCCTTCCAAAAATCGAATCACCGACCGATATTGCTCTTTTTCCATTTTTCTAAAATCCGCGGACACTCCCGCCTCCACACGCGGTCAGAACAAAACTACGAGTCCGATCCGACTGAAATTTCGACAGTAGCCGTCTATTAGAATGTACTACACGACAGTGAGTTGCTCTTGCGATACTGGCGCCATCTGGCGGTGAGGTCAAGTACTTACCTCACCCTCACTCGTTTGTTCAACAATAAAAAGGGTTATAAAGGGGACAGCGCGAAACAAACGAGGCTATTGTTAAAGTCCCCAATAATAATTCACAACTCATATAAAGTCCCCTCGTATGAACAGAGACATAGGTACACAGCAAATGGTGAAAACAGTGGAAGACTCTGCTCCTCTATATTCCACATTAGCACACTGTGCCAAGGCGATTAAGCTGGCTAGAACAGCCACTGAAGATGAAAATCGCGAAGGACGCCCATACATATATGTCCTGAAGATAACGTGAAAATGTTGTGTTGGCATAACGTAACCATCACGGGTATAGCTGATATCAAAAGTATCTCATACGGCAGCGTTCAAAGAATCCCCTTGTTAGGTACCGACGAGCAACAGAAAAAAACGAGTCAATATTTCGAGCGTAAGTCTCGAGCAGTTCCAAGCAGATCAGGAAATATTTTTGTTATGTTTCCTGACTATTCGTGACCGTTTCGTACGCTGAAGGAATAAATATGGTGGAATAATTGGAAAAGGTACCCATGTTTCAGGATGTTACTATGCAGATCAAATAAGAGGATAGCGAGAATAGGATAATGTGTTGTTTCACCAAGCCAAACTAGTTGCGATGACTGCCATTTAATAAACGGGAGTCGAACTGCTCGAACATCCACCCCATTCGCCAGATCTAGTTTTCCAGTGATTTCAACTCCTTTCTTTGGCTCAAGGAACACATCGGAGACGAGAAATTTAAAGACAGTTACGGCCGCTGTTGATGCGTTTTGGTAGAGTCAAGATAAAGAATTGTTTCCTAAGGGAATCCTAGTTAGAAAAAGACTTCTTAGGTGATTATGAGGAAAAGTGAATATTTTTTTTCGAATTAAAATCATTGTGTTTTTTCTTTATCATTACTTTTGGATCCCCCAAGATTAGAAAGAGAATAGGCCCCAACACAGATCCTGAAGGCACTTCCTAATTAAAAAAAACTGACGGCGGTTAAAAAATCACTTCAAGTGCAAGAGAATCGCTCGGTGGCATGCGATGCTATACTACTCGGAGTCCCACACTCGGCAGATGAAAATCTTACAGCAATTTTTAACTCCCTTTGCAACTCGATTAAAATAACACCACCTAATTTAAAGGGCATCTATCGCATCCGACCGAAAAAAGTTTCTAAAGACACCGGCATCATCATCAAATTCAATACCCCATACGTACGTAACTCTGTGCTAAAAGCGATCGCGCACTTCCGCAAAGATAGTAAACAAGAACTTTGTTTACAACACATCGGTATGAACTCCACCTCCACCATACATCTACGCGAATGCTTAACACAACAAAATCAACAAATTTTGCATACCGCATTAAAATTAAAAAAAAGTAAACACCTCGCCTCTGTCTTCACTCTCCGTGGAATGGTTTATGTTAAACGTCGATTGGTCGAAACTGCTGAAATTGTCGAATGTATGGTTCTTGACAGCATTGCCAGCTCTAACTTATAATTTATAATCTTTAATTTTTCATTAATTTTTTTTCTTTTTTTTTATCAAACCTCTTAAACATTGTATTGTATATAAATATTGTTGTGTTTTTTATTCTTCATTTTTCCGATATACCAATATGCAAAGCTTAAAAACTATGATTAAAATACTAACAGGCCGATGTCAAGGTCTTCGTGTCTGCCATATATGTAAATGCACAAAGTCTGTTACCAAAAATTGATGAGTTCCGTGATCTGTTTGAAAAATCAGGAGTCGATATAATATACATCTCGGAGACCTGGTTTGGGGATAGCCTCAATAATGAAATCTGTCATCTCAGCGGGTACAACGTCTTTCGTCGTGATTGGGTAAGGCGTATTGGCGGAGGAGTTGCTATGTATATTAGAGAGGGTATAAACTGCAGAGTACGACATCTTTCGCCGGATGGATGTGAAATGGAGTATATGTTTATGGAACTGGTCAATGCTGACACTAGCATTTTAGTTGGTGCTGCCTACAGACCACATAGAAATACAAGCTTGCTTCCATTTATCACTGCGGTGGAAGAAATCTGCCTAACTTGTCCTAATATCATTTTATGCGGTGACTTAAACAGCAACCTCCTAAATGATAACTTCTTAATAGATGAAATGGGCTCGCTAAACTTGTTTTCTGTCAACACTACTGCTCCCATCCATTTCTCTGACCACTCCTCTTCTTTGTTAGATCTTTTTTTAGTTAGTGATAGAAACAATGTCCTGTTGTATGATCAATTATCTGCACCAGCTTTCTCAAGGCACGACCTAATATACCTCACTTTTGATTTTCATATAGCAACCTCTGCAAACACATATAGCTACAGGGATTTCAAAAACATAGATTACAATGCTCTTGAGGGACAGACTAGAAATGATGAACAAGTTGACTTCCTAAATACAAATATTGAACAGCTATATAATAGGCATGTTCCCCTAAAAATAAAAAGGCCATCGAACAGCACTTCCCCCTGGTTCACAAATCGTATCCGCCAACTTATATTACAGCGTGACTTTGCATACAGCCGTTGGAAACGTTTTCGTCTGGAAGATCATCGACGTACTTACTGCTCGCTCCGTAACAAAGTTGTGTCTGAGATACGAGCTGCCAAATCTCACATTTTTTCTAGGCGATTTAATGCTTCTTTGGGCGGTAAGCTTTTGTGGAGAAACCTACGTAATGCTGGCATTGGTAAATCTAAGAATCATAATTTAGAGGGAATTGATCCGGATACACTTAATAATAGATTTATATCCTCATCAGCATTTGTAAACAATAATAATCTCCACCGTTCTCCACAAAACCCTTCTACCCCAGCTTGTTATCCCAGTTTCAACTTTTCAGGTATTAATAGTGCCGACGTACTTGAAAGCATACTCAGTATCAAATCAAATGCTGTGGGCTTAGATGAAATGCATCCATCTTTTCTAAAAATTGTGCTTCCGGTAACCTTGCCCTATATAACTCACATCTTTAACACAATTTTAACAAAGGGGATATTTCCGGCGCAATGGAAATTGGCCAAAATAATACCTATTCCCAAGTCTACCAGAGGTGACGAGTTCCGACCAATCTCCATTCTGTCTTTCCTGTCGAAAGTATTTGAGGAAATTATGCAAAAGCAGATTGGTGAGTATATAAAAACATATAACATTCTATCTTCCAAGCAATCAGGTTTTAGACAGAAACATAGCTGTATCACAGCTGTTATAGGTATTTCTGAAGAAATACGGTATGCCCTGGATGAAGGAAGTGTTTCATTCTTAGTTCTTCTAGATTTCTCCAAAGCGTTCGACACAGTCGATCATGGTATTCTGTGTCAAAAGTTGCATCGGCTCTACAACTTCTCGAGTCACGCTGTCAAGCTAATATCCTCTTACCTGGATAACAGAAAGCAGGCTGTACAAATAAAAGATGTTCTTTCGGACTTCCTCCCCAACATCCGCGGCGTGCCGCAGGGTTCCATTTTAGGTCCCCTGTTCTTCTCCCTCTATATTAACGAACTTTCGAACTTTATAAAGAATTGCTCCATATACATGTACGCTGATGAAGTACAGCTTATTTTTAGCTGTCTAATAGAACATGCTGCAAATTACATTAATAATGATCTCGCAGACATAGCACAATGGTCAGCTCGAAATGGTCTTTTGTTAAACTCTAAAAAATCAAAGTGCATTGTGATCTCTAAAACACCCTTGGACCTATCCTACTTTCCTCCAATCATCATGAACAATGCCAATATCGAATACGTTGATTCTTTAAAAAACCTGGGTATTATGTTTAACCGAAGTTTAACCTGGGACAACCACGTCAATCTAGCCGTAGGGAGAACGTACGGTGTACTCCGTACACTGTGGGCCTCTCGATCTTTTACCCCCATTAAAACAAGGACCTTACTCGCTAAAACACTGGCCCTACCTACATATACTTACATACGGTTGTGAGATATTTCACAATTGTAGCTATATCTCTAAGAGGAAACTCAATGTCACCTTTAATAATAATGTCTTTGGATTGCGGCGTTATGACCGAGTCTCTCAGTACACCAAGCACCTGCTGAACATGACTTTTGAAAATTTCCTCCAATTTCGCACCTTATGTCTTCTTTCGGATGTTCTACTTACACATCAACCTTCCTATCTATATGAACGAATCCGTATATCCTCTTCAAACAGATCCGGACAATTAAGTTATCCACGCCATACCTGTCTGACATCTGAGCGTCAATTTTTTATAAATTCCATTCGCTTATGGAATAACTTGCCTCGCAGTATAAGAAGAATAGACAACACTACAAGTTTTAAAAAGAAACTAAAAACACACTTATGCTTGAATTCTTAAATATTGGTTCCGATTTTGTAAAACTGTAAAAATTGTTAAAATTGTATGAACTATTTTAATGCTATTACTATTTAAAAGATATTATATCTTACAGTGTAGCAAATCGTTACGTTGAAATAAAAACTAAAACTAAAACTAAACTTTCCACTCCTCGTTTCACCAATTTTTACTTTTTGAGATCAATCTGTGAAATAAGACCAATCGAGCATGAATTCACGAAATCCTGCTGTTTCCATTATTTTCTAAAGAAATAGCATGGTTACCACTTTCAAAAGCTTTCCTAATACATATCTACAAATAGGCATGCCGTGAACTTTTCGCATCAAGGCTGCAAAAAATGTAAGAGAAGAAATTAAAAAGAGCGTCTTCAATTGGTTTCCCTCGCTGGAGACTTAGTTTTATTTTGGGAAACAAACTTTCTTCTTCTCAACGATTTTTTTCATAAACTACTAAAAACAGGAAGAAGAGAGATTGCTCTTTAATTATTCACATCTTCTTCTGAACCTTTTTTAAACAATGAAACTCGTCAGCGCATTTAAATTTATCACAAAAAACGCCCGAAAATATGCTGCGACTAAAAATTACAGTTAGTACATGAACAATGTCGTATCCCCGGACCTTATGACATGGTTTATCAAATGGACTGATTGATGGTGATCAGAGTCTACTTTTATGCATTGGCCTATCCAACCAAAATTTCTAATAATTTTTATTTTATATGAGCTAATGACTTTTGGGGATCTGTGAAAGTGGCGTACGCATAGGCTATTGGTTATTGGTTTATTTATGGCATTGGCTGCAGGAACTACTGGTTGGTTGATATCGTAATATACTAATACAATAGCATTTGAAAAAGTCTTTTTTTAGATTTTGTAATTTATTCTGGCGATTTTACGTCCACAACCACGTTTCTTTCATTCTTTCTTGACAGTTCGTGCAGGTTCAAGAGTGTACGCTCTTATGGTGTTTGTCACACAATCTGGATGGCTTATATCGAAGATGTTCGTTCACTAGTCTCCGGGGTGGTTGTCCTAGATAGGATTTGAGATATTCCACCGAATTTGCGTTGGTAGTTCACAGTAATTCGTTTTGTTTCCATGTCATTAAGTGTTATATTGGAAATGCACATAGAGTCTATGAATTTTGAAGTGGTCTTATGCTGGGAGTGTTATGCCTTCGTCAGCACTTTCTGATAATCTCCCACTCACAACTGATGTTGTTGCACCGTTTTTCTTTATAGGAATTGTTTTTTACTATGAACGGACTTGAACAGACCTTCGGCTCAACAGTTAGTGATGATTACCATTGCTTTAGTTAAGTTGGACATACAGATATAGATACAACCACCAAATACCGTTTGACAATTTTAATCGATGACATGGCTCTTGATTGAAAACACAAGGAATATCACTCAAATTCCTTAATGTTGACACGAAGTTTTCTATAGACTTCTATAGAATTCATTGGGTGTAACTCAGCAAGCAGTTTCTGTACGATTTAAATCAGGGAAATGATTCAGAAGCAAAACAATAGGGTTCCTTATGAATTGAAATCGAGGGATGTGAAAAGCGATTTTGCACTTACAAGCAGCTAATTCAAAGCCAAAAAAATCGGATTGTGACTGTAGATGAAAACTGGATATTACGCTAAACCTGATGAACCATTACCATCGACCTCAACATCAACACCAAAGCAAAGTTTAAGTTCGAAGGTCGTGCAGAACATTTTGTGGGACTAAAAGGGTGTTGTTTACTATGAACTGCTAAACTGGCGAATGCATTTTAGATGATCGGCATAGGCTACAACTGATTCATTTGTGCCCTGCAATACGACTAAGATGGGCAGGACGCATAGAACAAGGATATAAGACTACCAGGAAGACGGCACCTAGGTGAAAGGACAATAATCTATAAAAATACATGGAGCTGAAACAGAGTTGTGAAACATGGAAAGAACAAAAAAGTTCTTTCAAAGATGCTCTGAATTTCCTAGCTCCAAATGGCCGGTAAAAATAATAATAACAATCGTCACCTTATGTCGTAAAAGAATATATACTATCTTTATAAGCACCTCAAACTAGAGGAGAACGTTTTCTAACGTTCCTCGGTTTCGAAAATAAAGGAAACTGACTTTTTGGGATTGAAAAATGCACAACAATCAAAATTGTTGGAGGGAAATTTGTTTCCTCCCAATTAATCGAAAGGATATCATCTTCCTCTTCACGATTTAACAATTATGCCTCAACAGCATCAGCTATTAGTCTACATAGAATACACGAACTTTGTTCAAAAAATAAGGTGACTTTTAATTTTTATTTATTTATCGATATTGATTTTAGTTTTTTTTTTCCGATCCTCAGAGCCGCTTCTGATATGCGCTTTTTGTTACATTCCTCAGCTTTTCCAGCGTCTTCCTCCTCACCACCCCTGGCAAATCTCCATCCTTTATATCATATATCTTTCTAAAAATGGTTAAATCAGGTTGCCCTGTTGCCCAGGGTGATTCTTCGTCGGATCTCCACTAAGTTGTCATTTGTACAGTTAATTTTGTCTTCAAAATTATAGCTGTCGATGGTTACTTTCTGCCCAAGGCGGTTTTCGACGGTCTTGAAGAAGATAGTGCCTTCTGTCTTGACACTCGCCTAACTCATTCTCCTTTAAAGGACTGAATTGAAGAAATTACACGGCTGCGTGGCTCCTTGCCGAAAACAGTGCATCACGAGTCTTCCAGTGTATCGCGACACATCCGATAAAATTTTCCGACGACTAATGCTGTCGTATGTGGCCTTAAAGTCGATAAACATGTGGTGATATCGACTTGGAACTGGTTGGTTTTTTCCAAGATCTGGCCTAATGTGAAGATCTACTCTGTAGTCGATTTGCCAGGCCGGAATCGACACTGGTACGCACCTATTAGTGTGGTGCAAAACGGCTTAAAACGTTCACATAGTACACTGGATAGTATCTGTAGGCGAATATGGGGCAGATAGAGCTGGTGAGCCAGTCGTCGGGCGGGCTTTCATCCTCTAAAACTTGACAAATGATCTGATACATGATCCTTACCAGAACATCGTCGCCAGTTGTAAAGAGCTTAGCCTGAAGACCATCTGGGTCAACAACTTTGTTGGATTTCAGCTTATGTATAGCAGAGCTGAATTCTTCTAAGCTGGGTAGAGGGATTAGTTCTTCGACTGGCGCTGGATTTTCTCTGACCCCATTACATTTAATTGGTCATGCCCGCTAAGCGGCTACTGGAAGTGCTGCTTAAACACATTCACTATTTCCTGCGATTCCTGGGCGCCCGTTCTTAAGCCCGGGCCTATTCGATATCTTTGAGCTGGGAGGCTGCGAAGGCTTTTTTTTATTTTTTCGCAGTAGCTTCTTTGCCTCCCTTCTTCTCGATTTTTCGAATTATTTTTCTGTACAAACGTAACATGCGTGTCTAAGACCTTTAAACTCGAATCTGCACTTTTTAGTGAGATGCCACCTGTTATCACACCAGTCGCACGCGTGCCACATGTTGACGATCAACATTCACTCTCTATTTACTAATCATTCGAACTTGATTACACTAATATTTACATAGGTGCCTCACGCGAAACCAAAAAAATATTCTGCAATCCGAAGGCGTGCTTCCCTCACCTATTTAAGTTGGATCGAGGGCACTTATCGGCACAGTCATTATCCGGCTTTCGTTAACTCCAAACAAAGTCGTGCATAGTCGTAGCCTTGAGTAGGTTCTTAGTGTCTTGTTTGCAAAACTTCAACTTGAAATTGTTAGCTATGGCTTACCTCTGTGAAGCTCTAGTTTTACTGACGATCGGGTTAGCACTTACTAACGCCGGGGGAATGCAACAGAAATTCTCGTGGAAAGTAATACAATTCGAGTGGCCCACACCCGAAGCCGAACAACAGGCCACACAAAGCGGTGCATATATCCCACACAACAATTTGCCAATGGGACTTGAAAGATGGCAAAATAAACTTTTCATCGCAATACCAAGGTGAGTTACAAGTTGTCTAGCTAGTTGATCGAGAGTTTTTAGGAACTTGAAGTATTAAAACTTTCATTAAAGTTTGAAAAGTTTTATGACACTAACCCTCCTTTAATTCTAGATGGAGGGCAGGCGTAGCAGCTTCGCTATCATATGTTGACCTAGACTCTACTGAGGCGTCACCCAAGCTTAAGCCATATCCAAGCTGGGAAGCTCATCCATTGCCAATCAGTGGTGCCAACCGTAATACCTCCTTAGTCTCGCCATTCCGCGTCAAAGTCGATGAATGTGATCGCCTATGGGTTATCGATGCAGGCTTTTCTGATGTTTTAGGAAATACCGAACAGGTCATACCCAACACCATCTCGGTCTACGACTTAAAGACCGATCAACTTCTTCGACGGTATGAAATCCCCGACGGCCAGGCTAAGCCGGATTCCGTTCTAGCTAACATTGTAGGCATCCACTTCACTTAATTGCCAAGATACATTTTGATGGATCCTTCTTTTTATAGGCTGTTGATACCTCAAGTGATAACTGCGACAACGCCTTCGCATACGTCCATCATTTGGGTGCCGCCTATGGAGTCACCGTATATTCCCTCAAGGAAAACCGCTCGTGGCCCGTTAGGCACCACCTCACCCCAGCCGATGCCAATGTCAATTTCGCTAAAAACTTTAAATTCTCCGATGGCCTCATTGGTTGGACAATCGGAGAGGTTTAGTCCGATAAGTCGCGTGATGTTCACTTCCATCCTTATGCAAGCACTTCCGAGTTTGTAGTTTCAAACTTGGTTCTCCAAAACGAAACACTTGCACAAAATGACTATGCCTTTAAACTAGTTGGAGATCGTGGAGCAAGCAGTCAATCACCCTCTGAGGCATATGATAGCCGAACTAAAGCGGTATTCTTCACTCTCTCAGAGCAATCCTCGGTCGGATGCTTTAAAGCTAATGAGTTGATAACCGAAAGTAGTCGTGGAATAGTCGCTTCTGACCCGGTTGCCATGAAATATCCCAACGACTTGAAGGTTGATGCGGACGGTAATGTCTGGGTTTTGTCAGACCGTTTTTCTACCTTCCAGTCCGCGCAACTGATCGACGATGAGGTGAACTACATCGTCTGGGTCGGAAAAGGTACTGAGCTCGTCAAGGGCACAAACTGCGAAAATTAATTTAATTGTTCTGGGCGGAAGCCAAGAGGTGCTTGCTTTTAAAGCTACTTGTAGAGCATTATGTGTATAAATAAAACTGTTCATTCATACCTACTTGTGTGGTTTCTTTCCTTTCCTGTAAACATTTTAGTTTCATTTGACAAATGTCAGTCTTAAATAAGAATCACGTACTGGTCATGATAGCAGACGCACTCTCAGATAAAAAGCGAAAAGCTATAATAGTCTTTACCAGTTAGGAATAAGATGACTTTAGGGAAGGACATGTGGAAAGAAAATTCCTTACGTGGTGCCACAGGGTTATATGTTAGTACCAATGTTATTCATCACGTTGAAAATTCAACAATTTTAAGCACCACCAATAAGAAAAACTCTAAATGACAAGGCGGAAGTCCTTGCTAAACATCTTAAGGAAACTTACACAGGTCAACTGCTTGGAAAATGTGTTTATCCGACGGACGAAACACCGGAATATACAACAGCACGTATCACCTTTGCTGATTTAAAGGATATTGTCGAATCGCTTAAAATAAACAAGGCTCCTGGATATGATTCAAATACAGGAGAAGATATCAAGGCTCTGCCAAGAAAGGCTTTACTTAAACTCCCGTTTCTTATTAAATCCATAATTTGATTGGAATATGTGCCAAGCCAGTGGAAAGTCCCAGAAGTCAAAATGGCTCCAAAGTCGGGTAAAGCACTAACGTACAAGAAATCATATCATCCAATTTAACTATTGCCGATAAATTCTCGTCTCTTACCAGATCATCATCAAATCATCAGTTTAGTTTCGGAAGCAAGCATTCAACTATTATCCAAGAAAAAGCACTCTAACACGAACTGATTATGTATTCCTTGACGTCTCTCAAACGTTTGACAAAATGTGGCACAAAACCGGTATAAACTGAGACAAATCTAACCTGAGTAGGTATCCAATATTTTAAATACATATCTTGGGAATAGATTATTTCGCGGTGAATACTCCTACTTTAAAGTGATTTCGGCTACCGTTCCTCAGGGAAGTATACTCGGCCCACTTCTGTATTTACTTTATGCTCGCAATATACCGCAAACGCAAGATTCCATCTTAGCCACGTTCTCTGGGCAAAGACTTGGCGAATAGCGCTTAACGACAACAAATGTGTTCATGTCAATTTTACATACAGAAAAGCGGATAGGGTTCCTTCTTTTGTTAACGAGTCTATAAAAATTGCCAGAAACACTAAGTAATTAAGCATCAACACGGATGATCACTTCATTTGGCACAAGTCTATACCTAGCTCGTAATAATCACTTAAAACTGCTGCATTCACGATAACAGATGTTAACTGGCATTCAGAGGAATACGTTCATACAATCACTCACCCGTGCGTTCTTATGATCGCAAATGCTCTCTCGCCTCATATGTATATCAAGAACCGAAAATCGGAAGCTATTTGACTAGATACATAGCATTCATGAAGCACCATCACCAGCGCCACGCAACATGTTAAACAAATGTTACCCACTAAGCTGATAGTACTACTTCATAAAAAAAGAATTAATCTGGTTGCACGGCAGTGCCCCCGCCAAGTCGAGCAAAAAGCGGCACGGCCGTACCATCCTTTTCTCGAAGCAGTTCAGGCCATTTTCGACCCCCCTATAACTTCGTTGTGGATAAAACCAGAAGCTTGAATTTTTAGTAACCAATCGGGCATCGTATAAACACGGTATATTTCGAATTTCATTTCAATTTGAACTAGTAGTTTAAGAATTATAACTAGTCAAAGTTTCTTAATTTTGTCACTCACTCACTCACTCACTGACCGATCATCAAAACTCTAAGGCACTTCTAGCAGACATAGAAGCTTCAAATTTAGAATACAATTAGTGTTTAGTGTACAAATCAAGGAAAAACTAAAATATTTTTATTTCGGTCCAGTTTTCTAGATACACCAAATATTATTATTAATAGGATAGTGTTAATATATATGTGGTATTTGTCTTTATTTTGCGATGAAATATTTATTAAAATGTAAGATTCGGTTACAATGATATTTCGCGACAACAATCCGATCGACAATAATGCGTGCTATCGCCCTCAGTGCTTGAATGCTACTGTGCTGTATTCTACTCTAAAAGGGATAGGGAAAACGGTTCGGACCGCATGTTCGTGTGCGTGTGTGTGGTATCGTCATGTCGTCTGCCAGTGGCGTGATCGTCTGCTGTCGTTAGTCCCGTACGTCTGTTATATTCGTACTGTAGGGTGTCTCGTCGTTGTTTGGCTCAATCCCACATTCGGCTATCCTGACGCGTCATTCGCCCCGAATGACAGGGCCCCATTTTTTTATGTGTTCGGCCACCGTGTTCGTGACATTAGGTCCTTCATGACTACCGACTTTCTCGACTTCGTATCTTCCGTGGTTGAGTTTTTTCGTCACTTTGTAGGGTCCTAAGAATTTCGGTCTCAGCTTCATACCACTGCCAAATTGGGTGCGCTTAATGGCGACTAATTCATTAGGTAGATACTGCAACTCCGGCTTCCTATTTCTGTCGAACGTTTTCCTATTCTCCATCTGCATAGCCGCGATATTCCGTCGAACTTCCTCTCGCGTGGTGTCTCGTTCGGAGTCCAACTCCTCGATCGCATCTTCGGTGAGCAACTCTCTTAAATCCGGGTAGTCCGGAATACGCATCTCCAAACCGGTAAGGATACGGAATGGACTAAATCTTGTGCTCCGTGGCGGGGTGTTGTTTAAGATTTGCTGCACTTTATCCACGTGCTTATACCAGTCCTTGGGATCACTTACGCAAAGTTTCATTAACATGGGGACGATAACGTTGTGGATTCTCTCTACCTGCCCATTGCCTCGAGGTACTCCCGTAGAAATGACAAGATGCTGAATGCCTTCTGCACGACAGTATTCGCTGAATTGGTTGGAGGTAAACGCAGTGCCTCTATCTGACACGACCCGCCTGGGATTCCCAAAAGTTTTCGACTGCGTCTTTAATCGCTCCACCACCTCGGCTGCGCCTGTGCTTTTCGTCGGATGTAGCCATACGAATTTCGAGAAGGCATCGACCACCACCAGTATATGATTGTACTTCTTATGGGTCAGCTCCATCGGTCCGACGTGGTCGATATGGTACGTACCCAACGGCTTGTCCTCCTTATCGATGGGTCTGAGGTAACCCTCCTTTTTCCCTGCCTTCGATTCCGATACTATGCAGTGCACACATCCTCTCACCACGTCGGTCACCTTCCTGGTCAAATCCGGGATGAAGAAAGTCTTCGCCAACAATTCGGCCGTCCTCTTAATGGAGAAATGTCCTTGGCGGTGGGCAACGTCGATGATTTCTTGTTCCATTGGCGTAGGTACTACTATCAGTTCCTGTACCGGGTCTTTATACAGTACTCGATTTTTCAAGTAGAAATCCTCGTACTCATCTTTCTCCAACACCTTCCTTACCGCTCTGATCCAGCTATCCTTTAACTGTGCTTCCTTAATCCTATGACTTAACGAGTCTTCAATTAACAGGCAATATATCCGACTCAACGCATCCACATGACGCATTTTGGAACCGGCCCGATGTTCTATTTCGTACTGGAACTCCTGCAGAAACATGGCCCATCTCGACACTCTTAGCGGAACGTCTCTTTTCTTCATAGTCATAGCGAACGCGTTACAATCCGTGACTATAGTGAATTTCAAACCGGCCACATACACCCTCCATTTCTTCAGCGCTTCTATAATCGCGAGCACTTCGAGTTCGTAAGAGTGGTACTTCTGCTCCGTCGCCGTCGTCTTCCGGCTCATGTACTGGACAGGGTGGAATAACTGGTCTTCCTCGTCCTTCTGCAACAAAACAGCACCATAGCCGTACTTGCTGGCATCCGCGTGTATCTCCGTAGCGGCCTTGGGGTTAAACAACTTGAGTACCGGTGCTTCTGTTAAGGCCGCCTTCAAATGCCTGAACGCTATCATCTGCTCATCCTCCCAGATAAATTCCGCTTCCTTCCGGAGCAAATCCGACAAAGGTTTTGCAATCAAAGCAAACCCTTCCACAAACCTTCTAAAATAAGAAGTCAGCCCAAGGAAACGTTGAAGCGCTTTCTTGTCCGTTGGTACTGGGTACTCCTTAATAACTCTGGTCTTTTCAGTTGATGGCTGTACTGTATTGTTCTCTATTATGTACCCGAGGAATTCTATTCGCCGTCTTAAGAATTGGCATTTCTTCCAGTTAAAACGTAACCCATGTCTAGCCGCAACTTCCAGGACTGCTGTCAATTTCTCTACACCCTCGTCCTCATCCTGTGATGGCACTATCAGATCATCCATATACACCTCCACTATACGTGCCTGGATTAAAGTCCGGAATATGGCACTGATGTATCTCGCGAAAACTGCGGGTGATTTCGAGATCCCAAATGGTACGTACAAGAATTCGTATTGCTGTTCTTGTGTCACAAACGCCGTATATTTTCGGGAACCAGGATCCATCGGAACATGGAAGAAACCGTTCTTCAGATCTAGTGTTGAAAATACCTTCTGTCCTTGCAGGCGTTCTATGACCTCATCTATCAGCACCATGGGGAAATTATCTCTCGTGATCTTCTCGTTGAGTTTCCGGTAATCGCAACACAGCCTTTTCGTCCCATCCTTCTTTGTTACCAACACGATCGGCGATGCATACTCGGATTTACTTGGTTGTACGATTTTCTCTTCTAGCCAGTTGTCTATTTGCTTACGTACCACCACTTGATCTGCGTAAGACATACGTCTCGGCCTTTGAAACACTGGGATGTCATCCTTCAGCACCAGCTTCATGACTACAGGCGACGGTTCCTGCCCAACGGGGTCGTACTTCCTAACGATTGACATCAACTTTTCTCGGTAGTCCCAACGCAAATGGTCAAGTTTCAAATCCATATTCTCATTGAACTCTCGCTCTTCCGCGGCTAACCACAGTTGTCCAAGTTCCTCACTCAGCGCTCTTACTTCCAGCTCCTCTTGACCTTGGCCGATGGTATGCTCCGGGCCTTCGCCCAACTCAGGACCCCCTGTGTCCTCACGTACCCTGATGGCACTATCACGACGATCATCCACGTCCACGCTTACGTTCACAATCCCATCGTCAATCGACCTATCTCGTTTACTCCTAAACTGCACATCTCCGTCTGAGATTACCAAATCGACCAATTCCAAAACGTCGTTTCCTATAATCGCCGAACATTGCATGTCGTTTTCACGAACAACATGGAATACGAGCTCCAACGGAATACCGTCCACTTCAAGTTGCAACTTAACGCTACCGAGTGTTGTTGTTCTGTTCAGTCCCAGCCCTAACAGGTTCCTTTTCTTCGCGTCCATCTCCAAAAGACCCATCAGAAGCAAGCTGTCGTGCCGCAATAGGCACAGGTCACTACCCGTATCCACCAATGCGCTCAGTAAAATGCCTCCCACCGAGATATCTTTAAATATTCGGTTCGTTCCGACCGTTAGATTAACCGCAGCCTCCTGCCACGAGACGTTTTGGCCACTTGTTGCTGCAGAGTGACCGCTCCGTTCCTTTGATTGTTGCGACGTCGATGGCATTTTCGTCTTACAATCCCGAACTCGATGCCCTGGTTGACCGCACCGAAAACATTTGATCACCTGTCGCTGGCACTCTCTAGCTAAATGAGTGGTTTCGCCACACCTGAAGCACGATCTTTCCCTCTTCTCCACCTTAACGACTTCCTGTGTACGGCCTGGGATTGGGGTCCGAAAATTTGCTCTCGAGTATGATGACTGCATAAGAGAACCCCGGATCCTTTCGTACACTTTCATCTGTGCCTTGAGTTCTCCGATCGTTTTCGCCTGATAAAGGACCGTCTTATTCTGTCTGGAGTCTGGAATCCCATCCGCGAAGTATTCGATAAGGCTCTCATCATCCAGCGCGATCGACTTGCCCAACTCCATTAGCGTGTACAGATATTCCAGCAGAGACTCAGACCGCATCATTTTCCGATCCCTAAGCTGCCGGTGCACCTCCGCCGAAGAAAGTTTTGCACCGAACTCTTTAGTGAGAGCTGCTTTCAACTGACTCCAGTTTTTAATTCCCGTCTGGCTTCTCAGGAACAGTTTAGCAGCACCTTTCAACAGCTGCTTCCCGTAGATGAACTTTTGGACTTCGTTCCACCTAACCGCCAACGCATTCTCTTCAAATTCCTGTATCCACAGATTGACGTCTGTGGAACCGGCTCCGTCGAACTGGACCAACGACTCCTCGATATCGCGGAGTGTAAACGATACTGATGGCGACGGTGCGCCTCGACCGGACCCCGGATCGCTTGCCGCTTCTTCGAACCCTTCCTCCTCTTCTTCATCTTCAACCGACCGACGAGGTAGCCCGTAGTAGTCAAGAAGCCTTTCACGCAGAGTAGCCTTAAGCCCCGTGGTTGCCAAATTCAACTGTGTCAGTCTGTCCTTCAAACCCTCTACCGTTAATCCCAATATCTCCGCAGTATTCATTATTATGATAATTAGTGTTATACTCTAATATATGTAATACCTTCCAGTAATCTTATACGCTAACAATTTCCAAATACCTCTTTCAAAAGAAATCAAACTAACAATCTTGTTTTAATAATAATACTCAGAAAATCTAATAAACCAGCACAATAACAATTTAGCAAAGAGGTAATTACCCGAAACGGTTTTTCCACGTTCTTGCTGCTGTTGTTGTTTTGCCGCTGCTGCTGACGATTTTCCGCTACCGCTGCACCGCACACTGTCTTCTCGTTGATGCCTCTTCCCTCTCGTCTGGACGCGACGCACGCTGCTTTTCGGTTGATGGCTCTTTTCTCGACACACGAACTCACAATAATATCGTACTACGTACGTTCGATGCAGCTGGGTTTTATGGCACACACATACACGGGATTAATGTCGCCGTTTTATTGTTTTCCCCTTGTGGGTTTTTTTTCTTTTTTTTTTTCACTTTTGTCTGTTTCCTTTGTCTTTGTGTTTTTTTTTCCACCTTTCTACTTTTTGTCTCTGTTTTTTTTCCTCTTTTTTTTTCACGCACAACTCACATTCGATTACGCCGGGTACAGTGTATTGAAACTATATCCCGGTTGAGGATTTTAGTGAATCCCGGACGAGGATTTTAGTGAATCCCGGTTGAGCCCCCAAATGTGGTATTTGTCTTTATTTTGCGATGAAATATTTATTAAAATGTAAGATTCGGTTACAATGATATTTCGCGACAACAATCCGATCGACAATAATGCGTGCTATCGCCCTCAGTGCTTGAATGCTACTGTGCTGTATTCTACTCTAAAAGGGATAGGGAAAACGGTTCGGACCGCATGTTCGTGTGCGTGTGTGTGGTATCGTCATGTCGTCTGCCAGTGGCGTGATCGTCTGCTGTCGTTAGTCCCGTACGTCTGTTATATTCGTACTGTAGGGTGTCTCGTCGTTGTTTGGCTCAATCCCATATATATATATACATATATATATATCCCTTTTCAATTTATCTAATATATGGGGAATTTAAAAAATTAACACCTAAAAATATGCGACAATCAACTGGCGGTTTAGGAATTGGGTTTAGTGGTCAATATTAATTTATTCAGCCCCAACTTAAGGGACCTTCTGTCTTAAGTTATTACTTAATTAGCTAACCTAACAACATCTTATAGTGACCATATTAATATTAAAAATCTTTTATGTTTCAAATAAATAGATTGACTTGTCCATCGCATGCATCTCACAAGTAATACATATTATTGTATATTAAATTAGATTGTTTAGTGCGATTGCCAAGTCAATCTATTTATTTAAAACATAAAAGATTTTTAATATTAATATGGTCACTATAAGATGTTGTTAGGTTAGCTAATTAGGTAATAACTTAAGACAGAAGGTCCCTTAAGTTGGGGCTGAATAAATTAACCGACTTGGTATTACATAGATCTCACAACTTTTTACGGTAGAAGAACTGAGTTGCGAGACTTGGTTTTTTTTACAAGTTATGTTTTTGATGGCATCTCATTTCTTTTTGTATTTAGATAGTCCTACTTTTCTTCCTTTCCGGTACCTTCTACTTTTTGAATACCAACAACAGATTTTCTTAAAGCCCACTCTGTGTCTTATGAGCTTTTCTTATTTTTGTAGGTTGTCTTCCTCTTTTTCTTTTCCGGTACTACTTCTTGAGCTTCAGCTGCAGTTTTTCTCAAAGCCCACTCCCTGTCTCTATGGGTTTTTCTCGGAGGCTTTGATGTTACAATTTTTGTCAAGTCTGGACGGTAAATGCTTCTTAATCTATTGTATTCACAAATTGAGGATTCCTGCGCTTTAATATTTCCAAAGTCGACATTAATTAGATGTAAGCCGCCCAGACTTGTAACTCTCGAAAGTGCCACGTTAGCTTGACCGGATGTGAATACTGCAGAACCGATATCCATCAGCGCATTATTTAGACTTCGGCCCTGACTTTTGTGTATAGTTATAGCATAGGCTATACATATAGGAAACTGTTCGCCATGAACATAAGCTCTATTAATAATTTCAAATTTAGTTTTGACCGGACCAAGCTCGTAAACCTGTTCTTTATCAAATGTAATGTATATTTTCTTAATTATTTTTGTATTTTCCGGATCAACCTTTACTCTTTGCACTATACCGATAGAACCATTAACTAAACCAAGACTCACGTCAATATTTCGCCTTAACATGACTTTTGCTCCTATTTTTATAATTATGTTCTCTTCTAGGCCCGCAGTCATAGAAGCATCGTCTTCATAATTTTTTATGCATTCACGAGCTCTTTTTGTTAGGTATCTAGAATCTATGCTATCTACAGCTGTAAGTTTTATTTCGGGATGTGGGAGAGATCTAAGCATTGCAGTATTTAATTGTTGACACATGTTTTTTGTAGGTAATAAGCAAACGGTATCA